>CM059600.1:183019744-184269744 GCA_030412105.1 Cyclura pinguis | reverse complement strand
GCAGGTGTTGGATAGGGCTGTGAACAGACCATATCTCTATATTTTAATTTCCAGACATTTCCCCTGATATCAAAGTGATACAGAGATTCCCTTGTAGATCTAGCATGGTGTAACGGTTTGTGTTGGACCAGGACTCCGGGAGACCAGGGTTCAAATCCCTGCTTGGCCACAAATGCCCTTAGGCATGTCACATTCTCTCAGCCTCAGAGAACAGCAGTGGCAACCCCCTACTGAGCAAATCTTAAAAGAAAACACCCTGCGATGGAGTAAGATTAGGGTTTCCATAAGTCAGAAATTACTTCAAGACACCCCAAATCCTTTTGTAGGAAAATGATTAAGGAAGTTAGAATGGTTAATATAATTTGTGTTTCTTGCAAGAAAAAGAAAATAACACATTGACTGTAGGATTTAGTCACTCATATCTGGAAGAGTAGCAGTGGAGAAGTATAAGAAGGTTATGTGTAATTAGAGAAGTTCTCATGCTACAGGTTACTTAAGAGTCTACATTGGGAAAGCTGGAAATGATTTTTTAAATATTTGCATTGTTTTGCTAGCTGTGTTTTTTATTATGTAGTGTTTTGTAGGTTTTTCGTGTAAGATTTGTCTATGTCCTTTTGATGGTTAGTAGTGCTTGCAATTTTAGGTTTATTTTTCTGTAGTTTTACTGTTATGTAATTGAATAGTTCACATTTTTTTATATTTTTTTTTAAGAATGGTTAATTTATATGCCACTTTTCCACAACATACAGTTCCCAAGGGAGGTCCCAATAAACAAATACTTGTCAAAATATATCACATTTGAGAAGGACGAAAGTATGGTAGAAAACAAAATAGGGCAGACATGTTTGAATAATGATTATACAGCAGGCAGTGCACCTGCAGTTACTGCTAAGAAGAGCCCTTGGGAAAGAGCTGCATGGCCAGGGTCAACTTGCACATACCAAGCTGGTTCTGTCAGTGACAGCTGGAAGCTCTCATGCCCCCAAGACTGTGAATCCACTCCAGCTTTTCAACCCATCAATGTACAGTATTTAGTCTTATTTGGGAGGACTCTTTAGAAGTTCAGACTCACTCAGATTCATCACTCCACTGCTGCAGAAGACTTCAGCTGCTACTGGCTACTAGTAACTAGTACATTTGGGACACACTATAACATACCCTCCAACATTTTACAGATGTAAACCAGGACACATGTGGCCAAGCAACATCAGAGCATGGTTAAGATGGCAAAAGTTATTAATGAGGAAGAACACACAAGCCAGGAAGGGCTGCAACAGTTTGCTTTTGCCTGAGACTACTGGGAAGGACAAGACTCTAATCCCACTTCTCTTCTTCCCCTGCTGTGAGCTAAGTGGAAACTACTTTTGCACTTTGAACTCGGTTTACAGGAACTGAGCTGAGGACAAAGGGAGAAAGTGGGAGAAAGAGAGGGAAAAACTGAGACATTTTAAAAGCAGCTGGAGAAGTGAAATGGCAGCTGATTAATCAGAACTGTTCCTGCTAAACTGAGACAACTGGAGGGCATGCAGTGGCTCAGAGAATGGGTAATCTTTACCATTATAGAGGGGTTTCTCTTTCCTTGCGAAAAGAAGTACCTGTACATCAGAAGCCATCAAGAACCAACACAGTGGAGAGCTGGAAGGGCAATGTCACTCTAGCAAAAAAGGTTTCCAGCCAAGCCATGCATGTCTAGCCTGCTGGGTGCTTCACTATTGTACTCTAAGTACTGTCACTCCAATAATATTTTTTTAAATCCATGGATACATTTTCCCACAGATGGATTAAATCTGTGTCTGTGTGAAAAGTCAACTTAACCTTCTCAAGCTTCAATGTGTTAAATGTGTGGCACATAAGCAACACATCTGCCCCACTCTAAAAATTTGGCAGAAAAGCAAGACAGTTGTTCTCAGATGGTCGGCTTTCAGAGAACTATTCTCTCTTTTTTAAAAATCATTTTTATTGATTTTATATTGCAACATCATTCCTCATCCTCTGAAAGCGGTACACAGAATTACTTCACAATTAAGCTACACAGCTGTAATTGCAAAATAAAGGATGTTGAAAGTATTTCCTTACACCAGAGCTTTCCAAACTTTTCATGTTGGTGACATACTTTTTAGACATGCATCATTTTGTGACACAGTAATTCAGTAAGTAATTCAGTCAGCGGAGGCAGCCCCTCCACCCAAGCCTCTGCTTCTGCCCTTGCCAGGGTCTTCCCCAGCCCAGAGCAGCGGCAGAGGCAGCCCCTTCACTTGGTTCTAGCCTGCCTCGGCAGCGGAAGAGGCAGGCCCTCCACCTTTTACAATTGTGTGACATACCTACACACTGCAGGCAACACACTAACGTGTCACAACACACAATTGGAAAGCTCTGCCTTGCACAGTCAACCAAAATACCTGAATGCTATCATCTCCCCACTCCAATATATTCAACAGAACAGTTCCAAATCATAGTAAAATTGTGGGGTTTCTTCCTTCCTTTGGTTATTTGAAGCTTGTTGGTCAATTTTTCAATCAGACCTAGTTGCCATACCTTATTATACCAGGTTGTCACAGACATCCTCCTTTAAATCTTTTCAAAATCTAGTGATGACTAAATCTGGCAGCTACTAATAATCAGGGAACTCTTTTCACATCCATTTGCCTCCTGTGGAACCACTGTGTGCTGTAAGGCATTCTAGAAGAGCATTATAAAAGGTACACACACTCATCAGATCACATAGGGTAAAAGTTGCCAGGCCACAGTTCTTGGATCACCTCACATCTGAGAATGCATCCAACACACCATCCTCTCTGTGGTTTGTAAGGGAAACTGATGTACCATTACAGATCTTCTCACTGAGGAACTCCAATATTCTCATCAGAGCTTGGACAAATGACTCTTGCATGCTGCAACTCCAGCCAGCATTTCTCAAACTCTGGTCCTCTGAACATGACAAGAAAGTCACTGTACCAAGATAAAACTCTGCCCCAGTTTGCAATTCTCCTTCCACCAAGGAGATGGGAAGCCTGTCAATGAACACAAGACTGCAGAGAAAACAGACAAAACATACAGAGTGGTGGCTGAAAGGGTGCATTGGAAACTAACATGACTGAGATGTAAACCATATTAACCCAGAGCTCTGGGAGGAAAACCAAGGAGCCCTCTCAGAAAACTCACATCGATTTTCTACTGCTGCAATCACATTCAATCCCCAATGTCATAGTAAGGTTAGTCATGTTGACTCTGAACTGTGCTGGGTTTCTTTTCCCTTTGTTTTAAAACCAGTCTGTTTGGGAGGGCTAGTAGTGGACCAGTCTCTCTCACCAGTGCTGAAGAGTGATACAGAACCACCCACAGTATTGCAGCAACTGGAGGCATGGTTTGTTTCATTTGCAGTAGTCTTAGACAAAAGTCGACCACTGAGAGCAAACTGCTTTCTTTAGCACCAACACGCCATGGCAAAAAAGGGTAGCAAGACTCCCTGACATACCTCAACCATGATGCCCTTCCCAACACTGGAATAGATTATAATATTTGTCCTCAGAGACCACAAGTTTTTGTGATTGCTTGTGCAACTTTAGAAAAGCCATTTATAGTGCAGCTGGAAAAACTGCCAGTCCCCTTGAAACCTCATAATTTAATTCGGAGACTCCAAGGATACTTCCAGATGGAGGAAGCCTCCTAGCGCTAGTAGTCAAGAGGCATTTTACAGCTATTTTGTCTTCCCTTTCTTAATGTATTTGGGGGTGTTGGGGGAAGCAGTGAGAAAACACATGAAGGTTACAAATGGAAGACAATGATATCTAGGCCCTTCTCATAAAATTCCCATTCATGAGGCAAGGCAATAGCACAATAAAAGCCTTATCTGGAAGCACTACAGGAAGCCATTTGGCAGTGGTACAGCAAATAAACTAGAAAAATAAACAATTATGGTTTGCCTTGCTTTTATAGCAGTGTTTATCAACTTCTCAGGGGTAGAAAAGCTAAATTAGACCGTTAGAACCCATTGGGGTGCTGTCAGTTTGCTGCCACTACCAAAACTCATCCAATACCACTGAATTCACTACTTCAATTGCTGCTGAAACTGGTGGCAATAGCAACCACTCCCCATGGTGCAGGAGGATGCTAGAACAATCTCCTCCAACAAAGAATCCTGCCAAATTGTGGCTCAGAGCATCATAACTTCCAACATTTCACAGAAGAACCAGCAATACATGTGGCCAAACAACATCAGAATGAGGTCAAGATAGCAAAATTTATTAATGAAGAAGAACACACCATCTAGGAGAGGCTATAGCAGTTTGCTTTTTCCTGAGCCTACCGGGAAGGGCAAGATACCATCCCTTCCTCTCCTCTGCCTGCTCCCGAGTTAACTGGGTACAAGCTACTTCTGCATTTTGAACTCCGGACAAAGGACTCATGTATCAGGAGACATGACTTAACATGAGAAGGCATGATTTACTAGAAAAGAAAATAATGTCTGGTAAGGTCAGAAAGGAGGAAGAACACAGTACAGGTGGATGGATTCAATTGAGGAGGCCACAGCCCTGAGTTTGCAAGACCTGACCAAAGCTGTTGATGACAGGGTATCTTGGAGATCTCTCATTCATAGGGTTGCCATAAGTTAAAGTTGACTTGACCACAATTAACAAGAGGAGTAAAGTGGGAAGAGGAGAGAGAAACTGGTACATTTTGAAAACAGGTGGAAAAAGTGGTATGAAAGTCGATTAAGTGGGCTGTCCCTGGCAAACTGGAACTGTTGCAGGGAGGGGAAGGACCATCTCCTTTTCTTCCAGAACCCAGAGGAGAGGAGAGGAAAGAAAAATGCATAATTTAGGTGGTGTGGTTGATGGTCATCACTACTGTGGGTTCTGTGGTATGGGGGTCACAAAACAGGCATGCAACGGCCACATGCAACTTATGGGCCCCATGTTGCCAACCCTGACGTATTAACAGCTGACAAGATCATTGGGAAGCCCTATTTTCAACTGTGAGAATGACAACTTAGCTGACCCCTCCTGCAATGCCCCTGCAAGAAGAAACACTCTGCTATGGATTGCCTGGAATTCAGCTGTCGGAAGAAGCTACCATAATCTTTGCTGCAAGTATGGATGTATGCGCAATTATTCTCTTTCTATCTATCTTTTTACCCCCACCAACTTCTGATTCACAAGGTGCCTCTGGCACGCATACTTATGGGTGTGTCCCACCAATCAGATGGGTTAGGAAAAGCCATAAAGAAAAAAAAAACTGGCAGAGCAGAGAGGAATGGCTGGATAATTAGAACCAGATGAGTTTGTTGCTTCGAGCATGATTCAGAATAGCCTTCAACACTTCTCAGGCCAAGAGCTCAAACTGGCGGTGAGGAAAGAGGACATCTGTTATCCTATGTGGGAGGAGGAAAGGGAGGACAGAAGTGCATAGAGAGAAAAGGCAAGGCTGAAGAAAGAGAGAAGAAAGAAGGCTTTCAAAGAGTCAGTCAGCAAAAACTTGGAATAAAATGCAAAAGGGTCCTAACAGCCTGTCTTCTGCATGGATGCTTCCTATGAGGCGTTGCTCTGAACTTTCTATTCCATGCATTTTGCAGCTGAAAAAACTAACCCCGCAAGCAAGTCCAGAATAATTACTACATACAGAATTAAATCACTAATCCAGATTACTTCAAATGGAATAAATGCAGAATTAGAGAACAGAGAACAGAGGGACAGAAGGGAAGGGATGAGATGCATTGTGGGAAAGGCTGAAATAGGATTTTTCTAGGAAGATTTGTAGACTATTGAGTGCCTAGTTTGGAGATACAGCTGTATTAGTCTGTTGCAGCAAAAACAGCAGAACCTGGGGACACCTGAAAGGCTAACAAGTTTATTAAGGCATAGTTTTTCATCTGCTAGAGTTCGTTCTATGTTTATGCCTTTAAAATGTATGCTTCGTTATCACAAGACACACTGCTGTTTGGAGAGCAGCTGTTGGGTATTTAGCAGAGTCCACCCTCATGCATTCAAAGAGGGATAAATGTAATCTAAGTACGTCCAGTGGCCACATCTCTGCCTTCCATGCTGGAATTTTTAATGTCATCAACTTTTGCATCTACACTCACTGCTAGTTTGCATTATAGTAACTTTCTGTTTGCTTGTTTCACCACATCCACTCTTCATGCATCACTCTGCTTTCATCTTTTCCCCTTTTCTCCTCCATTAGACATTATGTTTGATTATAAAAATAATATAAAAAATAAGTAAAGCTATTTTTATATGATGTACAATGAAAGCTGGGTTTCTTTCTTTTTCCGCTAGACTCTACGTGAGCAGGGTGGGTGGGTATGGGACTGGCTGTTGTTCAGCTTCTGCTCTGCCAATCTGATTACTTTGTTTGAGAGATCCACCACTATCTCTCACACTTCTCAAAAGGAATAGAGCTCTATGCACATACCAACATTGCATTCAAGCAGAGATACTGACTGGCCCATAACCTCCCCTCTCATGAAAGAACTTCATGCATATATGCTGGCAGACACGTGAAATCCCATTGCACATGCACGAATGGAAGGGAGTGGACATAACCTGCGCTGCTCTGCAGTTCCCTCACACATGTGGGAGGGAGGCTATCCGCGCCATACACTGAGCCATTCTTAAGGGTTGATCAAACACTGTCATGTTTTAGGATGTCCCCAGTGGGCTATTTCTCCTGCAAAAATGAGTTCAAGCCCCCTAACTCCAAGGCAGTAAGAAGCCAATGGTGCTGAGACCCAGGACTACAAGCAACGATACCCCTAGATAGAGGTGGTTCAGCCCCAGAGTCATTAGAGGAGGCTGGATCTCTTCCCAGTCCACAAGACTGAAGCTGAGTAAAGGCACAGGCTTGGTTTGTGTCAGCCAGCTGAAAGGGCTGTGTTGCAAGGAAGAGTAGGGGGCAGGAGCAGGGGGAATCTTCAAGGGAAGGGCCTTCCTCTGTTAAAAAAAAGCTGCCGAGCTCTGGAAGAGGGAGAGGCAATCCAGCCATACAGACTTCAGTCTTGGGAGAGCAATGCGGTGCGGGAAAATGTCTATCCTGAGCTCTAGAGCTTACCAGGCAGTCTGGTATTCTTTGCCTCTTGGCGTGAGTCAGTGGCTGGCGCCTGACCTTGGACTGTGCTAGGCCTGGCTCTTGGACCACCCTTCTCTGCCTGTTGTTCGACCTGCTAAACTCTGGCTCTGGATCCCCTTCCCTTGTTCTGCCTGGCTTCCTTGTAGGACTCAACCTTTGCTTTACCTTCTGACTCAGCTTCTGAGTTTCCCCTTACCTGGTCCGTCTACTTGCTGTATAGGCCTCTGCCTCCATCGACCTGAGATGGCTGAAACTTCGCCCCTGAAACAGGCCTGAGGGGAAACAGGGCAGGGCTTGGCCCGGGAGATCCAGGTCTCCAGTGAGGCATAAAACTCACTAGGTGACCTTGGGACATCCTGTCTCTCTGGGGCCATTTCCACACTACACTGTTATAGTGCTGTTATTTCACTTTCAACATCCTGTGGGGTGTGTAGTTTGCTGAGGCCAAAGAGCACGCCGGCTGAGAATGCTAAAGGCCCCTCCCTAAACTGCAAACCCCAGGATTCCACAGGAGGTTGAAAGTGGAATAATAACACTATAACAGTGCAGTGTGGAAATGGACTCTCTCTCTCTCTCTCCCCCCCCCCCCTCTCTCACACACACACACACACATTCCAATCAGCCTTCTTTAAGAGGGTTGCTGTGAGGGGAAGAAATGACCTATATGCCACCCTGAATTATCAGATCCAAGGTGTGGTACAAATGTAACTCAGGAATTAAATAAGCTTCACTCTTCCTCCACGGCAAGTTTGAGAGGTCTTACCACTTAAGGAAAGCTAAAATTGGTTCATGCCCGCGCCAATGTGGTTTAGTGGCTTGAGTGTTAGACCTGGGAGACCAGGGTCTGAATCCCTGCTTGACCATGGAAACCCACTGGGTGACCTTGGGCAAGTCACGCTCTCTCAGCCTCAGAGGAAGGCAACAACAAACCCCATCTGAACATATCTTGCCAAGAAAACCCCACAACAGATTTGCCTAATGGGTTGCCGTAAGTCTGAAATGACGTGAAGGCTCACAGCAACAACATACGCCGCCAGCCTCTGGACTCAAAACTGCACGCTGCAAGAATGACAATATACACGCCGATGTCCCTCCACCCAACACATAGCATTAATAAGACTGAAAAAAAGGACTGCAAACCTCTTCTATCCCCAGCCACCCACCCCTCAAACTGGGAGCTTCCTCCTGTGCACTGAAAGCGTAGCAACACCAATGTCAGACAGTACCCAGCAAAGTCCTGAGGGCACAAAGAATTCTCTCATGTCATTTCACATCCTGGCATGAATCACAAATATGTTTTCTGTACACACTCAGCTCTGCTCCCATCATGTATATACATAAGCCTTCTGCTTAAGGCTTGCTTGTCTCTTGTGGTGAAAAATCCATTACTCAAGATCATTCCAACAAGATAAGAATTGCTGTGCTGAGTCAGACCCGAGGTCCCTCTAGCTCAGCAGCTTTTTCTCTGCAGACACAGCAGCGGCCAGTCTGATATCAAAGGGAAATGCTCAAGCACTTTTTTTTGGTCATTGTTAATTCCCAACAAGGTTTAGTCAGATGTACATCCACCCCCGTTCAGTCCCTATCCTCTGCTACTCATCTAAATCCGTTCAGCCCATCTTTTGTGCTACCTCGTTGCCACAGTCCTGCAGGGATGGAGCCCAAAAGTTCATGAGACACTGGAGAAAACAGCATTTTCTCTTGCAGTTTCCTACATTCCAGAGATTGCAATGTGGCAAAATTTCTCATCGAACATCCAAAGACAGCCCCTTCGTAATAATTAAAACTGTCTAGTTAGGAAAAAAAAACTTTTAAGCAATTTTAAGAGGAGGAAATCGCACACCTGAAAAGGAAGCCTAAGATGGCTGCCCTTAAGCAGAACTTGGCCAAAGATACAAGAGAATCATTCAACCGGAGGGGGAGACAGAAAGAGAGAGACTATTAAGAAACTCAACCAGGATGTCATCATTATATCTGCTGGAAAGTTCCACAGCAGGAAGTTGGTTTTTAAAAAATGACCAGCTTTATTTATTTGCAAGCACAACGAGACAAGGGAAACTTCAGCTCTGCCTTTGGTTGAGATGCTCCACGCTGAACTCAAACTGCAGAGGCTGGGTCAGGATGCACAATAAAACAAAATCAAACACAAAAAAAGCATCTGTCGCCAACTTTAGAATGCCCAGACACAACAACAGCAGCAGCAGGAGCCGCAAAAATAGCAGCAGAGACTCAGGCAAAGATACGGCCGTTTATTTACGCCATTTATTTATAGCTGCAACTGGTCACCAGGCATGTCTACATGCACAGCAAGAGGTGGTGGTGGAGGGACACTGCAGACCAGGAAGGGAGAAACATATGCACAGATCAGACCTGCTTATTCTCACATATCTCTTAAGAGTTTGGGTTCTGCTATTCACAGTTAGAAGGCATGTTTAGAGACAGGGAGCAGGTAGACCTCCTGGCACTGTTGACCAAAGCTCCTCACTGTTGCCTATGCTGCCCAGGACTGATAGGAGCTGCAATCCAATACCACACTTTCCATACCCTCCAACATTTCACAAATGAAAACTGACACATGTGGCCAAGCAACAACAGAGTGTGGTCAAGATGGCAAAAGTTATTAATGAGCAAGAGCTAGAAAAGACTACAGCAGTTTGCTTTTGTCCGAGTCTACTGGGAATGGCAAGATTTCACCCCCTCATGCTCTCTCTTCTTTCAGCTGCTGAATTAATTGAGTGAAAACTACTTTTGCACTTTGAACGCAGTTTGCAGCAACTGAAGTAAGCTGAGGATGAAGGGAGAAAGCGGGAGGAGACAGAAAATGGGACATTTTAAAAGCAGCTGGAAAAGTATGATGACAGAGTGTTGATCAGTAGTATCCCCGCCAAATCGGGACAATTGGAGAGTATGATGTTCTCTCCCACCACTAGCATCGATACAGCACTTTGTCTTGCAGACATTCCCCCAGGGATCCTAATTACAATCCTGCAAAGTCCTTATTACTTGCATATTGTAGAGGGGTTTGGGGCAGATGCCGAGAGACCAGTAGCTTGTCTAGGCATGTATCTACACTGTACAGTTTATAGCAGTTTGAAATCGGTTTGACTACCATGGTTCCAGCCTATAGTATTTGTAACTTGGTGAGGGATTCCCAGTTCTCTGCTAGAGAGAGATCTAGTGCAGAAGTTCAGGATGAATGCAGTGGTAGTCTCCAGCAGAAAACTCCAAGTACCTCACCACCTAACTACAAATCTCAGCATCCCACAGCATGGAAACATGACAGCTGGAGCAGTATCAAAATACTGTAACTATTTACAGTGCAGATACTCTAAGAGGCTTTTCATTTCAAAGGCAAAATCTGAAATAGTGTCTTGGACGTATGGTGTCTTGGACACACACCCTTCTTCACCACCATTCTGCGTCTGTTACAGCACGGAAGCATGGAAAGGAATAAACAAAATAGGCTAACGTTATTTCAGTTATTTACTGCCAACTTTCCTGTTTGTTTTTAACTGTGCTTTTACTCCACCCTTCCTCCAAGGAGGTCAGGGTGGAATACCCTGCCCTCAATTTATCCTAACAACTACCTTGGTAAGACTGTAGGATTACTGAGTGACCCTGGGTCACAGAATATCCTTTGTGGGTCAGCAGGGAATTGAACTCCAACGGCCAGGGCCTAAAGCCAACTATCAACTACACCGCCCTGTCCCAGGCAACCCTTTCAGTGCTGCATCAGGTTCAGAATTCAGGCTTCTTGCCTTGAGCACTGCTCAGTCTTAGTGCATGGGAGCTGGAATTTCCTGGACACGATTCTAGGGAAATAGGGATGGCAGATCTCTGGGCCCTCTTCTTCAGTCCTCAGTCATTACTGTCTCCCCTGACTGTCAGCAGTTTCCCAGGTCTTAGTAAAGGTCTTTACCAGAGCTACTTGGTAGATGCTGGGGACTGGATATGTGGCCTTCTACGTACAAAGCATATAGTCTGTCACTGCGTCATGGCTTGTCCCCATTAAATAACAAAAAGGCCTGCTCTTATCTGAACAGCCCCATCTTGGATTCTGAGCAGGGGATGCACACCAGAGCACAGGTTACACTAAGACCAACTGTGGTGCTTCAGATGTTTAAGGGTATGTTTAGCTCGGAGAAGAGAAGAAAGAGGTTAAATGAGAATTGTCTTTAAATATCTGAAGGGCTGCCATGTAGAAGATGAAGCCAGTTTGTCTTCTGTTGCTCCAGAGACTAGAACTTGGACCAATAGATTCAAATTACAAGAAAAGAGACTCCAACAAAATGCTGGGAAGAACTTTTTTACTGAAAAACTGTTTGATAATGAAACAGATTGCCTTGGAAGTTGGTGGACTCTTTAAACAGAGGTTCGGTGGCCATCTCTCAGGAATGCTCTAGCTATATATTCCTGTATGAAAAGGGGTTGGCCTAGACGGCCTCTGTGGTCCTTTCCAATGCTGTGATTCTTTGCTGCTAGGCGGGAGAAGAATCATGCAAGTCCCATAATTTCTTCACCATCAGTTATAACACATAAGGCTGGTGAGAGCTCAAGTTCAACCACACCTGGAAGACCACAACTTGCCCATGCCTGCAGTAGAGCAATCAATTGTTGGGAACTGGTGAGAAGCCAGATAGCAAAGGCCATCTGCAAGGGAAGTCCAGCCCTTGTTGCCTCCGCATGAAATTCTGCACCATTGCAGCAAAGATGCAGTTAACTGCTAGCAAGAGAGTGATCCTCCCCACCCACGCAGCTGGAACAGAGGTCCTGATACTTGCAAATCCTCCTCTCCAATGTCAACATGTCCAGAGCAGCTGCACCTTGTGTCCTGTACGTTTCACATGGCCAGTGTTTCCTTCCCTCTCCTAACCCCACCCAGCTGCTCAGATTCTGGCAAAACTTTTAACAGCAACGGCACACATTTTAAAGCTTTGTCCCCAAGCTGCAGGTTGCATAATTGAAAGAAAACTAAATTAAGCATCCCCATGGCTCCTCCATGGTCCTTCCTGGGAGGGAACCAGAAGTCACAGACTCCTCGTCCAAGCACTGTCCTTCAGTACAGACATGCTCCTCAGCTCATAGATCACACAGTAAGACAAAGCACAAGAGTAGAAAATCCCCAGACCCATGTTATAGCACCACAATACTCGTACATTTTATTATTTACAAAGCACAGTGTGTCACGGGGACCACTTCTTCTCCCCTCCCCACTTTTTGGACGGCAACTTTCAGAATCCCTCAATGGCTAAGCTGCCTTAACTCTTTTAAGCAGTGAATTATCTGCATCGTTCAAAGGAAGTGGCAAAGAAGATAGCTCAAACAAGTGAGTCAAGCTGCACTTTGCTTATCCTTCTTCAATTCCCTGCAGAGAACAGGCAACCCCGATCCCTAAGCCCCTCAGATAAAGAATCAAGGGAACTGGATTTAATACCTAAATAAAGTGGCAGTCATTTGCTTGACTGTGAAGAAGGAACAAGAAGAGAAACAGAAACAGGTAGAAAGGTTATCTGCAAAAGGGATTTTTGCTGGTGTGCAAATCTACACTATATCATGTCTTTAGCTGGAACTTCTGTATGCTCACAGTAAAGGGGAGGACTTTATCCTCCATATAGCTCCCAGTCGCTGGAACCATCTCTCATATCAGAACAGCCCTTGCTGGTGGATGAGACCTCACCAGAAAGTCAATGATATGGAGCAGGCACCATCTGGTCTTCCTAGTTATAGCGCACATGCATTTGAGGCAAACAGAGCACAAACATCCCCTGCCCAAAAAAAGCCACTGTCATAAAAAACAGGACGCAGATGCAACACTCAAGTACTGAAACCAGGTTACATGTTTGCACATAAGACCGAGAGTAAAGTGAAAAATGCCTCCACTAACAAAGCTCTGGAGTCTTCACAATCAGCTATAAGAATAATTATTAGGTTAACTCATTCAGAAAGTCCCATGCTGCCCTGTACTGTGCCATAAGCTATGGCACTGCTCACATTAGAAATGACGCATTGAGCTTTGCTACTTTTTTCCTGTTGCATTCATTGGGTGGAGCCGAGCGCTTTGCCACTGCAGTTCTGCCCATCATTTCAGCCTGCCCCTCTGCTGGCATTGGTTACATTACCCCCCGATTTTTCATCTCTTCTTCCCTTGTTGTTCTAACATTCGCACACAAGATGCACACACACTCCCACCCCACCCTGCAGCAATGGCAGGAAATGGCACTACATCAACCACAGACCCAAGGAAGTAAGATGCTGTCTGGGAGGAAAAGGAAAGCCAGCCATTGTGCACAGAACAATGGCATCAAAGGAGGGTGCCCCCTCCCCCCCCGGCCCCCATACTCAACAGTGTGAGAGGGGACCAGGATTTGGAAGCTGGGAAGGAAGTGGGGTGCCCAGCTCCCTGTGACCTAACCAAAGGAGAGGCAGATTTGCTCTCTTCCCTGTCCTTCTCCCATCCTGGCTTCTGTGATCTGAAAGGGAGTCAGTATTCAGACTCAGCTCAGCCAGATGCAACATGGCATGGCTGCAAGACAGGAGAGATTTGCAGAGTGATTTAAGCATCCTTCAAACGGCACAGGAGTACATAAGGAGGCCTCAAGAGCGAATCAAAACCGACAAGCACCAGCTTACATTCTGGCTGCAGGAAGGAACCAGTCATCCATCCCTGCCCTCTTCTTGATGCACTCACAGAATATATGCCTAGAGGATGTTGCCTACTGCATCCCTGTATGAGTCTCTGCTCTAGGCCTTCCAATCCAGCTAAGATCTGGTCACTTTTCTGCATCGTGTATGACTGGAACACTGGATAATTTAAATACACATCTGATTCAGAAACATTGCAGAACTCACTTACAAAGGCTGTGCCTGTAGTGTCTCTGCATGAATCATTACCCTGTCCTCAATCTCCATCCAGTTCAGGGGGCATGTAAACATTGCCACTCATGGAGGAACATAAGGGATGTACTTCTCAAAATGGGGTAATGTTAACTCCTATATATTGCCTGAACAAATGTTTAAAAATGCACAAAATATCCTACTAACTTCAATGAGACTTCCTCCCAGTAAACATGGATAGGACTGCAGCTGTAATTTGACTTTCCTCATTATTTGTTCGTGCCTTTCACTGGCTCAATACAAAGAATTAGTTATTTCTGCATATCTAAGCAGTTAAGGCTGGACAGAGAGGGTTCAGTGAACGAAAGGCTAAATTTGGGGCTAAAAACCTGGCCTCAGATGTTATGGTCACCCATGGAAACTCAGGTTACAAGATGATAGAGAGTGGCTGCATAATCTTATACTGTGCATACACAGAGTTCCACTTTAAAATATTCTCCATATAAAATTTGTTGTTGTTGCGTGCCTTCAAGTCATTTCTGGCTTATGGCGACTCTAAGGTGAACCCATTACAAGGTTTCCATTGCAAATTTTGTTCGAGGGGGGGTGTTGCCTTTGCCTTTCTTCAAGGTTGAGAGAGTGTGCCTTGCCCAAGATCACCCAGTGAGTTTCCATGGTTATGCAGGGATTTGAACCCTGGTCTTTGGAGTCATAGTTCAATACTCAAACCGCTATACCACACTGACTCTATGTGATTTTGTAACACACACACCCCTCTAAGTCAAGAGAGGGGAATCATGCACATGCTATTGTACTACAACTCCCAGTATTCCTGATCCCTAATTATGTTGGCTGTGGCTGCTTGAACATACAGTCCAGCAACTTCCAGAGGGCTGCATAATTGCTAAAGAACGGGTAGCAGTCTAACAAAGCAAGGAAAGAGCTCAGACCAAAACTCTCTCCAGCCCATTCCTGCAGGGCAATGTGTTAATTTAAGAGTCCTTTTATCAAGTTAGTACTCTGCCACCTCTTTCTACTGCATATATGGATGGCTATCTGTAAAATGGAAAATAGGAGTTTTTCATTACTGGTTGTTGTTGTTTTTATAGGTTGTTGTGGGTTTTCTGGGTTTTGAGGCCATGTTCTATTAGTATTTTCTCCTGACATTTCGCCTGCGTCTGTGGCTGGCATCTTCAGAGGATATGGTGGTTGTTGTTTTGTTTGCTTTTCTATCCATGTAGTCATACATACGTGCACAGTAATTAAGAATCCATTTGTATTTGCAAGTGCTTGACTTCTTTTCTGGTCAATGACAAGGGATCAGGTGAGGAATGGAGTGGAAGAGAACACATGTTTGCGAGCCAGAATACCTGGGTTATTGTCTCAGATCATCGTGTGAGATCAGTAGGTGTAGCTCAGTGCACAGAAGTAGTTGCCAACCCTTCCAGACAAGAGCGATTCATGGACCAAGTCTGGGGGCTGGGGTGGGGGAATACTTCTTTCACCATTTTGGGTTAAGCTTTCCTGTCTCAGTCCCTGAGCCACCACTGCACCAACACTGCTTTAACTTTGGCCTTTCCAGCAGAAGTGTTGGGGAAGTGTGGAAGAACATGGCCCAGAAGGCTGTTTCATGTCATCCCTGTATTGTAATTTTCAAAGGGTTAATAGCTTTTTGAAAACAGGTACTTAAATAGAGGACAGCTGTCCTTGCTGTAGCCATATTAAAAGACACAGCTGTGTTAGTCTTTACCAGCATCCAAAGGGATCTTGTAGAACCTTTGAGTCTAACCGAGAAAAAGAAGTTTGTAGCATAAGCTTTCATAGACTGGCCCTACTTCATCAGATGCATGGAGTGAAGGATCTGTGGTTGGGCAGCATGTGTGCTTGCATGCATGTCTGTATGCATGTTGGACTGCAAATAAGGTCCCTTTGTTGTCAGAGAAGGATAGAAATAGGACTGCTTGAGGAGGATTGCTGGAACTACTACTGCCGTCTTCCCCAACTACCATCCCCATCAAAATCATGGTAGAGGGGATTTATAGTCTTAACATATGAGTATAAATGGATATTTATGCTGGTGGTTCTCAGCGGTCTCCAAACCATGCCAGGCACTATGGCCAGCCCTGCTACTGAGGGTCCTTTCACACTATGCCATAATAATGCTATGATTGCACTTTAACAGCCATGGTTCCATCCTATGAAATCCTGGGATTTGCAGTTTAGGGGGAAATTAAAATTGCAGATCCCAGGATTCCATAGGATGCAGTCTTGGCAGTCAAATTAGAATCATAGTACTATTACTGTATACAGGCATACCTCAGTTAACAAAGCCTCTGACAAACTCCTTTTTACAAAGTCTCTTTAAGGCCATCCAGGCCCTGTTTTCCTTCTTGTCCTCTGTCTAGCTAGAAGTTGTTTGTTTTTAGTAGTATGGACAGGATGGTGAAAAAGGTTGGAGAAACACAGGCTTTTAGTGTCAATTTGTAGCAGTGTGTCTGCAGTAAATAATGAAGGTAAGTAGCTGATCCTACCCTAGCCATATGCCCCTGCATACAACAGGCAAAGCTGCCTCCCGATTCCTGTACTGCATATGTGTGAACAGCAAAACAGAGAAAAAAGGAGAGCCTGCCTCACCAGCAACCCCCACGATGCTTAAGAAATCATAAATCATGGTGACTACCAAAATGGAAATAATAAGAAAAATGGAGGCTGGTGAAAGAAAATAAAATCATTTCTGGATACATTTTAGAATAAGTTTTTAGGGGATCTCTAGAAGGATCAAAAGGAGTTTGACTATTTATACTTATTTTTTGCTTATTTATGCCTGGTTGTTTCATTTCACATGTGCATATTGTTAGTTTTGAATAAAAAGTCTGCTGAAACATGTTGAAGCACCCCTTGTTTCGTGGCTCAGGAACCTGTCCCTATTCTTCCCATGTTATTTCTGCCTCTGGTACCAAAGTTTCTCTTAAAGAATTCATGCCCAGGAACACATCTGCTTTGTAAACCAAGCAATACCTGTAGCATGAAAAGTGTGCAAGTGCGCATGCCGGCTTGTGGAAGGCTGATTGTCACAGCCCATGGTGATTACTAAGCTCACCTCCTGCTGCACAGCAGTGGCCTTTCAACCCCCAGCCCAGCCCAGCCCAGCCCCGCTCAGGGTGAAGACTTCAGCCTTTGACAGATGTCAGAGACAAAAGGAGGTCATGGCTTAAAGCCTTGGATTCAGCAGCTGGGGGTGCAGCAGCTTTAAGGCAGAGAAAAGACAAGAACAGCCTCCCGGAGCTCTACTCCACCTCCCAGAGCTTGAGAAAGAAGGCAAGGGGGGCGGGAGTGTGTCCAAACCAAGCAACCACACCCCTAACAGGGCTCTGTGCTCCTTCTCAAATGGGCAGGCTGACACATGTTTCTGAAAAGCCTGATTCCTCAGAATAGGCCCCAAAGACTCCTAATGTGTTCTGCTGCTGCACATCATATATGAAACCAGGCACTATGTTAGCAGTTTTCTTACTCTTATATTCCCTCAGCAAATGCAGGGAGGGAGAAGTGTCAAGAAGTACAGGCCCTCTCAAGGGGCACCTGCTGAACCTCTTTGTGCCACACAGCTATAAATTGGCACACACAGTCCCTTTGGGGGCCCTAAAATGGCCATTCATTAGCACCACAGTCAGCACTCACTTGGCTTTGCCTTCTCATCATTTCTAATCTAGCCCCCTTATCAGGCATTCATTCCCCACTATTAAAAGTCTTTATCTCACACACACAGAGACACCACCACCACCTTCCCCTTAGCACATGGACAGTTCCACCTTCAGGAAGAATAAAGCAGCCACTTCGAGTGGTAAATGCTCTGAGACACACAGAGGTGGTGAAGTCCTGGAGGACAGAGCTGTCTGTGCCACACAACCCTCGCTGTTCTTCCTTAGGTTGCCCTCAGCTGTGACAGTGAAAGATGCTGTCCCCCCACGGAACACATGGTAACTGAGCTGCAAAGGTGGGGCACGATTGTGTCTTTTGCCTCAGGTAGCAAAATGTCTTGATCCAGCCCTGGACACAGAGTTCTGCTTCCTCTAGGCAGATATCCATTTCAACACACACACACACACACACACACACACGTCCATCAAGAGTACACAATTACAGCAGTTTAATACCACTTTAAACACCATGCCTGCATCTTATGGAATCATGGGATTTTTAGTTTGGTGAGCTGCTTAGAACTGTCTGCTAGAGAGCTCTGGTGAATTCCCCTAAACGATAGTTCCCATGGTAGCCTGAGGACAGCAGGATTAAGGATTAAATCAAAGTATCTAGGAATTGTTCTGTTGGGGGGGGGGTGGACTGGAGCTTTCTAGCAGAGAATTCTAAATACCTCATCAGCATAGAAATCCCAGAATTCCAGAGGATAGAGCCTGACAGTTAAAGTGGCATGACACTGCTATAATTGTGCTGTATGGATGATTCCTTGGCTACCAGAGGCAGCCATGCACTTCGGTCTGGCTGCTATCTTAGCAGGATGAGAAGTATGGAACAAAACCTGACGAAGCTGGGATCTTCTGGACACAAAGAGTAATCCTCCCTGCCCCTGGAAAGTTCCTGAAAACAGATTTACAAGAAGGAGGCACCACATCAATATGGCATTGTCTCTCCTTTTTTATATCCAGTGCGCACCACCATCTGGCCTTTCTATGATTTTACTAGATGCTCAGTTTGCATAGATAACACATGTGCACAGCCAGTCAACACACAGTATCCTCCATCATGCATTCTCAGCATATCAATCCATTCGTGCTACTTGTGCAAGTTTTCACACACGTGCAAAGAATCATAAACAAATTAACTGAGGAGGGGGAAGAAAATGTGAGTAGGGACACAAATCCTGCAGTAGAGCTTACAGAAAGCAACTGCAGAGAATGTACAGGCAGTTGTATCCCCTGCATCTTCTTTGCTAAACCAGCTTCCATTCCTGAAGTATTTCAGCAGTCCATGCACAAGCCATATTGTGTTTCTTCACAGAAATCACTGGCTGCACTGCAAAAGGATACATCTGCACAGAACAAGATGGGACTATCCTCTCATGCACTTCCTTTTCGCACTGAGGCATGGACAGTCCTGATTAAACCTCTGTTGTCCCACTTTTTTAGCTGCTTTTAAAATGTCTGAGTTTCCCTTTCCTCCTCCCGCTTTCCACCCTTGTCCTCAGCTTACTTCCATTTCTACAAACTGAAGCCATTTCCGCACTAGACTGTTATAGTGCTATTATTCCACTTTCAACATCCTATGGAATCCTGGGGTTTGCAGAAACTGCAAACTCCAGAATTCCATAAGATGTTGAAAGTGGAATAATAGCACTATAACAGTCTAGCGTGGAAATGGCCTGAGTTTGAAGTTCTGAAGTAGTTTACACTCAACCCACCAAGGGGTGCAGAGGAGGAGGCGCAGTCTGGCCCTTCCCAGTAGGCTCAGGCAAAAGTCAACTGCTGCAGCCTTTCTGAACTTAGATGATCTTCCCCATTAATACCTTTCACTGTCTTTATCACACTCTGATGCTGGTCGGCCAACTGTCCCAATTTTCATCTCTGAAATGTTGAAGGGTATGATTACGACCATTGCACAAATTGAGACAACCAGCTCATTTCTTCTACGGCGATGTGAAAGGGAGGAGGGATTTGGCCGCTGCACTTCAAATATTCCAGGCTGATTATTTCTGGAAAGCCTAGAAAGTAGATGTTTAAAAAAGCTGTTTCTCATCCCTGCCAAAGCAGCAGCATTCTCAGTACATCAGAGATCTTGCAATCCTGCAGCCATATAGCCAGAAGCTTTTCTAGGAGGGGCTATGGAGGGGGCAGGTAGGAGTTCAGGCATGAATAGAGTTTAGGATGAAGGGAAAGATGGGGGTAGGGCACATTACGGCTCCAGAATCTGGACAGCAAAAATGGTAGCTGATATTCAGTTCTACATCCGTCTACTCAAAGGTCCCTCCAACTACAGCAGGGCATCACCCCCCAAGATTGTGTAGGTATAGGATTACAGCCACATTCTCTACTTATTTCCTCAGAAGCAACCTCTGCTGGACTCAGCAGGACCTACTCTCAAGTAGGCACTGGTACGGGCTTGCCTCTTTAAAGCCTCTCCACAGGCTACAGCAGCCAAGAAAAGGTTTTGGCTTTACTCCAGTCTTGTCAAAATAAGCAGCCTTGAGCGCGACGAAGCAGAGATGAGAGAATACGAGTTGTTGTTTTTGGGTTTAGTTTTTAAATCCCTCTCCTTCCACATGGAAAGAAAAACCCCAGACAGGGGAAACGATAACATTTTTGTCCCCAGTGTTTCCAGAGCAGCTGTCCCAAAGATGTTTTTCTAGAGAGTGGAGGGTATAAGTGACACAAAAAATGGGAGTGAGCAAAGAAAGTGACTTCAGGCTGCAGGACCCAGCATGTTTTTTCATTAGAAACATGAGATCCACCAACCCAAAGCCGATGCGCACTGCTAGAATGAAAGAATTCTGAGCCCAGGAATGTGTCTTGAGCACCTCAACTGAACGGGGCTCATAGTGGATTTGGTTCCACAAAAATTCACTCTGGCTTCCTCAATGCCTTTCTTCTTTCTTCTTTTCAAGAATATGATTTAATTTAGACTAAAGGTGTCATTTTATTGCTACTATTTTTTTTTCTGAAAAGGGGCCAGAAATCCTGAACTATGGACTGCAAACCATTCAGGAATCTCGCAGTACGAAGACTTTTTATTTCTCTGGCTGGCTGAAGTGTCCCGCGTTGATGTCTCTAGCACAACGTGCGGACGTAGCCGCTCAGTCTTAGGTACTCACAGCGGCTTCTTTCAAAGCCAGATGGAATTCTCTCGTGCGGCTGGCGCGTTGCAATCTGCTCCAGGCTGCAATCCGGTACACGCTTACTTAAAAGTAAACCCCACTGAGTAAAAAATAGAGCTATGTTGGAATGGGATCGGTAGGGATCATAATAAAGGATCAGTATGGGGGGTGAAAAAAGTAAACCCCACCGCACACAAGCAGACCTAAGCCCAAGCAGAAGTTAACACCCCTCATGTGCTCGGTGAGAGGCTCCAGTGAAACCCACACGTCCAAATTAAACCCCCTCCAAGAAAAAAAAAATAGACACAATGTTTCCTCCAGATCCTCTTTCCGGCATCAAAGGGTTAAAGCCCGCCCGCCATGATTTAGCCCGAGATCCTCCGAAAGGGTCCCCGGCGGCCTCCGCGGCCTTGAAGCCCCTCCCGAAACTGCAAACCCCAGGATTCCATAGGATGTTGAAAGTGGAATAATAGCATCATAACGGGCCAGTACGGAAACGGCCACGATCGGAGGAAGGGAGCTCCGGACTGAGAGCCTGCGGGAGGCCGAGAGGACTCACCCAGAGGTCAGCACCGGAGGATGCCGAGGCGGAGCCGAGGGCGGCGGCGGCGGCGGCACCACGAGCATTTCCTGGCGCGCGGTGGCCGGAGCGGGGCTTCTTGGCTCTTCCTTCCCGAGGCCACTTAGGAAGAAAAATGATGTCACGGCTTTAAAACGCCGGGCGGGGCTCCTCCCCTCTCCATCCCGGCCCGCGGCAGCCAATGGGCGCTTGGTCCAAGCTCGCCTTGGCGCCAGATGGTTCTGGCTGAGGAGCGGCGGACTCTCCGAGGCTGAGCTCAGCGCCCTGCTCCCGGCGCGGCCGGGGCGGGACCAGGGGCTCTGCGAGAGAGGGAAGGACCACGAGTTAGGTCGCGGTGCATTCTCAAAAAGGGCGGTCTGAGAAAGTGGGTTCCAGGTCTCTTTCCCTCGTTCTCTCTTTCCCCGCCTAGTAGAAATAGCTGAGTTGCTCTCTGAAGGTCCCACTGTGTAGAATCATAGAATCATAGAAATGTAGAGTTGGAAGAGACCACAGGGGCCATCCAGTCCAACCCCCTGCCATGCAGGAACACCCTCAAAGCACTCCCGACAGATGGCCATCCAGCCTCTGCTTAAAAACCTCCAAGGAAGGAGACTCCACCACGCTCCGAGGCAGCATATTCCACTGCCGGACAGCCCCGACTGTCAGGAAGTTCTGCCTGAGGTTCAGGTGGAATCTCCTTTCCTGCAGCTTGAATCCATTGCTCCTTGCCCTGGTCTCTGGAGAGGCAGAAAACAAGCCCTCTCCCTCCTCTACATGGCATCCCTTCAAATATTTAAACATAGCTATCATGTCCCCTCTTAGCCTTTTCTTCTGCAGACTGAACATACCCAGCTCTCTAAGTCTATCCTCATAGGGCTTGGCTTCCAGGCCCTTCACCATTTTGGTCGCCCTCCTCCTCCTCCTCCTAGAACGATAGAGTTGGAAGAGACCACAGGGGCCATCCAGTCCATCCCCCTGCCATGCAGGGACCCGCATCAAAGCTTCCTGTGTAAGCAGCCTCCACGCCAAGCCTTGGTGACAAACGAGACCAAAAAGTGCAGGCCGAATACTGCCAGAGAGAGAGCAAGGGCTACCCACCCTCAGCGTCTACTGTAGAGATGGAACTTTCCCCAGTTTTTCATTCAGTGTGCATTGCTGCCAAAGTTTCTTCCTTATGCAAATGAGAGCTTGGCAAGACCCATTGACACTGGTGCTTAACTTAGAGCATGCTCATTTCAGTGGGGGTATATTTTGCACTGCAGAATTATAGCACTTTGTGGGTTTTTTGGAGCATATTTTTTTAATTCAAAATACATAAAAGCATATATAGACACAAATACGTATATCATTATTATAATTCTTCTATTCCCCCCTGCTTCTGTATATCAAAAGTTTCCAGTTGAATCTATCTTCTCCTTTATGCAAATCCTATCAAATACCAATATAGTCAATCCACAGATAAATTTAGCCAAAGCATTACCCTTAGAATTATAGCACTTTGATACCACCTTAACAGCCAAAGAAAGCTACAGAAGCCTGGTTGATGGGGTTACCCAAATTCTGTACTCTAGAGAGCTCTAGCACTGTAGACCACAGGAACTGAATTACATCTAAATCCTTCATCAAGCTACCAATCTCAGGATTCCATAGGACAGAGTTATGGAAGCTATAGTGTGATGAAATTGCTCTAATTAGGCAACGTGGATACACTCTGGGTCTACTTTCAGGATTATTGTCCAAATTCCACTCTTTACCTTAGGGGTGGGAGTGACATAGCCTGCCTGATGTTATTGGGTTACAAGTCACAGCAGACCTATTTTATTTATTTATTGAATTTATATGCCACCTTTTCTCCCACGATGGGACCCAAGGCAGCTTCCAAAAGGTTAAAAAAATTAAAATCATAAAAACAATTAAAACAGTAAAAACATATACAATTATAAAACTATAGATTTTAAAAAAGCTAATACATAAGTAAAAGTTCTCCAGCTCACCCATTAAATGCCTGCTTAAAAATAAATATCTTTGCCTGCCCATGAAAGGAAAGCACGGAGGGGCCAGCCTAGCCTCCCATAGAAGAGAGTTCCAGAGGGTGGGATCAGCCACTGAGAAAGCTCTCTGCTGTGGCCTCACCAGGCGAGCCTGGGATGGTGGCGGGACTGAGACAAAGCCTTCTAGGTCTATGGGTCAGTGATCAGGACCTATAGCCATCACTGCTAATTGTGAGGAATGCTGCACTGGATATTGCAATCACTCAACATTTGGAGGTCCAATCATTCCCACTACAGCTTTACACTTATAAGTGGGCCTCTGTTCCCAGTGCTATCCTTGTTTAGGCCAGGTTAGGTAGCCCAGTAGTGGCACCTTCACAATGGAATTCCCTGCACAGGAGAATGCAACAGATCCACTCTTGCACTGGCACTGGAAATTGGTAAAAACAACTTTGTTCCAACACCTCCTTAACCCCCCCCCCTTTTTTTGGACTTTCTGTATTGAAACTTTCCAATGTTGCTATGTTTTTGTGTTTTTTTGGTATAATTTGGGTATTGCTTGCTTTGGCCGTATAAAAATAAGAGAATAAGCGTTTATATACTTAGTTACTCTTGAGAGCTCTTTTTCTGAGGCCCTAGGCAGGATATAAGTTTCAACACACAAGGGAAGAAACAGCTTCATGCAGGCTACAATTCTGGACTTCAACATCTGTGGCAAATTTACTCAGCAAACCATGACCAGCTCTGCCTTGCACACACTGAAGGTACTATGCAGCAAAGCAAATGAGAAAGGGCTCAGTGGAATCTTCCCAGCACTGTTAGTGCCTCCTTACTGGCAACAAATGACTCCTGGGTCTGCCCACATCTTCAGTAGATTGCTCCCTCTGAGGAAAGGGTGCAGCAAAGCCAGCAGCCTCTCCCTGAGGTACTTCTGCACTGATTCAAAAAGTGCCAGTGCACCCCCCACCCACCCCCATCTCCATTTAATGAAGCTGCTAACTGTCTGCAAGGTAAAAAGCAAAGCCCAGCTGTTCCTGTACCATTAATGTAAATTCCTAGCTGCAAGAGAACAAAGGAACTTTTCATAACCTGCAGATAAAACATTACCGCCTAATTCCGACAGCTCTGTTAAAGGCACAGCTATAAAGGCTTGTTCAGGCACCGGCGATCCTGTGTATTGTTAACTTTGACTATAGGAGCTGGTGGAAGAGCAGTGCCTCTAAAAGTGAGACAAAGAATGATTGGCTCCTCCCTGGCCAAGGGCAATGAGATCATTGAGGAACCTGCAACATCAGCTTTTAATTGTCTGGAACATCCTCGTTTTAAGTGTTGATTCTTAAGGCTCTCCATCATCCTTGCTTCATTTCCCCATTTTTCTGATCATGTGCTCCTGTTTCCAAGCTATGCCTACATCTGCTGGAGGCATCTGTAACATCCATAGAACAGTGGAGTCTAAGGGCCTTTCCACCCTACACTGTTATGGTGCTGTTACTCTACTTTCAACATCCCGTGGAATTCTGGGTTTTGTAGTTTCCTGAGGCCAAAGAGCTCTCTGGCTGAGAATTCCAAATGCCTCTCCCTAAACTGCAAACCCCAGGATTCCACAGGATGCTGAAAATGGAATAATAGCCCTGTAACAGTATAGGGCAGAAAGACCCTTGGTCAGCTGCTTTTGCTACACTTGTTGTTGTGTGCCTTCAAGGCATTTCCAATTTATTGCAATTCTAAAGTGAACCTATCACATGGTTTTTGTGGCAAGATTTATTCTGAGAAAGTTTGCCATTTTCTTCCTCTGACGCTGAGAGAATGTGATTTGCCCAAGGTCATCCAGTGGGTTTCCATGTCTGAGCAGGGATCTGAACCCTGGTCTCCAGAGTCATAGTCCAACTCTCAAACCACTACACGATGCTGGTTGTCTTTGCTACACACCTCTCCAGAAATAAGTCCAGCAGCAGTTTGTATTGTCAGTAGGAGTTCAGTACTGGGTCTTTTGTTATATACTTACTAATAACTCTTAAATCAATTCAACTGATCTTAAAACATCACATCCTTCTGTTCATGCCTGTATTTGTGGAGTTTGTATGGCTAGCAAATCTTCATGGCAAGGGTGGGCAACAATGCTGTTGTTACTGTTTGCCTTCAAGTCACTTCTAATTTACGGTAACCGTAAGGAAAGCCTATCACAGGGTTTTCTTGGCAAGATTTCTTCAAAGAGGGGTTGCCATGGCCTGCTTCTGAGACTGAGAGAGTGAGACTTTCCCAAGGCCACACAATTTTTTTCCGTCGCTGAGAGGTTTCCCAGAGTCCTAGTCCAGCGCTCAAACAGCTACACCATGCCGGCCTTCTGGGCAACTATGACTTTCCAGATGTTGATAGAGTGTAGCTCCCATAATCCCTCACCAGTGGCTATGCTGGCTAGGGCTAGTGAAAGTTGTCATCCAAAAAAACATCTTAAGGACCACCTGTAGTTTATGAGACAAGGCAGTGTAGCTTTAGCCTCATCTGTCCTTTTTTCTTGAATTGGCAAGCACCCATTTAGATACCCTTTGAACCCAGAATGAGACCTTTTGTGCATGTGTGCGTCAAGCCCATTGCTTTGCTAATCATTTGTACACTTTTAAGATTTACAATTAATTATTTTTCCTTTTCTGGAGCCCTTCAGTATATTTAAACCTTACACTAAGCCTTGTTACCAAGGTCTTCAGAGAGAATGAAGGTCATTTCCTCCTTTTAATCCCATGAGACCAGGTTCATTTGCCATGAAGACCAAGCTTGCTTTTGCTCTACCAAAAAGAAACAGAAGTGACCATGAATCTGTAAACAGCTGGTTGTTGTTCCATGCCTTCAATTCTTTTCTGACTTATGATGACCCTTCTGTGAACCTATCATATGGGGGTTTTTTTGCTTTGCAAGATTTGTTTGGAGAAGTTTTGTGTTTGCTTTCCTCTGAGGCTGAGAGACTTTGACTTGCCCAAGGTCAGCCAGCGTGTTTCCATGGCTGAGCAGGGGTTTGAACCCTGCTCTCCTGAGGCATAGTCCAACACTCAAAACCACTACACCATGCTGTAACAGCTAGGAAGTCTTTAATTCTTCATTAGTTAGTGGAATCAGGGCTGGATTTATGCAGAAGGTAAGTGAACTAGAATTTACAGCCTCAGATTATGAAGGAGTTCTAACTACGAACAAAAACATCTCCCAAATTGTTAAAGTACGTATTTTTGGTAACACTATGAAGCCTGTTAAACTGGACATAGTTTAGGGCCTCAGCATATCTTAATCCAGCCCTGTTCGGAAAACTGTTGTTTCTTCTGCTCCTCTGGAAATTATGCTGCATTTTTATTTATATCCCACCATTCCCTTAACATGGGAACCTAGGTGAATAGTTACATAGATTAAAACAAAGTACAGCAAGAACCTTGGTTATAATGAAGTCCTATTAAAACAGTACTAATTTGAAACAGTTTTAAAGCATTTAAAATACTCATTCTTTAAAATCCTCATAGTTATGAGAATAAAGTACAGCACAACCCACTTCAAGACCCACTTGTAACCTTCCATAGCCAAAATCCTGTCTAAATAAGATCATCTTTGCTGCTGGTGGAAAGAGAGCACAGAGAAGGCCTACCTAGCCTCCTGTGCCAGAGGTCCACAAGCTGGGAGCAGCCACCAAGAATGCCGCTGGACCCCAGATGTGCCCGTGACAGTGGTGGGACTGAGAGAAAGCCCACCCTTTACAATCTTAAACTTGGGCAGACTCACAGCAGGAGATACAGGTCATCATGGCCATTTCTGCACTACACTCTTATAGTGTGATTATTCCACTTTCAACATCCTATAGAATCCTGGGGCTTGCAGTTTAGGGAGGGGCCAGCCAGCTGAGGGTCACTGGAAGCTGACTATAAATCACCACTTCCATTTATTTCAGTTTGGCCAACTTTCTGTTCAATTACCGGTCCATGAGTAAAGGTGAGAGTGAAATAGATCTGCAGTTCACAAATCCCTTGTTCAGTTAAGGCATGTAAAAAAGCTAAGATTTAGTCAACTGATAGAATAACTGATTCTTTGTATATCTTGTCATGTGATGATCATATAAAATAGGCAATCCATCACAGAACTGTTAAGTGCCCAATTTGTCAAATGGTCCCTATCAAGAAAGACAGCTGCTAGAGATCCAGCATAAACATATGAGCCATATAAATATTTTGGGTTCAGTTTGATCATTTTGTTACCCTGATTTCTGGGGTCCCATGGGGAACACCTCAATGTTCTCCAAATAATGAAGAATGGGAATTAGCCAGAGCACAAGCTGTAGCACTACAAGAGGCAGGGTAACCTAGCGAGATCTTTAACCCAATGTTTACGGGGTCAGGCCGAGTCAGGACCACGACACAATAAAGTTATAATTATGTTCTTATTTTTGTAAAGTCACAACGCATTTGCGTGCTCATTCACACAGAACTAACAAACACTGCGCACTTGCATACACACACACACAGACCTAAGAAAATAAAGGGAGGAAAATAGATAGGGGATTTTAAGAAGGATATTTCAGGGGGAATACTACACCTGATCCTGTAGCCTGGGTAGCCTACAGAAAGTCAGTTGGAGCGGAGATTCTCAGCACGTGGAAGCTGAGGAGAAGGCTCGGCAAACGGAGCGGCAGCAAGACAGGATGGAAGCCAAGAGCGATCCGAAGAAGTGCTCAAAAGAACAGGTCGCCTACCTGTAACTGTGGTTCTTCGAGTGGTCATCTGTGCCCTCACACACTAGGAGCTTTAGCGCATGCGTGGTAGCGTTCAGAAGATTCTAGAGCTTAGCAGCTTGGCGGGAACCCCTCCCCCATGCCCGTACTGAGCATGCTCAGCCCGCCAAGCCAACGGTCTCTCCTCAGTTCTGGAGTCCGCCAATAAGGGACCTGAAAGAGGGGACGGCTGGGCGGGTGTGTGTGAGGGCACAGATGACCACTCGAAGAACCACAGTTACAGGTAAGCAACCTGTTCTTCTTTTTTGTGGTCTCTGTGCCTCACACACTAGGAGACTTTGTAGCTTACCAGTTGGACGGTGGGTCAGGTCCTAGAGAACGGAAGATAGCACCGCACGTCCAAAACGGGCATCTCTCCAGGACCAGCAGTCCAGTCTGTAGTGGCGCACGAAGGTCGAGGGTTGAGACCAGGTCGCCACACGGCACCGTTCTTGCAGGTCCACTCCTCCAAGGAGAGCTGCTGAAGAAGCTACTGCTCTGGTGGAATGAGCATGCAGCAAGGCTGGCGGAGGCTGCTTAGCCAGTTCATACGCCAGCAGAATGGTCTGGGCCACCCATTTGGAAAACCTCTGGGTGAACACCTTGTGGCCTTTTCGACGCCCACCGTAGCACACGAACAGGTGGGGTGTCTGACGGAAGGGCGCAGTCCGGTGAGTGTAGAACGCCAAGGCCCGACGAACATCAAGGGAGTGGAGGGAGCGCTCCAGAGGTGTAGTCGGGTCCGAGTAAAAAGCAGGTAAGATGATGTCCTGGCTAAGGTGGAAGTGTGATACCACCTTGGGCAGGAAAGAAATGTCAGGTCGGAGGACTACCTTGTCTCGGTGGAAGACGAGAAAAGGCTCGTCAGATCGCAGCGCTGTCAGCTCACTGGCCCGCCTGGCTGAGGTTACAGCCACCAGGAAAGCAGTCTTGATGGTCAAGAGCCTGTCATCCACAGTCGCCATGGGCTCGAAGGGCGGTCGCGTCAACTGCGATAGTACCAGGGACAGCGACCAAGGCGGTAGCGGCGGCGACACCGGCAGATAAAGGTGTTGCAAGCTCTTCATGAACTGCTTGAGGGTAGTGTCCCTGAAGAGCGCTGCCGAGGGGGACCCCCGTGGCTGGTAGGCCACGATAGTGGTGAGGTACACCTTCAGGGATGGAAAAGCGAGCCCTTGTTGCCGAAGGTGGAGGAGAAAATGGAGCACGGTAGGCAGATTGACAGGTGATACTGGCTCCCAACGCGCCTCTGCGAAGGAGACAAACTTCTGCTACTTGTAGTGGTAGTTGCGGCGTGTCGACTCCTTCCTGGCCGCGGTGAGTACGTCTAGGATGGCTGGGTCCTCTAAGGCGTTATCCGCCAGGCGTGCAGGGCCAGGAGCGGCAGGGCCGGGTGGAGAACGAGACCGCCAGAGTGCAACAGAAGATCCGATGTTATTGGAAGCTTGAGGAGTCGACCGCGAACTGCCTCGAGCAGGGGTCCGAACCAGTGTTGCCTCGGCCAATACGGGGCTACGAGGACGATGTCGGCTCGGTCCGCGAGGATCTTGGCGACCACTCGACCCAGGAGAGGAAACAGCGGGAACGCGTAGAGGAGCCCGTTGGTCCACTCGAACTGGAAGGCATCGCCAAGAGAGTCCCAGCCAAGGCCGGCTCTCAAACAGTACCGATGACACTTCCTGTTCTGGTTGCTGGCAAATAGGTCGATCGTTGGCTCGCCCCACTGATCTCGTATCAACTGGAACGCCGCGTCCGAGAGGGACCACTCGTGGTAGCACGAGCTGTCCCTGCTGAGGCCATCTGCCATGGTGTTCTCCTGGCCTGCCAGGTGCACCGCGACCGGATGGACTCGAAGCGGCACGCACCACTCCCAAAGCTGAAGGGAAATGGTGAGGAGAGTGATCGAATGAGTTCCCCCTTGTCTGTTGATGTAACATACGGCCGTTGTGTTGTCTATCAGTATCAGCACCATCCGGTCGACAACCTGGTTGCAAAATGCCCTGAGAGCTTTCCAGATGGCGACCAGCTCGAGGGCGTTGATATGGAGGCCGGTCTCGTCGTCGATCCACCGTCCCTGGACTCTGAGATCGCCGCAATGCGCTCCCCACCCGAACAGGGAGGCGTCTGTCGTAACCGTGAGCCAAGGGATCGGTTCCTGGAAGGGCATCCCTGACAGTAGATGACGGTAGGACAGCCACCATAACAGGGAGCAACGCACCTGTTGAGGAATGCATAGGAGGCACCGCTGGTCGTCCAGGAGTGGATCGAAGACTCTGACGAACCAGTGCTGAAGCGGACGTGCACGAAGCCGAGACAGGTAGGTAACTGACGTGGTCGAGGCCATGTACCCGAGAAGTTGCTGGATCCTTCTCGCTGATATCGTCGGGGCATCGAGAACAGCGGATGCGGCCCGACAGAGGGTATGTGCACGCTCTGTGGGCAGATACGCCCTGGCAGGCATGGAGTCCAGGGTCACTCCGATGAAGTCAAGGATCCTCGCAGGCTTGAAGTGCGACTTCTTCGGATTGACCCGAAGGCCAAGACGGGTCAGAAGAGAAAGAGTCCAGTGGATGTCCCTGTAGAGTTTTTGCCTGCAGGATGCCACCAACAGCCAGTCGTCGAGATAAGGGTAGATGGAGACGCCCTTCGTCCGCAGTTACAATACCACAGGGGCCATGCATTTGGTAAAGACCCTGGGAGCGGTGGAGAGTCCGAACGGTAGCACCCTGTATTGATAACAGGTACCGTCGACCACGAACCGCAGGTACCGTCTGTGCTGTGGGCGAATGGCGATGTGGAAGTAAGCATCCCGAAGATCGATGGAGGCGAACCAGTCCCCTCGCCGAATGAAAGGCAGAATCGAAGACAGAGTGACCATCTTGAACGTCTTGGGGCGGATGTACTCGTTTACCCCTCTGAGGTCCAGGATTGGTCGTAGGGTACCGTCCGATTTTGGTACCGTGAAGTACCGGGAGAAGAAGCCGGTGGTACTGGCCGAGGGCGGAAGTTCTTCGATCGCTCCTTTTTGCAGCAGGGACTGGATCTCTTCCAGCAGGGCTGAGCTGGCCGGGGTGGAATACTAGACGCCTCGCGGAGGTATACTTCCAAACTCGATGGCGTAACCAAGATGGACGATGGAGAGAACCCAAGAGTCCGTGGTGATGTGGCACCATTTGGCGAGATATCGGGCCAGGCTCGGTTGGTCTTCTAGGGCTGCTGGCAGGCTGAAGAGTGGCTGTGGTGGCGACCCGCGAAGGTGGTCAAAACCGGGACTTCGTTGCAGATGAAGACTTCTTGGAGGCAGACCTGCGTCCTCGAAGAGGCCTCCTCACCTATGATGAAGTCGACGGCCACAACGGCACCGAGCGTGCCGAACAAGGTTGGTATGTGGCCGACGAGGATCGGTGCCACGACGAGCGGGAGCCAAAGCTACGATGCGGCTGGGTCGGCTGATGGATCCCCATCTTCTTCGCTGGGCCTTGACCAGGTGATCCATCGCCTCTTCAGTAGTGGCGTTGAATAATCCCTGGTCGTCAAATGGAAGATCTTCAATTCGCTTACGGCTGTCTTCCTGCAACCCCGCCGACCTGAGCCACGCAAAACGTTGGAGGGCCACTGAGCCTACCATTACTCGGGCAGCCACTTCCATCGAGTGCCTAGAAGACGAGACCTGTTGGTTCGCGAGCGCCACTGATTCATTAAAGAATTGCATGTTGCTCGCACGATGCTCTTCAGGAAGGTGTGCCAAGACAGGATACAACCTATCGAGGAGGTTCCTTTGGTAGGCTGCGAGGCAGGCTTGCGTGTTGGACACCCTGGCAATGAGTGACGAGGCAGAGTAGAACCGCCTGCTGAAGGTGTCCAAACGTCGGCCCTCTCGGTCCGGCAGGGTGGTGTGCGGTCTCCTACCACCCTTAGTCTGGGAGGACTGCACGACGATGGAGTTCGGCACCGGATGACTAAATGGTCATGATCGGAAACGGTCTCCGTAATCCTTGGAGGTGGTGACACAGCCCAGTAGCGTTGCGAGCGCTCCTGGGACCTCCGGTAGTGCGGAGACCTCGAAGGCGAGCGCGACGGCGAACGTCGGTATCTCGCATGGTACTGGCCACGAGATGGAGATCGTGACCGGCGGTACGGCGACCAGGGCCTCACTTCCGGGTGATACCTATCCCTATACGCTGGAGAATAGGAATGGTACGAGCCTGAGTGCTCCCACTAGAGGTGTTCCCGGATGTATCTTGCAATATACGAGGCCGACGAGTATGGTGAGTCTTCCGGGGCGAGAGACAAGGTCCGCTCGTGATAGGCCTCTCGATGTCGCGGAGATCGACGTCTCTTCGTGTTCTGGGGAGCAAGATTCACTTCTCCTGGGAGCGGCCCGTTGACGGGACGAGGCCCGAGGTAAGGCCGAGAAAACCTTTGGGCAGTCCATCCCCTCTGGGCAACCGGGCAGAGATGCCGCAGCATCCAGCACAGGCGGGCCCGAAGGCACATCCGAGCCAGCAGCCTGGTCCTCATCAGACACCTCAAGGATTGCAGGTGGTTCCATGTCCTCAACAACCTCCTCGGGTTGTTGGGTTGCCGGAGGTGTCGGGGGACAGGTCCTCTTAGAGGGCGAACCCTGCTTCTTTTTCTTCTTTTTCTCCTTCGCCTTTGAAGAATCATGAGCAGGAGGCCGCTTGCGTTGAGCAGCTGTAAACGGTTTGGAGGACTTGGATACCTGCGAGCCCGCAGGGGCCTCCTTGGAAATCGTCACGCCCGACGAGATCTTCGGTATACGTGGCAAGGCCGATATTGGGGGCCAAGATGACGATACTGAGCCCAGTACCGTTGTCATCGGTACGGCAGCCACCGGTACTGACGAGGGCACGGTCGCAGGTCGGGTAGATGTAGACATGACGGATTCTCTGGCCCGTAGAGACTCTTCCCAACAGTGGGATTTTAGGCGGGATGAACGGTTCCACAGAGTCTGGGCAGTGAAGTCCCGACAGACAGGGCAGGACTTGATGTTGTGGGCCTCCCCAAGACAAAAGAGACACTCACTGTGTCCGTCAGACAGCGCGACCTTGCGACCACACGTTATACACGCCTTAAAAAGGGCAGACATAGAAGGTCGAAGGAGAAGGAAAAGTCTAAGAGGGGAAGACTCACAGAAGCGGCAGTAGGAGAACGAAGATCGAAGAATCATGAAGGAGATCGAAAAAAGGAGGGGTTTGAAGAAATCCAAAAAACCAAGTCCGAAGTCCGATAACCAGAAAGTCGAAAACCAGAAGAGAAACAATCCAAATCACAAGCCAAGAAACGCTGCTGAGCAAGAACCTTCCGTTCGCTGAGGCGGATGAGAAAGAACTGAACTCAAAACCAGGGGTTCTTATAGGGAGAAATGTGCCTGTAGGGTAGTCTGTTCCCAGGGAAAACAATGGGTTTCGGGTTGGAGACAAAGCCTCCGAAAAGTCAGTACTTTGAATGATTGGATTTTGACAGAGTTGTCAATAGCGCAGACAGTATGCAAATGGAGAGTGCTTGACAGTTGAGTAGTCAGAAGTGCTAATCTCATCAAGCTGCCTGTTCAGGGCAGAGAATCTTTTGTATGCTTGGTACATACGTAATCTAGGTTTAGAGTGTACTTGCCTGGAGGTCTCCTGAAGCTGCATGCTGGAAAATTACTGGCCTGCCTGGATTTGTTTTGTATTTTTCAGCTTGTTCGGCCGTGTCCGTGTGCGTGCTTGTCCGGGGGCCTCGCAAGCACATGGAGGGGAGCAGTTTGGAATGGCCAATTCTTTGATACAAAATTATATTTAGTAGACCTCGGGCTTGGACTATGCACCACAGTAACAATTTCCTCAGGTGAAAAAGCAGCATTTTTTAAGAAAAAAACATGAGGACCAAAGCAAGTGCCATTTTTAACTCCACTGTAATAGTGTTAAGCGTTTAGCACAGCACTCCCAAAGAGAGATGGGCAATTAGAAAAAAAACCCATCCACAAAATTGCCATGCGGTTCCATTTAAGCTTATCCAAGCTATTACTACAACTCTGCCTGTTATACTTTCTCCACTGAAAACAAACACAGCAGCTCATATTTCTCTAGTAGAACATGACTGTATGTAGTATTGCTGCAACAAGATGTGATATAGTGACATTATATTTTCCTAATAGCAGAAAGATTTATAACCAGCCCTCCTCCCCCTATGACAAGATTATTTTTAGAGTGAAGTGAGAAAAGTTGGGTAGAAAAGGGCTAGACATAAGTCAAAGCATAGGCCGATCAAGAAAATGAAAGCCTGCTCTGTTGGTAATTTTTATAACTGAATTGGACATGCCATTGCACAAACCATCTGGGTTTTGCATTCTCAATTTATTTTTAGTTCTTATCTCAGAAAAATGTTGAGACCCTCTAAACAAAGTTTTGTTGTTGTTTTTTTGATGGGGTTAAAACAATTTTTTTTGAGCCAGAGATGCAATAATTTTTACGCAGAGGTTCCCTGAGACCTGAGAATTGCTCCAAGGGTTTTTCCAGGGCAAAAAGGTTGAGGGCCTGCTTTATACTGTAGGGACCCTAATTGTTATATGGCTTTCATATGGATTTCAGACACTCCTAGACAGGAACATCTGAGTAAAATGCCTTTGTAGAATTGTACTGCTGCCTGTTCTTCATGGAGATCTGAAAATGACCAAGTCTTCATAGGTCAGAGGGATGGCCCTTTGTCACAGTACTGTGTCATGTTTTGACTTGTTGCCCATTTCCAAAAAGTCAGTGCTCTAAGGAAAGAATTGTCCACATATGCAAGTCACCTTGTAGACATACTTTTCTCAGCTTGCTGAAATTCACTTGACATGATTGCTTTTCCCCTCTAAGTCTAAACTAATAAATGACAGTGCCAGTTTCAAAAGAATGGAGAGCATTAAGGAAGAACTCTATTTGTACTACACATAGGAGGAAAATGTACCTGAAAAAAGGCTAGACATACACTTATGTGATGCTGTGTTTTCAAAGATGTACCACAGTTCTAATTTTTTTTTTATTTCTGACTGGACAGGGGAAGAGAAAGATTCACAACATGAAAGGAATAAGACTAGATTTAAGAATTGATGCAACAGCCAAAATGAATTGCGCCAATTATTTTCATGAGAGGCAGCCGTAATTGGCAGTAAAATCTCATATATACACATCTATTCAAACAATGAGTTCAAAAGGGACTAAATCTTGAAGAGTATATAGAAATGAAATCCTACATAAACACTCTCATTTTTGGAGAGCATTAAAAAATTGCTTTTGAAGTGTAACATCTGTGAAAATACAAAGAAATTATCCCACCAACATGTTGCACATATTTGAATGCAAATATAAACAAACCAAATTACCAGATTCAAGAATTAAAATGTTAGTATTCCCTTGCAGAAAGGGGGTAAGCTTTGTTGATCACCCATCAGTATTCTTTCCTCCAAGCTGGATGACAGCTGCAGCTGATGATATTCAGCCTAATAAAAAGGAGTGAAACATGAACCTGTGTGTTTCTACTGAATGCTGCAGGGTTTGGACAGCTCAAGAACACATGATCCACATTCCACAGCCCTGAGAGAAGTCATTTATTACAGTGGTTAAGCACACACCCCACATCTAGTGCACTGAGCAGTCTGTTTTCAAGTCACTTAGGGACACACAAGTTTGCATTTGCCCAGGATTTAATAGTTATGATTACACACCAATCATCTCATGCTGTCCCTGTTGAGCAGCATTTTATTTTTAAGAGTTCCAAGAACAGAAATTTTACTCCATCTCCAGAGAATATCTTGTTCTGATGAACTTCGGAAGGCACCAGGGGAAAGGAATTTGAATTTGCACCAAATCTTTACGTGATAGTGTCAATGCTGCACCAAGTATGAACAAGGAAACTACATTCCTCTGCTGCTGTTAGCTCAAAACAATTCCAGTCCAAGGCAAGTGGTTTGCTTTTCTTTTCTGACCAGCATCCTACTGAGAGATGTTTTTAATTACTCTTTCTTTTTTTCAGAAAGGGAACCAATTAAAGACACGCAGAATAGCCAAACATAAACTTTATCTAGTATTTATTTGTATACTACATGGGATTTATACAGAAGTTAACGCTACAAGTGGGAATCTGTTTACAGACTTCAGTGTCAGAGAAAAAAACAGAAAAAAGAACAGTCGTGCAGCCTTTGCACAATTATACATTAACGGGCTAGTATATAGTACAGCTAATAACCTTGTCTTCACCATGAAGCTCATGGCTTTAAGCTTATTCCCAATAACCCAGTTATAGCAAAATCTCCAAGTCATTTCTTCTTACTGGAGCCTATCATTGTTACCACAAATATAAATTAGTCACAGCCTCCTTGTATGTGTGTATTAAACAAACACTCAAAGACTTTCCCATGCTGTCCTTGAATTTACACCAGATAAACTTTTTTAAAACATGTAAAAGGCAATCAATGAACAAGATCTGATGGCCAATGTAAAACCCTCTGAAATCTGCCTGGCAGGTGGCCTTCCACAGACTTTCCACTAATTTGAAAGAGTGACTGAGAAACACAAGAGTCAGGAGGAAATCAAGAGTAGCAAATACTTCATCATCCCGGTAGGTCTCCATCTGTTTGTCTATCAGCTGATGGGGACGGGTTCTGAATTCCCATTGGTTGCAGGTTCTTCCTTTTTGCCCTCTTCCAGCCCAGACCCACTTGTCACAAAATGCTGAATATCCTAGCAAAGGAAGGAGCAGAGAGAGAGAGAAAAGGGAAAGGTAAAATTAAAGCTGTACTCTGGCTTTTCATCGTGATATGACAGTGGTCATAAGGAATATATAATATTGCCACTCTAAAACCTTAGTGCTTGGACATAGGTCAGAATTCTTCTGTTTCTTAGTGTTAGTCCCCAATGAATTGGCTGTTCCACTCTGAAATTCAAAACAGCCAACAGACCATGAGAAAACATTGCTCTGGGCACCTGCTTGAAACCAATGGCTACAGCAAACCATTAGCCTTCATTCAGGGCCTGCAAAATGAGTTGAGTGTGGATCAGGTTGAGGTTTTCAGGTAAAAAGAATCTGAATAGCAGTGAAAAGGGGTTCAGAAATGCAAAGCACAGTATCTTTTAGGGAGGAGAAGAGAGGAAGCAAGAACAAGGTAGGCAAAAAAAAAAGTGGTAAATGCCTGTGTGAATGTACATTTAATCAAAATGTAGTAAGCCAACAAATAAAGGCAACAGTTAAAAATGCTTCCCTGTATTAACTCTAGAAACATGAATTAACAAGCTTCAGCCACCTGCGAACTCCTAACCACCCCCATCTCTGCATTAATGCTCCAGGCCAGCTGTGCAATGTTGTATGGAGGGTGATCCTCTTCCCAATCTCTCCAACATGTACACTGAGCAGATGGCTAATCCCTCAAACCACTGGTTACATTCTACTTTGTGGCCTGCCCGCACACACAAGAAACTCAGCTGGTTTCAAGGAAATCTTTATAGACATGGACCTCAGTGGGTGAACGACACCCTCAGTGTGCTCACCAAAAGAATCCTTTCCCCTGGCTCCAACCCCCAGCTCAATACCTGTGATAAGATCTCTTCCGGTGACTCTGAAGCAGAAGAGGCTGTTTGTCTGGAAAAGCCAGCTCTGCCTGGCTGTGCCACCTGGTTCAGAAGTCCTTCTTGAGTAGATTCTTCACCTGAATGCACATGTATGGCACCTTCAGCAATGCTTTTGTTTAACTGGTTGTCAAGGACAGTAGTAGATGGATCAGAAAGCAAGGGAGAAGGGGGACACTGCATGCCATCCCCAACAACATCCAGATCCTATCAGAACAAAACAAGGAAGCTGTTTGAGATTTGGTGAAAGAGGAAGTGCTCAATTTCATCCTCCGAGTTGACTCTAACAACTGCCTAGCTTCTGAGAAAACAAATTCAATGTGCATATATGCAGAGATTAACACCCCTTTCCTTAAAAAATAAAAAAGAACATAAGTCTGCTTGTAGGCACCCATCAAAGTCTCATTTCCTCTGGAATGCTGAAGTAAAAGCTATGCTTTGTAGAAGTGAGCTTCCTTTTGCAGAGAGAGACACAAAGTGAATACAGCTGGACAGGAAAACTGGAGGCTATCTATAGTTCATTGTTGTTTTGAGGCTTCAAGTCGTTTCTGACTTATGGTGACCTTATCACAGGGTTTTCTGGGGGCTGAGAGTGTGTGATGGTCATCCAGTGGGTTTCCATGGCCAAGCAGGAATCAAACCTTGATCTCCAGGGTAGTAGTCCAACACTCAGATTACTACACCACAGTGGCTCTCAATTTTTTTTCCTATGAGTTTCATGGCAGTCCTCTCATCTTGAATGAACCCTGTACTACACTGATTGTCTTTAATTATTTCAGAAAGGAATGTGAAATTGTTAATTCAGGGTAGGGGAAAAGAGCAAGCCACTGCTTTCCGTCTAAAAAGGGGAGTCCACCTTCCTCTCTCGACAGGTCTACTTCACAAAAAGAATGACTTGACACCTAGAATGTAAATTCCATGAGATTACTTCATGAAGACTGTGGGGCTCTACTACTCAGGGATACTTTTTTTTTAAAGCGGAACAGCCAGATGATGGCATATTTGTCATCACAGCTGGTACAAAGCTGTCTGAGCTTTGCAGTTGGAATCCAATAGATGTAACCCAGAAGACAGAAAGGATTAAGCTTTAGAATTCCTCTTAGAAAAGCTATGAAAGGCCCAGACAAAAGCTGTTATTAATAAACTTCATTAAACAACTTCAGAAAACATCTGTATCTGTAATCACATGCTGAAGCCACCATTACAGTGCTCATTCTTCATAAGGTTATATGTGAAAGACTAAAATACTCAGTGCTCACTAACCTAGTAGGACAGGGGTGAGAATCATGCTGCTTTTTTGTGCCCTCAAGGCCTTAGGGGCAAACAACTGAGCCACTCCTGAACCCGGCACCCATGACGAAAAAAAAAGCACAAACCAAAAAGGAGAAAAGCAACTCACAGAAACCTTCAGGAATAGCAATTCTCCTCTAAAGAGAAGCACAGGGCTTTGCTTTACTGAGTATGCCCAGCCACCCTGACATCTAGAAGCAAACTTTTGGTCGCTTCTAGACTTGGCAGAAGGAGGAGTCTATGAAATAGCTGCATTTTGGCAGGGTGGCAGCAGCCACAGAACATATCCACACCTCCAGCTGACCTCAAAGAATTATTTGAGAAAGCTTTGAAACCTCCTCTCTGAGGCAAGGAGTGCAATGCAGGGAAAAAAAAGGCAGGAAAGTAACACGGATTCTCCTAACACTGTCTTTTCAGATGCCCTTATGTTCAGCAATGGTCTGGTATTCTCAACTAATTTCAGATTTGTTTTCCCAGTTAGTCCTAGAATGGAACTGCTTTTGTATCATTAAGATTATTTTTTAAAGACACACATTTCAGTCAAATCAGATTGCTGTGTTTGGAATGTGTGTTTTTAAAGGATTTCAAAATACACAGACTTAGCTTTCATGTAGGTCACCCTAGTAATCTATGGATTATAGCTCCCCATCCAACCATTATGGAATGTACAAGAAAAAAAGCTGCTGGGGGGAAAAAAACCTTCTAAATACAGGTTTTAATGGTCCAATTCTTTTCAAAAATGCTATTACAAGAGATCCAGCCTAACTCCTGTATATGCCCTTTTTATGAAAAAAACCTCTATGAGTCTAAATGATTTCACTAAACAGCGACAGTAGGAGCACAAAACACAATTCAGGTAATCTACTCATTGTGAAGTCAAAGGCTTTCACAGCTGGAATCTGTAAATTGTTGTGGGTTTTCTGGACTTTGAGTCCATGTTCTATTAGTATAGAAACATCAGGAGAAAATACTAATAGAACACGGCCTCAAAGCCCGGAAAACCCACAACAACCAATCTACTCATTGTTCTATATTAAAATGATAACTTTTTGGTCAAACAAGCATTGAGGATCCCTCAGTTCTAAGGGAAATCACTTCAACTGGAACTACACATTCAGAAGCAGCACATGACACAAGACACCTCCCTGGACTGAATCGCTTCCAAATAAAGTCACTGGTTCCTTTCACTGGAACTATATTCCTCACAGCCTTTTGATTCCTTCTGTCAGTTATTTAAAGGGCTGAGAAAAACATCTTTACTGTAATTGTAATTGTTTGACCTTTCAACTCTGAAACTTCACTCCTTTTCCATTCTCTGTCTAGTCTACTACTTAAGACCAGGTGTTGCAACCTGACACCTATACAGTATTTTTGGATTACACCTCCCATCATCCCAAAATACTCAGCAGGACTGAGGCTCATGGGAGTTGTAGTCCTACAAAGGTGGAAGATACAAAGGTGCTCATCCTTGATTTAGACTAAAGCCAAGGACAGTGTCTGTCTGCCTTGTTTTATGCACCAAAAGCAAGGTAAGCCTCTGTGATATATTACTAATTCAGTCATGACATTAGCTATTTGTGTTTTTAAGTGACAGTCCCAGAAATATTGTTCTTCACATTTTTGAATATTTAATTGATTAATCTTCCACTAACTGTGTTCTGCAAATCCGTGGAGCCTGCTTCTCAGCGTTTCCTACATCAATACTTGATTATTGTCAATTATCATCTCTCTCCCCTTTACTTTGTATTACATGTAGCTTCAAGCCGTGTCTTTTACTGAAGTCTTTATACCCAGGTCAGGCTACCATGCCTTCTGAAGTGCCACAAACAGATGCTGCTTTACAATACGCTTACATCACTGAACTCCAGTGGCAAGCTCTCTGTGGGCCGGAGTTCAGCTGCACTCAAGTACAGATCTGTAGAAGCAGCTTCCAGCTCCTCTGGAACAGACAGCACCTGTTCAGGAACATACATCTGAGGTGGTAGCTGGAGATGGAGTGGGCAGCACGGATCTTCAGAGAGGCTTACAGGCACTGGTTTGCTGCAAGGTGCTTCTTCTGATCCTTGACACAGCTTAAAGAGAAGCTGGTTGTTATCCTGGCAAATATCTAAAGATGTAGTCAAAGGAAACAGGCAAGAGTTTGTTTTTCAAAAATACAGTTAGACACCCCAGAATTCTAAGAGGAAGTAGGTGACTTTTAGCAAGTCAGGAAGTCTGAGCATTTGGGAACTGGAATCTTAAAAATAGTTACAAGTTATCCCCTCCAGGTTTTATTTTTGCACATGAGAGATCCACACAGAATAGTATAAACTGTACATAATGGATCAGTTAAAATTTACTATAGAATACAATCTAATGTGAACGGAATGATGCTAACTTTAACTGCAAAGTAAATACAAGTTTATCAACTCCACAAAGGGCCCTAAATTCCAGTGGAGACATTTTCCTTTGAATAACACGTCTAGTAATCAGACTTTAGCAGTTGCATATAGGCAAGAAAAGGACACCATGAAAATTTATTGCTGACCTTTGTTTTACCACACGTCTGAGTTGAGAACAGGATCTTTCAGTACCACCTTTGTATTAACCTAACTAAGGACAACTATTCAACTAACGCATACTATGCTAGCCAGATTCCATACCAGCTTGCTTAAAAAAAAAATTACAGTAAGTGTTCTAAAAGAGCCCAATATTTGTATACATCCACAAACTGCATTCTGAAGGGATCAAAGTTATTTGGCCTTGTTTCAGACTGTGGTTTTATTATACTTTTGGAGGAGTTGGCTGTTGCTTCCAACTGAATTGACTGTTCCAGTATGAGGTTATGGAACAGCCAACAGACCACAGGAAGACACTTCTTTGGGCTCCTGCTTGAAACCAGAGGCTACAGCAAGCCACCAGCCTTGATTCAGGGCCAAGAAAAACAGAAACAAAAGATATTCAAGTGGTCAGGGTGCCAGAAGTAATAATACCAGTGCCAGGAATAATAATACAGACGGCTTGAGATGGTAAAAGGATACGGCTAAGGCAGTGTCTTGTCATTGGGAGGGACTGGTTTGAGCATCGGACATCATCCACAAAAGCCAAACACCTCTGGCTGGAACGTGTAGTATGTGCCTGAAGAAGACAGATCAGAGAATAAGAGAATTTCCAAGGCTGTTGGTGAAGAAGTGGTTGTTATGCAGATTCTTCCCATTTTTAAAAAAAATCACTCTCTATACCCACCTCCACAAAACTAAACATCATTGCCATATTTCTTCCTGTTTCTCATAATGATAAAAGAGGCTGACCTGGTAAAATCAATTAAACTGCCAGCATAAAAATTGGACTAAAAGCGTGTCTAGTCACGAAACCATTTACTTTCCTAAGCAGATCTCAGATCTTATTTCAAATGCTTTTTGTTGTATTCTGAATATTGCATAGCGGCACAAAATACATTCATATCTGAAAATCTTTACCATTTCATTGTTATTTTATTTTTCTACAATTCCTTGGGCTTCTTGAAGAAAAATTTCTGCGCCCAGAATTTCTCTCCCTTGCACTGAACTACATGAGTACCAAATTGCATTCTGGCTCAAATACCTGCTGGGCAGCACCCTCAGTGGCCAGCATTCTGCGTTCCTTCAGCTGCCGGTGCAGAAGAGCCTCCACACCATAACGCTGCCGATATCGTCTCAAGTATTTCAGCCGCTTCAGGTTTTCTCGCTCTTTAGCCAGAAGTCCCTCTGGGCCTGTCAGGAGGCTGCTGCCTGGAAGACACACCAAGGAAGCATCCTCAAGGCAGACTCAAAGTACTACCCTGTCTGTTGCAAATCTTAGCAGAGCAAAATCAGAGTGCCTCTATCACCCTAATCTCCTGACAGAATGATTTCTTAAAAAAATTCAGCTCAGCACTGCCACTCTGAAGTCATTAACACAGATAAAAAATGCTAAGTAAACACAGAATGCCTACAAAAATGTGAGTTTCCCCTGATCAACAGAAATATGCTTCAAACAGCTGGCTGGAATCAAATCGTGTAAAACAGGTTGTGTGGCTGGGTAGTGCTCATCAGAAGGAAGTTGTATATTTTGGAACAGTGGTGAAAGGGTTATTTTGCTTATCCTGTGAGGCAATTTTATTTAATCAAAGAAGATGCTCTTTACCTTTTATAATCTATGAAATGGTACATCAGTTGTTCATACCTCTCCCTTGATGCTTACACTAGGTTTCTGAGTTTTTATGTCCTATGAAGTACATCCCACACTTGTGAGCATAATGTTGCTTTCCACCTTTAGGACCAGAGGGTGCTCAATATTTTAAAATAGTGTCTAGCAAGTTCCTAATTTAAAGGCTACTGTGGTACTGTATCAGTGAATATTAGCAAGCAAGAACTCAGAATAAATGCATGGAAACAGCAGTTTTCAAACTCAAAGCATTAGGGGTCTTGGTACATTGCCTTCAGGTGACTGACATAATGAATTTAAGATAAGCTTTAGCAAAACTTCTGCCTTGCATCACAGAGCGGCCCATATGCAGAACTGTGGCCATTTACCTATAGTTTCATGTTCCATCTTGCGGCTGTGCAAGTACCGGCGTTTCTTCTCTTTCAAGAGGTGCTGAAGCCGTTTGAACTGATCAATATACAGAGACTGAAGCCGAATCAGTTTCTCTCGCATGATCAGTGCCACTTCCTCAGCAGTGTACACCCCAGCGTGTCTGCAAAAACAGAACCGAAATGAGGAAGTAAGCAAAAGCATAACTTCTCCAATCATTAACACAGACAAACCAGCTATAGTCTGAGGTAAGAAAAGGAAGCTATTTAAGAGAAAATCAATCAATTAGATAGACCCATGACCTTCAAAAGGAAATACTTTGTAAAGCATTTTCTTCTGAATCTTTGCAGAGAAAAAGCAAACTTGGCACATTTCAACACAAAGAACATGATTTCCTATAGGTCACTTAAAAAGCCAGACAGTTGCAACTAAGCCTCACGCTATTAGGAATGCTCCCAGGTCTGCTACCACAGACAGGAGTAGCTGCCAGGGGTATTTTCATCAACTATAAAGAACAAAACAACTTGAGAAATGACACTTATTAATGTGCTGTACTTAGATCCGCCCTTAATAACCAATCACAACTGTGAATGTCTTAGCCATTCTTCTGTCAGACTGTGCATCACCCAACTAGCCCAATAGTCACACTGACTAAACAAAAAGTAGACCTTCCAAAATCAAGAACTTTTGGAAACACTGTGAGGCTTTTTAGGGGGTGGCTGTTTACTGTCACATTTGAAAAAAACTGAGGTTATGAAGACAACATATACTTCCTTACATCTTCTGTTACTTTCCCCCTGTGGGTTGCTACCAATTTAATTTTAGCTGTTTTATACTCCAGTGATCAGCTCATGGAAAGCGGATGGTTATGAATGATGCCACTGGATAACACAATTCCTCAGGGCCATTTTATAACCTACCAGAACAGCTCACATTTGGGCAGACTGAGTAACTCTGGTCTACAACAGTGATGACTAAGCCAGCTTCCTACCACCCACCCACTGTATTTCATGGTATGTCACACCAGTGCCACCACTTTTTCCCTGAACAGTAGCTTACAGTCAAATAAATTTCTGGACTGGAAGCTTCAGTTACTCTTCAAGCTTTCTGGAAGGAGGCTCCTAATTTGTATTGTTCTGCAGCTGCAATTCAAACAAGGATCGCCATTCACACAACTCACTTCAGTGGATCCTCCTGGTCACTGTCAATACTGTCTGCTTCACTGTCAGGATCACCTCGCCATGTTTGATCCACAGTAAGAGGTTCCTGCTCTCCATCACTCCAGCTGTCTTCATCTGGAAAGAGAGAAACTCATTACATTTGTTATCTGAGGAAAACTTTGATCAGGCTCTAGAAGATGTCAGCATAGTCTCAAGAACATAAACTGAATAGGGAATAGTATTCCTCGCCTATCTAGCAGAAAAATATGTAACTCTATGCTGCGAGCAGAAATAACCTGTTAGCTCCAAGCTGTCAGGGGAATCAAGCTTTACAGGATACTTTTGTCAAACCTGAACGTATTCTTTCACACTGCGGTTAGAGTGGGCTCAAGAGAAGATACAAAGGGCTATTTGTATAATGCCTATTCCATCTGAATTATGTATAAAATGACTTGTGACTTGTCCAATCTGTTTTGGAGATGAAGCTTTGATACCTCAAGTAAATGAGCTGTGGATTATGTCTGTATTTGACAGTGTGCTCCAGAAAGCAGTATGATCATCCTGCCCTTTTCCTACCACATTTATTTTGTCATCATACTCAGCAGAAGAGACTAACTTTTCCTTAATTACAATTGTCCATGAGTGCCAACAAAATATGATAGCACAGAAACCATCAGTTTATTTTCATTATGTTTATCAAGTCTCACTTTAATTGTTCAGCAACGACTGATGTTACTGGATATAGGGCACTCCCTGATATTAAACACTGAAGACATATTATTCAGGAAACTGCACTGTCAAGAGTCTCTAGCAAAACTCTACCTGGAGCGTGACACTTTTCAATGGCACTCTAGCTAACTTGTAGAAACCTAAACTGCTCTCTGCAGCATGTGCTGCTCACAACCTTGCTGGAACCACACTGGCATACGCAGTAGTGGCAGTGCAGGCGCAGCAGCTGCAGCAAAATGGTCCCAGGCACTGCAACAACATTGAAAGCTGCCTCTATGAGGAGAGAAAGTTGCTCTGTGGGCTCAGGACCGGCTCAGGAGCCAGCAGGGCAGCTTTGTCTCGTGATGGAGACTCCTTTCTCTACTACCAGCTCCTTGCTCTGCTTCAAGAAGTGCTTTATGGCCACATAATGGACCATTACACTGTGTTTTAACTTTTGTAGTAACAGTTCCTTAACTGCATTGTGCTTTTAAACTGTATGCCACCTTGAATCCCATGTTGGAAGATAGGCGAGATATAGATCAAATTAAAATAAATTAAAAAAATACACTGGATTGAGGCACCAACAAGATTTTGGCCTTCTATCTGTATAAAATATGTATGAAGCAATGGCAATATAGGCTAGAGCTGTCTCCTGACTTTTAAAAATGTTGCTGTATGATCAACCACCTTCTGAACCTAGTAGGTCAATGCTCTTTGCCAATATACAAATGATTGATGCTCTAGAGTTACATTTTTAAAATGACTTGGAACGTCAAACAAACTGCCAACCCAATATTTTCCCCAAAGTATTATTCAAAGCATTTTGAAGCACGATAACATGTAACTAAAGCAATATAAAGCAGCATCAAATGCAAAGTCTACCATTTGCAGACGCCAGTTTCAGTTTTTTTCAAATGTTGCATCTACAAGAGAGGTGAGGAACGTGGAGGTCTCCAGAGGCTATTGGACTCAAGTTCCCATCACCTCTAGCCTGCAAGGCCAATGATCAGGAATGAGAGTGGAGTCTAACAGCATCTGGGAACCAGAGGTTCCCCATCCCTGAAGTGCAAAATGAAAAATTTTTATTAGGATATAAGAAGACAATAGAAACCCCAACCTTCACACTTCTTAAGGGCAAGAATGAAATGCTTGCCTAAATTACAATTATTTCACATTCCACATACCAAGTATCCTGCTAGCTTCACTGCGGCTACTCTCTGCAGTCTGGGAACTCAACTCTGACTTAGCATAGGAGCTCAGCTGACAGAGGAGAGACTCTCGTACAGGACTAGGATTGGATTTCTTCATCTGAGCTTGTAGTGCCAGGGCATTTCTGCGAGCATGCTCAGCACAGAATGACACACTAAATATGAAAGAAAAGCAGAAATCAACATTTTATGGACTCAAATTCACCAAACAAAAAGTAATTCATTTTGTTTCAGACAGAATGTAGACGTTAACATAAAGCCTGCTGATGGCAACCTAAAATGCAGAACTGAGCACATCAACTACTGTCAAATAGAGAATACGTAAAATTCTACTATAACAAGGTATCAAAGCCACAAGTTATAATGCATCCATCTGTAGAAAGAAGGTTTATGGACTCAAGGTATTGCTCTAAAAAAAGAGCATGTTTCTGAACAAAACAAACAAGATTTCAGAATATACACACACCTCCTCTATGTGAAACCAAGATGCAGACTTTCTGTTGAACATCTATGTCATTTTGTCTTGACACTGTATCTGCAAGTTTTGATTTGGAGAGACAGAAAAATTAGCCTTAGACCTGTTTAAATCTGCAACCAGTTTTTTTATTTATTGGACTGAATTACTTTCCTCCTATTGTGAAGAAACAAGACCCTATCACAAAGAAAAAAAAAGGAGATTTGAGACTAGGTGCAATTGCACAAAACACTAAGCAAGAATTTCTCAGAATCCTGGTTTATCATGCATGAACACACTGCACACGCATGCTTCCAAACTACCCCGGGTGCTCCTCCTGCAAGTGGAGTGGCTAATCAGGAATGTACTGGTACAGAAAAATATAGCATTACATCTGAACCTGGATACAAGATTCTCTCTCCCTTAAGACCCCTGGCTTCAGAAGCTAACTTCACATCTATTTCCAGGTTTGCATATCATGGGGCACTATGGTTAATTTAAAAGTGGAAGCTGATTCCCTATTGTTGTCCACCAGCATCCAAAAGAGGACCATTAAGTGCCACATATAATGATAAATGTCCATACTTAGAAATGCATTCTCCAAATAACTGAAAAGAATTAAAAGTAGAGGCACATCTCTCTTAAAGAAAAGAAACATTACTTTTAGAGTAATATTAAGGTATGTTTCTCAAGTGACAATAAGCCATGCTTTAGCAAATGTAGGAAATGTGGCACTTCCCAGAACTGCAAACCCCTCACCACTGGCTAGACTATCTAGGGTTGTTGCAAGCTGCACTCCAACAATATCTGAAAGGTCATACATTCCTCACTCCTGGCTTTAAGATGATGTGCCTGGGATGTGACTACAATTGGCTTAGAAAACATTCAAAAACCTGCACCACGTTGGGTACGACAGCAAATAATGTTTGCTTCTTTGCTATCATTGCATCTGCAGAGAATATACTGGAGATCTTTTACCAGATCATACACTGCTTTCCTCACCATAGTGCAGAAAAGGGTGTGCCAAAACAATTGGCTTGTTACTGTAAATCATCTGTCTCAAATTGTTTGGATGTGCCTGAACTTAGAACTCCAATACCATAGTATACTAGATTAAATGTTGCTTTGGTACCTGTTTATCCAATTATGTAAAATTCTCTTGGGTTTGTAGATTTTGGTGATATGACAGGGTGTTGAGAATAATGAGTTATCACATATTCACTGGCTGATAAAACACCCACCAGTTATCTACAGTGACTAATGCCTCCTTGCGGAAGGAGGGTAGTCCTCTCTTGTTTAAGACCCAACAGGAATATCTTCAGTCATTTATTTATTTACTTATTTTTATAAAACGTTTCACCGCACCTGGCAGTTTTCTCAGCTAACGTGACTGAGAAAGCAGTAGGGTTGCAACTCTGAAAATATCCAGATCAATTTCAGTTAGGTTTCCAGAAACACATATGAAACTAAGATTGCTTTGGTTCACTCATTAGATGATCTACGTGACAGACTGGACTTCAAAGTGGCGTGGCTCTTTACCTCATGAATCATTACATTCTTCTGAACCAACTACTTGTATAGTTGGCCCTCCATTTTCTTGAGGGTAAGGAGCACAGGACCCCCGCAAAAGTGGAAAACGTGCAAATAAGATTTTCAAAGCACATCTGCCTCTTAGAACAAAGCAGCCATCAGCTGAGCTTTCCCAACTTCTGTGGAGGGCCAACTGTATTAGAAAATTGTGGCTAATATAATGCAGTGCTTACAGTTTCCCCACCTGGTCATATCTAGCTAGTCATTCTGTGTGACCAATGGCTGATGCCCCAGCTTTTGGCATATGCTGTCCAGCAATCCTACTGTGTCCCCTTGCTATTCACAGAAGTCAGGACAGTTTTTTTCCTAGCACTTGGAGATTCAATTTGTAGTCAGAAATGTAACTCCTCCAAACTCCAGCTATACAATATACATATAAATTCCTGGGGAAGGTCATTTTGAGAAGTAGTTGTAGAAGGCCTCTCCCTAAAGTCTTATGTATCATCAGTATGCTGACAATACTCAATTCCTACTCCTTCTCACCTGCCACCAAGGCAGCAGTCAATATCCTTGAACACTGCCTGAGTTCAGTAACAGGCTGGATAAAGGTGAACAAGCTAGCAACACTGACAAGATGGAGATAGTGCTGGTCAGCAGAACCTGTCTGGCCCAGGAACTGAATCCAATTTGTTCTGGAAGGAGTTGTGCTGCCTCAATACAACAGGTTCAAAGTTAGGGAGCAGCCCTTTACTCTTTGCTGTTCCTGGTCTCCCAGGTGGCAGTGAGAAACATTTTTCTGTAGTTCTATTTGGTGCCCTAGGTACAATCTTTCCAGAGTTGGCAATAGCCACCTGTGGCTTGGATTGCTGCACTGAACCTTATATGGGGCTCCCCTTGCACTTTCTAGACATTTCAACTGTTGTAAGATGTAGCTGCTAGACTAACTAATGCATGGTGTCAAGACTGTATTGCTCTGATATGGAAAGGCTTGCACAAGTTGTCAACTGTTTTCCAGGTGCAATTCAAGGTCATGATTTGAGGACTAGCTATTTAAGATATGACTTGACCTATTACAAATTAGCCAGTAGCTAAGATTTGCAGTAAGAGGAAATTACAGACTTCTAGATGATGTTGGGGTGCAGTTTCCAGCATTCTTCCTCATGAATTATGCTGGATAGGGCTGCTATGACTTGCAGTCCAAGAGCTGGAGGGCCACATCATTCCCATCCTCAGCAAAGGGGTCCACATGCTACTACTTAGAGAGGTCCACTTGACAGGCAAGCAGGAAAAATTTTACTACAGTGTTGATCTCAAATTATGCAATACACTCCTGCTGCAGTTAAAACCACCCCCTCTTCCTGCTTTCAATAAAGGTCTTAAGACACAGTTCTTCAATAATGCTTTTCAATTTTTAATTGTTAATTTAATGTTTTAATTATCTTCACTTTATTGTTACTTACCTTGCACACTATTTTTAGTGGAAACAAGATATGACTACAATAAAATACAATGTACATGTGAAACATTGCTATTGTTATCTATGGTCTAGGAAAGCAAGTTGGTATTATGTTAACAGCTTGTTTTCCTAAAGTAGAATAGGCAACCTGATGCACCACAGACATCTCTGATTATAACTCCCATCAGAATCATCCAGCATGGCCAACAATCAGGAATTCTGGGAACCACAGTCTAACAAATCTGGCAACCAAGAGACTGCCTGTCACTGTTCTAAGTCCCAGTCAGTAACAAACATGATGGATGGATCTCATGAGTTAGCTGAAAATGGAAGTGACAGCTTTCAATTTCTTCCTTGTGGCTATGCTGGAGGACAAAAGGAGGAGTGAAAATTCATGAAACATTTCATGCATGGATAAGTTTTAAGATTACACATGAACGGAGACTAAGAATAACCTGTCCTCAAAACACTGCATCTTCCATTTCTTGAGCTCTGCATCATAGACTGCAATATAGAGCTTGACTGTTTGTTTCTGTTACAGCTACTAATCACCTTGGAAACATATCTGGGTGTGCCCCTGAACAGAAATATCTGGTTTACTGATTAGAGAACGTTGAAGTAAGTCGTAGAAATGTTCTTCACCGACAGAGAAAGGTGCTTTATATACCAAGACAGACTGACTCCAAAGTAGAGTTCTCAAGTCCTGAATTTTTTCCCTCCTGTTTCTTTTCAGTTTCTTGGGCTGTGAGGGTTCCAAATTTTCATCTCTTTTATGGGCAACATTTTTCTAAAGTCTTAGGCAGAAGTCTTTTCTGGACTTATCTGAAGATGCCAAGGAATGAAAATGGGATCATCTGCATCTTAAAATACGCTCAACCACTCCATCCCTTCCTAAGTTACATCCCTGAGAAGTCTGAGAGTAAAGCAACTGTATGGTACACACAATCTTGGAACACAGACTACAGAAGCTGACTAATGCTAATGGAAATTGCAACACTGATCTCCAAGAGCAGTTTATATATGATTAAATAACTACCCAAAGTCTACTTCTCCTCACTTCTGATACACACCACCGCTCTGTGACATCACAGCCTTCCTCCAAAGTCTAGGTCTTGTCAGGTTATGATATCTGTTCTCACTATCTTTCATCCCATTTCATTCCTACATCTGCTGGCAACTGAGTGGCTACTGTCTGGGTACATGTGTCTTAAGACTCCTTCCCCAGGACTATGTGTTTTTGCACAGAAGTACACAATTTATTTTGGCTATGCTGTCAATAGTTCAAAAAGAGTGTTCAAGAATTTGCTCTCGACTATCTTTTTTAAGTACAAGGATTCTCAAAGCATGAATGAGACAATACTCATACTTGCACTGTATACTCAAGATGCACTTCTACTCTAATACATAAATTACATATTTCTATGCTCATGTTTAACAGTCCCCACTCAATTCAGTCAGGCTGTGTGCAGAACAAATCCAAGGTGAGAATTACTACTGAGAAAGAAAAGAGAAGAAATAACTGGCAGGGAAAGGGTCCAACTATATTAGGGCAGTGGCCCTTAAAATTCCAAAGCTACTGATTACATTAAAGCCAGCATGATATAGCGGTCTGAGCACCGGACTATGACTCTAGAGACCAGGGTTCAAATCTTCACTCAGTCACAGAAACCTAGTGGGTTACCTTGGGCAAGTCATACTCTTTCAGTCTCAGAGGAAGGAAAAGGCAAAACCTCTTCCAAACAAATGGTACCAAGAAAACCCCATGATAAGTTCATCTTAAGGTTGCCATAAGATGCAAACAACCTGAAGGCACACAACAATGACAACTGCCTACATATCTTGAGGCACAGAGTATCTATCAGGTCAAGCATTGGGCTGGGTCCTTTTATCAATTTCTCCAAGAAATCCAATCAATACTGTACACCTACACTATCCTACTGTTGGTACCGGGCTTATGTATAAATTATTTGCCACTTGGATTCTCAGAATGAGAGAATGTTCGAGGTTACAAAATATCTTAGCGAGAATACAAGCAAAGAAGACACATACCCATCCTTCTTCTCAGGCTTAGGAGCTGCATTTGGGCATCTCTTCCCATTCTTAGTGGAAATGTAGCTACATTGCTTGAAAGGCGCGTTCCTGTCTTCAAGGATGTGCTTAATGCAGAACTCATGTCCCTCCAAACGAGGCTGGGAGCACGGTCGATGAGAAAAGGCACACGACAAGGCTTCTTGCTGCCTTGGCACGGGGGTAAGCCGCCCCCGACTTGAAGGCAAAACATGGATGCGAATTCTGTTCATGCCAATATCTAGAACAAGCATTTCATTAATGCATACAGTGCTATTGACCCAGGCAGCAAATTTACAAAATGAATATCAGTTAAAAGATTAGTGAATTCCCTATTCTGCTAAAATGAAAAACACAACGATGAGGAAGGGAACCAGTCTCCATTTTCACTCCATGAACAGGGCTCTCTTTTATCATAATTAACGCGTTGTCTACCGTAGCCTACCCTACTCTGAATCATCATTTTTATTACACCTTTGATTTATCGTGTACTTTGCTTTTCCTCACTCAAGCCTCCAGTCACCCCCCCCCCCGTCTCGGCCAATTTTAAACTCAGGCCTGTGCCGATCGTATCCATTCTCCAGATTCTCCTCTGCCCCCATGCACTCACACGTTCCTCCACTTTTGGCGGGAGTTGTTAAAACAACGTGAAACCGGAAAAAAAGGTCGCGTTCCTCTTCCACCGGCCGTTTTCCTTCACTGACCCTTCTTTGTGCTATAAAACCAGGGTTGCTAATTGTCTATTTCCTTTACTGTCGTGAGTTTTTAATTGATAAGGCGGGTTTTTGCGCGGGGAAAGCGCCCTTGAGTTACAAACGAAGCTGTTCGTTATTTTAACGCATATAATATGTTAGGCATGTGGCCTGGCTCTCAAAAAAACGAATCACGCCCTTCCTTCCTTCCTTCCTTCCTTCCTCTCTCTCTCTCTCTCTCTCTCTCTCCCCTTCAGCCGTCGTAACCTCCCTCAGATAATCCCGGCCAAACTGTATCCTACTTCCCACCCCCCAAACTCCCTCCGGGACGGCCTCACAAATCAACATCCCCGCCCCGCTTCCCGTGCAGAGCCATCCCCGACGGGTGGGTGCACGTAAAACCCCGCTCTCCGGGAAACAGGGACCAACAAGACAAGGGATTTTAAAAAAAGAACATGGCCTCACCTTCGTAACCCCCGCAGCCGCCATCTTACCTTCCCCCTCGCGTTCTCAACCCCTCCGTAAGGGCTCGAGCTCGCTACTCGCCAGCCAATCCAAGGACAGCCAAAGCGACGTCTCGATTGGTTAAAAGATGTGTCATTCGGATGGAATGGGGCGGGGAATTAAGGAGGCGGTGAAGGAGGTGTCTTCTCGCTCTCCTTCCCACCCGCCGAACTATACAAGATCACAAGTCTGAGCAGCGAGAGTCCGATAGGTCTGTTGGCCGCAGTTCTTGCCACCGGGGCGGGGCTTGAAGTTGAGTGACAGTAAGTCGGAGGCTGGCCTTTCCCGCTCGGCCGGAAGGTTCGTGCAAATAGCGCGCCCTTTTTCAGTCCGAATCGGCGTCCTGTGTTGGAAGGGGTGGTGCGTGTACGCTCGCAGAGCCGTCCCGGCGTGCTTAATGCTACCAGTCGTTCCTACTGCCTCATGGAAATGAAAGACACAGTCTGCCACGAGGAAAGTCGCAAACACAACTTTTGACGGCCCACGTTTGATCAGAGGTGAACCCCAAATTTAGGTCGTTTCTACATTACACTGTCATATTCTACTTTCAACGTCGTATGGAATCCTGGGGTTTGCAGTTTGGGGGGGAGCATTTGGGAATTCTCAGCCAGAGAGCTCTTGGGCCTCAGTGAACTACAAGCCCCAGAAGTCCACGTTATGTTGAAAGTGGAATCGTTGCGCTACAGCAGTGTAGCGTGGAAATGGCCTTACAGCTCCAGCCTAAGTCCAGTGACTTCTCTCAGCTGCAGGCGATCCGTTGAAATCAGTTGCTGCTAGGAATTGGGTTTGGGCCGGGATCGTACCAGTCACCTTTGCACAGTGCTCGGAGTATGTTAGCGGATTTAGAAATGACTCAAAGAGGGGGAACTGCGGCAAGATTCTGGAAGGCGGCATCTGCCGTGCCGCCTCTCCTCAGTCGAAGTTCTGTGCGTGCTGAAACTGCATGTTCCTGACTGGGTCTGGGATGCTTTAGCTCCTCCCTTCCCGTGGTTGCAAGGACACTGCGACATCTCTTCTTCCCCTTGGTGAATCGGTGGTACCTGTTTGGCTACACGAGGGTAGCATGCCAGGCATTCATATGGCCAGAGGTCTGCCCCAGTGGGAGTTTGCAATAAATATTTGACTCCTTCTGTTTATGGGCCCGTAGCCGCCAACTTCCCCTATCACCATTCTGTGAACGTGTGGCCACTTGTGCGTGTCTTTCAATTTGGAAGCAGACAACCCAGTGCCCCAATCCCAGCTGCATAGCAATTAGATGGGGAGCCAAGATTTTAGTGCCAAGTACCAACTCAGCAAAACAACCTCCTCAGATACAAACTGACTAGAGGACTGTTGACAATAAAATGGCTAGTGTCTCCGTAAGTTGAAATCGACTTGAAGGTAGTTAAAGACAACTCTCTTCTAGACCTTAGCAGCAACTTCGTTCCAACTATGTACTCACCCTGTCAGGCCTGGCTCTTTGTACTTCCTCCACAAGAAAAAGAGGCCATTTGCGCAAAGCCCACTCGCCTAAAGGCCACGCGACAGTAGGGTAGTGAGAAATTAATCCCTGTCTAGCAACACAGGAACAAGACAGAAAGGACAGCCGTAGACTTTATTCATCAGAATCCAGGCAAAACAGAACGATGCATGTATTGGATTGCCAACAACTCATAGAAACATAGAGTTGGATGATACCTGTTGGTCCATGAAGTCCAACCCCCTGGTCAGAGCAAACCTGCCCCGAGGTTTTTAAAGAATGTAATCGTGTCACCCCAGTCTTCTCTTCACCAAGCTGAACAAGCTCAGGTCCTTCAACCTTTCCTCAAATATTTTGTAGTCCATACTTATCATCCTTCTTGCCCCTTCCTAAACCATTTCTGATTATATATCCTCCTTAAAATTAGGTGCCCAGAACTGAACAAAGTAATCCAGATGAGGACTGACCGGTACAATATAGTGGGACTATTACTTCCCTCGGCATAGAAACTATGGCCATTTCCACCCTACGCTGTTACAGTGCTATTATGCCACTTTCAACATCCTATGGAATCCTGAGCTTTGCAGTTGAGGGAGGGGCCTTTAGGATTCTCAGCCAGAGAGCTCTTTGGCTTCAGTAAACTACAAACCCCAGAATTCCACAGGAGGTTGAAAGTGGAATAATAGCACTATAGCAATGTAGTGTGGAAATGGCCTATGCTTCTATTAATGAAGGCTGAAATAGCATTTGCCACCTTTGCTGCAGCATCACACAGCTGGCTCATGCTCAACTTATGATCAACAATAATGCCAAGGTCCTTTCCACATGTATTACTGTTGGGACAAGTATACCCCATCCAATACCTGTGCATTTGATTTTTGTGGCCTAAATGTAGAATTTTTCATTTGTCTTGCTGAATTACATTTTATTAACTTCTGCCTTTTTTTTTTTCAGTTTATCTGGATGCATCTGAATTATGTTCCTGTCTTCCAATATGTTAGGCACTCCTCTCAGTTTTGTGTCATCTGCAAACCTAATAAGAATTCTCTCCACCCTATATTCTAACTCTTTGATAAAAACATTGAAGAGTAATGGTCCTTGGACAGAAACTTGAGGCATTCCACTGAAGACCTACTTTCAGTCTGAAGTGCAGCCATTTATGATGACTCTATGAGCACAGTTTTCCAAACTATTATGAATCCATCTGACGGTGTTTCCATGTATTCCTCATTTAAACAGTTTGCATCAATATAGTATAGAAGACCTTCTCAAATGCTTTCCTGAAATCCAAATAAATGATATGCACAGCATTCCCACCATCTGCTAAACCAGTGACTTGACTTAAAAAAAGTGTTTGGCAGGATTTGCTCTTGACAAACACATTGGCTCCTACTGATCACTGTACGTACAGCAGTGGGCATTGTCACCGATAATTTGACACCACAGCAATGTCCATTATAGCATAAACTTCAGTCACTGGATGATTAGCCATAATTGCAGGGGTGTAGACTCCCACTTGGAACAAGTGAATTGTTACTTCCCAAGGAGACATCTGAAAGCATCCTGGTCACTGCAACTGGCCTGTGTGCTCAGAAAGCAGACCTTTTTACTTCTTTTCTGTGCAAACGTTTATTCCACAAAATGCCTTCCCCAGCATTTATCTATTAGTCTTCCAAACTTATACAGACTGGAGCCATAGAAACAGCCTTGTGCTGTACAATTTATCTGTTGGTGTGAATCTACTGGTAACAGCATGTGCTGGTGGTACACTAAATTACATCATATCCTTGGCTCTGTCACGACAATATGAGGAAAGATAAAAGAGTTATGGAATTTTTACCTTTACTGCTGAAACCAGAAGATGGGTAATTTTTGCACAGGTCTGATGCAAAGTAGGGGTGGAACAGATGCAGTGGGCTTTTAACCACCTGAGAAGCCCCCAGATTGCACTCCCAGGTTCTCACATGATCAGGTTACTTCTGGTTTCATTTTTAAAAACTTTGGGGGCTAAAACAAGAATAAGGGCCCTGTTTTTACTTGAGAACCATCCCTCCCAAAAGCTTCCAATCATGATTCTCCACTTTCCTGGATCACTAAAAAATTGAGGGACAGACTCTAGGGACCACTATTCCCATCCATGTCCTATTGTTAACATAGTCTTAAGGAGTAGTACAGAACTGGTATGACTTCATTCACTCTGGTCTACCTTTCCCTGTGGAGTCACTGGCATTTGTGTGTTGAAAAAGGATTCCATCTATATGTCTGTCATTCCAGCAGTACAGCTCAAGGCACCTCCGATGAAGTCCTAAGTACGTACTGCCCTAAGTTTAATGGAGTTTGTGGCTTTCATCACAGTGCAACTGTTCTGGATGTCTTATATTGCATGTCTTCAGGTCACTTCCTTATGGTGACCCTGAGGTTTTCTGGGGCTGAGAGTATGTAATGCATTCCAGGTCACACAGTGGGTTTCCATGGCCAAGTGGGGAATTAAACCCAATTCTCCAGGGTCATAATCCATTGCTCAAACTACACCACGCTGGCTCTCATGATGTCTTATACCAAGGTGGCCTTGCGGTTTTCACTGCAACTACTACAACCTTCTCCACTAGCAATGCTTATACTGTGTTGGGTAAATGACTCAGCTTATTGGAAATCTAAACATTTGTTAATATTTAATGCAATCTTATGGTTGCCAAGGAGTTGTGTTGTGCCTGAAAATTCATTAGCAAGACCTGCTGTATGTTCAGAAACCAGGATTGGCTGAGTTAAAATTTCTAGTAATTATAAGAAGGATGTCTTCATTGCCCTGCCTAATTTGCTGTCCAGTTCCATGAAGAAACAAAGCCATAATTTTGCAGTGAATGAAAAATTATGCAAACTCATTCAATGTGCATCACGTATACAGACTTTTTCCTTGGCATATGATGTAAACTGCTCAGACACGGCATTTTATTTTTGTCATCTTTTAGGTTTAAGATATAGTCCTAGCAATAGTTCACAGTAACATACATGTAAAATACGGAAACAGCACCCAACAGTTTGAACATTAAGCTTCAAACAAACCCACCAAAAGCCACGAAACAGCAGTAGATCTCTGCCATTCAGCTGCTTGAAGCATGAATATTATATCAGAACTGCCAGACCAAAAGGTAGTGGGCACAGATCAGTCAGCATTGTTTCTAAGGAACCGGCACTCATTTCAGTGAGGGTTAGACATGAAGACTCCTTAGAAACATAACGCAGGTTGTACAGCAGCAACAGACTGAGATGTTGTCAGCAACTGATGAGGAACCATCTGAAAACATTTCTCAAGCATGCTATTCCACTTGTGTCCTGCACTTCCATCCCACATGACATTGCTTTGCATCTACATGAACAGAATGTTCAACTAGACAGGCCTTTCGTCTGAACCCAAAGGGCTCTTGCATTCCTAATCATGCTCAACATCAAGACCACACAGGCGGGCAACTGTGAGAGGCTCATAGCTGATTTAGCCTGCCAGAAGGCCTTAGCACCTCTCACCGCACTTGCTCCCAAATGCCCCCAACCCTCTCTAGATGTTCTCACATGCTTTAGGGCCTTTCTGACCTAGAGAGCATCCGGGAGATGCAAGGGACTTGAAATACTGTGAGAATGCCCTTCACACCCCCAGACTTAAATTGGGAGCAATTAAAGCAATTTTTTTGGGAAAATTTTGTTTGACCCTCGGAGAGCCCTGGGCATTTGGCCCACCCCAATCTAGAATGACCCCATCCTTCTATTTTGCTTAGGATTCAAGCTTTAGAAAACATATTACAAATGACTTTTTAGTTCATTATGAAATAAGTATTGGGCTATTTCCATTTAGAAAAAAATTCTTGGAATCAAATTGACAGGGTTACTTCTTTCGTTCCTTGCTCGGCTATGTGAAGACTATTGATGCATCAGAAAATGGAGTAAGATCCCAGTGCAAAAAGTAAAGAGCTAAAGAAACCTGAATTCAGAACTATTTGCTGTGTGTTGCTTTCACCGGTTGCTTTCTGTTTTTGTACAGAAACTCTCTTTAATGTGCTCAAATATTAGGATTTGTGGTTAAAAATAAATTTGGAATAGCTGAAATATTGGAGATGAAACCAGATGTGGAGACAGTACATTTATTGAAACTTAGAATAGTAATAATATGAGCTGGGAATTAGAAACAGTTTCTGAAAGATTATGTGAAACTAAGTCCAAGTTTGCAACCATCAATAGCTGAGATACCACAGCTTCAGAAATCTAGATGTGATGGAAAAATAATCAGTTCCAAATTCAGAGAACACACTCCAATAAAAATCAAACAGATACTCACAGATGAGTTTCTTTTGCTTCAAACATGATACACTCCCTGAAACCTGCAGCAGTTAAAGCTTCACTCAGGTAAGACTCCAGACCAAAGTTTGTTCACCAATTTTACCTGTTATTGAAGACGCCAGAATGGACTTCTATTGATGTGTATTAGTCAAAGGTATCCAATCTTAGCCCAGAAAAAAACCCCAGTAATCTGTTGTACCAAACAATTTGTCAGATTTCAGTTTCAACATTTCTTTATAGTAGTGGGAATATCATGAAAGACTTTGCTGGACCAGAGTGTGTCTACTCAAAGAACAACAAAGCTAGAATTTAAGAGTGCCAACTCAAGTGTTCTGTCCAATTGCTACCATTATGAAACCAAGGCTGAATCTTGTAAAATAATTATTTTTTAAAAAATGATATAATCTACAGACATTCCACAAATGGCCACTTTTAAAAGATTAGCCCCATTTAACCTTAAACTCAGGACAGAATCTTAATGCCTTTTGTCGTACAATTTTAAACTGGAATATTTCTTTGGAGTAAGCTTTAGTGGGAACCAGTTCCCAAATGCTCCTTACTAGGAATCAAACTAATTCAGGGCGTGCTCACAATGGCCAGTTTTGTATTGCTGTTAAGTATCTTTAAAGGAGAAGACACGTTGGTTTCCATGAATTCGTTTACATTTTATCCATTCTTTTAATTTCTCTGAGCTTGAATCTAAATTTGCCTGATTGTTTGTTGCTGTCTTAACATTGACTTTGAAAGGTTTTTTTCATTCTAGCAAAATGTGAAAATCTTATATCTCATAATGTAGCTTAAATACAATTTAAAGCATCCCAGAATCACGATTACTGTTCTAACATTCACATAGGCTTTCTACCTCCCTTCCTGTGCCTCCTCCTCCCAAACTAATACCCATCTTTCCCAGACAGTTTACTGCAGCAACTCTTCTTTTTGAAGGCACACTTCAGTTCCCACAGGAGCACACCGTCCTGCCTACCTTTATAACACAGTCCTATCAGAACTTCTGTGCCTAAGCTAGGCAAACAGCCATCCTCATATGACTGCATTTAGGTGGCTGGCATCACAGGGCACCCCAATGGAAGCCACGTGGTTAAGGAGGAAGTGAAAGATTAAAGAAAGCCATGTTCCTCCATCCTCCCTGCTCAGCAGGAAGGGCTGAACAAAGCTAGCAACACACTCTTTGTTGGTTCCAAAGCTTTCTGGAAGTATGGGCCTGCATTTGTCTCTGCTGATAGCTTCATCACCGACCTGACCAGTGCACTTATGGTCAGTACTCGTGCTTTTTCCTGGGATTTTCACACTTCCTCCTCCTTTCAAACCTACATTACCTCTTCCATTCAGAGCGAAGTGAACACCATCAGGATAAAACGCACATAAGAGTAAGCAGAAAGACCCCCTCCTCCATTTCAGCTTCTGCTGTAAACCCTTCCTTTGTCCAATTTAGAAAAATAAAATCAACACTAAGAACATATAACTTATTTTAAATTATTTTAAAATGTCTTTTAGAAAGAGAAAGATTGACAATTTAAATAGCCCTGTGCCACCATCTGTTGGTTCATGACCTTTGAACCCCCCCCATTCTCCACAAGTGAGGGCAAACACGACAGGAAACATAATCCTCATCTCTTTCCAGCAGGACTGGAGGGGGTGAGGGAAGCACATGGAGAAAGATGGGTATACTTTTTCACAGCTTCAAAGGGCTCCATATTCTTATACCAATAATAAAAACATTTTAAAAAGGGAGATTGGGGCATTCACACAAGGCAGTGGAGATCACTGTGAGCAATCTGCCCCCAGCAGAGGGCAGCTGGACCTCAGTAGTTAAAAAGGGTGATCACTTGGGGAGAGGTGGCAGGGGAGGGGGAGGTTCTGAGGGCAACGGGGGTGGCCGTGGTTTATCCACACTCGCAGCAGCTCTGGGGTTCAAGTACTCGCCATATGAATGTACAAAGTCAAAGGTGGGTGGCTGGGTGGGCTGCATGCCCTGTGCACTGAGCAAGGAGTGCAGCATGTTCACTGTATCCTGGTAATCAATGGCCTGGTTCATATTATGCCCATTTGCTCCCGCAGTGCTCTTGTCCAGTTTTCCATGAGCCCCTCTGGATTTGCTGCCCTGGGGAAAAGGCAGACCAGCCGTATCCAAGCTGTGTCCTTGATGCTGAGGGAAGGGAAATGGCACAGCAGGCCCTTTTGAACTCTTACTGACTTTCAGCAGGGGTTCATGTGCCACAGCTGAGGCATCCTCAGGAAGTGGTCTCTTACGGGAGGAACAAGTGGGGACATAACCAACTTTATGGGACGCAATGCCACTTTGGTTACCATGCTTGGAGTCTCCTGGTCGCTTAGTGCTGGCAACAGGTTGCGCATGTGAATGTTTGTGAGAATGATGATGGTTGTGGTGGTGGTGGTTAGAAGAGTGGACCTTATGTTTCTCTTTATGTTCCCCTCGGCTTTTGCCACTTTCGTCAGAGGAGCTGTGGCGATCCAAAGAAGTCGGCACCTTGATGCGCATTTTTATTTCCTCTGGCTTAGAGGAAGAAACAGGTTTGTCTGCCGGTGCAGGCAGCCGCACTTTGAGGGCCGAGGAGGGTTTGTCAGTCTTTTCAGCAGAGGGCCGTTCAGAGCCATCTGAGTTGCTGCCCAAAGGTATTTTCAGAATGATGGGAGAGGGATTATTCTCTTGTTGCACATCTCTTTCCCGCTGCTGCTGCACAAGCAAGTTCTGAGCAGCATAGGCATACTGCGAGCGTACATTAGCCTCCATGTTTTCCAGCTGGCGTTTCTGCGCAGCCAGCTCCTCCGCATGTTTGGCGCGATACTCCTTTAGTGACACTTTGGCCAGTGGTGCACTCTTAATGTTCTGCTTAGAGAAGGAGCCACTACTGTTGTCATGATGTGGGTGATCTGTACTGCCTGAGATTTCATTACCTCTATGGCTGACATCTAATTTATGTGATGTATGTGGAGCTATCCAGCTATCTCCCGACATTGCCTCCGTACTGCCTAGCTCCCCCGGAGAGTCCCCACTTGTAGCTGGTAGTGAAGCCATGGCTCCCACTGTTGAAGAAGTAGACATACTCATCAGACCTGCGATGGTTGTGTCTGACGCACTTCTGGAGATCATGTTAAGAATGGTCTGTTCCGAAAGGCTGTCGTCATCACCTTGCTCATCGGTCTTTGATTTTCTGGCTGCTTGGCTGGCCTAAAATAAGCACAAACAAAACCTGTAGTATCATAAAGGCCATGTTGTCTCTGAAAGAAAAGAACACTGGCATACAGCTTTCCAGAAATTCCATATATATTTCAATAATATTTACTTTAATTAACAAATTCTATAAAAAAAAGTGCTTATACCCAAATAGCTCCCAGGTAACTCAGAACACTACAAAGCCTTGGACCTCAACATCTAAAGCAGTGGTGGACAACATATGGCTATAGACTGGGTGTGGCCACTACACATATTTTACAGTCTCTAGTAGCACCCCCATCCACACCACAGACATTACAGCATCCTCTCCCCTCTTTTGCCATTTTGCTCTGTGGCCTCACAGGGCTCTATGATGCTAGAAGATGTTCTGGCATGTATCTGCACCACACAAATTACTGTGGCAGCTGCCAATCTTAGGATGCAACTGCAGCAGTAGGTTCTGGGAAGCTGCCTATTCCTGAACTCAAAGAACCCCTCTTTCTCCTGAGAAGAGACCCATCCCTGAGTGCCTCCTTAACATTAAGTTTGCAAGCTGGCCATGAGGAAAGGAGCTCGTCAGCTGTCACTCATCCTCACCCCAGCTTGCAGAATGCTCTCCACAGAAGTTTAATAGCACCAACTTAGTATGCAGTGGGCCCTCGGTATCTGCTGGAGTTCGGTTTCAGGACCTCGCATGGGTATACCAAAAGCCATGGATACTTGAGTCCTATTATATACAGTGGTGTGGTAAAACGGTGTCCCTTATATAAAATGGCAAACAACTCAAACAAGTGCCGCAGAGAGCCTGAGAATCTGTGAAATGGGGGGAGGGTACAGCAGGGTATGCCTATGTATCAGCCTCGTGCTCAGTGCATGATAAAATCAAGATTTGCTTTTTTTTTTTAATGTTTTTGAGCCATGGATAGCTGAATCCATGGATATGTAGGGCTGGCTATTTCCTTGACGTTCTGCTAAGAACTCTTATTCTCCTAGGCAACAGACAGGAGTCACTTTGTCTTCCAGATGCTGAACTGCAATTCTCAGCATTCCTTACTGCTAGCTAAATTAGACTGGGCTGCTGAGACATGCAGATCAACAACATCTGGAGTGTTGTGAGATACTTACTCCCAACCCATATGTTACCTCAATCACTAGACTGTTAATTCCTGCATTTTGTTATAGACTCTGTATGTCGCTAGGTTATGCATTTTGTTGCTGTTACATACCATCTAGTCAACTCTGACTTATAGTTACACTATCATCAGGTATAGTTACACTATCATCAGCCATTTCCTTTCTCTGAGGCTGCTCAGAGTGTGACTTGCCCAAAGTCACCCAGTGGGTTCCATGGATAACCAAGGATTCAAACCCTGGTCTCCCAGAGTCCTAATCTAACATTCAAACCACTCTGCCACACCAGCTGCCATTGTACATCACACTGTAATGTGCGTTACAAAATACCTAACAAATGCAAATACTGAAATCTCAAAATCCCATGCAGAAGAAGAACATTTATTTAAAAGACCTTTCAGGGAAACCTTTTTTTAAAGATACAAAAGATATTTAAACAAATCACTGCTCCACCACAACAACAATCACCATAGCATACTTTTTCAAACACCACAACTTAAATCAAAGGTGGCCTGCTACCATTTTGGGTCTCTTCAAAACTCTGGAGCACCACATTGTCCCATCACAGCCACCATTTTGGCAGACTGGAAGTGATATTTCACCACTCTCACACACTATTCCAAAATAATAAAAGATTTGACATTTTGCTGGGGGAAACATCTCTCTCAACAGCTTGCATTGGCCTAATCTGCCCCAAATGAATGGGAGTTTGGCTGAAAATCTTGTTTTGCATCATAATAGGAAAGGATCAGAGGATGCTCAGGAGAGCCCCAGTGGCAGCACAGGACACTCTCCAAAGGCCAAATGTTTCTAACTTCAAGGTAGATATTAAGTAATGTATTTTCCTATGCATGATCTTTATACATTATTATCAAACTGAAATCCATACAAAGTTTTGCCAATTCACAGGAAAGTGCACAAAGCATCTTACCCGCCAATTCCTGATTCGTTTCAACCGGTTAGGAGTTTTCTCAAGGATTTGCAGGAATTCATGAGTTAACTCTGTACAAGAAACACAAACATATCAGGTAATGAGAGGCAGAGCGTTTGAAAGCAGGGTCTGTAGGTTGTTTCAAACTTCTCCCCTTGTACATTATAAACAGAGCAATCCCACAACTAACACTACTGGCTCAAATTGTAAAATTCATCCCATTTAATTATTTTTTACTGTGTACTGTCATCCTGGAAACCTTGGTGAGAAAGTCCCTTAGAAGTCAGATATTAAGTAAATGAAATACCCCTTATTCTGTATTGGAACATATTTGACCTTGCTCCAAACTTACCATCCAAGAGTTCCAGAGTTACAGTGCCATCAACGTATTCCCACCAGTGCTTCCCGTCGGTGGAGACTGGGATCTCCCAGTTGGACCACTTACAGGCCAAGTGGATGCAGACACAGGCCACAACGGGAGGGGTGTACTGCAGGCTGAAGGTGGTTAGGTGAAGGCTGACATCACCAGCAGGGAGAGAGAAACAGAAAGCTGTAAGCTCCCAAGCCTGAACGGCAGCAGCACACACAACCACCCGCTGGACAGACACTGCAAGAAGTGGGCATCCCTCAGCTTTTGTCATCCTGCACGTTCAAGCCTCCCTAGTTAACCATTCAGTTCATCCTTTTCCCACAAGGTTTTCCAGAAGCTCCTGTCAGCCTGGAGCTCCAGGACCTCCAAACGGCCAATGGGTACTGCAGTTTGAAGTAAGCCCAATGACAATATTAAGGAGCTGGACAACACAATAATGTCTGGGCAAAATTTTAAGAAAAAATTTGAGAAACTTTGTCTTTCAGAAAAAATTGCTTCACCTGGTCAGAAGTTGTTCCAAACCTCTTGTTATGTCCATCTGATCAGTGACAGCAGGAAATATCTGTGTGCATGTATGCATGTGCTTCAAGCTGCTTGTTAACTTATGGCAACCCCATGAATTTCATAGGGTCTTCTTAGGCAAGAAATACTCAAGAAGCGGTTTGCCATTGCTTTCCTCTGAAATATGGCCTAAAGCATCTAATATTTGTTGGCAGTTTTCCATCCAAGTACTAACCAGGCTAACCCTGCTTAGTTTCCAAGATCAGATGGAATCTGGTGCTTTTAGGGTATTGAGACCCAAAAGTGAACAGGCCAGTGATGTATTAAGATTACCAAATTGTGGATAATTCTGAGTTCCCTTCAGATGTTGACCAACTGTAGAATGACTGCCAGTTCTACTGGCAGTACTATCTCAGCCTACAATCAACTTGTCCCAGAATCCTTGCCTTGACAAGATACGCTAGCACAGATGAACAAGTGGCAGCCTTACTCAATGGTATATTTACATTTTAATAAATTGTATTCTGGAGATTCGTTACACTTATAGGGCAAGCAAATGGTTTTTGAGCAAGCAATTGTCCAGTTGCTAGAGGTGAAAGAGGGATATGGAGGAAGCAGCAGCTGCTATGGAAACTGGACTTGCAAGCAGCCTTCTTTGGGGAGGGGGATGAGGCCTCAGCACACTTCCTCCTTCATGGAAGCATTATCTTCCCAGAACAACTATTTTTCAGGAGAACTAGCTTATGACACTGTTTACAACATACCATCCAAACCTATATTCTGCTACAAGTCAATTCAACACATTTTACATACTCTGTATATTTTAAATTCTGATTTCCAGAACAATGAGAAAATAAGACATTAGCTCACCAATTAGTCAGTGAAAGGCCCTACACATATTACTGAGTTTTTCTCTACGCTATTTTAACAAACAATAAAATCCTCAAGGGGCCCAATTCTGCACCAGTTACAAGATTCTCTCTAGCACTCCATAAAGGACAGATTAAAAGAACTGGAACAACTGAATATATCAAACAAGTGCAACCTCTTAACTCAAAGCAGATTTGTATTAATGTGTCTGGAATACAACTGAGAAAAGTAGGAACTCAGTAACGATTTTTAGAACAAACTTTAGTTACAAAATGCAACAACTCTAAAATTCAAGTAGAAAAAAGTGATCTTTCCAACTAAGTACTAAGGAGGCCTCTCTTCTGGGCACTTCAAGAAGGGCAAAAAACCCCTCAAGCCAACAGAAAATCATGGTATAAAAATTCTGGCCTTTTGTTTTTACATCTCAGCACTAAAGCTGCTGTCTACTGAGTTCTAGCCAGAGGCACATCCAAATTTCTCAGCAAGAAAATAATTTTAGCTCAGATACATGACCAGCTTGTCACTTGCAACAAGAAATAATTATTTTAGGCGGACAGGAAGGGGAACATTACCAAAATGTGTTTTTTTCTTAACCTCTTTAGGCAACAAACAAATATAACTATGTACGTACTACTAAAATTATGAACCTGTTTGCTAAGTATTTTCACTCTTGATTTGAAGTTCAAAAATCACTCTTACAAACAATTCCTCTAATACAATGACCTGACAGCTAAATGCACACTCTGAGCATGGTTTTATTTCTTCTACAAAACCTTGGAGAATGTTCCTTTGCAACAGATTTCAAAGCCAGATAAAACAGAAAGAGATAAAACTGAATCAACATCTACCTGTTGGTAGCCATGAAGTAAGAAGTCTGTGCCAGATCCTTGCTGGCTGAAAAAAGAAAGAGAAATTTAAAAGTTAGTTTTCCCAAGCTTCCCTTCTTGCTGTGCAATGCTTCTACTGGGGCACTAACTAGATACTGTAGCAGCATACTGACTGAATTCACTCTGAATCCCTGTATACACATCTGCCATGAATGCCCATTTAAATACTTCCCTTTTGAAATTATACATGTCTCTAAGTTGCCATCACTGGAAGCAGATACACAGAGAGAAAAGAATCTGTAATACAGTAAGATTACCTCTTCTTTACTTAACTTGTTCCTTTCACATGAAACCCCAAACAAGCCTCTGTCCAGGAACAAACTTCTAGTCAGAAAATAGAGCCACCTCTATGTGGAAGCATGGCACCTGCTATACCAGAATCATAGCCACAGTGGATCATTACTTACCTCTAACTAGCTGTGTACACTTCACAACATGTGTGTGTGGATGATCTATGGTGATCTCAAACCCTGTTAAGACAAAAAAGAACAATTAGGCCATGGACAGAACATGCTTGTGGTTCTACATACCGCACATGCCTCTGGATCCTGGGAGGCAAAGTAGATTGACCTTCCCCTTCCCATTTTGCTCTGTGCTCAGGTGCAAGGAGGACATCTTCCTAGACTAAAATGGATGTTATCCAATACAAGAAAATGACAGTTATTGCTAGTTTTTGATGCAACCTCATTCCCTGTTGAAAAGATAATATTGAAATACATCCAATAATGCTAAAACAGAAGGTATTGTGTATTAAAACATCAGGATAAAATTCTAATATCTACCTGAGGTTTATCCTATTATTTCCAAAAGTACAAGCTAATATTTTGTTTTCCAGAGAACAGATGTTCAGAGTTTCAACACAGTTTTAAACTAAGTTTAAAAACTGGTTTTAAAACAGTTCAGACTGTCTTAACTCCTTGGTTTTTATTCTGTTTGTTAACTTTATGGGCAAATACTTGGACCAGCTATGATTCCATATTGTTAGAAACCCACACCACACCTGTGTGTACTACAATGGATTATCATTCACCAAAAATAGCCAATAACTCCAAACTGAACCCAGCGGTCAGCTTAACCCACAAGTTATTTTCTCACTGTGTTACTTCATTAAAAGAATTACAGCTGGATCAGTGTTCTTGCGCACTAGTGAATGAAATATGTTTGATGTTCTATGCTTGGATATAACAGGGAAGATCAGGAACACACATCAATTTACCTACTGTATGAAGATATAACTCTATATGCCAAGTAGCTGTTAAAGATGGAGAACAAATACAATTTTATTTACCAAAAAAAATTCTCTAAAAAACAAAATTGCATCCAGTAGGTACCAAGAGCCCAATGACAGTAATTCATACTGGTTTGCCTAGCTACCAATTTCCCACACTAGGTGACAATATTGATAACGGAGTTGCGATAGCAGGCTATACAGTTCCTAAGAGTACAGACTGAAACTTGAGTAATATAAATCCTGTTGAGAAAGACTCAAACCAATTTGTGCATAATCATATTTGTTTCTAAATACAAAAACACATGAACAGATTCACCCCAAACAAACACATCGAACAGGTCATAACTGGCAGTTGTGATAAAGTTTATCGCCTAGACAGATGCTCTCCCATACTGGTCAGCTGTGCCTCTGCCCTCCAGCTGTGAAGAAGACTGGGGTTAGACTCTCCACTCTGCGGAACTTTCCTGGGTCTGAGATTCATGAAGCAGCCCGTTCGCTTGGAAAAACTTACCCAGGGTCTGCAGTATTATGCTCTCTAGAATGACCAGGTCTTGGGCTTGTTGCAGGTAAGCCTGGGGTTGAGAGGACAGGCAGGTTACTTGTGATGAGGCACTCTGTATCAAGCCTGCATATTTCTAACACTCTCTCGAGGAGGTAAAAAAATAGCAAGGGGGAATCTTTATCATATTCAGTAGTGGAGGGAGCTGATATGAGCATCCCTTTCCCAGGGAAAAAAATTGCAAGTGCCCAATGAGACACATTTCTTGCAAGAGATGCTATTGTTGATTCTGTACAGGCTTTATAGTTTCAACTGCCATTAAGTTATCCATGCATGCTAAGAACAGGCCCTGTCCTCCAATTTGGCATCACAATAAAGCTTCCCCCTTGTTGTCAAGGTTAGATGTGCTGGTCCTGTCAGGAAGGGCTGTGGTGAGATGCAAAATAATATGCTTAACAATCCTCCTGTCTGAATGACAAGGACAGGACTGAATTTCAAACTTCATTTATTGGTGTCACCATAAGAGGGTTATCCTGGCAGGCAACATCAACTCCTTGATGCAAACAGTGCTACGCACCTGGCTTTCATTCACAACACTCTAGCAGGGACACACAGGACAGAGAAGCCATTTCGCTTATAAAACCTGAGAGCTTTCTGTACTATGCACCAGTAATATTCAGGCACTAGTTACAATGGTTCTGGAATTTACTCATGCTTGTTTTAAGAAGAACGTAGCACTGTACATTCAATAATGCATGGGGGACTTGCACTGCCAGGATTTTTTCTTCTCCCTCCCTCGGCTGATGAGCGCTGTGCAGATTCCACAAATGTTTTTGTACTTACCTCGCTCCGTGTATCAGGAAGAGCCTCTTGATGGTGAAGACAGGCATGGGCGACCTTGATGACATGCTCCAGTTTTCGAGGCTGTTCTTCCACCTTGGCTGCCAGGAAAAGGGCAGCTGGCGCTACAGACTTTACAAAGGAGAGAGATATAAATACACGCTCCTCAAAAAGGCAGCAAATCTCTTTGGTTTCAAATGTCCAGCAAAGCTACCTTAACAACACCTTAAGACCAACAAATATGTTACTTCATTAAATAACTGTTAAACAAAAGTGGCACTGTAAAAAAACATTTTACAAAATAAGAGATACACAGCATTACATAACACAACATTAACTGGGACATACATTTCCAGGGCTTTCTAATTCACATGTTATGCACAGAAGAAATACTAATTAAATCCAGAGAGTATATTTCGGGGGAATCTAGACTAACTTTTTTCTTAAAGATACATAACTCTCTCTTTAAGTAAGAACTATGGACATTTGTGGTTAATGGAAATAGGGTGGACAAATTCAATGATTCCAAAGACCACAGGCATGTTCAAAAATGCCCACAAAAATAAAGGAAGGAAAAGTGAAGAAGTTCACTTTGGATACCAAAAAACTGTAATTTGTTAAGTTAAATAGGAGGCTGCCAGGAGAGGCAAATCATCCTTTTAATGTCAAAAAAAAAAGGGGGGGGATTAGGTGGCAGCATGACCAGCTTTGGAGTTTTATACAATCCCAGGGTTACAGTTTGCCCACCCTGGTGCAGAAGTTGCTGTGACTCCCACCATCAATTTGATACAAATCTAAAGGGAATCATTGTGGCTTTTCAAATTGCCTAAAAACAGTAAATGGTAAATGAGGAGAGATTTATTATTACTGTTACTATTACTACTACTACTAGTTTTATTTATTTCCTGCTCTTTTCCCAAAATGGGGCTCAAAGTGCCTCATAATTTAAAAGAATACAATTAAAAATATATAAAAATGTCTATTAAAATAGAATTAAACTATTTACAGTATTAACCCAATTACACCTCACTAAAAGACTACAATGCAATTAAAAACATTTAAAAGCTCTTAATAACAACAATTAAAACAATACAGCACCTTCTCACCCATTCTTTAAAAACTTTCCATTTAAAAGCCTGCTGGAATAAAAAAGGGTTTTAGCCTGCTGATGGAAGGACAAAGAGGGGGTTATTCTGGCCTCCTTGGGAAGGGAGTTCCAGTCTAAGAGCAGCCACTGAGAAGGCCCTCTCTCATGTCCTCATCAATCATACTTATGAGGGTGGTGGGGCTCAGAGAAGGGCCTCTTCCGATGATCCCAGAGAGCGGGCCACCTCATACAGGGAAATACAGTCTGCCAGTAGCTCAGGTCATAACCAGCACTTTGCCTTGTGCCATGAAACTGGCAGCCGGTGGAGCTGTTTCAACAGGGGCATAGTACGATCTCTGTAAGCTGCTCCAAAGGGGATGTAACTAAAGCATGTCACTGCCAGATTTGACGTCTCAAGATTTCAATATGTTTTGTGAAGAACTTTACATAGTTCCTTTCTTCTGTGTTTTTAGGCACCATCCCAAAATGGGACAAGCATTTGTGCTGAGTGGTGCCTACGAATTTGTCCCTTGATTTGTTTTCACCATTCTTTCTGCCTTACTGCTTTACTATTGACACAGACTAATAAGCAATCAATATATCTGTCTATGTTTTGTGATATTTATCTATAATCATTACTATGAATATTACTTTAAGCCAGAAAACTATAATAGGTATTTTAATAAATAAGGGATATTATCCTTACTTCTTCTGTCTTCAGTAAACTTTATGGAGCCAATGAATATGAAGATTATTCTACGACATATTTTTCTGTGGACTTCCACTACTGTACCTTGGACATGACCTTTCCTTACTCTGCTGGCAAAAGAGTAATAAACTACTCATAGATCAAGTAAGCACTAGAAACAGCTTGATGGATACTTACATTCCGATGAAACTGGGTAAAAGACTGAACCATGTAAAAGCGATGCATATAGACAATAGCTGTGTTGATAGTCAGTTGAGAACTAGAGGCTTATGGTTAAGGGAAAACCAGACTGAAGTTTTAAAATAAGCCTACTGAAAAATATTAATCTGCTTTGTTACAATTCAGACAAAACTGTGGGTTGTAACAGATTACACTGCTGTTTCACATTAATGTGAAAAAGAATGTATATCAATGTTTTTGAGAAAATGTACATCATCTTTTAAGCAGCCCCAATATGTGCAAAATAATGAGCACAATCCTCTTCAGACAGGAAAGTCCTGAAAATTCATTGCTCAAAGGTCTATTGCCATAAACCTAATTCAGGCTTGGGCTGTAATCCTAAGCATCTATATGTGCATGTGCCTTCAACTAATCTATTGACTTATCATGGCCCCATGAATTTCACAGGGTTTTCTTAAGCAAGGAATACTCAAGAGGTGGTTCTATCCCTTTCTCTAAAATATAGCTTACAGCACCAGATATTTATCGGTGGTTTTCCATCCAAGTACTAACCAGGGCTGACCCTACTAAGCTTCCAAGTTCAGTCAGAATCAAATACCTTTAGGGTTTTTCAAGGCAATAAACACACTGTGGCTTACTTCTGAGTAAACCTAAGAAGACTTCTTTATTTAGAGCTCTGGTTTAGGGTCATATGCATGTTTTAAGCAGCCGCACTACATAATACACAAATATTAAACAGATTCTGAAGCATATTAAATCTTTTGCCTAAATGAGGCCTTTAAAATCTGTTAACGAAGCATTACTGTGTTAATATGGCTCACCAAAATTTATTCAAGCATAATTACAAACAGAAGAAGCTATAGGAGCCATTCATGCTGTGCCTTTTGAGGAATAAAAATGAAGCAAAAACAACACTAGCACTGAAGCATTCAAAGTGGACAGGATATTCAAGAGCCAGGAATTGCTTACTTCTTCAAACTTGATATCTGTCCTTATCCACACATAATCCTTTGGGCACTCTCATGTAAACTTAGCTCAGACCAAGCTCTGAATCAAACATCAATACAAAAAAACAAGCCTGCCTTCCACTCATTGCCCAATACAGTCAGCCCTCCACATCTGTGGGTTTCACTTTTGCAGATCTGATTATTCAGATTATTTGTTGTCACTTCTGCTGCCTCCCTATGCCTTTTTAAATAGGGACTGCAAGCCTCATGAGCCTGAGAAGCTGTGAATGAGGTCTGTAAGTCCCTATTAAAAATGGTGGGGCAGCAGTGGAGGTAGCAGTAAGCCCCACCAGCCACTCACTTCTGCCTTGTGAAGGAACCCTAATGCCTCAAAGAAATCCACAGTGGGTTGAATATGGTGATCATATTTTTTTGTGTGTACGTTAAATACGGTTTGGGAGGGCCTAGAGTTATTCACTGTTTTCCCACTTTCGCGGAGGTTCTGTGCCTCTAATCCTGGCGAATGTGGAGGGGTGACTGTATATGGTTATTCCATCACTGAAAGTTTGGGGCTTATGGTTGAGTATTCTACAGGGTTAGTGTGTGTGTGTATGTAGTAGCATAGCTGTTTTTTCTACCAAAGTGAGCTAAGAGGGCACAGTGCCCTCACAAACACAGCTGGTGTTAAAATATATTTTGACTTTCTAGTCTCCTGAGGTCTTATCCCGTGGGAAAACTCTAAGCCTGAGAATGGCTGGTAGTTTACATGTAGTAGGTCACATGATGTGTATGTATGGGAATGGTTTACTACTGGTTAAAAGTTTGCTTCTTGTACTGTATGTAATACACTTACACTCACGACCTGTTTCGCACTTTGCCTTTGCTTCTGAACTGCTTCATGACTTGGTGTCTGAAGCACAGCGCTTTCATGTATCCTGGTTTGCTCTAATAAATAGCTGATTTAGCCTAGACGCAATGCATCTGCGTGGCTGTTTTTCTTGTTAGCACAACAGCGTGGCTTTGCACTCTGAACATCGTTGAACGCTTGGGCCTTATAACTCAGTAGAAGCCTAACTCGAGCTTTCCATGTTTCGGGGCCTAGTCTCCACCCTCCCCCCATCATCTATATTTTGCCTCAAACCCCTTCATTAACTTAAGCGCCAAACCCCGCCACCGGCCACCCGTCCTTTCAGGCACCAGCACCTCCTTTCCCAAGCCCAGCCCCACAATGTTGCACGGTGCGGCCTAAGATATCGCCCGGCCACACGGCCACCGCGAAGCGCCTCGGAGCCTCCCCCCCGCTCCCACCGAGGCTTCGCCTGGGTTGTCTGCGCCCGGCCAGGAGGGAGCCTTAAGCGTAAAACCGAACCGACCCGTTCGCCCGAGGCCCGGCCGGGCCTTCTTCGCTGAGCCAGAGCCGGCTTTCCCCACCCTGCCGGCCGGGAGCCGCGGCCTAGTTCCCGAAAGGATACACATTGAGGCGCTGGCCCATGTCCTGAAGCAAGTTAGCCGCCTGCTGCCGGTACGACAATTCCTTGTCCGGGTCGAGCCCCGCGCGCCGGGAGGGGCTCCGCGCCAGCTGCTCCCGGCTGAAATACCAGCGCTTTCCTCCCCCTGCCGCTGCCGCCGCCGCGCCACACACCGCCATGATGGCCACCGTCGCCGTCGCCAACCACGCATGCGCCCCGAGACGCACGCAGCACGCAATGGAGGACGACCGCGAGACCTTCCCAGGCCCGCCTCCCCAGGTTTACGCGGCTGCGTATTTCCTGTTCCTTAAAAAAATATTGCGTCCTAGACTTCCGGTGTTAGTTTGAAAGCCTCAGCGTTCCTAGTGGGTTCTTTTAAGCCAGTTCCGCACTAGACTGTTATAGCGCTGTTATTCCACTTTCAACATCCGCTGGAATCCTGAGGTTTGCAGTTGCCGGCCCCTCCCGAAACTGCAAACCCCAGGATTCCATAGGATATTGAAAGTGGAATAATAGCGCTATAAAAGTGTAGTGCGGAAATGGCCCTATTCTTGTAGCATCCTTGGCAGTTGTCGTGCAGGCTCCAGCAAGAAATAGTGTGTTTAAAAGGAAAATAAATTAATAAAGTAAATTAATCCAGGCTTTCTAACTCCACCACGCCAAAACAGCCTGCTTTCCATTCATTACCCAATATATGATTCCTATATCACGACATCACGATATCCTCTTTCCACTTTCTTAATGCGTTGCACTCAGCCTGACGAGGAGTTCTGGAGAACGTGAAAGTTACTTTATTTTGTAACGTTTGGGGTATTTTAATAAAGCTATCCCTCCACTGTGGCTATGTTCATACAGGAGAAGAAAAGTGACGATGGTAGAGTCAGAGGTTTATATTTTGTATCAAATGTTTCTGTATTTGTGGATTCTGGATTTTGCTGTCTTTTGCTGCATGGCCAACACAGCTACCCCTGAATATGTTTCTTTGGATTTGAAAATATAGGATTTAACTGCAACAGAGGAAACTTAACAAGAGTGAGCTAATGAACTGGGGCTTAACTCTTTGAAGTTTCTACCTCCAAGAAAGGTCAAGCTTTTTCATTTGGACTATAACTGGCAAGTCTTACCTGTAGATCACTTAGAAGTTCCCCCCCCCCCCTAGAAATAGCAGTACAGAGACTTCTTGAGAAGTTCAATGTTCTCGGTCTAAAAAAGAGGCCTGTGGCTTCAACCAGGACAGAGACGCCTGGATTCCAAGAGGAATTACTTTACTGCTGCTAATGGCATTTAAGGGCCCCTCCCTAAGCTACAAACCCCAGGATTCCATAGGATGTTGAAAGTGGAATCATAGCACTATAACAGTCTAGTGCAGAAATGGCGTTAGTTTTCTGTAGACACACATATCCTTTTAAATTTTATCCCTGCAATTTGGAATTTAACGAATGGATGGTCTGACTGGATCCTACTTGCTCTTACTGTTGTTAAAAGACATACTTGTAAGTTGAAAAGATAAACATTCACCATCAGAAGTGAATGGTCGGTATATCTCACTGCTTTAAGCTGCCTGTGAATGTGTATTTCATAGATTTCAACTTCAAGAAAATATATTTTTGGAAATACAGTCACATTATGTTAGTGTATGTACCTACCTCACATACATATCTTAGTGTACTTCCCTCTTTCACCTCTTTTTTCTCCTCTTTCTCCTCCCTTCCTTTCTTTGTAATCAGGGTTTTTAAAAATATTTAAAAATATTTTTTAAAATTTTTTAAAATTAAAATATTTTAAAAATATTTTTTAAAAATATTTTAAAAAAATTTTTTTTAAAAGTCACAGTTGTCATCTACACCGTCCATTTTTCATTGGCTCAGAAGTGCCAGTGAACTGAGTTGAGCTGTGGATCTCCACGGCAACTCGGCAAACAAATGCCTTAGAAGCCCGGAGGCAGAAGACTGTAGTAGGAGACTGTGGTTGAACCTGCAGAGGAGAGAAGGGTCAGGTGATGACTTTCTTTGGATTAACTTTTCTGGGCTACCAGGATCCCTTTCGGGACAGAAGGCTAACATTACCCCAGCTTGAAGTGCCAGGTAACAAAGTTACCCAGGAACACTTATTTTATTAGCAAATAAATGTTAGCTTTCCTTCTTGGATTTCCTTAATGCTTATAGCTCTGGAAATACATCTACACATAAAACACTCGAGCCACTTCATTCCTTCATGCCAGGGAACCATGGGAATTGCTATTCTCTGAGGGAGGATACGAACCTGCAAGTAAATTTCTAGTCGTCTTACCAAAATGCAGTTCTTAGGATACTTTGACTTAAGGGGATGCAAGCTGATGTAGGCAAGCCTATTCTACTTCCATTTTGTCCATGTGTTCCTCTTCAGAAAATAATCTAATGATGGCTGTCCCAGAATGCTTCAAATGAGAGTACGTACTACAGTCATCCCTCCACATTCACTAGGGTTAGGGGCACAGGACCCCCGGGGGAAATGGAAAAAATGTGAATAGCTCTCGGCCCTCCCAAACCATATTTAACACACAAAAAAGTATGATCACCATATTCAACCCACCATGGATTCCTTTGAGGCATCAGGGTTCCCTCACAAGGCAGAAGTGGGTGGCTGGTGGGGCTGACGGCCACCCCCACTGCTGCCCCATAACATTTTTAATAGGGACTTACAAGCCTCGTTTGCAGATTCTCAGTTATCACAAGGCTTGCAATCCTTATTAAAAATGGCATAGGGAGGCAGCGAAGGTGACAGCAATAATTTGTGAATAATCAAATCTGCAAAAGTGAAACCTGCAAATGTAGAGGGCTGACTGTAGTTTACATTAATGCTGAGGCAAGAGATAGGAGTCAAAAGATTTCCTGCTTGCTGTCCAAAAAAAAAAAAAAAAAGGAACAGAAAATGAGAGCTGGATATTCTGAGTTAAAATTGATTTTTGGTGGGACTAATGCATAGATACATAAAATGTAGATGTTATGGTGGCCTTAGGAAAGGCCTCAAGGATTTCTGGGTTTATTTATTTGAACTGATTACATCAAACTGATTCTTTCTGTGCTTTGAAATAGTTTTGGTTGGAAGAGAATGTGTTCAAGGCACATTCAGTACAGACTGCAACTTTTATCAAAAGCTGGTAATAGCTGTACCTATGGCTACTGACCAGACACAATCCAGGATCAATCATGTTATAGTTTTACCTTCGCTCAGGTTTCGGTTATCCTTGAAGTTGTAGCTGCTTTCTTAGGACAAAATTTTCCCCTAGTGCTAGAACATTCCCTGTCTTCCTCACCACTGTGTCCCAATTTAGAAATGGATATTCACTGCAGCTCATCATGGAAGTTGTGTTCTCTTTGCTCATAAGCTGCTGTGCATGAGGGGAATGAGGAACCTGTGGCCCTTCAGATATTTTTGGACTCCAGAACCAGCTGGCACAGCCAAAAGTCGGGCAGGAATGATGGAAGATGTAGTCAAACATTTTCCAAGGTTCCCCATTCTTGATCTGCATGGATACTAGTGGCAAAGCTGTTATTGGATTTTACTTTTTTACATTGCAGATGTGGGAAATCAGCCATTTTAAAATAATTTTTTAACTTGTATTTTATTATTATTAGCCATTTTCAGTGGACAGATAGGATATAATTCCTTTCCATACGTAAGATACTTAAATAGACATTACAGAAAAGAATTCTAGCCTAGACCTCCATGCCAAAGATGCTGGTTTTATATGTGGAACTGTTGGATGCATATGTGCTTGTCACCCAACTTGTCTCCCATCTGCAGTGGTACATCCAAGACTCATGGTGAGCCATTGCCTACACTGAGTTTGAGTTCAAAAGGACATCTGAAAATTAGAAAATTGTCTGGTCTTTAACGGTCATATTAGAGACATGCAGGAAGCCCCCACCTTTCAATACCCTGTTATCTCATGATTTGCTCTTTTGATACTTCCAAATTAAGGACAAGTTCTGCTCTTTTGTCAGTTGTTCTTGCCTACGGGGGCTTGCTTGAGACCACTCCCGCATATGGATTCCCTGGTTGAATTACCAGAACTTGTCTGTATTGCAAGCATCAAAACAACAGGCTTCTGTCAGTTGTTCTTGCCTGTGGAGGCTGACTTGGGACTGTACATGTGCTGCTTGCAAAGTGAGCTGAAGGGAAAAAAGGGTGCCAAGCCAGCTGAGAGACTTTACAAGCAGCACACAGTTGGTCCCAAGCAAGCCTCTGCAAGTCCTCCATATTCTCTACAGTGGATGGGTTCCACTTTTCAACCATTTCCACTTTCTGACAATGCTCTGGTCCCTAACCTGTCAGATAAGCGGGGGAAGCCTGTTTGTATCCCTAAACTCACGACTGCTTTAAAGGTGGGGCAAATTTCTGTTCTATGTTTACAAGTAAGTTGCAGCCCATTGAAAGGTATGACATTGTACCTTGCATTATAGCCATTGCTGTAGGATTCCTAGGTAGTCTCACATCTCAATGTCCACTATGTTCAGTCTGGCTTAAGCTTCAGCAATGGAACTCTATCAGACAACTTCCAAAATCTCTACAGCTATAGGAGGAGACTTATATTGTGCTGTTTCCATTCCACTTTGCCTTGCGACCACAGTCTCATGGAATAATTATATTGTTTTTTGTTGTTTCTGTTTTCCTTTTTGTCCATCCTCAGTGGGAACACCATCTCCCAAACTGGAACTTTTCTATCCCAAACTGCCACCTATAGGACCAGCCAGGTGTGATGGCACTGTACATCAGGGCAGCCACGATAAGTATGGTGAAGCTGTTAAACGGATGCGGCTCAAGAAATGTAGGTGAAAGAGCTCCACTCTCAACAGGGTTCTCAACAGGGTTTCAACAGAAGTACAGAGATTCTCTAGGATCCCTTACAGCACGGGTGGGTAATGGTGGTTCTCCAGATGTTGTTGGACAACTCCCAGCATCTCTTACCATTGGTTGTGTTAGCTAGAGCTGATAGGAGTTACATTCCAGCAATTGTGGAAAGCCGCAGTTGCCCATGTCTGTCTTACAGCAAGTGGGGAGGGCGAACTTATTGTCATAAACGTAAAACTGTTTCTGGTTTTCACTGGACCACAACTTCTCAGCCTCAGCCCCAAGAATAGCTGGAGGGCCACAGACTAGCCAGTCCTGCCTTAACAGGAAGTCAACAGTCATAAGTCAGAGCATATAGACTGAGGGCAAGAGAGTATCTGGATTGATCTCAGTGGCGTGTCTTGGTAATGCATAATCCAAGAACACACTGGGAGATTGCCTTGGAAAATGAAGGCCCAACTGGGTTATCCAAAGAGAAGGATGATATCATGCGTCATAGGACTCCAGACTGCAGCCACTCATATCACTGCTAACCTGTACCAATGGCAGTGAGCCTTTTTTCCCTTGAACACTTGGCAATTTCTGCCTCTTCATTACTTGTGACTGGTGTTACCCTGTGTTTGTTTCTTCCTTCATTACAGGAGGCCAATACCTCCGGGCAGATTCTTTCTAAGGTAGAAGTCTGATGCTTATTGGGAATCAATATCTCATATTTCAATGGCTGGAATCCTATTGGTGACATAAGTGCAAGTAAATTGGGGTTACAAGTGCATATTTTTGGAGATTGTACAAGTAACTATTAATTAGCTCTTTGCACAATGTCCAAACATACAAACATGAGGCAGCTTTCATACTTCAAGATCACTCTCACAGTTGTTTTTTTATTGACTCTGAGGAGCTGGGGTGAGGTGAGGAATATAACCAGGTAGTGCTCATCCTAGCTGAAATTGTGCAGTCAGGGGAATCAAAATTTATCTCCAGATATTCACCACCCTGTCCAGTGAGCAGCTATGGCAGTGCCCAGGGCTTGAGAGCTACCTTGCAGAGCAGGAGAAGTGCAGAGTTATGTGTATGTGGTATGTTATGCTGTGGTGCAGGATCTTGACCTGTGAGTGTGTATATTTAGTTGCAACTAACAAAACAGAAATATTAAAATGCCGCAGCAAAATGTTTTGGTGTCCACTTTCTTTTGCCATAATATTTCTCTGCAGCATTTAGTATTTATGTTTTGTTGGTCACACAAATACATACATGTTCTGTATCCTTGTGGGATCCAGAACAAACTTGTCTGAAGTGATGTTTGATACTTTAAAAATTCTGGGACAGTAGGCAGGTCACTCAAGTTCCTCTATTGTTCTTCAGTTTGAACAACAGGGGAGCTTAGGAAATCACATGTCCCCAAATTGCCTAGCAGTTGTTTCTGAAACATGGCCTTCCAGCTGATTATTCAGGCATCTCTTTGCCAGCTGCTTCAGCATTTGTTGTTGCTCACATAGCCCTGCCTGGCTAAAATCATGACACAGACCACTGGAGTTCACAGATTCAGCAAAGCCAAGGGCAGAATATTCCTTAATGCTTTGGAAAGGCAGCCTTCCTTAATCTCCAGATATTGTTGGAACAAAGCACCCCTCAGCCCCAAACATCAGAGCCAATTACTAGGGATTATGGGAACTGTATTAAAAATATGCCAAGGATATCATGTTAGGGAAAGCTGAGATACAGAACTAGTGGACAAGAAGAAGTGAGTCATAGCAAAAAGTGGTTGCAAGGCCAGTGAACTCTCTGCTTGTTCAAGAGCAATTTGTATGGAAGAGATGAGGAATGTGCGGCTCTCCAAATATTACTGAATTCCATCACCCATTATGTTTCTGCATCAGTGGTGCTGCCTAGCACTTACAAAAATTCCTGTCCCACTTTTGGTGGGCCACATTTTTACCACCTCTGGTATGGGAAAATTGGCCTGAATCATATTTACATTTCTGGCTACACCAGACCTATGAAGCCAGTTGTCAAATGGGGAATTAACATTTAGGTTGAAGCCCATTTATTCAATGGTCTATTCTAGCTGGGCAAGCTAATAGGATTCGGGAAATGTCCCCATATCACATGTGGTAAAAATGTGGCCCTTGACTGGTGGCATATGAGCTCTCATAAGTACTAGCCAGCATTGCCAGTGATGTGAGATAACAGCCTGAATACTGGTGGGCCACAGTTCCTGTTATGTCCAACCAAGGCCATTTCCGCACAGGCTCTTATAGTGCTATGATTCCATTTTCAACATTCTATGAAATCCTGGGGCTTGCAGTTTCAGGAGGGGCTCGCTGTCCCTTCCCGAAACTGCAAACCCCAGGATTCCATAGGATGTTGAAAGTGGAATCATAGCGCTATAACAGCCTAGTGTGGAAATGTCCCAAAGCTCAGCATGTACTGAAGCAGCACTTTGAGCCCACAATTCCTCTACAGATGCCTCCATGATTGTTTGAGCTCATGCTGAGTCAGTGGATTTTGGCAAACACTGAAGCTAGAGTTTTAATCACACCGTTTCTCTCACAGTCCCGTAGACAACTTTGGATTTCCTCATTTAACAACCCAAACACTTTGCTTGCTTTCCTAGACCCCAACCAAGAGTACAGGGTGCCACTGACCTGTGGACAGGATATCGGTTGGTGGTTGCCTCGTGACCGGTCAGTCAAGCCAGAAGATGCCATGCCTTGGACGAGGATTCAAAGGCATCCCCAGCTGCAGAGCCCCATGACAAAGTGAGCATACTGGGAGAGGTGTCCCCCATCCCAGTCCCTCAGTCCAGGATGGAGGTTTTGCATCCCATCTTTCAATCAAAGTGACCAATGGCAAGAGCAGCATCCCCACATCTCCTCGGCAAAATATAGAAAAAGACCACCTGGTTGCACTCAAGAGTTTAGATACCACCAACTTCACCTCATTAGCCACTGCTTGTGGAGGATTGGATGGCTACTTTGCCATGCATCTTCTCCTTACCACAGGAGATGTAGGGTGTCTTTCTGTAGATTCCCATACTCTTTGCAATTTCTTGTTTTGTTCTTGGCATACGCAAGTGCAAATTAATGTAAGAATATGGGGCCATATGGAGTGATGGATAGTAATACTCCCCAAATTGTCGCATTTCTGTGAGAACTATGCGTATCAGAACCTGCCAGAATCACTGGGGGCCTGTTAGGGGAAAAGGACAGCATCAATCCTTTATGAACTATTATTTGACAGATTTTTCATGTAACGTCTGGGTCTCAAACACAGGAAATGAAGTATTTAAACATGCACTTGGACTGTGCCACTCTGAACTCATGGAGAGGAGCTCGCTTGAAGGAATCTCTCCTCCACCCCTGTACACACACAAAGATGCCTGTGTTTCTAGTCTAGGATTCAGCGGACTTCAGCCTTTTGGAATCAGTTGTGTTTCACTGAACTCTGTGGCCCACCGTATGGATGGAACCAAAACCAAAAGGTGGTGGGAGCCTAATTCAAAACAGTCATTTCTTTTGCATCCCATGAACTATGGTGAATCATACACTGGGATGATCTGCTTATACCAGTACGAATCTGCATCTAAATGATAACAGATTAGTAATTCTGATGCAAACCCCTAAAACTGCCTAGCAAAGCTGCACAAAAACCTGGTCAAAAAGTGTAACAGAATAGGCTTAAGGTGTGGAATAGAAGATTGAGTTTAAGTAATGTGGATTCTAAGAAAGATGATCAGGAAAAAATGTTATGTGCAAAACTGTGAATTCCAGGGAAGTGTTGTATTGATTGGACAAGCCTCTGTCAGAGAGTAAAGAGGACTGATTCCTGTAAGAGAAATGACCAGAATAAATGTGGAATCTGGAATTCTTGTTTAACATCTCATCCTTTTAGAAGAGTGTTTCACTTTCTAACTATGAGAAGAAAATTCCATCCCAAAATTATAAGAGCTCAGAATAAACAAACAAACAAACAAACTGATCAAACCTTTTAATACAGTTAGGAAGAACTTGTTGGCAAGAGTTGTCTGATGGTGGGAGAGACTGTCTTGAAGCGTGGTGGAATCTCCTTTGTGGGAAGTTTGTAAGCAGGAGTTGGATGACACCAGCAGAAGGGATGCTTTAGCTGTAGGGGGTTGGATTAGATGGATCCTGGGGTCCTTCCCACTCTATAAATTAAGATAGTTTCTAATTTTTTTCACAAGTCAAAAACAAAGTCTAAAAAAATAGCATTGGCTTATGGCAAGCCTGTCATCTACAGCCCTGCTCAAGTCTTTAGACTTGATTGAATCAAGCCATTTGTAATGTGGCCTTCCTTTTTTTCTACTGCCTTCTACTTTACCAAGTAGAACATGGCAAGGGGAACTTGAGTGACCTTTAAAAAACCACATGGATTTTTAAAACAACCAATACGACTGTGGCAAACTGGGCAGATGATATTCCAGAAATGAAGTACATGTGGCTGAAGATATACAGGGCAGACTTACAGGGAAGAAGGACTGAGTCTATACCGTTTACTTTCTTCTGCATTTGAATTTTTTTAAGTCTTAAGTTTTTTCTGTCAAATCTGTGTTTAAAAAGTGGGTTTTGGAAAATTATTATCAAAAATTAGAATTCTGCCAGAGGAAAAAAAAAGAGGTGATCCTAATGCACTACTACAAGGACAATGGAATAGACAGGATTCAAAGCCAAATGTTTGAGAGTCAAGCATTCAAAGGCCTCTGCCTGGATGGATTAATTATTATGATCATTGTCTTTTCCAGTGAGTTGTGTCATCTCATGTTATATCCAAAGTCTGATAGCCTCCATTTAGTCGTTTTGGCTTCTAGGGAGAGTTCAGATTTTATTGGCTCTTAGATGCAGTTGTTTGTCATGTTGGCAGTCTATAACTTCTGTGGAACTCTTCTCCAGCACAACATTTCAAATGAGTTGATTCTCTTCCTAGCAGCTTTCTTCACCATTCAGCCTTTAGCACCATACACAGAAATCAAAAATGCAATGACATGGATTATCCTAACTTTGATATTTAATAATATATCTTTACACATCAGATCTTGCCTAATTGTTTCATAGCTGCTCTTCCAAGTCTCTTAGAACTCATGAAAGTAACTGCCAAAACAACAGAATAGAATTAAAAAAAAAACTCAATAGATTTATGATATCAAGATCCCTCCTTGTCATTTTGATTCAGTTAGACCCAGCTTATGCTACAGAAGGAATCAAATGGTAAAGTACTTTCTGGAGTGCTGAAAGGTAGAAATCTGTGAACAGAATCCTGTTGATGTCTTAATGCTTTTGTAAGTTCTCTATGGGGAGGCAGCTGGACATTTTTGTCTGATGTTCAAGGTTGTGGAAGTGGAGCTGTGCATGCACTGACATTGTGTATGGAGGGCAACTGTGCATGGATGCATATGCACATTTTTTGTGTGTTCAGTGGCACATCTGGTGTCTTGGTTCAGTTGTGGAACACTGTCATTTAATATGGGGCTACACAGCACAATTAACATGTAGTGAAAGATGTGGCAGTTTATGCTATACAACCCTTGATGTTGCAACCTGTATGTCTGAATACAGCTAATGGGAAGGGGGAACTCTGCATGTAGAAAAGTAGTATTCCAGGGAGACAACACCAGCTATTCCCACTGGGTAGTTTTGCCACACAGACAAGGAAATGTGGGTTGTTTCAGTAGAGAATAATCAAAAGACATTCTTCTTCCTTGGAAGTAGCATATTTCAGAAGGTGTTTTTTCCTGCTGTCTCAAAAGAACAAGGAAATAATTTGTTCAGCATTACCTCACTCCCCTTAATTGGCTGGGTTTTTCTTCTTACACAATTATTTAGAAAGTTATTGTTTAAATTGTTAAGTACTAATGATGTTAGCGGGTTGAGTAACAATTAACATTTCACATTATTTTTGTTGCTCTGAAGAAGGTGGCCGTTTTTAATAGCTGTACATTTTAAAAATTAAATTACAACTAACACTTTACTATTGTTATTAACAAAATAAAAAGGAGGAAGGGAGGGGGAGGGGAGGGGAGGGAAAAAAGAAGGAATGTAGCAATACCTTTAAGACTAACTTATTTGTATTTTAGCCTTAGGTTTCATGGATAGAAACTGACTTCTTCAGATGCAGCACAGATATCCAAGTTTCAGGATATGAAGCATATTCACACAGTTGAGGGAGTGGGGTGACAAAACGAAATGACAGAATACTCTTAGTGTTCACCTACAGTCCTCAGCTGAGACCATTCAGATGCATCATCAATGAGCTATAACCAATTCTCTCTCATAAGCTCTGGGAGGTATGCCTTTATTGACCTGTACACACCCTCCAGATCTTAAACATCTACTCACTTACAACAAGAGGAATAACATGGATGGTAGTACAGGGACAAGATGGTGCCACAAACCCAGATACCAAGTCTGTCCACACATCTATTCTGGGAGCAATATTACAGGGGCCAATAATGTCACTCACAAGATCAAAGGTATATTCATTTGTTCTTTCTTCAACATGATGTATGTCATCCTATGCAAGCAATGCCCCTCTGTACACTACGTTGGCCCAACAGGACAGTCTCTATGAAAGAGGATAATTGGACATAAATCAGACAGTAGAAGTGGTAATACCCAAAAAGTTCAACCTTGGCCATTTCCACACTATACTCTTATAGCGCAATTATTCCACTTTCAACATCCTATGGAATCCTGGGGTTTGCAGCTGACCCCTCCCTAAACTGCAAACCCCAGGATTCCATAGAATGTTGAAAGTGGAATAATCGCACAATTAGAGTGTAGTGTGGAAATGGCTCTTCCTGGACATACAGTATGGGATTTAAAGGTCACAGTCCTGGAACAAGGAAATTGCAAAGAAAGACAAGAAAGAAAAACAGCTGAACTGAATTATATCCACAAATCCCAGTCTGTTAGCAGAGGTATGAACAAAGGCAATGGCTTCATGGCTCACTACATGTATTAATATAAGAGTAATACAAGAACCCTCATTATTGCACATGCAACAAAAGGAATCTTACAAGAAAAGGTTTTGAACACAAGGAAATTGATTTTTGTTAAGCAGATTTATTTCTTTTATACATCAACACTAACTGACCACTGTAAAGATCTGAAAAACCTGATGAGCATATTCTGGATCCTTACTTTCCATCCCATTCCTACTCCTACAACTGACTAAATATAGCTTTATATCCTGAGGCCTGGATATCACTCTCTACTGCATCTGAAGAAGTAGATTTATATCCACGAAAGCTCATGCTTAAATAAAAACCAGTTGTCTTAAAGATGTGACTACATTCCTTCTTTTTTCCCCCTCCCCTTCCCTTCATTCTTTTTATGCTGCCAGACACTAACACAGCTACTTCTTTGAAAACTTAACGAAATAAACTAATTTATAATAATTACCAAAAACAGTTACTGTTCAAATGAATGTTAAGAGCAACAGATTAGCCTTTTGACTAAATGCCTCCAGGCTCCATCAGGGTCTGAATCCTAAAACTTAACCCTGATACCTTGGTTGTACCTACAAGGAAGCACCAACAGGGGGCAAAAGGAATTCAACCATAAGACTAGAACACTCGTTTCCTATTAGTGCATGTGTGTATGCATTGTTATGCTTCATGTTTCAGATATGCGTATGATATGACAGCTGAATAACAATAGGTGGATGTAAAACTGGTAGAAGGAACTTATTTTGGCTGCATAGCTGAGTCCTGGCTCAGGAGCTCCCCCATTCTTTCCTTTCCATTTAGCACAGATAGTGTATGTATGACAGTTTGTTACCACTTTAACTGTCCTACATACACTAAATGTTCCAAATCCCATCTGAACTAGGAAGCCGAACAGGGTCAGCCCTAGTTAGTATTTGGACGAGAAACTGCCAGCAACTGCAAACTGCTGTAGACTAAATTTCAGAGGAAGGCAATGGCAAATCTAGCTCTGAATGTTCCTTGCCTAAGGAAAACCCCATGAAATTCATAAGCCATAAGTTGAGAGGTGACTTGAAGGCATGTGCATGCATGCATGCACGCATGCACATGCACACACACACACACAAACCCAACTTAAACCATCATGAGTCCATCCTATGGAATCCTAGAATTGGTTTTTTGTTTTTTTGGTGAGGCACTTTGAATTCTGTGCTGGAGAGATCTGTCACTGAACTTCAGGAGAATAAACTAGATCTAAGTCCTTCACAAAACCATTTTTAAAAAAATTATTTTGTAACCTGCCCAAACAACAAATTTGTTAGCGATTTCAAATGGAACATAATACAGATCTTTTGATGGGCTGATTCATTTACAGTTGGCCCTCCACGTTCACTAAAGTTAGGGATGCAAGATCCTCACAAAAGCGGAAAAATCACAAATATCAAAATGTGCATGTCTATCTGTGGGAAGGGGGCTGAGGCATGGTAGGGAAAGAGGGCGCCCAGGGTCCAAATCAGGTGAAGGAAGGGAGAGGAAAAGGAGTGAGTGGGTTGGCATGGTGGCCCTGTATTTCCTCTCTCTCGCCCATCTCCCTCCTTGGGTATGGGGTGATATTGGAAGAAATTTTGTAGTGTTGAGAAATTGGACTGTGAGCGGTCCTTAGCTGGCCAGGCAGTGGCTGATGAAGGAAGAGGAGGACCAGAGGCAGGTTTTTAAAGGGCTGTGCAGCCTGATCAAAGTGGCTGAGAGAGAAGGTTCCCGCGGAAAAGAAATGCTTCAGGTGGGGGGGGGGGAGTGCAGGGGTTGGAGAAACTCAAAAGTAATCAAATCCATAAAAGTCAGGCCAGCAAATATGGAGGGCCAACTGTATATCCTTTACAATGAAAAATGAGACAATAAAAAAAGAGTGAGGGAAACAAATTAGTCAACTTTCCTCCACAAATTGAGATGTGCTTGAAGAGGAGGCATTGTATTAGTGCTTTGATTAAGGTAGTCTATGAATGAAGACCAAATACCTTAGGATCCAGATTCTCCTTCTCCTTCACCAAATGTAAGTTGTTTATAGGAAATTGTAATGTACTGCAATATAGAGGAGGGTAATATGTTCCCCCCCACCCAGTTGTTGTTGGACTGCAGCTCCCATTGTTGTTCACTACTGATTATGATAAGCGTTGAAATCTAGCAATACCTGGAGAGCCATAAGTTGCCTGTCTCTGCTAAAACAGCATTCCTGTGCTACTGGATAGGTAGGAAAACGTAAGCTAATTTCTTCTCTCTCTTTTTCTTCTTTTCTGTTTTTGCTGCAGATTTGTAGATAGAATGGCCATCAGCAACCCTCTTTTCACCATGTTCTGAGAGCCTCTTTGGGAACCCTAACAAGAGAAATCACAGCTTTGTTGAGCCGTTCGGTACTGTTATACCACAACCTGTTGCCACGTTAAAGCCCAGCACACCTGTTGTACTAATAAACAGAGACTCAGGACAGTTATCTTTGTCTCCTTGGCTGGTGCTATTATTCTCGTGTAAAAATTGGCAGAGAAGAAGCTTGTTTGCTAACTGGCATTGTTCACCAGAGTGTGCTTGTAATCACCAGAGCAGGGAAGTAACATGTTATAAGCAAGGGGGTTAACAAACTGTGTAACAAGTTACTTTTTAAGGTAAGAATGCTACTAACTTATTCACTTTCAGAAAGTAACCTGATGATTGGTTATACTGTTACTTTGGTCATAAGGAGTGTGTGAATTTGTGCCTTGAAGTCACCCATGGACTCAAGGTTTTCTTAGGCAAGGAATACTCTGAGGTGGTTTTCCCAGTTTCTTCTTTTGAAATATAGCCTGCAGCACTCGGTGTTCACTGGCAGACCTGCTTAGCTTTTTGGGCAGACGGACATAAGGAGTAACACCAGCCGATTGCTCCTAAGAAGTGGGCAACTGTCCAGGGGGCAAGGCCCAGTTTTCACCTCTGTCTCCACACCTTTTCAGAAAACCGTAAGTCATTTCTGGCTACGACTCGCTTGATTTTCAGCTGATTTTTTGCCCCCGTTTGGAATGTTTACAAATCATGGAAGATCCACTAGGAAAAACACTGTTTGGGGGCCTTTTGGCAGCAGTTTGGGAGATTTAAGGGGTAAATTTTCACCAGGAAATTATTATTTAAAAAAAAACAAACAAACCCTCAGGCTTGAGTGATAGCAAAAAACAAAAAAAAAGGGGGGGGGGGCTGAGAGACCAAAGCAAGGCAGCACAGGATTCTCTTGGTGATTTTTTTTTAGCTATAACGGCATTTTTGAAACTATTTTTAAAAACCTTAAAATGACTCAGTAACAAGGAGGAGCAAAAGGGGGGGCAGTACTTTTTTTAAAAAAATGATGAATTACAGTACTTCGGATAAGTAATATTCCAAGCTCTGGTAATCACTTGGGGTAACACCATTTCCACACTAGGCTGTTATAGTGCTATTATTCCACTTTCAACATCATATGGAATCCTGGGGTTTGCAGTTTAGGGAGGGGCCTTCCTAAGTGGGAGATTCCATAGGATGTTGAAAGTGGAATAATAGCACTATAACAGGCTAGTGCAGAAATGGCCTAAGTCTGCTCTCTCTTGTCAAGTAGCAGAAGGAATTCATTCTCTGACTTAACAATTTCTGCTTTCCTAACATTCTGATTAGGTTGTAAGACATAGGGATGCATTTTTTCACTAATTTAATTTTTGAAGAAAGCAATGATTAATTTTAACAATTTTCTTCCCACTGTGGGAAAACTTGCAGTTTTTGAAGACCATGTTCACCTAATTCAGGACTTATGTGTAAAATCTGCACATGGCCTTTTTTGTTTGTGCACGTGGAAGGTATAAAATAAATCCTTTTTCCGTGCAGAAAACGCTATAGTTAGGAATTTGTTCTGTGCAAGAATTTGCATTTTTTTTTTTGTACTGCATTTTTGTAAATACAGAAAACAGCATTTTCTGTGCAGGTGACAATATTTTCAGTGGAGAAAGTAGTATTTGTGCACCAAAATACTATTTTCTATTTTAAAAAAGTGTGAATTTTGCACAGAGTAAGTCCTGAACTGCAAAGATTTTAATTCAGCATTCTTCTCGTCAGGATTTCCCAATGCTTGAGAAATAGATTTTTTGACAATTTTCTGAATATTGGCAAACTCTCTTCCCATGGATAAGTTCCAATGGATAAAGTTCTCCTTACCCATTTGCAGAAGATACCAATGATCATCACCTTCAGGCATTTCACTTACTGTTAGTTAACTGGTGAAACAGGAGCAGGGCTACATGAAGGAGACCCACTGTTAATGCCAGGCAGGTAATGTTGGCCTTTTCCTAGACAGCCATGTATAACAATTGACAGGTACAGGGAGCAGACCTCTTATGTCCAGCTGTATGCACAGGAGCTTCCTCATGAGTCAGAATCATGTGCTATCTGCATGGGAATCCGCAAAGAGAGGATGTTCCCACTGCACTCCTTCTGAACTACCAGTGTTGCACCTTGCAAGTACATTTGAACCAAGCCTTACTCCAGGAAAACAACCTAACTGTTGTGACTAGGAGTGCCTTTACCCAACTTTGGCAAGTGTGCCTGGTGCACTCTGTGCTAAAGAAAGATTTGGTCATAAACACTGAACTTCGTTTCCCCACTAAGCCGGAACACCTATGATCTCTGACCCAGTTCTTTATTGAGGGGGGAGACTGATTTTGTGACAGAATGGTCAACTATAGCATTCCTGCACTTTTGTGAAAGAGAGAGAAGTTGATTCTAGGAGGACCAAAAGCAGCAGACTGGCATGGGACTCAACTTGCCCAGGAATGAGTCTCAGAAAGAAAAGGAACAACTCATTTTGATGGAAGCTTCAGCAAATGAGCGAGCAACAGTAACCTTCCAGATGTTGGTTTACAACTGCCATCTGCCCTAGACAACCTCACCAATGACAAGGAATTATGGGAACTGCAATCTCAAAATGTAGAGGGCCACAGTGGCCCACCTCTGCTCCAGAAGCATGCTTTTCAGGTTCTGCTTGCTTGGAAAACAGCAAACAAATCAAAACTAGTGAGTAACTCAAGGTTCTCTGTCTTCAGATGGGAGACCTGGGGAGAATGGCTGCATTTTAGAGCAAAGGCGGATGCCAGGGGCCCTTCAGTTTGTTTTCGGCCTATAATTCCTATTGGACCTAGCCAGCATAGCCTATAATAATGGATTGCTGAAATTGTCATCCCGCTCATGCTTTGTAGGTTGGATGGCAAATACAACAGGGTGCACAGGCATACAAGCGTACAGTTAACTGTTAGGGCTGTGGTGTTACAATGAAACCAAATCCTTGACTAAACATTGAAATATTTTAAGCATCTAAGAATGTGGCCCCTGTCAGTATTGTCTTTTTTTTTTTTTAAGTAAGATTCAAAATCTTTAAAGAGTGTTTCCCAATTTCTGCCTGCCCGTGTGTTGGACTACAGTTCTTATACTGGCTGTGGATTATGGGAGTTGCAGTACAACACATCTGGAAGATGTCAGGTTGAGTAAGGGCAGATACATCTGCACTACCTTAGAACCTGTGTTTCTACCTTTCTCCCCCATCCCTCTGTCTCTGATTCCCCTGTCCCCAAAGAAGGAATGCCTCTTCTAAGGAAAGCCTGCCATCACATGTAGACACATAATCTGAAGATATCTTTTCCCTTAAAAAGTATGGTTTCACTGATGACAGAAATGCATGCAGATTTAAAATCAATCTTAAAACTGTACAATTAATCCTACCACAGTGAAAGCCTACATGTGTTCACTTAGCAGTAAACCCCTGTGTTCAATGATGCTGATTTCCAGATAAGCATATAGCCTATAGTTTCTTAACTGTACTAACAGTAAATCATACAGTTGTCATGGGCATGTTTCCATAGGGCCTGGATAGACCAGTGAAGTGCTCAGATATATTGTTTTTACTACAGAAGAAAAAAAAAAATCAACAATATAATAGAAAGTGATCTTTAATATATAATTTATATATTTATATATATATATATATATGTACACACACACAAAAGAAAAAAAGAGTACCAAATAAGTGCCATATTGCCCACTCCACTCACACGCCTCCCCCAAGGAATACAACTGAGCCATTTTAGCACTAGCTGTAGTGGGAGTGGGGAAATTTGGATTGGTTGGTGCCCTTCCAATCACTCTTTTCCTCCCCCACTGCCTACCAGCGTGGGCATCAATAATGCACAGGTTATGCACCAGGGGCAGTTGCTGCCCATTAAAAAAAATGCAAACTTTTCTTTTAAAACATTTAAAGCAATAAAATAGCTTTCTTAACCATCAAGAAAATAAAATAAAAAAATGTTTCCCCAACTTGCTTTTTTTTAACAAAAAGTAACTTCATCTGCATTTATTTTTTTGCATTAAAAACACTTGGTTTTTCCCTTCATTTCATCTGCTTTAAGAGGAATAGAGACCTGACAAACACCTATCTTGCCTTCCCATGACTTGGATGTTTCCCACTGGGTGCCACTTTTCCTTTTCCTTTTTTCAAGGAAACTCTGCTTTTAGTTCTGGGATTCCCACTTGGCATGCAGGGGGCAGGGTGGGGAGCAAGGAAAGAAGGGAGGGAAAGAGAGTGTTGCAATTTTCATAAAATTAAAATTCAGTGCTGGTAAGACCTAAAAGCTGTTAATGGGACACATCCACACAAATTCTTGCAATCAAATTCAGTCCACTGCTCCTAGGAAGATAATGACTTCCTGAAACATTAGGTGAAAAAGGGCCAAAGGTGTTCCTATCAGAGGAGAAAAAAAATTCACTGCAGCCATTACGTCATCCCCCCTAGAAAAGGAAGAAAAAGACACTCACAGAACCTAAATGGGTTGCAAATCTTTGCTATCTCAGGTGTCTCCCTGCCTGTAAAAGGAGCTAAGGCAGTCACTGGTGGATGGAGCATCTTCAAAACGGAATCCACCTCTCTGTGTAATATGAAGCCTCAATACAGCCACGGGCTGGAGGCTCTGGATAGTGAACTTGTCTCTGTAAGATCTGCCCAAGCCCAATGTCTATATGCAGCCGCCCTTCCCCACACACAAACTCTTCCGGTGTACTTTGTACACACAGTCTTTTGTCACTCAAGGGTCAGAACTCTTTCAACATATAAAGGCAAAGCCTCAGAAGGATGAGTAGTACTTAGATAGAAACCAAGCCTCTTCACCTGCTAAGAATATTTTTAAACATTTAAAAATGAGTACACCACTCTCCTCCTCTTGAACTCACAATGTCAAATTCTTTCTAACTTGTATCTGACAATTAACACATTGGTCTTGCTTTGCTGATTTGTGCTCTATCCACTTTCTCCTTGGGAAACAAAATATGTTTTTTTGGACTGCACTTCTCAGCTGCTCCAAGCCACTGGCATCATAAGCTGAGGGACTGTGAGAGCAGTGGTCCTAAAAAGTAATTTTTCCAAATTCTGCTTTACTAACATACACACACACCATTCCCTTAAGCAGTTTATAACATCCATAGCAAGTGTTTTCAAGTGTAGCCAGGCCCCAGCTTGCCCCTGGTTCATACTTGGTACAAGCATCCCAACTGATAATGGAAGGGCAGTAAAAAAGAGGAAAAGTACAAGAGATGTTCTGGACCAATGGTGTTTTTAAATATGTATTTTAAAAATGGAGGATTCCCCTTTCTGACCCCCACCTCCTCCCACTACCAGAAAAAATCAAGTCCAGAAGGGCAAACCATTTGAGGTGAAGAACCATAAGAGAAATCTTCCGGGCACAGAAAAGAGACTTGGCATATAGTAACAAAAGGACCATGAGGGTATGCTGAAAGGAAGGAGCTTGCTCCAGCTTCCAGTGTTAAGAGAGTAACCATGTGAAAAAAACTGCAAATTCTTTTCCTGTTGGGCTCCAATGACCAGAAAGAAACACCTTTCTACAGGAAGGTGGAAAAAGAGGGATACAAATAAAACTACACTCCCCTAAAGTCAGGGAACTAAGGCAGGTTGCATCTCCATAGGGTAGGGACAGCTCTTTCACTAGCTACTATGGGAAGCATGAGAATGTTACTTTTTAAGACTACAAATCCCCAAGCAAGCTGGCTAGGGGATCTGGGGAGCTGTAGTCCAAAGAGGTAACTTTTGCAAACTCTGCATTATGGGAGGAGAAATGGCAGGAGAAGTGGAGAGAACAAAGCCCACTCCCTGCCTACTCTTTGGCATCAAGACCACCAATGGCACCCACAGGCTCCTTTTTCTTGGGGTACCCTTCCAGTGCTCATGACCACAGCCCCTTAAATTCCACCAGACAAAATAATTTGGCAAATGAGAACTGTACCCCAAACGACAACCCCTTGCCACAAAAGAAGAGGCAGATTCCCAAACATCACAGTTGAATGTGCACATGTGTGTAAGAGAAAAACAGAGAAAGAGTGGCTTCTGCCAAGAGGAGGGATGGCACAATCAAAAATGTGTTGGGTGAGGGCAAGCCACCGCCCCACTAGAACAGTGCTGCTTCTCTTTCTGAAAGTCTTGGCAAAGGGCACCTAGAAGGGCAAAGGCATCCAGGCAATGTTGGTCAGGGGAAAAGGAAAAGAATACAATCCTTCCTGCCCCGTAATACACACAATAAAACCAAACTTCAGCTTCCTGGATCCACAAATATGAACAGAAAGGATCTAAAAGTCCCGCTGCAGCTTCCCCTTGCTAGTTTCTTCAGGTCATCCCAGGAGAAGCAGAAGGTCTGCAACAATGAATTTCTTTCCCTTCCTTCCAAAACAGTGCCCGCGCAGGGCCCCAAAGGGGATGTTCCAAGGTAGGCTTTTGCTCCCAATAAATAAAAAATAAGTCTCTTGGGGTGTAAAGTGACCCCGACAGTTCCTCTTCTTCCAACACCACAGAGGAAACCTATTTTGGTGGTTGCAGGTTTCTTCTCTCCCTCCCCACTGATTTTCAGAGGGTGTGTCTGAAATCCAGAACAAACAAAAAGAGAGAGAGAGAGAGAGAGAAGCAAGAGAGGGAGTGTGGGTGGGTGTGTGGCGGAGGGTGGAGAGAGAGAGAGAACAAACCAATCAACCCCACACTGCCTAAGCCCAGCTTAAGAGGTCCCTTGGTAGCAAAGGCTCTTGCTAACTAGTGGGGCCACCATTCAAGAAATAGGTGGTCATCTCGCCTTTGCCTTTGACTTTGATGACCCCGCGACACTCCAGCTGATAACCTTTGGCTGCCAATACCTGATAGAGGTCAGTTGTCACCTAGAAAAAAAGGAAGACAGTCACAGATTGTAGTTATAGTCAAAAGGAATGCCTGAAACTCAGGCAGAAAATGCCCTTAGCATTTCATTCATTCATTCATTCATTATATCTTAACCCCATCTTTCTTCTAGTGAGCTCAAGATGGAGTCCATGGTGCTCCTCATCCTCCTCACATTTAACCACCCAAGAACCACCTTGTGAGGTAGGTCTGGCTAAGACAGACTGACTGGCTCAAGGCCACCCGCTGAGTTTTATGGGGTTTTGAGCCTAGATTTCCTAACACTCTTAAAACTATTTCACCCCACTGTCAGCCTCTAGTCCAGCCCTCCGCATACTGGGTGCAATGGAAATAACAGGACTTTCAGTCCAATACATATGAATGATGACAGGTTGGTAAGGCTGCCGTGGTACAACACAGGATGCAGTGACAACCACTATGTAGGATGGCTTTAGGAAACAGGACAGATTCATAGAGGATAGTTCTTATCTATGGCCATTAGCCATAGCAGGTAAATGGAACCTTCACGTTCAGATGCAATCTTTTTCCAGACAAAGGGATTGTCACTATGCGGTAGGTTTTATCAGCAACTTCTTGTGGGCTGAGCTGGAAACAAGATGCCTGATGAGGTGGATCCCTAGCCTGACCTGGCAAGGGAGTTCTTATATTCCTAATGCACCATAACTCTGTTAAAGTGGTCAAGAGAGGGAGCCCTAGTGATGTAATTCTCCATAATATATTTACTTGAAACACAATATGAATCCAGACACCCGTACTGTCTCCAAGGCAGCTCACAACAAATAAAGAATGATAACATAAATTACCCCTCCCTCTTGCTGCAGGTTCTTCCAAACATGGGTAACCTCTCCTACTCTCCTCCACCCTCAAATGCTCCTCCCAAAATTGTCAGGAAAATCTGGCACCAGAGGACCATCACAGTGGAAGTAAGGAGGACTGCTCCTCCACCTGAGTTTATATTTAAGTATGCCCCCCACTAACTCACAAGGAAAGAGGCGGGCAGAAGAACTAGCAAAAGCAAATCCAAGCTGCAGATGTTCTCCTCTGTATGTCACTCCACACCCTAGAAGAAGCTTGGCTGGCAGTTTTAGAAAAACAGCCTCTTCCGTGGTAGCCCCACGTTTACAAAATACACTCCTCAGAATGCATGCCTGGCAGCAACACTGTCATCTTTTCAGGTAAAAATGTATTTATTCTCCCCAGAACAAGTTGCAAATAACCAGTAACAAGTTACACGTAACTGCCTCTAACCATTTCTGGGGCAACCAAATTACATATTAAAGGCAAAGCAAGGCAGGGTGTGGGGTGGGGAAGAAGTTCAAGTTATAATTTTAGTTTAACAATAACATTCTCCAGTTACTCTCAGAGTTCTCTTGGAGAGCATTTTAATGTGTTTTGAGGCATTCTGACAGATTTTCCCCAATTTTTATGCCATTCTCAGATGGCATTAAAAAACCCAACCCAAAGAAGTAGTAAAGGATTACTTTTTAAACACTACAAGGAATAACAGGAAACAAATTATTTTAAACAAGCAAATTGGTGTGGAAAGCCATCGTAGTGTAGTGGTTTGAGTACTGGACTAGAACTCCAGGAGACCAGAGTTCAAATCCCCACTCAGGCATGATAGCCCACTAGATGACCTTGGGCAAGTCAGAATCAGAGGGAGGCAAGGGCAAACTTCCTATGAACACATGTTGCTGAGAAAACCTCGGGACAGGGAAGTCTCAAGGTTGCTGTAAGTTGGAAGAGATTTTAAAAGTATACAAGAAATTTCCAAACTCTGATTTTCTGAGGTATTTGGGCAAAAGGTACGGATATGAGTTGGTACTGAGTCTTTTTGGTCTATTTTGTCCCTTCCTGGGGACGCAACTATTCATGGAACCATGCCTCCGTGAGGTTGCTAGATACTGGCAACCTTAAGCACAGCCAAAACAGATCACACCACAGCTGTTCTCACCTGAATGCGGTCAGGGACACCTGTGCTGTCCATACGGCTAGAGACATTCACGGTGTTACCCCAGATGTCATACTGCGGTTTTCTGGCTCCAATCACCCCAGCCACCACTGGCCCAATGTTTAGCCCTATGGCAGGAAAAAATAAAATACACCAGGGTATGGGGGGGGGGGGAGAGAAAATTGTCCTAGTCAATCAATCTTGAGATCACCTATCCTCTCTCCTTAACATGGATATATGAGACTCCCACCCATCCAGTTAGCCCCAGCCCCCAGAGTCCACTGACCAATTTTCATTTGGAAATTATTGAAAGAGTGCTCATTGATGTATTTCATCTGTTCCATGAGTCGCATGGCATAGTCGGCCAGCGCCGTGATATGGGAACGCCCTTCACGGTCATAGGTGCTGTCGTTCAATCCTGAAGCGGCCATATAAGTACTGCCGATCGTCTTGATCTTCTCCAGCTGTTTGAAAGGTTCATCGCTGATGATCTATGGGCAAAAGGAAACATCTGCTTTGATTAATGCCAGGAGGGATTTCTTTGCATCACTGTTTCTTTTTTAAATAACTCTGAACAGCAGTGACTGTTATCCAATTCCCAGCTACTGTATTTAATTTATTGTTCTAGTATTTGTACTGCCAGTAATGGAGAAAAATGCTTCTGGAATTTTACCTTGTGCCAGAATATTTTGTCTGTTTTTGGGTAATAACAATTTTGAGATGTGCAGGGTGCTGTTTGCTGCTCTATGTCTTGGAAGGATCCTGTGTGGAAGCATTAAAACACTGGTTTCTTACTTGCCTGCTCCTTAGTAAATTTGAGCCAATGAGCAGAAAAGAATACAAGGGTGAAACCCAAGCACCAATGGGCTCTCTTAGGGCACTGGGACCCTAAGTAAGTTGTCCAACCATGTTAAAAGCTACAGCAGGTCCTCCTCACACAGAACTTCTGCACTGGATGGCCCCAGAGCTAGGAACAGTCCGCTGCTGGATTACAACTCCTGGCATTCTGGGAACTGTAGCCTCCAAAAAGGAACTCTTAACAAGTTCTGGCCTGCATCTTAACCCAGCAGACAGGGGCAACCATTTTTTTCACTGCAGGCCTTTTACTAGAGGCCCGCTACAGAAACTTCTCTTTGAATGAAAACATAGTCAATGTTTTCAGAGAGAAGAGGCGGCTCCAGAAGTACCCTCACTGTAGCCCCTTGAAAATGTACCTTTTCTCTCTCCTCTCAACCCCACCCATCCTACCTCCAGAGTCAGGCCTTGGGGACAGGGAAGGAAATGCTAGATTTGGTACACTGAAGTACAGCTTGCCTCTGTGCACCCTTCATTAGACTCCCCTCCCCTTCTTACCAAGAACCAGCACTGTCACCCCCTTCCCCCAAAATCTCTAGAAATGCTTTGCAGGATTTTCTTTTTAAAAGGAGGTTTAAAATAATGCGAGGATTAATAAATGGGCACATATTTGTGCAGCTGTTTAATTAAAAAAAAAGCCCCGAGGTGTAGGAGGTGGGAACGAAAACTGTCAGCAGAGATAGAAAACTCAATTCAGTGGTTCCCATGTCCATCTCAGCTGCAAAACTGGGAGGAAAGTAAGCTCTCAGGCCTGCCTCGGGGTTGTTGTTGTTGTTGATGCTGTGTACCATCAAGTCAGTTCCCAATTACAGCAACCCTACGCCAAATCTATCATGGGCTTTTCTTGGTAAGATGGTTCAGAGGGGGTTGCCTTTGCCTTCCCTTGAGGCTGAGAGAGTATGACTTGCCCAAGATCACCCACTGAGTTTTCCTGGCCAAGCAGGCCAATCTGGTCTCCAGAATCACAGTTCAAAACTTGAACCATTACGTCAAGTAAATTACCCTGTATTAGGGACCCTCTGTAATCTTTGATTTTAATATTATGCCTGATTTCCCTTTTTTTCTCATTATCTTTAAAAAATATCTGCAGATTGCTAGTTTTATTTAAACCCTCCCCAAGGTCTAAATTTAGGCAATCTATTTGCAGCTCTCCCCAGTGTGGGGTCTTCTAATGTTCTGGACTACAACTTCCATTAGTGCCAACAAGCATGATGGGGATGATGGGACCTGAAGTCAAAAAATCTGGAGAGCCCCCAGCCTGGAGATCCAAGAGAACAATCTGAAGAGACATGTAGATGTTCTGCTCAAAAGCTGGTCCTGTACATTCCCTCAATGCAACACTGCTTAAAAATGAGATACAACCCTCCTGAGTGCTTTGGGGAAGGAGGCAAGGTTATAAATGGAATAGTAAGTCCTTCCACATTCAAATTATAGAATATATTTCAAATGAATTTGCTGTCTTCTGTTACATGAAGCACTCCAGATACTAGCTAGCTACGCAATATCTTACATGCAACAGTACAACACACACACACACACACACACACACACACACACACGAGTATTTATTAGTATTGCTATTATTGTTACAATCAGGGGCAGCTAGTAAATCCATTACTGTATGGGGCGGTACTATACCTCTCCTGCATCAAACTGTACAGGAGCCCTCCTGATACTGTTCTCTACTCCTGACAGAGGTTTTGTATCAGGAGAGCCTCCTATATAATGTGGAGCAGTTGCAGAAGAAGTAGTTGTGAAACTGAGAGTAGATCCGTCACCTCCACAGCAATGGTTTGAACAGCCAACCCTGGCTACAACAGTGTGCTCGGTCAGTTCCACCAAGTCAAACCTAAACAAGCCTTTATTACTGGCATATACAATCCTATAGCTGGCACGGTGCTGGTATCCTGAAGGAAAAAGATATTCCTCTGCATGTATATGCTTGATCTCTTTCTCCCCACTGCACAACTGAGCTGAGCCTTCCTTTAAAAGGAAAAAAGGGAGTTCTAGAATTCACTCTGCACAAACCAGTCCCCAAAAGATTAGACATCTTGTTACCTAAGAACCATGTGCATTAAGCACTTCCAAAGGCTGGGGGAATGCAACACATGTTCATCATCTTCCAATACCAATATCGTGGAAGGACAGGCAGAGCAATATAATTCCCACTGGAAGCAAAAGTCAGATTCAGACAACCAGCCTACTCACCCATCCCCCTCAAAAACACCAGTATCTTCTCTAGTAAATACACAGCACAAACCAAGTTATCTGAAAGCATCTGACAAGTGGCAGGATGTTTACTGAATAAGTTAGATTTACACCTTTTTCCACATACACTGGCTGCTGAGGCCACTGACTGCTGAAACCTTTCACGTAACTTAGATTCAATCAGTGACTCAAAAAAAAATCAACAAAAGGAGGAAAGCACCATCCAGATCCATCCAAAGAAACCAGTCTGAGTGTTTGTTGGTGCAGGAGTTGTTAGGAAGAGGGAAAAAAAACTATATTATTGAAAATGTTCCTTCCATTTTTATCCTTCAGAGCTATTCTAAGAGTGAGAAAAACATTTCCTTATCTCTTTGCCTCTACTAGTCTTATGGTGCCTCCTGTTTTTGAACAATATGACAAAGCCACGCAGTCACCTCGTCAAAGTCGGCAATGATCTCATTGAGCAGCCGCAGACATTCAACACCCTCATTGTTGGCTTCCAACTCCACGTAGAACTCGGAAAAGTTGCTGATCGAGGCAAACATGACAGCCACACACTCACAGGACTGGTGGTACAGCTCATCATTGAGACGTTCACGGGCCAGGAAATGGGCAGCCACATCTTTTGGCAAGATGTTGTGCAGCAGCCGCCGATTATAGGCCTGCAATTGTTCCATCTCCTCTTTCTCACCTGTAGCCTGGGAAAGTTTGTGACAAGAGAGAGAGAAACATTTTCAGTTACACCAGGGGTAGGCAGAAGGTAAATCTCCATCAACTTGTAGATCTCTGAATGATATGTAGTAGATCGACAGGGATGTCTGGTAAAATTGTTTAGAAAAAGCAACAGCCCTACACCCTAAATTTTATTAATGAAATCAAGAAAACTTGGGTACTGTGGAATGGATTTTTGTACAGAAAGACTCAGTTTTGTTCTCTCCTGGTATTCAGAACTGATTCCTAGGCTCAGAATTCTTTAATATTAAGCATATGCCTTTTGCATCGCTTCTGGCAATTCCTCAGTATCATAATTGATTACATTTTGTGAAGGTTGGAGGGATTCATCTTCTCCTTCATCTTGATAAGGTTTAATTTTCATAGATTAAACCAGATTTCTCCAGAGCTCCTGCCTCTAAGACAGCCAATGCCTGTCACTCTGGAGAGGCCTACTGCTACATCCCTCAGAGCTCGTGTGACAACCGGTAGCTACCTGACGGAGACTAGTCTGTCTGGGAAGCTGCAGTCTACCTTTTAACCAATGACCTATGGTTCTCTTGGACTGAGAGCCTGGTGAATGAGCAGAAGGCACAGCAGACTTCCATATCTCTTGAGGGTACACCAATAGCATAAAGCCCCAAACTAATCCAAGTCCTGTTTCTACCAAAATCCTTACTGTTCCTCACCCACTCTCAACTACCTGTTGTTTCCAGAGGAAGTCTAGACGGGCTGTTGACTCCACCTGTTGGGCATGTAGATAAAGTGCCAAAGCAAAAAGCAGAAGGATGACTGGTGTCATGTACTGCAAGGCCACTTTGCTTTCTGCAGAACTACATAAAAAGAAATGGGGGTGGGGAGAGGGAGAGAAACAAGAAGCAAAGAGAAAAACAGAGACACAGTATTACCTTTTTGCCTTCCTACAGCTCTGCTCCTGTTTCTCAAACTCTACTGACTTGTACTTTCAAGAGTCTCCTGCTCTTTGAAAACAACTCAATCTACTGCCCCTTTCTGACCCCTTTGCTTGGAATTCTGCTCAATATGGCAACAACAGTTCCTCATATTTGTGGCTGCATGCTCTATATAGAAAGATGGAATATACACTGGAGCAATAAATAAAGATAAGTTCACTTCTGCTTTTCTAGCTCTTCCTCAAAAGCCACCTCTTCCATGAACCTTTTGGCTAACCCTTTAGGCACCATCTCTAATTGAAATGAAGCCTAAGTATGAATAACTTCTTTTGCTTTTAATAGTCCTTTATCACCATTTCCTCTCCCCCCAAATCTAAAATTTCAGCTTCTCAGAGCAGATATCCATCTCATACTTCTGCTACTTCTGTATGTTACTTACTACCACTGACATTACAAGGACTATAACGAGCATGGAAGGGCACCACAAATTTGCTCCCTCAGAAACACAAAAGGCTTCTGAAAATCAAAGTCCACCACTCTCCCAAAGCTGAGAGAAACCAATCTTTAGGATGGGTGCAGGATGGGTGGTCCTCCAGATGTTGTTGAACTGAAATGGCTATCAGATCTTGGCTGATACTGCCAATGGTGAGGAAGGAGGAGAACAACCATTCAACAACTCCTGGAATGCCTCAAGTTCTCACATACCTGCTGCAGGAGAATAAGTGAAATGCTCCCACATTCCTTTGTAACATTCACAGACAATCACTTTAGAAACTCCTCTAATCCATTAAACATGGAACTACAGTAGGATAGGAAGGGCAGGGGTTGATCATCCCCCTGAGCTGCTGTATATATTTATGTATAAGTTGACCTCATGTATAAATCAAGGGCAGGCTTTGGGGCCAAAGTTATGGACTTTGGTATGACCCGTGGATAAGTCAAGAGTCATTCCATGGACAGGAGAAAGCACCACCCCTGGCCACTGCCACCACTATTTTCCCAACCAGGCATTCAAAAAGGCCTTACACTATTCCACTCAGGAAAGAGGATGGTTCCTTTTTTTTTTTTTATATAAAAGTTAAGGTACGGTATTAACTCTTAACAAAAAGGGAACCATCCCCTTCTCTGTGTAGAGTGGTGAAAGGTGAGAGTTTAGTCCATCCAGGGAGAACCCAAGCACCAATCCCCTTTACTCTCTTGGCACTCCTTTGAGGGGAAGTGCCATTTTCCCACCTGGTCATTCAAATAAGCCAGAAGTGGCACCACAGCACAGCAGAGAGGGTTGGTGCTGCGTTTAGGTTCTCCCAGGACAGACTAAGCTCTCATCTTTTGCCACTCTGATCAGAGAAGGGGATTGTTCCTTTTTTGATAAGAATTAAGGTACAGTACTTACATTGACCCGTAGATAAGTCAACTCAGGTTTTTTGGGTCAATTTTTTGACTAAAATTTTTAGATGTATACATGAGCATATACAGTAAGCCCTCCACATTTGCTAGGGTTAGGGACACAGGACCCCCATGAAAGTGAAAAAAACATGAATAACTCTAGACCCTCCCAAACCATATTTAGCGCACAATAAAAGTATGATCACCATATTCAACCCACTCTGGATTCCTTTGAGGCATCAGGGTTCCTTCACAAGGCAGAAGTGGGTGGCTGGTGGGGCTTACTGCTACCTCCACTGCTGCCCCACACCATTTTTAAGAGGGTCTTACAAGCCTCAGTCTCGCGAGGGTTGCAGTCTCTATTAAAAATGGCACAGGGAGGCAACAGAGGTGACATAATCTGTGAATAATCAAATCCACAAAAGTGAAACCCATAAATGCGGGATGACTGTACAGTAATTAGGCTCCAATAATAGGACCACCAATACTCCTGTGTAGTTGAGCCCCTGAAGAATTACCAATCAGAAGTGTCCTCGTTTATAGTCATCTTTGCCTTTGCTTAGTAGTGTGTATTCTCCCCATTCCTTGATAGATTAATTTTATGCATCACATATTTTCATAATACTTCCTGTACCATTTTGTCACTGTTTCACCATATTCACATTGTGAACTGCTTTAGTTGGTGCTATCTTTCTGGTTGTCCATGTATTCTGTGTTTTTAACTGTTTTGCTTACAGTTTGTAAAAACAAACATACCAGTACACAAAATCCACCGTAACTTCCTTGCCAGCGTTGAGGTCCCCCTTCCACCTTAAAATCAATTCCAGGGAACATGCACAATTAGCTCATGTTCCACATACAACTGTCACTAGGTAAAGGCTTCTTCTTAGATCTTGAAGTCAAAGATTTTTCCCCCTAGCTTTTTGCCCCAAAGGCATATGGTAATGCAGATTTCAAAAAGAAAAACTGAGGCTGACTGAAGCAGACCACATCTCAAGCAGAAAGGGGAGCTTTGGAGCAAGATAGTTGACTCAGAACTTTCAAGACTAGGCATTAGAAAATCCACAGGCTGTGTAGATACATTATTCCAGCTAAATGTGGTTGGTTTGTGTGATATTTAAGAAGACTGCTGGAGTATACAACCTGGTTCAAAAGCTAGAGTTAAGGATAATTTTGGACAACCAGCAGCTTTTCTTACATTTGCATTAAGACTGGAGTATATGTATAAAAAGACCTTGAAATAAACCTATTCTCAATAAAAAAAAAAAATCAATTCCAGGGTCTCTAGCAATAAGAGAAAAAATCCACACCATTCTGCCTATTCCACAGGCTGGCAGCACCCACAGCAGACTCAACCCCTCTCCCCACCACCAGCTCCATCCTTCAGTCCATATTGGGTTCCTACTCACCAGTCTTGACTACCATGTGTTTCGTTGAAAACTGGCCTGTTGTGGTGGGAAAAGAGAAGAAGAGTTTCTACAGAGATTGGAACAGGACATCTGCTAGCATCACCACCTCCTTCTAAACCCTCCCCTTTACAACCAGAGCTTGGAAAAAGTCTCCTTGTGCCACAACTCCCAGAATCACCCAACTGGTATGGCTGCTGGAGGTTCTGAGAGTTGTAATCCAAAGAAGTTATAAGCTCTGCTCAGGAGTTAACATTTCCTATGGTAACTGATATTTCAGGGTGTGTTGGAAGTGGGGAGATGAAGTGGAGGGCAATGACTCTGAGCCCCACACCTCAGGATGTTATAAGGGTAAGAAAGATAGAAGAAAGACTAACTAGTCCTTTCCTTGGTTTGGGACTACAAAGATTATGAAGGTCTAGAACATGTATTCATTTTATTCTTTCTGTTTCCCAAATTCATGTTGTTCTTTACTGACCAACACCGGGAAAAATAATCAAACTCTTTTCTTTCCTCCCCTAACCTGAAACTCATACTTGATCTCAAGCCACAGCCCTACCACTAGAATGAGTGAGGCAGCCACTTCCAGGAGCAGATGTTGCTTGGAATCCTGTGGGTTACTCCCAGCCAAAGCAGATCCATTGAATCAACTACTGAATGGTGAGTTAACGCATAGGTACATCCAACTGATTCACTGGCTCTCCTCCAGTTAGAACTGACAACAGTATTTAAGCCATTGGGTGTCATAAACAGTCAACAGAAAGTTAGAAATTTATTATTGCTGCCTTTTTACTCTTAAAGATAGGGAGAGAGGAACTTATATTCTTTCCCCCACGGCAGAATAATTTGGCTGGCTCTAGGGACTGTGCATCTTGATTTGGGAGAGAGCCACTGATATTCCTTCACAGGCAATATAATGTTAAGGTTTGTTTTGCTTTACCCTTCCCTTTTTCATTTCACTCTTGTAATTTTTATCCAAAATTCTGCTGCCAAAATTGTTCACCTCTCACTTCTCAGATCATGTGATGTCCCTCTTCTCAAATGTTTACACTGACTTCCAACTCTTTTCACATATAGCATCCACTTAATTTTAAAGCAAGGGAGGGAAACCTGCATTTCTCCAGATGTTGCTGAACCACAAATTTAGTCATCACTATTCAGTGGCCATCACTGGCTAGGGCCAATAGGAGTTGGAGTCCAAGATCCTGAGGGTCACAGGTTCGTCCTTCCTAGACTTACAAGTTCTTCATGGCTTTGCCTTCTATCATCTCACTAACATTATACAGTGAGCCCTCCACTTTTGTGGAGGTAAGGGACACAAGGCTCCCATAAGAGTGGGAAAATATAAAAACATAAAAATAAAAATCATGAATGCTATTTTTGTATAACCTGAGAACACTTCACTGGGAATCTCTAGGTCCTCCAATGTGATTCTGTGGTCAGCCCACAGCAGAAGTGAGCCCTGGAGTTATGCTGGAAGACCTAGCAATGCCTAGAGGTGTTCTCTCTAGGAATCTCTAGGTCCTCCAGTGCAACTCTATGGCCCACTTTCTACAGACCACAGAATTGCACTGGAGGATCTAGAGATTCGTAGAGAGAACATATTTTTTCCATGGCAGGGGCAAATATGGTAAGGACTTTTTAAAATAAATAAATAAAATAAATAAAATAACCTGCAAATAATCAAAACCATGAGTGCTGAGCCTACAAAAGATGGGACTACTGTATACCATTCCATCACCACTGGTGATGTTCACTGCACCATTTTTTTTTATCACCAGAGGGTCAAACTACAGGTGATCTGTTGCATGCAGCTTTTTTCAGTCCTGCAGCATTTCCAATGGTGCTACAAACAACTGCCTCAAGGGAAAAGTCTTTTTCCCTATCAGCATTTTTCTGCTGAAAATTCCCCCTCCACCTGAAATTGCTTTCCCATCCTAGTGGAGAAAACAACAGAAGTATTATGCAAGGATGGGAGGAGAAACAACATGCGTGGAGGGGTACATTTTTAGTGAAATGAACCTAGAAAGAAAAAGCAGCCCCTTATATATATATGTATGTTGGCCTTCTACCCTACACCGTTGTCTCCATGGTTACATTTTTGTGAAACACTGAAGAAAGAAAACATATATCAATGTGTAGCTTGGCTCTCAACCACCCAAAGTGGTTTACTTAAATGACCATGCTTGTTCTCTCCTCATAGGCCTAGAACTCCCTCAGAACCTTTATGTGTTAACCTCCCTCTTTCTCTTCCTCCCTTCAAAACACACCCTTTCCTACACTGAAACATCTCTTTTGTTTGTGCTACTCTGGAAAACACTATGTAAAGGGTGGTGCTCTATATTTTGGGGAGCGGCAGCAGTATTGGTAGTACTGGAATGGTATTGGTACTGTTACCAACATCACCACTATTATTATTAGTAGTAGTAGTAGTACTAGTTTGTTGATGTTTTGTGCCTTAAAGTCAACTCAGACTTGCACAGTCTCATCTGAGGGTTTTCTTACTATCAATATCGCATTCTACACTGCAGTTATGGATTTGTAACCCAAAGTTATAAATCTGTAACTTCTCTGTATTCATCTAACACTATGTAGACTTACTATAAGACTATGTAAATGCCCTCTAGTCCACCTTAAGAGCCAGCAACCAGATCAGGGGAAGGAGTTTTGTTTAACTGGTGATGGGAGTGCAAGAAAGACCATGCTTCCAGCTTTGTCCCACCAGTGAGTGACGCTGCAGCAACCAAAAGCAAGACCCCTGTTGGAAGTCCTTGTTGGAGCTTCAGTTGCTGATAGTGGGGGGAGGATGGAAACATCCTCCGCCCTGGGCCCTGACTGCCAGCTGAACAGACTTCTTTTTCCTTGATCTGGATGCTGACTCCTAAGGTGAGCTTGGGGGTTGGACCAGGAGTTATTGCTCAGTTACCTATACGTAACTAAGTTGCTAATATAGAATATCAGCAGTATTGTCTATGACGGTCTGTAGCTGGGCATTTTCTTTTTCTTAGCTACTCACGGCTGTTGGGGTGGGGCAATGTCTGAAGAAGGCAAAAAGAAATCAGGCCAAGTATGAGACCAGAAGACTCTCTTCCATCTTGCATCACAGAGAGGACTTTTGAGAGCCAAGGCTAAAGGCTAAGATTCTTCCCACCCCAGCAGAAGAGGGGGGCTCTTACAGGGCATTAGCGGCCACCAGCAAGTCATAGTTGTCAAACAGCACCCCCTGGGGGCCCTCAGCCAGGGCTAGGTACACAGCTTCCATCCCCACCAGCAGCGCCAGCTTCCCAAGGCTACTGATGTGCAGGAAGACAGAGGAGGCCAGCAGACTCAGCAGCACGGAGTATGTGAAGTACTACAGGGACAAAAGGAGAAAGAGAGATGTAAGAAACCTGCCTCGGAAAAAACAGACTAGTTCCCAGAAGCCTATACTCATTCTCTTGGGACAAGCACAGCCCTTCTTATTCCTCGTGAATTGAGAGACTCTTGGGCTAATCCAGAATGCCTCTAATGTTATAGTCTCTTTCTCTTGTCTCCACAGACACAGACACCTCAACATCCTCAAACACACCCACAAGCAACCCAGCTAGCAAGGTCCTCCTTGGGAGGGGAACAGGTAGTGGTGACGGAGAAGGAGAAAGAGGAGGAACAACCCTCAGAGTGCAAAGTACGTGTCCAAATGCCTGACAGAGCCCTGGGCCCCAACCCACAACTCCTCACACTCTGTCCTCAATCAGATCCCACCTCCCCCGCACAGAAGTATTCCTGGGATATACGCACCTCTGGGAAGCTGCAGTTAGAAGCACCATTTTCCTGGCAGGGCAGGGTGTCTGATGCCAACGAGTAGTTGAGGGTACGGAGGAGGCAGGGCACCGCAGCTGGAGTAACGTTGGGAAATCCAGTGACACAGTCTTGAAGCCGGAGCCGGCTGCAAGCAAACTAGGTCAAGGGAGGGAAAAATGGCCAGCTATGTAGAACTGCCAGTGAATTTGACACTCTGCTATTGTTCCAGAGCTACCCAACCTCAGCATCTCAGACATTTATGGCAGCAAACACGGGGAGCCGGTGTCCTGAAACCCTGAGATTCTAGGACTATAGATAGTAAGTTTCTCACAGAGCTGACATAGCTTGAAAGCAAAGCTGCTTCTCATTGTGTGTACATTCCAGAGTCTGGAAACATTAGCATTGCAGCTAATACATTACTATTAAATTGTTAAACAAAAAGAATTCACTGGCCTTTATCCAACTGAGTCCTAGCAGAGTGGAAAAAAGAAAAACCTAGCACAACTACGCTAGATTACACCTTCTACAAGTAGCTGTGCAAAAAGGTGTGTGACAAAAACAGTACTGGATACCATCTTCGACTATTTGGGGTGCTGAGCCACTGCTAGTGTAACAGGGCTTGCGTTAGCACAATAGCTTAATTGGGCATGAGCCATGTTAAAACACTGAGAGAAAAATTATTTCTAAAAATCCATTAATTGCTTTGCTTAATTGTTAGATCTAAAACCATTTAAAAGTTAAAAAAAGATACAAATGTTTAAAAAGTAATGAGAAGCAAATTGTTAATCTAAGAGAGCATAATGGGAATTTCATGATTAAAGTAACTGTTTTAAAAATGAAAAATGCAACAAAGCCCAATAACAAATTAATTTTAACAGTTTACTCCCAGTCACTGGTACCACTCTGGCTACTTTTTACTTCTGCTACTCAAATCTTTTGTCTTGTTTCAGAAACATAGAACAACTCATCAGAGGAGATCACAGGACAACAAGGTAAAGAAGCATGGGGGGTTTAATGATGCCTCTCTACGACCACACTGTTCTGCTTCACAAATATTTCTTTGACTTCAACTATGCTACATAGTTTACAGCAGTATGATACCACCTTAGCTATCACAGCTTCATCTTATGTAGCTCTGGGAATTAGAGTTTGGTGAGGTGCTTAGAATTCTCTGCTGGATCATTTTAGTGCCCCAGTTTATGGGAGTGGACTATAGCACTCTCATGTCAAACTACAAATTCCAGGAATATGCAGGATGGAATTACAACCTAAAAGTGGTAACCAGTTGCTATAAATGCATGGTGGGGATATATTCTTTGTCTCTGTCCTACAGCAAGCATTGTCATCTATCATGACATCCATCAGATCTGGTTCTGAACTGTCCTTGCCACTCCAGGCCCCACCATACAAGCCTACCTCCAGTCTCACCCCCACCCCCCAATCCTCATACCATGTTGATGAAAGCAGAGATGAAGACAAGCAGGATGGCAGCAACACCGGTGATTGTGCTATTAATCCGGGACTGGATGATCTTGCGAGAGACACGCTGCAAGGTGGCTGGGAAGGGCTGGAAAGAGTCACAGGAGGTGGCATATGAGATGTAGGGACCCAGAAGCTACCACCATCCCCACTTTGTTATGACTAAGAGACAGGAATGGGATGGACCCTGAGCAGTGGAACAGTCACGAGGTCCCGCTCACCTTCCTCCCAACCAAATTACACCTGAATCTGGCATCAGGTCTCACGCCCACAGCACGACCTGAACCCAGGAGATATCAGGTGAAGATTTAACTTGTCTGCTCAGTAGACCTTGGGGAATTTTTTTTTTGAACAGCAGTACCCAGAATTCTTCAAGCAGAATTCCCAACTGGAAATACTGGTTGAGGGACCCTGGGATTTATAGTTCAAAAAGAGCTCTGTTGCTCTTTTGCTTGTAGATTATTCCAGGTTTAATGCTGGGCACTGCTAGATAAAGAGGTCAGGATGACAGGCATGGTCTCCTACTGCCACAGTAGAATATCAGAATTCTATGTTTGGTCATCCAAGTCTAGCCAATGGAGGAAACGATGGGGAGATCAAGCAGATCAGTCAGGGAGACCACGTTAGCTACAGAGAGGTCCGAGGGGAGGTAACAGCAAAATCAGGGTGCCCTTGGGACAGATCAAAGGTTGCTCATCCATGGGGTCCCACTGAAGAAAGAGAGACACTCACCCCAAGGCAAGAGTAGATAGCGCAGACAAAAAGGATGGTGGCCAGGATGATGAAGATGCTGATATAGGCGCCAAGCATCAGAGGGGAGCTGTGGGCAGACGGGGCAAGGATCAAGCTTGGCTGTTCTGGATACCACCATAAAGTTTACTTTTCACCATCCATGTATCCAACTTATTGATATATGGTGTTGTCTATACAGTGACTGTGTCTATAATCTTATATTTTGTACTAGGGTGCTTATATAGATGACAGGACTGTATAAGTAAAAAGGACAGGGCTTTGATGATCCCTTAGTTCCAGGTATAGTTCAGCTTTGTTGGAATACCACCCTTCTTTTTCCTACATAAATATCAAAAGAGAAATCTCCGCCAAAACAGATGTTCCTATTGAGCTCTTCATTCCCATGCACTCCTACCTCACACAGCAATGTTACTGAAATTATCAATTTCATCAGGCTACTACTGCCTTTCCCAGCCGAGAACCACCATACAATACAATACCAATCATGTTGGCAGGGATCAACAGGAGACGTGGTCCAGTACCTCTGGAGGGCGCCAGGTTGGGAAAAGCTGGCCTAGCAAATGATGTTCTCCCTATGTGGCTGGTCCTCAGTGTTTTCCCTCATCTTGTACACTAGATGGATGGTACAGGCAGAAACATGGATGCAGTAGCTACAAGACTGTATCTGTTCACAGGGAGGCATTGTGTGTGTGTATGCTCTTGATTACCACAGATAAAATTCTGAAATAATTATCCTGGATCTCACCTCAGGAAACAAATCATTTCACAGAGTCAACTGAGAGCTGGCTAAATATATGAAGGACAGCTGTCAATTTCTATTTGCATAACTCAGTGAAGGCCCATTGGCTCGAACAATAGGTATATGATCATTGAGGTTTCCTTCTGCTTCCTTTAGGAAAGCCTTCTCCAATTGGGTGCTTTCCAGATATTGGTGGACTATAGTACGTAGCATTCCTGACCATCAGCCATACTAGCCAAAGCTATTGGGAGCTGCAGTCTTGCAACACCTGAAGGGCACCAGATTGGGGAAAGCAGCTCAGGAGCATCACGAGATGCTTTAATTGGGAATCAGTGGCCTGGAGATGCAGTGCTTCCAATGAGAGTATATTACCGTATGCTGCATCAAGAGAGTGGTTAGGACTATTCATTTGTACGCATCAGTGCATATTGCTCCTGCCCACAATATAGATCCACTTGAAAAGCTTACTGTACACAGCCATGGCACATTCTGGCATCTCATGGAGCATACATCTTCAATGTCTGTGCGCATGCACACACGAGTGCACATGCACAGGTACATACATGTTTTCATGTTGAGTACATGGTGAACATACTCTTGCACATGTGTCACTCACTGAGGGAAGATGACAATCTGGATGCAGCATATGAAGCAGAAGACCAGCACAGTGCAAGCCACGTAGCCCCCAAAACGAGTATCCACCTTTTTGGAATACTGCAGAATGGAAAGAGAAAAAAGAATGGTTGTTACCATAGGGTGCCCAAGGCTAACTGCAGAAGAGCCATTCTGCAACCAAGGCTGAAGAGGCAAAGGGGAGGGGTACCTTTCTCTCCAACTCAGGTTCCTGGAAAGTCAGCAGGAAGCGCTTGACATGATCCTTGCGCAGTTGATCAATGCTTCGAGCATCAATAGCACGGCCCAGAAACTCATCTACCTCATCTTCAGGGTTCAAGGCTTCCTGTGTGCTTCGACTACAACAGAGAGGAGGAAAGAGACAGAATTCCCATTTGATGTTCAGGAGGAAGCACTGAATCACAGATTAAGATGGGCCTTTCCAATGTCAACTCTTATCTATCTCTCCCTACCAGAGCTTTAGAAAATTAATTTTGGAGACTGTACAGCACTCCTCCAAATCTTACTAGGTTAAAAAAGTAACTTTTCCAAGCTCTGCCTTTCCCATACAGTTGGCAAAGAGGATTTTCCCAGCCACTGCAGACACTGCCATGAGCACAAGAGAAACACATAATAAAGGCACTCACTTGTCCTTACTGGCATCATCAATACCCTAAGGAAGAAGAAACAGAGAGAAAAATCATTTAAAAGTGCTCACAGAATACTTCTTTAAAAACTAAAAATTAAAATTTAAAAATTAAAACCACTCACAGTCACAAAAATTAAATACTGAATGAAATGCATGCATGCTCTTCCTTTATAATGTATCTATGTCACTGGCTACGGTATGTACACTTTACAATGCACATCTAAAATGGAGAAATGCTGGGCAATCATGAAGGAATACTATTGATCCTGCATGCATCTGATGATGGTCTGAGTTCATGTGGATACTCTAATGAATGTTAGCAACAGCTGCAAGTTTAATGTCCACACTCACCAGTTTCTCTTGCTTTACCACTTGTTCGCTACACACAACTGAGACTGTTTATATTCCCATGTCAGGGTATCAGCATTCACCACACATTAGATCTTCACAGGAGGGAGGATGCATGCAAGTGGAAACTCATCAATGTTCAAAGCCAAATTCTGTATTGCTTTTATTTCTTGTGTAACACTTCTCTCCTCCTACATCCTCTCTTATCAGACAACGGTCATGTATGTTCTACTCTGGTCCCAGTCTTTAGCTTGTACTCTGCTTTGAGAGCTGAGAGGAAAAATGGTGTTTTGCTTCCCAGGCCACTTGCCCACTTCATCACACAGAAAAAGAGTAGCAGGGCCCTTCCCCAAGCTCACAGTCCCTCACTGAACACACACAGAAGCGCAATAAATCTGTCTCGCCTGGCCTTCAGCCAAACAGGCTGCGCCGCTCAGGGCCCTCACCATACCAATATGGCTAAGATTTATAGCTAGAAAGCAGGGATACCTGCTGGCTGGTTAATGCTCAACTTTATAGGTGTGGTAAAGCGGTGAGAAAGAGGCCCAAGGAGAGCTTGGAAATGTTATTGGAGATAACACTGCTGACCTCTTTTCTTTCAGAACACCCTCTTGTCATCTCTGCTGCCCAGCTCACTTTAGGCACAGGTCCTCACTTACTCTGATGGCCTTTTGTATTATTTTTATTTACGGATATATTTATGTCTCACCCTCCCAGCCCAAACAGTTACACACTGACACACACACCACTAACCATCACTAACAAAATATCAAAAGAGTACAGCATAATGGACATAGGTGTTAAAATCACATTGGACCTGAGCAGTAAGATAATGAACATGTAATTTCAGCTTAAATTTTTTTTTACTTTGTTTGCGGAAAATACCAGAACTGGCACCAAACAAGCCTTTCTGGGGAAGACAGTCCAGGATGGCATGCCATCATCTGAGAAAACTTGTCTCACCTCAGACAGAGAAAGGATGCAAAGAAGACCCTGAGGTACACTGGCCCCAAGCCATTTAGAACTTTATAGAACAACAACAGGCACAGAGCTGTGTCTGTGTAAACCTGTTTCATCTGTGGGCAACAGATGTTGTGCAGGAATTACCTGCTTAAGAAACTTGCCCAGAAGTGAACTTTTCAGACAACAAGAAAAATCGTCAGGGTTTAGGTGTGGCCCACAGCACGAGGTTCAAAGCCATCTCTTATGTAACAAGGCATTTCTTTCAAAACCCAGCCAATCAAACTACTGCTGGTAGAGGCTCCTTGGAGGAACAGCATGGGTCAAACACACAAGTAGTAGTCCTCACCCTTCTAAACCCCCACCCATTCAATGTCCTCTGCAGTGGAAGCATATCCAACAAAACCTGGCTTCACAGTGTTCTGGAAGCATTCACACACACTATAGTTAAGGTGGCATCCATACTGCGCATCTGAGCAATTTTATGTTTGAGATGCTTGGCGAGTGAGTCATAGCAGGCCTCTTTAATTAGTGACTGTGGGCTCAGACACAATAAGACCCACAGCAGCCACCTGGTGATGCAGCAAGGACGCAACAGCAGAGGTCATGAAGTGCTGCCGCTTTGGGCAATGTTACTCTTACACTGCAGATTTAATCGTGAATTTCCCCTGTGTTTGATTTCATTGTGAGGCTTCCACTACATGCGTTCTAGTCAGAGTAGCAGATAAAGAAAAAAATGTCTTCTATCCAGTCAGAGCAGGCACTTACAGGTGATCCTGTCGACTATGTAACTCATCAGTATTCCACAGAGTAACCAAAGCACAGCTTTGATAGAAACATGAGGCACATCAGCCAAAAGCTCTCAGGAATCCATCTAGATCCATCAGTATCAGGGACCACAGTTCAGGACCCAGCTAGATGGGCTAGATCATAGTCGAGACTCTGACAGCTAGTTGGGTTTACTTACAGGGTGATGGTAAGTAAATCTCACCAGGAAGAGATTTGATCATGGAAAAGGATAACACAAAAAGGTAACTTCTGAGTAACTTAGAAATGCCTGCAGGGCTTGGAGCTGAAGTGAACTCCAGGTGGCAAAAGCCTTTGCACAGGCAGGATCCTGCAACACTGTAAGTGCTAACAAGCCACGGCACTGCAAGGGATCAGATAAGGCAGCAACAACAGATGCTCTGGCCAAAGGTCAGTGCCAGATTGTGCTACAGCCACTAGCACCATGGTAACAAACCGGCTACCATAAAATCACAGTAGACAATGCACTGCCCCAAACAGCAAGATTTCATGGAGTGACAAAAGTTCTCGTCAAGAAGTAAGTGACATCATGGTGATCAGCAGCACGCTATCAAAATCCACTAAACAAGGAATGCCATAGCAACAACCTGCGGCTTAGCAACCAACAAACTGACTGTAACCCTTAGCAACAAATGACAGGAGACCATGGGCCTGTCACTTAGCAACCAGAAAACTGTGGTATTATAATGAAGAGCATATTAAATAGACGGTGGAATTAGAATTTTTAAAACCCTGATATCAAGCAAGTCAGTCAGAATCCTTGGATTTGCATAGCAGGCTTTATTTGCACTTTCTTGAAACTGAGATGGGGCATGGGAGCTGAGGAATGGAGGGCTCTGCACAGATTTGTTTTTAAAAAACAAGTAAACAAAAGTTTAGAAGACAGCAGCCATCCCAATGTGGTGCCATCAAGCCATGCTGGACTAAACCTCCCATCATCCCCACCTACTTGTCAGACAGGTTGGGACTGCTGGGAGTTCAGACTCAGACTGAAATGTAATTTGGATATTTTTCAAAAACCCAAGGTTTACAGCATCAAATACAGCAACCGCCCAGCATATTTGCCCCATCCGAAAGAGTCTTCAGCCATAACAAAGAGCAAACAATATAATTAAACTTCTGACAATATTCAACAGATGTGCAAGAGGGATCTTGGCAGCTAGATGTTTTTCAGAACTGAAGAACCTGTGGGTCAACAGCCTTAAGTGTGGGTAGACACTGGATCCTGTTGGACTGCAACTCCAATCATCCTTAGCCAGGATAGTCCACGGCAAGGAACGATGAAAGCTTCAGCCCAGCAACATCCACAGGGCCACGTGTTGCCCATCCCTGCTTTAGAAAATGCTCTAAGATTATACTTTGTGGTGCAAGCAGGTTCCCTTGCGTATGTTTAGCGCATGTAATAAAGTTACCAACATCACCCAATTAGGCTATCATATCTAAAGAGGACCTGCTCAGGACCACAGCCAGAATAGTACATGCAGGCCCCAGTCTCAGAATGAGTGTGATAAAGGCCATTTCTGCCCTACACTGTTATAATTCCACTTTTCAACATCCTGTGGAATTCTGGGGTGTGTAGTTCACTGAGGCCAAAGAGCGCTCTGGCTGAGAATTCTAAAGGCCCCGCCCTAAACTGCAAACCCCAGGATTCCACAGGATGTTGAAAGTGGAATAATAGCACTATAACAGTATAGTGCAGAAATGGCCTAAGATTCAACAGCGCCTCTGATGCCCAGGTGGAAGACTGCTTCTTGGGCCATACCCAGGCATGGCTGTTAGGGCTGCCAGAGGGAAAACAGCAGACAGCTCCTGTATCCTCTAACTACTGTGTAGTAAGAGGGCATCTCAGCAGGTGTTGCCTGTCATCAGCCAGGTAACAAACAACACCTGCTGAAACTCCCTCTACCATTCAATCATTAATGGTACAGGCGCCCACTCCAGTTTTCATTTTGGCAGCCCTAAGGATGTAGGTGGTGATATAAACTGCTATACAGCCACTCATATTTCACATAAATAGCAGAAAGTTTTCATGGGTACCCCCAGCCCCAATGAAATGTGAAAATACACAAGTTTGTTGTCTCCTCTACTACATAAAAGTCAAAGTTTGTCTGTTTGTCTGTGTCAGGCGAATACTTTATATGATTGGCTGTGTCGGGTGAAGACCTCATATGGTTGGCTACCTAACAAGATTCTATGGAATCCTGGGGTTTGCAGTTTAGGGAGTGACCTTTAGAATTCTCAGCCAGAGAGCTCTTGGGCCTGGCCAGTTGCTATGGAGATGAGGCCTAGCAGCAAAGAGCAGGGCAGTGTATTCCCTCAGGAACCCAACCTCTGTATGTTAATAGCTCTGAATACAGATTGGACTGGGGAATATGGTGAAAAGTTACAGAAACTGGACAAGGGAGTTTGGGGAATTAGAGACATGGGATCTCAAATCTTTCTAACAAGTATTACCTATGAGAAAATAAAATCCCGGGCAATGCTAGGTATATACGCTAGTTTAAAATAAAAGCCAGAATTCCAAATATTGCAGGATCAATCCAAGGTCTGGATTCCATACATGGTATCAGAGCCAGAGCAGTTTCTAAACTCTCTAAATTTCCACTTCTCTTTTCACATACGTGAATATGTGCACACACACATACACACACACAGAGGCACACACATGTTTGCATAGAGTAGAACTCTATGTAACTGCTCCATGCTGCAGTTACTATGAATATAACAACACTCCATTTGATTTCTTATGCAAAAGAGAGAAAGGAGCCATATTATAGAGAGGTAGCAGTTAGGAAGTAAGAAATAATCAGGGGAAACATGATTCTGCTCCTCCAAAAAGAGGTACCGGGTCATGCGAGGTGGGGTGCGTGTGTGAAAAGGTAATGGATAGTGTTGGCAAATTATACTGTGGGAGGGAAATGAAATGTAAAATGTTCTTTCTTGCAAAATTTTCTTCTGACTTGGACTCCTTTCATACTACAAAATTATAACACTATCATCCCACTTTTGACTGCCCTGGCAACATTCTGTAGAATCCTGATGGTAGTCAAGTGAGGCAACAGAAGAGCTTGTTGGCTGAGAATGCTAAATGCCCCTCCCTAAACTGCAGATCCTACAGTTCCATAGGATGTTGCCATGGCAGCGAAAGAGATAACAAAGTGCAGCAATAGTCTGATGTGAAAGGGGCCCAGCTTAACATGTGAAGCAAAATAAGTTCTCTAAAACAGACTAGCATGGAGGAGGGGGAGAAGGTTAAATGCTCCTCCATACAAGAAAATTCCATGCAAATGGAAGAAGTAGTTGAAAGGCTGGACCAGAACCAATTTCTCTTGGCTATAGTCCCTTTTCCTACATGGGCAAACATTCAAAGGTGAAACCTTCCTCCCCGCCCCATCGTGCAGTGCTGTGGGCCACTCTCCTATTTCAACATAATTATATACAGAGATAGTCGCTGCAATTCAATGAGTGTCAACTCTTACACAGCCAAAGAGGCCTCCTCCACACACAAGAGAAAAGCATCAGCTGTCTTGAGAGAACTCAAGGTTTGAAGAAATACAAATCCACCTTTTTGGAGGGACAAGATCTTCTCGGATGAGGAAATACCCAAAACAGCCCAATGCGGACTCGCAGTGGCCACTGAATGAGGGCCGACTGTTGGGGAAGAGGGCTCAACTGAAGAATTGGGTGCGAATGGAATGGAACGGAGCATCCAAGAAGAGGGCACCGCAGGATGGCTGAATATTTGAAACTAAGCACTGAAACATTTGGGTGCACATCTCACCTGCCCCAACTAACTCAGGCTCATCCCCTTCCAGACATAGACCTAGCTGGGCTTCACCCACTGAGAGGCAAAGTGCCTGTGACTGAGCAATGGGGTGAGGAAGAGGGAGGGTTGAGGCGGATGATGACTCAAACAGTAAGCCCACAGTACTTAGTACACAAAGGATCTATACAAATGAGGTGAGTCTGCTGCTGCTCTGTAGGATTTCATTGTCTTGGCCCTGCCTTTTCTAATCAGTCCCCATCAGGAGCAGTTAATGCTGCTACATTGCAGCTTGGGGTACGACTAGTGCATGAAACTGCACCTCTTCCAAGACACAGCCAAATGGCTGGCACTCAGAGGGTGGTGACTGTTGCATTTCTGCATAAATCACACAACAACAATGAGCTCCACACACGTCTTGCAGACAAATCAAGGGAGCGTGCTCTTTGGAAAGATAAGCGTTTTTATTCTTGATGCATTTAAAATATGTGTGTGTGTGTGTGTGTGTGTGTGTGTGTGTGTATTCAGACACAAGATTTGTGCCTCCAGTTTTCATTCAAAAAAGTGAAGCAGAAAAGGTGCAACATATTTATTGGAAAATAACACAGGAAAAAAAGGGTTAAGGGTAGAACTTAATCAAGTTTTTACTACAGGCTCAGGAAGCCTCACTGGATATTTTTATTCCAGTGCACGCACACAAGGAACTCTTCACTTTCCCCACCCAAGCAAAATTGCCAAAGTAATTCAGGCACAAAAGCCATGGCCTCTCTCCCTGGCTAAAATGCTCACTTCCTTGTCAGGTGTGCGTCTGATCTGAGTTTTAAAATTTGTTTAAACTGTCCCTGGCAAAATTCCCTCCCAGTCTTGAGTAGCTTCTAGCAACATGCCTGAACTGACAGCAATACAAGAGAATCTGATCACACACACGAACCTGCAACTACATCAAAAGCCTCTGGCACAAAGAATACCAATATGCCAAAGCTTATCATGATGATGATGCTGATCATGATGATGTCAGACTTCTGGCAAGAACAACTGACAAGCTGGTGAGGACCTAGCTAGACAGTGTATTTTTCTTAAGGATGTGTTTTTAATTGGAACTTTAATTTTAGATCTGTTTTAAAAACCACTGTTTACTTAAGTTTTAACGATATTCTTTTTAATTATATTCTTTTAATTTTAATTACATTCTTTTCTTATGTAACATTCCTGTGAGGTATCCTGATTCCCAGAAGAGACTGACTTCAATTCAGACGGCCACAAACACTGTCTGGAGTGACCTACCTTGGATTACAGTATACTATCAGAGCTGGACGGTGGAAAGAGTGAACATCTACCTGAGAATACATTCCAAAGCCTGGGTGATGTTGTTGAGGGGGCCCTGTCCCAAAAGACTCAGGCCCTGAGTCACCATACTTCAAATGCTGGTGGGGACTGCAATTGAGTCTCCCCTTTTAAAGTGTAAGTTTCTTCTCATAGAGCTAGGTTTGCATAGGACCTTTCAAACTGTACACTTCATGCCATTGACATAAGAACCACCATTTAAGGAGATTCAGTCTAAAGCCATTCAAATGGCTCATTCTCACAAGAGAATGCACAGATCTCTACGTATTGTGTGCTGAGGTAATACAGATTACAAAAAAGGGTGGTGGCTTTATTGGTTGTCTCGGCTGCTAAAATCGAGATCAGTCTGGCTTTCTCAGACCCAATTTGCTGCAAATTGGATAAAATGTAACTGACATGCTACGTGCACCATTTTATTGCCAGTAATCCTGTTGTATTGTAATTTTACAGTTATGGCTTGAAGAGTTAAACAACTGCCCCCACCCCGTCCCCATCACCCCTCATGCAGGGCTATTTCCTCTAGCACATGGCTCGCTGTAATCTTCTGGGCACAATTCAAGGTGACCTGTACACAACCTTAATGACTTTCTACCTGTAGGTGTTGGAAGCATTTTCTCCCCTATTCCTATTATCCTCTCATTTGTTCCATTACAAGCTTAGGCCTGGCCTTACCATGAGGTGAAGTGAAGCATCTGCCTAAGGCAGCAAATTTCTGGTGTCATGAAAAGGCAGCAAATTGTTACTTATTTGTTTTTCATTGTAACCTACTGCCAGGGAATGGAAGAGAAGCCTATGGGATGTTGCACTAATATGACTTTGTCAGACCTTGGGGTTTTGGTGCCATTTTCTGTTCCGCCTCAGGTAGCAGAATGTCTTGGTGTGGCCCTTATAAGCTTCAAAATCAAAAGCCAGCTTCTCCTTCGTTGTACCATACATGCACCAAAAGTACACAGGGAGGCATTTTTGGTGACCATCACACAACTGTGAAATACGCTTCCCCTAGTGTCTCCAAGATGAGCCAGAAAAGCTTTCTGGAACATGCTTAGATTTTCCCATCTAGCCTAGCACTCAAGAGCCAAGGGTTAAGCAGTTAGTGGCAGAGACAAGTTTTGGATGTCCACTGTGCTATCTTCTCTCCTGAATCTCTCTGGTTAAAGGTTCTGTGGGCCTTTTCACGCTAGAGGATTATAACATGATGATTCTACTTCATCTACCATGGCGGCCTCCTATGGAATCCTGGGGTTTGTAGTTTGCTCAGAGGCCCCAGAGAAGCTCCCTGGCTGAGGACTCTAAGTGCTCCTCTCCCTAAACTGCCAATTCCAAGATTCCATAGGATGTTGCCATAGCAGTTACAGTGGAATAATAGCACTATAATTGGCTAGTATGAGAGGGCCCCGAACTAGCACAGCTTGAAAAGACATCTGTTTTGAGAATCTGCCACTCCATATGGACAACATGGTCAAAGTCAGCGCAAGCATAAGGCATCACTTCTACCAACTATGAGTTTGCCAGAAACCAGATCCTGCATATTGTTTTGGACAAGTCTCAGAATTCCCCCAGCAAGCATAGACATGCTGGCTAGGGGAATGATTCTGGGAGCTGTCATACCAAAAAGAAACTTTTTCAAGCTCTGAAAGTTATATGTAGCCAGTTAGCCACTGGTGATGTTACCAAAAAATTTACACAGCCCAGGCTTTTGTAAGGATTGCTATATCTATTGAAAGTGTTGTGACAACAAACCCTTGCTGTGCTCTTGTCCTATGTTTTAAGAATCAAATACTGAAAGACATCTCCTACAGAGCATTACAGAGATTAACAACCAAGGCTCTGCAAGCAGATGGTACTACACAATCAACAAAAAGGCAGAACGCAGTGGTATCTTGCTCCCAATCCATCTTCCTCCCCAGAAATCAGCCTTCTCCCTGTCCCTTCTTGGCACTCACCATCTGCCGGAAGGCCTTGGAGTCCTTGGTCCGGGGGAACGAGCGTTCAGGCACCCAGCGAGGCACCAGCCCTTCGGTGGAATTGGCTTGAGCCCTTTGTAGCTTGGCTAAGATGGCTTTCTCCTCTTTCTGTTGAAGAGAAGCAGAAGGAAATAGTGGAACAGGTTTTAAAAAAAGGAGGGCCATGGTGGGGAAGAATCCTTTCAAGCACCTTTCCCTCCAGAAGAAGGGATATGACAGGATGGGGAATGGAGAACTCCTCAAATGCTGTTGGACTATAGCTTTGCTGATGGAAAAAGACCTTTTAATTCAGGCAGGTCTTCAGTACCTAAGCTGAAGTTCTGGATTTCCAACATTTCCATGCTTTTGTCAATGTGAAATTTGAAAGTGTTTCACTTGATGTTTCAACATGTGACATGTAACTGAATATTTATAACTCACTGTGTTTTTACTGTGTGTTTATTGAACTTTCAGATATGGTGTAAGCCACCTTGAATCCTCATCTTGGGAGAAAGGTTGGATATAAATAAACATACTCACATCGTCTCTGATCATTGGCCATGCTAGCTGGGGTTGATGGGAGTTGGAGTCCAACATCATCTGGAGGGCCTCAGGTTGCCCACCCAATGTGTGTGTGCACGTGTGCAGGCTGGAGTTGCAGGCTCTGCTGTTTCAGTTTTGGACAGCAGAACTCACCTTGTGATCTCTGCCTACAGTACAAACCAACCCCTCCACCGATTAATATTCCCCCTTCCCTCTACATACATGTATCAGGGCAAATTACTGTCACTCTGTTTCCACCCTGCCCCTGCCCCCACCTTAGACTCACTCGTTTCTGGCTGCAGCCCACAATGAAGAAGGTTTCAATGTTATGCTCCTTGAGGTAGGCATTGCGTTCGCCCCCATGCCCTGGTTCCACTTCGTAGTCCTCGTTCAAGTACTGCAGTGTCGCCTGGGTGATGTGGATCCGCCTGGCACAGAACATTGTCACTCAACCTAGTCATCCAGTGAAGCCCACTTCTCTCCCAATCCATGAAAGAACCACCTTCACAACTATCATGAAGCTCTTCTAACATCTTACATTCAGTTGGAAGAGGCAGAGTAACACTGAAGTGATTTAGTCTCTGCTTAAAGGGCAGTCTGGGCAAGAGGTCAAGATGGACAAATAAGACAGCAAAGAGAAGCAGTAGAGATGGAAAGACAGCAGGAGGATTGCAAATAATATGAAGTCTAGGAGGCAGAGCAAAGCCTTTGCTGAAAGGGGTGCTCTGGAGGGAGAGAGTTGAAGGAGCCGCTTGAGGAACCAAGATGGGGGGGGGGCTCTTCCAGCAGCATGGAGCTCAGAGTCCCCAGTATGTAGAGCCAAGGGGAGGTGTTACTTTGGACCTTATATGAACCAAGTAGGGAAGAGGAGGAGAAGAGAAGGGGGACAGAATTTGGGTCAGCAAAGCCAAACAGATGACTGGACATTAAAAGCCAACATAGATGGTAACAGGAAAATCCAGTGTAAAAGCTTCAGGAAAGCAGATGGCCGGCCTCAGAATCTCTCACCACTTTCACTACGTTTGGTTAAAGGCAGTAACTGCCCAAGTGCTTGTCCTAGTCATACCAAATGGCTCATTTACATGAAAACCACAGGCATATCCAGGCACAATGGAAGCTCCTTCTTTGCTAAATTGCTGCAACACCAGGGGACTGGGTGAAAGGAAGCAGAAGAACAGAAGTCTGTGAGAATCGAAGCACAGGATGAGATGGAAGGAGCTCTCCTGCTACTCACTTTAGGTTCTTGCTCCACCTACTGCACATGCCTCTCTCCCAGATTTCCCCTGAGAGGAAGCAGCCCTTGGTGGGAATGAAGAAGTTCCCCACCCGTTTTACAGGGATCCTCCTATTAGCAAAAGTCCCTCCCTGCAACAACCTTCCTTTCCCTGTTCTCAGATCCAGAAAGTCCCAGCTCACCCAGCTTTGCCACCAGCCTCCATGTGGTTGGCAAGGGTGACATCATTGGACCAGACGTCAAACTGCCACTTGCGCAGCCCCAGCACTCCACAGTGCACACGCCCACTGTGGATCCCGACGCGCATGTTCACATTCACCCCGGTCACCTCACGGACCAGTCTGGAAGGAGGACAAAAGAATTAGCATCCGAATCTCTTTCCAAATCTTTACACACATCCCAGATAGTAAAGGACGGGAAGGGCTACAGAGGTGTCATCTTGAGAGGAATGAGAGAGACTGTAATTTTTAAAAATAGTTTCATCAGTGTGTATGGTACTTTAGAGAATACATAAAGAGAGTCCCTGACAGGAGGAGTTATCAGTCTAAAACAGGGAGGCCAATCCTCTGGAACAAGGGTGGGAATCCTGCAACTCCCAAAGCCCTAAACCAATAGAGCCAATAGTAAGGAATGCTGGAAGCTGCAGTCCAATAACATTTGGAAAGCCACAGGATTCCCACCCCTGGCTTACCACTTGCATGCTGAAATAAATTTCCTGCGTGCAAATAGGGTGGGATGAGAAATATTTTGAGATCAATATATGGTTGACTAATATGCCACAGTGAGAATATAATATAATTGGGACAGGAAGAGGAAGAACAGCATATAAATCCATGATCATCACATCATCCATAAAGCGAGATCTTTGTATTCCATCTGCAATTAGTTTGTGCACTTCTACAGGTTTTGCTTAGCTGTGAAAATGTGTGCAGGTGGGGGCGGAGGAACACTGTGCCAGTTTCCAATTGTTTCAGATTACACTGACCACGTTGATTAGGGCTGATGGAAGGTATAGTCCCAAACATCTGGAGAACATCACACTGGGCAGACTGTTCTACATGCTGCTGTTATCATACTTATAATAAGCTCACCACAGCAGTTGGGCTATTATTTTCCCAAGTGACCACAAGTTTCTATTTTTGGATGTTTACACATTGTAAGTTTACTTCTGGAAAAGGGATTATTTTGCTCACTCCCACAGAGGCTCAGTAACATAGCCTACCCATCAATAGCTGTTATTAGTTGTTACTATTATAAAAGGAAAATCCTCCACACCATCCCAAATGATATCCAACTGGCTCTACAGAAGCTAATGGTGTTCGTGCTACAAGCAAAGTTTCAAAAGGAAAGCCTGGGAAATTTGCAAGACCTCTGGATGGACTCTTGATGGACTTGCCAGTCCATATGGAAAAACCAGCTCTCCTCCCTTCCTTCTCTATGACCTCAGTCGCTATTTGAGAAGCGTCTGACCAACCAGCCAGTGATTACAGCCCTTGGAAATGGGAGTAAAACGAGAGGGAAGCTGGAACTGGAATGAGCAGCTTGGCTGAGAGAACAGCGTAGGCTCAAGAGACGAGACCCAGCTGCAGCTAAGAGTCTGGGAATTGGGTCAGCACATAAGAAAACCAGAATTAATTCCTCATACTTGGACCTCTGCTGGGAAGTTCACTTATGCTGGCAAGAGCCGAAAAGTAAACACATTTAATAAAGGCTGCGACATGAAGTCTGGGGTAATCCCTGCCACTGGGGTACATTTGTAGCCAATGCAAATAACAACAGCAGCAGCAGCACCAGGAACAACAACAACAATGCAGCACCTTTTCAGCCTGTTCTTTAAAAGCCTTCTGTTTTAAAAGCCTGCTACTCAATGAGCAGAAGGACTCTGCTCCAAATTATTTTATGGACAGAAGGACTCTGCTTCACAATGAAGGTCATGTTAATTTAAGAACACAAGTGGGGTCCTGCTAGAACAGACCAAAGAACTACCTAGCTCAACAGTCTGTTCATTAAGTTGTTCATGGGAAGCTTATCAGCAACACATGAGTATATAGCTATTGTGAACAGCCACCACGTACAGTCTTCTGCTCCATGAATTAATCTAGTCCCCTTTTAAAATCCTCCCAAACTAACGGCTTCTAATACTTTATATGATTTTCGTTAGCACATACTTTTAACTGCCAATATCTGGAAGTCTGAGGAGCATGGGATACATATTCTGGGAAGGGCCAGGATGAAGGCAAGAAAGCAAGGAGAGACACATGGGCTAGAGAAGAGCAATCTGGGCAAAAGATGTGAGATTCGTAATCAAAGAAGTTTCTCCTGGAAGCCCTTTCCATTTGCTCTTGTTAGTTTCAGATTCTTCAAGAGTCACTTCAACCAGTTTTCTGATACCTCTCCTCCAAAATCAAATGGACCAGAAACTTGCTGTTTCAAAGTCAATTCCAAGATCAAGTGTACTGCAATGGAGCACAGAATCGCAATGTGATGCTAAGAATCCTAACGTGATGCTAAAATTGTTCCTGGCATTTATAATACAACGCTCTCTCACCAGAGGTTTCTGGCTTACCAATCATGGGTCTAACTTGAGGATGGGAAACCTCTCGCTCACAACCAATATCAGTCCCCTAACCAGTTTGACCAATAGTAACCGACTGTGGGAAGTGTTGTCCAAAACATTTGGGCACCAAAACTTCTCTGCCCCTGGTCTACTTTCTCAGGTAAAGCCACTCTTGATTTCATGTGGGAGTTCCAAGACTATCCATCCCATGAATATAATTTCTTCTTCCTCTCTACTATTGCACCACTGCCTTAAAAACATACAGCAGCTAACCTTACATAAAAAGATACATAAGAGTATTCTGTCTTTCCCAGTTAGACTGTGCAAATTCAGAGTCTGACACCAACCACAAAACTGACATGCTGAGAAGACCCTGGCATTCATATTTTTGGAAGAAGGAAGCTTGTAGACCATATGGCTGTCAAGATAACGTCAACAATGCATGGGCTATGTCTGGTAAAATTGCAAAAGATGAAGGAGGAGAGAGGGAATGCAGAAAATATAGTTTTTAGAAGGACTTCCAGTGACCTAAAAGTAAGGAGCAAGGCAAGTCCCTCCTCTGCCCTAACACAGCCACAGAAAAATTAGATGGAACGAAGAGCTATTTCCATAACAGATAGCATGTATTTGGTTTCGCAATTTGACTTTTCATGGTAGATAATTCTTTCTATTTCAAGGAATACATTGTACCAGGAAAGCTATGCTAAACAAGCTGTTACGACAGCAAGATACTTTCCATAGATGTATATGTGACAGACCAAGTCGTGCAAGCATTTGGCATCAAGCATAAATTATTTCTGCTTACTGAGAGCCAAAGAATTTTATTTTCTATATTGTGAGAGAAATTGTTTCTGGCCCTATACTTGGGAGTTATGTATAAGTAACTATGTTACCTGCTGATATATTATGGGGGGACATGAATGAGAGCTCAGTGACAATATTTTTGCAAAATAACATTAAGGATTGATAATAGCATCACAGGAGAGAGGGAGGAGTAACTCGTTACTTCCAAAACATTTTCAAGGGGTAATCTTTGGGGATTTTCAGTCTCTCTCTTCCTCTCTCTTTCTTAAACAAAAGTTAAGAATTACAAAAGCAATACTTCAGGTATGGTAAAATAAAGGTTAATGAGAAATGATCAATGCATTGTTGCTGTTGTGTGCCTTCAAGTAATTTCTGACTTACAGCAACCCTAGGGTGAACCTACATGGGGTTTTCCCAGCAAGATTTATTCAGTGGCGGTTTGCCTTAGCCCTCCTCTGAGGCTGAGAAAGTATGATTTGCACAAGGCCACCCAATGGGTTTCAATGGCCGAATGGCAATTTGATCCCTGGTCTCTCAGAATCCTAGTCCAACATTCATACCACTACAACATGCCGACCTATGAGCTACTTTCTGTACAATATAACCCAGCCTTTTCAGGTGTTTTTTTTAGTTTCAGGCTCTGTTTGGGAGTTGTGTCAGTGGGGAATGGGGCACTCAAACAGTTTCTGCCAGAAATTGCTGTTTGGTTTTTAGCTCTCTGTATGGTTCATAATGCGTATCTGGGATGTTGCTACCTAAGTGTACAATTGTCATGTGCAACATATCTTATGTGCTGTGAGCTGATTCAAGCCTCAAGCCATGGTTCATTGCAAGGTGAGCAATTGCAAGGACTAGGGAAGCTGCACTGGCTCTTTGAGGGAACTTTGATGACCGGTCCTCCCCACTGTTGCCCACCATGCCCACCCACCAACATTGGGACTGAATAATTAAATGCTTCAGCGTTAACAATAGAGACCCCTCCAAGCTATGTTTTAAGGTATTTTGGCCTCCTTCTTCCTTTTTCAAAGGCCTCTCTGACCTTTTTTTCCCCCAAAACATGAAGCGGGCAGAGAGTGACCTTATTTCCTATTTTGAAAAGAAAAAGTACGACGGCTTTTTAAAAGATGAAGGCGAAAATATATCCAAAATGCAGCTAAATGGCCAATAGCGTTTCCCCAATTTGGGGGTGTGATGAGGGTAGTGGTTTTTTTCAGGATGAATAATCGGGGGACATGGGACCCTAGGAAGAGGCAAAAATGGTCGTGGACCACACTTTGACCACCCCTGTTTATTGTGACAGTTGAACTGATCAACTGTGATGAACTCATGAACAACAAATACAAGAATAGGTCTTGTAGCGCCTTAAGGGATGAGTAAGCAACTGTGGAAGGCCAGGGGGCTGCCTTAACCTGGCCAGGAAACCTTAGAGGACCGCACCCCCTTTTTAACCTCTAAATGCCCTGTAGGAGGCATGGGGGCATTTTTACCATGTTTGCTTAGAGCCAGAGGAGGCCTTTTTAACAACAGGAAGTGAGCAGAAGTCATTTCCTGTTTCAAAAAAGGCCTCTCTCCTGGGTCTAAATTGGCCAAGGGGCCCCTCGAACATGGTAAAAATGCCCTCCACACCCCTTAGAGGGTATTTTGGAGCATGTTGGAGCTAAATATTTTTTTCTCTCCCCAAGGGGGGCCACATGTAGCTCAAGGGCCACAACTTGGCCACATCGGCCTGAAAAGCTTACAGATGTGTTACAGCTTGAGCCTTCACAAAAGATGTCCACTCCATCAGATGAACAGAGCATTATCTTCAGTGGACAAGTAAAGCCATACATATAACAGCAGAGAGTAAAGAATCCCAGCAGTGGGGTCAAAGGGCAATGAAAACAAAAATTACAGGCTGTGACAACTGTGGTAACCAATGACAAGCAGCAGTCACAAGTGGTAATACCGCAATTCACCTATTACTGCTGCTAACAGCTCATTTAATCCAGTTCTCACAGTCATGCTTCTTACGTTTCATTGCTGTTTGACTGCACAGTTCACATTATTCCCCTGTGCACTTGGAGGTAGATATCAGTCTGCCACGTCAGGATAACACCTCATCTATCAGACGAAATGGATTCCAGTATAGTTCACAAAAATGTATGCCCTAACCAATTAGTCTCTGAGAAGCCACTAGAGCAGGGCTGAGAAATGGGAGTCCTCCAAATGAGGTTGAACTACCGCTCCCATCACTCCTTACCATTGGCTATACTGGGTTCGATCTGCTGGGAGCTGCAGTTTGACAACCTCTGGAGAAGTTCCACATGATTCCCATCCCTGCACAGACAGACCAATGTGGCTCCCCACCTTCTGGAAACTGTCACAGACACAGTATATGACGCATGTATCTTAAGTCACTGGGATCCCCAGGAGTATGCACGCCCATTGCAAGTCAGGTTGTTCCCCATCTCACACTCACGAAATGGCCTCAATCATGTCCACACCCATCTCCACACAGCAATGGGCATGATCTGCCCGTGGTTCTGGCAGCCCAGAGACACAGTAGTAGCAATCCCCAAGGATCTTGATGCGCAGGCAATGATTCTCCTGGGGGAAACAAAAAGAAGGATCAGTGGGGAGGGGGGAATTTCAGAAATGCCACCATCCCCAGTTGGATCTTTTCTTTTTTTTTTTTCAAGCAGTTCTTAGTTCTGTATATTGAGATTAGGGTCTGAGGAGACGACTGGGGAAATAGATATACCATTGCCAAGACAGACGGAGCAAACGTAGAGAGCAAACAGAGCCCAAGCAATCGAGTGTGATTACTTGACAGGAATCCAACAGAGAAGAGGAAGTGGTATTATTGATCTTTGGGGTGAGAGTTAGGAACTCAATACTTCTTTCCTGTTCCTTCTTGCCCCGGCTCACAATGAAGCCCAAGTCACTTCTTCCCCTCCCTTGTCTGCTCACTCCATTCCACCTTCCTTGCTTACCGCAGCCAGCTTGTCAAAACGGGCAAAAAGCTCATTCAGTGTCATAACCAGTTCTTGTGCGGTACACTGGGATGCCAGGCTCGTGAAACCCTCAATGTCAGCAAACAGAATGCTGTAGGGGTGAGAAAAGGGGAAGGGAATAGAGGGGTCTTCAACCAGCCTATAGCTTTTGAGTCTCTTTATTACTTCACTTCAAGAGCTCAGTCAGCCCACAACCATTCACCTTTTTGTTTACCTGATTTTGTCTCCCCCTACCCTACAAAGATGTTCTTTAGATGAAGTACTCCATGCCTACTACAGAATTTCCTTTGATTAATTAGTTTCATTGCCACTCCAAGGCCTCAGCTACTGCTAGATATAGGTATACACACTACAAACCCCAAGAGACTGGTACCTGACATTGTCATGTTTTTGGATATAGATCTTGTGGAACATCATGTCTTCTTTCTTGGTGTTGATGTCCTCCTTCATCTCCAAGGCAACATGCTCAGGCAACACTGAGAGCAGGAGTCGTTCCTACATGTCATCCCAAAGAAAAGACCCATTATCATTCCCCAAAACCAAAGAAATTTGTCACAAGTAAGAAAGAACAAGGCCCAATAATAGTTTTTGGCCATGCTCCTCTCTTCATCCTTTTCCACAGCCCAGTCCTCACACATTTCACTTTCCATTTCTTCACTTACAGTTAACCAAGATCGGTCCCAAGCATTTCGGTGTGCTGGAGCAGTCCACTGGACTCAGAAACCCAGGGACCTGGCCCAGGACACATATTCATGGTTGTTGTTATGTGAATTCAAGTTAACTAACTTATGGTGACCCTATCATAGGGTTTTCTTCAGAGGATATCTGGCATTCCCTTCCTTTAAGGTTGAGAGAGTATCATTTGCTCAAGGTCACTCAATGGGTCTCTTCAGACAAGTTAAACCCTGTTTTCCCATAGTCCTACTAATCCAACATTCAAACTGCTACACCACACTGGCTCACATTCTAGGATGAAGTACTTCATCTCCAACTGAAAAAGACATTGGGAATGTACCAGTGAGGCTGCCCAGGGCTTGATTTATTCATTTTTGGGAAGCATCAATTTCTGTTAATATGTGTCTCAGAATGTGGATGAAGTTCTTGGAAAAAATGTGTCCAGCCCCTTATTCTCAGTCCTTGGATATTTTGGCTATTAAAAACCAGCCAGGAGTGGGGAGTGAGACTGACTAGATGGGTACACAAAGCAGTGAATACTTCTTTTCATGAAAGGAGGTGATGCACATGGCTTAGAAATAGGTAGCTGTATGTCTGCTTATTAAGAAATCCACTTTAATAATTATTGCCCACTTGCTCTGTCCTGTTTTGGGAGATTGTGCCTGTGGCAGATAACTCCAGATTCTCTGGGAGAAAGCAGGTGGGGGGAGTACAGGATGTTGACTGCTCCCAGCACTTCCTCCCCCCCCCTTTTTTTGGAGGAGGGGAAGAGCCCTAGGGGGCAGAGGGAGTAATTTCAGTATTGGAAGGGCAGGGCCATTTCCCCCTACTATATGGGGAAAAAAAGGAAGACAAATTAAGGCTACATTGTAGATCAGGGATGGGGATCTTTCAGTTCCTCCTGATGTTGTTGACTTGAAACTCCCAGCATTATTTCTCATTGTTGGTTATGCTCACAAGGGCTGTTGCAGTCAACAAGGCATAGATCATCCCTGAGGATAATTTATAGGCCTTTATTTCCCTCTGTCTATTATCTGGAAACTGTGAAAATAGCTGGAGTGAACCAGAAGCAGCGTTAGAGCAGAAGAAGAAATATTCTGAGCAGCAAGTTGCTGGCTCAATCCCTTCTCTAAACAGAGCGTGCGTTTCTGCATATGAACTAGGGCTTATCATTTGAAGGTCAAGAGATCTGGACAATGAGAGTCTATGCTGCTAATTTACAGACTCAAAATACATGCAAATATGTAACACGCACATATATGCATGTAGAGTCTGAAATGCTTCTTTTTTAAGTAACACATTAACAATGCTCCAGCATCTTGCTAATTAGAGATGTGAAAGCCCAGAAAAAAAATCAGGGAAATAGTGTTTCTCCCCATTTTTTCTGATCCACTCCTTTTTTGGAATAAATGAAAAAAAAATGGAATGATGAATAAAATGTTTACAACATAGTGTTCCTGTATTTACCGTCCCAAAATCATTTCTATAAACTATGTAAGTATAAGACTTTCATTTAAGACTATGTACTGTATCCCAGCATATAGTGTTTGAGTGCTGGACTATGACCCTGGAGACCAGGCTTTGATTCCAAGTTCAGCCATGGAAAGCCACTGGGTAACCTTGAGTGTATCACACACACTCAGCCCCCCTCAGAAAACCCCATGACAGGTTCACCTTAGGGTTGCTGTAAGTCAGAAATGACTTGAAGACACAGAACAACAGTGCCCAACAAGTGACTTAAAGGTACAAAGCACCTTGACATAATTTCAGATCATTACAGTTCCTTTTCTTAGTTCTTTTTATAAGAATGAGTGCATTATGTCTCCTTGACACTATGGGGAACTAGCAAGACAAAACAATTTTCTTTGATTTACTAATGCTAATGGTTTCTTCTGTTTTTCTTGGGAAGGGGTTCAAATTGGGAAAAAACAGAGAGACCTTCTAGTTCAGATGTTCCTTTCAGTTCAGGACCTTGTAGCTCCATTTGTAACAAAAATAAAATATTTTAAAAATAAATTCAATTTGAAATCAGAATAGTTGGAATTGACTGTACCCTTAGTATATCAAAAATGATAATTGTATGCTGAACTATGTTATACATAATGCACTTAATGCTCCTAAAGTAACAAAGGATGCTATAAAAGATGCTAAAATAGTATTTCTCAATTTTTCCACTTTGTTTTTTTTTTGAAACAAACAAATAAAACCCGCGTTCTCTTTGCTATGGTTTTGATATTTCCAGAGATTTTATACCTCCATTCTTAATCAGTACTTTTTAGTCCTAATTTTAAAAATGCAGTTTAGATATTCAAAAATGTCCCCAAATGGCTAAAAAAAAATCACCTAAATGACCCCGCACAATGTTTTTAAGAAACATGAAATTTTTACTTGTTACATTAAAAAAAAAAACTGTTCCTTTTCGGCCTTTGTTACATTGACAAATGTAGGACTGATACTTGCAAACATGTTACTTCCAAGGTTTGGAAACCCAGTGCTATGTCTGCCTCTAAATACATATTTTCTCTTTTCTTATAGCCAGTAATATAAGAAAAGGGGCCTAAATACTCTAAAGGAACCAGATCCACTTTGATCTTGGAAACTACAGAGGGCCAACCCCTGTTAGTACTGGGATGGGAGATTGACAATGAATGACAAGTTCTGTTGGCTACGTTTCAGAGGAAGAAACTGGCAAAACCACCTCTGAGTATTCCTTCCTGAAGAAAACCCTATGAAATCCAATGGGTCACCGTAAGTTGACAGGTGACTTGAAAGCACATGTACCCACACTATAAGGAAGCTGAGACCCAGCATGGTGGAGTGGTTCGAGCACCGGACTACAACCCTGGCGACTGGGTTAGATTGCCCGCTTGGCCATGAAAACCCAATGGGCAACCCTGGCCTCATCACACACACACACTCAGCTCCAGAAAACCCCAAGACAGGTTCTCCTTCGGGTCGCCATAAGTCAGAAATGATTTGAAGGCACACAACAACAATAAGGAAGTTAATCAAAGGAAACGATAGCAAACAATATCCATTTAGCTTTCCATCATTCACATGTGAACTTGCCAGAGAAACTGATGTTGAGAATACAATGACTCACAATGCAATAGACAATGGGAGGGAAAGAAGCTTCAACTTAATTTTTATTAATAGTATTTTATCAGTGTTTGCAGCCACATTGGCCAAAAAACAGTAGCCCCAGACTATAGATGCCTTAAACTGGGACTAACAAAAAGCTACAAAATGATCAGCAAAGTTTGTAGGACTTTTTCAAATTGGGCATTACATTAGGGATGGAAAGTTTGGGTTGAGGCATGGCAGAGAATCTCTTGTGAGAGCCATGGGTGAAATTTTAGAAATATATAACATTTAATTTCAGAAATGAAATAAGAACTCTGTTTCACGATTCATGGCCTTGTTGGGTAAGTGTCTGTGGTAAATGTGTGGGAGGAGAGTCATATTAGAAATCTGTACTAGGCCCTCAAGGAGGACATTTGGTCTCTTCTGGCAGGGTCTCAAAACTCTAGTGCCCTTTTTTCACAAGGAGTGAACCCATCCGGTTACCAGCTCAAAAAAAGAGCAGGAACATGAGATCCAATGTGGCTCTTCAAGAGCCAGACAGAATTTGGAAAAGAGTTTTCAGTCTATAACTCCCAGAATTGCCTCCCACTAGTTATGCTGGCTGGACACTTCTAGGAATTACAGTCCAAAAAGGTGGCATTTCCAAGCTCTTGTATTTTCATGCGCTCGCCCTATGACCTGTCACCCGTGATGCTCCCACCCATCCCCCAATGCTGCAGCCCAAATCAAGTTTCATGCTGCCTTCCCACCTGCTGGCGGTTTTCACGTTGGAGGTGTAGCCGAGCTTGAATGTAGCCCCGGGTCTCTTGGAAGGCCTGGCGCTGTGACACCTCAGCTGGGTAGTGCGTGCAGATGCCAATGATGTTGGTGCAGAGGAAGATCAAACTGTTGGCACCAAGCTACAAGCAAGAGAGGAAACCTGAGTGAAATGGGCACAGGAAACAAAGAGATCCATATTTCAAGCAGTTTCTTGCTCATCTATCTTTCAACACAAAACCTAGACTGCTGAGAAATAAAATGAGGACATGTTATTTGCACTACAGTTCCCACAATCCAATTCCAGGCGGTATAGTCCAAAAAGGTAACTTCCCCAAAGCTCTGTCAAGAAACAAACCCATATATTCAGCTTCTCTATTTCCTGACATATAAATTTCCTGACAATCTTTGCTCTACCCCAAGGACAGCTCCTCTCTCTTGAATTGGAAGCTTTGTTTCAGGAGATCCTCCTGGCCCATAAAGGGGTCTTTGTACTCCCCCTCACCCTCCACTGCTGCCCAGGATACCAAAGGCATTGCTGGTATGAGTGGGTGGCAAGACGATCTCAGCACTGTGGCTTTGGGAGATGGAGGGTGGCAACAGAGAGGGACATGTTTCACTGAAATCCCTGTGGGGTCGAGGAGAGAAAGAGAAAGAGGGAAAATATAGCTTTCCATCAACAACAACAACCCACCACATCACACGAGAATTCCCCCCCTTGAATGAATCCACAGTTAATACATCTATGTACCACAACTCGTAAAAGTAATGTTTTTAGTTTATACCTCCCAGAATTCCCCAGTCAGCTTGGCCAGTGGCCATGCTGTGTGAAGAATTCTGGGAGTTACAATCCAAAAAAAGTAATATTTCTAAGTTCTTGTATGTGCATGCAGGAAGAAATCCATAGCTCATTGGTAGAGTATATGTCTTTGAAAATCTCAGGTATGATGCCTGGAAATTTTGGGTAAGAAAAGGAATATGATACGGAAGGATCTTCTCTGTTTAAGACTCCTAACAGCCAGCACCAGTCAAAATAGCCAACAATGGGCTAAATCAAAAGATGATCTCATCTTTTAAAACAATTTCCTGTGTCTACACATTTACATATGCCTAGACGCTGAAGACAACAGCATTTTGCCTCCAGGATTCAACTACCACAACTGGCCAAAGGGAAAGAAAGAACTGCTATGAATTGGTAGTAGCCAAGGAATCACCCAGTTGAAACCTTACTCCAACTACTATTAGTTTAAGGTCCCTCAAACAATACAGTCCTCGCACACTAGGCTTATGAAACGAAAAGGGGGTTGGGAGGAAACAAGGCAAGTCAGCAAATTCAGGGGCAAATTCTTCATGAAGCCCAAGGTTTGAAGACACATGACCGAAGCGAGGCAGATCTTGAACAGCTATCAGATGGGAGATGTTTGCAAATCCCATGTACACCACCCTTGGATCCCATGACAGAAAGAAAGGGAGTACAAATGAAATGAATAAGTAGGTTTCACGAATGGGTGTGGTGGGTCACTGGCAAAGAAAATCATTCAGGCAGAGGAGTTGCTAAACAGCAGACCATATGGTGGCCATAATCATGCCCCTTTGCTTCTCCCTATGCTGCTGCTGCTGCTGCCAAGTAGGCTAAACAGCTAATTGACTTAAGCCACCCATCCTTTTAGCCTCACCCCATCACACAAAGACAATGCTATGGTCCTACGTTACATAGACCCAGTGTGGTATAGTGGTCTGAGTGCTGGATTACAAGTCTGGACACTAGAGTTCAAATTCCTGCTCAGCCATGTAAACCCACTGAGTGACCTGGGGCATCTTACACTCTCTCAGCCACAGAGGAAGGCAAAGGCAAACCTCATATGAATAAAGCTTGCTAAGATATCCCCCATTATAGGTACACATTAGGGTCACCCTAAGTTGGAAATGACTCGAAGGCACACAGCAACAACACTGCAGGGTTACTTGAAGCCCTGGCCAAAATGCACAGTGGAGTAGTGAAAAGCACTTGCCACTGCTACTTTTATCTCAGTTTGATATTCTGTGTCTTCACTCATTGTTTTATGGTATTTTACATTGTCAACAGCCGTGAGAACTTTGGTAAGTGGGTGGTTTAAAAGTGCAATCAATCCATCAAACCTCAAAAGAATGACTAGGCTGAAGAAGAAGCCACAAGAGAGTGTTTTGACTCACATACAGTGGAGGTCACATTAACATTTCCCTAGAGGACTGCCAGCAGCACATGGGACAAAGAGGAGCTGCGGCAGCAGTGGAGGAAACTGACAGCGTGGACCAGACCTAAGATTCCTAGCATTTCACCAGTGTTGCCCTCCAAGCTGGAATCCAGCTGACTAGATTCTGTGCCAGTTTTAACATTCCCACTAGCTTTGCACTCTTGTTGGACACTAGAACGATACCATGGCCACTTCTAACTTACATGGGGGTGGCAGGTAGTTTCTGAGCTCAACAGCCACTGTGAAAAGAGTTAAAAAATAAAAAGGCAAGGAGTGGGTGCAAACAGCTGGTCCCTGTTTACACTCCCTGAACGCGGAACCATAATGGAGGCAGAGAGAATGTTTGCAGGGAGGAGGTCGGCCCCTAAGGGTGCCTGCTTTCGCACACTTTCTCCAAAGCACTCCGAGGCAGATTAAGGAAGTTAAAAGGGCAACAAGCTATATTAAACAACACAGGGCTCCACATGCCTAAAGAATTCACAATCTGCTAGCAGAGTGGCTCCATGACGTTCCAGAGCTTTCAACACACACACACACACAAAACACTGCTCAACAGCATAAGTTAGCAATGCAGAGGTATGCACTTACACAATACAATTATCAGTCCAGAATTAATGCAGAAGTATTTCCTCAAGTAATCGCTTCAGTGCTGGCAAATATGCAACGTCCAACTGACCTAACTATTAGCAGCTAGTTTTGCCAGTTCAGACATGCCTGGCTGAAATATGGACAGTGAGGCTGGAAGAAATGGAGGGAAAGTTTCTCCAAAATGCACTCAAGTTATAGAAAATGTATTGTACATTTTTTATGATGATGGTGGGAGTGATGTCTGTTTGTAAAATCAATCTTACACCACACAGGATAGCTGAGTTTCAGTGGGGAAGGCCCAGATTTAAACTACTTGCTCAGCCAGGAAGCCCAGAGCACCTGTTTGGCATGTGTGAGGGCCCCACACCCACTCCCAGCTTCTCTGGTTAACCAGAGCCTTGGATTTAAGCTCCAGGCAGGTAGTCACAGGCAACTAGCAATTCCATGCAGGCAAGCAGGCAGGTGGAGCAAGGAGGCAGCACTCCATCTGTTCTCTGCACCCAACATAGAAATGCTGCAGGTGACTGCAGGCAGGAGGCAGCTCTTCACTTCTCCTTTCACCAGCTCTCAGCAGCAGCTAGCTAGTGATTTATCCCCAAGCTATAGGAAGTTCCATGGTCTTCTTTGCAGGAATGGGTTAACATGGCTCAGATAAGTGGTATAGTGATATAGAAGTCTTTGGCTCAGGTAAGAAGGGCTGTGAGGGAATCCTGTCTAAGACCTTTGGAAAGTGGATGCCTGACTTGAGTCCAGACAGAAGGACCAACTGTCACACTTGGTATAATGTGGCAGGTCTCTATTACTAGGGCTACAATGGAGAAGGCGTTTTAATCAGTTGAAAATGTTTTAGTTGATCAGTCAATTAAACTTCCATTGTGTGTGTGCCACCTGCCGACTTATGGCAACCCAAAGAATTTCATAGGGTTTTCTTAGGCAAGGAAGACTCAGAGGTGATTTCCTATGAAGTATGGCCCACAGTACTTGGTATTCCTTGGTGGTCTCCCATCCAAGTACTAACCAGGGATGATCCTACTTAGTTTCCAAGATCATACCAGAACTGGTGCCTTTACAATGTTTGTGGTAGGGGGTCAGCAAAAAGAAAATATGTACTTTGTTGATAACACATCAAGTGTTGTACCCAGTAGCATCTTACTGCTGCCAGGTACAATACTTCCTTTCGTGTGTGTGAGTTAGAAGGCAAGATGCCTCTTTTGGAAGCCCAGCAGCTGTCTCAGACCAGGATAGGCTGGCCCTGGAGTGAGCAACTGCTACTGGAGCAAGGAAAGACTCTAGGAATGAAGGAAAAAACAACTTTTTCAGATTAAAAAAATAATGCATGGGGGTATCAGCAGACACTGAGGTAGAGATGGCTACTGGAGGCAAAAATAGCCTTTAGCCCACACATGGTCCATAGCCTATATTTTGTCCCTGTCCTGGTCCAAAACTATCTATTCTTACTGGTAACTGCCTGCCAGGATCTCAGATGGAGGTCTTTCCTGTTCCCTGATCCTCTCCAATTTCTTTCTTTCTCTTTTTTTGTAAACAAGAAATGTTAATGACTGAATTTAGGATCTCCTGGATGCAAAGCGTGTATTTTACTAACGAGCTACAGCCCCTTCTTCCTACTTTAAGATGCTGCTTGCTACTTGCAACTTTTGTCTTTGCCTGTAATATCTGTGTGTGTGTGTGTGTGTGTGTGTGTGTGTGTACACACATGCATACACACAACATAAACATGGGCGGTGTGTGTGTGTGTGTGAGAGACAGAGAGAGAGAGAGTGTATGTGAGTAAATGGGGGAAGCGTATTTTTTAAAGGGCTGCCTGATTGAGAGTTTTTAAAAAAAAAAGAAAGAAAATTAAAACTTTAAATGTATCTAAACACTGCAGCCTCTACTTATCGTGCACAAGCCAGTTGCTGCCATTTCCCCCTTGGTCACTCAGGGTTTTCCTTGTAGCTCATCCTCTCTCCCTTTCTCCCTCTCTCTCTCTCTCTCTCTCCATGCGACCTTCTGTCAGACAACAACTAAGCATCTTCATAAGCTCCCTGGTTTCTTGCTCAGCTATATTAGGATGACAGGGCTCATCAAAGAAGGGACTTGTAATCTGTCCTAAGCCACCGGGACAGCAAATGAAGGAAGCATAAGTAAAAAATAAATAACACACAAAATAAGGCTTTATCCCTGATCACCTACAGCTGCTAAAACACTGGAAAAGAGATCTGAACACACCTGCCATTTGATCTGCTTTGGAAGGAGACAAGGAGATTCCATACTGTAAAAAGCAGCCATTAGCCAGGTTGAAGAAGGAGAGAAGAAAGCAAGGCCAGCATCAACCCTCCTGAAAAGCCAGTTTCGCTGTGCTTTGCCTCACACCTACCAAGCTGTTGTTGTTGGATGCCTTGAAGTCATTTTTGACTTATGGCAATCCTATGGTTTTCTTGGCAAGATTTGTTCAGAGGGGGTTTGTTTTCCTCTGAGGCTGAGAGAGTGTGACTTATCCAAAATCACCCAGTAGGTTTCTATGGCTGAATGGGGATTTGAACCCTGGTCTGCAATATCCTAATCCCAACACTCAAACTACTACACCATGGCGGCTCTCCTACTAGAATGAAGAACCTCAAAATATTAAACTTCTGCCTGAGATTTTATTTCTGTTTTATTTTCCTCTCACCACTCCCTTTTCCTCTGGTATGGTACCTTTTTATATTTTAAGTTTAAGAACACAGACTATCTTGTTCAGCACAGTTTAAAAGCAATAAACAAGTACCTAATCAAAGCAGAAATTCTGGATGTTGTTCATACTACAACTCCCATGATTCCTAAATGCTGACAACCCTGAATAGGGTTGATGGGAGAAGGAGGCCAAGAACATCTAGAGAACCGCACTCCTTCACTACTCCGTCACTATAAAGGTAAACTTTCATAGAAAAGATTTCTCACTGCTGCAGATGACATCCCAGCCTAAATACCCTAAAAGCACCAGATCCCATCTGACCTTGGAAGCGAAGCAGGGTCAGCCCTGGTTAGTACTCGGTTGGGAGACTGTTAATACCAGGCGCTGTAGGCTCTATTTCAGAGGAACTCAAAACCACCTCTGAGTATTTCTTGTCTGAGAAAACCCTGTGAAATACATGGGGCTGCCACAAGGCAGCAGGCAACCTGAATGCATATGCATGCACAGGTGATATGTTTCAGAATTGTTTCCAGTACTAGCTAACTTATGAACATGAAATGTCAAAGATGAGGTTCTTTCCCACATTGCCAAAGTGATCTCTTTACTCAGCCCTCACTAAGGTGAACCGGTCCTATTCATTGTTTATTGTTCTAAAGGGCAGAATAAATTGACAGGAAGAGAATTCTAACAGAATGGCCAAAGGACGATATCTTTCTTCCATCACCCAGCTGCATCAGGCAGAGACTAGTCTCGTAGCAGATACTGCTAGACTACTGACTCCAAAAACAATTCCCCAGCTGCTCCTGTTACTGCTACTCTTGTTACCACCTCTGGTTAGCTAAGGGTTATGAGTGATTTTTTTTCCTAGTAGAAGATGCTGCAATAATTGCAGGCAGAATAACGGAACTTCTTTTACTTGTTTATTTTAATCTGCTGATCCATGATTCTGTGATTTTAAAAAGTGTGATATGAAGAGCTGCATCCTAGATCTTCTCTGAAAGGAAGTCCTGGGCAGTAAGCAAGGGTAGGGCAAAAGCAGTGATATGGGACATAAACAGGTAGCACTGCTGCACCATGTGTGAAACCAAACCAGAGGAGAAACAGCACTGCAAAAATTCCTTGCCTTCACCTGCCGCTGGTCACCCACTGCACATCATACAGACGCCACACTCTTTTATCATTCCTGAAAGAAAGCAGTGATATTTCAGAAGTATTTGAGAAGATAATTCTATTGGAGAAGAGTTCAGGCTTACCATAGGTAGCAGAACTGAAACAGAAAATTTTTTGGGAAACTAGGTGGTGGTCATCCTGTAAATTTACAGGGGTTTTAAAGAGGCATAAACACACCACTAAAACAGTCTGGAAAATGCAAGAAGCACAGCCACCTCCTAGTGGCCTCTTCCCTTTTTTCCTCTTGTCTTCTCTTTCTCTTCTCCCTTCCTGTTCTATGCATTTGAGCAGTGCATTACTGCTATTAATTTGTTTTTAAGGGTTACCAGATGTAGTAGTTTAAGTACATCATAACTGCAGCACAATTATGTAACTTCTTAGGATACTGATCTTGAAGATTTCCACAGGATTTTTAAAAATTCACAAACAACGGGATGGGATGGGGATTTATCTTGTTGCTTTGTAGGGGAAAAGTAAGATAAGCACAGAGAACATGCAATTGCTGGTTTAACACAGGGCAGGCTGAAGTTTTCAACTGTGCACACTTAAACTCTACTTCTGCCTTTGATTTGCCAGTGAACTCTCTAACAGAGAACTGAAGCCAAGATTTGCAGTGTCAAGTATACGAAAGGTTAGGATGGAGATAAAACAGGATGTTACACAGGACTGACTCTGATACCGAGATAGTGATGTCACAGGTCAAATTCTTAGAACTGCATTGTAGACGTGGTTTTCTATGCGGTCTGGAGAGTTAGGGCTACATTGCCCTTCAAGATATAAAATAGGTAAGGCAGCAGTTTTAATTGCAGCAATTTCTAGTGTGTATGTGTTGACACACACACATCCCAACTCTGTTCTCATGCACATTTAAAAAACTCTCCAGTCATTTTTTTTAAAAAAAATCATGCCTGATTTCAATTCACGATTTGAATAAGATCAGAGAAGAGAGATGTTAGAAAAAATTGAGAGGGAAGGGAGAACTGGTACAAAAAAAAAGTACATAAAAAATTGACAGAGATATATGGAATACTGGAGAATTAGGATAGACAACAACGGTCTGGAACACACAGTGAAGGGCAAAAAACAAAGCACACCAAGTCATCCTTCCAGCCATTGTTATTTCCACTGCAGTATCTTCTTCCTCACCCCAGCTTTTCCCAATATATTCAACCATATAACCACCACCATGACCAAGACTATTCCAGAGTGGAAAATATTGAATCTTGCAGGTATCCCAACAAATTCCATGCTGGGCAAAAAGATGTGATGGTTGTTTCAGCCACACAAATTTCCAGGTATACCTCTGCCAGCACAAAACACCCAATAATGAAAAGGAGGCAGGAATGCACAGATGCAGAACAGCCACAAAATGGAAGGACACGTTTAGCAATATATTACAAACCCAAGTTCACATCTGTGAATGATTTTAATATGCGCAAGTCCCCTATGATCCTTGTAGTATAGTTAATCCTTTGTAAATCATTCTCCCCTTTTGAAAAGTTTAAATCTCTTAGGTTTTTACTTGCTGCTGTTGACATTGTGACATTTGTAAACTCTAATAAAAATATACTTTTTAAAAAATCTCTCAGACATGCATTCTTTAAATGCAGAGCTCCTCACACTGTTCAGAGAGTTCTGGATATAGAGTAACCACAAACACAGATAGAAATGGGGGGGGGCAGCAACTGCAGCACGGGGAGGAGCCACTTTGCACAAACTCCTCCTGTACAACTGAAGGCTTTCCATGCTACTCTACCAGGAAGGAGTCACTCAGCAGCAGCTCCCACGCTGCTGAATACGAGGTTTTAGATCAGGGGAGAGCACAGCACATCCCACAGGCCACATGTGGCCCTTCCATCCCGCTTTTGTGGCTGCTGAAGCCCCTTCATCAGGTCTTCATAGCCTCCAACTCTGAATTTGTTTGAAAAAAAAATGCACAATTATCAGGATTTTTTTGCCCACAAACCATGCAGAAAGTCTTCCAAATGTATGAAAACATGTAAAAGTACCCCAGCCACAAGCACCCCAGAATCCCTCACTGCTGGTTTTTATCTGCAGTCCTTGTCAAAACGGCGACAGAAAGCAACACAACGTCACCTTCTGTTGCCATTTTGAGAGAGACGGCAGTTGAAAATTGTGATATTTGGGATTGCCATTGGGAGCTGGGAGGGGGAACTGGCCCCTGGCTCCCATGCAATTGCTCACCCCGAGTTAATCTGTTGGACAGGACAGAGCTTGGAAACATTATTTCTTGGACTACAGCACCCAGAATCGCCCAACTGTAAGATTGGTCAGAAATTGGAAACGTTACTGTTTTTTCCTAACATCTTAGCTCTCTGAATACTCCATCCAGCATGATCAGAGGTATATATGGGCAGTATGGGTGCATCACACTTTCTCAACCCCAGAAAATCCCATGACAGGTTTGCCTTAGTGTCACTATAAGTTAGAAATTACTGGAAGGCACACAACAACAACAACAAATGGGGTTCTAGGGTGCTTGTGGTTCAGGTATTTTCACATATTTTCATGTGTCAGAAGAGCTTCCTGTGTGGCTTTTTGAAACTATACAAAAATTGTGCAACTTCAAAAAAAAAATGGGGTTGGGGAGTTTGGTAGCCTGATCGGAGACTCCAAGGGCCACATGAAGCCTCCGGGGTGCAGTGTAAGGAAAAGTAATATTTCCAGGCTCTGGTACAAGATGTTTTCTTGCTGTCTCAAAACAGTCTGTTCAACCAGAACACATCACTAACCCTGCACCTAGTTTGCTCCACACTCTTCCTTTCATGTCCAAGCCTCAGTCCTCCCATCAGCTAAGCATATCCCTGCTCCACGAATGTCAGGTTTGAGTGATCCCTTTCCCAGCAGCTTTGGGTCCATTCCTTTGTTGCTTAGCAGGCTCACTCACCACCTACGGCCCTCCCTTCCTCAGCCCTTTCCCCATCACCTGCTTCCAAAGAAAGGAGTCCATCCTGTTCTGATGCCAAGAGATGACCAGGTGAAGCACCGACAGCAAGGCTCCAGCCAGCACAGCCACCCGCATGCGCACGGGCAGGAGCGTGTAGATGATGTAGATGAAGAAGACGCTCCACCAGACCCCTTCGGAGGCACTCCGCGGCGAGACTATGAGGGTGCCCAGCACCTGCACCCCACACAGCGCCGCGATGACTAGGTAGCTGACAGCCCACATGCAGTCCTGATGGAAGCCAGTGCAGTTGCAGACGATCATGAGCAAGAGGAAGAAGGCGGCCACCACGCCCAGGGTGACAGCGTAGTCCACACGGGGGCTACCAGGCACACAGTGGAACACCAGCATGATGCCGCACGCCAGCACCAAGACTCCCATGAGCACGATCAACGAGCTCTGGTTCATCTGAAAGAAATAGCGCTGGTAGAGGCGCTCCAGCTTGGCCGACTGGAAACGCTTAGAGCGGAACACCTGCAGGAGGCGCCGGCCGCAGTCCCTGGCTGAGAGCCCCTTGGTCTCCCCCATGGCTCCCCCGCTGTCCTCAAAGCCCAGGTCCACGGCTTTGAGCCCCAAATCCCCTGTGCCAGTCCCAGGTGGTGGTGGTGACAGTGGCTGCTTCTTGCCATAGTGGTCCTCCTGCCACGAACAATTGAGCCCAAGTCCCCCGCTGCCTCCTCGCTCCAGTTCCGGGTCCTGCAAGCAGCTCATGTAGCGTGGGCCACAGAGCGCCGGACGGTGGCGCTTGGGCCCATTCCGCTCCCCCCAAGCAGTCTTCCGCTCGTCCACTTTGGGCACCAGGATGCCACTAAACCAGGACATGCTGCAGGGAAAAAAAGGTAGGTGGGAATGGGATTAGAAAAAAAGCACAAACAGCAAAAGACAGAGAGAAAGGTTTACAATAATGGGTACACTTCTCAAAAAGGCCAAGAAGGCTGGCCTTCCACAGGGGCTGGAGTTCTGCCACAAAGGTCTTGCCATATAGTCATAAAATCCAGCAGGAAGGAGACGCTTTGAGCCTGGAAGGAAACAGAACTGGGAAGGCATGGAATTCTGGAAAATTAGTGTTCTACTGAAAGCTAGGCTCTATGAGTCCCCCACCCACCCACCCAAGCAAAGACCCAAGGCAGAGTAGAATGCACTGCAATTGGCTCTAGTCTCATCACATGACACACAGCAAAAGTATGGAAGCCGCTAGACCTGGCATGCTTCAAGCAAGGAAGCTGTGCCAGTGATAGCAACAGACAAGTGTGGCAGGAGAAACCAAACCAGCATTAGAAAAAATACTTTGGAAGGCTGTAACTGTCAGAATCCTGAAGCCAATACAGCCAGTTGTGGATGCCGGGCAACATTTTCCAGCTAAATTTTCCAGATCCTAGGAGACAAAGCCAAAGTGGAAAGTGCACACAGGAAGCGAAAAGGCTTCCTTTTCAGGTTCCAGGAAAAGGACCTATGGGAATCTCACAGGAAAAGGACCTATGGGAATCTCACAGAAGAATGTTTATGATCTATTTCAGAGTGATGGTTTGGTCCGTAAAACAGGAATTTTCTCACGCCATCTTCAGAAACTACACGTTCTCTGTTGTGAGGAAACACAGTTGAATACCTGAAAGGCCACTGGGAACTGGGTATGATGAGGCGACATGGATCCCCGTAGGGAAGGCAGAGCAGCAACTGTGAGCGGCACTTCTTATTTCCTCTTCAGCATCGAGCCGAACCTGCAGCCTGCTGAGAGAAAAGGAGCTGGTCAGTCAGGTCATTCATGCTAAATCCCATTCCACAGCTGTGTAGCAATTCTGTTCTGCAGTTCCTGGGAATCTGGACCATGTTCCGATCCCCAGATCAAACTGTGCCCACCACCACACCTTCCCCTCTCCTCTGCATTCTGCTGCAGGTGGTTCAGAGAGTTGTGCTTCTGTACTGCCTTGTGAAATTGTGGACTCTCCTTCTCTGAAGATCTTTAAAAGTCTGGACAGCCATTTTTCACGAACATTTTAGTTATGTATTCCCAAATTGCAAGGTGTTGCACTACATGATCCTTGAACCCCTTCTAGCTCTGCCTCTCTCTTATTCTGGAGAGTCCAAACACATACTTTCACTTAGATTTATTTACCCATATTTTTTTTCTATCCACTATTGAATCCCATCTTATTCCTCTCCCACCTCCTTTTACCCCTGCAATTGGCTCTCTAGGCATATTCTCTTCTCCACAAAGGTCTACTGTATCATGCCTCTGAGGCACAGAGGTGGGCTCTCAAGGAATGCGCCAACAGGGTACAAATTCTAGCAAGTCCTACCAATATGGCAAAGCTCTCAGTATGTCCCTGGCTTCAGATTGCATCTCTGTGGCCTGGGCATGTTCACAGCTAAGTACGGAGAAGCTCATAACCAGATTGTGGGGCAACAAGTGATGAATTTGCCACAGCAACTATCAACACAAAACCCACACAAAATAGTTGTGATCCATATCTGTGGAGGGACAACTTGCACCAGTAAAAATCACGGATCCTTAAGGGAGACTGAAAGACATATCCTATACTGCACTTGCAAAAAAAAACAAAAAAAACAAACACCAGTAGGAAAATGGTCCTGCGAAATACAGTACACTCTGAAGTAAATTCAGTTATTCTGAATCAGAAAAGAAGGCTCCAACTGACTTTAGCTTGAGGTGACAAACCTCTGGCCTTCCAGACCTATTCAACAAGGGCAAGACATTGTGGGAGCTTCAGTCCAAAACTTCTAGAATGCCAGAGGGTTGCCTCCCTGGAAACAGGAGTTTTGCAATGGGGAAGAGAGGACAGTCACAGGTATCAGACCACCCAATAATATGGTAATGATTCTAGGAATCAACCACGCGCCAGACAAACAACAGGAGCACCAATTGTCCTGTTTCAGCTTAACCCCAAACTACCAGCAGTAGAGAGGAACACAGAAAGAGAGGGATAGTTTTGCTTTTCCATGGCTGCTCCAGCAACAAAACAGCCATTGTGTGTTAATTCTACATCTAAAACAATTCCCAACATGCTAACCCATTTCAAAGTGACCACAAAATGGGGCAGGGGGTGGGAGAGACAGAAAAAAGCCAGATGAAGTGGAGGAGCTACACTGAAAGAAAAAGGCTGCAGTCACAAGGGTCGGGGTCACCAAGGAATGGGGTGCATTCGACCCCAAGGGTGTCCTTAAGCACATCTGGACACTCCTCCCCATTGCAGAGGCAGGAATCATGCAGCCTTCTGGATGTTGTTTGACCGCAACTCCCTCTAGTCCTAGCCAGCACAGCCCAGGGTGAGAAATTCTGGGAGCTGCAATCCAGTAACATCTGGAGGGCCATACTTTGCTCCCTACTCACTAAAGGACCCAGAAGATCCAGCCCTTTCCCAAGTCATCTTTTCCCCTTGTTGGCTCATCCAAACCACACGACAAAGATCAGCAAACAAGAGTGAAAGGAATTCCCAGCCCACTACAGGCGCTGCCAACACTCGGTTTACTAGGCGCTTCATTTCAGCTTCCTCTGTTCTCCCAGCCTTCAAAAATCCACCCTCTTTCTTCGAGTTCTCAGGAGTTTTGCCCAGTGTGTGAAAGAATGAATTTTGAAAAGGGGAGCGAGACAACAGCAATGGAGCAGGGAGGGTTAGAAGAACAGAGGTCCTGGCGGCTGAGTCCCTCCCTCCAGCCCAGCTTTCAGTACAATGTGAAACTAAACTGAAATAGTTTTCTCCTTTCAAACTCTATTTGTCTTGAGTGCCAGCCAAAACCAGGGCTCGTTTTAGCTCCAACCTCTTCAAACACCCTCCTACACAGTCCTTATCTGCATCCATCCTGGGAGATGGCGTCACCACCATGACATCACAGCCCTTCTTATGGTTAGGAACAGGGATGTACTCCAGAAGCAGGAATTCTCCCCCTCCCATTCTCTTCACCTCCCCTCCAATCCCCATAGAATAACCTCCATATACACACACACTCACACACAATGCATGCCAAATCAAAGATCGGGCAAGCCACTGGTAGGACACTGGTGTGGTCTGAAGTCACTGCCACCAACTGTTCAGCAGACAAGTGGCACATGAGGACAGCTTTGTGGCGAGCTTGGGAGGTCAAAGGGTGCATAACGCAACCCTTCAACGAAAAAAACTGGAAAGAGGCAAAACACTCAAGTGGTCAAGGGAAGGAAGGGCCTGAGCTAAAGAACAGCAGCACTCCTCACAGCTCAGCTCTGTAGCGCTGCAGGAAAAATAAGTTCTTCTCTTTTTTTAAAAGCATCCATAACTGATATCATAATAAGCAAGAACGCTCTGATAAAACAGCAACAGCATCATGCTGGGGTCAGCAGTGTGCATCCCAACATGAACGCATGCCTTCTGCAGTTCCTCACAGAGACGTTACCAGTGTGCCTTCTTACCACCACATTCCTCCCGGCAGCCCAAAGCCTCTTCTCTGCACATCACAAAATCTCCTGCGCAAAGCCTGTTCTGGACCCCGCCGTCTGGCTCCAACCAAGCTATGGATCAAAGCAGCGTCTCCCTTCCTCCTCCTCTCTCCTGCCTCCCCCCACCTCACTACTCGGCTGCTTCCCATGTTTCACAGGAAGGAATTTGGGGTCCCAGGGTGATCCGGCCTGACTGCTGCTTCCCCTCCCCCGCATACAAAACAGCCAGGACCTAAAGCTGAGGCCGCTCAGGACTAGGGGAAGCCCACCTGCATCTCCCTCAGGTACGCAACCTGGCCGGGCTGAGGAGCCGAGCCGTACAGTCCAACCCCTCTTCGGGAAGCAACCAATCCTCGCAGAGGGATCCCAGAAAACCAATCGCGCGGGGGGGGGAGAGGGAGGGGGGAGAAGAAACCAGATATGTGGGGGAGAGAGATCATACACAGTAGCCTTGCAAGCGTAACCTCTGACCACCCCACGCCCAGGACCCAATGCACTGCCACCCCCTGCACCGTACCCGGGCCCTTTGGACCAAGACTGGCATCCGGGGGCGCATACCCATTTCACGCGCACACTCCACAGCGGCGGCCAGCTTCCAACGAGCTCCTGCGGCCGCGGGGCTCTCCTGGCACTTGGCAACTGCACCTCCAGGGCGTCCCCGCCCGTGGCCAGCAGCCCTACAGGTGCGTGCCCCCCAGCACGCCCCCTCTCTCGGATTCGTCAGCGCTGCTACCCTTGGCCTTACACCCCGCTCCCAGCGCCCCCATCCCGGCTTCCCCGCAACCCGCCCCTCTCTTTTGGCCCTTCGAACGCCCCCGACGGACATGTTTGGACCAAGACTGCGCCCCCTCAACCCTGCCGCTCCCTTTCCCACACAAGATGGGGGGAGGTGAGTGTTCGCTCCCCTCCTCCCCGCTTCTCCCCCATCCCTTTCCTCGTCAACCTCACCTCCCCGAAGGCCCGGCCGTCTCCAGAGCGGGCTCTTCCCAGCTCCCTCCGCCGGCGGCCCCGGGGGTCCTCCCGGGCGCCCAGCATGTCCCCCCTGGAGAGCGCGCGAGAGGTCTGTGCTCCCTGCCCCGGCCTCCTCCGCCTCCCTGTCCCCTAACCCGGGCCGGGGCGTCCCCCTCCGCCCCACTCACCTCCCGGTGCCTGGGCCGCCTCTGGGCACCGCCGGGCCCTCCTCCTCCTCCTTGCCGGAGCGGCGGTGGGGCGGAGAGCGAGCCAGCGACGCTTCCCGGCCAAGGCGGGCTCCTTCCCTCCGACCCCCTCGGCGCTCTCTGTTTACAGCGCGGCCCCCACTCGCCGCCGCCTCCGCCGCCTCTGCTCCATTCCCGCCTCCCCGCCGCTCTGGGCCCGGCCCGTCCCCTCCTCCTCCTCCTCCTCCTCCCCGCGCTGTCCAGGGTAAACGCCCTCTAGCCCGGATCCACAAGGCGCAGCCCGCTCCGTGCGCTCGCGGCCGGGGATCGCCAAGCAGGAGGCCTTAAAGGCACACGCGCCCTTTCGGCGGGCGGCGGCGGCGGCGGCGGCGGCGGCTTCTCGGTGCCTGTTGCGCGCCGGGGTTGTGCTGCGCGGGGGCAGTTGTGCAGGGGCGGGAGAGGGGGGAGCGGGGGTTGAGAGGGAGGCGCCGTGATTCCAGGCAGCGCCAGCGCGCTTGGCGACAGAGGCGAGAGAGGCTGCCGCCCGAAGCACCTGCTTGCAAGCGGCGGTCCACAGCAGCAGGAGCCGCTTGGCCCAGTGGCGCAATCCTCTCCCCCTCCCCCGGGCGACGGCTGCCTGGAGGGATGCCCGGCACCCCCCACCCGAGGGATGACTGACTTCTCACGAGTAGTACCCGATGTCTTGAATGGAAACACTGGTCTTCACAATCAACAGTTTGCCCACCCCTCCGGATATTTTTCCTGCCTTTTGCCCTCCCCACCACCACCATGGGTGAAAGGAGATTTCTGCACATAGGCACGGAAAGTGACCTACATACTGCTGTCACTTGTGAAAGGACTGGCGGTGGCCTACCTTAGCGCAGGTTGGGCTTTGTTTGGCAGCCACCTGTTGATCCCATCTCCGGAACCAGAAGTCCTTCTGCTCTGTGTTTGCTTCCCAGTTCCCAGCCCGCTGCGGCAACACACACCACACGGTTCGTGGCGTCCCAGGCGCTTCCCAATGCCCCCGTGGGGGCTCCCTTCTAATTAATAATTAAGCCTCGCTCTTTGGAAGAGTGTGCTGCTGATGCTGTTGCTGCTATTGTCATTGTGGTTATGGCTGAGTCTACTGTAGGCCACCGGGGCACTCCAACCATCTGGCAGGGCTGGCCAGAAATATTTTGCTGCCTGAGGCCCATAGAAAGACAGCGACCCCCTCTCTTCCACCTACAGATGCAGCTGGGCATGCAGACGTGTGCTTACTTCAACACTGGCACCTGAAAGCAACAAGGCTAGTTGAAAGGACTGTAAGCCAGAGTCTGTAGCGCACACATTATTATCCTCTCATGAGAAGGGCATGTCCACCAGGCTCAAGAAGAAGGGGGTGGCGGCTGAGGGGGTTCCCACACTCTGTTTAATGCCGGAGCTGGTCCTGTTATTTGGGAACCCATTGCTCCAATTTTCAGATAAATCTTCATCAGTTAACAAGTAGACCCAACATGGTGCAGTGGTCTGAGTGCGAGACAAGATTCTGGGAGACCAGAATTTGAAGTCCTACTCAGCCGTGGGTGACCTTGGGCAGGTCCTACTCTGTCAGCCTCAGAGGAAAGCAGTGGCAAGCCCACTCTGAACAAATCTTGCCAAGAAAATCCTAAGATAGCCCTGGAGTCCACAAAACACAACAAGTAAGTACACAGCATGTGTTAAACCATGGGAGGAGGGTACCCTTCTTTGCCAGAGGTCCTGGGAATAGTTTCATTGTTGACTTGTGTCTGCTTTCTTGCAGGCTTGCTCTCAGCAAACAGCAAGAGAGGAAGGAAAAAGGATTGCTTGACCGCTTGCCCTTGGCTGGCACAGGGAGGAGGGCAGAAGGAGGGCAAGCCCTAAATCTTAACTGTTCATACCACTCCCTTAGCGAAGGAGAAAGTTGAGTTATGCTATGCCTCTCCAGAGCACAATCCTCCAAAGAGCAAAGCTTAATTATTAATTAGAAGAGAGCCCCACGGGGGCCTTGGGAAGTGCCTGCAGTGCCAAGGATGGTGTGTTGTTTTAAGGGCATATTTGTGTCATGCTGCTGCATCCAGCTCCTGCCATGGGGTGTGTATGAAACACCGCCCTCCAGCCCACCCTCTTGCCTTGCAGATTGGCTTGGCTGTGGAATAATGCCATCAAATCTCCTTAACAGAATGACTTATTAAATGGCCATTTGGGGAGTGATTATCCCAGGCGCAAGCAGTCCCAGGCTTCCCCTGAGTCTGCTTGATTGGCTTCTTCCCCAGGCAAGAAAGCTGAGGAAGGGGTTGTTAATGAATTAATTGATTCTGATGCCTTTTCTCCTGAATGTTCCATTGCATCAGGTTCGATGGCATGGGGATTAGGGCTGGGTGTCATATGATGGCCTTAACCCTTTCTGAACTGTGACTGGACAGAAAGGAAACCACAGCCTGCAAATATGCCCAAAGCTAGCAAGGTCTCGTATCTTAGGTCCCACTGTTGTTATTGTTTTGGCATGCTTGCCACTAGGAACATAAGACAGCTACTCTTCTTCTGATCTGGTCTGTTACAATAGTAAGACTGTTGGGTCTGGGACTTGGGAGAGAAGCAGGCTCAAGGCCCTAACTGAGCCATGAAACTAACTCAATTGGTGACCTTTAGCCAATCATTCTTCTCAGTCTGACCCCTCTCCAATGGATGGTATGAATACAAAATGGGGAGGCGGAGAGCCATGTATGCCACCTTGAGCTCACTGAAGGAAAAGCAGGATATAAAGGTCACTACTGTTCTTTAAAAAAACAAAACAAAACAAAACACCTCTCTTATCTGGAAGAATTTGCCTTAGATTGTGAACTTGGCATTGTGTTTTCTTTGCAGAAGGCAGTCTTCTTGGTTAGACGCATTTTGGAGCCAGATTTTGAGTCTTCCTGTTTTGCTGGGTGTAAGGCTGTGGATTCCTGCCCCCATGCAAGTTTCTCTGGAATCCAAAATTCTACCAATTTTTACAACATTTCCTTTGAAGGAGTAACATATAACTCAATCTAGTCCTGTGATGTGGTATCAAACCTTCAGTTCTGAATGTTCAAGATCAGACTTTGTCTGAATCTTTTTAGAAGTCCATAATACTACATTTGCTTACCTGTGAGAGTAAACTCTACTAATCCCAATGGGACTTGCTTAGTCTTGAACAGGTGTGATTGTGCTATATCAAGGTGGCAAAACTTTGGCCTTTCAGATGTTTTAGGCACTAATTCCCAGAATCCCTTCACATTGCTTATCTTGGATGGGGACTGATGGAAATTGTAGGCCAAAACATTTTTGTTGGGCTAAAAGCGCTTTACCTCTGCACTAATTCTTACTGTGCAGAAATTATGTTAATGTGATTTCTACTTGTTTAAATGGTGGGTAGAACAGGCCTGGGATATCACATATTTTTATTCATTCCTTCAGGGAAAATCAGGTCTTGAAAGCCATTGAATGTAGGCTGGTCATAATACCAGCAACAAATATTGTATGTATGTGTTTTAAAGGTTTGTGTTGTATCTCTCCTAATAATTTAAGGCAGCTAAAAACAAAAACAGGGAAAATACAATGAAAACCATTCCTTAAAACCATGATCAGTGAAACAGCAAGAGATAAAAGCAATTATAATGACAATTAAGAACAGTAGTATAAATGAACAAGTGGAGATAAGCCTTTGTTGCTGTACTGTTGTATTCATTGATATCCTTCCCGTTTTACAGAGCTAGGACTTAACAGCATCTTACAAAAATTAAAATAAGTACAGATAAAAATATATGGTTAAAAACAAAGAAGAAATTGTAGCTAAAATATAAGTAAACTATCTATAGAATTTAAAAAATTAAAAAGATATCTATTTAATAATGAGCAGCACCCTATTAAAAGGCCCATTGCAGTAAGTACTCAAAAGTCTGCCAGAATAGCAAAGTATCCACCTGCTGATGGAATGACAGTTAGGAAGGCGTCAGTGTGCCATCCCCAAGAAAGGATCTTCAGAGCTGAGGAGCAGCCACCAAGAAGGCCTTTGCCCACTTTCTCATCAGAGATGCTTGGCCTCCTTTGAAAACCTCAGAAGTGGGATACTCTTTAGAAAGGCTGGACTTAAGGGCTTATAAGTTACTAGCGTATATACTCGACATTACCCAGGATTTTATTTTCTCATAGGTAATGCTTGTTAGAAAGATTTGAGATCCTGTGTCTCTAATTCTCCAAACTGTCTTGTCCAGTACCTGCAACTTTCCCCCATATTCCCTTATCCAACCTGAATTCAGAGTTATTAACATACAGAGGTTGGTTTCCTAAGGGAAATACACTGCCCTCCTTCTTGCTGCTAGGCCTCATCTCCATAGCCTATTCAGAGCTCTCTGGCTGAGAATTCTAAAGGCACCTCCCTAAACTGCAAACCCCAGGATTCCATAGAATCTTCTTGGGCAGCCAGTCTTATGAGGTCTTCGCCTGACACAGATCAACACATAAACGTTGACTTTTATATATTAGATAACATATATCCACACTGGATTCAATGGAACTTATTTCTTAGCAGGTACACAGAATACATAAGACTGCGTTGTAAAAATACCCAAATAAATACATTTTATTTCCACCCCATATGGCGTAGCCTCATGCTATTTGAAGCTTATCCTCCCACATGTTGTGTTGTTCTGTGCCTTTAAGTTATTTCTGACTTATGGCAACCCTATCACAGGGTTTCTGGGGGGCTGAGCGTGTGTGATGCACCCAAGGTCACCCAGTGGATTTCCATGGCCAAGCAGAGAATCAAACTCCAATCTCCAGGGTTGCAGTCTAGTGCTCAAACCACTACATCAAGCTGGCTCTCATTTTCCCATTTGGGCCTGCCCAAATTCTGAGACCTTCAGGAGAAGTGGTCCTCTCAGTTCTACTGCCTTCATAGGCACATTTGGTGGGAACATGCCTGCTTCTAGACACTGTAATTCTGTTCCTAGAGAAGCTAGGCTGGCTTCCTCCTTGCTCTCTTTTTGTCATCAAGTGAAGGCCTTTCTACTCCAGTTGGGGTTTGGGAACTGATTGTTTTAAACAATGGGCTTTCTGTTTCAACTCTGTACTGTTTTTAATCTGTTCTTTTAAATTATGGCTTTCATTCTATAGACAGTTTTCATTCTAGACACAGTTTAATATAATTTTAATCTTTTGTATGTTTTAAGTATATCGGCTTTACTGTATTTATTTTATTCCATAAGTCACATTCATATAAATAAAGTGATTGATTGATCAACTGATTGATGGAACTCAAGGAGATAGTATCGCTAATGTATCTGAGAGGCTAAAAACACTGTGGAGAATAATGGTAGAGAAAAAAACAGGGAGATTTAAACCAAGCTGCCAGAGGCCAAAAGTTTTCTAAGAAAGGAAGTTCTTCACAAAGTGATACAGTCACCAGGGACTCCTTAAATCTGAGCATGGCTACAGAAAATATAATCCCATTGGTGTACATGGTGCTTTGTAAAGTAATATAAACAGGTCTTTGCCCTCAAGAAATTTACAGTCTAAATGTCAACAGAAGGGAAATTAGCAGAAAAGAAAGGAAGCAAATGAAACCCAAAATGTCTAACCAAGTAGGGGAGGGAAATGGTTAATAGAACAGCTTTGCAAATGCTGTGCCTGACACACACTTAAGTGCAGACCTTTTGTAGAGCATATTAGAGGAGATAATTCTACAGAATTAGAAGCCAAAGAGCATGGGCTTCATTCCCAGATCTGGAAAGGAAAAAAAAAAGTACATTAGAACAATAGTTTTTCAGACTGGGTTCTAGACACAAACCTGGCATTCCTTGGAAATTTATCAGAGATTCCTCAATTAGAGCATTATTTGTAGAAGGAAAACTTCCCCAAAGGACAGGTTGCCTACTTCTGTCAAACTTCTACTGCAGTATATAGGATGCCAGGACAATACTGGGTGAGTTTTAGGGCAAGAACGGCCAGAAGGCAGATATAGATCTACTGCTAGATCTCTAGGGGGGTTGTAGTAGATTGACAAAGGTTTCTGACTCCTAGTTGCCTGAAAAGTGAAGATGGATAATAAAATTACTCCCACCACCATCCTAAATTATACCACTAAAACAAAGTGTGCTTGTGCCAACTGGGAGCAGGTTTTTGTATAGAAGGACTGTAAATATCATTTGGCTGTCATGCAGAAAACAAATTCGTGAGCTCAGAATTCTTGAATTCTAAATATGTGTGTGTTTGGATCAGACCCTGGTAGATGGATCTCAAAGTTCTAGCAAAGAAAGTAGCTTCCCAGGCCTCAAGTCTACATGCTTGTGTGTGTATATGTCCCTTCAGGTCACCTGTCGACTTATGGTGACCCCATAAAGTTCATAGGGTTTTCTTAGGCAAAGAATACTTAGGGGTGGTTGTGCCATCTGAAATATAACCCACAGCACCTGGTATTTGTTGGGAGTCTCCCATCCAAGTACTGACAAGGGCTGACCCTGCCTAGCTTCCAAGATCAGACAGGATGTGTGCCTTTCAGGTATTTAGGCTTACTCATGGCTGTATACCCACACTGTAAGATATGCAGTTAGTTCATGCAGAGAGACTGTGTGGAACCAAGCAGGCCTGACACGAGCCACTGTTTGGCACAAAAGGGAAATAAAGGTAAAATGTTTGAAAGCCATTGTATTAAGAATAAGAGATGATGGAAGGATGCCCAAGGGCTGAGAAGCAGACACCCTGGGTTCTGTTTCTCATTGCCATGCTCTCTCTCACTTCATGACCTTGGCCAAGTCTCCTTGTGACTGAGTTTTCTTTTCCAGGGGAAATAAGGATAATGGAATTTCCCCAGCTTCTTTAAAAATAAATAAATAAAAAACAGCTGCAAAAAGGGCCTGGTTCTTGTGGTTGTATATCACTGGACAGGAGTTCTGACATATCCTGACAACAATGCTGATAAGATTGTGTTTCTAAGTGCTAAAAATCTAGCAACTGTGGGGAGTGAGGAATGGGAGGGCCATAAGCAAGGAGAGATTCTAGTATTCTTAGCAAGCAGCCAGGAGCAATGGAAGGAAGAATGCTGTCAGGTTAAGCCAGGATGAGAATCGTGGGGCACTCCAAAAGGTTTTCAGTTACAACTCCCAGCATTCCTCATCATTGGCTATGCTGCCTGGGGTTGCTGGGAGCTGCAGTTCAACATGACCTGGTTGATCACCCCTGAGCCCTAACACTCCTGCTGTTAGACAGAGGAAGCCAAACATCTCAGGCAGCAGACTTGAGGAATTACGAAAGGGCAGGAATAACTTCTTTAAACTGTAAGAACAGTGGAACAGAATGCCTCCAAAGATGGTGGAGTCTCCTTGTTTGGAAGTCTTTCAGCAGAGGTGGTTGTGTGTTCCTGAGCCATCTGAGAAGTGTTTCAGTAGAGTATTCCTGCATGGTAGGGGACTGGAGTAGATGCCCCTTGGAGCCCCTTCTAACTATAAGATTCTGTGATTTTATATCTAGCTAGTGTATTTACCTGGCGTTGCCTGGGATTTTATTTTCCCATAGGTAATACTTAGAAAGATTTGAGATCCTGTGTCTAATTCCCCAAACTGTCTTGTCCAGTACCTGTAACTTTTCCCCATGTTCCCCAATCCAATCTGTATACAGAATTACTAACATACAGATGTTGGGTTCCTGAGGGAATACACTGCACTCCTCCTTCTTGCTGCTAGGCCTCATCTCCTTAGCAACCAACCTATTCAGAGCTCTGTGGCTGAGAATTCTGAAGACCCCTCCCTGAACTGCAAACCCTGAGATTCCATAAAATCTTCACAGCCAGCCAATCATATGAGGTCTTCTCACCTGACACAGACAAACAGACAAACTCACAAATTTACAAACTCATAGGCAACCTTTGAGTTTTATATATTAGATTTCATATTATTGTGGAGGTAGAAAGTGCTTGTGGAATTTTTCTGCTTCTTGTGCCAAAATAATTTGTCTGGCTTTGAGTACTGTGCATCTTAAGTTGAGTGAGAGAGGGTATTATTTGCTGCTCATCTACAGTCAGCAAAATACTTTGACATACCCTCCAACTGTCCTGGTTTGGCATTCAAAGTCTCAATTAATCTGCTGTTGTCCTATTTTTTTCGGTTGTTTTTAAAATGTCCCAGTTTCTTGTTCCTCTTTCCCTCTCCCCCTTTATCTTCAGCTTACTTACATTAGTTCAAACTGAGTTTAAAACGCAAATAACTCAGCAGAGAGAAGGGGACACAATCTTGTCCTTCCCAGTAGGCTCAGGCAAAAGCAAACTGCTGCTGCTGCCTCTCCTAGTTTGCGTGTTATTCTGTATTAGTAGTTTTTGCCATCTTGACCACACTTTGACATTGCTTAGCTACATGTCATCCAGTTGTCATCTGTGAAATGATGGTGGATATATCTGCACTGAAATGGTGTAGTGGTTTGAGTGTTAGGTTATAGCCCTGGATTCTCCACTTGGCCATGGAAACCCACTGGGTGACCTTGAGCATGTCACACACTCTCAGCCCAAGAAAACCCTCTAGGGTTACCTTAGGACAGTGATGTAGATTCAAGTCGATAGACTTAGACTCAAGGCGGACTTAAGTTGCTTCAGTGACTTGACTGGGACTTGACTCGGCAATAAATGATGCACTGACTTGACTTGTATATTTTTAGTGACTGATTTGCTGCCCTTGGTTCAGTAACATAACACATTCATCCAGAAAACTTACGACTTATGCCTTCACCTCTTTTTGCCTACTGGTCACATGATAATGTTACCCGGATTTCTGGGGGTCCCGAGAGGGACACCTAAATGTGCTCTCAATTATATAAGTTGGGGAAATTAGCTAAGAGCACAGCCTAGCAATACGAGAGGCAGGGTAACGTAGCAAGATCTTGAATCCTATGTTTACGGGGTCAGGCCGAGTCAAGGAGCACACAGAAGTTGAAACAATAAATGATATTTTATTAAAACACAATCAAAAAGTGTATGCAGCACACTCACACAGATAACTAAGGAAATAAAAGTTGGAGTGGGATAGAGGGATTTTTAGAGGAGTTGTTGGTTTGGGTGATACTTTACCTGTCCTGAAGCCTGGTTAGAAGCGGAGAAGCTGGGGAGCGTAGATCTCAGCACGTGGGGGCTGAGGGGAAGGCTCGCTGGACAAAGCGACAGCAAGGCAGGATGGAAGCCAAGAGCGATCCAAGGAAGCGCTCAAAATCAGGGGTTTTTATAAGGAGAATTGTCACCGCAGGCTAGTTTGGACTTGGGGAAAACAATGGATTTGGGGCTGGACACAAAGCCTCCGAAAGGTCAGAATTTGAATGATTGAATTATAGCCAAATTGTCAGTAGGGTAGCCAGTATGCAAACGTGGAGTACTTGAGTGTTGTATAGCTCGATCGTCAAGCTGCCAGTGCGGGGCAGAGGATCTTTTGAAAGTTGCGTGCATACCTAATGGAGGTACTTGCCTTGAGGTCTCCTGAAGCTGCGAGTCGGCTATTTCTGGCCTCCCTGTATTGATTATACCTATTGATTGATTATCGGCCGAGCCTGTATGCGCGCTTGTCCAGGGGCCTCGCAAGCACGTGGAGGGGAATGGGCACGTGAGGCCGAATTATTGATATCTTTTTATATCCCCCAAGCTCGGGCTAGCCAGGGCAGTAACAATAATCTATCTCAAGCCCAAAGTGTGGGCTCATTTCTCAGAGGGGAACAGCAAACGGGTTAGGCAGTGGGTTTGAGGCAGGCTTGAAGTCTGCTCAGCAGCCTGTCCCCACTGCATATCAGAGGAAACTTCTAAAACGTTTCCTAAGAGCAAAAGACAAGACTTGCCCCCAGAATGCAGGGTGCATTTCTCAGAGGGGAATAGCAAATGTGTTAGGCAACAGGCTTGAGGAGGAAGGATCCTTCCTTCTAAAGTCTTTGAAGCTTCAGTAATGGGGAGTAAAAAGGATCTTATTTCCCCACTTCTGCACCTGCAGATGGCAAAATTGCAAATGTGGAGAGTCAATCTGCTTAAATTGTTAAAACTGACTTTATTTGACTCTGTCCAATAATTCTGGAATTTTGGTTGGGATGTAAAGTTGGCTTCCAGACTTGAGACTGACCTGAAAGTATCTTCAAAGACTTGACTTGGAGTAAAAGATTTAAATACATCACTGCCTTAGGGTCACCATAACTTAGAAACAACTTGAAGGCAAAAAACACAATGCTTTGAGTGTTCTGCAGAGAGATATAAAGGCTTGAGGAGCATCTGGAAATCAAATGGGGGAGGGTTCTCCTCACACTCTGTTAAACAGAGGATTTTCCTCTTGATTTTTTTCCCTCATGAGTTGTCACATCTGCAGGGCCTCAAATATATAAGCCCAATCTGAATTTGATGCATGCTTAATTCCAATTTTTTTTCCTAATCCCAATATTAGGTAACCATGTCTGGCCCAACCCTGTATTCTTTAAAGACTTTGTAGCAAACCAAGCCTTTCTCAAATCCCCCAATATACATTTTGATTCTGCAAAGCAATGTAATGTGCAGAAAGAAAGGGGAATTTAAGAGCAAATCGACAGGGAATGAAACTGCAGGTGTTCCCAGACAGGCAGCTCCCTGCAGTGTTGATCAAAAGGCATGGCACAGCTTTTCCATCTTTCCTTCCTTCACTGCTTTTTTTTTTAATGGAAAGAGAAAAGAACCCATGATAAAACAAGTGAGAATTTAAAATGAAGAAGCCATTGTCCTCTGGACACTCTCCTATAAAATTCTACAGATGAAGCAGGCTGACTGAATTGTGAAAGCCTCATCCAGAAAGACCAGAGCTTGGAATTAATGTGTTATGAGTAATATTGCTCATAGCATGCTCCCCTTCTTTTCTTTCCTTCTTTCTTTGTAGCAAGGGCTGCTGCTATCTTACTACTTTTTAACATTTCAGTCAGAACAATGTAACTGTTAACATTTTTGCATAAGAAGCACCATTGACTTCAATAGGCAAAGTGCAGACTGTGAACGATATGTGGCCCTCCAGGACGGCCCAGGGGTCAAAACAAGTTTTTTTGCAAGAAAAAAACCCGTTCCATAATGCCCCTAAATGACTTCTAGAGACGTGGATAGCATTTCCACCACGTTTGTACTCCCTCTGAAGCCCAAGGGATCAAAACAATTTTCTGCAAACATGTTTAAAAATATTTTTTTTGCCTCAAAATGATTTAAAATGCCTTCTAGAAGCCCAGGAATCATACAATCATAGAGTTGGAAGAGACCACAACGGCCATCCAGTCCATCCTCTTCTGTCATGCAGCAATATCTAATTAAAGCACTCTCTACAGATGGTCATTCAGACTCTGTTTAAAAACCTCCAAAGAAGCAGACTCCGCCACATTCCAAGGCTGCATATTCCACTGCTGAACAGGTCTTACCACCAGGAAGTTCTGACCTAACGTTTAGGTGGAACCTCTTTTTCTGTACAGTTGGCCCTCCACATTAGCTAGGATTAGGGGTGCAGGACCCTCACAAAAGTTGAAAAAGCGCGAATATAAAAAAGCGTGTGTGTGTCTGTAGGAAGGAGGCTGAGACATGGTGAAGAGAATGGGCACCAAGGGTCCAAAACAGGTCAGGGAAAGAAGAGAATAAGCGGCTGGGTCAACATGGCGGCCCTGTACTTCTTATCTCGTGCCCATCTCCTCCTTTGGGCGGGTGGGCAGGCATCCGGAGAGGGTTTGTGGTGAAGAGAAATTGGGCTGCAAGCCATCCTTAGCTGGCCAAGCAGTGGCTGGTGGAGGAAGAGGAGGAGTGGAAGCAGTTTTTTTTCCCCCAAACATTTTGATTAAAGTTCCAACATATAAAATACAGGATATATCCCCTGTTGTGGACATACCCCTCCCCCCACCCCCGCACTTCCTTGTATTTGTTTTTCCCCAGCTGAGTTTATCTTATTTGCTTTTTCCTTAACATAGAGAATACATCTTATTTACTCTTTGTCTATCATCATCACATAAGTTTGTATTTTAAGCCAGTCCATTACCCCTTTCCATTCCTTTTCAAAGTTTTGGATAGGTTTGTTTTTCAATGAATTTGCTAATTTTTCAGTCTCTATCATATCCAAAACCTTTAATTTCCATTCTTCCAAACTTCTATCTGTTTTGTCTTTCCAGTATTGAGTATATGTCAATCTCACTGCAGTAATCAAATGCAACAATACCTTCTGGTGTCTTCTAATCTCCCTATTTTGACCTATCATATTTAACAAATAAAATTCCAGTATCATTTCAAAATCAACTTTACACATTTTTTTAATTTCATCATGTATCCCCTTCCAAAATCTCTTTGCCTTTTGAAATGTCCACCCAGAAGCAGGTTTTTAAAGGGCTGAGCAGCCTGATCAGAGCCACCGAGAGGGAAAGTTCTTCTGGAAAAGAAATACCTAAGGTGGGGGGCAGAGATTGCAGAAACTTGCAAATATTCAAATCTGTGAAAGTGAAACCTGCAAATGTGGGGGGCCAACTGTAGTTTGAAGCCATTGCTCTGTGCCTTAGTCTCTAAAATAACAGAAAAGAAGCTTGCTCCATGTTCCATATGACATCCTTTCAAATATTTAAAGATGGCTATCATGTCACCTCTTAACCTCTTCATCAGGCTAAACACACCTAGCTCTCTAATCTGTTCCTCACAGGGCATGGTTTCCAGGCCTTTTACCATTTTGGTCACTCTCCTCTGGACACATTCTAGCTGGTCAATATCCTTCCTGAACTGTGGTGCCCAAAACTGGACACAGTATTCCAGGTGGGTCTGACCAAAGCAGAATAGTGTGGTACTGTTACTTCCCTTGACCAAGGCACTATACTCCTATTGATGCAGCCCAGAATTGCATTTGCTTTTTTAGCTGCCACATCACACTGCTGACTCATGTTCAGCTTGTGGTTTACTAAGACTCCTAGATCTCTTTCACATGTACTGTGGTCAAGCCAGAGGTCCTATATCTTTGTATTTTACTTCTTCTGCCCAAGTGTAGTAACCTACACTTCTTTCTGTTGAAATTAATTTTGATAGTTTTGGCCAGCTCTCTAATATGTTAAGGTCATTTTGAATTCTGATCTTGTACGCTGGGGCATTAGTTACCCCTCCTAATTTGGTGTCATCTGCAAATTTGATAAGAATACCCCAGAACATGGTGAGAATGACCCCATGTGCCCTAGAAGGATTTTGGGGGGCAATTTTTTTTGCAGGAATATGTGAGGTTGGGGGTGCAGCTCTCTAAGTTTCCTGGGGGGTGCTAATTGGGCCCCCTAGTCTTTCAGAGTTGCCCACCTCTGATTTACTGGATGAAAATGTGACCCACTTACCCAGTTTAGATTTCTTCTAAATTTTTGGCTTATTTGGGGCCATTTTTATGGTGTGTGGTTATGGGAGTGCACAACAGAAGCTGGGTTCTTCTGTAAGTGTCCTCTCCTGTTCGATAAGTTAATATTATCAAATAATATGACATTCAGTGTGGGCAGATAATGGCAACATATTCTTAATTTTAGTAACATTTCCAAACTCTATGGTGCACCCATGGACCTAAATGGAGAGAACTCGGGTGGGGCCAGGTGAGGAGGGTTTCCGCTGTTTGATGCAAAGCTTGAGCAGGAGACATGCAGCCAGGGAGATTGTTGAAATGGCAGAGGGGGGAGTTATAATGTCAGGTAGAGCCTGTGAATCAGGGCTCCTTAATCTGGTGCTTTCCAGATTGTTTGGGCTGCACTCCCAGCATTTCCAGGGATTATAGGAATTATAATCAAATGCCAGCTGGGTGTAGTGGTTTGAGCATTGGACTACAACCCTACAGACCAGGGTTCAATACCCTGCTCAGCCATGAAAATCCACTGGGTGACCTTGGGTGTGTCTGGCATTCTCAGCCTCCAGAAAACTCCATGATAGATTTGCCTTAGGTTTGCCATAAGTCTGAAATGACTTGAAGGCATACAACAAACAAACAAACACACAAACAAACAAAAACTATCTAACGTTTCTGAAAAGCACTAATTTGGAGAAGGCTGTTAAATCTTGGCTTTTCCAGGGAATGGTGTTCCCTCTATGGTGTTGGTTGGCTCCCTGTTGATCCACAGCTAACAAGCTCTTCTATTTCTGAATGGGAATCTTTATTTCCTAGAGCAGCAAGAGGCTGAGCCTGCTTTATGAATAACAAAAACTCTTCCCACAGTACTGGGACAAGCTAAATGCCAGCATGAGAGGGTGAGCCTTTCAAGAGCTGGACCATGTGCACAAAAGATGCAAATCCACACAAACACCCTGGCACCCGACTCATGTAGCCATGTGCAACTGATCCACGCAAACTGCACCATGCTGCTTTGAGTCCTTTGTGCATTGGTTATGCTGTGATGTGCCATTAGGGCAGCAAGTTACCTTAACACTATATGCCATTTGTTAACCATTCCACTCCCTGCATCATTGGAACTGTACCACCACATAGTCCAGCAGCTTTCTGAAACTTCAAGGCAGAAGCTGATGTCCAAGTCAGGCTCTAGGAGGAGGGAACAAAACCTGGCTGACCTCATTTTAGGCCTGTTTCTCATGGTTCGGTAGAAGGGTCTGTTTGTATCTGCAGACTTCAGAACAGTTACCTTTTTGGCCTAGAGTTCCTCGAATCCTGTTGGCAAGAACAACCAGTAGCCCTATTGGCTGTATTACTTTGGGAGCTGTAATTAGAAAAAGTAATGTTTCTAAGCTCTTTGAATATGGGGCTGGTAGTATAGAGCCAGTGTGGTGGTTTGAGCATTGGACTATGATTCTGGAGACAAGGGTTCATATCCCTGCTCAGCCATGCAAATCCACTGGGTGACCTTGGGTGAGTCACACTCTCTCAGCTTCAAAGGAAGGCGAAGGCAACCCTTCCATCTGAACAAATCTTGCCAAGAAAACCCCATTATAGGTTCGCCTTAGGGTCATCATAAGTCAGAAATGACTTGAAGGCATACAACAACACCAGTTGATTTCTGCAGAAACTACAGTGGAGCTGTGTTTGCCTGTGGAATCCATATCCCTGTTGCTGTACCATAGATGGGTAAGGATAGGCTATAATTACATGGCGAAACTGTGGACAGGAAAAACACATGCCCAGAGACACTCTAATTTTTTTATCATCACTTTGCATGTTCCAGGGTGGAACCCTGGCATTAGGGCCACGTTCAGAAGATAAGTCCTCTTGGCTCAAGTGAAGCTTTCTACTAAGCCTAATCTGAACTCACATGGTCTAATGGGAAGGGAAAGGAGGGACAAGCTCACTGTGGGGAACACAGGGAGAAAGGGTGGTCGTCTTCCAAATTTAATCCACACACAAAGAGTACTACAGATGTTTGCAAGAAAAGAAAAATACTGTATTTGCTGGTATATAAGACTCACTTTTTTCCCCAAAAAATATTGTTTGAAAATGGAGTGTGTCTTATATGCTGGTGTGTCTTACACAGTGGCAAATAGTATTTGGCAGTGTATAAATGGGGTGCATCTTATACACGGGTGCATCTTATGCCGGCAAATACGGTACTCACCCCAGTGTGGCATCCCATATAGTTTGTTTCCAATTATGATTGTGTTTTTTTTTTGGTGGGGGGGAGGGGCAGAAGAATGTGTTGGGGTCAGTCCATGACAGTTCCAGTCCACAAAATGCAGCTAAACAGAATCTGCTACCTCAAGGACGAGAGGCTGTGGGGTCCTTTGGATGCTACTGGAGTGCAATTCCCACCAGCCCTAGCCAGAGATAGGGCATGATAGGAGCTGGGATCCAACAACATCTGGATGGCAACACGCTCTCTCTGAGGCACCCTCTTTCTCTGGGACCATCATTTGTTGAAGATATTGATATGTGCTTGCCAGCCTCTACGGCTTCCCGTTCCCTGTGGCACCCCATTACGCCTCAACTGCATTGCCTCCTGAGAGAGGCCTGCATCTCCCTGTTGGAGCAGGGAAATCAGTGCCAGACACAGCTTGCCAGTTTTCATTTTGCAGGAGCTCTGTGGGGTTAATTATTACAATGGCATTTTTTGTTGTTGTTTTTTTGGCAGAGAGATTCCAGAGTAGTGATAAGAAGAAACCGAGGACAGATCTCAGAGGACTTTACATTTCTTAACTGAGCACTACAGTCTTGCCATGAAGCAAGCTGAACCAACTCTATTGTGTCAAGGAAGGGAGACTCAGGCTGGGAATATAGGGTGGGAGACTTGTCCAAGGTCACCAAGTGATTCATCAGGCAAGACAGGAACAGAACAAGTTGCCAGAATTACTATATTTTAAAGGGACTGTACCTTTCACTGCCAACAGAACATCACAGCTTCATAGAGCATTTTGGAATATCACAGCAGGACTACATTTTACACTGGTGTGCGTTTCCTTCGCCCCTGTTTAGCAGTCAATAGGTCCTCTTGGCTTCCCCCAACAGGCTGTACTTTTTCCTTGTCATTTACCTTTTGCTGACTGGGAATTCTCCATGTTGAATCTGAGCTTTGTCAGCCCTACCATTAGGCAGTGAGGCAAGTGCCTCAGGTGGCATACACTGGAGGGGTGGCAGTGGCGGTCCTTGGGCTTGCGGTTCTGAGCCCTGTCTCACTTCCTTTCTGAGGATGCCACATGGCCTGTCCTGATTTCCTCAACTGGCTTGCTGCTTTCAAAGTACAGCAGGGGATGCTAAAGCCCTGGGTGTTGGTTGGCTGTGACTCTAAGCAGTATAGCCCATGTGGAAGAATGCTGGGATTTACAGTCCAATAACTTCTGGTGGGCCACATGATTCCCACCCCTACGGCAGCCTGATACCAGTAAGATGACAGTACAGTTTGGCACGGTCATGTGTGTGTTGTGTGCCTTCAAGTAATTTCTGACTTATAAGGTGACTCTACAATGGGGTTGTCTGGGGCTGAGAGTGTGTGATGTATCCAAGATCGCCCAGTGGGTTTCCGTGGCCAAGCAAGGAATCAAATTGTGGTCTCCAGGGTCATAGGCCAATCCTCAAACCACTACAGAATAGGAGACTAGTGTTACCGCCCTGGCTGGCCCGAGCTTGGGGGATATAAAAAGATATCTCTTGATATCAATGATTCGGCCTCACATACCCATTCCCTTCCGCGTGCTTGCGAGGCCCCCCGGACAAGCACGCACACCGGCTCGGCCGATAATCGCCGTAATATTCCCACACAATACAGGCAGGCCAGAAATAGCCGACTCGCAGCTTCAGGAGACCTCAAGGCAAGTACCTCCATTAGGTATGCACGCAGCTTTCAAAAGATCTCCTGCCCTGCGCTGGCAGCTTGACGATTGAGCTATACAACGCTCAAGCACTCCGCGTTTGCATACCAGCTATCCTATTGACAATTTGGCTATAACTCAATCATTCAAATTCTGACCTTTCGGAGGCTTTATCTCTAGCCCCAAATCCGTTGTTTTCCCCAAATCCGACCTAGCCTGCGGTCACAATTCTCCTTATAAAACCCCCTGACTTTGAGCGCTTCCTTGGATCGCTCTTGGCTTCCATCCCGCCTTGCTGTCGCTTTGTCCAGCGAGCCTTCCCCTCAGCCCCCACGTGCTGGGATCCACACTCCCCAGCTTCTCTGCTTCTAACCGGGCTTCAGGACAGGTGAAGTATCACCCAAACCAACAACTCCTCTAAAAATCCCTCTATCCCACTCCAACCTTTATTTCCTTAGTTATCTGTGTGAGTGTGTTGCATACACTGTTTGATTGTGTTTTAATAAAACATTTATTGTTTCAACTTCCGTGCGCTCCTTGACTCGGCCTGACCCCGTAAACATAGGGTTCAAGATCTTGCTACGTTACCCTGCCTCTCGTATTGCTAGGCTGTGCTCTTGGCTAATTTTCGCAACTTACAAAATTGAGAGCGCATGTAGGTGTCCCTCCCGGGACCCCCAGAAATCAGGGTAACACTAGGGCTGATGCAACATCCTGCACCACAGGCAGAAATTTTTTACGTACTGTTTTAACCATCATGCATCAAAATGGGACAACTAAGTCATGTTTTGTTGTAGAATCTATTCAGAGCTAGAGGCTGGGCAATGTAGCATCTACCACATTGCCTCTCAAAGAAATACAAGAAGTGTGCACTAAACTCTCAGTTCACTGGAACGCTTGTGTAAACGTGTCTTTAAGCTGCCTGTTGACTTATGGTGAATTCCACAGGGTTTTCTTAGGTAAGGAATATTTTATATTCATACTGGCCTATATACTTGGCATTGCCTGGGATTTTATTTTCTCATAGGTAATACTTGTTAGAAAGATTTAAGATCCTGTGTCTCTAATTCTCCAAACTGTCTTGTCCAGTACCTGTAACTTTTCCCCATATTCCCCAATCCACAGTTGGGTTCCTGAGGGAATACACTAGCCTCCTGCTTGCTGCTAGGCCTTGTCTCCGTAGCAACCAGCCTATTCAAGACAGACACAGTTGACTGAGGCCCAAGAGCTCTCTGGCTGAGAATTCTAAAGGCCCCTCCCTAAACTGCAAACTCCAGGATTCCATAGAATCTTCTTAGGCAGCCAATCATATGAGATTCGCCTGACACAGACACACAAACTTTGATTTTTATATATTAGATAGATATTGAGAACTACATGGTGTATAGAGGTTTCCCTTAGAATACAGACATTAACCATCCCTGTACCACAGGCATTAATTATTTTAACCAGAGTGCATGGATGGGAATTTGCGCATATACGATAATGATCACATTGAGATAAAGAAACTCTCTTCCTTGCCTCTAAATGAACCATTTCTTAGAGCAACCTGTAAGAGCGTCAAAGTGTGCCTCTGGTACACAAATATAAACTCAGATTTTTATATTTTATGTTAAATACAGATCTTTGAACCATTACTTACTTATCCAGTGGCTTCCACACCTTCATACTATCACTTCAGTGTTTTATGTTTACACCAACAGTGTTTACTTTGCCTCCAAAGAGATGTTAGATCAATAATGTACATTATTTTACAAGCTTAGAACCAGCCCTGGGTTTGAGTGGGCACTGGGGACAATGTCCTTGGATACCCCTCTCCTCCATCTGAGGACTCATTTGGTAGCTGTGGTGGGCACAAAGCACGACTGGTGCAGCATTGCTCCAAAGAGTTATGGGAAATTAAAAGAGTGTCTCAGTTCAGGCACTTGGTGGTGCTTGGAGCGTCAGAATGGAATTAACATGTACAGGAAAACCCTGCTCTCAACATCCCATTACCTGACGATTTGCTCTTTCAGCACTTCCAAATTAAGGACAAGTTCAATTAATTCAGCACGGAGGCCCACTATTTTGTCAGTTCTTGCCTACAGAGGCTTGCTTGGGACCATTCGCACATGCACACAGTCCCAAATCTTGCCTACGGAAAGAGCAAATCCCCTGGTCAAATTAATGGAATTTGTCTGTAATGCAAGCATTGAAACAATGGGCTTCTGTCAGTTCTTCTTGCCTACAGAAGCTTGCTCAAGACTGCACATGCGCTGCTTGCAAAGTGAGCTCAGAGGGGGTAAAAAAGGTGCTAGGCCAGCTGAGAGATATTACAAACAGTGCGCGCATGTGGTCAGTCCCAAGCAAGCCTCTGTTAAGTCCTTCGTGTTCCCTGTGGTAGATGGGTTCCACTTTTCAGTCACTGACACTTTCTGACAGTGCTCTGGTCCCTAATCTGTCAGATAAGAGGGGGAGCCTGTAAAGAGAGCCCCTGAGCAGTGGTAGACACTACTGTGGTGCTGGCACTCTGGCAGCTGCTCATGCATACCAGATGCTGCTACCTGTCCTTGGCTGTGCGGGAGAAAATACGGATACAGCAACCAAAAAGCGGTTGTTGCACCTTCCCTGTGATGAAAGCATTTGAGTCTATTTATATGGCTGGGATGAAGCACAGGCTAGGGCTTAGCCTTGAAACTTTCGGTACCTTTAATCAATCTCTAAGTCTCTAAGCTTGACCCAGCTCACAGGGTTGCTGTGTGAAGATAAGAAAGACAGCGCATCAATGCTATTCTGAACTTCTTGAGAAAAGAATAATAAACATGGAACTACAGGAGTTTATCAAGATATGGGTGAGATGAAGAAACATTTTCATCTTGCATTCTCTTATTAATAGAATTCTGCCTCACTCAATCAAATAAACTGGAAGTAGATTCAGGATAGAAAACAGAAAGCATATCTTATCCTGCATTGTTCAATTATGAAATTCATGACCATGTGACACGGAGTGGTGGCCGCTAAGTTCAATGTCTCTTTAAAGGGGCAGGTCCATTCATTGCTATTGAGCCATAATGACTTCCATGTTCAGGACTGGTATATAGCTGAATGCACATCCTCCACTATTTTCTCTCTGAAAATAAGGATATACTTATAACCAGTGATAAAATAATAACTAGTGCAATGGAGAGGAAACACAGGGGAAAGCATCTCTAAGATTTTGCTTCAGAACAGGGGCAGTGGCTGAATGCCAGGGTAACCAATGGTCCCTTCTTGCTCTGGCCAAGTGAAGGAAGTACTGTAGTAAAAAGGCATTCAAATCTGTGGCAGAAGAGCACTAAGGAAGTCACAAGAGGCAGAAAATAATTAAGCAGAGGCTATGCCATTATTTTACTTTCTTTCTTAGGTGTCTTCAAGCAAGGCTTTTATTGTGCAATCACTCTGCCATATTCATGGAATTTTACAGGAGGGCCAGACCTTATCTTCCCTCTGGTGTTTTCACACTACATCCTTCAGCCTTGTTTTTTCTAACCAAAAAAAAAAAAATAAAATCTTGACAAAGCAACATGAAATCATTGCCCAGGTGCCTTCTGGCTGCTAGGAGCCCTCTGCCTGGAAGTACCCACTTTCTTTCAACCTAGAAGGTGAAGGTGTAGAATTATTTGCAAGATTATTTGCATTTGCAGTCCAAAGCTAAACGCTGCATTTCAGTTGTCTGATGTTCTGCTCTCAGAGCTCACTGTGTTTTACAAGCTGAGCCTATGCAGGCAGAAATAAGCACCACCAAATTCAAGGCAGCTTACTCAGAGGTAACTACGCACAAAATTGAAGTCATGCTGACCCTAATAAACTGAGTATTGTGCTATTTGATGCTTCTAATGGTGCTTTTCATGTGTTTCTGTACACGTAGTCCTGATGAGCTCCTCCACTTCCAAATTTAACAGTGCCCTGCTGCATAGAATAGCCTTGCCCTCCCTCACAAAGTAACAGACAGCATATTCTTCTCCATTGTCCCTCTCTGTATATTGTACGTATTTACCATGTATTATAAATATATGAGGGAACATGGAAGGGATAAGCCAAAACATCTGAAGAACCAAAGCCTTCCCACCCCAGTAATCTATCCTTCACAAAGTTTACCCTTCAGCATTTCACAGATTAACAATGTGTGGGCAAGTATGGTCAAGATGGCCAAAGTTATTAACAGGCAAGATCACACAAACTAGGAAAGACTGCAGCAGTTTTGTTTTTGCCTGAGTCTTCTGGGAAGAGCACAATGCCAACCTCTTCTCTCCTCTTTCTCTGGTTGAGTTAGTTGACTGCAAACTATATTTGCATTTTGAACTCAGTTTGCAGCAACTGATGGAAGCTGAGGACAAAGGAGGAAAGTGGAGGATGAAGGAAAGAGAAACTGGAACATTTTAAGAGCAGCTGAAAAAAGAGGCACAACAAAGGATTAGTTGGGACTGTCCCTGCTAAATTGGGACAGCCTGGCTTTTGAAACAGATGTGTTAATAGGGTAACTATAGCTTGTTGTTATGTGCCTTCAAGTTGTTTCCAACTTATGGCCACCCTAAGGCAAACCTTATCAAAGAGTTTTCTCAACAAGATTTGTTCAGAGGCATTTTGCCTTTGCCTTCCTCTGAGGCTGAGAGAGTGTGATGTACACAAGGTCTTCCAGTAGGTTTCCATGGCCCAGTGGGGATTCAAACCCTGATCTCCAGAGTCCTAGTCCAGTGCTCAAACCATTACACCATCCTGGCTCTCACCACCATAAGTATGCCCTTAAAAATTACTGGGTGTTGTTGTTATGAGAATGAGAGTTCAAATGAAGTTACATTTCAAAAGTGGCTGAATTGGTGGGAAATGAGTTACTTTATTGATGTAACAAGTCGTACTGTCGAGCTTAAAAAGCAACCAGCCTTGGAATTAGTTCCCTTTCCAACACTGGAATAAGTAATTAGAAGCTTTCTCTTGTTAAGCGCAATAATGTTTAACAGAAATGAATTAATTTTTTTAAAAGCAATTTCTCATGCTCTGAGCAATGTTTGCTATGAACGGTGGAGGTGAAGTGAGGAAAGCTAGCACACAGCTGAATATGCCAGAAGGTGTGGTGATTTTTGTTTCCAAGGGCTTCCCTGCAGTGGTATGCAATTCACTTGGGTCAGCTATCAGCAAAAATAAATAAATATTAAAATAAAGTAAAATACAAATGACCTCTGCCAAATGGCAAGAAGGACACTGTGTAAAGACTAGACGCAGGGACAAGCAATGAATGGGAACTGTTGTCCTACTCTTGCTTGGCTTGCTGGTTTCCCAGAGGCCATTCTGGTTGGCTGCTTTGGGGAACAAGATGCAGGCCTACAAGGTCTGGTCCAGCAAGATTCTTCTTGTGTCTTCACACAGAAAAGCCTTTTGTTTGAAGAAACTGGACAGGTTGGCTGCTGTTAGGGAGTTAACAGTGGCTTATACTTCACCCAGCTTTGATATCATGATGCCATGCTATTTATAATCATGGAAGGCCATAGAATCATAGAATCATAGAAATGTAGAGTTGGAAGAGACCACAAGGGCCATCCAGTCCAACCCCCTGCCATGCAAGAACATCCTCAAAGCACCATTTGGAATTCCAGGGCCAACACAGGATTTGAGAGTACCCTATAGATGCTTTTTAGGTCTGGCAAGTCCTAATCAGTTATTTTTTTAAAGAGTTGTTTTTCATTAAAATATATTAAAAAGATATAAAATATATTTTTTAAAAATTAGCTGAAATTAATAAAAATTAATAAAAATTGAATGTTTTAACATTAACCCCCCTTTCCTTATGAACAAATAAAATCCCCCCATTAATACTCTTATTATCATTAAATTTACATTTATATGTTGCTGCTGGTAGACAACTCCAATCACTGGCCACATTGTGTAAGAAAGACAGGAAGCTGTAGTCCACCAACATCTGGAAGATGTCAGGTTGGAGAATTCTGGACATGATGGTCTGCTCTTATAAGGAGCAATTCCTTTTATTCCAATATTCATCTGTCCATGCTGAGGGTGAGGACGAAGGTTGCTGGAGTGAAAAGTGGAGATGGTTCCTGCCCCTTTCTTGGCTGTATAGAAGACAGACTTTCAGCTGGGGTTGCTTTTCACACAACCAGGTAACAAGAAACTCACTAAAGAAATTCCCTTTTCCGTACAACCTTTAAGAGGCCAGAAGCCCTCTCCAGTTTTCATTCTGGCTAAATGTTTCTATATGTTCCTAAGGTTATACTTTAATTAATGTCATTGAATATGGTACTGACTGTGAATTTTTAACTAAAAGGGAGTAAATTGACTATGGGGCATTTAGCTCCTTTTTCTGGAGAGAGAGAGAGAGGGGGAGAGAGAGAGAGAGAGAGAGAGAGAGAGAGAGAGAGAGAGAGAGAGTGTACACGCATACATGTGCGCATGCCTTCAAGTTGCCTGTCACTTTATAGGGACCCCACGAATTTCATCGGATTTTCTTAGACAAACAATACTCAGAGATAAGTTTGCTAGTTCCTACAGTACATTTATTGGTTTACCACTAAATTTTAGCTGCAAACCATGATCTCAGGAAAAAAAATAAAATAATAAAACTGCTGAGGAACACTGGGGGCTGTCAGAAGAGCTTGAGGGTACGTGGAGCCCCTTGAAGTAAACTCACTGGGCCAGGAGGACAGTACTGTTCAACCCAGGGTCCAGTCAAGAAGAGAAGTCCTGAACAAATAAGCTGCCATGCTTCCATCTTACTCCAAAAGGCCTCTCTGACCCAATACAGTCAGCCCTTCACATTTCATAGGGTTACAAGAGCCTTGCAAAAGTGGAAAGATTGCAAATATCAAAATGCATGTGTGTGTCTGTGGGAAGGGGACCGAGGCATGGTGGGGAAAGTGGGCACCCAGGGTCAAAACCAGGTCAGGGAAACTGTAGTTAGTTAGTTAGCTTCCTCCTACATTTCCAGGCATTTACCTTTTGGCTAGAAACAAGTAGGTTAGCTTAAATGTTTCTCACCTAGTCTCCCAAGGAATAATCCTCTCATTTCACCTTGATCTGCGAATAACCTCTTAGCTATGATTTCTGTGTTAATTTCCAAACAGAAAAATATGTTCTCTGTGTGTGTGTTTGAATTACAAGTGGTGAGCAATTGTGCTTGGTACTTAATGCATAGCATCTAATGACATAGCATCTAATGACATCTAATGACAAGAGCATTCCTGCATCTTATGCTTTGACCCAGAAACCTCAGGGCCTGGGACAATCTTGCACTGGCAACCCTAATATACTTATATCTCACCTTTATTTCATTGATCTCAAGACCGTATGGATAACTTTTCCTCCCCACCCTATCCTTATAGCAACCCTGTGAGGTAGGTCAGGATGAGTGAGAATGACTGGTCCAGGGTCCCAGTGAGTTTCTTGACTCCATGGGGACGAGAGGTTGGTTTCTTCCAAGTCCCAGTCCAATACTCTTCCTGCACCACACTGCCTTCTGATATTATGGGATAATACAGATGGTAACAAGTGCTGCAGCTGTGTTGTTCAGTACCTCTTTTTCAGGACACACTTGGTAGGAGAAATAATTTAATTGAAAACAATAAAGATGCAGCCGGCCAAGTGCCACTCTGCTAAATACTCCCTTCAACCACAGAGATCAAAATCTTACAGACCCCCATTCTATCAGAGAAGGGGTGGAGCACATGATGTTGTACAGTGGCCTCTCCACTTCTGCAAGGGTTTCGAACGCAGAACCCTTGCAAAAGTTGAAAACTGCAAATAACACCACCACCACCCCGGCGCTCTTCCTCCCATTCCTTTCTGAGGCTCCCCACCATTCCCTATGGCAACGGAATGAGGGGAGCTCTGGAGGGGAGAAAGGAGGTGTGAGTGTGCCTTCTCCCCCATTCCCTTGCCTTTTGCCTTGGTGTGTATTCTCTGTGCTGGGGCCAAAGGCAAGGGAAGGGGGGGACTCCAGAGGGGAGAAGGAAAGTGTGTGTGTACCTCCCCCTCATTTGTTTGCTTTTTGCCCGGGCACGCTTGCCTTCCTTCTCCATGCCCAGTAGAAGGCAAAAGAATGGGAGGAGCAGAATTGGGAGGGAGGAACACGTGTGCCTTGTGAACAATCAAATTTGCAAAGGTCAAACCCGCTAATGTGGAGGGAAGACTGTACATCCATTAGAGCAGATGTTGGACTGCAGCTCCCAGCAGACCTAGGCAGCACAGCCAACAGTAAGGAATGCTGGGTGCTAAGAGCGTTTGGAGGGCCCACCCTGGCTTAGACGGAAGCAAATGGACTGAATGAAAGTAGGAGAATGGAGCTGTGACCCTAGATTGCACCCACTTCCACCCTCTGCGCCATCTGACCAAGTGGGCTCCTCACTTCACTGAATGGCTTCTGTGTAAAGGAAGAGAGGTCATTCTGTGACTTCTTCGAACTCCATTTTCTCTGCTTTCTGCCAAGCTTCAAACAACACCAGCAGCAACTAGAGCAGGAAATGGCCCCCTCAAACAATGGCCCTTTTGCAAAACCATGTCCCTAAGGGTTTCGAGCAGAGATGGAGCCAACCCGGAACTCTCCAGGCCTAAATCACCCGGGACTCCAGGGGATGTGGGTGGGGGAAGGAGGACTGGGGGGGGGGAGAGAGAGAGAGAGAGAAGAAAATCCAGCCATAATGGGAAGTATGAAATCTGCACAGAATGTTTCACAAACTTCCTGTCTCACACTTCTCTACAGTATTCTCTTTTTCCACTTGTTATGGAGAAAAAGTCTCACGTTCTCTTTCCATCCCCATGTGCCCCCTAAATATATCTTGTTGCATATAGTGCACAAAAGTTCATCCTATAATCCATTTGTCCATCTTTAAGGTGCTGGTACTTTTGCTGCAACAGATTTAACATAGATCTGGAAGCTGTGTGTAAACTTATTCAGAATTCTAGATAACCCTCCACTCATATGGGGTAGGGAGGATATAACCCTTGAATGCCATAATACATTTGCTAGTCTTTAAGTGCCATAGGACTCTGCTGCTTTTGCTACAACAACATACCTACCCCTCTGAGAATATCTTTATCTTATGTACCTATGCTGTGCTCTTTGTAAGAGTGAAGTCAGGTGGTGAGGAAACAAAGAATTGTGGGGATTACTGAGGAACAAAAGGAGAATACAGGCATACCTCAGTTAACAAAGCCCCCAACAAAGAAGCTCCATTTTGCAAAGTCTTTTAATGCCTGCCTAGCTCTGCCTTTTCTTCCTTGTTCTCAATGTAGCTGGAAGGTTTTTAGCAGCATCAGAATGTTGAAGGATGGCTGGAGATTGCAGGCCATTTCTTCACTACACTGTTATAGTGCTATTATTCCACTTTCACCATCCTGTGGAATCCTAGATTTTGCAGTTTAGGGAGGGGCCTTTAGAATTCTCAGCCAGAGAGCTCTTTGGCCTCAGTAAACTACAAACCCCAGAATTCCACAGGATGTTGAAAATGGAATAATAACACTATAACAGTGTAGGGTAGAAATGGCTACAGACTTTTAGTGCTGAGTTGCAGCAGCATATCTGCAGCAAACAGTGCAAAAAGCAAATCTTGAGCTGAGAAAAAGCATGAGTATCATGCTTTAGCAGCAAAAGCCAATGCTGACAGCCTAATCAGACTGGGGTTGGACCCCTGTCCCTCAAAGAAACACAATACAGCAATATGTGGTCCACATGAATAGGTCACAACACCTGCAGCCTGTTAGAGACCTAAATAACTCAAACTCCCAGCCATCTGAGAGACTAATGACTGAGACAATCTCACCTCTCCAAGGCTCCACAGGTCTGTAGCAAGCTGTCTGAAGTTCGCCAACCGTTGGTGGGAAAGATCTATGCTAGCAACATCCTTCATGGCCTCACTCCCTCAAGCAGCCACAGTCCTGCTGAAAACTGCTTTGATACCAATCCTACTCTAGCCATGTATACCTACTTTAGTTAATTCTACTGTAGCAGCCTCTATAATGCCTTAGGAGCATGTCTGAACCCCAAAATACAGAGAAAAGAGATTAGACAAGCATGACTCACGAGCTATTGTCAGCACACTGAGAAAACATAGATCTGTAAGTTTGGCCACTAAAATGGAAATCATAAGAAAGCAGAGGCTAGTGAAAGTAATATCAATTCATTTTGGGAGAATCCTTAAGGTGGTCTCTAGAAGGTTAAAATGTTTCTGTTTACATATGCAAGTTTCACCTGATCCCATTGCTTCATTTCACAGGTTCATATTGTTTAGTTTTGAATAAAAATCTACTGAAAATATGTTGAACTAAGTGTTTTTTGTTCTCCTTCTTTATGGTGTAGGAATCTATCTGTATTTTTTCCCATATTATTCCTGCTTTTGGTAGCACCAAATTCTCTGTTAAAGAATTAAGAATGCATCTACTTCATTAACTGACATGTACCTGCATTTGCAGGTACCCTGCATACCCTCCAACAGTCTCACTTGCCCCCTTGTTCTCAGCCACCTACAACTGCAGCAAACTGAGTTCTGTAAAAGTGGTTTGAGCTCAGTGAGGGGGCAGGGAGAGGAATGGAAGGGGTAGAAATTTGTCTTTCCCAAGAAGCTCAGAGAAAAGTAAACTGCTGCAGCCTTTCCCAGTTTGTGTGTTCTTTCTCATTAATAACATTTGCCCTTTTGACCACATTCTGAGCTTGTTTGGCCACGCATGTCTTGATTTTTATTTGTGAAATGTTGGAGGGTATGATCTTTCCAGAAGTTGAAATTACATATCAGTATATAATTATAGCGACAGCCAACATGGTGTAGTGCAGAGCTTTCCAAACTTTTACTGTTGGTGACATGCATCATTTTACGACACAGTAATTCAGCTTTACTAGCAAACCGGAGGTTAAACTAACCCCATTAAAAGATATACGGACACGTACATAAATTGTAATAATGAAATGTAACAATATATCTAATGAAAACCTTTCACATATTTTTAACAATATGTGATTTATAAATAATAACATACATTTCCAAGATTGTAGGCAACACACCTACTAATGTGTCGTGGCACACTATTTGAAAAGCCCTGGTGTAGTGGTTTCAGCACTGGACTATGATCCTGGAGACCAGGATTCAATTCCTCGTGGGCCATGGAAACCCATGATAGCTTCACCTCAGGGCTACTGTCAGTCAGAAATGACGTGAAGGCATACAATCACAAATATCAAATAGATATCAAAATACCTAAAACCAAAAAATCAAATAAATAAAAATCAAATTCAGGGAATGGCTGCCTGGCTCCCTCCTCTCCCCTTAAGAGGGAGGTTACACACTGCAACACTTAGTTGCAGACCTCCTTGTATAAATCTCTTCCGAAAAGAAGGGAGGTAAATAAGCAGTGTCCCTTTCCAGCCAACCCCAAGGTGGAAACGGAATGTGGACCGAAGACTGTTAGAAGAGGACAGAGGTTTATGGTACATATACCAACCTTCCCCCTCCAGCCTACAATACCCACCATCCCTAGCAAACATGTCAAATGGTCATGCAAGTTGAGAATGAAGGGAGTTGTAGTCCAAATAATCTGGAGAGGGTGCCAAATTGTGAGGCTGCTGCATACGCTTATCGCACCTTTGCCCCTAGCAAAAAGGTTGTTTTGCATTGTTTTAAATACTTGCTGATCCAAGCCAAAAGAAAACTGGTGTATAGTACAGCCTTAAATGCTGGGATGGGAAGCTTTCCCCCTTCAGTCCCTCCAGGGATTGGGTTTGGGCTTGGGCAACCGCTCCCACAATTCCTTGCCATTAGTCCCAGGGGTTGGAGGGTTTTGGGACTTGTAGGCCAAAAATCTGAAGGGAAGAAGGTTCCTCACTAGGGTTGCTGCGGTGAAAATAGGGCGGCGGCAGCGGCAGCTCCTGGACTTTTAATGGTTGTGTAGAGGCGGGACTTAGGTGTTGCTTCTCAGCTGGTTGTGTGACAAGCAGCACCTAGTGAAAGATTCCCTCCTCCACACAACCATTAAAGGTTCAAGAACCCTCTCCGCTTTTCGATCTGGCAACTCTAAAGCAAAGCCCTTCTTGCAAGTTCCTTTGAAAGGAACTGCGTGCTACCTTTGCAGCTTTGAACGCTCAGCTGGGTGTTGGACACGGCGTTCCCTATCGGCACTGGGAACATTTCTACAGCATTTCATTCCCCTGTCTGACACGGGATGCGCGGTTCCCACCGACCTGCGCTCCCCGGGCCCCTTCCCTCGTCCTGGGAGAGGCCAGGCAGAAGGCGAAAGGGCCGGGAGGAAACGCTCCAGCTCCTTTAATGGGGTCCCCTGAGACCCACCGTACCCGAGCGCCTGCTTAGCCCCAAAGCCAAACGCGCCCTCCCAAAGCGTTTTCTTTTCCCGTGGAGTTTAGGAGAGAAAGAGAAACGCCGCCGGCGCCTTTGCCCGGGCTTCCCGTTGCCTAGCAACCAGCCCCTCGCCCGCTCCGCTTGCCTGGGATTCCACTGATGCACATTACGCCGTTGTAAACACAGTTGCCGTGGCAACCGGCGGAGCGAGGGGGTGAGAGCGCGTGGAGTGGAGCCGCCCCTGTTTCGGAAGGGGCTGGAGGCGGGGTCGGAGGAAGGACTGTGCTGTAGAGGTCAAGGGAGTCCCTTCTAGGCGGTGGAAAAAAACCCTACTCCGCCTCAAGGGAATATGCAAGAGAAGGAGATCTGACATCTAGATGTGTCTCTCTCTGTATGCGTGGAAGAGTTGCTCCCTGACCCTGGTGGTAGTTTTTGTTTTGGATTTTAAGGGCCTCCCCGCACTACACTGTTATAGTGCTATTATTCCACTTTCAACCTCCTGTGGAATCCTGGGGTTTGCAGTTGAGGGAGGGGCGTTTAAAAAGAGAGCTCTTTGGCCTCAGTAGACTACAAACCACTTTCAACAGGACGTTGAAAGTGGAATAATAGCACTGTAACGGTGTAGGGTGGAAAGGCCCTAAGTCTCATTAGTCCCAGTCAGTATGGACAGTTGTTAGGGATGGTGGGAGCTGTAATCTAAAATACCTGGAGGGTGCCAGTATGGGGATACCAGAGCTGCTTTCTAGTGTCTTGCACATGGTATCGTAAGTTCAAAGAAATCAAAGATAGCCTCCCAGGGCAGTGGGTTTCAAACTGAGAGCAAGGATCTCATTTTGAATTGGTTCAGTTGTGAGGCACCTCTGAGCATGCATCACAAAAGCCCCGAGTGTTGTATTAGGCATACTAGGACATGCTCTCTGTTTGTGCAGAACATTCGCACTAGAACAGCCTCTTGAACGTCATCATGGACACTTATAAGAGTGCCTTTTGGTACTGTATCCGGCAATCTTCTGTGGCTGCGCATTACAAGAAGGTGTAGGGATGTTGTTATTCCAGCTCTCATCGGCTCCAAAGGATGGTATGCAAACTCACATCAATCTTAGCAAGCGTTGCCAATGGTCAGGGGTTATGGGAATCCAGCAACGATTTGCACAGATTCCCCAACCCCTGATTTAAACTTCACTTGCTATAGTTCCGGCTGAACGGGGGAGATTCATACCACAAGCCCGTAACATGTTGTATGTGCCAAAAGTGCAGACCGAACAGATTCCCTCCTCTCAGAGTCCAGCACACGCTGCTACAATTTGTGTGTGTTTGTGTGAGCAGCTTACAACTCAGTGTTGGCTTATTGCAGCACTACGAAACAGTTGAAAGTAGAATGGTGATGCAGTAAAATGCAGGCGGAATAAAGAGATGATGAAATTGTCACGTGACAGCTTTCTCACTCTCGATAGATCTCCTTGACATGTCTAGCATGCCTCTTGACTTGAGACTATGGGACATTGAGGAGTTAAGGCCCAACATCTCTGTGAAATCTCACCCCGCCCCTGCTTAAAAAAAGATCTGGATGTCTTCGAGACTTGTCACAGTGACCTTATTCACAATGCTTCTGTTGGATGAGACTGAAGGAGGAACAGATTGTAGCACTACCCTGACTAATCTTGTCTATTCGTACCTCTCAATGTTGTGTTGTTATTTTTGTCCTTTTAAGTCTTTTCCAACTTACAGCAACCCTAAGGTGAACCTATCATTGGGTTTTTTGGAGGCTGAGAGTATGTGATGTGCCCAAGGTCATCCAGTGGGTTTCTGCAGCCAAGCAGGGAATTGAAACCTGGTCTCCAGGGTAATACTCTAATGCTCAAACCGCTACACCATGCTGGCTCTCAATACTGATATACAAATAGGAAAGTTTACAAAAATGGTTATTCTTTGCAGCAGAGGTGTAGAACCTGTGGCCTTCCAGATGTTCCTGAGTTGCAAATCCACTAATTATGCTAGTGTCTAGTGGGAGTTGGAACTGAACCACACCTGATGGTAGACACGTTTCATACCTTGTTTTCACATCATAGGAGAGAGTCTTTGGCAGTGTTTAGGGAAAAAAGTAAGAGGACTGAAAAAAGATCTCCACCTCCCCCCGCAGACCTGGTGGTGAGGAAGTGAGGAAGTGGCGTAAGTATGTGTTCCACCAGTCGTCGTGACAGGGCTGCTGCCAGCCCCTGGGCTCCCTGGGCAAGATGTCCGCTTAGAGTGGATATACTCACCTCTCCTACAGCAACAGTTCAGCTTCCCTCTCCCTCCAGACTCAGTCAGTTTCACTGCCCAAATAGCATGTGCAAGGCAAGTATAGAAAAAGCTATTGGCAACTATTAGTTACAATGGTTATACACCATAGGTGGCAGTATGCTTCTGTAAGCCAGTGGCTGGGGAACATGAATGGGAGGGTGGTGGTGGTTTTGCTCTCACGTCCTGCTTGTGGGCTTCTCTAGTTGGCCACTCTGGAAAAAGAATGCAGGAGTAGCATGCCTTTTTGTTAGACTCAGTACAATTCTTCCTCCATACTTTATGCAATTGGGAGGGTGTGGCAGGAATCAGTAGTAGTCCCCCTTTGAATGGAAATGGGTCTCTGCTGAGTCTGAGGCTTTGCCTCAGATAACACAAGATCCCTAAAGATGAATTTGGGCTTGGCCAAGAAGGAACACAGCAGCATTCCTCGCCTCAGCCCAGCATCCCTTTTTAACTTACATCCAGTGAGCCTTCAGCCAAATTCTGGCTCCAAATGGTAATGGGGTAGAAGAACATACCTTCTCACTCCTTCCTCCTTCTGCAATTTTATTGCTGTTTAGGTCTTCAAATCTACACCAGGAAATTACAACCAGGATGGTTTAGGAATGTAGAAGAGTTGTGGAGCTTAAGCATAGCCTGCTTAAATTCTAAGCTATGTCCTGTTGCTCAGGTAGGTTGCTCAAAAGCTATTGTGTAGGAAATCTCCTGTCTCCTGCTGCTCAAAGTCTCCATCCCCACTAGCTTCCCAAGTATTTTCAATAGCTGAATGTACTTTGGTTAGGCTGCAAGGAAAAGGCCAATGATGCTATTCTGCCTTGTCTGCTGTCCTCACTAAGCCTGGGGATAAGTTAATGTAACCACATTTAAAGTAAAAATTTAAGAACTATCAACATATCCTATTATCTTGGATGTTCATTACATTCTTCCCCAATCTAAATTGTACCCCAGGCAGCTGGTTCTGTTGCACCACCTGAATATGGTTGTTATACAACTGAATACCTACTGTGTGTATTTCCAAGTGTCCATGGGTGAATGTTTGGATGTGTGGGTGTGCCTATATATTTGCAAGTGGATTTGTGCATTTGCACATCAAATACCAAAATGGATTGGATCAGTGGCTTGGCCCAGGTAAAACACAGTGTAAGTCACCCATGTTGCTTAACATTAACTGATACCAGAGGCTGACTTGTAAGTAATGGGGGGTATTTTTCTGTTTATAGCCCTATTCAGGTATTATTTAATTATACATGGAGGAGGGACTGTCTTGAATAGGCAAACCCCTCACCTCACACATCATATAGTCCTTCTTAAGTTTCCATATTTATAGCATGAACATCTCTTAGAGAAGGGGGCACTCTGTGTACAGCTATGCATACAGGCTGAGACCCTGAACTCTTTGTGCAGCCCTATTCATGTTTGCATATTCAGGTACATACTCTTGAATGACCACTAAATGGGGCTAATATGTGTGATTGTCTCTATGGTAGGCTTCCTTGTAACTTTGTTAACATGAAGAGTCTTTGCTCCTGTCTAGTGTAGTGTTGCCGTTAGACTCTAGACACATCAGATGTTCAACTAGGACAATGGAAAATGCAGATTTACCTCCACCTTTCACCATGAAACTCACCAGGTAACCCTGGACCAGTCACCCTAGCCCATTCCAGAGTAGAGGCCATCTTAGCCTCCTCCCAGGCCACTGTACCCTGCCATCACTTGTTTGGTGGCAAAGTAACAAAAAAAGGGTGGGGATGAAAACCCAGATTTTCCTTTGAAAACAAGGTGCACGCTCCCCACAGACTTTGTTTCCAAAGAAAAGTGTGGCTCCTCACTCTCTTTTTCACTGCCCTTTCCACTGCAAATTCAGCTTTTTTGGGGCAAGGGATGCAAAATTAGACTCAGGGGTCTGTGATGTAGATTTGGGGGAGGAGAAATGTTATTGCATTAATTAGATAATTTAAGGTAAGGATTTGTTGGGAGTGTGAGACAATGGAATGTTAGGAGCAACTGATAGTTGTCTGAATGTTGAGGGGATACTTAAAAAGCTAGGTGAGTGTCCATCAGAATGAGAGTTGGGTCTGTAAGGTTGGGATTGGATTGGGAGTCTGTCAGGGTGAGGATGAGAAATTACAGATGTTAAGAAGAGTTGGTCAGGATCATAGGATATACTTTAGAGAGTGAGAGAGATGAGTGTCAGTGTCTGGAAAATGAGTGAGACATGCGAGTTTAAGTTAGTGTCAGAATGTAGGTGTGTTAAGTAAGTAGTTATCAGTGTTCAACTTGTTTTTACTACATCACTTTTTATTATACACTTGTGCTGGGAATGCTACAAAAGGAATATCAGAAAGCTTGAGGTCAGACACATGGTGCCTGTGGTGGCAACAGTTATTCAAAGGTGGTGGTGGGATTACATCGATAAGTCTTGCACAGGAACCACAAGGGCATCTAGAAGGTCTCCGCATTTGATGCCAAAGTGGTGGGACAGGAGAAGGCCCTCATATTAGTGGCAGAAGTGGGGATAAGTGGAAGCCCTCACATTTGTTGGCAGTGGGTGGGATAGGCAGAAACCCTCACGGTGGGTGGCAGTAGGTGGGATCGGCAGAAGCCCTCATAGGGTCACATATGGCACGTGAGCTGCCTGCTGCTCACTCCTGATTCAGCCCTATGGATTTTCCAGCTCATGCACAGGGCTAGAGCATGAGGGGAAGGACATGGATGTTTAAGTGAGCCCTGATGCCCAGCATTCCCCCTTACCCAGCTGCCTTTTAAATTTTTGTGTGCTCAGCAGGAGAGCTGCATGTTTATACTTCCTAGTCTCTGATTGAAGAACATGGGCTTCCACCTCTAAAGGCTGTCTGAACATAAGCATGTCACCTTGATCTTCTTAGAGGAAAAGTGGAGTATACATTGATTTTTTAAAAAAATACATGTACTGTTTCTGCTGTCCTTTCTGCAAGTGGGATTGCTAGCTTTTAAACTGGCTCCTGGTAATGAGGTTTCAATAAAAGGATGAGCCATACTTCACTTGCTGCTTTCTGTACATCAGTTTTTCCGAGGCTGAAGAGTGAATTTTTGCGCTTTTTTTTTTGTGTGGTCAGGTGGCAACTTGATTGCCAGGGGACCTTTATGTGAACAATTGTGGTGAGTCAGTAACTTCGCCCTTCTGTCAGGTTGCCGCCTGTAAAATGGAGGTATTGTTCATTGCCAAGTGAAATTCTTTCCATTCAGTGTACCCATGCAGTGTGGGAACAATCACATACAGCGAAGCTCTGTCCCAAAATGAACATGTGCTGTCATCATATTACCGGATGCCATAAAACAAATAAGGCTAAGGATTTATATATGCTTTCTTCCCTGGGATTGTAGATGTATTTTGGTAAATGACAAGCAGGGCTAAGCATGCCCCCCCATGTGTCTTAACTCCATTGCTCAGCTTGTCAGAGTCACAAGGAAACTTCCTCACATTGTATAACCATTGTGTGCAACCAATACACAAGGACTTAGATGTTTACATTAGATTGGAAAACAATCCCTTTACCTGTGTACTCTGGCTTCTACGTTCCTCAACACATTTTCAAAGTGGCTTCCCGGTCTTTCTGAAGGCTTTCTGTGTTGTTTTTTCCCCCATTAGCAATCAGATAAATTCAACAAAAGCAAAAACGTCTAAACACAGGCTGCAGACATTAAAAAAAAACAAACCCTCAGACTGCAGCTTTTGGCTTCAAGAGCACTAGGCTCCCCAGCAACTGACCTAGCTGGTGAAGTGCAGAGCTTGGAAAAGTTACTCTTTTGGAAAACAGCTCCCAGATCCCAGGGCTAGAATGGTTAAGCCTATGACTTGAGCTCGTAGGACCTGTTTTGTTTCCTGCTAGCATTCTGAGGCCTGCCATGCAGAGCCACAACATGGTATTTCACGGGGCAATTTTGGACTGAACCTCATGAACTGCACGTGCATGTCATTCAGCTCATGAGGGATACCAGGGTTGGAGAGCCAGCCTTTGCCCTGAACCAGTTCCCTGCTCCTTGGTATATATAGCAGTGGGTTATGAATGTGCTAAGTAAGTAAAAAACAAACAAAGAATCCAAATTACCAGTGTCTGGGCCCATCATTCACTGGACATTTGGGCAGACTTTATAGAGAAAGACAATGCTTTGGTTCAGGAGTCTGGCACACTGGTGTTGCTGAGTGTCTTCCAGCTAACTCTGGGTGGGATGTTGAGTGTCCTGCTGGGATTTTGAGTATCCTAGGAGAATGACAACAGAACAGAGCTGGGGATTCTAGCATAGTTTGGAAATGTTTTGGATAACACCTTGTGATTCTCTCAGCCTGTAGGACCACTGAGGTCCTTGTAATCTAAAAGGGACGACCTCAAGCTCTGGATTCTAATTCCTAGCCTGAATAGGCAAGAGCAGGCAGGTGCTGAAACATCTTCCATAGATTCCAGTGTTTCTCAAGTGGGTGTCCAGCCACCCAAAGGCAGAGTCCTCTTGACTAGAAACCAGGACCTCAAGTTCTGTGAGCAGCTGCCTCCTGCCAGGCACTATCAGAACTGCAGCTTGAAATATCTCCATCCACCCAGCCAGGTGACTGGGCCTTTCTACACAGGAAGGACTAAATAAAGGCTTTATGCTTGGACTGAGATTTTGCCTGAGCAACAAGAAGTGTTCCTGGCTTTGTTCAGGGATGTTTCTGTGTGCCCTTTTTGCTCGTGGCTCACCTATCTGAATGATGTTCTTCAGCATCAGAATCTGTTGTCTGAAGCATTTGGGACCTGAGCTACCATGAATACCAGTTTGTCTTCCACTCCCATTTTTCAACAAAGGAAGAAAGGAAAATGCACAATACAACATGACCTGGTGTGATAATGGGCTCTTCCCATTATCCAGGCAACATAGCTGAAGGGGGATAGTTCTCTCTCCAGGTAAACGAGTTAATGAGGTGTCAGATTTAAGTTGCATTTATTGGGGGTCAACATCCTAGAAGGACATCAGAAATCACAAGAGATCATTGTGCAATCAGCAAGACCAGATGGGGAGAAAGGTGAGAAGCTTCCAGATGCTTCTACTCGAGGGCAGGAGACAGCATTGAGCAGGAGAAAAATTCCCCCTTTCCCTCACACCTGGACACAGGACACTTTGGATCAAATATTGGTGTGCACATCCTAGACAACCTGCTGTGTTTCAAGTATGAACCTGGGGGATGGCCTTCAGGAGGATTTGGGAAATATGTAAACCACACCACAATAAGGTATCCGTTGGCTGTCTTTATTGAAGAGTGAAACACTGTAATTTCAGTTGCTGTGTGCATTCTAGATGACATTCTGTGGTTAAAATGTGTGCCCCAGCTTGAGTACTCTGTTTTCAAGGAGTAAGAAGAAGTAAAAATAGCAAACCGTGTGATATCTCAATCTTGGCCATTAGTTGGCAAGCTACAATGAAGGATAAACTGCAGTGATTCCCCCTGCCCCCACCCTGGAAATACAACAGCTTGGATCCATTCCAGATTAACAAAATGGTGAATCTCTTTGCTGATTCCTTCTTCCTCCTTTAGCTCCCTGTCCTTCTTGAAAAGCATCTGGGATGCAGTTATGGGGAGATTGATTCCCACCTGCCATCTTCTTCCAGCTGGATCCTGGTGCTTACCATGAATAGAAAGAGCCCTTCCATTCACAGAATGGCCAATCTGGATACAACCCAATAACTTGTAATAACACAGCATTGTCAGTTGTCTGGAAAATCAAAACACAAAAAAAGCACCGCCTCACCTGCCTTTCTGCCTTTCACATCAGCTTGGTCTGTAGAACTCAGCAGGCAAAAACTTTTCACAGCATGGAGATGCACATTATCACACTGCTAATGTCTGCAGATCAATCTGCTATTTAAAGGCATAAAACGGGAAAGTTTTTTTTTTAAGTTTCTAACTCTATTGTAAAGTGCTAATGGAAACATGGATGTGGCTTCTTAAGATCTGCAAACGATATATATGACACTCAGCAATTGTATCTTGGAACCTGCAGACCACCAACCAGGCACAGTGGATGCCCGTGGGATTCAACTGACCCCACTGTTGATTTAGAAATAGGAGTTTCAAATTTGCTAAAGCTGCTGCTCTTTGCAATCCAAGCACCCATTCAGTTGAAGAAAGGTGGTGGTAGAGAACCAAAGGAAGATCCTGAGATTTTTTTTAATGCTGTAGTTCTAATTCTAAAGCTTGAAAAACAACCTCTGGACAAAACATTGCTTTTAGTATTCATCCCAATTAATGCAGGTGGGATCAAAGTTATGAAAATACATGACTGTAGTATGAAGATTGCTTGGGAGCTGTTGCCAGGCTACCTTGGTGCTACTCTTAGTAGAACGCCTACCTACCGGCAGTCTGGCAGCACATTAAGCAGGTAAGCAATTAACATGATTCATAGGTTGATTGGTAACAGGGAAATTGGGAATGTGTACGGGGGGGGGGGAGATATTTGGACCTCCATGCTGTATGTTATGGATTCCAGCTCTCACAGTCCTTTACCACTGGCCATGCTAGCCAATGCAGAAATCCAAAACATCCAGAGAGTCAAAAGTTCCCATCCATATACATATAAATATATAAAGCTGCCTTATACCACATCTAACCATTGATCCATCTGACTCTCCTACCCTGACTGGCAACAGCTTTTCAAGGGAGATTTTCCCAAGAAAAAAATGGATACTGAAACTTTTGCATAGATGTGCTCTGTCATTCATCTATAGTCCCATTCCATCTGAAACCTGCATAACAGTTTGCTAGCAATTCTATGACTAGTTTGAGCAGAATTCAGGCATGTGGAATCTGTTTTCTTTCTCACCAAAATCCCAAGGTGGCTGTAGAAGGGCAAACTGAGGTGTTTCTGAGCACATGTTCAATCCAGGAGTTTATTTTAGGTCCCAGAACTGGAGCTCATGTGCAAATCCTTTCACATACCAATATCCTACTATTTCCCACTAAGGTCCCCGGCTCCCAGGGCCTAGCCTTGTGTCTCAGGGCTCAGCTTTTCTTCAGTCCTCAGGGCAGGGTGGAAGAATTTCAGAGTAAGAGCATTGCTTTGAAAAATGTGTACATATATACATTTTCCTAATGTGTTAGATATTTGTTAGCATACATACTCTCTGCAACCGTAGATTGCCTTTTGTACAGTCACCAGGGCTCACATCCTTTGATGCGACAAGGGGTCATTGCTATATCACGGGTTCCGGCCCTGAAATCTCAGAACATGGGATAGTCTTGAAATGATAACCTTGTTTCCATCATGCTTATTTTTCTCTCCATATTTTTTTAAAAAAACTTTTATTATATAAAATTTCCGCTTGTTGTGTGCCTTCAGATCACTTTCAACTTATGGGAATCCTAAGCCAAACATATCATGTGGTTTTCTGGGGCTGAGAGTGTGTGATGCGCCCAAGGTCACCAGTGGGTTTCCATGGCCAAGCCAGGAATCAAACCCTACTCTCCAGGGCTGTAATCCAACTCTTAAACCATCACACGGTCCAGCTATATCTGTTGCAGAAATCAGAGATAGAGACCCACGGAAAATGGAAAGCATTTATTAAGCCGGCTGGTCCCGGTAGAATAGCTTCCAAAGACTGAGAGAGCCCTGCTTCTTTAAGTTCACAACAATTTATACATTTTCCAGTACAGTGTCATCACATGTTCAAGAAAGGATACAGATGTGTACAAACGTTCCCACCTCACTACAATAGTCCATTCTCTAGCAATCTACAAATGTTGCAAAGTAACCAGAAGCGAGCCGACATTCTATTCTGCCTCACATTCCGTCTTAACAATGTTTCACCTTCAGTTCCTCACAAACACAGAGAGAAATAACTGCTTTCTCCCACATATCCACTACAACCAGTTTATTAACAATTTCCAATGGGACACAATACAGATCCAATGATGTACCTCTTTACAATTAAAAATGAGACAATAAATGGAGGGGATATGGAATAAATTAGTCAGTAATAACATCCTTCCACAAATTGAGGTGTGGTTGAGGAGGAGATATTTGTACTAATGGTCTACATGGTTGTACTAATTGTACTAATGATCAACATGGTCTAGGAATGGGACCACACAGTATAATCAGGACTCTTCCTGTCCAATATGCTCCTGCAATCTGAGTACCTTGGTTTAGATGTGGAATATTATTTTTTCCTATAGTTCAGCTGTTGGAAATTCAGACTCCATGCTGATCTACCTCAAGTGATCATGAGATCCCAGTTTATCTTCTGTCCACACCAGAACTGGAAAAAGTGCTTCTGTGCCCACATTAAGATCATACAGCACCACAGGCCATTTTGCTTCTCTGCCATGCTGGTGTGTGTTGTCTGTATTGAATTAGTATCTAGTCCTGTGACTTGCTGTGTAGGATCATACCAGCTGTCTCTGGCATCAGCTGCTTGTTTGTGGGCAGCTGGTACTCAAAGGAATACTGTTGTTGGATGTGGAGGCTCTATTTAGTTAGGCCTGAGTTATAGAGTTAGCCATTCATTCATATGTCATCAGTTTCCTCACAAGGGATTGTCAGCAGATTTTGTTCTCTGGTAAAACATAAAACTGTTGCATGTTGTTTTGCTGGCGTTCTTTTCAGCAACCACAAAAAATAAAATAAAACAAAATAGTGTTCCAAGTTGAAAGCTGCATCTCTTGAAAGCATCCAGATCCAAAGCCATGATTTAGCCCTCTGGGTCAACATCATGTAACAAACTAGTTAGTTGAGGGGAAAGGCTTAAAACTGTACATATTTGTTAACTGCCATCAAGCTGACTTTGATTTATGGCAACCCTATCAACGGAAGACCTCTAAGTCACCTTATCATCAACAAACCTGCTCAGGTCTTGCAGACCTGGGCCATGGCATCCTTTATTGCAGCTATTCCCCCCTAATGCAGTCTTCCTCTTTTCCTACTGCTGTCTACTTTACCAAGAGTTACTGCCTTTTCTAGCAAGTCATGTCTTCTCATGATATGGCCGAAGTACAACAATCTTAGCTTAGGCATCTTGGCTTCTAGAGAGAATTCAGGCTTGATTTACTCTAGGAACCATGTATGTGTCTTTTAGCAGTCCACAGTATCCATAAAACTCTTCTCCAGCCCCACATGTCAAATGAGTTGATGTTCTTCCTATCAGCTTTCTTCACTGTCTAGCTTTCCCCACCATTTCCAGAAGTTAGAAATATGATGGCATGGACAATCCTAGCAATGATACATCTTTACACTTCAGGTTCTTGTCTAGTTCTTTCATAGCCACCCTTCCAAATCCTAGTCTTCTTCTGATTTCCTGACTGCAATTTCCATTCTAATTAATGACTGAGCCAATGTATGGAAAATCTTGAACCACAGAGTACCTTCCGTACATGTGGGGGTTCTGTTCCAGGAACTGTTGTGCAACACAAAAAACCACAAAGCATTATGTCCCATTATAGTCAGTGGATGCAACATGCACATGTCCACTGCATTCATAGACTATAACGGATGTGACATTTTGTGTGATATCATATTAGTGTTTGCAGAGATTGCAGTAAGGAAAGGGCCACTGTATATCAATGTTTTCATTGCCTGTATTAAAGTTGTGTCAATCATCTGTGATCATTGTTTTTGTTTTCTTAATGTTCAACTGTAAACTTCCCTTTGCACTTTCTTCCTTGACTTTCATCACTAATCCTTCCAAGTCTTTTTTATTTTCTGCTAATAATATGGTGTTATCTACATATCATAAGTTGTTGATGTTCCTTCCTCCAATTTTCACACCTCTTTCCTATGAGTCAATCCTGCTTTACATGCAATATATTCAGCGTACAGTTTAAATAGACAGGGCTATAAAATGTAGCCTTGCCTGACTCCCTTGACACTTGGAAACAATTCTATTTCTCCATATTCTGTCCTTATGATAGCTTGTTATCCTGGGTACAGGTTACACATCAGGATAATCAAATTTTGTGGCATACCCATTTCTTTAAGAGTAATCCAAAATTTTTCATGATCTGCACAAGCAAAGCTTTGATATAATCTAGGCAGCACAAGGTGACTTTCTTCTAATATTCTTTGATGTGCTCCATTATCTAATGCATGTTTGCAATGTGATCCCTAGTACCTCTTCCTGGTCATATATAGCATCTCCACTCTTGGTTTAAATTTTCCTTTGATTTCTGACTTCTGGTCTCGATGGTGTGGTGACAAGCAGCAACGTAGGGTTGTTCCCCTGCTGACCTGTGGTTGCTGGCAATTTAACCAACTCTGAGACATCGCGAGTTGGTCAATTTCCCCCTGGTAAGGGGGGAACGGAGAGGGCTTGAAGTAGACCTGGTTCTGTGGTCTAGTTCTTATGCCTACTGAAGTTTGGTGTAGCAGAGGATGGAGAAGACAACAATGAGGTCACAGAGCCACCACGATCGCTGGTAAGCAGCTGCTTACAGCGGTGGAAGCTGTGCCTCGAGGCTTGTCAAGCTTCAATGTAAAATCCAAGTTTCCTACGCTAGCTCGAGGGAGATTTAATTCCATGACAACCAATACTGAAAGGGATCTGGAAAGAGATAAGAGACATCCCCTTTGTAAAAGATGGAGATGAGAGAAGGGAGATGGGGCTGGAACGTCAAATCGGAAGAGAAAGAAGTTTGCTTAATTTAATTTTTTAGGCTTTTTGGACTTGATTTGTTATATCATGGATCGGCAAGTTTAGATAATAAATATTGCAGGGTGTAGTTGATGTATGTTGATCTAACAACACACTATCGCTACAGTGAGGAGAGTGGTGATCAGCCACAGTGAGGTGTAGCGATAGGAGAAGACTAGAATAACCAGACTGTGCTGGATTTTATTGAACAACAAATAATACATTGTAATTGAAACTATTACAATTAAAATCACGAAGATAGTGGAGGACGAGGAAGAATACATTAATTAAATTTCATCAATTAAGTGATGTTTAGAGACATTAAATAGTTATAAATAAGAGAGGCAGTCAAATTGGAAACTAAGGCTGGTAATAGCAGCTAAAGGTGAAAGTGGCTTTGAAAAGTGTCCTTGGAGGGAAACCTTGAGACAAGGAGGAGAAAAGAGAAAACATCGATGTGGGGGACTAGAGAAAAGAAGTTAAGAGACAAGTCGTAAGAGAGAACAATTAAAAGAAGTCTGGATACAACAATTTAAAAGATATTTGTTTTTTTAAAAAGGAGGAAAACCACAGGGGGACAGAAAAGTGATTTAATTGTTTCAGACCCCTCAGGTTGCAATTGATTAACTATTTAAAGTGTCTATATTGGGGATTTTAGCATTAAGTATAGACAGTCTATTATAAGTACCTATTTAAATTGCCTACTTAATTTCCTGGAGTATTGTTCTTTGGGTTTTTTATATTGATTACAATTCATCTACATAGCTATTAATTAATGTCAATTATTTTTTTAAATAATTTTTATTAAGTTTCACAAATAAAAAAAACATCTCAAATTGTACTTTTACATGTAATGTTTTTGTTCTTCCACTCTGATCTAGTTTTCATTTTCTAGATATCTACTCACATATAAAAAATTATGCCTCACAATTCCATGTTCATCTTACGTGTTTGATCTTGCATTTCTCTCATCAACTCCTGTTATGTTACAGTTATTCCCCTTTAATTTCAACCATAATTCAGACATTTTCACTTGGCAGTTCCCAGCAATTACCCATTACAGTTTGCCATTCTGCTTTTATCTGATCGTCCGATTTCCCCTTTAATCTTTGTGAAACAATATCCGCATTTCTATTCTCAATAAATGCCCCCCACCATTGTTCGATTGTGGGTATTTACTGAGACTTCCACAATTTGGCATATTCAGTTCACGCTGTCGTTATCATGTACAATTAATGTCAATTATTAAGGTGTACAAAAATAATTAATTACTCATTAAGAAGTATACTTAGGAAATGTTGGTGATATCTAAGTGCCATTGTAGAGAACTGTTAAAGTGTTAAAGTGCTAGTGGGTACATTTGGATGTGAAAGAAATAATAACTTTGTTAACTAGAAGGTTTCTTAAATTTGTATAGTATTATTATCAAATTCATATAATAATTTAATTTAGTGGCAATAATTCTAATTCTACTGCTTCTGATAATTAATTTAGACAACTGCTAGGAATATTGTTAGGAGATATAGTGAATAACTGAATATAAATATAATCTTATTTTATATTTATTGATTGAGATAACTGGATAGCTGAAATAGTGAGATAACTAGACTGACGTAAGTGAATTGATTTACTGTTATTTGAGTTTAAATTGATTGTTTAACTGAAAGGGGCATCTATTAAGAGGGAAATGAGGAGGGAGAATAAAAAGAGGATTAAGTTAGGATTGTTAGATTTAGAGAAACGTGACTTTTGAGTCTTTCCTGTCCTTTTCCTGTGACTCTCCCCATAAAGATTACATATAGATTTTTCTAAGCAGTATCTTTCCAGCTGCTTGATCAACATTTGTGATTGGGCTTTTTTTTTTCTCCCTCCTGTTTGGGAACCTTGAGGTGAAGCTGTCTGATGAGATATTTATATCTCACGGGCCAGCTGATTCCTTCAAGGAAGTAAACAGCACTGCTAAGACTTGATAATTGAATAAATAGTTGTAACAGTAAATTGATATTAGAGTGCCACCTGTTGGCTAACGGTAAAATTTCGTCCTTTATCAAAACTCAGTTTCAAGGAATTTATTTGAAAATTGTCACTGGGGTAAGGAAAGCTGCTATTACAGCTACTTAAGCTCTGACCCAAACAACTACCAACAGAAGGCCATCAGTAGAATTTTCTACAAAACTGGTAGAACCATCTACTAAGTCTGTGGATGCGACTCTCCAAATTTTGGAGGAACTGAGAAGCTTCAAAGCAGAAATAAGACAGGAGTTAAGGGACACTAGACAGGAAATGAGAGCAGACTTCAAAAGAGAACTAGATTGCTTGGGGAAGAGAATGGATGCATTAACCAAAGATGTAACCACATTGAAAAAAGACATGGGAAATGTGCATGATAAGTTAAAACAGACAAAAGATACAACTAGACAAGTAAGTGAAATTCAAGATCAAACACCTTTTGCAGTAACTGTTCTGGAGTTGAAAAATAGCAAGTGTTGTTTGAAACTGAGAGGTGTGCCAGAAGTGCAAGCAGAGAATATCCGAATGAAAATTTTAACAGCCTTGGCTAACTATGTGAATCTACCTTTGGCGCAGTTAGAGGCAGAGACAGACAGGACTTTTTGTGTTAATTCCAGAACAGCGAGAGATAAGAACCTTCTGTGAGATGTGGTCATATCCTTCATTAAACTGTGAACTAAGGATATTATACTTCAAAAAAATTACAGAGAAGCATTAGTTATAGATGGTAAGGATGTGAAAATCTATAAAGATATTCCCATCCAAATCTTTAGACAAAGACAATATTATAAATTTCTGACACAATTCCTCCTTAAGAACTATATCAGTTTTAGGTGGAATAGAATAGAGTAGAAGGTCTCTCCTTTAGTTTCTGTCAGAAAAGGTGTAACATAACATCTGTGGATAGAGCTAAACTGGCTTTGGAAAAATTAAAGAAGGATATAGAAAGACCTCATGTGACAACAGATCAAACAAACCAGACAATGAAACCAAAGGAAGACAAAGACGAACAAGCTTCCTCAGCTGGAGATGTATTTAACAAAGGATTGTCAGAAGAGTTAGACAAAGACATAGAAGATATAGATCAGGAAACAGAAGAAGAAGCAACTGAGAAAGACCCTGAATAATTGGTTAGTGCCCCCCTATTAGATGGTAATTAAGTTTTTGTCTTGAATATTAAAGGATAAACAATACAGTTAAGAGAAAACATGTGTTTCATTATTTAGAAAAAAGAAATTTGGATATAATCTGTTTATAAGAAATTCCTATGAAGAATAGGGACATAATTTTTTTATGAAACCCCAGGTTAGGAAGTTATTACACAGCAACTTATAATAAGAAAAAGAGAGGACTGGTAGTGTATGTTAATTCTAAATATGAGGCTGAAGTGGTATTTAGTGATCTAGAGGGCTATTACTTAGGAATGGAGGTCAGTCTTATAGATTATAAATTATTAGTAGTTGGAATTTATTCTCCTATAGATGGGAAAGATAACTTCTTTGAAAAAATTACAAAGAACTTACTTAAATATAGTAGTGAAAGAAACCAAGAAAATTTATTAATGTTAGGGGATATGAATGGGGTGAATAACCCATTAGAAGACAGATTCTCGACAAATGAAATTAAGAAAAATCAAGGGAAACTTCCTAAGAGCTTTTTTCAAGTATTAGATTACTTTTCACTTATAGATGTATGGAGTACAAATACGGTGAGGAGAAAGGATGTACTTTTTATTCAGAGAGACATAGATCCATGTCTAGAATAGACATGTTTCTATTGTCTAAAAAAATGTGCACAAAAATAAAGAAAATGGAAATACTATCAAAGGTGACATCAGAACATAATCCGATACAATTGGAATTGAATACGAGAAGATGGGAGTTTAACTGGAGATTAAATGACTGTCTATTAGGGAATGACAAATATGTTAACCAAGCTAAGGAAATATTAATGTACTATTTTAAAGAGAATACCACGGAAGATTCTCCTATGAAAATCATCTGGGATGCTGGGAAGGCATTAATGAGAGGGTATTTTACTAAATGGGGGGCCGAGACAAAAAGAAAGAAAATGGAGCAGACTCAAGAAATTTTAGGAAAGATTAAAAGTAAAGAAGATTAATTAAAAGAATCCCCGAATGATAAAAGAATTAATGATGAGATTAAAAGATTACAAAAAAGTTTGGAAAGAGAACATATGCAAGAAATAGAGAAGAAATTAAAAGCTTGTAGAATGAGAATTTTTGAGCATGCTAGTAAACCAGGTAAATGGTTAGCTTACAAACTAAGGAAAGAAAAGGAAACGAAAAAGATTTTTGGGATACAACATAATGGTGAAAAAAATTGTTGATCAGACAATTTTTTTTTTATAAATACTATTTGGAATTATATCAGGTCATGAGTCATACTCAAATAAAGGATATAGGTATTGACTTCTACTTGGAGAGACAAAATATTCTTTTAATTACAGATGACCATAGAAAAGCTGTAGATGCTCCTATTACCCCATTCGAAATATCACATGCAATTAAAAAGCTGAAAGTTTCTAAAGCTCCTGGCCCAGACGGTTTTACCACATTATATTACAAAATATTTCAAGAGGAACTGATGTTACCTCTTCAGAAAACTTTTAATCTAATAAAAAAAGGAAGGAATCCCGGAATCATGGATGTATGCTAATATAACTTTGATCCCTAAAGAAGAGAAAGACTTATCTCAACCCAGCAATTATAGTCCAATTTCCTTGCTGAATACTGATATGATGATGATGATACTGATTATAAATTTTTTTCTTCAATTTTGGTAGATAGACTTAAAAATATTTTGCAGGAAATTATACATGAAAATCAAAATGGATTTATTCCAAAAAGGTGTTTAAGAAATAATATTAGGATAGCTTTAAATATGTTGGGGTATTTTGAAAAACACAATGAGAGGAAACTGGCTATGCTATTTTTAGATGTGGAAAAGGCCTTTGATAAGGTACGTTGGGTATTTATGACAGAGCTATTAAAAAGAATGAATTTTGGAGAAAATTATATTAAATGGATTGAGAAAATATACACCCAACAAAAGGGCCAGTTAATTATCAATGGTGAAAAAATGAAGTGTTTGGATATGAAGAAAGGCACATATGCCAGGGGTGTCCCCTCTCCGCATTATTGTTTATTATTATGTTAGAGGTGCTGAATAGAGGTATATGATTAGACCTGGAGATTGAGGGGGTAAAAATTCAAAATCAAATATATAAACTCAATGCTTTTGTGGATGATCTGGTAATATATTTAGGAAATCCATCAGAGAATATAGATAGGTTATTGAATACATTGAAAGAATTTGGTGAGGCTGCTGAGTTTAAAATCAACAAGGGAAAAAGATTCTAACAAAAAAATTAAGGAGTGAGGAGGAAAAGGAACTCATGGACAAATCAGGTTTTTAAGTGGTGAAGAAGGTTAAGTATTTGGGAATTTGGACAACAAAACAGAACGCTAACCTTTTCAAAAATAATTACACAAAGATCTGGAAAGGAGTTAAACAGGACCTAGACAGATATTCTAGATTACAGCTAACTTTGTTTGGTAGAATGGCAGTGGTGAAAATGAACATCTTACCTAGGATGAATCTCTTGTTTCAAAATTTACCAATTATAACTGACAATAAACCTTTTGTAAATTGGCGCAGAGAACTGATAAAATTCTTATGGGTAAAGAAAAGACCAAGAATAAGATGGAACTATTTGATAGATCTGAAAAACTGTAGAGGTTGCAATCTTCCAGATTTGAAATCATATTATCATGCAAATACTTTGACCTGGTTGACAGAGTGGATAACCTTGAAGAATGAAAGAATTTTGACGTTAGAAGGTGCTGACATAAGGTTCAATTGGCACGGATATATGTGATATAACAAAGCAAACATTGACAAAGAATTTCTAAACCATTAAGTTTGGAGATCAATTCTTAGAATTTGATTAAATTATAAAAACAATTTTTTTAATAAGATCCCATTGTGGATTTCTCCACAAGAAGCCTTTCTTGGGAAAAAAATTGATGGTAATAATAATTGACTAACATACAAAACTCTTCTTACCCAAGAAAAACAGGACAAAATACAAATAAAATCAAGGGAAGAACTTTTACAATTGTGTTTTAAGTGTAATTGGTTTCCGCATATACAATTAACAGAAAGATTCAGAAGGGACTATAAATTAGAAGGATTTGATTTTTCTCAACAATATAATGAGTTTGAAAAAATGGTATTTGAAAACCCCCAACATATGACTTCTAAAATATATAAATTCTTAATTCGAATGAACCTGTGGGAGAAAGATGTAAAAGAGGTTATAGGATTATAGGACACGCAATTAAGTTTGAGGGTTGGGAAGATTCATGGAAGAAAACAAACTTATTCACAGCCTCCCAGGATCTAAAAGAAAATTACTATAAAATGTTTTACCAATGGCATTTCACCCCTGTGAAATTAGAAAAGAATTATAAGACAGGCAATAATAAGTGTTAGAAATGCCAACGAGAAGTTGGATCCTTTTTCCATGTCTGGTGGTTATGCCCATGTATTAAGGATTTTTGGAATAAAGTAAGGATAGTGATGTCACAGATGTCATCAACTATAATACCTATGAAGCCTCAAATATTTCTTTTAAATATCATGAAAGAATTAGAGGGAACAGCAATAAAGGAGCATTGGAGAATAGTACTATATATGATCATGGCCGCTAGGATAGCAGTAGCAAAAATTTGGAAAAGTCCAGAGACCCCAGACTTGGAGACATGGCTGTATAAAATCTTAGATATGATGATGATGGATGAACTTTTGCAACATAATAAGGGGAAGTCAGAAAAGGTACTTAAAGAATGGCGACCTATCAAAATCTTCCTCAAACAGAAGTGGAGCAATATTATAGTGGAATAATTGGAATATAAGATGGTTTGGAATGAGTTTTTTTTCTTGATTTTTTTAGACCTCTGTTGTTAGAATTTTCTTTTTTTCTTTTTTTAACAAGAGGAAGTTAAGTTAGAGTAAATTGTACAACAAATTAAAGGTTAGTGATTTATGGGATGGAAATTTGTAATAATAAGACAAAAACTCCAGTTAGGACTAGGGAGGAAGTTTCTGTCTATGTTTATGCTCATGTTATGTTAGTTTAGGTTATGTAAAGTTGAAGGCTTTCACAGCCGGAATCCATAGGTTGTTGTGGGTTTTCTGGGCTTTGAGACCGTGTTCTAGTAGTGTTTTCTCCTGATGTTTCTCCTGCATCTGTGGCTGGCATCTTCAGAGGATCTGGTGGCATGGAAGTGAGACAGAGTATATATACTTGTGTAGAAGAAACAATACAATAGATGGCTAACGTACTTAACGCACTGTTATGCATATCCCCTGACTAACAACTCAGCCCTGGGGCATATTCCATTTAACAATAGGCCATCACACAGGCCAATTTAACATATGCAAATTGCTTCTTCCACCTGGGGACGACACAGGCCAAATTTTCTTACAGTCTTTGATTCTGCTCTTTCCTACTTTTGCATTGCCTGTGAATAATAACAAGTCCTGTTTTGGTGTATGATTAATTTCCCCCTAGACTCCTGCATGAAATCTTTCAATTTCTTCTTCTTTTTGCCTTTGTAGTTGGAGCATAAACTTGGATTATGGGTTATATTGATAGTTTTTTCCTGAAGTGTTATTGATATAGTTTGGTCAGTTTTTGCATATATTGCTTGACTGGGTTTTCTACATCTCTCCTCATTGTTAATGCCAATTATTAATGCCACCTCATTTCTTCTCAGGTTTTTAAACACTGTAATTATCAGTTTCACAATGTCCCATTCCTGTCCACTTTAGCTCTCTCACTCCAAGTATTGTAATGTTTATATGTTCCATTTCTTGTTCTAGTATGTCTAGCTTCCCTGGTTCATGCTTCTCACATTCCATGTTTCTGTAATATGGGTTCTGCAAGTTTTCACTTTCCTTTTACCTCTGAGCATGGCAACAGCTGAACATCCTTTCAGCTTGAGTTGAGTTGCATCATTAGCCGCAGTGCCACTCATAGTTGTCTTCTGTTGTGCTCCAGAAGCTCACTGAGTGCCACCTGAGCTGGGAGTTTCGCCTTCTGGTGCTATCTCTTGTTCCATTTTGGATTGTTTCATCATAGGGGTTTTCAAGGTAAAAGACATTCGAAAGAGGTTTACCATGCCTCCTTTTCTGCAGTACTAACAAGTGTTAGCTGTGGTGCCTACCACCATCAGCATAGCCCCTTGCCTCACAGGAGCGCACAGTACCACCACACTCAGGCTGCATATCCAAGCCCCTCTGGGGTTGCCAGATTGAAATCTGAACAGGGCTGCTGTGTACCTGTAATGGTTGTGCAGAAGAAGAAATTTCGGCAGGTGTCACACAACCAGGTAAAAAGCAACACCTGCTGACATTCCTTTTCTACACAGCTTTTAAAGGGGCAGGAGCCCTCTCCAGTTTTCATTCTGGCAACCTTCGTCCTCTCCCCCACCATTGGCAGAGGAATATTGGAATAAAGGACGTTGCTCCTTATAAGATCAGACTGTCATGTCCAGACTTGTCCAACCTGACATCTTCCAGATTTTGGCGGACTGTAGCCTCCTAGCTTTCCTATCCAAGGTGGCTAGTGATGGGAGCTGTACTCCACCAGCAGCTGGGGACATTGCTGGAACCACAAACTGTAAGATGCTGCTGGAGATGCTGGAAAAAGCCATTTAAATTAGTCATGCTCATCACCGCTATCTCTTCCAATTATGAATTAAGATTATGAATTACGAATTACATAAGTTAGTAAAGTGTTAAGTGAATAAATGCCACTCTTCCCTGTCTGCTCCTTCTGGCTTCTTCCCTTCTTTGGTGACACAGAATGTGACTATTAATCACATTAAGTCTTCACATGGGAGATGTGGTTTCAGATTGCACAAGCGCTGGCTTGAAGAAAACCCCATTGTGTACACAAGGAAAACCTCGAAAGTCAGCTGGGTTAGAGCAACTGCCCAGTGGATGCTAGCCTCGTGTAGCATGATATGAAATGCTGAAGAGCTGCCATTCCCCCAAAAGGGTAATTTTTTCCATACTCTGAATATGACATGCATGTCTGTCCTATTCACAGCTTCCAGTTTCCTTTCTTGGCAGTGGGAGTTTCTGCAACTCCTAGCAAAGACGTTTGCTGGCCCTCTTTTAAAAAAATCTGTCCCTTTCTTTTTTGCCTTTATCACAGAGGTGGGAGTCATGTGACTCTCCAGACATTGCTGGAGTGCAACTCCCAGCATTCCTCATCATTGGTTATGCTGACCATATCTGGAAGGCTGCATAAGCCCCACCACTGCTTTATTAACTTGGTGTACAGCTATTAGCAGATAATTTTCCTTATTTCTATGCTGCAAAAAGTTCCACTCCTTATTCCTGTATACCAAGATGGTAGTATTAAACACCTTAGGAGCAGGCCATGCGCCCTTCCCCATCAGCTGGCATCTCACCCATTTTGGATGCTGCTATCTGATCTTCTGGGAGCAATCAGAGACACAGAAAGCCCTTTCTTTCTGAGTATGATAGTTTCTCTTTCTGCCAATAATTCATTTGCCTGGAAGCAGAATGGAGCAGTCTGCCACTTCTGTTCTGCCCAGAGGCTAGCAGTAAAAGGGTTCTTTTACCTTTAATTATTGCACCGAGAAGATAATTTCAGTAAGTGTCATTTTGCTTCAGCCTGAAGTCCTTTGGAATGGCAAAGAGCCTTGATGAAATGTCCTCTTTTGTAGACAATGGTTCAAAAAGAGCTGAGGAATCCCCCCCTCCCACTCTGATTTCTTGGTCTACAGATCCCATCAGGCCCACCTAACCTGGCCAATGGGGTAAAGTATTGTTGGAATAACTGTCCAAAACATCACATATACCAAAGGTTTTCTGGTCCTGGATTACAAATGAGAGCTCTTATCTCTCTTGCAAAGCTTGTTTTTGTTTAAACTGCCTTATTTCTATACTATCTTAGAGTGGGGTGGGCAACTGTGGAGGAGGAGGGGAGCGTTTTTCCTCTCCTGTGTCCCCTTTGGCTCACACCATCACGTTTTATAATGCTAGAAGTGAATCAACATCACTTCCATCTGCCATTTTGGCCAATTTTTGACCTTTTTTTGTTTTGTTTTGTTTTGTTTTTGAAGGGGCGGGGGATTCTGCCGGTGACGAAGGTAAACCAACAGATTTGTGATAAGTTGTGGGCACTTTTGGATGATTTCAGTAAAAAAAAAATTGCTCAGAAAATCAGTGTTTGTTTGTTTTTTAAATTGGGGTATGGGAGGTTCTGGGGCCACATCTTGGGTGCCAAAGGTTACACATGGCTTATGGGCTGAATCTTGCCTACTCCTTGTCTTCGAGTCTGATCGAAAGCTCATTGGGGTCCATTCACACTATGCAATTATAGCACTATAATTCCAGTTTAACTGCCATGACAGCATCGTATGGAATCCCAGCATTTGTAGTTTGATCGGAGACTCCAGAGGAGTTCCCTGGCTGGGGATTCTAAAGGCCCCTCTCTCAACTGGCAATCCCAGAATCCATAAGATGGAGGCATGTGGTCAGACAGAATATAATTCTTTAGTATGAATTGGCTGTAGGTTTCTTCAGTGAAAAGGCCAGGGATGCCAAAGAAGCTTGCTTGAAATAAAGTTTTCCTAGCATTTTCAGGGGTGCTCCAAGCTTGAGACGCTCACATACTGTCCACTAGTGAGCACCCTCCTCTACCATTTTCACAGTCTCAAGTGGATTTACCAAGTGGATTTAGTCTCAAGTGGGGGTGGCCATGGTGGGGACTTTTTGATCAATGGCCTGGATATTACTTTTCTGCGGATCTTCCACTGAAAAATTCCCCCAGAGCAGAAGTAGGGAGATTTTGTTTTTCATCCTGAGGATCACATTTCATCAGGGATAAACTTAGGGAGGGCATATGCTGGGGGTAACAAACATACCCAAACCCTCCACTGTAAGTTCATACACACAGAGATTACTTCTTTCCCCAAGGACAGGGATCCTGGCACTGTATTTAAGGTGGGGCCCACATCCAGACTGGCAGGCAGGCTAATATGAATTGTGCATACTTGCATGTATATTTTTACACAATAGTTAAAACACAGAATACTGTTAATAATAACAATTGCTTTTGTTGGATGCCTTCAAGACTTGTGGCGACCCTAAGGTGAACCTATCATGGGGTTTTCTGAGGCTACCACTGACTAAAGGACCTAACGATATGACTACTGTGAAGATAATGACAAAATAAGAAATGAGATATTACAAATTTGTTTAAAGTCTAAAATTGGTATCTCAGGGAAAGAGGAAAATGTATAATAACCTAAGAAGAGAAAGCAAAGAAGGCTCTGAACTAGGACATGTCTGATTGGTAGCTTCTCAGGAGGATCAGCCTTTGCCCAGGAGTCTTGGTGGTTATGATCCTTGAGGCCGTCAAGGGAGACTCAGCTCCCCACTACCACCAGCCTAGCCACAGTCTCCTTGCCCCTGTGTTCTGGGGCCCATGCTCAAGTATCAGTTAGGCTTGGAAAAAAGCCTTCCTTTGGAGAGACATAACTAAATCTAACGGCCACACTGTACAGTGGTTCAACTTGAAATGGCTTCCCACTCGTTCCAATGGGTGGCTTTTATAAAGACGAAAGTGATGTCGCAGTTACTGCATAGAGTGTCATCTTCAAGGATGGGTTCAGATCATGGGGTGAGGGGAAAGTTAACCTTTCCTTCCACATATGTGGCTCCTCTCCCTCTTGACTTTCTGCTGAATTCACTGTGACATGCCGGGGTCCCATGGCTGTAATGGAAAGATGTCCTGGAAGAGGAGGAACCTGAAGATATGAAGCACTCTTTCACACTATGCAGTTATTGCCATTTCTGCACTACACTGTTCTAGTGCTATTATTCCACTTTCCACATCCTATGGAATCCTGGGATTTGCAATTTAGAAGGACTGAGAGCTTTAGTGCCTCAGCGGACTACAGTTTCCAGCATACCATAGGCTGAACGTGGCAGTTAATATGGAATGATAGTTTTATAACTATACAGTGAGAAAGGGCCCCTAGCCTATGTCAGCTCATTCTGTGCTCAGATAGTTTGGAACTAGGAATGGGCCAACCGAATCCTCGAATCCTGGGTAAAGATTCGAGATTCCCGAATCCGAATCCCTGTGCCAAAATAGGCAAACCGAATCTTTTGAATTCACCGACTAAAGAGATTGTTGGAGACTGGGACGCCTGAAAAACAGGGAGACCAGGACGCCTGGAAACCAGGGAGACCATACATATAAGGGAAGATAGTAAGTAGGTGAGGTTTTCCCTTGGAGTAATAATCGCCTTTGCTAACAATTTCACAAATTACAGCTGGGCTTGTATTCTAAGATATTTAAATTGAACATTTCATATTGAAGTTCAGTACTTGACTGGAAGCTATAGGCTTGAGATTTCAAGGACAGCTGAAACATTCCTTTGCATAGCTCCCTTGCAAACCTCTTTCAGACACAATTCTGGAGTTTGGAGTTTTACAAGGGGTCACAGCCTTCTCTGCCAGTGTGCTGGTGCAGCATCAAACTACAAACCCCAGGATGCCAGAAGGAGCCATGCAAAGAAAAGCCAATTTTGACCTGGATTCTCTCTCTACTGTAGTATGTGGCCCTGTTTCCACAGGCAGGAAAATGGGGAATTAATCCACATTTTCCTGCCTGTGTACAAAGGGCCTTCATCTTATTTTCAGTCTGGGGAGATCCTGAGGCAAAACTATCATAATTGTCCTGGCCAGATTTCTTCAGAGGGAGGTTTGCCTTTGTCTAGGCTTTTGCTAAGGCTGAGAGAGTGTGTCTTGCCCAAGATTATCCTTCTTTCCCTTGCCTTTTAAACTCTTTTTAAAAAAAGGATTGGAAGGATTTGAGATTCGTGAGATTCCTGCATTCCCAGAACCTTCCAGGGATTCGGATCCAGATTTGGATTCGGAAAATTCTGGATATATCCCATCCCTATTTGGAACAGATTTGTCACCATTTTTTTTAAACATTCCTGTGAATAACTGCACAGTAATCCAATGGTAAAATCATTGCATCCATATGCTGGCAAAGATCACACCTGATCACTGTCTGGATGCCATACAGCTATTAAAGAGACAGGGGTCTGAACATAAAAGAGGTGACACCTAGTTGCTCAGGTTCAGACCTAAGACTGCCTTCCAGACATTTTGAAGATATGAGTTTCCTTGATATCTTTCACTGGCCATGTGTACAGGGGCTAATGGGGGCTGCAAGATAAAATGTGGCATGTACCCAAATGGCCGCCCTTGGGGGAAACTTTTAACTTTTTGTAAGAAGCGCCTGCCTTTCCTACACTTCTAAGACTGCAGTGCCCTCTAATGGCTTATGTGTGCATTGGCTTAGCACTGAACTGCATAAAAGCAGGGGAGATTTTTAATTGTCTTGTCACTTACAGGCAAAAAGCCTAAATACTCTAAAGGCACCAGATCCTACATGATCTTACAAGCTAACAGGGTCACATCTGCTTAGTACTTGGATGGGAGACCACCAATGAATACCACATGCTCTAGACTGTGTTTCAGAGGAAGGAACTGGCAAAACCACTTCTAAGTATTCCTTGCCAAAGAAAACCCTATAAAATAAAGTCACCATAAGTTGACAGAAGACTTGAAGGCGCATGCGCACGCACGCATGCACGCACACACACACACAAATAGCAACTGAAAGTAAATAAGGAAATGCCCAGTTTTGTCTGTTTAAAAATGCACATATGTGTATACATGGGCACATACCAAAAGGTAGCTAAAAGTTATGTATGAGTCTGAGTTAGGGTGGGGCCAGATGCAAAGAAAGCAAAGATTTTGCACATGTAACACTCGTAATACTTTCCATCTCTGTTCATCTTGTAAAAGATGAACATTTAGCAGGCCTCTGTGTACTGTCCTCTTTTCCATCTGGCTACCCTAGGTTGAGTGCCTGTGTTCATTGAGGTACGGTCACATTCTAACTGGAGTTTACACATTTTTACCACATGGGGGCATCCTCTGACACTCTTTTCTGGACGAGAAACTCTAGGTGGAAAACCTCCCTTGGAATATTCCAGAGCATCTGTTTAACAAAACCGGTCCCTCAGCATGAGATGGTTCCTAGAAGCAGCCGTGTGAAGGTTGGATTAATTGCAGGGCAGGCATAATGCCTATTGAAGTGCAACTCCCAGACACACACACCCCCGCCAGCATAGTGACAATACTGGGAGGGGGAGGTCTGGAAGCTGTAGTCCAAGAGTTACATTTCCAGGGCCTCACTAATGCCTGCCTTTGGTTCCTTTTTAAAAATGCTTATTTTGACCTGCATATCAATCAGTACTGGGTGGCTTTTTTAATTTCCCACAAAGCTTCAGGATGATATTGTGCTGGAGGAGACTGAGAAATTTAATGACAACTAGGCCATTTCTGCACTACACTGTTATTGTGCTATTATTCCACTTTCAACATTTTGTGGAATTCTGGGGTTTGTAGTTTCCTGAGGCCAAAGAGCTCTCTGGCTGAGAATTCTAAAGGCCCCTCCCTAAACTGCAAAACCCCAGGATTCCATGGGATATTGAAAGTGGAATAATAGTGCTATAACAGTGCAGTGCGGAAATGGCCCTAGATTCAGCCATCTAACATGGTTCAGAGTGGTTCTCAGGGCACTGTTTTGTGATGAGCCTCCTCCCCAAAGCTCCAAGTCCACTTCCAGAGCCTTGTTTCCGCATCAGGGCTGCTCCAGCCTAAAGCAGACTTTAAGAGGAAGATTTAAATGTGGATTCTGGAGTCAAAGGTTCCATGTACTGTGCTAAGTAGGCATGTGGGAATCTTGGTTGATATGATCGTGTGTGTATGTGCCTTCACCTGTCGACGTACAGCAACCTCATGAATTTCATAGGATTTTCTCAGGCAAGGAATACCCAGGTGATTCTGCCAGTTCCTTCCTCTGAAATACAGCCTACAGCACCTGGTATTTGTTGGTGGTCTCCCACTCAAGTACTAACCAGGGCTGACCCTGCTTAGCTTCTGAGGTCAGATGGGATATGATGCCTTTAGAGTATTTTGATTCCACTATTATTATCTACATTTATATTCCAATGAGCAAAACGTGACATATGTAGTTCCCCTCTTGCTTTATTCTCTCAAGAACTCTGCAAGTCAGGTTAAGCTGAAAAAGAGTGGCATAAACGTAGAAAGATGAACATGGCTGATCTTACATTGGTCTGAATAACTGAAAAATGTATCAAGTTAAAGAATAACTTGATTGATTGGGCTGAAACAAACCAAAAATGCTGTCTTGACCATCCCCATATAATAACTTTCCTCTATTTCCATTTTGGTAGCTTTTCTGGTTACACCACACTTGACATACGTATTTGTATTTTCAATACTATTGACTACTTTTGATGCAATTTTTTGAGATATCACCTGTAAGTGATTGGCCCAGTGAGTATGCTGTATAGCAGAGGTGGCAACAGCAGGTCCTGGGGTTACTTCTTTGCTCCTGAGAGATCCTCGAGGAACTGCATGGACCGCCAAAAAAACACAGACCAAACCAAAAAGGATAAAAAAAAAAATCTTGGGGGAGCTAGAAGCAGTGGTGGAGCTTGGACTGTGTGGAGGGGGGGCAGGAGGGGAGGGGGCTACGGCATGAGGGGTGTGGCCACTGTACACGGGGGTGTGGCTGTGGTACGTGGGGGTGTGGCTGCAGGCCGAGACACCCCAAAAATATTGCCACCCAGGTCGAATCGCCCCCCTCATCCCCATGTCCCTACCTGACTCACTAGAAGTGACCAGAAATCTAATCCCGGTTGTTTAAAAAATTATTTTCTTTTCTTTTTAATATTAATTGAGGGAGTCATGCAACCTATTTAAAAGGTAAATAGTCTGTCCTGGGGCTTACAGGAAAAGAAATTCATTTTTCTTCTTTCTCCTCCTCCTCTTCTTCTTCTTCTTCTTCTTCTTCCACCAGAAAAAGGGCAGTCCAAGGGGCTTAGAGGAGCTAGAGGCTGCAAGAGAGGGTAGGGTCATGCAAGTCCAGGGCTGAACCTTGTCCATCCCTGCTCTACTGGCAACGAACGCAGCATGGGAGGGAAAATGGGCAAAACAGTAGAGACACACAGGGCCAGAAACTGCAGAGGCAAACAACAACAACAATCCATAGGTGATGCCCTTCTAGTTTAGGTAAAGATCTACACATGGGTCTATAATCTAGACTTTCTGATGTGTCCCAATGAGACTACAAGCCAGTAAGAGCCTGGAAGGGTGTATCATCACCATCATCCAGGTTTCCACAGCTAGCTTGGTCACTGGATGGAGGATACTGACAGTTCTGGTTTTAAAAGGTGACTTTTCCAGCTTGGGAACAAATGGCATTGCCGCCTATAGGATCTCAGCCCTGCAAAATGCACGGACATCCACAGTTTTCCTTTCAAGCCCAATTCCAGCTTAAACAGAACTGGCTGAAAGTGAGGCCTCTTAGGAATCTATGTGTAATTACCCAGGAGTGACTTTCTAATATAGATGCTTAAAAACCAGTGACTGATTCTTACTCCAGCTGCTGAACTGTAAGGAGGAATGAGAGAGTCAGTTGGTTTGAAGAATGGACTATGACTCTGGAGATCAGGGTTTGAATCCCAGCTTAGCCATGGAAACCCACTGGATGACCTTTGGCAAGTCATACTCTCTCAGTCTTTGAAGAAGGCAAAGTTAAACCTACTCTGAACAAACCTTGCCAAGAAAACCCTGTGATAGGGTCACCTTAGGGTTGCCATAAGTCTGATACAACTTGAAGACACATAGCAACAAATGAGGGGTGAGGAAAACATATCTACATCTCCCACCTCCCTCTGAATGAGAAAAATGAGAGTTTACCACCTATCACAATACATTTACAACTCAAGATCTGAATCACATGAGAATTAATGTGTCAGAGTTCCACCTCTAAACTGGCAGTGGAGAGAGCAAGGGGGAAGAGAGGGTTAATCAGAACTTTACTACAGATCTCCTCTCAGTTGCTTTACCCTGTGCGGGATTTCAAATATTGGTTTGTGAGGATAAAATACATTAGTGATAGCTCACAGGGGAAAGCTGCATGCTCTCCAATTGTTGTTCCAATTTTTAGCTGCTTATAAAATATCCCAGTTTCTCTCTCCTCCTCCCACTTTCCCCTTTTGACCTCAGCTTACTTCAATTGCCGCAAACTGACTTCAAAGTACAAAAGTAATACAGGAGAGGAGGGGTACAATCTTGCCCTTCTCAGTAGGTTCAGGCAAAAGCAAACTGGTGCATGTTCTCCTAGTTTGTATGTGCTTCCCGACTAATAAATCTTGACATGTTGCTTGACCTCACATGCCCTGGTTTTCATCTCTGAAATGCTGGAGAGTATAAAGTTCCTGGGAAGGAGCAGGCAATTTACAGCAAATAAACTGCAAGAGAGGAATGGACTTTTTCTTTCTACTACTCTTGAATACTGCCCTCCCATCAGTAGCTTTTCAAGTCAGAACATGGGCCAGTGGATTACAGCTACATGGATATAATTTGCAATTTGGCTCCAAAAGGTGTCCTTTGTGGTGGGTGTTTGCACATCATATCACCACAGAAAGGGTGCTGTGTGGGTGGGGGGACTGTAAGACCATAACCTCTCTGGGCTGCAACTACATGGCAGCATTTCACTGCAGAGCCTGATTGTTTCTTTTAGGAGGCATGATCAGCCTTAAGGATGGAAGGCTGGGCAAGCTGAATTGGGCACCAAGATGAAGGCAGCCCTGAGATGAGCTTGGTGCCACCCCGTTTATTGACTGTAGCAGCTGCAGTGAAGAAGGGACAAGCAAACAATCCACAGTTCGTGTCTGTAATTCCCCCCCCTGCCCAAGTTCTATGGGTTGTTTGGATATTCACTACAAAAATAAATGTCCTGCAAAATTATACTTCCATTGTTTAATTTGGACATACTTTTCTTTTTCAATTTCTATATTAATGTCAGTTCTTCTAGATTAAAACCAACAAACAGAAAATAAGTTAAAGGCCATGTTCTCAAGCACTGTAAACACCAGGAATGCTTTAAGTTAGTACTGGGCAATCCTTGCCCTTGCATATGTTCATGAACTGCTGCTCCCATCATCCCTCACCATTGCCTAGGCTGGCTGGAACTATAAGGAACTGGAATTAGACAACGTCTGCAAAGCAGATTCCTGCAGTATTGCTATAAACAGTATAAGCACAACCTGGCTATTCTGGAAGACTGCTAGGTGATGAAGCTGCAAGTGTTCCTTCTCCTGATTATTCTAGGGTTAAGAACAAGCCTGACAGCCCAGTACCAACCGAGTGGGCAGCCCACCACAAAAACAGGCAGTGGTAGGCTATATTTTAGAGGAAGGAAATGGCAAAGCACCACCTCTGAGTATTCCTAAGGAAAAAAAAAACCTATAAAATTCATGGGGTTGTCATATGTCAACATGCAACGTGAAGGCACGTATACATGCAGCAGTAGCTAGGGGGGGTACCCAGAAGGTTCAGTAGGCAAGCTGGAAAATGTTGGTTTATTTTCAAAAAAAGCAGGAAAAAACAAACACTTCCAAATGAGAGCTTCCCAGGCATAAAAGTCGTCTTGGAACAGTCAAAAGCTATGACAATAACAACAGTGGAGCTGGGGGTAATGGGAGGATATCTGAGCTGAGTTTTCTCCCCCCCCCCCATCATTGCATCAACAACTGGCATCAGAGGAGGGGGACGGGGAGCAGCTGGCTGTCTCATCTCCTTCATTGTGCCTGGATTCAGCTCCAGCTGTGAGCCACTCTGAACAGCAGGGTTTTCTCTTGTATTTTAATTGCTGTGAGGTGCTGTGGGAGCCCCTTTTGAGCTGGGGGGAAAAAGGATAAAAGTATAAGAAACCTGAGGAATGAAGAATTTTCCCAGAGACTGTGGAGGAGGAGGAAAGGATGAGACAGTCAACCTACATTCCTCACTCCCCCCACCCCCCGCCAGGCCTGAGGGCTGGGCAGGCTTCCCAGCCTGGCCTATTCCTGGCTGGCAACAGAAAGGCAGGAAGGTAACAATTGTTTCCTAGAATCAGAGTTGGAGGGGGCCTCGTAGGCCATCAAGGCCAATTCCCCGCACCACACCCCAACCCCTAGTGCAGGAACTCCAGCTGGAACGTCTCCAGCAGGTAGCTATCCAGTTTATTTATGAAGATGCCTCGAGAAGGAAACCCACCACCTCTCTAGGCAGTTGGATCCATTGCTGAACTGCTCTTACTGTCAAGAAGTTCCTTCTAACGTTCAGTTGAGATCTACTCTCCTGTTACTTCAAACCATTAGATTTGGCCCTACTCTCTGGTGCAGCAGGGGATCCTTCATCACTGAGCTGCTGAAGTTAACAGCTGTCCTTCCACTGCCCTCTCTTTCTCTTTCTCAGTCTCCCTGCCGCCTTCTCTCTCCAGGGCCGACCCTAGCGTTAGGCAGAGTGAGGCAGCTGCCTCAGCTAATGTGTGAGGAGACTGACCTGTGAGGTGTTGGAGAGGAGAGCTGTGAGTGCTGTGCAGTCTGACCTGCACCCCTCAAACTAGCTTCCTGTCCTGAAGTCTGGTGGAAAGCATTGTCTCACCCTTACATGTTGCAAGAAGATCCAATGATTCCTCCACTTGGCTTTGTATGTTGAAGGAAGGGGTGTAATTTTATCTTTTGCTTCTGACAGCAAGATTGCTCAGATCAACTCCGATTCTCGTGATGTTCACTTAATTAGCTTGATCCTACCCTCCTAATTATTGTGGAGCCAGGGCTTACCCTCTGCTCTGCATCTGCTTTCTAACTAGGAGCAAACAGGCCAGATTAAATTGTCTTTTTCCTGTCTCCCTAAGTGGGTGAGAAAGAATAATCTCCTCATTTCACCTTCATCTGGGAACTGCCTCTTTAGCTAAGATTTCTGTCTTAATTTCCAAACAGAAAATTGTGTTTGTTCTCTCTCTCAGTCGGGGGGGGGGAGGGAGGGAAGGTGGGGAGAAAGAGAGAGAAAGAGTCAGGAACTGGGGTTAATACTTCATCTGTAATGTTCAGTTACCAGGGATGGTCCCTAAGTCTCAGATTTTGGCCCAATAACTTGGGCCTGAAATAATTCTGAACTGGCAATCTGAATAAAAGAGAATGTACATCTGTGTCATAGCTCTATAACTGTGAAATTTAAGATACTTGAAATTCAACAGGGACCCCAAAGGGGCTTTAGAGTATCCACATCTCAGGGTTATTTTGTTTCAAAATTGGTGTATAAATTTTACTTCATTATTTTCTGTAGCTTGCAATATGACTTTTAGATACTAGGTACCAGGCAAATCCTAAATCAGAAAGTCAAAGTCATAGGTAGGGTAGGGGGACTCATTTTTCTATACGGCCTCTTGGTAGCTCCACAACATTATTTCCTCTGCAGACCCCTGTCTTCAGAGAAAGAGATTGACTGATTGATTGATTTTGTGTGGTAAGGGTAGAGGGTAGAGTGAACAAAGACTATGTGAGCACCAGGGCAGATAGAAAAACCACTGAGAAAGAAAAAGAAGTATGTGAGGAATGTGTGTGAAAAAATAGCTATCTCAGGCGGCACATGTTGGGTGCCCACAGTGGCCATTCCTCTCTCTGTAGAAGGACACAGATGTGTGTATTGCACAGCCTGTTCTACGCCCTCCAATGGAACCTGTTTTCCTCAGATGTGGTAGATGACACTATTCTGTCATCACTACTGAAAATAAGATGAGATTGGCAGCCCACTCAGCTTCTTTACATGGGCCATTTCTGCACTAGACTGTTATAGCGCTATTATTCCAGTTTCAACATCCTATGGAACCCTGGGGTTTGTAGTTTCGGGAGGGGCCGGCCGAATGTTGAAACTGGAATAATAGCACTGTAACAATCTAGTGCAGAAATGGCCCTGGTATAGCATGTGAGGACCCATTTTGTTTCAGGTCACCTTTGCTCAGCTGACAAAATATCTCAGCTTACCCCAATACCAATCCTTGTGAAATAGGTTTCTTTGCAAGGAAGGAGGAAAAGATTGGCGCGAGATCAACCACTAACTTCCATGACTGTGCAGAGATTCCAACCCAAGTCTCCCCAGACCAAGTCTAAAGGGATAGGCCAGTGGTTCTTAATCTTTTTGTTACCTGGGATCCCCAAGACTTAACTCAAGATTTAAATATTTAAATATAAATATTCAAATATTTATTTAAATATTCAAATATTTATTTATTTATGGTTTCTGGAGACAAGGATTCAAATCCCTGCTCAGACGCCAGGTGACTTTGGGCAACTCCCAGTTCCTGCTGCAGCTGTTGCTATCTGGCAGCAGGGCTTCGCAGACCCACTGTGAGGGCTCCATGGACTCCTTGGGGGTCCCGGGACCCCAGGCTAAGAACCGCTAAGATACGGAATGTGTTGCCTGAGCCAGCATTGTGTAGTGGTTTGAGTGTTGTTGGCCTACAACCCTAGAGACCAGGGTTCAATTCCCTGCTTGGCCATGGAAACCCACTGGATGACCTTGGGCACATCACACACTCTCAGCTCCAGAAAATCCTGTGATAGGGTCACCTTAGAGTCACCAAAAGTCGGAAGTGATTTGAAGGTACATAACAACAACAACTACTACAACAGATGCTTCATATCACAACTCCCCCATAGTCCTGTACCACTGCCCATGCTGGCTGGAGGCTAATGGGAATTATAGTCGAAAAACCTAGAGGGTGCCAGGTTTGCTACATTATATAACACTAGCTCTTAGTACAGGGGGGTACAAGTCAGCCACCTAAGTTGAGTGCCTTCATTTCTTATTAATGGTAGTGAGTTAAGGTTGATCCTGTGCTTAACTTTCCTGTTGAAATCAATGGGGCTTGAATGGTTCTTACCTTTGCCTGGGTTGATGCCCTTTGTTGTTAACACATTCAACACACAATGTGTACACATTCAATGTTTGTAAGAAAGTTCCTTCCTGCCACAGTAAATCAGCTAGTCTCTGGGTGCTGCCGCTGGGTCTTTTTGCCTTGTACCACTACAGATAAAAAGCCAGTTCTCCTCATAACCCTGCTCTTTCTCAGCCCAGCTTGCATTGTACATGTGAGGCTTGGATCCTACAAATGGCTGCTCAAATCTCCAAATAACAATTGTTTTGGTAATAAGAGTTCAACCCTTATTAAAAAGAGCTGTGAATAAGGCACAACAAAACAGGAGTTCTGTGTCCTACCCAGGCAACTCCTTGGCTGTATTCGCTGTCCCAGAAAAGAAGCCGAACATCTGGGCTTAATAAGCAGAGTGGTCATACAAATTGGTTCTAACGTGGATAGTTTTCTGGAATTTGCCTCTAGGCTTGTGAGCCTGTAAAGAGCTTGTCTCTCTCTATTTCTTCCTAAAAGCCAGTGGCATGTAGTTTGCAATAAAACTGCAGTTCACTGGAGCAGACCACATGCTTTGGATCAGGGTTGGCAAAAGTGACTTGTTTGGACAAACAAAATCCCCAGCTATGCTAGCCTAAGGAAACTGGGAACTGTAGTCCAAAAAAAAAAAAAAAGGGCATGCGGATCACTTTTCCAAGCTCTACTTTGCATTCAGAAAGTGCTGGGTTCAATCCATGTCCTGGCAATTTCAGTTTAAAAAAGGATCAGTGAGCAATGGGGCAGCAGGGCTGAGGAGAGACCCTCTCTGCCAGTCAGAGTCAGAAATACTGTTTTGGATGGACAAATAATTTAACTTGTATCATCTATGCTGAAGCCAAGTCGAACTCACCAGAATGGCTTTTGTTGCTGGTATAGAGCAACAAAAGGGTGGCAATGGTGGTGTAATTTGGAAATTGTAAACTTTCAGGCAAGAAATTGAGCATCACCCTTCCTCTCTCACTGCCTCTCTGCTCTCAAATGATCCTGCTGCCTTCAGGTATGGGGAAGGTTGCTTTCTTATCACCAGTACTGAAGATTCAACTCCCAGACTGGTTGCCCAGTCTGCTACATGGAGTGGGAAGAAGATGCTAGCTTGTCCTTTGCCTCAGACAGTGATGTAGACTCGAGTCAATTGACTCGGACTCAAGTCAGACTTAAGTAATTTCAGTGACTCAACTCGGACGTGGCTTGGTAAAAATTCCACTCTGACTTGACTCAACTTGAGACTTGCATATTTTTAGTGACTGACTTGCTGCCCTTGGTTCAATAACATAACATATTCCTCCAGAAACCTTACAATTTACTGGTCACATGACAATCTGCCTCAAGACCAAAGTGTGGACACGTTTCTCAGAGGGAACAGCAAATAGGCTTGAGGTGGGGTTGAGGCCTGCTCAGCAGCCTGTCCCTGCTTCATATAGGAGGAGCGTTCCAAAACTTTTCTTAAGAGCAGAAGGCAAGCTTTTCAAATGGGAAGTAAGAAGGATCCTGTCGCTCACTTTTGAAGCTGCAGAGGGCTGACTCTACTTAAATTGTTAAAACTGACTTTATTGGACTCTGTCCAGAAATTCTGAAATACAAGTTGGGGTATAAAGTTGGCTCCCAGACTTGAGACTTGACTCAAGACTTGACTTGAAAGTATCTTGCAAGGACTTGAGACTCGACTTGAGACTTGAAGGTGGAGACTTGAGACTTGGGGTAAAAGACTTAAATACATCACTGGCCTCGGGCTGCAAAATGTCTTGGGCCAGTCCTGCTCACTACCCCAGAGTCCTCAGAGGAGGTTCTTCCTTCCTGTCCACTGGATAGTTTGGCCAGAACTGAGAGCCTTATCATGCCACTTCTTTGTGCCATGTTATTCTGCTTGAAATCTGCTCCAGCCATTCTTGTGAGGGTACCTGATTGTTGAAGCTCTCCATCAGACCCTTGCTACGTTTGTGCTTTAATAGCATTATTTACATGGTTTGTTCATCCACACTGAGGCATCATTACTGACTCCTGTACCCCACTCCTTGCTTCATGATTGGCTCCTCTAGCTGTAATATCATCATCATCATCACCATCATCAGCCTTTATTACGATTACGAGTTATGAATCCACAGGCAATTAAAAACATTAGATACATACAATATTGTACCTATTATGTTATACATACAATATTGTGCATACATAACAACACAGAATTGTATATGTATAGTTTGTATATAATTAAAAAAAAATAAAATATAATATAATTACTCCAGTACCTACTCTACCCAACAATACATCCCTTCCATAAAACACTCACTACACTATGGCTCTCAAGCTACTAAATTTTATGTACTCTAGACAACTACTTTCTGGATTAATTTTCTAACTATCCTAGTCTATGTGGCCTATAGTATTATAAATTTTGTAAAATACCTTTACAGGTATTTATTGCAGAGATGAGGAATTTAACTACTACCTCGGTAACCTTTTTAATGTTTTTAATGTAATGGTTTTCTCAAAGAAATGCATAAGAGGAGTCTGTAATAGCACCATAAGAGTATTACATCATGAAGCTATGACATCATGACACTATGACGCATAAGGAAGGGATAACCTGGCCGCAATCACACCAATGGATCATTGACGGAAGAAAATGCTATGAGACATTCACCTACCCAAGCTGGTTATTAAATTGTTGCACGAATTGGGGTCATTAACCAATTATTTCCACTGTGAAAAATAAACACATTTTCAATGACCCTGCAATGCAATAGTGCCTGAAGAAGAACAATGTTGTGCAATAAGGCTGAGACAAGAGCGGGACTAATGCACGCCTATGACAGTGTAACACCATGGTATGGTAAGACTCTGATCAGCTGCTGACTTTCTCTTTCCTGGGCAGACTTCCAGCTAGAAAAGACCTGAACAGGGACAGTTTCTTCCTCAGGGGGTTTCCTGACAGCAGCTTTTTTCTTCTTTTTATCATTTCTGAATGGAAAAGGGTTTTCTCTTCATTGGTTGAGACAGAAGAATAATACAGGACCTGAAATATTGCCTTATAGATGTGGAGAGGGATCTGTTTGTGTTCCCTCCAGAGGATTTTCTAGAGATCCGTTTGCACTGCATGTTATTATCCACACTAACTACTACAGTACCATCCTATGTAACCTTGGGATCTGAAGTTTAGGGAGGAGCATTCAGAGTCCTCAGCCAGGGAGCTTCTCTGGTGCCTTTGACCAAACTAAAAACCCCAGGATTCCATAAGATGTTGCCATAGCAGTTCAAGTGGAACGATAGTGCTACCATTCTGTACTGTGAATGGGCCCTATATTTGCCTGGAGTCCATGCTGTCTCGCCACCCTAGACAGCTACCTTTGCTCAGGACTGATTTAAGACATTGCAGGTCCTTAAACTTAAGATGCCACATACTATTGCCTCTCCGCTTCCCAAATGTGTGCCATACTAACAGATTAATTATTTAGTTATTGTGATGGCATTTAGAGGCCTCCTCATAGGGCCTTTCCACACTAGACTGTTATTGTGCTATTATTCTACTTTTAACATCCTATGGAATCCCGGGGTTTGCCTTTAGAATTCTCAGCCAGAGAGCTCTTTGGCCTCATTAAACTACAAACCCCAGAATTCCACAGGCTGTTGAAAGTGGAATAATAGCATGATAACAGTGTAGGGAGGAAAAGCCCATAATCTGAGGCTATAAATGGGAGCTGGTTTTGCTTCTGCCTAAATCCAGCAACTCCAGCGCTGCCTCTCTAGCTGGACTGACTGTGCTGCCTGTGCTCTGGGAAGCAGATTTGGAGAGACCTGTTTTGTAGCTCAGCCACGCTGCTGCCATCCCACCATACCTCTGTTCCCGGTCCAGTCTGCCTAGCCCTGCATTTGCCCCTGCATAACCCCTAGCCTGCTTCCAAAAGGCTTTCCCTCCCTTCCCCAATCTGCCGCTCTCCTTTCTCAAACCACCTAGCAGCAGTCTTCTCTGTGCTTCTCAATAATTCATATGCTGCTGGAACTGTTTGCCAAGATGTCCTAATTTTGGAGACTATCTTGGTTTGGGGAGGTGCTCCTCCCTACTCTTCCTTTTTCTACACCCCCACACATACTGCAGGGAAAATGCAGGGGACTGTGAAGAACACAACAAGGTAGGAAGAGCGGGGGTGGGGGGAGATAAAAAGGTAGACAGATACATACAAACACTCACTCATGTCTGTCATTTCTGTGACTGGTTTTGCTGCATTTTGGTGGGCGTTAGAAGCCTAGACATGCGTGAGGTCCAATCCTGTGTTTGCTGTGGGAGCCCCAATCTAGAATATTTAATTCCACATTATTATTAACAGAGCACAATCCAGCAGATTGAAACAGACAGCAAGCCTCTTAAAAGTAGAGGGAAAGCAGAACAACAAATTATTCATTTGCAATACGGGGGTGCTCTATTCCTGGCCTGCAAAGTGACCAGCACTGACTGTTGAGTGAAAGAGGCAATCTAAAGTTGCCAACTTCTCGACTGGCCACCATGGCTGTGTCTTGAACAGCAACTTGATTTGCAGGCTTTGGTAGGTGCCTCATGTATTGATTTCAGCAGACTGAGCTTTTGTTTGGTTCAAGACATCAAAACAACCCAGGCTGTTGCTTTTCTTTTTTCTTGGTCAGTGGGCAAACTGACATTTTAACACCAAAGCCTCCTTATCACACCAAGGCCCATCCCTGAAATCTGTGAGACCAGTGGTTCTTAGTCTGGGGTCCAGGGACCCCTGGAGGTCCACAGAGCCCTCACAAAGGGTCCATGAAGCCCTGCTGCTGGACACTAGGGACGAGGCAGTGGGGGGGGGGGTGGCTGTCAAAACGGCTCCCTCATTTGCAAATGAGAGAGCAGTTTCAGCACACACGCACACACCACTGCCGCATTCCTGACAAAAGGGACATGGCAGCAGGCATGTGCGTGTGCCCAAACGACTTTGGGGACTAGGGTTTGAATCCCCATTCAGCCATGGAAATCCACTGAGTGACCTCAGGCAAGTCATATTCTCTCAGCCTCAGAGAAAGGCAAAAGCAACAAATCTTGCCAAGAAAACCCCCGTGATAGGTTTGCCTTAAGGTCACTAGAGGTCAGTTTGCAAAGCGGAGGAGAAACACGATGGAGAGAAAGAACCTTGCCCTATCAATGGGGCTTTTAGCCATCATGTCATTGTGTGCCTTCAGGTCACTTCTGACATATGGCGGCCCTAAAAACCTATCACAGGGATTTTTTTTGGCAAGATTTGTTCGGAGGGGGGGTTGCCTTTCGCTTCTTCTGAGGCTGAAAGAATGTGAATTGCCCAAGGGTACCCAGTGTCTGAATGGGGGTTTGAATGCTAGTGTCCAGAAGCCATAAATGAATGAATGAATGAATGAATGAATGAATGTCTGTCTGTCTGTCTGTCTGTCTGTCTTGAGTTAAGTCTTTGGCGACCCTGGCAACAATTATATTTACAGGGGTCTCTGGTAAAGAAAAGGTTAAGGACCATTGTATGAGACAATTACAAAGGAAAGAGCCTCACTGAATTTGCACTTAGCTGGCATTAGGTTTATGGTTTCTGTCCCAAAACCAGAAATGCTCAGATAACACTGCAGGGTAGCTCATCCATAACTGTGTAAAAAGAACAGTGACTTGGGGTGAGAAAAGGGCCATTTCCACACTAGACTGTTATAGTGCTATTATTCCACTTTCCACATCCTAGGGAATCCTGGGACTAGCAGTTTATGGAGGGGCATTTGGAATTCTCAGCCAGAGAGCTCTTTGGCCTCAGTAAACTACAAACCGCAGAACTTCACAGGACATTGAAAGTGGAATAATAGCACTATAATAGTGTAGTGCAGAAATGGCCAAAGTTCCTGTGCTGAAATTCCTTCTTCTACATAAATAATCACAGGCCTAAACACCTGAAAACCCTAGATCCCCTCTGATCTTGAAAGCTAAGCAGGGTCTGCCCTGGTGAGTACTTGGATGGGAGACCACCAAGGAACATCAAGTGGCTAGCTGTATTTCAGAGGAAGGAACTGGCAAATCAGCTCTGCATACTCTGTACCTTAAAAAAAAACATGAAATCTGTGGGGTCACCATAAACTGACAGGCAACTTGAAGGCACACATTCTCTCTCTCTCTCTCTCTCACACACACACACACACAAAAGAATAATTTTGCTTTGAGAGTACACATTATGGTCCTTTGTCATTCCCGGTAGAGCCCCTGAAGCCATTGAAACCCAGTCCTCAAACTCCCACAGCTAAAATGACAACAATATTTCCATCCTTTCAGAGGCTGTTGTTTCCATCTGCTAAGCAGTGGCAAAGAACCAGTTGTCTCGGTTGCAATTGCTACTTACTTACTCACATGGTAAATCTCATTGCTTCCAATGGGTCTGCTCTAGTTGCCATTCACGATAGAGATCAGGCCCTCTAATGTTAGCAAGTGAATATGATTTGTTTCCACATTTGGTAAAACACGGGTCCTCCTTGTCATGTAAATTCTTTGTTCTTATGAGGAAGGGCAGGAAAGAAATCACAGAAACAAAAGGCTTCTAGAGTTGCTAGAATAAAAACTGGGGACAGTCCCTGTCTCTATGAATCTTTGCATAGAAGGGGGTACAGGTGTTGCTTGTTCCCTAGGTGTGAACTCCCAGCTGGTATAGCAATGGAAAGAGATTCTGGGGGCTGAAGTTCAAACACTCAGAGGACTGAAGTTTGAGAACTGGTGCTCTAAAATTCTGTCTCAGTGGCAGGACTACTTGAAATCATACAAAATTCCCATATGTCAAAGCACTTATGCATGGGAAACAGCAGTAGGCGACCTGCGGATAGGTCGTGATGGTGATGGCACATAGCTTCATACCCTCCAACTGTCCTTTTGAAAGGAACATTTCATCCTCTGTCATCTCACTGTTTCAGGGGCCTTTAACAAAATCCCAGTTGTTCTCTCCTCTTCCCACTTTCCACCTTTGTCCTCAGTTTACTTCAGTTGCTGCAGACAGAGTTCGCAGTGGAAAAGTAGTTTCCACTCAACTCAGCAGGGGAAGATGAGAGGAGGGAGAAGAATTTTGCTCTTCCCAGTAGGCTCAGGCAAAAGTAACTGTTGCAACCTCTCTTAGCTTATAAGATCATATTCTTTAATAAATTTGGCCACTGTGCTATTCCTTGGCCCCATGTATTCCAGTTTTGATCTGTGAAATGTTGGAGTGTACATCTATGTGGGAGGAACATGTCCAGCTATTTGCTATGGACAGCTCATAGAGTCAAAAAATTATACCCAGGTATGATCTGTGTGTGTGATGGTCCACAATGTACAGAATGCATATTAGTTCCTATATAGAAGTACAAGAAGTATGTGTGTGTGTGTGTGTGTGTGTGTATTCAGAAGCAGTCCTTGGGATGGACAGAATGAGACACACCCTTCCTAGTTACCCCATGAACATAAAATGTCAGACACCTCAGACACCATTCCTGATGGGCCTCCTTCTCTACTATACCATCAGGCATCTTCTCGTAATATTTTAAGGTTTTTACTATGTAATTTAAATTTGTTTATACTGTTTTAAGGTCATCAGATTCGTTTTATGGCACCTCACCTGAGATACCTGGATAGAGGACAGAACATAAATATTTTAATAAATAAATTAAGTCGTTGGTAATTCGTTTTCTTTTCCACAGAGCAGAAACAAAGGAATAGAGGCTCTCTCAGTGCCACAGGATTAAAGCACAGCAGTGGCAGGGGAACACAATCTGTGGCCCACCTTCGACTTGGGACTCAATAGCAACTCCACTTTAGCCCGTGACAGTATTGGCCACATCCTCCTGACACACACCTATAGCTTTGCCTGAGGTACTCCAAGGAATGCTGGGCGATGTCATTCAGTGAGTGGGGGTGCTGAGAATTTAGCTCCTGGTTCCCTAATTCAGTGACAAAGAGTTACCCATCCCACTGTTCTTTGGGGAGAGGGCATCACTGTTAAAGCAGAACAACAATTCTATATCTGTCTATTCGGAAGCACAGCCCAAAGAATTCAATATTTATCTCCTCAAAGTACATCCCCTGCCCTGGCATGTGAAGATAGGACTGTAGCCTGCCCACTTATCTTGGAGTAGGCCTTACAAAACCCAGTGCAGCCTAAATCTGAGTTCATATGCACGCAGGAGTGCGAATCATGCAGCCTTCCAGATATTGCTGGACTGTAGCTCCCAGCATTCTTTACCATGGCCTATGCTGTTTAGGGGTACTGGGACTTGCAGTTGCCTACTACTGTGTGTGTGTGTGTATGTGCCTTCAAGTTGCCTGTAATTGCTCAGTAATTGCTGGAGAAAAATAAATATATGAACAGATACATCTAGGAGAACCGGTGGCTGCTATTCTGTGTGTGCATATGTATATGTGTACCTTCCAGTCACCTGTTGATTTATGACAACCCCATGAATCTCGCAGGGTTTTCTTAGGCAAGGAACACTTAGAGGTGGTTTTACCAGTTTCTTCCTCTGAAATCTAGCCTACAGCACTAGATATTCACTGGCAGTCTCCCCTCCACATACTAACCAGATCTGACTCTTCTTAGCTTCCAAGATCAGATGGGATCTGGTGTCTTTAGGCATGCCTACCTCTGGCCTGAACCAGGGTGGTGTAGTCATTTGAGTGTTGGACTCTGACCCTAGAGACCACAGCTCAATTCCCCAATCAGCCATGGAAACCCACTAAGTGACCTTGGGTGGGTCACACACTCTCAGCCACCAGAAAATCCCATGATAAAGTTTCCTTGGGGTCACATAAGTTGAAAATGACTTGATGGCACACATCAACAACCCTAGCCTCATTAAAATGAGAAAACCTTACAATCTACTACAGACCACCCTGCGCAATACTAGTTGATGTCAGTCTTCATCCTGCCCATCTCTGGTATGAAGAGAGAAGTTCAACTGGTACGGCTTCTTCTATAAACTGTACCTGTTGAAGCTTCCTCTTCTACACGAACTATTAAAGGAGTAGGAGTCCTGTCTTCTTTTTCATCTGGGCATCCTGGCTCCCATTCACTTCTAAAACTGCTAAAGCTTTTGAATGAACAATGAGGAAATAAAACTGCCCCCTCTACAAAGACTTTGCAAGGATGATGAAATCCAAGTGGGCCACAGTGAGGCTTCTCAAATATCAACATGGACGGTCACAAGGGCTGACTTTGCTCAGCACATGGTGGAAGTAAGCAGGACTTTGTGGCATCCGTCAAAGCTTGCGAGAGTCAGCAGGAAGCGTGCTGGCCAGATATTGCTGCCTGGCTCTGTCTTGCTATTTTTATATCTAGCAAATGCTGTGTCAGAGGACAGCATCCGGAGATGCTGAGCCTTCTGAAATACCAGCTGGCAGGACGACAAAGTGGGCAATTGCTCTGAACCCAGCTGGAGACAAAGGAAGGGTGTGAATGGAGGAGGAAGACCACGCTGGACCTCTAAGCCACAGTCCAAATGCCATTGCTGGGGCCAGGGGGTGACATGTTGCAATGTTTAGTCACAGCGTGTCTGATGAGCACCAGCAGAGTTCTTGTTTTAGCACATTCTTTGAAATATTAAAATGGTTCTTCTTCCTCCCTCTGCATCACACATGCAAAGTTGGGCTGAGTCAGACCATTGATTCTTTTAGACTACAATCCTATACACAGTTATCTGAGAAAAAGCCTTGGTTATTATTTTTTTAAGGTGGACCAGCTGAAAACATTTTTTAAAAAAACTCTCTGGGCTTTAAATGTTTTTTAACTTGAGATCTAAAGGTTTTAATGTTTTACCTTCATTAGGTTTGGTGGCATTTTAATCTGTAAACTGCTTTAGGGGCTCTTCCAGTATACAGATGCCTTTATGAGAGAATGGGACTTACATGTGAATAAACATGCACAGGATTGCAGTCTTATTGTTGTGTGCCTTCAAGTCATTTCTGACTTATGGTGACCCTAAGGTGAAGCTATCACAGGGTTTTCTAGGGCTGAGAGTATGTGACGTGCCCAAGGTCACCTAGTTGATTTCCGTGGCTGAGCAGGGGATTGAACCCAAGTCAGCAGGGTCATAGTTCAATGCTCAGACCACTACGCCATGCTCGCAACGACTTTGTAAACCCTCAGCTTCAGGTCTTTACGCCTTGAGATCCTCCTCCTCCTTCTCCTCCTCCTCTTCTTCTTCTCCTCAAACTGAACTCGTGATTCTCAATCAATGCAGCCGTTAGGTTAGAGCCACCATGAGTTCTAGTGCTCTCTTCTAGCTCACTGGGCCCTAAAACCAGTTAATGAGCAACTAACTGCCTGACCGCCAAAATCAGATAGGCCATTTGGCAATCCCCTAGGCTGAGGGTAGGAACTGTGCAGCCCTGCTGATGTTGTTGGATTGCAAGCCCAGCATTTTTTACCATTAGGTGTGCTGCCTAGCAGGGCTAGGACCTGCAGTCCAACAATATCTGGAAGGCTGCATGATTCCTGCCCCTTCAATCAAGGATGGGAATTTTGTGAACTTCTAAATGCTTTTGGACTGCAGTTCCCAGCCTTCCTCACTATTGGCTATCCTGCTTGTGAGAAATACAGTCCAACATCCGGAGAGCCATACTTGCCCACTTTTGCAGTAACTTGATGCAAGCTATATCCATGCCATAGGAAGTAGGCAGACCCCCACTCTGATTTGGTAGCTCAATTCACAACAAATTTCAAATTATTCAAGATGAAATTGCCAAAAAGCCATGCACATGTAGATCATAATAACCAGGGATAGAGATACTGTGTGTATATGGATATGGCTTGGGTGCCGACAGTCTAAAAGACTGGCATATTGGTATTCCCTAGTACGGTAGACTATTAAATAAGTGGAATACCCATTATGTATTAACTCACCAATTAACATATGATTCAGTAAATCTACTCTAGTCAGGGTTGCCAGCTCAGGGTCATCCCAGGCCCTAAGGTTTCTGGGCCAAAACCTGTGACCTAGGGATGGCCCTTGGGAGTGCCATTAAGCATTATGCATGATGCACAAACCCCAGTTGCTCAGACCTTGTCATTTGAGACCATCCACCCACCCACGTATTCTCCTGTTTGGACATTCAGACATAAATCTTAACTAGAGGGGCCATTTCCAGATGAAGGTAAAATGAGAGGATTCTTCCATCTCATTCATTTAGGGAGACGAGATAGGGCCCATCTAATTTAGCCTCGAGCCACGGAGTGGATGCAGAGCAGAGGGTGAGCCCTGTCACCCCAATGATTAGGAGGGAAGGAACAAGCTGACTAAGTGACTACATAGAACGCTCTGCAAGCTGCAGCAACCAGTCATCTAAGCCTTGTAGACTGTAGCAAGCTGCTGCTTTAATAGCTGAGCTGGTGATTTGCATGCAATCCTTTCTTCTTTTCTGGACATTAACCCACCTAAACTGGAGAACTGGCATCGTTGTCTCCTGCCTAGAGAAGACCCCTGAAAACTGGAGACTCAAGGTCAGGCTTTGAGATTTGGCAACCCTACCTGCAAGTTCGGACCTATTAATAGGTTTCTGGTCTGTAACTCCCTATAAGAACTTGCGTGAGTTTTGAGTTCCTTGAGGGAAGGATCTTAGGTCCACCATTGTCACAGGCATGATCAGTGAAGGCACATGAGAAAGCCTTGTGGATGGCTGCTCCCTAGCTGTGTAATTTCTTCATGCAGGAGAGTACTCTTTTATTGAGACAGGCTTTGGGCTATTAATTCATTGCTAGAGACAGGCCTTTTAATGAGGATTGCTGTATTCCTATCCTCATTGTTGCATTTTAAACACTAATAGTAGTGCTATTGTTCCTTTATTCTATAATCGTTTCTGCTACAGTGGGCCCTCAGTATCTGCTAGGATATGGTTCCAGGACCCCTGTGGATACCAGAATTTGCGGATGCTCAAGTCCCATTATGTATAATGATGTAATAAAATGGCGTCCCTCATATAAAACAGCAAAATCAAAGTTTGCTTCTTCTTCTTCTTCTTTTTTTTTAGTATTTTCAAGCTGTGGTTGGTTGAATCTGTGGATATAGAATCAGCTGATATAGAAGGTCGACTGTATTATGATAAGGTTATTTAAAGGTATATTTTGATTTAATCTATAGGGCTTTCCACACTACATGGTGATAGTGCTATTATTCCACTTTCAACATCCTTTGGAATCCTGGGGTTTGCAGTTTAGGGAGGGGCCTTTAGAATTCTCAGCCAGAGAGCTTTTTGGCCTCAGGAAACTACAAACCCCAGAATTCCACAGGAAGTTGAAACTGGAATAACAGCTCTAGAAAAGTTGAGTTGCCTTGGGTCTCAAATTGAGAGAAAGTCGGGATGTACATAAAACAAAATGAAGCGAAAGCTGATGGAGAACAACCACAGAATCTGGAACTAATGGGAGAGCTTTCCCTGTATGGCTCTCCTGTCTAAGCACAATCTCAGTGGGCATATAAATGCTGGAAGCAGCTATATATTTACAATCAATCAATCAATTAATGGGAAAGCAGAGTGCCTTGAGTGAGAGGCTATTTTTGGTCGGGGCTCCTTTTGCCAAGTAGCCCCAAGCCATAAAGGGGCTGCAAGAGGAAAGGGGCAAAACTGGGGATTGGTTGGTCAACCTGTTTGATGCCAACCCTCTGTGAGGATCAATACCTTGCAATGTTAAGAGAGGGATAAGGGCTCTGGCTCCCCACCACAGCCTTCCTTCCCTCCCTACTCCCTTATCCTCTTATTTCGGAAAGTGGAGAGGCTTCTTGTATCCCCAGGGCCTTTGTTGGCGGCTGCGAGCATCCATTAGCAGCCGCTCCGATCTCCCCCCTCAATCAGCCCTCCAGGCTCTGTGTTTTCTTATTTATGAAGCCTTTCCGACGCAGCCAAATGGAAGCATTCCCCACATACATACACTTCCAACCCTGGGTCCCCCATTCTTCCAAGCTGAGTGGCTCACAATGGAGCGGGGTGGGGGTGGGGGGATGTTGATAAAGCAAAAGCACTTCGACCTCTTATACCTTCGGGGTTATAATGAAGCACAACTCCAAAATAGCGTCACACCAGGAAAGGCAGGCAAGGGCAGAAAGAAAGAGGAAAATGGGTAAATTTGAAGGGACTATGGATTCTTTGGCTCTGAAGCACTGTACCTGACTTCCAGGGCAGCTACATTTGGAGGTTTCATTCCTGTGGGTCCCCAGCACCCCCCGAAGTCCATTTGGCCTGCTCTTTGGGCAGACTTCAGGCCTCTAGGACCCATTTAGATTGCTTTGCTTTCTTTCTCACTAGGGCCGTTTCCGCAGTAGACTGTTATAGCGCTATTATACTACTTTCAGCATCCTATGAAATCCTGGGGTTTGCAGTTTAGAGAGGGGCCGGCTGGCCCCTCTCTAAACTGTAAACCCCAGGATTCCATAGGATGTTGAAAGTGGTATAATAGTGCTCTAACTGTCTAGTGTGGAAATGGCCTAGAACACTGAGGTCTAACAATCGCAGCTAGACACAAAATGGTCGTTCTGGAGATGAAGTCAAAGATTATCCCCACCACCACACCCTATACATTGTACAACCAACATATGTCAATTGTGCGTGTATGTGCCTTCAAGTCTTGACTTATGGCCACCCCATAGATTTCATAGGGTTTCTTTAGACAAGGAATACTCAGAGGTAGTTTGCAGTTCTTTCCTCTGAAATATAGCCTACAGAACCAGGCACTGGTTGCCAGTTTCCATCCAACTACTAACCAGGGCTGACCGTCCTTAGCTTCCAAGATCAGACGGGATCTGGTTCCTTTAGAGTACTTAGACCTATTACATCTCAGTTACTGGGATATACACACAAATCTATCCCTTGTAACGGAGGATTCTAACACCATACTCCCAACTCTCCTGAATGGCAGGGACATTCCTGATTAATCCTGTGCCATCCTGCTTTTTCAGCTGCTTTTAAAATGTCCCAGTTTCTTTCTTCTCCTCCTACTTTCCTCCTTCCTCCTCAATTTTCTTCAATTACTGCAAATTTAGTTCAAAGTGCAAAAGTAGTTTGTTCAAATAACTCGGGGGGGGGGAGAAGAAGAGGGAACGGAATTGTAGCCTTGGCCATTTCCTCACGACATTGTTATCCCACAACAGCAGCAGGTTCTTTCCAGTCCAGGAGTCATGCTACAACATGACATCGTTGCTACCCGGCTGCTATCTCGTTCCCAAGCATTGCAAAACCGCCTTATACTATTTCCAGAAAAAAATCTGTTAAGAGCCTTCTTTAGCGCTTCAGTCCTGTCAGCTGGCTCAGTGAGGTACCATAATAGCACTTGATGGCACTTCCTGTCCTCTGGATCCAGGAGTGGGAAGGGTGTGGGTGTGCCCAGGTTGTCCCTCCCTCCATGACTCCCATATGGTAACTGAAATCTATCACCTCTCCCTGTTTAGTTTTAAATTTCTTCTTTGAGTTAATTAAAAAAAAATTAAATACATTTTTAAGCATTATAGTGCAAAAGTACAATACTGTATTGGTGTGTCATGCTGTTACAACACTGCTGCACTAGCATAGCTGCCAAGAAAAAAAGAAAAGAAAAAAGAAAATGAAAGTCACAAGTATAGGATGGGGGACGTGTGGCTGGATAGCAGTATGTGTGAAAAGGATCTAGGAGTCTTGGTAGATCACAAGCTGAACATGAGTCAGCAGTGTGATGCGGCAGCCAAGAAAGCCAACGCGATTCTTGGTTGCATCAATAGGAGTATGGTGTCTAGATCGAGGGAGGTAATGGTACCACTCTATTCTGCTTTGGTTAGGCCTCATTTGGAATACTGTGTCTAGTTCTGGGCACCTTGATTCAAGAAGGATGTTGACAAGCTGGAATGTGTCCAGAGAAGGGCGACCTAAATGGTGAAGGGTCTGGAAGCCATGCCCTATGAAGAACGCCTTAGGGAGCTGGGTATATTTAGTCTGCAGAAGAGAAGGTTAGGAGGGGACATGATAGCCATGTTTAAATATTTGAAGGGATGTCATGTTGAGGAGGGAGCAGGCTTGTTCTCTGCTGCTCCAGAGACTAGGACAAGGAGCAATGGATTCAAGCTGCAGGAAAGGAGATTCCACTTGAACCTCAGGAAGAACTTCCTGACGGTCAGAGCTGTCCGGCAGTGGAATATGCTGCCTCGGATGTGGTGGAGTCTCCTTCTGTGGAGGTTTTTAAGCAGAGGCTGGATGGCCATCTGTTGGGACTGCTTTGATGGGTGTTCCTGCATGGCAGGGGGTTGGACTTGATGGCCCCTGGGGTCTCTTCCAACTCTATGATTCTATGATTCTAAGAAGCCAATAAGGGGCAGTGGGACAGGGTGGAGGCAGGGCAAGGAAGTGGCCAGGGATGCTGTAGTGTGGAAGGACCACCAGTGGCAATACCGCTACTCGTCTGCTTAAGGCAGAAGGGTGCAGAGGAGATTGTTTCAAACCTGCTACCATCACACGAATATCAACGCTGGGATTGTAATGGAAGAATGCACTAAGAGGGTGTGGTGCAGAAAGGGCCCTTGCCACTTGGCTCATCTGCTGCAGCCTCTCCTAGCTTGTGTGTTCTTCCACCTTAGTCACTTTTGCCATCTTAAACACACTCTGATGTTGCCTGGCTGCATGTGCCCTGGTTTTAATCTGTGAAATATTGGTGGAGTATGTGGTTTCAACCAGTGTAGTGCTGGACTATGACCCCAGAGACCAGGGTTCAATTCTTCACTTAGTGGATTTCCATGGCCAACCCAAGTTGAGAATTCACCTTGGGTTATCTTGGGCACATCACACACACTCATCCCCAGAAAACCCTATAATAGGTTTGCCTTACGGTTGAGATAGCTTGGAAATTACTTAAAGGCACACATCAACGATGTAACACGATTCCAAAACAGACCAGGACAGTGAACCAAAGAGTCACAAACAGCCAATTATTAATCACCTTTTACAGATGAGGATCACTGAGGTTGATGTAAGCACTTAACAAAAGGACAGCCATGCCAGAGAGGTTGTGTTATTTTTTTTAACCCCTTTGTAGTTTTTACTTGATCTCATGAAAATATTGTGAGTCAGCAACTTTTGGGGATATTGTGCACATCACCCTGAGATCCTGCTCCTCCTTCTGCCTGCTCCATGGGTTATACAGCTCTGTTTATCTTCCCACAACTCTGCTGCACTGACCACCCACCGTACCCCTACTTCGAGCGCGTTCTACTGCCCTGCAGCAGCTGAGCAAAGTGCATTATGCATTGCCCAATGGGAAACCAGGCAAAGGTTTTACCCCAGTTCCAACAAGGCTCAACTATCACGTGCCCGAAAGTGCTTTCACCAGGGAACTCTTTGAACCTCTCATGTACAGTCCTTCCTGGCTTGGCCTACAGCCTGAACCATAAGGAGGCAGACCTTAGTGACAGATGGAGAAGCACGGGGAGGGGAGCAGGGGGACTGAATACAGTATTTTGGCTTTATCTCTTCTCGTAGGGAAGGGGGTGGAGTGTACTCCTGGCAGCTGGAGGATGGCTGCAGCTACTTTTCCGCTTCTAGCAAGAAGACTTCCTTCCTTCCACTTATGACACATCTTTCCTCCAAGTGGCTGAAGGCAATGTAGAAGGTTCTTTTCCTCCTCCCATTTTATCATCACCAGCATTGTAGGTGAGCCTGAAGAAAGAGTATCTGTTCCATCGTCACACCATGAGCCCCATGGCTGGAGTGGATATTTGAATTTGGGGTTTGCAGGTCTTAGACCTGGTGTGAAACCCTAGAACTTCCCCAGCCACGGGCCTTGTAGAAGTTTGGGATTTCAGCTCCCATGATCCTTTCCCACTGGCTATGTTAGGTGGAGGCTGATGGAAATTGCAATCTGAAACATCTGAGAGCATCAGGCTGTAGGAAGACTACTCTCACTTCCCCCAACACAGTGCTCTCCCAGCGTGTTGGACTACAAACCCCATCATCGTACCATGTTGGCTGGGCTGGAGAGTGTTATCTAACGCATCTAGCAGGACAGGGTAAAGGGGCCCTGTCAGTGCAGAGAGGAACGTAGAACCTCTTGAATTCCTCAGAGTCTCAGTGTTGCAGCCTGCCCCAATTTCCTCCATATAATCAATTTTATTCCTGTTCTGAAGCTGCATGGAAGCTTCTGTGGTATATAACAGATGCTTTCTGACATTTTACTGCATTTCAGAATGACTGAGAAACAGGACTAAGGGAAGGGGATTCGTAGATTGGAAGAACAGACCTGACTCTGAAAGGCTGGAATTACTGGAGGTAGAGAATGGTCTGGTATTCTTTGGTTGTCTCTCATCCAAGTACTAACCAGGGCTCACCCTGCTTAGCTTCTGGCAAAACCACCTCTGAGTATTCCTAGTCTAAGAAAACCCTATGAAATTCATGGGGTTGCTATAAGTTGACAGGCAACTTGAAGGCACACATGCGTGCACACAGAGAATAGCCTCCAATGGTTCTCCTAGATGTATCTGTTCATATATTTATTTTTCTGAAGCAATTATTGAGCAATCGTTCATTATTCTTACGGTGGCCAGTAAAACAGCATACCTGAGAGGTAAGAGAGAAGAGGAATCTCAGGGATGTTGTAAGCAGGGAAAGGTGGCTGTTAAAGGGATGGTGGAGCTGAGGAAAAGCCAGAAGCAGAATTGGAGACAGGAGGCAGATGGTTCTCTCTCTCTCTCTCTCTCTCTCTCTCTCTCTCTCTGTGTGTGTGTGTGTGTGTGTGTTTGAAGAACTGGCAGTGGAGAAGTATTGCAGAAGAGGGCCTCGGGCCTTCCTGACCAGCAGTGTGTGGACTTTCAGGAGGTATCTGGACAGCTTCTATAGGAAACAGAACACTGGCTTAGGTAGGGATTTTGGCCCAATTATCAGCTATGGTGACATTGGAATGTGATGAAGGGGTAGTTGAGAGAAGAGGGTGGTCGATCCAGAGGAATATTTTCCATAAGGAGAGATAAAGAAGCATAAAGAAAGGAATGAGAGATTAGACTTGGCTTCGGGTCTGTTTAGAATAGCATCTTGCTTCCTCACACAAATTATTTCTGGGAAGCCCATCCCCAGAAAGACCCAAAGATGTGGGACAAAGAAAAGATGGAAGAGGAAAGCCTATGGAAAGCGGCTGGAGCCCACACAGCCCTCCCATGGTATTTTGTAGAATTTTTGGAGGTCTTTTATATAAAATGCGGTTCAAAGCTTCTGTTGTCTGGTCAGACAGGCTGTTTGGTGGCCCTTTGTTAGGCCTCTCAATTCCTGACCAACATGAATGTGGCTCCCATGAGCCGGCGTAGCACAATGGTTTGAGTATTGGACTAGGCCTCAGGGAGATCAGTGTCTGAATTCCCCATTCAGCTGTTGAAACCACTGGGTGACCGTGGGCAAGTCAGACCTCCTCAGTCTTAGAAGGTGGCAGTGGTAAACATCCTCTGAACAAATCTTGCCAAGAAAGCCCTGAGATAGATCTGAGATCACTGTGGTTTGGAGTCAAACTGGAGGCACGTAACACCACGAACAGGTCCTAATGAGGAAGACTGGGTGCCCCTCCTGGCTTAGGAGATAGGGCGTGATGTAGCTAGACAAACCACAGTAGGAGGAGCATCCCAGCAAGCTGTGGTGGAAAAAAATGTTGACCAAGAGGCGTTGGGTACTGGATTGGGTGATCTGACAGTTGTGTGCTCCCTCTTAAAAGCAAAACAACCACAAATGACTAGAATTACAAGCAGCACCTCAAAAGAACTACCTTTTATTGGGCCCACTTCACAATTTCAACTCCACTGTGCTGCATCATTCTCAGTGGCTACTCTTGGTGGTCTGGAGACCTGTGTGCAAAGCTCCTGTGACGATCAACCCTGACATTTGAGAATAATTGATACAAAAGTCCCATTTTATCACACACCGTGGTGGAAGGTGTGTAGCTCTCCAGATATTGCTAGACAAGGAATCATAGGGACTAGAATATGGTAACATCTTGGAGGGGGGCACATGTTCCCGATCTTGACAGCAGGCACAAGCTGGTCTGGTGCTGGGATGTATTGGCGTGCATTGTTGTGGAAACGGCTGCCGCGCTGCTCATCCTGCAACCATCTGCAAGCCCACTGGCTCTTTGTGGCTGGTGTTAAGAGAGGACTGTTCACAGCGCTGACCTTGTGGATACACACTCTCTGTCCCACAAGGGCCTGTGAGCCAATGGGATGCTTGGGTACTGTGCCACAAGACCACAGTGTATGGGAGAGAACCTCGAACGCTCGTGCGCTATCATGCAATTTGCTCGTGCCCCTGAGCCTGCAGGCTGCTCGCTCCCCCATCCCATGAGAGTCCCTGTGGGCCGGGCTTCCCGTCTGCCCCGTGAGCTGGGCTGGGTTCATGAGGAAGGTGGGGTGTGTATATGTGCGTGTGTGTGTGTGTGTGTTTGAGAGAGAGAGAGAGAGTGTGTGAGTGAGCCAGTCAGTGTCGCTATTGTCCAGCAAAGCAGACACTCTGCATGTCTCTCTCCAACTCCAGTGTCTTCCTGCTCAACGAGGTAATGTGGCATCATCTCGTGGGATGGGGTGGGGTGGGAAAGGAGGAAGGGGTTGGGGAGTAACCTGGGAAGCGGGCCCAGGGTGGCAGAGCTGTGGGCTGTAGCATGGGAAAAGTGAAGGCAGTACGGTGCGGGTGGGTTGACTCCTCGGATTAGCCTGAGCTGCCAGGAAGAGTTCAGAATGAATTTGGCAAGTAGGCTGATGCTGTTGTCCCACAGAGGTTCAGGGTGCAGAGCAGGGTGGGTAAGTGTGCTGTGCTTTGCAGGACTGACCTGAGACATTTTGCTGCCTGAGGCAAGAAGGTGCCTCTTCCTCTGTGTACTGAAGCGGATTGGACTGGCAGCTGAGGCTCACCTCAGCACCAGTGACAGGATTCTTGTTCTCATCTGCACCTCTAGGCAGCGGGCTAATTTGGGGTTGGGTGGGTGGCTAATACAGGACAGGCTGTGTGGCACCCATAGCTTTGTCCTCCAACAACATGGAACTGCCACTGGCTTAGGAGGAATAGTGGGGGATGAGCAGAGGAAGCTGATGTTTCTGCTCCTTCCTCAGCAGCCACTGCCTGAAGTGGTAATCTCACCCTGTGCAACTGTAGGGCCAGCACCTCTTCTTTGCCCAGTCCAGTAGTTGCCCCTTTTTCCTGCTTTTCCAATAACTAAGGGCCATGTGCTGTACTGCCCCCTGCTGGGTAAAGGTGCTCAGTACAGGAGCTCCCCCTACACCAAATCCTTCAGCTGCACAGCTTCTATTACTGTACCCCAGTGGTGTACCAAGTGTAAACAGCACCTAGGGCAAGTATGAAAGTTGCACCCCTACCTTCACCCCCACCCCTACATGCATGGCTCTTTTGCTCCCCCTGGCATTGGTGCCTGGGGTACATGCCCTACTTGCCCCACCCTAGATACACCTCTGCTGTACCCCCTGGAGTAACTATTAAAGTTTTCCCCTTCAATTGCGTTCCAGCTCTGCTGTCTTCAACGTTCCTTCCAGGGCAGCCAAAACTGGGGCCTCCCCCTGACCCCACAGTGCCCCCTGCAGGGCTGGAATTACTGGGAGTCTCTTCTACAAGCAGGGCTTCCAATCTAACTGTGGCACATGGTCATTCCCACACAACCACTCACTGCCTATTTTTCTATTGCATTGTGCCCAGGATGCCAACTAAACTTATTTCCCTTTTTTGGTCCACTTGCTAGGAGCCATAGAGGGCTATGCTTCCTATCTGGAGACTCATCATTCCCTACTGTTTCTACCCCACAGTGAGGTTGGGTTTTTTAAAGGATTATCTCCCCGCTTTTGCCTCGCAAACCCAGCTGCCCTTTCACAATGTAATAATTATGAAGTCAGTATTTGGGGTTACCAGAAGCCCCAACCAGATGGAATTACAACTCGGGTCTGGAATTACATATTTGAATAATCATATCCAAGTAATTAAAAAAAAAAACTTAGAACAATTCCCGAACAATGGAGGTCGTACCCCAGTAAGCTGGAGCAAAAGGGATTGTTGAAGGTGGGCGGGCAGGCAAATTCCAGCGGAAGAAATGGAGAGGGTATAGGGGGCGCAGATCGAAGGAACTAGGAAGGGGGTGAAGAATAGTAAGACAGATGATTGAAGATCTCTGCTTCCTGGGGGCTGAGTCCGTAAAAGGGAAAAGCGCTACTTAATTCCCACAAAAAGAAATGCCAGGATTGTCTGAAAATGTAATTCTCCATTCTGTTTGTGTGGAGAGTGTCATTGTCAGTAGAAATACACTCTGCACATGCTCCGGAGTCTTCCCTATACTCCAACAGTATCAGCTGCAGGGTCTGCAAGACTGCCGGGGCTGGGCGAGGAAGGCAGCAAAGGCACAGACACAGACCGGGAAAAGGCGGGTGGGGGGCGGGCGGATGAGCATCTCCCACTGTCCCCACCATCTCCAGTTTCCTGGATCCGTAACATGCCGCCCTCCTTGTCTCCCCGCGCCCCCGCCAAAACACATTTCTGCCGGACGAGCATCTGGGAGATTTTCTACGGAGAGGCGGGGAGAGAGCGCTCGACCACCGGCGGCCGCGTCTCCTTCCCTGCCTCGTCTCCCAGCCCAGCAGTCCTCCATCCTCCCTGTGTTGGGCTGGGATCAAGAGATGAGGAGCGAGAGGGAGGGGTGGGGTGGGGTGGGTTGTGGGGAGGTCGGGCTCGTGGGAAGCCGGAGGAGGGAGGCCGGGGAGAGCGCGGGCGGCGGCGGCGGCGGCGGAGGGGGCAGGAGGGAGGGCGAGGAGGAGGACTCGCCAGCCGCGCCGTAGGAGGCTCGCTCGCTTTGCTGGGCGCGCCCCTCCCCACCTCCCCTACTAATGTGATTATATAGCGCCTGGCACGTCCCCGAGTCCATTATCTGAGCGGCGCGTAGCGGGAGGACGAGGAGGAGGGGAGGCGAGGCGAGGGACGCGCGGCGGCGCGCACAGCGAGCGGCGGCAGGAGGAGAGGAGGAGGAGGAAGAAGAAGAAGAAGGGAGCGAGCCAAGGCGAGGAGGGAAAGAGCGGGCGAGCGAGGAAGGCGCTTGGAAGCCGGCGGCGCGGCGGGAAAGCAGCGGGGGCGGGGGGCGCCTCCCTCCCTCCGTCCCTCTTTCCTTCCTCCCCAGTTGGCACCGCACCCCGGGCCCCGCCGGCCGGCCGGCTCCCTCCCCGTCCGTCTATGTCTTTTTCTGACTCCAGCGCAACCTTCCTGCTCAACGAGGTAACTTAACAGGCACCGCGCAGCCGCCGCCGCCGCCGCCGCCTCCCACCACACGGCTCTCTCTCTCAGCCCCCCTCCCCGTCCTCACTCGCCTTCCCCGCCTCTTCGCTCGGCCCCCGCCTCGCCGCCACACTTCCACTCCTCAACGGAGCGTGCCAAGCGCGGTCTTATTTCCTCAAACCCCCCCCCCGCCCTATGGTTTACCCACCCGCCGTCGTTGCAACTCCAGAGACCCTGGGGAGGCGCACTGTGGAAGCGGGGGGGGGGAGAGAAAAGAGGGAGAGATGGGCAGAGGCAGCGAGACAGTTGTACGTCTTCTCATCCCTTCGTCCCGCCCCCCCTCTCGGTTGTATTTTGTAGTTCGGGTGGTGCGTCGGAGGCATTTTAGGGAGGGGTGGGGGGAGTCCACCTTTTGTGCTTAAAAAAATCTGGGCGCAAATCATTGGGCATCACCCCAACTTCAGGTGGAAAAAGGGCTAGCTGGTCCTAGCAGCGCCTCTGGCGCCGGGCTGGGAGAGGCAGATGGAGACGGAGCTTGGGGGCGCTGCAGGGGGAAATCCCCATCTGGCCCCATTTCCGACACAGCCGTTTCCGCGCGCCCCCCCCGCCTCCCGCCGTGAACCTCTTTAGGAGGACAGATCAGCAGAGGGCCCCTGTCCCCGAGTTTGAGGTGGCCCGGGGGGGATGAGGGTGACGGGGGAGCGAGGGGCAAGGAAAGGCGCCGCTGAAGTTGGTTTGGAGAGGGAGGCTGGAAGGAAGGCGTCTCCTCGCGAAAGGCGGCTCAGGATTGCTAGGAAGGCGCTGAGTTGCCCTGAGGATTCGTTTAAGGATGTGAAGACAGCTGGGGCTAGGATACAAAGCTGGTGCCAAGGAAGCGCGGCCCCCTCCTCACGTGAAGGTTCCCCGCACTCACTTGGATGTAGCTGACAGGCGTCCTTCCCTGCCCCCCTGAGGTGGGTTGAGCTGGTGTCCCTCTGATTTGGGGGGAGGGGGGAGGCAGACTGGGGAGGCAGTTATAGGGGAGCAACACCCTGTGGCCCTGGAGTTTTGTGCGCCTTCATGGCATCCTTCAGGTGTTCATTTGGAGCGTGTGTTTGTGTGTGTGTGTGTATGTCTACTCTCTGTCCTGTCTTCCTTTCTCTTCATCTGAAGACCACGCCCCTTGGCACCCTCCAACCCCACCCCTTCCGTGTTGCCCCAAGCAGGTGTGGATGGATTTGGACAGCCCGGTAGCTGTGCTGCCCGCCTCGCCTGCCCGCCTGCTTCTGCTCCCTCCCTCCCTTGCCTGTGTGCCTCTCTGTGCCTGCCCCAAGGGGAGGGCTGGTGGGTGGGCACTGTTGTGTTCCCCCCTCCGCCTCTCCCCACTTACTGCTGAGCGAGGAACAGGAGCATCCACCAGCGTGGGGAATCTGTCAGAGCAGGTTGCTTTGCCATTGTGTGCCCATCCGCTGTCCCCCAACCCAGCTGGGGCTTGGGGGCACCGGACTGCTCTCAGCACCCATCCCAGTGGGGAGAGCACTCCCCCCTCGGTGCCCTGGTTCCTGAGTGCTGCTGCTTCTTCATCATCCTTTTTCCCCCATGTATGACGATTCCTATCTCCATGGATTCGAAGACTCTGAGGTGGTGAGTCGACAGGCTGGGAGAAGGGGCTATTTTAAGCCTGGGAGACGCCCACCCTAAAGGAACCAGGCACCATCCTGGCTCACTGAACTGCGGGGTGGGGGTGGGGGGAGAAGGGTGAACAGCAGGGTTTGTGGAGAGGTGATGTTAGAGAGTTGGGGCTCTGTGGAGGGGGGATGATGGTATCAAGGCCGGTGGTCCCAAGGAGATAGCAGAGGAAGGAAGGGGCCGTTCACCGTCCTGCTGCAGCCATCCCAAGAGGAATGTGTTGGGGGGGATCTTTGATCATGCTCGCTGATGGTTGTTGGTGGTAAAGAAGTGGCTTTCCTCCATGTGATTGTGGGTGGTTAAGTACTTAAAATTGTTCCCAAAGAGCGCAGGTGCAATTTGTTTGCGCACCAAGGGAAATGAGGAGCTTTCCTCTGATAGCTCCCCCTGCCGGTTGGTGTATGTCGTGCGCATAGGGTGGTCCTCAGGGAATGGTGGGCTGGCGTCCTATTAAACCCCCTTGTAGCAGTTGGTTTTCTCTCAGGGTTGGCTCTGGGCCAGGGTCAGAGGACGAAGCTCAAACTCACTCCATATGTAGGGGCCAGAGCACCCTAGCTTGAGAGGGCCCTTTGGAGGCAGTTGCTTGGCTTGATGATCTTCTACACATTGGGGAGAAAGAGACGGAGAATGTGTCAGTATCCGTTGAAGGGGGATCCCCCAAATATTTCCATTTTGAAGGAGAAAGTGCTGCTCGTTTGTATCCTGGCACGGTGCGAGAAATACTGAGTGGAAAGTTTCTAAGGCTCTAGCTGGACAAAGGGCTAAGAAAACTTCTCTTCTTAGCCAGGTCCAGTCACAGCCCTGTAGACTTTTCACCCAGGATTTCAGCAGTGACTCTTTGGAAAGGAATGGCTCATAAATGCCACTCCCAGAATGAAATTATTTTCAATAGTAATCCATTTAGCAGTATTTTCAGTCCCAAGGGAAAGAGGGTGAAGACATATGGCTGGGGAAACCTAGCACGCTAATTCAGCCAGTCTGGACTGAACCTCTTTGTCAGTCTCAGTAGGAGCCTGTCAATAATAAGAAGTCAGCTATGGGACTCCTGCCACCGTGGGATGCCGGAAGAGCTCTTTTCATGCCTAGGCCTGGGACTTCCTGCCCCCCTGCTTGGAGCTGGGCATTCCCAGCAGGTAGTTGCAGCTGCTCCACTTTGAAGTGGAGCGGTGGGTGCCTGCAGAAGGATATAGATGATCAGTTGGCATGATGGGACTGGGTCGTGGGGGGCCTTGGCATTTCTGAGAGTGTCTGCCTGAAAGGGAGGGGTGCATGCCCACACAGTGGGATGGAGGGTAGGGAGAGAGACATACATATTAAATGCTGGAAATGTGAGTTCTTCCATTCTGCTGTCTTCCTCCATCTCTGACACCTCTTACCTAAGTCATAAACACTACTGAAACACTGTCATATGTGTTCCACCACCAGCCCACTTTTTCATGGTCTGTGGATCTTGTCCCCCTGTGCAGAAGGAGAATGAGAGAGGGGAATTGCAGAACTGGGGGAAAGAAGCTGCAGTTAAAGGAGATAGTGTGAACCCATCACCTCTCCCTTCTGTGCCCCAGCCTTTTCCAAACAGCTCCCTGCAGACGTGTGGAACTACAGTGCCCATCTCCTCCAGCCACAGGCTGGGCATGCTGGCAGATTGTAACTGGACACATAAGGATGACCACAAGTTTGGGAAACTATTGAGGAAAATAGCCCACACCTCCTGATTATTGGTTTCCTTCCTCTCCCTTCATGTTTCCAAGTTTGCATATTCCATTTGTTTCCATGTATTACATTTACGTTCTGCTTTTTTTCTCTAAGAAGGTTGAGGTGGCATGCATGGATCTCCTTCCTGCCTGCTTTCTCCTTGCAGCAATCTAGTCCTGCAAGGGAGCTAGATTAGGAGAAGCTAGAACGACTGGCCCAAACTCACCAAGTGGATTTGGTGGCTCGGTTCAGACTTGAATCTGCCTGTGAGTTCACACTGCACAATTATGCCACCTTAATTGCAATGACTCCATGCTATGGAATGCTAGGAGTGGCAGTTTGGTGAGGGGCTTAGAATTCTCTAGAGGGGAGCTCTAGCACACTCCCTTAAACCACAGCAGAGAATTCTAAGTATCCCTCACCAAATTATAAATCCCTGGGTTCCATAGGATAGACCCACAGAAGTTATCAAATTGTAATTGTGCAATTGGATGGTCTTCAGGTTTCCCCATTGTAGACTGAAACCTTAACCCAGTTTTTAGTCTCAGTGAAAGAAGGTCCATTTGGATCAATGAAAGCTTTTGTTTTAATCAACAGTTATGTAAGTTTCATTAATTTAGTGGGTCTACTATAGCTGGGACTAAAAACTGCATCTAGGTCTCAGGTGCTAACCTGGGCAAGAAACATGAAGCCTTCCAGGTATGTTGTACGAGTGCAGCTCCCATCTGCAGTAGCAGTACAGCTAATGGAGAAGAGATGCTGGACGTTGCAGTCTGACAACATCTGGTAGGCCACACCATCCCTGCATTCCCACCTGGACTCTAAACACTATGTACTACATAGTCTGGCTCTAGTTGCACATAATTTCCAGAGATGAACCAAGAAACAGGAAGAGAACGTGCTGAATTAGAAGGGTACAGTAGGGTGGAAGGAGCAGAATGAGGATCAGAACAGTAACTCTTCCTGGTCTTTTGGTGAATCTGAAATCTCCATTGTAATGAGAAGTTGAAATGGTTTGATAGGTGAACAGAGGGTAGGTCAGTTTTTTACCTCTGGATCTTGATACAAGGAAGACAGTGTGTCAGCCTTCCTTGATATGGTGCCCTCCAGGCATGTTAGGCTGCAGCATTCACAGTCCCCAGTCAGCATGGCCATCGGAGATAGTAGGGGCTGTAATCCAGCATGCATGGAGGGCACCAGGTTGGAGAAGTCTGCAGCAGGTCATCTCCCTGAGACCCTTTCTCCTCTTTTCCAAAATGCACCCCTGCCACACTTTTCATCATGTGGAAGTGCTTCGAGAACACTTTATCGCATGTCTTGCTGTTCATTTTCTTCTCATCCTCCAAACCTTAATCACAGTAGATTGGATAAGAGTCCCAGTCCTGCCCATCTATCTCCTCTGTCTTTCATTGTAAGTCCCTACCCCACTCTCTTCGCTGTGGGTAGGCGTCTGCTTAAAAGTAAACCCTTTTCCATAGAAAGCTATTAAAAGAAAAAAAAGTGTGTGTGTGTGTGTGTGTGTTGTATCTGTGAATGAGAGAGAAGCCATGCTGGGGACGGCTGGTGGGGCAGGTGAGACCACTGAGATGAAAAGCAAGCTTGTTGATCAAGTGGCAAAGCTTTTTGCTGGGGAGAAGAGAGAGGGAGGGACTTTGCTGGTCATCGACAGCTTGGATCTTAAGCTCTTTGGCTGAGATTCATTTTTCTGCCCCGGGGGACGGTAGTTGCAGCTGTGACAACACAGATCAGGCCAGAAAGAGCCTCTTCTGCTTCAGTCATGGGGGAGGGGGCAATATTAAGCATTTTCCATTTTGTGTTTCCAAGTCCAGTGCTGTTCAGCTTGTCCGGATGAAGCAAGCCATACTAGTATGTACCCACTTGGGTACTCACATGTCAGGCATTGCATATAGTGATAAGATATCTCAGGCAGGGCTTATTTTCAGCCTAAACTTCCAACAGGGCTCGCAAAAGCTGAATCCTGTTTCAGGAAACAGGAACAAGAGAGGGGGATTCTGGCCAGATACAGGCTGTAACCTTTCTCTCATCACCACAGTGTAACCACATTCATTCATTCCTAGTCCACCTGACCTAACATCAGGGCAGCCAGCTCTCTGAGCAGAGGAGTTTTGAAGGCAGAAGATGAATTCTGATTGGGCTCAAGCATGATTTTTTTTTAAAGGAAGACCAAAGTATTTCCTCCTTGGCTTCCTGTTTTTTTCAGGCTGACAGCTTGAATGTGAGCAGAGAGGAGGCTTTGTCGTATCCATGCTGTACAGTATTTTATTTCACACTGTCCACTCCCTCCAACCGTGGGAGGTCCAGAAAGCAGCTTTTGCATTTGGAGGAGGAAGTCCTGGAGCTTTCATTGGGTCATCATGGTTGTCATCCTGCATTTTTACATGTGCAGGTTGAGCAGGCATTTTAGGGCCGGAGAAGAAGCATGCACACACAACAGAGGGATCAGTGCCAAAACAAATATTATTATTATTATTATTATTATTATTATTATTATTATTTATTTATTTATTTATTTATTTATTTATTTCTATCCCGCCTCTCCACAAGGATCGAGACAGCGAACAACATAAAATACATTAAATACATTAAAAGAGATTAAAAACATCTGCATGCTACAGTTCCAGAAAGATGTGTGGGGAGGAAGTGTTTCTATCAGACTCATCACAACAGGGGCAGCCTAAAGCATTCTGCTGCCTGAGGAGAGTGGCAAATGGCATGGCTCCCTTTCTCTTCCCAAACTGAGGTGCTCAGTTACCCAAACCAGGAGGAGTTGTTTCAGCACCTGAGGCAGAAGACCCCCTGGGTACCCCTCTCCCTCCTTGTTCATAAAAATACAGCAACAAATTAAACAGTACGGTCATCCCTCCACATTCGCTAGGGTTAGGGGCGCAGGACCCCCGTGAAAGTGGAAAAACTGTGAATAACTCTAGGACCTCTCAATCCAAATTTAACACACAAAAAAAGTAGAGTATGATCACCATATTCAACCTACCATGGATTCCGTTGAGGCATCAGGGTTCCTTCACAAGGCAGAAGTGGGTGGCTGATGGGGCTTACTGCCACTTCCACTGCTGCCCCACACCATTTTTAATAGGGACTTACAAGCCTCATCTGCAGTTTCTCAGTCTCACGAGGCTTGCAGTTCCTATTAAAAATGGCACAGGGAGGCAGCAGAGGTGACAGCAAATAATTGGTGAATAATCAAATCTACAAAAGTAAAATCTGCAAATGTGGAGGGCTGACTGTAAATTATTGGCTGGCCTTTCAGGTTATCACATGCCTGAGGCCACACTACTGAATGGTAGGTCTGCCCCTGTGCTCTTCAGCTGTCTTGGCAAGTGTTACTTGCATGTGTATGTGACAAATTCCGGACTTTTTTTTTTTAATTATTAAATAGGCAGTGTTTGGATGCTGCATTTTTGAGTAGGGAAGCAGTGGCAGGAGCAGCTGCTTACCCCTTACTCAGCAGCTCTTTTTCTGTTCAGAAATACCCCCTACAGAAGGAAAAGGGGTCAATGTGAAAGTAGCCCCACTCTGCCTTGCTCCTCCATGCAGTTCTCTGGTCTCCAAAAGCTACTTTTAATTTTGAACAGAAGCAAAATCTGTCAGAGGGTTGTTGCACACATTTGCATGTAATGTATGGTTTGCTGCTCAGACAGAACTGGTTTGAATCCTCATCATGGAAGGTGGCGTGGCTCACATTCTGGATGCTTGGAACAGCAATTACAGTGTCTGTTGTTCTAGCAGTGATACGATGCCAACGAACCCAAAATAGGACTTTTCATCAAAGGAACACTTGCCTTTATTATCACATCTTTTAGGCTTGAGGCAGAATATCTAGAGCACAATTCTGGGGTCTCAGAACAGAGCTTGGAAACTATTTTTTTAAAGTAATTTGTTAAACTTAGCCTGTTTGATTTTATTTTTTTTTTATACTGGGTAACTTGTTAATTCTACTCGGTATAACCAGAATGGTCTATTAATGATGTCGATATCATGTTTCTTTTGACTTTTAGACAGAAATGGGCAAGAATTTCTCAAATGACAAAAAAGTGCTACATTTTAGAACTAACAAGTAAACATTGTTGGTCTTTCCAGTAGCAACATTACTAAAAGATGACACTGTTGCCCCTTTTGGTATCCTCAAAAATAGTGTGTTAAAAGTCATCTCTTTATTTGTAATGCATTCCTTGTAAACTCAGTCCCAAAATATACTGCTGTACAGTAGTTCAAAAAGGGAAGAAATTTAAGCAGGTCCTAATAACCCTTTTTCTCTAGTAGTCTCATCTGTTCACTGTGGACTTTCTGCTTTCTTTTGTGAAATCTGAAAGGGTGCATTTACAGCTTTTCTTACTGCTGTCTTAGAAAGATTTTAATAACGTGTGTGTGTGTGTGTGTGTGTGTGTGCGCGTGCACACGCACATGCATGCTTTCAAGTTACCTGTTGACTTATGACAACCCCATGAATTGCACAGGGTTTTATTCAGCCAGGAATACTCAGAGGTGGTTTTGCCAGTTCCTTTCTCTGAAATACAGTATGCAGCACTTGTTATTCATTGGTGGTTTCCCATCCAAGTACTAACCAGGATTGATCCTGCTTAGCTTTCAAGATCAGACAGGATCTGGTGCCTTAAGGGTATTTAGGCCTCTTAGGTGATGTAAATTTGCAATCCATTGTGGGCATTCACCCCTAATAGATTCCACAACTCATCTGGCTAACATTATCTCCCAATATAAAGCCTCAAGAGGGAACCTCTTTTATTCTGTTTCTGCATCTAGGAGTTCCTATCAGGCTCCATCCCTTCATTGGCTTTGACCAGATCTTGCTCACCTTCTTCACTGTGGCCACTTCCACACTAGACTGTTAGAATGCTATTATTCCATTTTCAACATCCTCTGGAACCCTGGGGTTTGCAGTTTAGGGAGGAGCCTCAAAGGCCCCTCCCTAAACTGCAAACCCAAGGGTTCCAGAGGATGTTGAAAGTGGAATAATAGCACTATAACAGTCTAGTGCAGATATGGCCTGCATCTTCTGCTGTCACTGCTGTTCATTTTTCCATGCCTCTACGTTTCAATCCATGTTCTTCCATTGCTGCTACAATTTATCACACCTACACCCACCTCTATTTTTCCAGTGCTATTGTGGTATTTTGCCAAAACAGTGGAAGAATGCATGAACAACAGGGGAATGTTATGCCATCCCAAAGATTGCAGAAGTACAAAATATTCAGGTGTGGGGAAGGAAGAGAGAAGAGAACCTCCAAGAGAGCCCAGTCAGAACTGAGCATGTTCGTGGCTTTGGAATGCTGGCTGACTATTGTAGGAGAACAACTGGGAGGGAAGGGGGGTTGAACAGAAGGGAACATACTGGCGAGAATCGAGCAGTATTCTACACTGCAACATTTTGTGGCAAGTTCTACTTCTAAGATGTGCATCCCATCTTTCTTCCATTGTGGAACTCAAGGTAGCATACATGGGGTCTAGCATCCAAATCAAACTGCTTAACACCACTGAGGCTGGCACATCACGTGCCTTAATTTATAGACTATGTTGTGGGACTTCTTGCCCAAGTTCTTAAGAGTGTAAGAGGAGCTACACTGGAATGAGACCAAAGGACTATCTACTCTAACATTTTGTTCACACAGAGCCAACCAGTCGCCCCAATGGGAAGCTGATCAGTAGAATCTAAGGCCATTTCCACTCTATAGTTACAGTGCTATTATTCCACTTTCAACATCCTGTGGAATTCTGGGGTTTGTAGTTTACCGAGGCCAGAGAGCTCTCTGGCTGAGAAGTCTAAATGCCCCTTCCTAAACTGCAAAGTCCAGGATTCCAAAGGATGTTGAAAGTGGAATAAGAGCACTAGAACAGTGTAGTGCAGAAATGCCCTAAGTGTAATGTCTTGTGTCGTCCAGCAACGGATGTATAAAATGTCAGCCTCTGATGTTGAAGGTGACATACAGACCTCCTGACTAGCATCCATTGAGGGACCCACTCTCCTTAAATTTATCCAGGTTCCTTTTAATGCCATTCAGACTGGTTGGTTGGTTGTTGTTATTTGTCATTGTTGTGTGTCTTTAAGTTGTTTATGACTTATGGGAGCCATAAGGTAAACCTATCGTGGATTTTTCTTGGCAAGATTGGAAAAATCCATGATAGGTTTGCCTTGTGATTTGTTAAGGGGGGGATTGTCTGAGGTCTTTGTCTGAGGTTAAGGGGGGGATTGTCTTTGTCTGAGGCTGAGAGAGAGTGTGACTTGCCCAAGGTCAGCCAATGGGTTTCCATGGCTGAATGGGGATTCAAATCCTCATGTCTATAATTTCAATCCAAGACTCAAACAGCTACATCACTCTGGCTCTCATTCAACTTGGTAGCTATATTTATATCTTGTGGCAGTGAGTTCGGCTATTAAACTATAAGCTGTGTAAAGAAGAAGTCCCTTTCATCTGTCCTGAGTCATCCACCATTTAGTTTTAGTAGGTGATCCCAGTTTCTAGTATTATAAGTGAGAGTGAAAAGGTTCTCCATGTCTACTTTCTTGATACCATACAGAATTTTAGACTTCTCTATCATGTTTGCCCTGCCTTTTTCTTGTGCCATTCCATATTCTGTAATCTTGTGGGGCAGTTGCTCCAGTCCCTTGATAATTTTAGTCGTTCTTTTCACCTCCTTTCTAGCCCTAGAACAGCCTTTTTTGGTGCAGCGACCAAAACAGTACGCAGTGAGTCCTTTCACACAACACAATTATAGCATTACGTATGGTTCTCTGTTAACTGCTGTGGCAACATGCTATAGAATCTTGAGATTGGCAGTTTAGGGAGAGATATTTAGAATTGTCAGCCAGATAGTTATATTGCCTCCCCAAATTACAAATTCCAGGATTCCATAGGATGTTGGCATGACAGTTAAAGTGGAATTATAGTATAACAACTGTGTAGTATGAATGGGCTCAGTATTTCAGATGTGCTTGCATCATGGATTTGTATAAGGAGGGTATAATAGCTGAAGAAAGTTTTTTATCTGAGGAACAGGGTTGTAGTCCATTAAAACTCCTATACTGAAATAAAAAGTATCACAAACTACTTTTTCTTTCTCTGTTTTTATAGTAGAACAGATTAACGTGGCTGCCTCTTGGAAAAAAATTTTTCTCAGTCTCTTCCACCTCATACTTCATTTGTGTATAAGTGAAGTTAGGAATTTTAATTTTTAGGCCCCAGTGTGCATCCCTTTGAGAGTCAGAGTGATGTAATAGTTTCAGTGTTAGTACTGGGACCCTGGAGACCAGGGCCATTTCCGCACTAGCCTGTTACAGTGCTATGATTCCACTTTGAACATCCTATGGAATCCTGGGGTTTGCAGTTTTGGGAGGGGCCGGACAGCCAGTCCCGAAACTGCAAACCCCAGGATTCCATAGGATGTTGAAAGTGGAATCATAGCACTGTAACAGGCTAGTGCGGAAATGGCCCAGGGTTCGATTCCTCACTTGGTCATGGAAACCCGCTGTGTGATCCCGGGTGTTTTGCACACTCCCAGCCCCAGAAAACTCAGTGATAGATTCGCCTTAGGGTCACCATAAGTTGGAAATGACTTGAAAGCACACAGCAACAACAATTAGGACTCTGGGAGACAGGATTTGAATCCTTATTTAGCTGTAGGGTGACCTTGAGTAAGACCCACTCTCAGCTTTAGAGGAAAGTAATGACAAATCACGTCTGAAGAAATCTTGCCAAGAAAACCCTGGAGTAGGGTCGCCATAAGTGAAATTGATTTGAAGGCACATGACAACAAAAGTGGATCACTTCACACTTATATTGAATCCCGTATGTTATTTTACTGTCCATTCTCAGTCCTCCTTCCCCCCCCCTCTATAACATCAGCTTCTGTGGTCATCAACCTCCTTTTGCCGTGAAGCAGCAAAGGTATGAGTGCCAATAAATGACTAGAAAGGGAAACCTTGTTGATGTCTCCCTTCACTGCAGAATATTGTGTGCTGTGTACCCCAGACCCTTGCAGTGCTCTTCTAGTGATAAAGGGCCTTTCCACATTACATTGGTATAGTGCTTTTATTCCACTTTCAACATCCTGTGGAATTCCGGGGTTTGTAGTTCCCTGAGGCCAAAGAGCTCTCTGGATGAGAATTCTAAAGGCCCCTCCCTAAATTGAAAACCCCAAGATTCCATAGGATGTTGAAAGGGAAATAATAGCACTGTAATAGTGTAGTGTGAAAATGCCCAGAGTCAGCTCTGAAGGAGAAACAGAAAAATTCCTTTAAATTTCCTTCTTTGGGAGAGGGGCACAAATGAAGTTTGTTGGAGTTAGTGTTTAGGTCTAGAACTGCGTAATGTGTAAGCCACCTTGAGTCTCAATCTTGGAGGAAAGGTGAGATATAATTAAGGTTAATAAGCAAAAACAAGACTGTAGCTCTGGTATTTATGCCAATAAAGGAGGTGAGTAACTTCATACTCACTTCATTTCACGGGGCTCACAATTCTCTACTAGTTAGCTGGTCTTAAGAACATTGATGGATTAATGATATCTGTGACAAATGAGGATTATCCCTTTTTGAAATAAGTTATAGCACAAGGTTGATAAAATAATTTGAAATGTCCTGACAAATTAAAAATGCTGTTCCTATATTATACTATAGGAAATTATGTATTAGTATGACATGGATTTTACAACTTTGTTAAATAGAATAACAATAGCAATATTTTTCAACTTTATACCACTGTTGAGTATTTATGCATAAGATATTGCATGTGGTGTCTGGTTAAATCCTTTACAGTCATATTACAAGGTAGGTCAGGACTGCTGTTTGTATAGGCTGAAACTGAAAGGAAGCTGGTTGCCTGAGGCCACCAAATGAGCTCAAAGCAGAGGCAAGATTTGAAGTAGGGGTTTCCTGATTCACAGCCCTGTCTTGTAGTTAACTGCATCAAGCTGTCTCTCATTAAAAATTATGAATAAAGACAGCTAGAAACTTTATTATTGAAGAGAAGGCATCTATGAGCATGTGTAAAGTGCCTTTCTTCATCAAAGGCTCATGAGTCCCACATTCATTTTGAGTGACGTGGAAAGTCTTCAAGGTTGGCCTTTATAAAAATTAAACCTAGAAATCGAAAATGGAGCATACTGAGCATTTGTACATCCCAGTTCCCAAGAAAGGGAACACCAGAGATTATGGTAACCACAGGACCATTGCATTAATTTCCCATGCAAGCAAAATCATGCTCAAAATTTTACAACAGGGACTTTTATCTTATATGGAGCAAGAAATGCCAGATGTCCAAGCAGGGTTCAGGAAAGGAAGAGGCATCAGGGATCATATTGCAAATATATATTGGATAATGGAGTGCACCAAAGAATTTCAAGAGAAAGTCAGCCTGTGTTTTATAGATTATAGTAAAGTTTTTGATTGTGTAGATCATGGGAGACTATGGATCGCTCTTAAAGAAATGGGTTTGCCACATTTGATTGTCCTGATGCATAACCTATATGCAGGACAAAAGAATACTTTTAGGACAGAATATGGGGAAACAGAATTGTTTCCAATTGGCAAGAGGGTCAGGCAAGGCTGCATTTTATCACTCTATCTGTCTAACTTGTATGCTGAACATAATGTGAAGCAGGATTAGACTTAGAGGAATGAGGCATGAAAATTGGATGAACGAACATCAACCGTTTGAGATAGGTGACACCATACTACAGTCATCCCTCCAACATTTGTTAGGGTCAGGGGCACAGGACCCCTGTGAAAGTGGGAAAAATGTGAATAACTCTAGGCCCTCCCAAACCATATTTAACACAAAAAAAAGTATGATCACCATATTCAACCCACCGTGGATTCCTTTGAGGCCTCAGGGTTCCTGCACAAGGAAGAAGTGTGAGGCTGGTGGAACTTACTGCCATCTCCACTGCTGCCCCACACCATTTTTAATAGGGACTTACAAGCCTCATTCTCAGTTTCTCAGTCTCATGAGGCTTGCAGTCCTTATTAAAAATGGCATAGAGAGGCAGCAGAGGTGACAGCAAATAATCCATGAATAATCAAATCCACAAAAGCAAAACCCCGCAAATGTGGAGGGCTGACTGTACTTGTAGAAAACAGCAAAGATTTGGAGTGATTAATAAAGAAAGTCAAGACAGAAACTACAGAGGCAGATTTATAGCTGAACATTAAGAAAACAAAAATAACGACCATGGGTGATTTACATGACCTTAAAAGAAACAATGAAGACATTGAAATAGTTCAAGATTTTCCATACCTTGGCTCAGCCATTAATCAGAATGGAGACTGCAGTCAAGAAATCAGAAAACTAGGACATGAAAGGGCAGTTATGAAGGAACTAGACAAGATCCTCAAGTGTAAAGATATGTCATTGAATACTAAAGTTAGAATTGTCCATGCCATCGTATTTCCAATTTCTATTTATGGTTGTGAAGGCTGGACAGTGAAAAATGTTGATAGGAAGAAAATCAACTTATTTGAAATGTGGTGCTGGAGAAGAAGCGTTTTACGGATACCCTGGACTGCTAAAAAGACAAATGAGTGGGTCCTAGAGCAAATCAAACATGAACTCTTCCTATAAGCCAAGATGACGAAACTGAAGCTGTTGTACTTTGACCATATCATGAGAAGACGTTACTCTCTACAAGAGACAATGATGCTTGATAAGGTAGAAGGCAGTAGGAAAAGAGGAAGACCACATTACAGATGGATAGATTTGATTAAGGAAGACATGTCCCTGAAACTGCAAGCCCTGAGCAAGGCAACTGATAATAGGGTGCCTTGGAAGTCTCTCATCTGTGGGGTCGCCATAAGTTGAAATTGTTACTTAACAACAGTGAAGAACATTCAAAAGGGGGGAATATGTTTCTCCATACGTTTAGTGATGGTTGGTTTATAACCCTGATTTCTTCTCCCTCATCTGGCTGAATTTGTTTATGTTTGCATTCTGTATGTTTATCCTTCAACTTGTGAATAGTGTTAAAAAGGAAGTTCTGTATCCTGACTTCTGCTGTTCATTGTTAAGAAAGTGTGTTGTGTTGGCTTTCTGCAAATTGGTGCTCACCAGAGATTTGGGACAACTGCCAGCAGGCCCAGCTAGCATGGCCAGTGATCAGGGATGGTGGGAATTTTAGTCCAACGCATTTGGAGACCACCAGCTTGGGGAATGCTGGTGTGCACATGCATGTCATACATACATTCTCTTCCTCAGAAACTACATCCCTTCATCTAAGGCAGTCCAGATTGTGTAGCAGAAAATAGTCATATGGCATATCTCTTCCTTTGTTCTAGAAAAAGCCGATTCTAGCTCATATGTATTAAATATATTAAAATTATGTCTTGAGTCTATCTTTCAATTTAACATTGTATTACAATAAAATACAACTAGATTAAATAAACAAAATAAAAAGTACTTTGATATCATTCTAAATAGAAAAAATTGAGCATGAATAGAAATATGAAAATATAGGTGACTTTCAGTCTCTAAAGCCTGCCAATTGCTAATTCACCCCAAGTGAAATTACTGTGTCCCACACATTGACAAAGTTGTCTATTCTCCCTTCCTTTAATAAACTTGTCAATTTGTCCATTTGCCATATCAATTAATTTTAATATTCCAGTCTCCCTCTGTTGGAAGTGATTTTTGTTTCCATTTTTGTGCAAATGTAATTCTGGGAGCTGCAGACATTTATAATAGAATTTTCCCATATTGTTTTTCTAATTTGTCATCCGACATTCCTAATAATTATGGAGTCACTTAGAGACGAGTTCCTAATATTTTTTTCAATGTGTAAATGTATAGCTTTCCAATATTTCTTAACTTGATAAAAAGTGCTCTTTCCATGCCACATTTTCAGCATTTAGTGTCATGATTTTTATACATTTTAGAGAATTTATCTGGAGAAAGATACCATTTATAGTGCATCTTATATATACATATTTTCTCTTATGTCTTGGCATGCAATATATTTCATTAGTTAATCCCATTTCCCCCCCCACTGGATAAAGTCTATTGAATGGTCTATATTTTGAGCCCATTAGGTCTTTAATTATTTCTTCATCTGTATCCCATTTGAGCAATATTTTATAAATTTTTGATAAAGCCTTTTGACCTCTATAGAAATTGAATTCTGTATTTTCCTTTTGTATACCATTTAATTTTAATTCTATCTTCAATTTTTCTTTAACTTAGTTATACAGTAACCACTGACATGTAATTGCTTCCTCCTTAAGTTCATCTTGGGTCTTAATTACTTGGTTATTAGCTTGAATTTTCGTCAAATCTCTATGCACAATCCATTTATCATGTGGGACATTCTCTCTCTTATAAAAAAACACATGAGAGGATATCCATGGGGCAGGTAGGTGCAACATCGAGCCTTATATCTGTTCCGTACCTTTAGTAATGACCTCTGTATAAAATGATGATTAAAATCTCTATTTACGGTTTCTTTGTTATACGAAAGATCGGCATGCTACCTAAACCAGAGGTCTTCACCTTCATGATGTAATAAGCCAGTGTTTTTTAGACTTGCCCACTCTTTTATCCACTCAAGACACCTTGCCCGAGAGTATAATGTGAAATTTGGCAGTCCTAAATTTGCTCTTTTTGTTGCATCCTGGAAGATTTTTAATTTTATACTTTTTTTTTCCCCCTTCCCATATAAAACCAGAGATATCTTTTTGCTGTTTCTTGAAGACCATTTGGTTGTTTATGATTGGTGTTGATTGAAATTAAAAAGTAATTTGGGGGCCTCTCTGCACTACACCGTTATAGTGCTATTATCCCACATTCAGCATCCTGTGGATCCCGGGGTTTCGCAGGTTAGGGAGGGGCATTTAGAATTCTCAGCCAGAGAGCTCTTTGGCAACAGTAAACTACAAACCCCAGAATTCCCCAGGAGGTTGAAAGTGGAATAATAGCACTATAACAGCGTAGTGCGGAAAGGCCCTTGGTTACACACTCATCCTAATTGGGGAGATTCTTTTTTCAACATATTTTTTGTCAATATATTCAACTTTTCCTCATTTAAGTCCGGAAGTCTTCCCAAATTCATTTAATGTTTTTTTCCAGTTCTTCTGTACTTCCCAAGGGTTTTTCTGAAAGTGTAACAAGATCATCTGCGAATACTCTCAATTTATTTTCATTACCTCCTATTTTAATTCCTTTGATCCTGATATTATCCCTTATTTTTCTATACAGTATTTCTGTTAGTGGAAATAATGGGCACTATAGACTATGGGACTTTTCCCACTACACTGTCACAGTGCTCTTATTCCACTTTCAACATCCTATGGAATCCTGGGACTTGCAGTTTAGAGAGGGGCACTTAGAATTCTCAGCCAGAGAGCTCTTTGGCCTCAGGAAACTACAGACCTCAGAATTCCACAGGATGTTGAAAGTGGAATTATAGCACTATAACGGTGTACTGCAGTGAGGCCCTATATTTAAGCGGAACGAATCAGCAAAACCGCCTCCGGGCGCTCCTTGCAAACAAAACACTATGAAATTCTTGGGATCGCAGTGAGTCCATAGGTGGTTTGAAGGCACATGCCCAAAATGTTGATCCTATTCCCCAGAATCAAGGAAGATAAAAGGTGCGCATAGTCAGTCTGTTTTGGCATCTGAGGCATTAATTCTGACAAGCACCTTTCCCGTGTAGGAAAAATGTTGCTTGTCCTGTCAGGATCTCTGAGATCGGCTCTTTGAGGAAGCCACCTCGCTTTGCCTCATGGTGGGGCTGACTCTACCTTTTCCCTCCGTCCTGCAGCGAGCCTCCCCCCCCCCCCGTAACATTTTTCCGTCCCATTTTGCAGCTTCACATGGTAGGCTGTTGCCTCAGCTTTAGCCTGCAAAACTCCCGTCTTGCGCACGTGTGAATAGGGGTAGGGCTGGGGGCCGGAGAGCTGGTAAGTGGTGGGTAGAGTCGAGGTGTGTAAATACACGCTTTCCACACTGCGCTCGGAAGAGGAGGCGGAAGACTGTTAATTTCACTCAAGATTTGAAAAAAAAAAAAATCCCCATCCCAGAAAAATGGCGGGAACTCCCCGCGCGTGGCTCCTCCATGTGCGTCTGCCCCTGTATGGCTGTGCAGCGCGCGCCGCGAGGAGGGGAAGGGCACGTTTGGCGGCCGCATCTTGCCGAGTTTAGACCCAACGGGCGCGTGGGGATGCGGCGGGGAGGGAGAAGATCCGTGCAGGTCCTTCCCTCGAAGAGACCCGTGTGCAGGAGCGGCAGCAGCCGCCGCCGCCGCCCTCAGCGCCTCCTCCCTTCTCCCACCCTCCCCATAACTACCTCTTCCCCCATCCATTCCTGCTCCCAAACACGTATAGAGCCTCCCAACTCCTGGTCTTTGATTTAAGGAGGCGGGTGTGTTCACACAGGCTTGTTCGCAGGCTCTGCCCTCCCTCGCCCGGGTGGCGCGAGTGGTTACCGTGGCGCCGTCTCTTCTGCGCCCCAGCGCTCTGTACGGGTTAAAAAAAAAAATACAATAAACGGCCACCCCAACCCCCAAATTCAGAAGGAGAGAAGGGAGGCGAGAAGCAGCCTTTCACACCTCCCCGGGGCTGCCTCAGCGCCGCATTTGGTGTGTTGTGTGAATGTGTGTGCGTGCGCGCTCGTCAAGCTTTCGGGCGTAGGAAGAGAAGATGGCTTCACAGGGAGAGGCAAAAAAGAGAAAGCATCTTCCTCCCCCGCGGAGGGCACGCCTTAAATTAAGAGGCGCACGTGCCTGAAGGTCCACCCTTCTGTTGTTATATGTCAAATAAGAGCGGAAGGGGTCAGGTCAGGTAACCTGGAAGCTTCTTGGCAGTAACCGCCCCAAAGAGGTATGTGCGATAATATATCTCTGCTATGATTAGAAAGTTTCCCTGGCACTTAATCGCTGAAAAATTAAAGGTCAGAATCCTACTAGTGTATTACTCTCTTCTCTCTGTCCACATCCAGTGCTGTTCAGGGTAATGAAGGAAGCATGATAGGATTTCTACTCTTTGGAGAGACAGGGGGGTCCAGTGCCTGTAAGGTCTTGTCCAGAAGGGAGAACTTGGGAAAGGGGCTTGGCGGATCACAGCAGGGATGAGCTGCCCTACACTGGTCACAACAACCGTTCTGGTACAGACACTTAAGAAAGATAGGGATCTACCCACAGAAGGCATCCCCAATGAGAGGAGTTTGGCATAGTCCTTTGGAGCTGCAGAATTCCTGTGGACCATTTTTGAATGTTGCAAGCTGGACTCTTCTTTATGGCAATGGGAAGTGCCCAATTTTCATGGTTTCTGTCACGTATCATGCTTTGCCATGGAGCCGATGGGAATTGGAGTCTAGCAACTTCTGGAGGGACACACATTCCACATCCGTTTTTAAAATAGAACCTCCCTTAGATGAGAATATCTTTCCAGAATAGACAGGCAACTTACACCCTGCCTTACAAGGCTGTTGTGAAGAGATAATGTGCGCTGTGGGTCTAATGTGAATGGTGCATTAATTTTTGTAAGCCGCTTTGATTATTAGGACTGGATACAAGGTGGGAATAACAACAAAAGCTTGCTTTGAATATTTTAAATGTGCCATGTTAATTGTTGTTGTTGTGATTGTCATGCTCCACACCAGGATGTCAATCCCAAGTTCATATTTGGTGATGACATTGTGGGGTCAACCATGTTGTCATCCTCCTATACCTAAGCCAGGCTTCCCTGATGTGATATCTTCTAGTTATAGTGGACTCCAATTTCTACCAACCCAGCCATTGGCCATGATGGCGAGAGTTCTCCAGTCCTTTCACACCACAAAGTTAAAGCACTTTGATTCCACTTTTAATGGCCAGGGTGCCATCCTATGGATTCCTGAGATTTGTAATTGGGAAGGGGAAAACAGAATTCTCAGCCAGATTGCTCTGACCAAACTACAAACACCAGACTTCCCACGATGGATCTATGACCATTAAAATGAAATCTTTGCCGTGTTCAGTCTGAAAGGGCCTTAAGTGTAAGGTCATTTCGGCACTACACTGTTATAGTGCTATTATTCCACTGTCAACATCCTGTGGAATTCTGGGCTTTGTAGTTTACTGAGGCCAAAGAGCTCCCTGGCTGACAGTTCTAAATACCTATCCCTAAACTGCAAACCCCAGGATTCCACAGGATGTTGAAAGTGCACTATAACAATGTAGTGCAGGAATGGCCTAAGAAACCTGGAGAGCAAAGGATGGTTTAGGACTGAGCAACGAGAATGTCCATAACTGTCAAGATACTGCTGCTTAGCTGTTAACTACCCAGACCACATCTCTAGCTCATCTTTAAACTCCATGCAGCTTCAGCCTTCCTTCCGTCCTTCCTTCCGTCCTTTCCTTCCGTCCTTCCTTCCTTCCTTTCTTTGTTTATGTATAGCAATCTATCAAGCAGACTCCTCTAATCTTTAAGCAAATATAGATGGGTCCCTTCCTGCAAGAGATTGACAAATGAAAATTGACAAATGAGAAGGAAATAAAAGGGGAGGCCAGCAAGGAACAGACTGTAACTGGGTATAGCTCACATGTACTTAAATTGACCACAGCTGCATATGAGGGTGGTTTGTATTTCTGCCAAAGGCCCAGGGGCAAGGGGCATGGGTTTTAAGGAGAGAGCTGGAGGAAGAGCAGCTGTCTTGAACACTGAATGTCCACAAAAGTTTGTGTACAGTGCTGTGGAGCAGTGAAGAAACTGGCTGTTTGGCCAGAGGACTATGAGTTATAGGCAAATTGGCAATTAACAGCAACAATATAGGTTAGCATTTATATAGTACTTTGCAACTGTTCAAAGTGCTTCATACAGATCATTTCAGTAGACCTTGGCAACAACAGCCCTGGAGGCCAAAGCATCGTTATCATGATTTTCATCTTCATAATGCAGATTGAGGTGTGGGGAGGAGAGAGGGAAGTGGAAAGTTAATGCCACCTAGGGCTCATAGGTGGCCCTAGAGAGGTTTGAGAGCTGGGGCTTCGCCACTCTCTCCATTCTCTAGGCTGCCAGAGGTTGTAATCTTGTACCTTTAGCAACAGCCAGATACAAAGAAATGTGGAAGTGTTTCCTGACTTGAGTGGAAAAAGTTTCTGCTGCCAGATACAAGGGCAACTTTACAGCTGCTGTACTAGTCTTTCCCAATCAGGCACCTTCCAGATGTACTAGACTACAGTTCCCATCATCCCATGGCCCTGCTGACTGAGGATTATGGGAGTTGTCATCCATTACATCCAGGGGATGTCTTGTTGAGAAAGGCTACACTATACTGTTAACAGCTGTGATGCTTAGCTGTGCTATACGACAGTAGAACTTACTCTTATGTTCATACGCTCCAGTTGTCCCTATTCACCTGTCCCTTTTTTGTATTCATGCCTGTGGGGAGGTTTGGAGATTTTTTTAAAAAAAAAACATAAACATACTAGTGTTCCCACATGGTGCATTAACTTCTTTTCTACCTCAGTGAATGTTATGGATGTGTTTGGTTTGTAGTTGTTCTGTAAGGACAATCGTGTCCCTTGTGAAAAATATAATATTCTGTCCAATATTGTTTTGCTTTTTAAAATATGAGATTGTTGCAGTTGTTTTATTGACATGTATTCATTAGAACCCAATGCAGGACATTTTGTTATATAGAAAGTAAATAAATAAGGATTAAGAGAGTGTAAAGCCGGCTGCAGAAGAAGGAGGAGCAGCAACAATGATGACGATGACCACGATGATGATGTGTAGAATAGCGTATGGGATTTATGCTGTAGTTACAGTGCTATGTGGTGAATCCTGTCCCTGTCTCCCAAATCCCCGCTTACTGGGAAGCAGCTGCTGCAGTTGATGGGGCCCTGTTCCCCTGTTGCTTGGTAAGCAGCTGGCTGCCATTCCCAACCCTCCTGTGAGTGATTTTTGCTGTGACAGGCAGAAGTGGGACCCCTGTCACAGTTGCCGCTCACTCCAGATGTCGCTCACATGAGGGGGCGGGTGGGAAAGCCAGCCAGCTGCTTCCAGTCGACAGAGGAACAAGAACCCCCGTTGATCACAGCGGCTGCTGCCCGGTTAGTAGTGATGGGGGAACTCTCATGGTTTCAGTGTAGTCCCTAAGGATGGGGACCATGAATATATAATAATCATGTGTGTATAACACATTTGTAACTGCTAAAGAAAGTTTCAGTCATTAGTATTATTGATGATAATAGAAGTAGGAGTAATAATGAAGCACATAAACAGTGTGTGTGGGTGATCTTTTGTGTGAGAACTGGAGTGTTTTGAATACACTAAGCTCTTTTCAGCTGAGATGTGCTGGAGAGTATTAACTTGAGTTTTAAGGCTGCAGTCTAAGACCACAGATTATATACTTCTGAGTAAACATTAGGTTAGGAACAGGCTGCTTGAATTCAGATTGAACATTTCCACAGTTAGCGTTCTAAAGGAGATAGCATTTGCACAGCTACAACCCACAGTTACTGTGCAGAGTGCTAGGGCCTGATAGTAGTATAGGGGAGGAGGGGGAATGCTTTCAAGAACCAGATAGCACAGGGTAAGCTTCCTTAGGCTGTGCTGTTCTACTGGCCTTGCAAGTTGCTGTGGGGAGACACTCAGGCCTCAGTCTGAATGTGCATGTAAGAGTTGACACTGGCAGGTTTTTAAACATTGAAGATGACAGCTGTCTCTATGACTAAAATTCTTTTCTCCCTCCCTTTAGCTGTTATGATGGAAAGAAAAGCCCATCTCTAGATGCTTGGATTGTAAATAGGCCTCTTGTAACCAGGATGTATCTTGACCTCCTGTCAGGAGGAATACGTTACCTCATTGGAGTTTTGACCTTCTCCTTAGGGCTCAGCTGATTCCTATACCAGCCGCCCGTCGTTGGACTCCGACGTGTCGCTAGAGGAGGATCGCGAGGGTGTGAAGCGCGAAGTGGAGAATCAGGCTCAGCAGCAGCTTGAGAAGGCCAAGGTACTGGATGGGGAGGCTTTGGCTGGGCAGGTAGAGAACTGCAGCAGGTAAAGAGCTTCTTGCCTTAAAACAACTTGATTCAAGGTGTTTCCAAGTCAGTGTAGTTGGCCCGTCTCGTCGTTCTGAGCTTAGAACTTGTGGCAGTTGCTGGCCTCCTGAAGTCTTTGCCACTGAACACTGTGTTACTGTGATGATCTGAGCTTTATTGGTGATAGATGATGCAGCAGGTGATATACAGCAGAGAAGCATCACAGTCTTTTAGCTGATGGGGCCCAGTATCCCCTCACAGTCGGTGATAGAAATGGGCCAGTATTCTACCCAGACTATCCTATGGTTGGCACCTCAGTTCCCTGTGGCTGGTTAGATGGGGTCCCTGGGCTGGGATGTAATCCTCTTTCCAGGGTGAGGCAAATAGGAATTGGACTCACAAGGTTTATACAGTGCAGAAAAGAACAAAATAAAATGAAGTGTGCAGGCATGATCCATCTCCCATCCCACAGATAGGAAAACTGTACAAGTAGATTGGTAACAGGAACATTTACTCCCCTGGTCTGTTCCCGACCTTTGGTCTATTCTCAGTTTTGAACTATGAAGGTAAAGCAGAAGTATCTAGCAAAACCTTCTAAATAAAATTGACCTTTTCTGTGCCAGTTGTTGTTGTGTGCCTTGAAGTAATTTCTGACTTATGGTGGCCTTATCGTAGGGTTTTCTTGACTGGATTTGTTCAGAGAGGATTTGCCATTGCTTTCCTCTGAGGCTGAGATTTTGACTTCTCCAAGGTCACCCAGTAGGTTTCCATGGCTGAATGGGGATTTGAACCTGGGTCTCCCAGACAGCCAGTGTGGCGTAGTGGTTTGGCCATTGTACTGTGGCCCTGGAGACCAGGGTTCAGTTCCCTGCTCAACCATGAGAAACCGTTGGGCATGTCACATATGCTCAGCTCCAAAAAACCCCGTGAAAAGTTCACCTTAGGATCACCGTAAGTCAGAAACAACTTGGATGCACACAACAACAACAAATCCCGGTGTCCTAGTCCAACACTCAAACCACTACATTGCACTGGCTGTCCCTCTGCCACTGGACAGTGGTTAATGTTTGGCCATGCCATTGCTGCCAAAGACTCTAAAACCCATTTGTCTGGTGGCAGAGACCAAACTCAGTACACTCTTTCACAGATTTTTATTAGCTGCACAGGTGACAACATCTTAATGCTGCTGCTTCAATTTTTTTTATTTCTATTAGAGAAATAACGTAGATTTCTTTTTCTTCTGGAGGAAAAGATTAAGTAGCTAAACAATATATTTCGACTAGTACTATTTGGATCCCTCTGTCTGGCAGCATCCTTGGTTCCCAGTGGCCCTGATAAATGTTAATGAAGGTCTGGCATTGGAGGAGGGACAACGAGAGAGAAAGAAGCAAAGAGTCTTTGTGTGCCATTCTGTCATACTGGATAGATCCCAGTGTCCAAAGTATGGTTGGCTGTGAAGCCTTCTATTCTGGAAGCACCTTTGGTTCCCTAATGAATCTTAAGGAAGCCACAATCTCTCCTCTCTCCACTCTCTGCAGACCCAGAACCCAGAACCCCCAGATTCTGTAATGAAAAGCACAGGTGGCACCACCAGATGAGTAACTGAACAACAGTCTGCCTGCCCTACAGATCACAATGTCTAGCAGAAATTGATCCTTGTGTACACAGCATAGAATCGTGGATCATTTTGAGGTCATCATTTAGAGCAGGAGTCAGCTAGACACAAGTGGGAGATACCGGCACCTTTGAAGGAATTCAGTGGAACCCAAAGATTTCCAAAATACTAGCAAGCCACTACATCAACATGGTGTAGTGGTTGAGTGTTGGACTACTACTCTGGAGACCAGGATTTGATTCCCCGCTCAGCCATGGAAACCCACTGGGTAATCTTGGGCATGTCACGCACTCTGAGCCCCAGAAAACCCTGTGATAGGGTCACCATAAGCTGGAAACAACTTGAAGGCACACAACAACATCTCCCATGCCGAGCATGTTCAAGTGGCATGGAATGCTGACTTACTTTTTGGACAAGGACAGATGGAATGAGAACCAGAGTGAAGGGAGGGAGGATGGAATGGAGTGCTGGAACTCTGAACAGGAAACCTAAAATCTTTCAATTGGAAGGGACCACAAGGGCCATCTAGTCCAGCCCTTGGCCGCATAGGAATGTACAATTAAAGCACTCCCAAGAGAGGGCAATCAACCTCTGTTTACAGATCTCCAAAGATGGGCTATGCTCTAAAACATTCTGTTGCAGGTCCAATATTTTCTGCTATCTCTTTTGCATGATAGAAAATGCCCTTTCCAGTCTGTCTTACATGGCATTTTGCAGGATAATGACGTTTCAGTGTCTCCTTTCTCTAAATCAGAAGAGGGAAATATGTGGCACTCCAGATGTTGTCAGGCTAGAACTCTTATCAGCCAAACCCAGCATAGACAATACTAGGGAGAAGCAATAGGGGTTAAAGATCAAAAACAATGGGAAGGTAACAAGTTGCTTTGTAAATGATAACCTCAAAATGATTTTTAATTGTGTACTCTGTACATAGGAAGCAGTTTCTGATAGATGGTGCCATCTGTCAGGCAGGTGGATTGTTTTTCAACCACTTATCAGATGGTGCCACATGTGGTTTTCATTCTGGATTCTGGGGACTGCAGAGAGAGGAGAAAGGAGAGTTTTTGATTTTGATTTCCTTGCTATCTGGTTTCTCTGTATTTTTAATCTATTTAAAACATTAATATCAATTTGTTCCCGAGGCAGCTTACACAAACTGTACAAGGCAATACAGTGGTGTTCACAGTGAATGTAAGGATCTATAGTCAGATGTGGGAATGACAGAGCCTGGAAAAATTAAAGTTTTTTGGACTAGGAAATCCCAGAATTCAGTAGACAGTATAGCCAGTGGATTTTTCCATGGCAAATTCTGGAAAATATATCTCAAAAAGTGACTTCCAAACTCTGGAGAAGGAGCCTATTGCACATTGCTCTGTGGCCACTGTTGAAGACTAGAATTTTTAGAGCCAAACTAGATTTTACATGGGAGAGGTAGGTAATATCCACCTTGTTCACATTTATATGTTCATGTTTCTTCCATAGAGCTTACAGGTTTCTCTCTGCACCATTTTTTCCTTGTAGCCACCCTGTGAGGTAATTTTGGCTGAGAGACTGGCCCAAAGTCACCCAGTATGCTTCATGAACGAGTGTGGATTTGAATCTGTGTCTCCCCAATCATAATTCAGTTCTCCGTTAAAATGCGATTGGCATTTCAGAGCCATTCTGAAGATTTGAGTAAAAACTCTCAGTAGCCCCCTGTAATCAATAAAACACACATGGGGCAGATGTACAAAATGACTGTTCTTTGCCTGGGTGATTCTAGAATTCAAGCCAAGACTAGTCAAATCTTGGGAGGTGGCTAGGGAATGAGGAATGATTGTTAATAATAAAATGTCTTTCTTTTGAGGTTTTGTCCAGTTTCTTCATACTTTTCACACGAGTCCCTATTTGAACCACAGCAACTGACCTTGCTGCGCTCTGGATCTGACCCTGATTGTGATGGTGCACAATGGATCCCTTTTATTCTGGGATGGGAAGTGGTAAACACCACAGTAGATTTGACATTGGCAATTTTGTCTCTGATTATTTTCCTTCCACTTCTCCCCATCCACCCTGCAGCACAAGCCAGTTGCCTTTGCTGTTCGTACCAATGTCAGCTACTGTGGCGCACTGGATGAGGAATGTCCTGTTCAGGGATCTGCCATCAACTTTGAAGCCAAAGACTTCTTGCACATCAAAGAGGTGGGAGTCCTATAGGACCTTTGGACAGGTGGAAGCTGGTTATTTTAATGGAATCTCTCTTTCCAGGACTGGAAGGAAAAGTCCTCATGTCACTGGCATGTGGGCAGGGGAAGGAAGAGGTGGTGCTGTGGTGGAAGACCAATAATTTACACCAGAGTTGAACAAGTTCCAGAGGTTTGGGGTCTAAATTCTCCCTCCACAACAGGATTGCAAACACTCTATACTTCCCTGATACCCACAATGTTTGTTTGTTTGTTTGTTTGTTTACTCACTTAGAAAGGCAGGCAGCATCCATTCTCAACTGTTTTTTGGCCATAGTCCCCTTAGGAGCTCTTCTCGGGTTCCAGGGCCCCCCTGTGAAACAGGATACAGCAGGAACAGATAGACAGAATATCGTAATGGCTGTGAGACTGCATGGTTGAATATGTTGACCTGGCGCAGTCTGATTCGCAAGTGACTCTGAAGTGAGAGTGTGTGAGAGATCCTCCATGGGTGATACTGGCTATGAAATATATCACAAAGCCTCAGTTTTTATGGAGTTTAGCTCCTAAATTCTGATGTGGGAAGAGCAGAAGCAATGGATTTACTGGGCACGCCAAATTCAAATGGTGTGTTGGATAGATGTTATAAATAGGAGGGAAACTATTGACTCCAATTAAGGTTGCTGCTTGGGTATTTCATTGGTTCGGTTACCAGGACTCCCACAAAGCCTTGGGGCTGTCCTTCTCACAATTTTGGTCTGTGACCCCTTGAAATATGCCAGGGCCCTGTTTAGAATAGCTGCTCTAGAGAAGGGGGGGGGGCATTTTGCTGTACCATCTCCTGAGCTATTTAAGACCCTGGAAAGGCCTTTTTTTAATACCAGAAGTGGTGGGAAGTAACTCCCAGTTCTGGACAAATCCCATTCACTACCACTCCCAGCCTAAAGCAGCTTGGGGAGAGTGTAACTAGATTGCTCTCTCCCAAAAACTGTTAGATGCTGGGTAGGTGTTGATGTTTTGAGAGTGCAGACCACCATCATGCTTTGCCAGCTCTTGATTTAGAAATTCATTCTCTCAAACTTGCCAACTGGCCCCTCCCTAAACTGCAAACTCCAGGATTCTATAGGACGTTGAAAGTGGAATAAAAGAACTATAACAGTCTAGTGCGGAAATGGCCTAAGGGTGAAGGATTCCCAGAAGCAGTCCTGAACTTCCAACATTCAAACTGGCTTTTAATAATCAGGAACAGTATGATACAGGACAAAGGAAGAGGGCTTCTGGCCCACCAAGGTTCATCATCCATCCTGTGGAAGATCTTGAGCAAGCTCTTCCCCTTTCCTAGCCACCTGGAGGCTCAGGGGAAATGAATCCCCCTCACTGTCTGCTACTCTGACCAGTGATCGAAGATAACAGCAGGAGTTTCTTGTATACCTCTCATTTTCCCAATGGCAGGCAGTATGCATAAGAATCCCTGCTGTTATCACCAATCAGTGGCCAGAGGCAGCAGGGATTGCCTTTCTGTATTGCTCACATCATGCACCTGGCTGGTTCCTGCAAGCCCTGGCTGAGAATACTTCGTTCATCCTTTTTTACCCCAAAGGCACACTCTCAACCAGTGCTTGCAGGAGCTGGTTGAGTCCTATGTTGAGGTCTTGGCCAATTCCTGCAAGCAGGGACTGAGTGCATTTTGCTTTTCCACCTCCTTTCATGCTAAACCACCTGATGGCATATGGTCCATTCTCCATATATGTCTCTGCATCCATGGGACAGGGCAAGACTCTATGTAATTAACTTAACTGCTTTTCAAAGCAGTTTCTTGAAACCCTTTTGTCTGGATTATTGCATCCACTTGCATGGCCCAAACCCAGCAAATGCATGGGAAGAAGAGAATGGGAGAGTGAGAGGAAAGACAGGAAAAGATGTGACAAGTCATAAGAGATAACTCAGAAATGGGAAGGGGCTAGGAGAGATATCAGGTTTTTAAAAACTAAAACATTTGGCTGGGCTATGTTGAATTTAGTGTTCACATGTCACAGATAAAAATTATTTGTTCCTTGATTGCTATAACTTGAACCTTCACTGTAAAATATTTGACTTGTAGTGAGCTTGTAGATTTCTGAGGTTGGACAGTAAGATGCTAAGCTTTTATGTCAGCTTGCATGATTAATTGTTGGTCGCTTTGACAATTTATAAATAAAAAACATAGGCTGGAATTCACTTGGGGTCCTGCATCATTGTAGGGGGACTTAGGTTTGCAAGAAACAGAATTGAGCACTTACACTAGATCCATATTCAACAAGGGGCTGCCATCACATTACCGTGTAGGAGAGCCAGCAAAGTGACTGTTTTGCATCCACACCAGTGCACAACGGGACCCAGTGTTGGGACCAGTGTACAGCAGGATTGATGCACAATGGGACCGATGTGCATTGGGATACCCTTGCTGATGCCCTGGTATGCATCTTTTAAATTCCCTAGGAAGGTTCCTTTGAACCTCTGATACATAGCTAAGTATATAAGTTATGTAACATAGACTGCACTAGAGAATTCCTGCCACAGTTTCTAAACTCAGCTGCTGTTCTTCAGTGGGTTAATGAGCAAAGGAACTGTGAGTGTTCACTCACCTGTTCACTCTCAGTTATTCTTCCTGTGGCTGAAAAAGTTACTCGAGGAGCTCAGTTTTCTACCTGACATGTCTTCCAGTATATGTATATATAAAGATGAACTTGGAAGCTAGTCAGGGAATGTGGTCTCTGACTTTCTACCACAATGTCCCTTCAGAAGTACAGCAATGACTGGTGGATCGGGAGGCTAGTGAAGGAGGGGGGAGACATCGCCTTCATCCCCAGCCCGCAGCGGCTGGAGGCCATACGGCTGAAGCAGGAGCAGAAAGCCAGGTAAGAAGGGCAAGGGGAAAGGGGTGCTATTCTGACTGTGCCACCCACATCAGTAAGAGAAATGGTTGTATAATAGTTTTCTGTGGTGGCGGGAGTCTGTTTTTAAATACAGAAATACATGATATGCCCTCCCCTATCTAAGTTATTTGCTACCTAAACTCAATCCACTCTGCAGAATTGGGTATGTTGTTTTTAATGTGCATGTGCAGATGACTTTGATCCTAAGTAATACAGGAAGCCTATATTATACTCTGCACTGCATCAGCTGTGCAGAATTGACTCTTCTCCTTTTAATGTAACTGGACTTTGGGAAGGAATTCTTTGTGCAGGTTGCTCCTGCATCTTCTAGGCATGGATTTCCTGTTAGAAATAGACACACTAGCTTGACCTTTATGCTTTTCCCACCTCATTACACTTACTTTTTCTCTTTTTCCTCAACCAGGCAGTCTGGCAATCCCGCCATCAGCAACCGGCGATCGCCTCCCCCGTCACTAGGTAAAGGCATAAATAGGGCTGGGTGTTTGCCATGATCTTGTGTGATGTATAAATGCAGTACTAGATGCAAAATAACTTCCTCAAATTCCTTGAAACCTTCTCAGCATTTATTAAAACTAAACAGAAGGAAATGTCTAGCCTTTATGACAGCAGTAGTATGCTTGGAAGTATGTCTACAGTACCTGATGAAGTGTTAACACACTTAACAAAAACAGGAACATACACACATTGTTTCACAGAGCAGCAGGAGATAGGCATAATCATGATCTCACCGTGGTGTGAGGAAGATGACCTAAGCCAAATGGAAATCCCAGGAGAGTGATCAGAGAGAAGAGATACAGTTTTTAGCTTCTCAATATGTTGTAATTATTGTAATTATTTATTAGCTGTTTTTATGTTTTGTAAAATATTTTGAGCAACTCCCTTTTTCAAGGGGAAAAGTTGTCAAAAATGTCTCAACTAATATATATGAGCTGAGACCTTTGTTTCACTCAGATTTCCCCCACTCCAGGCTGCTGTCTGTCTCTCCTGAAAAGTCCACACAGAAATTATCTTATCTATTTTTCACCTTCGATGAATGTCCTAAACTGAGTCAAGTCCTTATGTCAGTTTCACAGGCAAGTTCCTATTAACATGGGACAAATCTAGAACTAATATGAGATTATCAGGTAGTTTTGCCCTCTGGATTCTGTGCTGCATTTTTTTACCAGGACAGCCTAAAGAAAAACTTTTTATTTCTAGCTCAGACCAACTGCACACACTCAAAGGCTCTCTGCGGAGCCTGTCTAGATACAAGCTAACAGTTAACAAGTGTTGCTGAGGAAGGATTTTATTGTTTTGTTTTGGAAAGGGCATGGACATGCAGCACTAATGCTGGTTGGCACTTTGACTGGTATTTTCTAAAAAGGCACTGCTGAAGTTAACAATGATTTCATCTTGTCTATTGCACTTGGAAGTGGGGAAACAGATTTTATTACTGGAGGGGGTGGTGGGATAAGTGATACTGAAAGATAGAGCCAAGCCTGGAAAAGTTACTTTTTCAGACTATAGCTCCCAGAATCTCCAAGCCAGCATGACTACTGCTCATGCTCACTGGGCGGTTTGGTGAGTTACAGCCCAAAATAACAAGGCTTCCAAGACTCTGGACATGTATTAGCACATGGTTACTACTCTCCGTTCCAAGTGAAATGAAAGTAGACAGTGGACAGTGTGTGCTGCACTTGCCTTGGAAAGCTGTAGGGGACAGACAGAGAGAATCACAATTAACTATCACAACTGTTTGAGATTGGATTTTTGGGAAGGAATGAGTACATACATGGTGTCAATACTGGAGAGAGAGGTTCATGTTAGTAGCATCTGTAATGAGACAGAGGAGTGGCTAAGTACGATCTCCAGTCACCCAAGGGCAGCAGTTTTCCTGTTGAGCATGGGTGGCATTTTCCATTTTCCCACAGCTAGCAACACAACAATAGACTCTGCAGAACAGTGATGAAATCACACACATTTTGTCACAAGATTTTGCTTTTCTTGGCACAAAATTTAGATATAGAATTTCTGTTGTCTTTAGAAGATGGTAGACAAAGCCCTGAACATAAAATCTGGCTGCCAGCACTGTGACTTCAACTTAGACAAGGCTTGGTTTAACCCCATGCCTTATTTTTAGTAATTGATGCCATAAGTAAACTGCTGGGGTGTGATGCTGGGGGAAAAAGCTAAAATCAGAAGGTAGATCTTTGGCCATGTTGTATCTCCAAAGGATCAGAGCTCCCATATTGCAGAGCTCTAGACATTCCTATAGTCTTGCTTGCTTGTTGATTCTTGACTGTTGACAACTTGATATTTTCTTTCTTTTCCAACAAGCGAAACAGAAGCAAAAGCAGGTAAGGACTTAATGCTGGGGTTACTCTCTTGGATGCTGTGTGGTTCCCTCCAGCCTTGTAGGGGAAGGCAGGGCAAATTCTAATGTTGTCCTGTCTAGCTTGGAGTAAAGTGGCTCTGATGCTAGAATCTGATCTTCAGTGGAGAAGCTGCCTTGGGATGGAGTAACCATTTGGTGGGCTGCAGTGCAGGTGGTGGTGGTCAGTGAGTTCCTCTGGGCCTCAGAAATAGTGTGCATTGGTGGGGAGGGTGAGGGGAGGGATTTGCCTTACGGAAAGATTGAAGCCTGATTCCCCAGTAAAAATGGAAAGTGAGAGGGCTTCAGAGGAGATCTGGGCCTTGTGCTTTTGTGTTGGTGGTGGTTGGTGCTTCAACCTCCCCCCAGTTAATTATACCCCTATGCTTCTACTTCTTGAGCAGCACAATAAGGAAAAGCTCTTTTATGGGACATATCCTCTCTTTGCAGACTGAGCACATCCCCCCATATGATGTCGTGCCCTCCATGCGGCCAGTTGTGCTGGTGGGACCCTCCCTAAAAGGTTATGAGGTATGGGAACCTGGTGTGGTTCAAATTCTGCCATAAGCCCAGACTCCCCTGGCCAACTTCAGTCCTGTTCACTACTTTTCTTTCTTTCCTTCTAGGTAACAGACATGATGCAGAAAGCTCTCTTTGACTTCCTGAAGCACAGATTTGATGGCCGGTGAGATGCTTTTTCTGTGAAAAGAAGAGAGTTCCTGACCCCAGCCCCCATCTCCAAGCAAGGATGGGTAACATGCTTGTTGCCTGTCATCCTGTCTTTCAGAATCTCCATCACACGCGTCACTGCTGACCTGTCATTGGCCAAGCGCTCCGTGCTCAACAACCCAGGCAAGCGTGCCATCATTGAGCGATCCACGACCCGGTCCAGCATTGGTGAGTCCTATCATGTCCCTAAACCAGTGATGGGAACTAGCAGACAAACAGTCCATGTGGCAGAGCCATGCTGTTCCCCCATCAATCACATCCAACACAGAATGCACAGGTTGTGGTCTTGCAGAACTGAATAGCAGTAAATCATGGACTATTCAGCTACTCATTTTGTCAGTGGGGCAAAAGGAATAATACATAGGAAGAGGCTCACTGAAATAGAATGTATTGATTAGGAGTATCTAATTTAGTAGCATTATTTTATTTCAGTTGTTAAATCTGGAGCTGGAAAAGAAGTAACAGGTCACCATTATTGTTCTTATTAACCTCTATGGCAATTTTGGATTCTGAAGTAATTATGTCATATAGAAACAGCACAGCTATGCATTTTTTTAACAGATCAATTTACTCCTGTTAATATTTTCATAAGCATGACTAGTAACATTCTCTCTTCTCTTTTACGTATAGTTGAATCTCTAGCCAATAATTACATTTGTTTGCACACACAATTCTGCTTCCTTGAAAAAAAAAAAAGAGACAAGGTCTGTTCATGACAATTTCTCTGCTTACACCAAGCTCCTGAAATATAAATAATCCCTAAAGACAGATGGCAACTCTATGTAGATGTTTTATGTTGTTGTGAAGTAGGCATCCTGCACTAAGTAAGATGGGCTAGGCCACAATGAATGATTTCCAGTCCGAGCCTCTAAAGATTCAGTAAAACATTTTCTCCAGTAGTGTCCAATGTGAAGGTTCCCCCCTTTTTGTCCTTGGTCCTTTCAGATGTCAAATTTCAGAGGAAAAGAGTCAGAATTTATTTTATCACAGCCAAACTAAGTGATTGTATGATGCAGGATTTGCCAGATTTTACCATTTCATACTGGAAATAGGGACTGACATTTCAGTGTGTGGGTGTGAAAGTGCGTAAGTGTACATAAAAAAAAACCCACATCTCCCTGACTATAGAAAATAAGGGTGCTAGGGAGAAATCTATGTTAGATTCCACTCATTTTTATAGGTAGATCTCAAATGAAGCTACATGGCGCTTTCTAATTTTAAATATATATTCTTTGACACTACAATATGGATGTAAAATTTTCATTTTTTTAGAAAAAAGCAGAATTCAGAAAGCTGTTTACTTTACAGGCATCCCCTGCTCATTTGTCCAGGGTTTTCTGTGTTGCTTGGAGTCTGTAGAATCTTCTATATGTCCTGAGCATGTGCATTCTTTACAAATGAGGGACTCCAGTCTAGAGAACTAGAAAGTGGTAGAATATCTACAGAACTTCAATAGGACTGCTACTATGAACTATAAAAATTTAAATCCTTGAGTGTTGGGAGGAAGGAGGTGGCTGTTATGCTTTTCTTGGCTGAGGAGGATTGTGGAAACACTAAAATCTGTTAGAAAGGGCCCAGCCTTTATACATGCTCACCTTTGGATATTCATCTTGCATATACTTCTGCTTCCACTGTGCCTATTTTCTAATTTCTGTCATTTTAGCATTAGCACCACATATCTCTTCACAGCTGCTGCCCAATTAAGAGGGATTATTTGTCTCTGGTGTGGAATTGTAAATGTAATTAATTATCTTGGCATTAGGTTGGTCCTTTCAAGAAATAGCACAGCCAAGAGTGGCTGGGTGTGTGTGTGCAAAGTGCTAAGTGAATGTAGTTGGAGGAGGAGGGATTTAGGATGCAAAAATAACATTACCTAAGTGACATTTGTTTCTCTTTGTAAGTACTACAGTTCACATCAGTGGGGGTTGTAGGGCCAGAAGACATGTGGCACGTGCTATTTGTTTTCACTTAAATGAAAATGACATTAACTGTTGTGGAGGTGGCAAGTGTCCTTAGAAATCTGGTATATGGAGAAGGGCTTCACACTTCCCATTGTGCTACAGTTGCAACGTATCAGACCCAGCTGAGCTGCTAATAGGGAAAGGAAGTTTCCATGGGCTGCCTGTTAAAATAGATCATTGGAAACCTGACAGCTTATCAAGGATCTTAAGTGATTTATTATCAGTAGGAGTATTTGCAAGAATTTTAATACACATAGCTCTCTCTTTCGTTCTTAAGACTTTTTTTTTAATGAGCACTTCGTTAAATGAGCTTAAAAATGAGTGTTCCCTGCCAGGCAGCTGCTGTTGTCGCAATGTCCTGGTCCTGCTACGGCTTAGAATGATCCCAGTCCATTTTTACAGGTCAAATGTTACTATCGTGTGAATGGCTTCTCTGATTTTTCTATTGTTATTTTCTTCTGTAAAATGTACCATTTCATACGGAGTGAAACAAGATGGCAGATTCAAGTGATATCTCCTGAGGCTTCTCATGTGGTATCTCTACGGTTATGCTTATGGGAATGTGGCTAAGCAAATCCCAGCGGAGTGGGAGGGTGTCTTGTGACTTGTATCCTTGCTATGCTGTAAAGGTAGACATTTGTAAGAATGAAAACAGTTGGGAGAGTCAGATTCTTTCCACCTCCCATTGATATTGGATTGTGAAAGCAAATCGTACAGCCAGCCTCATCGTTCTCCTTGAACGTACATGCAAGGCTTCAGTTTCTCCAACTTGTGCGGTCCTCAACACGTTGCATGTATTGGTAGTAGATCTTTTGTGTGCCATCAAGTGGTCATCTCATTGCAGAAGTATGTTCCCACGTGTTTCTAAAACCTGTACTCAAGGCTAGTATTCATCCCAAGATCAAACAGCAGTATGTGGTCCTAGGTGTGTATATTCAGAAGTCTGGGACTTATTCCCAGAGAAGCATCTTTCGGATTGCAGTTTCAGTCTGGAGATGGATGATGATGATGGTGATGATGATCGTGATGATTACTAGTGCTATTATTTTAGATCATTAAAGTCATATTGAAAGAGGTATGGGCCAATTCACCCTCCTGTTACTTCTCATAAGCAGATTTTTTAGTTTCAAAAATGTATTCAACTTGATCAGAGAGAATGGTAGAACAAAAATTAAAATAACTATTACCATTTATATAGTGTCTTCAAGAGTTCAGAGTGCTTCATATCCATTCTTAGTTAGACTTAGAACAACTCTGTAATGTAAGTCAATATTAATCCAAAGTGTCAATTAGGTCCTATGAAAAAATTGGTAATATATGTTCTGGAGAAAAGGTTGTCAACAGGTTTCTTAAATCCCGCCCAGGAGAACACCATATATCCACACTTTCCAACCACACTTTCTTGCTGTGGAGGATATGGCTACTTGTAATGTGTATAAATTTTTTGTATGTTTAGATTTTATCAGTAAGTTCTGACCTGTAATTTTAAGGTAGTTACTTTACCCATAACTATGTTTATGATTGTAAATAAAATTCATATACCAAGTATACTTTTCTTAACTCCCCCCCCAGTTAGTTCTTAAATTCATACCAAGGACAAAATTTCTAGTTCTCCCTCTGCTCTTGGATTCATTGAGAGGACACTGGGCTGAACTGTAGGCCCTTATCTCTCATCTCTCATTCACAAGGTACCTGTAGCTTCTTGAGTCCAAATTCATAAATTACTAGTGTATTTTGCTGGCGTTGCCTGGGGTTTTTATTTTCCTCTTAAGAACTCACAAAACTATTTTCTCCATTTCCTGTAACTTTGCTCCATATTTCCCAATCCAATCTGTATTCATAGTTGTTAACATACAGAGGTTGGGGTCCTGCGGGAATACACTGTCCTCCCCCTTGCTGCTAGGCATTGTCTCCATAGCAACCAGCCTATTCCAGTACCTGTAACTTTTCCCTATAGTCCCCAATCCAGTCTATGTTGTCTAGTGACATTGATGTACTGGCCTTTTTTTCCTCTCTGTTGAATTTGTGCAATGGCTTTATGTTTTTCTGGAAGAATTTTTTGTTTTGAATTTCAGCTTTAAGATTCCTCACATATGGAAGCCATACAATCTACTGTGTGAGGCAAGAACACCTTATAACTATGTCCCTTTCTACACTACATTATTATAGTGCTATTATTTCACTTTCAACATACTGTGGAATTCTGGAGTTTGTAGTTTACTGAGGCCAAATAGTTCTCTGGCTGAGAATTCTTAAATGCCCTCCTTAAACTACAAGTCCTAGGATTCCATAGGATGTTGAAAGTGGAATAATAGCACTATGACAGTGTAGTGTGGAAATGGGCCATGTTGTGTATGTCACTTAAATTTTTCCCACATATGCCTCTCAAAAGTTTTCTGGCATCCTTCTTGATGGTAGGCCTCATCTCCATGGCAACCAGCCTGAGGCCCAAGAGCTCTCTGGCTGAGAATTCTAAAGGCCCCTCCCTAAACTGCCAACCCCAGGATCCCATGGAATCTTCACAGCCAGCCAATCATATGAGGTCTTCTCGCCTCACACGGCCAATCATATGCTGACGCAGACCAACAGACAAATGCACAGCAAACACTGACTTTTGTGTAGTAGATGAAGTGTGGCTTCTTACCGAGACATTCTCTATAGCGATACTCCAGGAGAGTCCAAAAATGCAGGTGGCTGTGTTCATCCAAAATCATTTCTAGCAATTTTCATCTCGGCTAGGAGTAGGTGTTCTGTAGGGTCAGTGGGTTTTGCCAACTCAAGACCAAACCAGCTCCAAATATTTTGGATTACAATAGTAACAGCTCATAATGATACATTGGTGCTGAAAAAATACATTTCCCCTCCAGTTACTCTGGGGATTGTAGCTCAGTTCAGAGGGAACAGAGGTGGTCAGGGGGTCGTCGTGAGAAATGATGTCAGGTGAAAAAGTCCTGGGGCTTAGACCCTCTGAGCCCTGTCATTACTATACTACTGCTAGAGGCTAGTATTCTGTCTCTGTCAGGTTTACGTAAACTTCTTCCGAAGGCTTCCTTATGGTCATTTAAGACCAGGACATTGCTTCTTCTCAATCCTTTCTGCTTCTTACTGTTGTCACTCTAGCCAGCCATCGGAGAACCATCTTTGGAGAACCACCTTGCGGGGGAGTGAAGTCAGGATCCATTCACACTACGCAGTTACAGTGCTATATCTCACTTCACCTGCTATGGCTTCCTTGCCTCCTGTGGAATTTTGGGGTTTGTAGTTTAGTCAGAGGTGTGAGTGGAACTCCCTGGCCGAGAGTTCTAAAGGCCCCTCACCTAAATTGCCAGTCGCAGGATTCCGTGGGCGGGAACCATGGCAATTAAGGTGCAATCATAGCACTATGATTGTGTCAGTGTGAATGGGCCCTCAGTCTCTCCCTTGTCTGGCCAGTTCTTGTAGCTTCTTCCACACTGGTGCTCTTTCAGACAATTTTTGTCAAAATCTTTCTGACCAATGAATGAGTTACCGCCTCTTAAATTTCATAGCTCATTGGCTGGCAGTTACAAGCTAATGAAAGCCAGTAGAAATGCTTGTAAATGATCTATCAGAATCTTCTCTTCTAATATATAAGCTGACGGGGCTAACTGTGAACCTCTGTAGTCATAATGGTTTCTGTTCACGACAACCGTGGGACCTGTGCAGCCCTCCAGTTCTTTTTGAACTGTAAATTCCAGCATTCCTGGTCATAATCTGTGCTGACCAAATTGATGGGAGGTACAGTTCACCAACACTTGGTGAGCCATACACATCCTACCCCCATTCAATGGAAACAACACTAGCGGCTTTCTTGTACTAGGCTGGCTGTCAGTAGGAAGCTGTAGTCAGGAAGTGATGAGCCTTGGATGTACCTTTTCACCTCTCTCCAGTCTATCTACTAATATATAAAAGTCAAAGTTTGTTTGTTTGTCTGGGTCAGGCAAGTGAAGACCTCATATGATTGGCTGCCTCTGAAGATTCTGTGGAATCCTGGGGTTTGCAGTTTAGGGAGAGGCCTTTAGAATTCTCAGCCAGAGAGCTCAGGCTGGTTGCTATTGAGATGAGGCCTAGCAGCAAGGAGGAGGGCAGTGTATTCCCTTAGAAACCCAACCTTTATATGTTAATAACTCCAAATACAGATTGGATTGGGGAATATGTGAAAACATTACAGGTGCTGGACAGGACAGTTTAGAGAATTAGAGACACAGGATCTCGTATCTTTTTAACAGGTATTACCTATGAGAAAATAAAATCCCGGGCAATGCCAAGTATATATGCTAGTATCCTATATAGTTGTAGCAAAAATAATTTGTTATAGTACAAACATATTTATAAACTACACATAAAATTCCAAATTTTAGTCTTCAGGACTTGTGGGTTCTCTGCTGGAGCTGAGAGAAAGTAAGGTACCTAAGGTCACCCAGCTGGATCTAGAACTTCCAGATACATATCTGCTAAAAAGTAAATCCTTTTGAGTTCAATGGAGTTTAATTCCAGGTGGGAAGTTATAGCACTACAATCAAACATGGTCATTTTTCTTTAAAAAATATGCATATACTCATTTCCAATTTTACTTATAGTTTAGTCTGGAAACATGTAAAAGTGGTTTTCCCAGTGAATTGAAGGCAGATTGAAAGAGAAGTCACTGCTGATTGTGTATGGGCATATCTACTTTCATTTCTATGGAACAAGTTTTACAGCATTTCTGTGACACCGGAATCTGTTCAGCCTGTCTGACTGGATATGGCAAGGGGAGAAAATAAGCTTACAGTACCACAGGGAACAATGTCTCTCTCTCAAATCTTTCTTCAGCTTTATTAAAACAATTGTCTATTTCTGTTTTTGTTGTGTGCCTGCAAGTAATTTTCCAAGCCAAACGCAAGCCTTTCATGGCGTTTTTTTGGCAAGATTTGTTCAGCAGGAGTTTGCCGTTGCCTTCCTCTGAGGCTGAGAGAATGTGACTTGCCTAAGTGGATTTCCATGGCTGAGAAGGATTCAAACTCTGCTCTCCAGAGTCATAGTCCAGTGCTCAAACTACTGCACCACAATGGCTCTCCTTCCCTCTCTAGATGTGTTTAAAAACAAAAGTATGATTTGTCCTCTCATCTAGCCTCTTGTTCCTTTTTCTGTCCTTATTGTAGCCCAATGTTCTGATATTCCCCTTTGGTTCAGTTCCTGGCTCTTCTCCTGTCCTCCTAACTCTCTGCATCTCTCCAGACTCACTCCCCTCTTGCCCTGCTCTTTGCCCAGTCTCACTTGCTTAGTTAAAATACTCTTCAGCTATACAGGCTTCCAGGATAGGTAATAAAACTTAGTAGTAAGGTGGTCCCTGTCTTTAGGGTTTGTTGTTAAGTGCCTTCAAGTCAACTGAACTTAGGGCGGCCCTCTCCCTGGGTTTTCTTAGCAAGATTGATTCAGAGAAGGTTTGCCATTGCCATCTTCTGAGGCTGCGAGAGAGTGTGACTTGCCCAAGGTCACATCGTGGGTTTCCATAGCAAAGCAGAGATTTGAACCCTGACTTCAGCACTCCAACTATGGCAACATACTGACCCCCTGTTAGTACAGTCTTAAAAGCCAGCACAGAACAGAAAAGAACTCAGAGGGAAGAAAGGAAAAGCACTAAATACAGACACTCATTATTAGCTACAGACTGCTTAGATCAACCAGCCAAAATAGAAATAGTTCAAGGGGAAGAGATGCCAACAGCTGCTGGTCTCTCTGTTAATTTGATGGAATGGCACTATGTCCTGTCTTTCCCTGCGCTGACCTCTGATGGAATGGCTGTTGCTGGATGCCGGTGAAAGGACAAGAAAAAAACGAGGGATGGAGTGAACTTCTCAGCAAGGCCAATGGAGTAGGGTCCCATACTCTTCCTTCTATTTCATGCAGCTTCTTGCAAAGCATAGATAGGTGGGAATGGTTCTCAGACCTACAATAAGAGCTGTGGGTTGAAAAGCAGCAAGAAGCAACAGAACTGCAAAGCAGGGAGGCAGGCATGTGAGGATGAAGCAGATAACTTTGTTTCCTGTCTAGCAGAGGAGGGCATCCGGCTCACAGTCTTTCCCCTTTTTTTTTCCAGCTGAGGTTCAGAGTGAGATCGAGCGGATATTTGAACTGGCCAAGTCACTCCAGCTAGTGGTGCTGGATGCTGACACTATCAACCATCCAGCACAGCTGGCCAAAACCTCACTGGCCCCCATCATTGTCTACGTCAAGGTCTCCTCTCCAAAGGTGAGCAAGGGGGAAATGCTTGTACCCAGGCAGTGGCACCTCCCTCCTATGACTTGAAGCATCAACCATTCTGAAGCCCAGATTCTCCTCTTGTGTTTTCCATCGCCCCCTAGTGTTGCACTGAGAGATTTGTTTCTTCCAATTAGGCTGTACTGCCATGAAGCTACATTTTAGGTTTTCCATTCATTTTCCCTCAAAGTGCAAAAACTTAGAAATTTTATTTTAAAAATCAGAAACGTACAAACCACAAATTTAGCAATCTCAGCTCAAGGTCTGTGCCGTATTTGAGTCCAGCAATAAATATTAGTTTTATCCATCCTGGCTTTTAAAGCAGAAAATGAAGCAGTATTGTGGTATACATTGCACAAGAGATGGTGGCAGGCAAACAGGCCAGGGCTGGTTGGAGAAAGCGCAGCTGCCTTGTCTTTGGATTCACTAGTAGAATTCAGGAAACAGGAAGGTCTCCAGATAGAGACCTGGCAGCTCTAGTTTTGGGTATTAAGCCAGAGAAAAGCGCAGGGATGCTTTATTTCTCACATTCTTTCACCCTCTGGTAGGGAGATCCCTGAGCCTCAGTGTCTTAGAGAGCAAATTATAAGTTATGTGTAAGACCTCTGAGTGGCTCTCCCAACATTGTCTTTTCTTGTGGGAATTGTAGCAGCAAGAGATATGGTTGTAGTAGCATGGTTACTTTTCGTTGTTGTTGTTGTGTGTCTTCCAGTCATTTCCAGCTTATGGCGAGACTAAGGTAAATCTGTCATGCGGTTCTTGTCTCAAGATTTGTTCAGAGGGGATTTGTCTTTGCTGCCTTCTGGGGCTGAGAGAGTGTGACTTGCCCAAGGTCATGCAAGGGGTTTCCATGGCTGAGCAGATATTCAAACCTTTATCTCCAGAGTCATAGTCCAACTCTCAAACTACTACACAGCAACTGGCTCCCTGGTTGCTTTTAGCTAAAGGAAAATGTTAGGCAATCCACTCACAAATCTGATACAACATGTTACCTTATAGGAGAGCGTGTGGGATATGTCACAGAGATACCAGCATCAGCCATTCACCCCAGTGTTCTCTGCTCCCCTACCACGCAAGGAATACAGTGTCCTCTTACAGCTCAGAGAGGCTTCAAAAGACGTAGCAGCTCGGGTGGAGAAACAGTGACTTGCCTCGCAGTACAAAATGGTTTCATAGCAAGTAGGACTTTCTGGTTGAAAGGTCAGCCTCGTAGCACTACACTGCAGTAGCTCATCGTCTAGAGCAGAGGTTTCCAAACATCAGAGGTTTCCAAACATCAGTCCACAGCGACTGCTGGCTGGCAGATTATGCGGAAACTGACATCCACATCTGGTGACCCGTGTTTGGGAAGCACTGGCCTAGGGGTTCATTTGGCATTTTCTGATTCTGTGCCTTTCTCTTTTGTTGGAAGGTGCTTCAGCGACTTATCAAGTCCAGAGGGAAATCGCAGGTGAAGCATCTCAATGTGCAGATGATGGCAGCTGACAAGCTTGTGCAGTGTCCTCCAGTGAGTTTCTGTGAGAGGGATGTGGTGTGATATCCTGTCCTGTCCCTTCCTGTACTTTCTCGATTGTTCCCTAGGTTCTTGTGTGTGGATCCATTGTGCTCTTCAGTCACCTGCTGGGCCCGGTTCCTGCTTGGCTCCCTGGTTTTGGCACAGCACCTATTCCTAACACCACCCCACTCCACCCCCGCCAGCAGGCTAAGAAAATGGGAGATGCTACTCTCATTTAAGGCCATTCCTCTACAGAAATGGGTGGGGGAATAATATTATGTGACAAATGTATCTTTGAACATACACAGAGTGCCTCTTCCACACTCCTGTGCAACAACAGTCTGGCCTTGCCCTGTTAGCCTTAAGGAGCATTACAAGACAAACAGTAGGGATGTGTATGCAAAGCTGAGTTCCAGTGCTTCCTGTAGAAATTAAATACTGCCTCTGCATCATTTAACAAGCATTCTCAGAATGCCATCCCACTGCCGTTGCATTTTATGGGGAAACATTTAAAGGCTGAAGCTTTGCCAACAGTTGTGTTAGTGCCATTCACTCATTGATTTTTCACTGCTGAACTTGTAAGCTTTGTGTTATGATGATTCTGCCTTTTTGTCTGTGATATCCCTGTTCTAAGCTCGAAGCCAGTGTCCACCAGATAAATTGAGCTGCAACTCCCATTATCTCCAGCCACTCGTCTACCAGCTTGGGGAAGGGGGCACTATTTTATTACTGAGGCACTGATTTCTTTTCACCGCTGCTCTTTATCCCTCCCCCCATGTCTCCCCTCTTCTAAGGAACTCTTTGATGTAATCCTGGATGAGAACCAGCTGGAGGATGCCTGTGAACATCTGGCTGAATACCTGGAAGTATACTGGCGAGCAACTCACCACCCCTCGCACACTCTTGGTGGCCAGAACCTCGTAACACCTTCCACTGCCATTCCAGGACTGCAGGTACAGAAAATATAATAATGGATCTATTGAATCACACCAAAAGATGCAGGAGCTGTGTCAGATGTTTCTGAGAAGCTGACAAGCCTTGTTGTCTGTCCCTGAAAACCTGCCTCTGAAACCAAGTCCTCTTTTCTGTTTAGTGTCAGAGATGGGGAATTGTCAGCCCTGTAGAAGTCGTTGGACTCCCAACACCCATCATGGGCAGTAGGTTCACAGGTTGTTTAAATCATTTAAAGCACAGTCTTCAGTCAATTGCACTTTTGGTTCTAAATAGCTGGCTTCTGCAAAGGGTGAAAAGGTCTATATAGAACCAGACGTTCTAACGGTAAGACAGCTTTAAGGAGGGCACCAGAAGGAACTTTAATGTTTTTCATTGTGTTGTAGTGGGTGTACTTCTTTCTTTCATTATGCAAATTATTAGTTTCCAGAAATGTCCAAACTCATAAACTTATATTCAAACTATATTTTTGAGATGATTTGTACATCAACAGCAACAACAAAACCTTAACATATTCTGACTGAAATAGTTAGACTTAAACCTTTATGGCCCCAATCCAACCTTTGGCCTTTGAAGGCAGTTCTTCAAAGGGGAGCACAGTGCTATGCATTCATACTCACAAGTATGCCCTAACATACTAAGCCAGGTATTTCCACAGAGTAGCAGCCGTAGCCATGGATTAAGCTACTTTGATACAGAACACAAGTGCAATTGATTCTCAGTGGGCTAGGGACTCTGGCTATAATTGTGGAGCAGCTACGTGGCTGAAGAAGACTCAGGTTACTGGTGGCAGGAGGAGGAGGAGGAAGAGGAGGTGGTGGTATTCGCCCACTAAGGGAGCTCTGTAACTCTCCTCTAATGTACTGTATGTATTCCTCCCCAGAACCAGGCCCCGCTGGGCGAGCAGGGCAACGAACGCTCCCCGGTGGAGCATGACAGCTTGATGCAGTCAGACGAAACAAGTGACGCCTCCCGCAAGGCTTGGACAGCGTCATCTCAGCGCAGCTCCCGGCACCTGGAGGATGAGTATTCTGATGCCTACACTGACCTGTACCAGCCTCATCGCAACCACAGCAGCGGCCTCCACAGCACCAATGGCCACGACTCCCAGGACCGCCTCCTGGAGCGCGAGTCTGAGCACAACCACAACGAGAGGAACTGGCAGCGCAACCGGCCCTGGGCCAAGGACAGCTACTGAGACCCCCTCTGGCTGGGCACCTCCTGCCCCTGGGCCAGGCAGCTGGGGATGCAGAACAAGGATGCTGCCGCTGCTGCCGCCGCCACCACCACCACTGTTGCCCCCCAGACTGAATCTATTGCCTGCTCCCAAGCCTTCCTCTCTTTCCTTACCCAGCTGAGCCCCACAGTATACAGGTGCTATCTATGGAATCCCCCTGATCTCAGCCACAGCTGCCTGATTCCTGTATGCAGGTTGGGTGAATTCTCTCACTCACCTTTGCTAGGGGTCAATGATGAGGGCCCAGATAATGTCCTTGCAGGGTAAATTCCATTGGTAGCTTTGCATCCCAGTTCCATTTTCCAGGTGGCAGGGATGGGTGGGGAGGAGTTGGGCTCACAGTATCTCCTGGACAGAGATAGTGTGGCTGAGAAAGAGAAAGGAACTGGGAAGCTGTGGTTCTTTTTTTTGTTTTCTCTTCCAACTGTGTGGAAAAGGGCTGTATTATTAGAGCAAGGGACAGTGGATGGGTAAGAACATCTGGCCCTCTTTTCCTTGTGTGACATTGCTCAATGGCTATGGTAGTTGGAGATTACAATGGGCTATGGTCTAGCATGAGAGCCAGTGTGGTTTAGGGATTTGGGTGTTGGACTACAACTCTGGAGACCAGCATTCAAATCCCTGCTCAGGCATAGAAACCAATTGGGTGAGTTTGGGCAAGTCACACTTTCTCAGCCTCAGAGGAAGGCAAAAGCGAACCCCCTCTGCAACAAACCTTGCCAAAACACCCCATAATAGGTTTGTGTTAGGGTAGTCGTAAGTTGGAAAATGAAGGCATGATACAACGAATGGTCTAGCACATCTGAAGGGCACCAGGCCTTAGAAGTCTTGCCTGGTGGGTTTAGAATGTTATGAGCAAAAGGAACCAAATGTTGGTTTTTTGCTTTGCCTTAGGACTTGATGTCAGTCTGTGCTTTGCTGTAAGGCCAGTCAGAACTTCTGTGGTTGATGAAGGCACAACAATTTTAGCTTGTGAGAACTGCTGTGATCTGCCAGTCAGTTCAAACAGCTGAGGCTGATTGAAGGCACTGAGTTGAGCTCTGTGGTACTGGTGATCATTTTGCACTTTGATGCTTCACAGATCATATACAGATGAGCTTAAACTACCCCTAGTCTGTACTACTTCAGACTGCGTGGATATCCCACAGCAGTGTTCCCAAATTCCCGTACACACAAAAGTACCATATGAGGGAAAAGGCCAGACAACTGCTTCTGCCTTTAGTCTATGGTATGCTCTCAGTCTCTGATTAAGTAGAGGAAGACATAGGGAACGTTCTGTGATTCTCTTACCTTTAGCCTTAATTGGTGCAGCCCAGAAACATGTCTTCCACCTTTACTTATTGTGTCAATGGAGACATAAAGTTTGACCCAAATTGTGTGAAGCTCACCCCTTGTCTGTGAAGTCAAAGTACTCTCATATATAGTTGTCAGGGCAAAATAGATCACACCACAGGGGCTTTGCTTCCTCTAGATATCCTTCTAGACGGATGTGTTATACACAAAGAGCCAGCATGGTGTTGTGGTTTGAGCGTTGGATTACAACTCTCGAGACCAGGATTCAAATCCCCCCTCAGTGGTGGAAAGCCACTGGGTTGATCCTGGGCAAATCACACATACTCAGCCTCTTGCTAAGAAAAACCCATATTAGAGTTGCCATAAGTTGGAAACAACTTGAAGGCACACAACAACGGATGTGTGCATTTTAATTTAATTGCTTACAGTCACTAGTGGACAAAAAGAGAGGGCTATCCCACTTTTGTTTTCCATTGCTCAAGTGAATGCAAATGTAAGATGCTGCTATGTATAAAAATATTCTCTGAAGTAACATCAGAGCCACCCAAAGTTTCTCCTCCCCCACCTCCAGTTTGGCTTCCATGAATTGGGAGTTCCTGGTTTGATCCTTTGGAAGCTAGGAGGCCAAAAATGGTCACACACACAAGTACATCAGATGAAACCCCAAACTTTTTTGAGCATTTGTTTCAATGAAAAGCAGGCTTCGGAGGCTGCAGTTTGGGACAGGAGAGCTACAGGAGTGAAGGGTTGCTTGATTGTTTCCAAGCTGGATCCACTCAAAATATTCCTCCCACAGCTGCTTTTTCCCAATGGCATTCTGGATCTACACGGGTAGGTGGGGTGGTGAAGCGAGTGATTCTGAGAAGAAAACAGCTGTTTCTCCACTCAAAATTGCAGCCTCATTGCTGGAGAGCGTAACATGTACTTGGCCTCTGACATGGTTAAAAGAACAAGCGAGTTGTCATCTTCTTGGCATGGAAGTCTCGAGGCTCAGCCTGGATTTGATCCTTCCATTCTCCTTTTCCCTCCTCATGTGAACTCTTTCCCTTCCTTGTGCACAGCGACACCAACTCTGGGAGCTGGTGAGAGAAGGACATCTGTAAAGCCACAATGTATGGTTTAAAAAGAAAAAAAAATCCACCCTGCCCGTATTTCTCTGCAGATTGCATGAGGCCTTGATCTTCCATATTCAACCTTGAGGTGGAGCAGAGGGAGAGGTGCTGGGTACATACCAGCTTCGCAGTGCCTCCCACCCTCATTCCTTTTGGATTCTGTCCTAAGGAAAGAGCGGCAGGGCTAGAGCCCAACTCCACTTCCTGCTTCCTAATGCACAACCCCTCCAACCTGATGCCCTTCCATCCTGCTTGCCCAGCACCGCTGAACACTTCACTGGGCAGTGGATGGCAGCCCCCTGCCCTAAATAGCACGTACACCTATCCGAAATCAGCCTGTATATACTGCGCACTGTCATCGGGAGTCATTTGAGTGTAAGTCATATGCCCTAAACTGCTGATTGCTGAGGAAGACGTTTCTTCCTGCTTTGGTGGTTTCTGGGCCAGGGAGCTCTGGGTTCAGTCCCTGTGGTTGCCATTTGGTTGGCCACTGTGGCAACAGCTTTGTTACTATTTTTTTTTTTTGTAGAGGGCACTTCTTTCCCCAACAACTTGTAAGCAGTTTGAAACAAGCGTTTGCTGTTTATAGAATATTCGTGGTCTGTCTTTATTTGGAGCATGGGCAGAGGAGGGGAGATTTTAGGGGTTTTGTGAATCAAAGGGCATGGCAATTAAGCTGGTATTTTGAATGGCATACATATACTAAGGTCACTGCAAAGATAGTATAGTTAAAAGACCAATAGCTAGTTGTAGAAAGATGTGCATGTGTAGACAGTCGGGCCTACCCCTAGGTCTGAGTGTATTCCATCTGAGGCATGAACTCACTACACGCCCACACTTAAAAGGCTGAACCTTATTCACAGCCATTTTCACTGCCTGGGGAATGATCATTCTCTAAGACAGAGTCTTCTTCTGTACCTTTCCAAACTGATTCTCAGGATGCTTTGAGGGAATCCTTGACTATTGAACTGGCACATAAACCACATGAGATGTCTGAGAGCTCAAGTACAGCAATTTTCTTGTTTGAAAATGGCTTCAGATGTCTTAGTTGGACTTAAAAGGAGCCATTTCTAAATTACGCTACCAATATCACTTGTACAATAAAGTGGAGCCACAGCGGCAATTAATAGTTAATGTGAATGACGAACACATTCCAGTTCATCATATAGCATTAAGCTGGAGCCTCTGTTGAAGCATGCTGATTGAATAGCATACCACTCCTTCCTAACTGATATCTGAAACATACTACAAACTGCCTTTTAACAAGACAGGTGAGAGGCTTGCGTACTTAGCAACCCTTTCACAATACAGGTTCTGATACGTGAACTTTAAAAATCTTGTGAAATGGTGTGAATAGTGCCATAGCTGTTCTGCATTCAATACATGTGGACAGGTTTTTTTTTGGAAACAAATGAGAAACTTAAACAATCATTCACTTTTCCTCAGTTCTCTCCCTCCCCATGGGGAATGTTAGTCATACTCGCTGCACATCTTAGTTTTGTGAAAATATTATCAAGAGCACGTCTAGCCTTTAGCTACTCCAGAGAAGCTATAGATTAAGTTTAGCCAGTTGCAAGACCCTGGAGCATGACATGAGTTCAAAAAACTGGGAATTTGATACACTGCCTTTAATTACATTTGGTTCAGTCCTGTTTTCATTGAAAAGCCAGTTCCCATTGATAACAAACAAAAAAGACTCCATAATGAATATCTTTAGGACTGCTGTTTGCTACTAAAAGTATTCTCACCTCTGCACTGTAACAATCTCCTCCTGGAAGTGTACATTTTCTAAAAGAAAATCTGCCTTATCATGGACACTTACAACTGACCTTCCAGATACAGCACAAGGTTTTCTGATAAACAGTTTTGGACTCCTGTGATACTGAAGAGAGATCAATTTAAAGGTAAAGCCACCTCAAAGCTCAGAGGGATCTGAAAGCACTGGGTTACCATAAGATTACCTCGCCAGACATCCTGTATTGGGATGCACCTCTCATATACAAAACACACGTATCGTGTATTGTACACATGCATTTCAACAGCTATTTCCTAGCAATACCCCCACACAAAGAAGGCCGTGTGCCTTTTCCAGTTGCTGTGTCCATACACGTTTAAGTAGCTTTCAGAAACAGCTTCAGATACAGCTGTTTTGTCCTTGGGCTATCTGTTCCTGAGCAGATGGTCCTGAAAGAGTAAAGGAGTTCCTCACATCCAGTTTTTACCTCCATCTCTTTCACAGAGCAGAATGTGCAGCTACCATTTTAAGTGTTGAACTGAGAGAGGAAAACATTCTCAACAGAGCAAGGGTATCAAGCTCTAAACCTTGGCTTTTGGGAAGATGAAGAAAACAGGATTTCTACACAAATGTTTTGCTTTAGCAAAAATAACTTTCCTTTTTATTCTTTATATTATTTTATTCTACCCATCCACTTATCACCCCTCAAGCACTCCTTCATTCCAACCACTGTGGTCTTTTCTCACTCACACATGGTTAAATGTTACCAGTGATACCAAATGGCAATACTCTTTCTAAGCTGGTAGTCCTATAAATGCACGTATCTTTTTGGGGCTGCATTTCATTCAAAAGGCATGGGAGCAGTCTAGAGCAAGGGAGAGGAATATCTGTTCTATATAGAGGTTAAAGTTTGACATCAAGTCCCTATTTTGAGAAGCCAAGGATCAAGAAATACACACAGACCTGAGCAACATTTCACATGGATTTATAGTAGCACAAAAAAAAGAAGAATCACTGAAAAAAATATCAGTCTTTCTGTGCATCCACCACCTCTTCCTACTCTGTTGGGAGCAGGAGTAGTGACAGCCTCTGGATAAAACAAGCAGAAGAAGTGAAGTCCTCCCTGGAGCAGGAAAGGACAGCCTGCAGCACTCCATCTGCAGAAGGCCGTGCCCCTCTCTTGCCTGATCGTGGAGTACAGGACGAGGGAAACACATCAAAGATGAAACTTCTAAAACCAGGGTAAAAGGGAATTTAACCAAGCAAGTATCATAAACTGGCAAAGCTGGTCCACTATTAGCCTAGCCCCGCCCAGCCTCTCAACAAAAGAAGAAATAAAGTTTTCTGTGGTGATGTATAAACACTGGCTCCAATAAAAACAAAGTTAGGAAATTTGCCCAGATGAAGATTCCCGAGATGTTTTGTCTTCTTTGGACTCAAATCCTCACTGTTTGGTCCTGAATTCTGTGAAAGGGTTTTCATCAACAGCAAGAGGGTGTGCACCTACATTTGAAGGGGGGAAAAAAGAAAGAAAAGCCGACTGTCTTCCTTAAGGAGTAAGAACCTGGGGCTGGGAGAGCCACCTCACACCAGGAGCCTCCTCACGCTCTATGTCTTGGCCCAGGCTCCAGATAAGGAAAGAGGGAGGTGCCTCTTAAGCAGTTCCTCTGTGGGACTCAGGCAAAAATAGTCTCTTCTCGCCGCTTCTTAGTAAGGATGGTTCCTGGCTTGTGCTGGGCATCAGGGTGGTTGGCCAGCTCTGGTGGGCATGATGAGACTGGACTCTCAAGGATAGCTTGCTTTAGGTCATAGAAGACAGCAGAGTCCTCTTTGGTGACAAAAGAAATGGCCACACCGCTTTTGCCAGCTCGTCCTGTTCGACCAATGCGGTGGATGTAATCTATAAGCAAGAAAAAATGGAAGTTGTCAAAGGCGAGTTACTTCAGAGGGAGGTTGCAGCCACTGACCATGTGACAGACTCACATCCAGAAGATACACCTGGCTTCTGAGCAGAATCCGGCTGCCACTTAGCAGCCGCATACAGCAAACCATAACAAAGATGTAAATCAAGGTCCTCCTGGCCTATGCCCTTTGTCACCACATTCTACAAGCCCCCAGGAGTGGAATGTTGGGGAATCCACATCATGCTGGGATTTAAAGGAGGCAACAGCTTCACCAGCACAGGCCTTTTCTTTACCTTCTCCTATCAGCACATGGTATCTCTGCTCCTTCCCCTTCCCCACCCTTACCCGCTGGGCCATTATCACTTCAGCCATACAGTGTTCACTCTCACATAGGACGACTCTGTTAGGAGAACGGGGGTGGGGGTGGGGATGGGGGTGGCAGAACATCTGCAATGAAAGGAAAAAATATTACATAAAGTACCTTCTATATTCTTTGCCATGTCGTAGTTTACCACCATGGAGACATCCTGGATGTCAATACCACGCCCAGCAACGTCTGTGGCTACCAGAATGTCCTTGGCACCAGCCTTCAAGTTGGAGAGGGCAAATTCTCGCTGTTCCTGACCTTTGCCACCATGAAGAGTGCAGGCATTATACTGTAGAAAGGGGGAGAACAGTGGGTTAAGTGAAGCCAGAGGTTTATGTGAGGTGGGAAGGACAGGCAAGCAAGCACAGATGAAGAGATTCCCTCCAAAGATAAACGAAGACAGTCTGAATAGGAAAGAGGAGGGTAAAGTGCTTTATTATTCCCACATGCTCCCAGTGAGGCTCCAGTGCTGAGACTGGAGAAGCGCAATGTGGCAATGATCACATCAGATCTTAAGATAAAGATACTTCCAGTAGTTCTCATATTCAGATTTTGGCAGGCACAGCTGAGCACAGTCAGCAGGAAAGCACCTTAGTATCTGCTACCAGTTCTGCAGCCATTTCACATTATGCTGGTTATTTACTATGAGATATAAACTATACATCTGTCCAAAGTATGACAAAAGCCATGGGGAGCTTGGATTCTTCAAATAGAAGGTAGCAATCCCTGTATGGGTTGGATATCTTAACCCATGATTTGCAGCTCCCTAATCCTGCATGGGATGACTACTTACCCCCATCTTCTCCAGGGATTTCGCCAGCACATCACAGCCTTTCTTCTGGTTGACGAAGATAATAATGGGTGGATCAAAGCCCTGCTCCAAAATAGCCAGCAGTTTCTTTCTGTGTCAGGGGAAACAGAGAACATAAGGACTAAGCAGACCCATGAGGAAGGACACTGGGGTCTAAAGGTGTCAGCGAAGAGAAATTTTTAAAAGCACAACACACCCATAGCCCTATTAGAAGCATATGCACACACTCAAGCTTAGCCTGGTTCAACCTATGACCCTACCACACTGAGGCCCCAGATTATGTTCCCCAAAGCCCCCTCCTTGTCTCCTGCCTTGCACCTCCCACATCCCTGAATACCTTTTCTCTGACTCAGACATGAGGAAGACCTTCTGCTCCACCCGCTCATGGGGCTTGCCAGCTGAGCCAATGTAAACCACAGCTGGTCGGCGTAAGTAACTACGGGCCAGTCGCTCCACAGCAGGTGGCATAGTAGCTGTGAACATCACCGTCTGTCAGAGGTATGGGGAACAGGGAAGACAGAAAAAGAAAGGGAAAGAATGAGAATTATGACTGGAAGGCAGATGTGTGTCTCCTCCAAGAACAGAACTTCCCCTCTGTTTAGAGGTAAAGAAAGGGAAGGCATACTTATGATCATCATACTGCACACAACAGAAATTCCCATTGAACTTCTCTTATTCAAGGAGTTCTTCTTGAAGTTACAATGAAACAGTCTCCACTCCTCATATTATCTTAATTAAATGTGCAGTAAGCTATTTTAGATCTGCTGAATCCTTCCAACCATCATGGACCCTAAGCTTAACAACTCATCCCACTGGCTGGTAAATACTGGAAATCTTTTTTCTACCTTAAAAGTTCCCAATTATTATTTGATCTTTGCTCTGCTCTCCTCTTGTTTAAACTATACAGTAAAGCCCATCAAGCTTCCTCCATAAGCTCCTCTTTTACAGCTATGAATCTGATTGTTAGAATGAGCATGGTTTCCTAAGAAGCTTCCAGTAATCAACTTCCCCCAATGTACATAATTTTCCCTTCAGACAAAAAAGTGGGAACAAAACCCTTACAAATCAAACCTCGTGTATGGTACATTTGAAAATATAGGTATTGAGGAGGTTAGATTAAAGGGATAGTTTCTATGTGAAAAGGTGGGTTTCATCAATGGCAGCTGGATTTTTAAAAGTGCTTACAACTTGAAATGCAAGGCATCCAAGTTTCACTAACCTGCCGGTATTTGTGTTTGCCTGACTCAAAGTTGGCCATCATCTTATCAGGGTCCTCAGCCTCATCAGTATCAGGTTTCTGGTTAGTGACAGGCATGTGCTCCAGAATCTTCTGCACATCAGGCTCAAAGCCCATGTCAATCATGCGATCAGCTTCATCCAGTACCACATAGGTGCAGCGACTCAGCACCAGGTAACGGTTCTCCAAGACGTCAATTAAACGTCCAGGGGTAGCAATCACAATCTAGAGCGGAAAAGAAAAAGCAGATTGAAAGAGAAGGAAAAACAGCGTGCTTTGCCTTACAATCACTGTGTTTATTCTCTCTCCCCACACCTCAATAACAAGCAATGTATCATTTTCCAGTTCCTGGCCACTCAGGGAAGCTGAGCCACACTATGAATCTGAGCAAATGAAATGATGCCTGCCTTGCTTTTATTCATTATTTCTAGAGTAAATTTTGTTAAGTTGAAATAATTAATAAGAACAAGCCATGCACTGTTTAATCTCCTTATTATTATTAATTATTTCTACAGTAGACTTTGTTAAGCTGGCCGAAATACACTAAAACAATTGCAATAGCAATAAATAACAACGCTTATCAGTGCTGAGCACTCCCTAAGTGGTTTACAATGTGTTTTAGCTAATTGTCCCCAACAAGCTGGGTACTCATTTTACTGACCTACGTATGGAAGGATGGAAGGCTGAGTCAACCTGGAGCTCTGCAGGACTGAATTCACAACATTGTGGCTGCAGTACTGGCATTTAACCACTGCGCCACCAGGGCACCAGATCCATCTGATTGTGGAAGTTAAGCAGTGTCAGCCCTGTTTAGTACCTGGATGGAAGGCTGGCAACAAGTATCAGGTGCTGTAGGCTGTATTTCAGATAAGGAACTAGCAAAACTACCTCTGAGCATTCCTTGCCTATGAAAACCCCATGAAATTCATAGGGTTGTCGTAAGTCAACAGGCGACTTGAAGGCACAAACATATACAAACACTGTTAATGCACAATAGGTACATCTGGGGTCATGGGGGGGGGGTTCATCCTACCACTTGCATCCAGAGGGTTTCCTCTTACCTCGCAACCCATGCGCAGGCGGAAGCCTTGGTCTTCACGGGAAATGCCACCAATAACAGCCACTGTGCGGATGCCCAGGGGCTTTCCAAACTTAATCGTCTCTTCCTCAATCTGCTGGGCCAGCTCACGGGTGGGAGCCAGGATGATGGCGTAAGGACCCTGATCGGACTCCTCAATCCTGCAGGAAAGAAAAATCACATGTCGAGTCTCAGCAAACAACATGAAACTGCTTCCTTTCTGGCTCACAAGAGTCCACAGGAGAAATGGGCTCCCCACAAGAGTGTCCCCCAGTCATCCTTCTGCAAGAAATGTGGGAAGTGCACAATCCTTTAGATCAGTGGTTCTTAACCTGGGGTCTGGGGACCCCTGGGGTTCCACAGAGTCCTCACAGGGGGTCCATGAAGCCCTGCTGCTGGACACACTAACAGTGGCAGGAACAAAGATGCAGGAGTGGTGGGAGGATGCAGACGCTGATGGAACTCAGGCATGCCATGTGCTGTTAGCCTCAGAGAAAGGCAAAGACAACAAACCATGACAAGAAAACTCCCACGATAGGTTTGCCTTAGGGATTGCCATATGTCAGTATTCAAAGGGGAAAGACATGATGGCTAGAAAGAACCTCTCCCTGTCAGTGGCATTTTGCTTGTTACATGCCTTCAAGTCACTTCTGAGTAATGGCAACCCTAGGCCCTCCACATATTGTTGGAATGCAACTGCACATATTGTTGGAATGCAACTGCATTCCACATATTGTTGGAATGCAACTGCAGTCCAACAATATCAGGATTACTATGCTTCCCTACTCCTGACTTGAGGGGCTTGTCCTTGCTCTAGTGCGTGCATGTACTTTCACGCTACCTGTCAATTTATGGTGACCCCATGAATTTCATAGAGCTTTCTTAGGCAAGGTATAGTTAAAGGTGGTCTGTCCAGTTCCTTCTTCTGAAACATAGCCTATAGTGCCTGGCATTCGTTCGCAGGTTCCCATCCAAGTAATAAAGAGGGCTGACCTCACTCAGCTTCCAAAATCAAATGGGATCTGGTGCCTTTAAAGTATATAGGCTCTAAATACTTTACCCTACCTTACAAATACTTTTACCTTACATCAGGTAAAATCCTCCACTGTATTTGTATCATGAAGACCACACATCCTAGCCTCCAACCTCATATGTTGACAAATGAAATGGAGTAAAGCAAAGAACCCTGATAAGGTTGCTAGAGTACATACAGGATGAGAAAAGTAATCCATCTATTGTGGTATGCTTTATCCTCAGCATGTGAACTCCCCAGAAGTTTCTTTGGCTGGTAACTATTGGAAACATAGTGCTAGACTAGGTGGAGCTTTTATCTAGCCTGACAAAGCTAGACATTTGTATTCTCCCACAACTGTGGCACCCCACTTTACTCACTTCAGCTTGTGGCCCACCGTAGGATGGTTTTGGGTTCAAAGAGGTGACCTAGATTATGCTAAAGAAGTGGTCTGGAACACCATCTGCCTTCTCACCTGTCAATCTTGGGCAGGGTGGTGATCCACACCAGAAGTGGGATAAGGAAGGCAGCAGTTTTACCACTACCAGTCTCTGCCACGCCAATAATGTCACGGTTCTGCAGACCAATAGGGATGGCTTGACGCTGGATGGGAGTAGGTTCCTGTGCAGAACAAAGAAAAAAACATGGCATTTTGAGACCTGGAGCTCTCAGGAGGAATCACTGCTGACAGTTCAAGCGGATGACAACAGAGCCCAGAAGCCTCATTCTCAGCCGCCCCTGCCCCTTACAACATATGTCCTTCCAAAAATGGGGATGAACTCCAGAAGCCCCGATTCTCCATTTTTTCCACTCTGTGAGACGGGGAAGCTCAATATAGGCTCCAGCAAGGAACTGAAGTTACACTGGTAACTGGAAGGATCAATCAGCTTGAGGAAGTGTGCTTTCTCTCACCTTGTAGCCACATTTGTCAATAACCTCCAAGATGTGAGGGGGCAAGGAAGAGTCTTTCCAGGACCGAATGGGGTTGGGGATTTTGCCTCCCTTGGTGGTGATGCTATAATCCTCTCGGAAGATACGCCAATCCCTGTCTGTCATCTCATCCAGTTTCTTCTGAGACCAGTGCCGATCATCCCAGCGCTGCTTGGCTTCCTTTTTCCGCAGCTTCCGCAGACGTGCCCTGCCAAGCAGGAAAGAAAATCCCCAAGAAGATCAGGAGAGGCAGGCAAAAATAGTAGCAGCCAAAATGATCCAGTAAAAAAGCAGCACACTAATAGGAGGCAGTTCCAACTTTACTCACAGAAGCAGGAAACTAAAACTATGATCACGCCAAGAATTGTGGGGTTTTGTTTCCAGAACATTATCTAGCACATCCTCCTGGGAATCCCAATTAATTTAACACCATCTTCAATAAAATTCTGATTTTTAAGCTTACAAGGATAAATTTGTAAGTGTATAAAGACAAAGGCTGGGTTGTCAGTATCCACTGTTTTAGTACCTAGAGGGAAAGGATCTGTTTCACCTTCTCATCCAGCCATCAACCTAACAGTTGTTGTTTTCTAGTATCTTATCTCTCCGCTACTACTATAACTACTGTAATATTATGAAAACACACTACTGCAAAATTCCTACCTTCTTCCTGGAAGACAGCTTTCCTCTGCTATTAATAGCTGCACAGGAGGCAAGAATTCAACAGGTGAAGTTTCCCAACAAAATATTGCACAGCAGAAAGCTGCATCTGTTGAATTTCGATCTATTCTCCAGCTCTTACAAAGTCAGCTCAAGCAATCTATCATGATTTCTGCAGATGCTGAATGGTATGTGCACCTAACAAATGCAATAATTATTAGAACAAATAACCAAGTGAAAGCATAAATCAGAATTAAGTTTTAGAACCTGGCTTACCAGGTCAGAATTCTGGCCACTGAGTTCTAGGAAATTAAGTCTTCGTACAGTGACAGCATACAATGTCTGACTTCATCCATTTGAATGCCAAAACCCAGCAAAACTCACAGGGTTTAATACAAATTCCTCACTAAACCTAAACTGGGGGATGTCTCTTAAATCTCACAGCTCTCTCCCCTCAGGGAGAAAAGTGGGATAAAAATAAAGATCACCACCACCACCACCACCACCACCACCATCATCATCATCACCATCACCATCATCACCACCATCCCCCTCCTGTTCTGTAAGCCACTTACTCCTCTTGCTCCTTCTCCTCTAGCGTGCGCCGCTTTTCCATCAGGTCTCCATAGAAACGGGACTGCTCCCGCTTCTGCTGTTTCAAGTCGATACCAGCAATAAAGCCACGCCCCAGCAGCTGAACCTGATGTCGTTCCTTGTACCTGTTGAGCAAGATGTCAAATCACAAACTGGGGAAGAAAGCTCTTCTAACAAAGGATCTGGTTATAAGCAACTATTTATTTAAAAGAGAAGAGTAAGCTTTTTACCCTCAGATGGCAGATTAAAAAAAATAGGAAGATTCAAATAAAGACAAGCATTCAGTTTTTGCTCCATACAATATTGTACAAGGGTCTTGTCCCTTCAGATGAACATACGTCTCTCTCACATTGACTATTCAAACTCACAGATGCTCTCTAAATAGTGACACTTTTTCAGCTCCACCCAAAGCAATCTTCACCCTGTTCAAATTTTTCTCAAGATGCCGGAGATTCAGCCTAGGACCTTCTACATGCAAAGTATGTGCTCTGTTATTGAGTCACTGTCCTTTTAAAGTCAGTAACAAAGAGGTTAAAAGAAAACAGATCAATAACCAAGTAAAATGTCTAACCAAAATAGAGTATGTAAACAGAGCAGCTGCCCTTAACGTGGCTCAATTTGCACAATTCACTTCCAAGTTATATTGCCTGTATTTTAGAATTTGCACTTTTATGGTAAATAGATTTGGATTTTTTAAAAAATTACCAAACCATAGGCTTCCTTAGTCAACCTCTTCTCGAAGAGCTAGGAACATCCTTGGGTTCTTGCATTTTACCGAAATGCTTCCACAGTCTGAAGAGGAAAAAGTACCTGCCCTATTCATCCCAGAAAGAATACAGATTCGGGCATACTTCCCACCAAGCTGCTGGGTAGACAATCAGTCCGATGCTATGAAGGTGCAAGTTCTACATGGACTTCCCTTCTGAAAGTAACACTCACAGGGGATTGTAGTCAATGGAAGTATCCTCCGAAGCATCCCATTCAAAGACAAATTTGCGGTCATTCAGATGCCGAGTGCGCCTCCGCTTCTTGACTCCACCCAAGTACCGCTCCTGGAGGGGACAACATTGATTTATTTGATATATATCCTGTCACTCTTCCCAATGAACACACAAGGCAGCTAATGGGATGAAAACATAATAGCTACACCAATCATACATAATATGATTGAGAGGTTTCCAGTCTCTTAACACGTAAGAGGGAGAACATTTATTGCCCCTCCAGATCCCAACAGAACTGGAATTCAGGCAGAGATCAGGAACCGCAATATATATCTTGGTACTGACAGTACATTGAGACATGCCAGGTTGACTCTGTGAATGGTCCAAAGTACAACTGTACTGTAGTAATCAACTATGTTGACCTCTACCCTGGAAAACCCTGTGTGTATGCAAGGCCAGTATTTTAGATACTACGTTGTCCCAGCCTTAATCTCTATCTCTATTTCTCTCTGAGGCTAAGATAAAATAAGATGGCATGAGGCTGTGCTCAGCTCAAGAATGGGACCTTGATGGCATGCAGCTCCTTGCTCTTGTCCTTCTCCTCTCGGATTTTCTGCCGGCCCTCCTCGTCTTCATTGCCATTGGTTTCTCGTTCCATGCGCTCACGTCGCTCACGCCTCTCCCTCTCTTGGGGGTCCTCTGCAAAGAAGGTAAAGGGCACATAGTCAGAAAAGGATGGCACTGGGGACTCAAAAGCTTGGAGCTGGAAAATTCATTGGTCCAATTAGGCAGTGCTCCTAGCTTTAACTGAGTGTCTGGTTATCCCCCAGGACAGAAGACTTACCCAGCATCTTTCTCCCCAGCTCCTGGAACTGCTTTCTCTTTTTCCTTTCCTCTTCCAGCAGCCGCTGCCTCTCCTCCACTTCCTGCTGCCGGCGCTTCAAGGCTTCAGCCTCTCGTTCTGCCTTCGAAAGAAACTTGGGCTGCAAGAAAATCAGAGGAAGGTGATGGAGGTGCAAGGATACTTACTCAGCATACCTCCCTTAGTAAACACTCAAAGCACATCAGCAAGGGACATGGATATCTAGTCATTCCTTTGGCTGAAGTTGGCAAGAATCCAACTGTATCTTAAGAGTAACACACAGAGCTTGCTAGAACCCATACACACACTAGTTGGGTCTCACATGGACAAAAGAGGAACTGGCAGTTGGGAGAAGAATGTAGTACTCATCTCATACTCTCACCTTGGCTTCAGCCTCTTCTTCAGCCTTCTTTTTGGCTAGAAGCTCCTCCAGAGAAAGTGGCTGCGCCTGTGAACAAAACAGATGCCCATAAACATCCAGTGAAAACACTCAAAGAAAAGAAACTGCTATTTTTAAAACTGTAGCTCGGGATGGACAACTGTGCAGGGGGTGGGGATCATTTATTCCCCCCACAACCCACCCAGCAGGTCTAATCAGCACATTTTAGTGCACTGGAGGTGATGCAATGTCCCTTCTGGCTAACATTTTGGCTGACTTTTTTTGTTTTGTTTTGGGGAGTTTGGGGGAGCCATCACATTTTCAAGCAATTTTGGCAGCTCTTGGACAGTTTCTGTGCAAAAAACCAAAACAAAACCCAAAAACAGCCCTCAAAAAATTTAAAGTGGGAGTTAGTCTGGGGGGCTTTGCTGGCCATGCTTTGCCCAGCCTGCTACAGGGTATGCACAAGAGCAATACAATTGCATAAAGTTTCCAAAAAGGCTGGAAAACTATTTGTCCTAACACAGGGCTGAGTTCATTTACCATGTCATTAACCAGATCTCAGGACAGTCAAGAACAGATCAAGACACTCACGTGAAATACAATTTTACTGAACATAATGATATTTAATGGCTGCAGAAGATAGATAATTGTCAAGAAAAGTTATAGCGATGTTCTAGCTGTTACAGGGGCTTCCACACTATGCTAGATATACCCCAGAGCTCCAAACTTTCTCCAGAGGCTTGTGCACAATTTACCTTAGGGCAAAAGGTAGCCTGGGGATTTTAAACATTTCACTTTTTGGCACATCTTAAAACAGCCAGAACTGCTAAAGAAAACCAAAGTAAAAGACTTCCCCCAACTCCATGCCTTGGAAGCAGGAACTGAAGGGATGAAAAACCTGATTACACTCCCAGTGAAAAACTCCTTTATCATTTAAATGCTTTACCAGACTGAAAAGTTGAATGGCCAAGCTGCTGTGCTGTTCTGCGTAGTCCTAACTACTCTGCATGCAGTAATGTAATACACACACTCCTGTGTGTGTGAGACTACTACATTACCTAAGCTCTTATTTTTTAAGTAGCCCGGGGTCAAGTGAGAAGAGCTGACCTTTCACTTCACAAGTTATTCTTTTTTAGCAGCAGAGTAGAGAGAATCCAAAATAAGGCCAGTGGAAAAATAGTGAGGCCTTTGTATAAAGCCTTTGTGTGTGTGATCACAAGAAAATAGTTCTAAAGCTCTTCATCAGGACAAGGCACAGAGAAGGTCAGAGGACACATCTCAAATCTGAAAGTGATGTCCCAGGTGGAACTTTTATCTTCTTGGGATGTTTCAGCGTGTGAGGGATGGTGATGAGGTGAAAAAGCAATTTATAGCTAAGCCACATACCTCAGAGGTATTTTCAGCTAAAATTGTGGTGGTGGGGAATCAAAAACTATTTGGACTTGCGGTTGGTGGGGGGATGGTGGCACAGGAAACTTCTCCCAGAAGTAAGCAACTATGACAGGAGAGGCAATCAATTGTTGCTGTCTTGTTGAGCTTTCAGCCAAAAATAATGTCCAGTTGTGAATTTTTGGTTTCTTTGTGAGTTTTTTTTCATTTGCTTGCTTTTTTGTAGGGGGTGCTTTTTCAACTAATCTGCTGCTTCTGAGGATCAGTGATTAACACTGTGGGGGCATTTTTTCAAATAAAAAAGTGTGAAAATAACTGAGGGTGCAGGCCTCTGGGAAGGCTGAGGGGATGAAAAAAAAAGGTTTAAGGGCACACCTAGCCTTTCTTGAGCCCTGCACTACAGGGAATGAGCAACCCTTGAAGATAAAGAAAGTGTATCCACTACCTTTTCCTTCTTGAGCAATGTTTCATCCTCTTCATCTTTGCGAGAGTCTCTGTCCTTCCTGGATTTGGAGTCTTTGTTCCGACCTGGAGAGGTGCTCCTGCTCAAGAAGGAGGGAAACGTCAGGAATGAAGGAAGGCTATTCTCCACTAGTCAGGTGTCTACAATTCTTAGTTCACATTGCTGGCTCAACCAAAAGACTGGGACTGTCAGGCACCTTTGGTTGGTGGAGATGATGGGGATGTTGGTTTGTTCCTGACCTTATATTTCATCTCTAACATGCAGCACAAGGTCAGGGTGGTGCTCTGTAGCTCTCTGCAGCTCCAAATCTGAAGCCACACTGACTAGGTAGGAGAAGTGTCCTTAAATATACAATACAGTATTCTGCTCCAGCTTAGAACTGGAAAAGGTGATCAAGAGTCCAGAGACCATGACAAGTCTCAGACCTCCTCCCAGCCTTGGAGCTGGAAGTCTGCAACAACACATTGCTTTGGGGCAGCATGTCAGCCTAGCACAATGGCAGGGACAATCTCAGCTGTTTCAGCTTCAAGCTATGGAAGAGCACCATGCTTCCAAGGCACTCACAAGAAACTTGCAAGAGTAGCTGCTAGCCCCCTGCTCCAGCCAAAAAGAAACACTGGTGCTTGTTGGGTGCTGCATCTCAGGAGTGTCAAAGCACTCAAAGCACTCTTCCCAATGGTGCAGATGCAGAGGGAGCAGTAACTGACCTTACACTGTGGAAGAGCTCCACATTCTTCAGAAGTACTGCAGCACTGTGGGGATAAGCTCCACTCTCTGCTCTCAAGAGTGGAGAAAATGTGGTCCCTGCCACATCAGCCAGAGGCCAGTACAGCACTCACCATGGCAAACAGACTCATGGCCTCTTGCTCACTACATTATTCTCAAGACGATTTGCAGGCTACCTAGCCACAGATTTTGGTTACGAGTACGGCTAATAACATCTAAAAAATGACACAAAGAGTAGCAGAAATGGCCAGCGGCTGTCCCTTCATCAATAACTTCTGACTAAGTCATTTGCACAACAGATTCTCTGCCTCAGTTACCCACAATCACTGAAAACTGCACTGAACTTTTAACAGGAACTCAAATTATATAATTTGATGTTATTTTTATGTGCCTTCAAGTCATTTCCAACTTATTGCGACCCTACAGAAAACCTATCACAGGATTTTCTTGGCAAGATTTGTTCAGAGAGGGTTGGACTATGCTCTCCTCTGAGGCTGAGAGACTGTTACCTTCCTAGGTTCACCCAGTGGGTTTTCATGGCTGACTGGGATTTGAACCCTGGTCTCCAGAGCTATAGTACAATGCTCAAACCACTACTTCCCACAGGCTTTCTTAAATTCCTACAGTTTACTAAATGGATAAGGTACTTTTCATGCCTCCACAAAGAGGTAGCAAATGTCACACATCTGCCCTAGTTACTCATGGCACAGTGATATTCTACAGTAACTGTGACATCTCAGGAACAGCTGCACTCACACCACATCCTGAAGGGAACAATATGTTACCTGGATCGTTTACGGTCCTTGTCCCTTCGGTGCCCATCTTTCTCACGATCCCGGTCTTTCTTGCTGCGCTCCCGCTCTTTGTCTCGCTCTCTGTCTTTATACCGCCGTTCTCTAGGAGGAGATGATTTATATACAGAAAAACTTCAACATATGCTAAACAAGCTGATTGCATTACACAGTAGAACGCAGAAGAAATTCACTGAATTCAGTGACATCTGTTGACCATTCAATCTCACCAAATTTTAAAAGCCTCTCTGTGAAATGATATGACAGCAGTACAAGCGTTGGATTTGGCACTGAACAAAGTAATCAACATTATGGGAATTTTTTTCCTTTTTATTAAAAAAAAATCTAGCAAAGATGCTCAGACAATGCCTAGCCAAAGGTCAGGTACAACAGGGAAGCATCAGGGAGGCAGCTGAAACAGAGCAGTATTTTCAATGGTTGATTTTAAGCCTGCATCATTTGACAAGCTTCCACTCCACCCTGGAAATAGCAGAAGCCAAAGAAATTATGCCAAGTTCAGAGAACCAGGGATCTGTCAGGTGTACACAGTTTTTTTTTTTGCAGGTCTCACAATGCAAGCCCTGTCACTGGAGGCTGGTGTGACATTGCACACAATTTGAAAAAAATGAACATCACAGAGTACCTGCAGTCCCTATGTAACAAGGACACAGAACATCACGTGTAGAAGGAAACTCAGACTTTTAATATTTGATTGCAGCAGTGTATCTGCAGTAAAAAATATAATGTAGCTTAAGCTGGGAAACAGCAGGACTCTATCCTAGCTGATTCTATTGTAGCTGTATGTGTCTGTCTCCAACAGACAAGGTAAACAGCAGCTGCCTCCAGAATCCTTTAATTAGGATGCATGAACAGCAAAACAAAGAAAAAAAAACAGAAAGCAGATAAACCTGCCTCACAAATTACCTCCAGTTTATTAAAAAAGCACAGAGCTGTAAGTCTAGTCACCAGCATAGAAATTGTAAGAAAACTGGAAGGTGGTGGGGGAAAAAAAATCCATGGATGTATTTTGAAAGAAGCCTTCAAGTGTTCTCTAAAAGGTTCAAAGTACTGTTTACTTACGTAAGATCTCCTGATCTGGTTGTTTCATATCAGATGTGTGCATACTGTTAAGTTTTAAATAAAAAGTTTGCTGTAACATATTCAAGCTGCTCTCCTTTTTTTGTGGTGTAGGAACCTCTTTCTATTCTTTCCATGTTATTTCTGCCTCTGGCATCAAATTTTCTGTTAAACAAGTAATGCTCAGGAACACATTTATTTTGTTAACTCAGGTATACCTGTAATTTACAAAATCTGGGCTTAACGCTAAGCTGCGTAATCGTAATGGTAGCCAAATCTACCTCTAGTCCCTGCTACCTCACCACCGAAAGCTAAATAATCAAGAGAAACCAGACTGACGAAACTACCTCAAAAGATTATTTGGCATTACCTCTCAGCTGACTTTGACCTAGACCGGGTTCTTGACCGACTGCCTCTTCTCCTCTCACGAGAGCGGTGCCACTTCCTGTCCTTGGCACTGGGGGAGCTTTTCCTATCACGTTCTCGGTCACGTTCCCGATCTGCTGAACGTGAGCGTCTTCGCTCTTCTTTGATAGGTGAAGAATCTCGCTCTCTTTTTTCAGCAGTTTCCCCAGCCATCTGGATAAAGAAAGAGGCATTAATATGAGATAGAAGAATTAGGAACTGGGCAACAAGGCTACTACCAGTTATTGATTCATATTTGAAACAGGGGAAAAGAGGGATCAGCTTCTGCAGAAAAAGATTGCTGGTATGCTATTTTGGAAGGCTGGCAAGATTGATTTGTTTCATCTTTTGCTCCTTTTTCAGTATGGCCAGGTAGAATCATTCATGAGTGACTCTATGCTCCGAGCTACTCACAGACTTGCCAACTAACTCAATTTTAATCCTCCAATTAAAAAAAAAAGAATCACCAAAAAGTTAGTAATTTATAAACCCCACTACATGTATGAAACCTGACTAGTCTCTGCAAATGAGTATTAAATTCAAATTCATATGTACCAGGGGTGGGCAACTGCAGCAGGTTCAGGACTCGGTTTTCTGCCTCTGGTACCCTCCAGAGGGCACTCAAACCGCCAAAAACAAAACAAAACAAAACCTCCATCAGTGGTTTAAAAAAAACAATTGTTTGGAAATTTTAAACAGTACAGATGAGTACGCAACCTGTTTAAAAAGTGAACTGCCACTTTTGGAGAATTCCAGGAAAGGTAATTCACCTGGGGGAGGAGAAGAAAAAGGGCAGTCCAAGGAGTGTGATGGGGTTGAGGGCTGCAAAAAGCACTCGTGGAGCCCACCCATCTGCCAACCTGACAGTGTATGGTATATACATAGACAGAACTGCCCCCTGTGTAATTCTTTTCCTTTACAGGGGATGGGGGGGTGGGGAGAGAAAAAAAAACACACAAGTAATGCAAATAAATATGTTTCACTGCATACAGATGTGATAAAAAGCCACAGCTGTCAGAACACCCATGCATCACATGCAGGCTGTGGTGCGTATCTTCTGCTAAATATATACACATGAATATGTAATTCTCACATTTGTGTCATCTATTGTTTTTGCTATGTGCCTTCAAGTCATTTCCAATTTATGGTGACCCCAAGGTGAACCTATTGCAGGGTCTTCTTGGCAAGATTTGTTCAGATGGGGTTGGCCTTTGCCTTCCTCTGAAACTAAAAGTCTGTGACATGCCCAAGATCAGCCAGTGGGTTTCCATGGCCAAGTGGGGATTTGAAACCTTCTGTCCAGAGTCCTAGCACAACGCTCAAACTGCTACACCACACTGGTGCTATGTTTGATCTATAGGTGAGTTTTATTAATGTCATTGGCTCGTATTCTTGGAAATATGAGAGTCACCACACGTGCTCTAGATCCTTGCCCTTCCTGGCCTATTAAAAAAGCTAGAAGAGGACTGGATGAGTGGGTAGAGGGAGTGGTTAACACCTCTTTAAAACAAGGTAGAGTTCCAGCTTGCCTTGAGGGGGCTTTACAAAACCATTACTAAAAAAGCCATCCTTGGATCCCACCATTTTGGATAATTATCAGCCAGTCTCTAACATCCATTTCTGGACAGGATTCTGGAGCATGCGGTGGCCTCCCAGCTTCAGGAGTTTCTGGAGGAAACGGATTATCTAGATCCATCTCCATCTGGTTTCAGGCCTGGCGATGGGACTGAAACTGTCTTGGCCACCTTGGTGGATGACCTACACTGGGAACTAGACAGGAATGTATCCCTGTTGGTTCTGCTGGACCTCTTGGCAGCTTTAAATACCACTGATTATGGTATTCTTCTGGTTTGTCTTGCAGGGATGAAACTTGGGGAACTATTTTACTGTGGCTTTGCTTCTTCTTGGATGGCCAAACTCAGAAGGTAGTACTGGGAGACTCCTGTTCAACTCCTTTGGCCTTTGGCCTGCAGGGTCCCCCAGGGCTCAGTTCTGTCCCCCATGCTATTTAACATCCACCTGAAACCACAAGGACAGATTGTCCAGAGTTTCGGAGTTTGGTGCCATCAGTGCGCAGATGACACCCAACTTTATTACTCCTTTCCACTGCTAGCCAAGGAAGTCATTTTGGTCCTAAACTAGTGCCTGCCATCAGTAATAGACTGGATGAGGAGAAACAAATTGAAACTTAGTCCAGACAAGACAAAAGTGCTCCTGATCAGTCAAAAGACAGATCAGGGAATAGGGATGCAGCCTGTGTTAGATGGGGATATAATTCCCCTGAAGACGCAGGTTTGTAGCCTGGGGGTGCTCCAGGATTCAATTCTGAGCAGCAACCAGGAGTGTATTTGCACAGTTAAGGCTTGTACACCAGCTGCACCCATTCCTTAAGATGTTAGATCTGGCCATGGTGACACACGCCTTGGTTACAACCAGGCTGGATTACCGTAACACTCCCTACATGCGGCTGCCTTTGAAAAATGTTTGGAAACTTCAATTGGTCCAAAGAGCTGCAACCAGCTTGTTAACTGAGGCTGGCTACAGGGATCACACAACTCCCCTGTTGCAACAGCTCCACCGGCTCCCGGTCTGTTTCTGGGCACAATTCAAAGTTTTGGTGATAACCTTTAAAGCCCAGCTGCCTCAGGTCCAGGTTATTTGAAGGACTGTATTCTCCTTTACAAACCAGTGCAGGCTTTGAGATCTGTTGGAAAGGAGCTTCTCTCTGTACCACCACCCTCACAGGTGCATCTGGCGGGAATGTGGGACAGGGCCTTCTCAGTGCTGCCCCCAGGCTCTGGAACTCCCTTTCCAGAAAAGTCAGACTGGCACCCTCCCTACTCTCTTTTCGCAGTCAAGTAAAGACATTCTTATTCCAACATGCATTCAATGTGCGATTATGGCCTGTCTGACAAAAGGTGCTGGATATTGTTAGCTGTGCTGAATTTATGGACGTTTGAGTTGTAACTATGCATTTTAACTTTGTTTTTAATTCTTATTTGATCAGTTAATTTGTGCTTTAACTTTTGTATTCTGTGATTTTTAACCACTTTTTTAAATTATTGTAAGCCACTTTGGGTCCAACCAGGAAAAAAAACAGGCAATAAAAAAGATAATAATATAAATAGTAGTAGTAGCAATAACAACAACAACGTGTTACGGTTGCAGATGTAGGACCAGGGAACCTTGGTTCAAATCCCAACTCGGCCACGAACTTCAAAGGGTGGCCTTGAGCTAATCAGTCACAATCTCTCAGCCTAACCCCCATCATCTGCCTCATAATGTGGACCTGAAGATAAAATGGAGGTGGGGGAAGGAAACTGGTATGTCCCTTTGATCTCACTGGAGAAAAGGTAGAATACAAATGCAACATACTTAGAAAACAGATCTGAAAATAAAAAATAGACTCCTACATAGGATAAAAGGGTATTTGTAAAAAAACAAAAACAAAAAACAAACCACTGAGGACATCTCAGTTGCTTATGGACTCTAGGAGCAAAACAAAACCCTGTAATCTCCCAACGAAAACAAGTGAACCATAAAAGTCTTACACTTCTTCCAAGCGTTCCAGGACATCTGCATCCCAGCAACACTCCCCGACCCTTCCCCCATCCCCTATGAACCTGGAGGGCCGAGGATGCTTAATTTCTAGAAAACGAAGCAGTAGGACTCCAGTCTGGCTGGCAACACCCATATCTGGGCTGGAAAATCCGCTCTCCCCACAAGCGCTAGCTGGCTAGACTCTCCCCAGCTACACAGTGAAGAGGCAGGTGCACTCTGCACTTCTTCAGAGGCACGCTCGACTTCTATTTCGTCACATGCTTCAGAGTTCAGCGCTACAACGCAAAACAAACTCCGCGGGCGAGGAGTGGGAAACCCCGCCCTCTCCAGCTCCCGCTACTGCTGCCCTCCGGTCCCCGCTCCTCTACCTGGGGCGCCGACGGGGGCCACGGGAGCAGCCGCCATTCGCCTCACCTGTAACGTTCCTCGACGTCAGTAGCCACTCAGGATGCCCCCGGAACCGCCGCCGCCATCTTACTCCTGCGATTTCCGTTCGCAACAGCGCCTGCCCGTGGAGCATCATGGGAAAGGAAGTCCATTCGGTCTGATAATCCGCCGCAGTGTCTGCTCCTAGGACTACAAGTCCCAAGATTAGAATCGAGCCGACGCACAAAAAAAAAAGGACTCCACCGTGCGTCAGAGAGTCCGTGTGGCGCAGCGGTTTGAGCGTTCAACTAGGGCTCTGGAGATAGGGGTTCGAATCCCATCTCGGGTATGGCAACCCTCTGAGCGACTTTAGGCCAGTCACATTCTCTCAGCCTCAGAGGGAAGACAAAAAGGGCCTTCTGAACAAATCTTCCTTATGGCATGGTTCAATCCATGCTATCATTCGACTTTCGACATACTATGGAATCCCGGGGTTTGCAGTCTAGGGAGGGGCCTTTAGAATTCTCAGCCTGAGAGCTCTTTGGCCTCAGTAAACTACAAACCCCAGAATTCCCCGGGATGTTGAAAGTGGAATAATAGCACTATAACAGTGTAGGGCGGAAACGCCTCCAGCCTGGTCCCTGTGGATTAGGGGGTGATGCACAGGCGATTCAGCCTCCCTGAAAACCGGAGTCCCCGAAGGCGCTGTTGTGTCAGAACGGCCGAGTAGCGCCGCCGTCTGGTCCACGTGTGAAATATTTTCAAAGAAGTACAGTAGCCGTGCTCGTCCCTTGCACCACAAGAAGGTGAAACGGGACAAAAAGAGAAATGTGGCAGCGCATTTAAGACTGACCGGTTTCTCTTTTAACGCCTATAAGGCCGCTTCTAAGGAAGCCCTCCGGTGGACGGTTAGTTTTGTCCTCATTCACAGTGGTGCAGACATATTTGGAGTGAATTCCGGGAAGAATCTACGACAGAAGGGGATCCCGCCTTTTATTCACTTTATATTCAGTCCTAACGATTCTCGCCTCCTCTAAGAAACAACAATTAGAAAAAAACAACACAGGAATCTGATGCAACACATCAATCTGAGGAAGAAAGGTGCAGTCCACGAAAGCTCGTAGCAAATAAAGTGCGATCTTCCAGGGACCGCATTTCTGGTTTTGCTGCAACGAAGTAACCCTTCTCGTCGCTGAAAAATAAACCGACCGCTCAAAACAGAGGGGAAAAAAAAATACACAATCACCAATCCAGCCACTTGGAACTTGTTAAATGTTCTCACTAGGTTTGAAACAGTCACAAACAACTGAAGAAGGTAATAACGTTTTGCAAAACAACTCGTCCAGCGCTGCTAGATGCAATCTTTTCCTCTGAACTCAAGCTGCAGTTGCGAATTACTACAGTGGACGTTAGAGGGCGTATCCATGCTGTAAGGAAATCCTTTTGCTAGCATGGCATCAAAGTTTCCTTCTTTTATTTTGTTGTGTTGTTTATGGATAGTATTTTTATACTGCCTTTAATCCCAAAGGCTTCACAAGAAAGTTTTCCGCATAAACAGCAGCAATAAAATCACAAAACAGCGTAGAAGGGACATTTAAGCAATAAAACAGCAACGACCGTAAAACCATAGACGAAAGAGGAGGAGCAGCAACAGGAATGTGATTTATGCTGTGGCATCCAGTGAATTTTTAATTGTAAGCTAATTGTCAAGGCAACCTAGGTTAGAAAACGTGGTGAAATAACAGCATCGTCGTAAATTTGCCACTATTTTGGCCAAGGGCCAAATGCAAACTTTCTCAAATTGACGAAAACCTCTGTTCAGAATATTTTAAAATAGAGCTCTGCACATATTTGTGTCTAGACATGTATTATTAACCATTAGTTGCTCTAATCGCATAGAAATTAGGAGTTATTTGCAATGTTCGCCAAAGCAATAGTCATATGAATGTCTCCAGCAGTAGCAAATTGCAGTTTGTCTAGTGGGAAAATGTCACTTCTCCTCAACTGATGTGTTAGTGGGAGGACAGCTGTTTAGATTCAGTTAAGCAAAAACATAGTAATTACCGTGTGTTCCTGAGTAATGTAGCAGTTGCCTCGAAAGGCACTGTGACTGCGGCAGCTGTGACAATGTCAGCAAAGAGCAGGGCCAAGACTTAAAAAGTCTTCCTGAAGCCCTACACCTACCAGTAGTACAGCTATGATGGAGGAGGCTACAGAATGTCTCTTTGTACATGCCCTGGAGCTCCAGCACAGCTCCGTTGACTTCACTCAGCTGATGAGATAAAGGGGAAAACATGGAATTTCACCCCGCCATTTTGTATCTTTCCAGTCTAACACTTTAACCAAGAGGGTAAAATTCAGATTAGGATGGTAGAACTCTGCAGCTATGGGTTTTGATTGTTCCATATACTGGTTTAAGTTCAGATGGGATGCCACCAAGCCAACCTGATTGCAAGAGAAAGCCGAATTTTAGAAGCAACCAAGAAAAAGATGCTTAGACCCCTTCCACTAAACAAAGCCAAACATTGTTAAAAAGCAGAAAATTTGTTCCATTATCAGTCCTGGCTGTATCCCTGATTAGGGACAGACCCAGCTCTGCACCGCAAATATGAAAAACCGTGAAGAGATACATTATCTGGATGATTGTCCATCATGAGAAAAAGGATCCTTTTTTTATTTATTGAAAGGAATTCATTATTGTTTGTGTGCTAACCTTTTCTCTTACTCAAGCGTGAGATAGGCCTGCCAAAGGAAGTCTGGCCATTTTCTTAACCCTCCCAGTTTGAGATGTAACTTGATTAGGCCAGGATTAGACCTATACTGCCAGATATACGTTGTTCTTATTATCATCATGTTGTTGTTGTGTGCCTTCAGATTGCTTCTGACTTATGTTGACCCTAAGGGGAACCTATCACAGGGTTTTCTGGAGCTGTGTGTGTATGTGAGACACACCTAAGGTCATCCAGTGGGTTTCCATGGCCGAGTAGGGAATTGAACTCTGGTCTCCAGGGTCATAGTCCAATGCTCAGATGATTATACCATGCTGGCTCTATTTTCATTATACTTGTTATGCTCATTTTTAAAATGTTTTCCTTGCCTGTCAAATGTACATTTCTTCAGCCAAAGTTTCTGCTCCCTTTTCTCAACATTTGGAAATAAGTATCATCTTCTGAAGGAAACCTTCTTGACTTTTAGAGGCGTCCCAATTCTTCTTACAAACCATGCTGCCATTCCATGGAGTCAGAGCTGGAGTCAGCTCAAGATGCATAGTGCCCTAAGCTAAAGTTATTTTGGATCTGAGACACAAAATCTCAGATGTCCCTCTTCTCTTCCTGGCAGTAAAAATGCAATCCGAATAAATGAATAATAGTTATACCAATCTTTTGTGACAGACCTTCAATCACTGAACTCTACCTACTAGTAGAGACTGCCTTGTGAGTTGGACTGGCATTTTCACTGTTCTTCAACAAGTTAGTTTATGGGATCTATGGCATCTAGGACACGTTTTGTGGCAGAAGGGAACAACTGTGGGAAGAAATAGCTGAGAGGCTGTCACTACTGTCTTCAAGCTTCTGCTGCTGGAGGGATGGGGTTGCCTCATTCTGCGTAAGGTTGCGGCTGGCTCTACATGGCTTATGGTCTAGACGAGCTTCTATCTCCACAAGCATTTTGAAGAGATTTGGCTCACCTTTCAATAATTTTTTGACCAAAGCTCACCATTTCTGAGAAGCATCCTCTTTTTAAATTGAGTGTGATAATATTGGACTTTCTGGGGAGTTTTGTCAAATAATGTGTTTGTGACAGACCCTAGGGGAGTAGGTATCCTGGGTGTCAGAGAAGCTGCCCAGCAACAAGTTGCCAGGCAACCGGAATGGCCACTCCAGAGAGAAATCCAGCCCATTAGTAAGAAGGAGGGGTTGGTACCCTAAGAGGGAAAGATAGATAGATATATAGATATAGATATAGATATAGATATAGATATAGATATAGATATAGAAGGCACACTGAATTGTTTTGGAGTCTGACTTCCAGGAAAAAGAGCTAAACATCAGTCGTTCAGCCAGAGAATTCTCAATCAGTTGAGGGGGGTTGAGTGAGAGCATTATGTTTTCTCAAGAGAAAGCCTAGAGACTGGGGCAGAAGAGAAATCAACCCATTTTTTGAAGCTGGTAATAGAGAATGACCTAGATTTGGAAACTGAGCCTGTGGCAAAAGGGTAGCCAGAGGGCCGTGTATGTGAGAGACCTGTGCCTTTATGCTGATGTAAAGAGATAAGAAGCTGTCTAAACACATTCTGAATTTTTGTTGAACTTGGACAGACATATGAAATACTTTATACTGTTTGTTACTTTAATAAAGACTTAATAAAGATTGTAGTATATATTTATAGATTTTGACTCAGTTGAATAATTTTCAGTAATTCCAACTGAACAGAACCATGCTACCATAGATCGTTAAATCATTCTAAATAACAACTGAAAGGCTTTACCCCTTTTACACAAAGGTGATGTTTTAAAGGGAAGGGCAGAGCTTATAAAGTGGCAAGGTGCTTTAGCAGACGGAGCAAAGAGAAGCTGCCATACCAGTCTGTGAGGAGAAAAAACAAGCCTTGCTACAGTATTATTATTAAATTTGCTATCATTGAGATGGGCAAAATGTGTATAAGAATCTTATATGAGGACAAACTATTTTGCCTCTCATCAAATCAGAATACCTTTGCAAAAATCTGTGGTACAACCACAGTTGGAATAGTGTGAATGGGTCTGGTTGCCACACCTTTTATTGTAGAGCTGGGGAAAGTGCAGAAAAAGGCAACTAAAGTTATTGAGGAAGGAGGGAATGAAGAACTCTGTTTGAGGAAAGATTGTTAACATCTGAGGCGCTTATACTTAGGAAAAATAGGCTGCCCAGCATTAAGGTGAAATTTCACATTTTCCCCCTTACTACAAGTGTTGCAGCTACTGTACTTTCCCACATAGTGATGAGTGTATGTGTGTATACATGCCTTCAAATTGTCTGTTGGCCTATGGCAACCCCATGATGTCATAGGATTTTCTTAGGCGAGGAATACCCAGAGGTGGTTTTCCCAGTTCCTTCCTTTGAAATCTAGCCCACAGCACCTGATATTTGTTGGTAGTCTCCCATCCAGATATTAACCAAGGCTTAGCTTCCGAAATCAGATGGGATCTGGTACTTTTAGGGTATTTAGGCTTTGTTGTTGTTATGTGCCTTCAAGCCATTTCTGACTTATGGACAGCATGGTGATTTCTTGGCAAGATTTGTCCTGATGCTGAGAGAGTGTGACTTGCCCAAGGTCACCCGTGGGCAATGTCTGAGTGCAGTTTTGAACCCTGGTCTCCAGACTCACAGGCCAAAGTTCAAACCACTACACCATATTGACTCTAGTAAACCATTCATACCTCAGGAATTAAAACAATGAACTGTCTGATACCATAAGGTCAGAAATCAGGACTCAATCTCAAGTTATGGGTGAGAAATAGGAGGGAGGGCATAATGGAAATCCTAGGCCATAACTTATCTGTTTTCCATTTTAGTCAAATCACGGCAACTCCATAAGCCTTCTAAACATAGTACCACAAGCAGCTGCCACAAATCCTGGGGAACTGGAACCATTTATTTGCAAAATGGCAACTAAACTGTTTTTCTGTCTTTGGTAACTTCAGGTCAGCTTGTAAGCCTCAAGCCTGTACATTTACACACTTGCATATTTTTGCCTGCCTAGCCACATCCTGGGTTCCATTTTTTTAGCCATACTGATGTGTAGCAGAATGTACAGACAGTGGGATGGAACATTGAGAATGACAGTTTTTAGATGCACTCTCTCTCTCTCTCTCTCTCTCAAAAGAAGAATCTCCTCTATACTCCTTGGCAGAGCAATGGGTAAGAGCCGCCAGCCTTTTAAATAATTCTTCCCTTACCATTGCAGCATTGCTGGCACTTTCAAAACCAGGGACAGGGAAACTCTGGCTTATGGGACACCTTTTGCCCGTGAAGTCTCTCCATCTGATCCTTTGAGCACCCTCCCTGAGGTCCTTGACCCTTCTCCTGAGAAGGAAGGGTCATTGCTGCACAGGGCCTGAAGAGACTCGTAGTTCCAAAGCATTTAATAAGCTGCTGCTGCTTCAAAATATTCCCGACATCCTGGGGCTTCAGTCTGGTCTGCTGTGCTCAGTACTTGCCTTCTGGTCAAGAAAAGGATGGACAAGTGAAGCAGAATGGGTTCCCACCTCAAGGCATTGGAGGCTTGTGTGAGTCAGTGGTGCATTTGTGAGAGAGAGGAGAATGAGGGAGAATGTGGTATTTATAACCTAGTAGTCATATTGTAGAGAGCCATAGGGTGTAAGTGGTTTGAGCATGGACTATAACCCTGGAGACCAGGGTTCGATTCCTGCTTGGCCATGGAAACCCACTGGGTGACCTTGGGTGCATCACACACTCTCAGCCCCAGAAAACCCCATGATAGGTTCGCCTTAGGGTTGCTGCAAGTCAAGAACAACTTGAAGGCACACAACAACAATAGCAGTAGTATTGTAGGCCCTTCTGTGTAGGGATGCTGTCATCCTCTGCTTGTGTACACTCTTCTCATGCTTGTCTAGAGCCAGACATCCTTTGGCTGCAAAAGGATTCCCCATCTGTGGTTTAATCCCAGTTTAAGGAAGTACTCCAAACAAAGTCTACTTTTTAAAACAGGGCCCTTCTCCCAGGGTTGTCTCAAAACATGTTGCTGCCTGAAGACAAATAGAAGATGGTGTGTTTCCTCTCCTCCTCCACTTTCCGTGTACAAAAATTAACTGGTCACCAGATACCTCAGTACCAACCATGGGGCACAGCCCCCCCCCCCAGGACAACAGGCTGGCTTATAGCAGATTACATGGCATGAACACATACAGTTTTGCCCTTCCGAGAGTGCATGCCAGTCCCTAGCTTCCACCATACGCCACCTGAGGTAGCCCACCTTACTTCACCCATTAGCAGGACCAGCATGGTGTAGGGATGAGAGTTTTGAGTGAGGTCTTGGCGATCCAGATTAAAGTCTTCACTAAGCCAGGCAATTTACGGAGGGAATCTTGGCCAATCGCACACTCTCTCAGCGTCACCAACCTCACAGGGATGTTACGAAGGCAAGCCGGAGAGGAGAGGCGCATCCACTGACCAGTGGCAAATAAATAGGCCCAGCTCAGCTGGCAACAGCAAATACATCACACACCTTAAGTCACTAAAAGGACACACCCGTGAACGCTGTTAATGTGACTTCTCTCTCCATGATATAGTCCACCATGACTTTAGCTTACATGTGAGAATTAGGAGGCCAGATATGATAACAGGAGCCTATTTGCTCAGGGGATAAAGTCCAGTGAAGTGTGAATTAGTGCCTCACTACAATGTACAGTACTGTAGGTCAAATAGCTAGGAAATGTGGAACAGGAACCAGAACAGACTCTTAGGTCAACAGAGGTGGAGTAAAACAGGTACCTCACTTCCTGCTGTCTCCTCTTATTCCCCCACCCAGAAGAGGAGAAGGAGAGGACTAGGCTTGTCAGACTGAAAACTGGAGAGAGTTCCTCTGCTATTAATGGCTGTGTGGAAGAGGAAATTTTGGCAGGTGTTGCTTGTCATGCAGGCACATTACAAGCAACACCTGCTGAAATTCCTTCTTCTACACAGCTATTAATGGGGCAGGAGCCCCCTTGTTTTTTGACACTGGCAACTCTACAGAGGACACGCCATTACTGCTACTCCCCAGCGGTTTCCGCTGCTGCTGGTCTCCTTAGAGGAGGTAAAGTGCTAGCAGAGAAACATCTAGCCTGGTGAAAAAACATCTCTCACCTCTTGACTGTAGGTGAGCCAGGCTGTTCTGGTTTGTAGAGGTGCAGTAAAGGAAAATACCCAAAGAGAAGGCATCTGATGAAGGGCACTGGATTTCACAAAATCTTAACACTAGAATTTTTCTCAGTCCCCAAGGTGTCACAGGTCTTCTGTGTGTCTTTTCATGACTGCAGTGATCTTTTTGGCTTATTAATTTAGGCTTTGCTTTGTATTTGTGTCACCTATTTGATCTTTATATTCAGTTTCTTATGTTTATTTCATCTGTTTTATTTGAACTGATTATATCATTTTTAAAACATTTTCTACTTTTCCAGTTTATTTTGATATGTTGATCCTTCGCTGCTTTGGAAAAGCGGACCATAAAGTAACCTAACTCTACCATTCCAAACAACAGATTCCATTCATTGAATCTCTGCTATTTAACTATCTCAGAAGCCATATTCCCGAACTCTAGAACACATGCATTGCTCTAAAGGACAAAATGTGTACAATTTAGGCAAGTAATGATTTCAGCAAAGGAAGCACTTCATTTATTAGGCATGATTCTCCAAAAAACTGCAAGCTTCTCCCCTCCCCTGCCACAGTCCTTGTTTAAAAGGTAGCCATGAACTGTGATGGCACAAGGCTGAGACGAGTGGGACCCCTTTGATTTGCTCACACCTTATTACAGGGCACGAAGTCAGTCTTCATGTATTACTGGTGAGTTACTACAACTTTCATCAGTCCTAGCCAGCATGGTCAGTAGTGAGGAATTCTCAGAAGCTTCAGAACACCTGTAGGGCTGCACAGTTTCAAATTTTGCTGCACCACTTTCCATTACCTTGGCTGGAGAAAACGGCTGGCTGGCTGGCATGCTCTGAGCACCAGTATTTATCTAATTCAGGGGCAATGAATGTGTGTCCCACCCAATATCACTGGATTCCAGTTTGCATCATCCAAACAGCAATGATGGGAATTAATGTCCAACATTGCATGGGAGACTGCATATTCCACATCTCCTAGCCTAGTTGCATTCAACTGATCTCTGTCCCAGCTTTACTACTCAGCTTTGTTACCTGCTGTTTTGCGACTTGCCCTGCTGCTCTTAAGTCAAGCAGTGGAGTTAGATGATTGCAACAACCTGTAGCAGTCTCCAATGAAAAGATCCACAGTGCTGGAGAAGGTGCTCTAGAACATAATCTTCTCCTGAGTTTGTTCTAGGCACACTCTATTCCAGCAGCCAAGGCCCCATAAATTTTGTCATTTGATGTGCATTCTAAACACTTGGTCCAGAATTTATTGCAATAGAGAGGGGGGGCTATGGCAGGTACATCAATGTGTACCTGAAATCCAAAAGTTGCAAAAGAAAAGACTTAGTGACACCCCCTTAAAGTGAGAACTGGGGAACCTTTGACCTTTCAAGATGTTTTGTACAGGACTATAACTGTTTGGCCAAGCTAGCTAGGAATTCTGGGAGTCAAAGGCCAAACATCTGAAGGCTTAAAGATTTGCTGCTTTAAGTTTTGTGTCTGTCTTGGAACAAGTTCTGAACAACGAAACGCAAATGTTGGCAGGTTGCCATGGATAGCCAGTCACTGAAACAATTCTGATAGATGTCATTAACAGGGGTGTAGCAATAGTACATAGATGCACTAAGTCATAAGCTGCCAACATGTAAATTGTTAACCAACATACCATGGAAAAATGGAAGGAGTGCTATCCTTGGAAAAGACAGAGGAGAGAGAAACCCCCATGACAACACTGTGTCTTCATCAAATTCTACACTTTTTATGATCAGGTGGAGAGGCAGATAAACTCTGAAAGGAACAAACAGTGTGGCAAAGCATTTTTCTTCTGCAAAGAGAAATCTCTGGTACTGTTATTGACATCTCTCCAGGGTTATTGTTGACTCATAATTAATATGTGCACATAACACACAGCAAGAAAAACACGTTTCAGATGCTGGTGGCCCCAAATGAATGTTCTCTGAAAACCCAGATCAAACCAGCCAGAGAGGCAAGATGAGCCCAGTTCATACCTGCATTTTCATTTTCTGCTTGAGTTAGGGAACCTCACTATAGAAAGTTTGAAAAAAATTAGCTATATATGCTCAGAACCCAACAGCAACACTCTGATTTTAATCAAAGCTACAGACAGCTGGCCCTTCCCAGTGATCCCTAAATCCAGGTCATGCTGGATTTAAGCTCTCAGAAGCCCCAGTGAGTATGGCCAATGGTCAGGGATTTTGGAACTTTTAGTCCAGCAAACGCATTCAGGGCCCCAAGTTGAGAATCACTTTTTAGCCTGACAGCAGCAGCTCGACAAGGTCTCACGGAACAAGTCCTGTTTTGTCATTCAACCCTAGATGCCAAAGAATGAATGTTGGGCTTTTTGCATTCAAAAACATAAAACATCCACTGAATTAGAGCCCTTCCCAATAGTACTACAGCAGGGGTTCTGACCTTGTGGTTCATGGGCCTCTGGGAAAATCCACAAACTGGATATATGTCTAAATATGTATCTTTTGATTTCTTTTGCTATTTTCAAAATGGTAAGACTGTTGCATTTTCTCCCCCGGGGAAGATCCACAGCTTCTATCAGGTGCTTAAAGGGACCCAAGAAAAGGTTAAGAACTGCTGTCCTAGTTATTGCGTGCATCAGGTCGGGTGGCAGTAGGTAGGGAAGAAATCGGAAGTTCATCATCCTGCAAGGCAATCCTTTCCCTCCCAGAATTCCCTCCCCTGCAAGGAAAACCCCAAGAGAGGTCCCAACAAGTAAGAAAAGTGCTTGGAACCAAGCTGTTAATCTGCATTATATTTTCATTAATAAATAAGTTCTCTTTTAATAACACTGAACATTTAACAGAGTCCCCCACCCGCCCCATCTCCTCTCCTTCCCCCACACAAAGAGACAATGTCTATAAAACAGTCACTTCCCCCTCTCCTCCCTTCCCCACTTCCCACCTCCTGAGGGAGAAGGAGAGGCTGCCCAGACACCTCAATCCTGGATGGAGGAGGGACGGTAAGGGGGAGGATGTGGGGTGCTGGGCAGAGGGAGGGATGTGGGCGGGAGAAGAGAGAAGGTGTCTGCAATCAGCCTGCTCCCAACAGGCAACGAGACAAGCAGCAGATGGAGAAGATGATCAGGGCCCAATGAGATTATTATTAACTGTGCATCAGAAAGTGGCGGGGGGGCTATTTCTTCTGAAGCCTTCAAGTAGGTGGAGGAGCCACTGCTGTCCAAGATGTTGCTATGCCAAGCCCCAAAGGCCTTCCAGAACGAGGCAGGTCTCAGGCCAATCTTCCCTCCTGCAGTCCAGCCAAACTCCAATCCCCCCCTCAGGGCTATGCCTGGAAGTGCACACCGCAGCTGCATGGCAGGAAGCATTGCAATGTGGAAGGGATGACAGGCCCGCTCAAGCCAGGGAGAGTGGGGGAGAAACTGGACCCTTCTGGATCTTCTAGAGTCTGGCCCACAGGAACTAAGCTGCCCCCCCCATCCCACCCCGAAAGGGCCAACTGGAGGCTCCTGTGTCTACACTGCTTCCACACCACCACCACCACCCCCTGCTCCCAGAAGCGGGTGACCACTTCACATGACGGAGCAGCTTTTTGCTTTTTCCTTCTTGAAAGTGGACGAGATGAGCTCTGATCGGCTGGGCAAGCGGAGGAGTCTCTTGGGAAAGCTTCGGGCTGGGCTCTTGGGAGTCTGGGGTCCGGGCTTGCTGAGGCAGATGGACGCTGCTGTCCGGAAGATGCTGTGGACGCTCTTCTCCGATGTGAAGGCTGAACACTCCAAGTAGGTTTCTGCTCCAAGCTGCTTGGCCACAGCACAACCCTGCAAAAAGAAAGAGAGAAGGCAGACGTAAGACAGAGGTATCCTGTTGGCCCTGGCTTCTTAAGGAAGAGCCCAGCAGTACAGAAGTGCATGCAAGGTGAAAAGGGACACCACAGTCATTTGTGGCAAGGGCCACAGTCTGGAACAGTTACTTATTTTGGACTACAACTCACAGAACCTCCCAGCCATCATGACCAATAACTGTTCCAAAAATGTAACTGCTCCAAGTTCTGCAAGGCCTTAGAGGGGACAAAGGAATAAATGTATTGAATTGATGTCTGCAGAGCATCTTTCCCTGTCAAATCTGCTCCAGGGCTGGGCAGGACTCAACTGTAAGTCAGGAGCGGGAAGCATGTGGCCCTCCAGCTGATGTGGTATATAGCTCCCAGTCAAAGGTGAGGCCTGGTTAGAGTTGCAGTTCAGCACCAAACAAAAAGGTATATGATTCCCACCCCCTTCCTTAAAGAGGTCTCAGAGAAGTGTTTTCTATCTCCACTGAATTAATGGTATTTCCATAAGTGTTGACTCAGCAAGCAAAATACAATTCAGATGTGTTTTTCCACGACAGTCCTTTGATAAGATATGCAGTTATCTTCACAGGAAGCAGAGCAGTCTCCATAACTGCTGATGCAGGACAGCTGAGACAGAAAAGAAATGTGGAACTTTGGACCCTTCTGGTATTTTGGCTTACAACTCCAATTCAGCCTCATCGGCATGATCAATGGTAAAGGATCATAGCAGCTGCAGTCCAAATCTCCTAGAGGGCCAGAGATTCCCCACCTCTGGAAACAGGACCAATACAAATAGTCTATGTACAGCAGATATTAGGACTTCGGAAGTGCATAGTATTTGTGTTCATCTTTGTAAATGGCAACCGATCAGAATATTCTTTATGGCCAGATAATGGTGCCTGGGTTCTTCATCTCAAGCCACTATCAACACACCAAAGATCTTTTCACTCCACCTTGGCTCTGTGCTACTCTACCACCACCATACTTACATTTGAATACTACAGTACCCAGAATCTTTTGGAGTAGCTGAGCTACTTTTCGGCTGCAACTGTGTACTCTGCAATAGCTGTTGCACATCTAATGCATTATCATCCTTGTGTAATGCACACTGGATTGCTATACTGTGATGCTGGAAGCTCTGATGCACAGGCACATGGTTGGGCACAATATCCCTGCTAAAGAGTTGTGATCTTGCAATGGCTTCCGGGCTACTTAACAATAGGAAGAAACCTGAATGCACAAGATGGTAGATTTCTATGGGAGCAGACACATCTATAGAATCTAAAATTTCCCACAAAGTTTTGCTGTACCATATGTCTTTCATTAATGTACTTTTCATCAGGTCTTTGTGTGTGTGTGCAGTGAGTTTGTGAAACTCACTAGACTGAGAGCAGATTTTGTTTCTTTATATATTTATCTGAACAAAGTAGTATTAAATTCCTCTTCTAACACTGAAGAAAAGTAGTACAGTTATATCCAGAATACATCCTCTACACTGTTATTGCAGCCTTTAGAATTGAACACTTATGTAAGTTTGAATGTTTGTGTTATGTTTTTTCCTTCTTAACAATTTAAGCTTGAAATAGAAATTTTGAATGTAATCATTTGCACTTTCATAACTACAGATGCAAATAATGCTCAAACGAAAAGGATTAGCCGGTCACATCAACCATGAAGGCATTTGCCCTTCATATAAAAATTTCAGACTAGGAGAAAGGATTTCATTATAGATTAGAAATCAAGACCAAGCACCAAACACAGCCTTACCTGTTCATAAGAAATAGGGGCTTGCTTTTGGTGGGAAAGTTCCATCAGCGTGCTGAAGTCTGTGCGCAGGTCTATCTTGCAACCAATCAGCAACACACGGGTGCTGGGACAGTAGTCTAAGATTTCTGTTTTCCACTGGGAAAGGAAAAAGAATTTATACTGGATGCACAACCTACAACCCAAAGTTGCAAGGCTCAAAAGTATTGATCCCAGGTAAATACAGAAGACACCACATAATACATTCTATCTCTTCCTTCTAGGTTCATTCTAAAAGCTGCAATAGAAACTTGGGAAGAATTCTCTGCCATCACTACACATTAGGTATGGGAGGGTTGGAGCAAGGTATCAAGGGTTCTGTATGAAAATTAAAGCTCCATCTATTCCAGAGATCTGGAAAAAATCTTTATAACCTCCTTACCCTTAAAGTCTAACCTTAATCCAAGTTGCACATGACCATAAGGATTAAATGTCTTTGCAGACATGAGAAGGAAGAGGTGAGCACAGACGTTGGAAGTCCAGCACTGATCACGGGCCTTAGACGGCTAGCAGCAGATTTCAGCTACTACTATATGAGTGTTTGAAGGAGAGTGCATTAATAGGCCAGTTGGCTTGGTGTTATTAGCCCAGCCACACTGTAGGAGAAAAAAATTAAGGGGTCACAGAAGTATTTCTCCCTTCCCCTGAACAGGCTAGGCAGTGATCTGGATATCAATATTAACATGTGATGGGGAAAGCTAACACTAACTCAGCATTAGCTATCTGTCTACAGACACAGTTCAATTTCTGTAACTGATCATTTCTTCTGGAACCAATGCTGAGAAGCCATCTCATGCCTTTTCAGCAAGCACCTTCTCTAGATGTGCACTGACTAGGCACTTTTCAAAATGCTCAGCCCACCCTACCTCCAAAATTCATTTGACTCTAGCCCTGAGTCTGCATTGTAGGGCTCACAGTTAATGGGACTCTACAATGCCATCTACAGTCCTATCTTAGTGGAGAAGTCCCAGCTCAGAATATTTTCAGTATAGATTAGGATGACAGGGATGCTCAAGACCTGCATGGACCATGAAAACAACCTTTTCTAACTACAAAGCTCACCACGACAAGGGAACTAGGAAACGTTTTAGCACAGGAGTCAGCAGCTATGTCCCTGTCAGATGTCACAGGACTTAACTCACCACTGACTAGGGTTCATGGAGCTGCAATCCAACACCACATCTGCCCATCCCTATTTACTGCATGACATCTAAGGTAGCATGAACCCTTGTGCAACAGAATCTACCCTTCTCTGTGCTACAGTTTCCTAAGCCCTCCCTCCAATATTTACGTCAGAGGAATCCCTGAGCATCCAGAATAAATTTCCAGGTAGATGCAAGTGGGGTGGCAAACAAAATTGGCTTCACAAATACTCTTGTCTTTTCACTGACATAATATGCTTGGATACAGCCCATTATAGTCATTATCATCATCAGTGAGACTGATTAACACTGCAGTTTGGAGAACCCTCAGAATCTTCACTGGTAGTTGATTTATTAGAGGTCTACCAAATAAAAGATAGCAGAGAAAGAAGCACTATTAATTTCCAAGTATTTAACGGCAGTTGGAGTCATTTATGTTTTTTAATAAGTACTGGAGGGCATTAACGTTGAGCAGGACAAACATTTACAGTGGGGTGAGAGGTAAGAGAAGTTGCTTTGGTAGATTACAGCTCCCAAAATCTTCCAGCCAACATGGTGACTGGATGGATTGGCTCTAGGATTCTGAGAACTGTAGTCCCCCAAGACATCTTTTCCAAGCTCTGTGACTGGGCAGTACTTGGATGATCTGACAATTCACCTTCAGCTCTGGGATAAAAGAAATAAGGAGCTTGGACAGAGCACTTACTCTGCATTTCACAAAGATGCTTTTCGTATGCTTCCTGAGTCACGGGTTGTATTCTGCTTTCTTCCAGTTATAATACCATAATTACCTAAGACAATCTGAATTCTGAAAGGTCATTCTTCCATGGTTCAGAGGTTAGAGAGAAAAAGTAGTAGTGTGTTTTGCTGCACAGGTAGATCTTCTCACTGATGTTTAGACTTTTATAAGATTGGCACCGTGTAACAGACAGAGTGTCAAAGGACTGAATCACATCATTATTATACTCTGCTGCACATATATATACACAACATAGCTCACAACTGTGTATGTCTACATACAGCATTTTTTTAGAAAAGAGAAATGTGTCAAGTAATGAAGAATTTCACTCCCCAAAAGTGAGTAGAAATCCTTCTTTGTGCCATGTTAAAAAAAATTGGCCCCAGGTAGAAGACTATCCAAAGGATAAGAGACCAGTTGAACCACCCTGCCTTGGAGACAGTCCAAGGATGAAGAAAACTTTGGCCTTCTAGGTATTTTGGACTACCTTGCTGGCTGAGCCTTCAGTGGATGGAAGTCCAAAACTATGTGGAGACCAGAGACTTCTCTGCCTTTGCCCTAAGGACTTTTGTGTCACTGTGCCCTCATTCTCACTTAACCTTACGAGGATCACTGGATGTACAGAGTCTGAGAAACTGGACAGAAACGTGGACACTTTCCATGTATATGATTGACCCTAAAACCCTCCCAACAGACAGCCCAGAGATGCAGCCTCCTTGGCACAACCTGTCAAGTCAGACACCAACAGGTTTCACTGCACAAACCTTCAGGCATTATGAGAAAGGGGTCAGGAACAAGGGACAGGTATGTCTTCCTCACCTTCTTCAGTGCACTATCCATGGTCTCCGGGCAGCTGACATCAAAGCAGAGCAGGACGGCGTCTGAGTCACTGTAGCACAGGGGGCGCACATTGTCATAATACGGGGACCCTGCGGAAAGCAGAGCGGCAGGTCATGAAGCAGATCCAGGCTCCCTTCCACAAAAACCAAGAAAAAAGAAAGCAGCATCGCTCTCTAATGGCCTAACATAACACTGTCCTATTTTTGGATCAGACACGTCACACTATGTGTATGTGTGTGCTTGTGTGAGAAAGTGGTGGCTTTTTTCACACTCACAGAAGAAAAGAAAAGATAAAAGGAATCATCCTTTGATGGAGTTTTGCTCCCATTGCATTCTGCAGGACTCTGCATATTCACACACACCCCAAAATCCATTTTAATATTTCCCAGTCTGCTTGGGAAATAGCTTCACTATGGTTTATATAATCAAGGCCATCTATCCGCCCACTCCCATTCCATACAATCAATACTGGGGTGGGGGAGTGGAGCTCCCATTTTCTGGGGATTTAGGAAGGGAAGATGCACATACAGGGGGGAACGGGGGTTGCTTAGCAACATTTCTTTCAATGGCAAGGGGAGAGGAAAAATGGGTTGCATATCTGCAAGGGACGTTATGCATGCATGAATAGGGGAGGGGGAGAGGACAGCACAGTGTTGGGAGTGAAGGAAGCTGCTGCATCAGTGAAAAGGGGCAGAAGAAGAGGAAAAGGATCACACAGCAACATCCCCCCTCCCTGCCACATCTTCTATCAGAAACAGCAGCATCCAAAATGCTTCTGCAGCCCAGACACTGCGTGCCTAGAATAGCAAGCAACCTCTGGCTCCCTGCACCATCACCATCACCATGGCAACCAAGGGGATCCAAGTAGCCAGGGACCCCCACCTCTGGCCCCCTTCAAAAGAGGAGATGCTGCAGCAACAGGAGTGGCTGTTGCCCATCCCCGGCTGCTGGGTTACCCCCTTGCACCCCTCCACATACACACTACGTTAAAAGAGCCCCTTATTGTGCATGGGGCATTTCCCTCTTAATCCCCCCAGCTGCAAATTTCTTTAGCAATGGTCTGCAGAGCCCCTTGTCGCTTCCCCAATACTTGTGTGTGCATGAGTACACATACATACGCATGCACATACAATGGGCAAGCCCTCCTCCTTCTCCTCTTGCATTCCAGAAGAGGAATGGAGTCAAAATTGAGCACAGCACTTTCAAGTCCCAGACATTTACTGGGGATGCAGGAAGAAACCGGGGAGGGCTAGCAGAGAATGTTGCAGCATTTTTAACTTCACCCCTTGGCAGGGGAGTGGGGAAGGAGAGCCTCTCTCACTCTAATAAGACATGAGAAATGGTAAATCCTGGATCTGGCATAGGAACACTGCCATACAGGTGTTCTCTCCTGAAAGCCACAATGAGTTGCCTTTTTAGGGCTGCTTCCGTGGTCTGTGCCTGACTCTCACACTCCCCTCTCTCCACATCACTGCCTCCTTAAAAGAGAGCCATGAGTTCCGCAGAACAACGTCCCCTTTCCCCAGCTCAGGACTGCACCACAGTGTACAACGCACACACACGCACCCCAAAAAAAACAAAGGAAGCCCCCTCCTTTCCATTCTTAAGTGCTTCAAATCTATCTATCACTGTCAGCCAGATCCATTCCTGTTCTTGGGTGGATGGGACCGATTTTAATTCGCACTCATAGGAAATATACTCTCCTGTACTTCAAAGCTACAAATGATCAAGCAGTACCTCAACCCCTAACATTTGACACACTAAAAACAACCCTGAGAACAGATGGGAAACATCCAGCTGTCCTCCCCTCCGTTCCCTCTTCCACCCCATCCTCATTTCATTCTTTGTATGCTCATCATCTCTGTGCCAACCAATGAGATGCCGCAAGTTTTTGCTCTACTCAGGTTGCTTCACTGCAGCAGAGCCGGCTGGGTGGAAGTCGGCCCTTACAGCAGAGCCCAAGTGCCAAAGGGGAGAAAGCGGTGGCTCACCTGACGTGTCCCATAGGCTGAGCTCCACCCGCTGCTCCTCTGTCTCCAGGCAGGCCGTGTAGTTTTCAAACACTGTGGGCACATAGGTCTAGGGTGCAGAGAGAAGGCACAAAAGGGTCAGCGGGGCAGAACTTGGGGGGTGCAGGTGGGAGAGAGAAACAAGAGAGATTGGAAGAGCTACAGAACAGTGGTGTCATGCTCTGCCAGGAGCCCATGCTGGCACCAAAAGAGGGGGCACACCCCCCGGTAGAGACTGTGGCAGGACCAGCCCCCCCAACACGCGCGCGCGCACACACACGCACACACACAATCTGACAGTACTGTCAGAAACAGACTGACAACCAGCACTTAATGCACAACTATGTGTATCACACCCCAATTCCACGGAAACAGTAAAGAGGAAGATGAGAACCCATACTGATTCCCGGTGCATATAAAAAAATTAAGTTTCCCCCAACCTGGTGCATTCTATACTAGACTGGGATGATGGGAGCTGCAGTGTAACGCATCTAGAAGGCTCCCAGTTTTGAGGAAAGCTGGAATCAAAACGGTAGCAACACCCACCCCACCTATGTGTACCCCTTTAAAAATCACACTGGGTGGAAACAATGGGGGCTGCCCCTCAACGAACCTCAAAGATCCCTTGTTGAGACAGCCTAGGCTTTAAAGTCTAAGGGGCACTCAGTATACCTTCAAGACAAGCAAACTCTTTCACCTACAGCTGTCTAGGGACAGAATCAAAACACAGGACACATCCGTATGTAAAGCGGGGCTTCTTAAGCCATCTGATGTGCGGGACCAGCAATTATTATTTCCTAATGGGCCACGAACAGGCACTATATTCGTGCCCGTGGCCAGAACTGGCTCTTTTTTCCCCCCTGGAAACTCTCTAGGGACCGGCAGCAGACGGCACGGGCAGGGGTCCGCGGGCCACCGCTCTGCGTGGCGCTGCTCTATCAGGAACGTCCCAAGGGCCGAAGCTTCCCGACCGCTGGGGAGCGCACGCAGCGCCGCCGCCGAGACCGGCTTGGGGCGGGAGGCACGTGATGCCGCTGCCCGGCTCAAAGCCGACGGAGACGGAGGGCTACCTTCGAGGAGGGAGCCGGAGGCAACGAGCCGGGTCGTGGTTGAAGTCTGCGGCACAAAACCCGAGGCCGTTTCGCTCTGCGGCGGCAGCGGATACGAGACACCAAGCTATGCGGTGCAGGCTGTCCAGGGCATCCCCAAATCCCGCAGACACCGAGAGAGAGAGAGACGCCAAAGCCAGCCAAGGCGAAGGGAGGCACCGATCCCGACCTACCTCTGGATAACAGTCTTTGGCCAGCACTTGCAACATGGCAGTCTTGCCACAGTGTACATCCCCCACCAGGACCAGCTTGCACCGGGCGACCACCGGCTGAGGAGCCCTCCTCTCCCTCATGGCGACGGTCCGCGTTCAGCTCGATGCACCACCGGCGCCTTGCAGCAAAAATCTGACCGCCTCCCTTCCCGCAGGTTCAGCTAAGGAATGAAAGGAGCGCCTCTGAGCCGCTTTTATAGGGAATAAGAGGGAGCCAATGGAAAGCAGAGGCGGGACCTCTCGCGACCAATCAGGAGAAGAGGATTCCAGGCCGATGAGCGGCCGTAGAGGCGGAGGGGGCCGGAGTTCGCCACCGCCTCTCTTTCCACATTAAAGAGACATTCCGACGCCCGGCTGCGAGGGCTGCCCCCCTTTCAAGCCGAAGTTAAGTTTGATTGTAAAAGGGGAGGGGGATGCACGAGGCGCGACTGAACTTTACGTCACGTAGACTTAAAAGGGCTTCTGCATTCTTGTTTTTCCTTATTGTTATTTGCTGTCAAGTCGGACTTCGACCGATCCTATGAATGCGAGACCCCAAAAGCCCTTCTCCGGTCATCAGCTGCCCTGTTTAGGTCTTGCGAAGTAAGGGCCGTGGCGTCCTTGGTGGAATCAGTCCACCTATAGTGTGATCTCCCTCGAGCTTTGAGGAGAGGCGGGTAACAGACAAAAAAATTATGATGATGATGATGATGATGTTCCTACTGCCTTCCACTTTATCCAGCATTATCGTCTATATGCATAGGGGAACTTATAACACCCTTAGTCTCAAAGATGCTACAAGATTCCTTTGTCTACTGACCCAGACTAACACGGCTATGAGCCTTTCCGCACTACACTGTTTTAGCGCTATTATTCCACTTTCAACATCCTATGGAATCCTGGGGCTTGAAGTTGCAACTGCAAACCCCAGGATTCCATAGGGATGTTGAAAGTGGAATAATTGCGCTATAACAGTGTAGTGCAGAAAGGCTCCGTGTCTTTGAATCCCTATCGTCTATAGAAACTGGATCATGCTGGCCATTAGATCCTTGTTGGGAACTTTTTTTTTTGTAAGTTATCAGTGACTAAGTTTGTTGAGTTAATGACCAAGCAGTATTTGTGTTCCAATGTCCCACGTAAGAGGAAGTGGACAGTGTCCTGCCCAGATAGATTTCCTCAAAAACAATCCTGAGTCAGTTTGTGTCAGTATGTGTGATTCAAATCCTCAGTGTTGAATGTGTACAGTACTTTGGAACATAAACATCCACACATCCAGAAATCTCAGCATCAGCATTTCAAATCTGATTTTTGAAATGTAGCCCCAGGTGCAGGTTTTTTTTTCTTTTTGAGATTTTCTGAGTTATTTGCTGAACTTGTGGGGTGTTGCCTAATTTTAGTGTTAGAAAGAAAAGTTGCCTAATTTTAGTGTTAGAAAGAAAAATAGAAGAGATTAGTAGGTGGCTCGTGTGATATCATTCTCTTGTTCCAAAGCATGAGCTGTTCTCTGCAAGAAAACTTCTTAATATTTGGAGCCTGCTCTCTAGATGAGGAACAGAGACTATTATGTTATATTTAGGTCAAGAAGGGGAATGGCCTCTGCCTGCACTGGTAGTCTTTTTGGCCATCTTAACTGACAATAGAAGTAATATCTGAGATAAAATATAAGCTTGTGACTCTAGCATTGTCATTTTTCTTCTCCTGTATGATTTTTAACATCTTTGCCTGATGTAGAAGCCAGTGAAGATTCGAAAGCTTGGATGATGTATTTAGTGCTTTTCTGGTTGTCCCAGTAAAGGTATGATTGTTCGGTGGATTTTGGATTTGATTGTATTTAGCTACTCAGTGCATCAAAAGAGATCTAAGAATTTCTTAGCTCACAATGACCTTTAAAAAACACACTGAATGTTGAGCGATGTGTCTAACATTTAGTTTTAACACACTGTGTGTGTGTACAGATGTGCTGTATATATAGAAATATGGAGATATATTAAACATTACAAGGAAAAACAGTGCCCCCTGCAGGTAATATGCAGGAATAATAAGGTGACATAAAGTTCTCTTACCATTTGCTCAAAAAACATGTCCTGACTTGTCATGCTCATTACTCCTTTCTGAGGCCAGCTTAAATTACCAGTTACATTATTGATGTATTTAAATGCTGTCACTTTTCTATGGATTCAAAAATGAACATGTGTGTTGGAGGGGAGGGAGATTGGACACAGTGCTCATGGCCTGGAAATGACACCCAATCCTTTGACCCTGAAGAAATATGACAACTCTATTGCAGCTGCAACGAGCAGCTAAAACATGTTTAGGGCCCTCATTCAGGGACCCTTACACACTACATAATTATAGTGCTATGATTCCACTGTATTTGCCATGACAACGTCCTATGGAGTCCTGCAATGGGCGGTTGAGGGAGGGGCATTTAGAATTCTTGATCAGAAAGCTTTAGCACCTCATCAAACTAAAAACCACAAGAGTCAACAAGATTCCATGGTTGCCACAGCAGTTAAAGTGGAATATAGCACTATAAATGTGTACAATGAATGGGGCCCAGATCAAAAGTATGGTATTGGAATTTGGTTCTTCTTCTTGTTCTGTTGTGACCTATCATGGAATTTTCTGGGACTGAGAGTATGTGATACACCCAAAATCACTCAGTGGGTTCCTGTGGCTGAGCAGAGATTCAAACTTTGATCTCCAGGGTCGTAGTCCTACACTCAGATTATTATATCACACTGGCAATTTGGTTCTAGGCACCTGATTTTACTCCAAAATAAAAATGGCACTGTTCCACAAGCTTCTTTTTTGGGGGAAAAAAAGTAAATTTAAAAAAAAAATAATGTGAATGGAAGGGTCAGTCTTACAAACAAACAGATATCAAAGTCTATAAATCATCAAGAAAGCCATAGTGATGGTTGGTTGCATCAATAGGAGTATGGTGTCTAGATCGAGGGAGGTAATGGTACCACTCTATTCTGCATTGGTTAGGCCTCATTTGGAACACTGTGTCCAGTTCTGGGCACCTCCATTCAAGAAGGATGTCAGCAAGCTGGAACGTGTCCAGAGGAGGGCGACCAAAATGCTGAAGGGTCTGGAAGCCATGCCCTATGAAGAACGCCTTAGGGAGCTGGGTATGTTTAGTCTGCAGAAGAGAAGGTTAAGAGGGGACGTGATAGCCATGTTTAAATATTTGAAGGGATGTCATGTTGAGGAGGGAGCAGGCTTGTTCTCTACCGCTCCAGAGACTAGGGCAAGGAGCAATGGATTCAAGCTGCAGGAAAGGAGATTCCACTTGAACCTCAGGAAGAACTTCCTGACGGTCAGGGCTGTCTGGCAGTGGAATATGCTGCCTCGGAGTGTGGTTGAGTCTCCTTCTGTGAAGGTTTTTAAGCAGAGGCTGGATGGCCATCTGTTGGGACTGCTTTGATGGGTGTTCCTGCATAGCGGGGGGTTGGACTCGATGGCCCCTGGGGTCTCTTCCAACTCTGTGATTCTATGATTCTATGTTTAATAAGCATCACTATACCAAGTCCTACTTTGTATTACTAACCCTGCATGGCAGTGGCTTTCTAGTCCTTTGGGTCACCTCTTGGTTTGGCCTGGAATCAGAATGCTGATCCTTGGGGCCAAACACAGAAAACATGATCAATGTCATATTTCAAAACCAAACCCACATCGCTATCTGATTAGAATATAGAATGTATATGACAGACAGCATGATGTAGTGGTTTGAGCATTGGGCTGTGACCCTAGAGCTCAGGGTTCAATTCCCTGCTCGGCCATGGAAATCTGTGTGACCTTGAGCAAACCACACCCTCTCAGCCCCCAGGAAACCCTGTGATAGCCTCGCCTTAGGGTCATCATAAGTCAGAAACGACTTGAAGACCACCACCAACAACAACAGCTAGGTTATAGCACATCAATATTTCAAATGTGCTTCTTTGAAGTATTTATACCCTGCCTATGTGGTGTACACATAAAATCAGTTTAAGCAGTTCAAAAGCATTTGAAATTTTAAACAACAAAAATAACTTGAACAGGCTAAAACAGAGTTTTCCAAACTTTTCATGTTGGTGACACACTTTTTAGACATGCATCATTTTGCGACACAGTAATTGAGTTTTACTAGCAAACCAGAGGTTAAACTAACCCCTTATAAGAGATACAGACATAAATTGTAATAACAAAATGTATGGAGACACAATATATCTCATGAAAACCTTTCATATATTTTTAAAAATATGATTTATAAAAAATAACATACATTTCCAAGATTGTAGGTGACATACCTACACACTTCAGGCAACAGGCTAATGTGTTGCAGCACACTGTTTGGAAAACCCTGAGCTAAAAGCATGCAAAACAATTTTATTTCAAAGGCTGTCTCTCCAATTTGTTTTGTGGATCAGTATGAACTAGATAGGGTTGGCTCAAGATACTTTGCTGTGTGTAGTGGAGCAGTAACCTTTTACTCCTCATGAGTCAAGGAGCATAACAAGGCTGGGACAAGTTAATATTAACATCTAAGGCAGAAAATTTGTTAAGCAGCTCTTCCTGCCTCCAGGCTATAACAATACATAATTGAGTAATTAATAATCTTCTACCCATTCATGGCACTTCAGATTAGCTCCCTGACATGGCCAATGAACTGTTGTACACTCAACACTTATGTTGGCCAATTCAGGATTGTCTCAGGCCCTGAGGATTCTGTGCCAAACTCTGAGACCTAGGGATGCCCACTGGTGATCCCGTTAAGTGTTATGCATGAAGCACCAACTACATTTGCTCACAGCCTGTCATTCAAACAGGGAGAAAGGGGGGGGGGAGAGAGAGAGATTTCGGAAATTAAGAGAAATGAAATCTTAGACTATTTCCACACCACACTGTTATAGTGCTATGATTCCACTTTCAACATCCTATGGAATCCTGGGGTTTGCAGTCTAGGGAGGGGCCTTTAGAATTCTCAGCCAGAGAGCTCTTTGGCCTCAAGAAACTACAAGCCCCAGAATTCCACAGGAGGTTGAAGGTGGAATAACAACACTATAACAGTGTAGGGTGGAAATGGTCTTAGCTAAAGGGGCTGTTCCCAGGTCAAGGTAAGATGAAGGGATTATTCTTCTCTCTTACTTAGGGAGATGGGATAAGGAACAATGAATCAAACCTACTTGCTTCTAGCCTGAAGGCAGATTCAGAGTAGATTGTAGAGTGATCCCTGGCATTACAGCAACTGAGAGCAATAGGGGAAGTTATCTAAGTAAATGCATTTTCCCCTGGAGCATCTTTGTAAGTTTCAGCAACCAATCAATTAAGCCTTGCAGATTGTAACAAGCTGGTGTTCTGATAACAGAGCAGGAAATCTGTACACAGCCTTTTTGTCTTGCCCAGAGCTGAGCCACCTAAAACTGGAGAATTAGTACCCTTGCCTCCTGCCTGGGGATGACCCCTGACAGCTAGAGAATCAGGGCCAGGCCCTGGGCTATGACAACCCAAATAACAGTAGGGCTGGGCCCAGAAACATTACTGGCCATTACTGGGCTTTGGAGCAGTGGCTGAGAAAACAGTGACTCACGTTCTACTTGTGTCTTTTGTCCAGAAAAGGCTTAGACACGTAGCAATGATGAGTGGAGGCCAAAGTACAATAGGTACCTGTAGTGGGCATGTCTTGTGCTGAGAGAATAAAGGGGAGTCCAATTTCCAGATTTTTATTTTAGAACAGGAGCAGTAATGTCATGTGTGGGAGTGCATCAGGATAATAAATGGATCTTCTTTGTTCTAACAAGCAAATGAGGTAATAACAATTTTTTCCAGCTTTACTGTTGTTTGTGATAGTATAGCTTGTAGGATGCTAGAAAATTAGGAAAATAAGAAATCAGAGGTTCCATCTTTCTTTTTTTTTTATGGGTTTCCTCATCAAAGCATGGGAGTGGGAATTGGATTGAAGCAACTATTAACCCAAGAAATGCTACTCCATTGCAAGGTGTCCTCAGGATGAGAGCATTTTGGCACAGAGAAAGGGTAGGATCAGGGAGTGGTATAGTAGTTTGAGAGTTTGACTATGGAACCTGGAGACCCTGCTTGGCCATGGAAATCCACTGGGTGACCTTGAGTGTGTCACACAAGCCATTTCCACACTAGACTGTTAAAGTGCTATTAGTCCGCTTTCAACATGCTATGGAATCCTGGATTTTGCAGTTTAGTGAGGGACCTCAAAGGGAAATGGCCTAGTGCAGAAATGGCCACACTCTCAACCCCCAAAAAGCCCTGTGATAGGCTTGCGTCAGGGTTGCCATAAATCAGAAACTACTTGGAACAGGGCAGCGAAGTATTCAGCCTTTCTCTTTCCACAGGGGTGGGCTGTGGGAGACTTGCAGCCCTCCCAGGGCTGTCTCTTTGGCTCCTAGGTTTGCCTGCAAATGCCCTCTAGGAGTATGGTGGCATTTTTACCAGCTACTTTCCTCATGAAATCTTTCTCTCATTATGTCCTCCACCCCGGCACACACAGTATAGAGTCCCAGACTCATGTTTGTGCAATTAAAATGATTTTAGAAGAACATCATGGAAACAACCATTTAAGTAGAGAAGATGACTTCCTGCCAAGATGTCAGCGCAGTTAGTAGCCTGAACCACTGGCTTAGGACTACTGCTGCAAATCCAAAGGGAAAACATCTCCCGGGGACTTTTTGGGTCCCCCTCAAAAACTCCCCCTTGGCAGGTAGGGGGAGCAGAGCAGCTCACAAGTCCGGAATCACCCCGGCGCTGGTAGAGAAGGAGGGGAGGTTCTGGTGTGAATGAGATGGAGAACGGAGCCGATGCCACTGATTCACAGCCAGATCTTCTGACAAGCGCCGGCGAGAATCTTTCATAAAATGAAGAAGGACCAAAGAATTATCCAGTTAGAATCAATGTGTTGAAGAGAAGGTAGATTTTAGTGAATGAATCAAGATTCACCTGGTATTTGCTGTGAAGGTTGATTGGCAAGACGGCGGAGCACGGAGTATGGAGGAGCACCGGCATTGTAAAGCAGACTTGCGGCAGTAATGGCGGACACAACGCGGTTTGATTCTGGTGAATGGAGTGATCTTTCTCCCCCTGGTGCTTGGTGATCGAGCTCCCCCCTCTTTTTGATTGAGCACTCTTTTTATTGTTTTATTGTTAAAATTTTGATGGGATAGTTGTACGCTTGACTAGTTTTGTTTACGTAGAACTTGTATCTTGGGTGCTCGGCTTTTACTTTTCTCAGAAGATTGAGGGAGAGGGGGAAGTGGAAGACAGGCGAGACACAGTAGATCGAGCTGAAGAAGAGGAGAAGAGACAGAGAATTTGAAAAGAGGAGGGAAATATGGCGATGATGGTTTTTTTTCCTTCTTTTTTATCTTTTGGGAGGATATGAAGATGCCATTTTGGTTTTGCCTATGAGGAGCATTGTTCAATGAGCGATCCCTTTTTTCTCTCTCAATCTCTCTCTCTCTTTTTTTTTTGTAGTATTTTATGGAAATCTTGTGGATTAGCCTCAAGAAGAGAAGTGAAGAGTTAAAGCTATTGGGAATAAACTTTAAGGATAGATTAGTAACAGAAACTTAAGAACAATGAATTGTAAGTAGAATTATGTGGTTAAATGGTTGAATATATAAGATGGAGTTTTTCCCTTCTTTATTTAATGAATGAACTTTAGATGGAAATAGAACAGATACATGAACAATAAGGATAAAATAACTGTTCAGAGAAACTTGTAAATTGAAGGAACTGTAATTTTGGAACTGTGATTGGATTGATTAATTGACTGATTGGTTCCTGGCTTTTAAGATGGATTAGCCTCAGGAAGAGAGGTGAAGACAAGAAGGAAGTTATTAACTTTGATGGAAGTTGGTTTGAGTCAGAATATAGAAAGTGGCAACAAGAAGAGTCAACAACTGATATCAACTGTAAATAATAATTTCTAACTAAAATAATGAAATAACCTTTTTCTTTCTTTTGCTGTTTAATTAAGTTGAAATGGAAAATAATATGAACTGAAATTATATGAATTAATTGATTGATATAAGTTAGAAACTGTGGATTAGCAAATTTATTTTTGAATCTCTTTTAACAAGTGACAAATGAAATAGATTGATAGAAATTTGAGATTTTATATTGTAGCTAAAAGCTTTAATAAGTACTGGTATATAAGAAACTATAATAATTAGTCTTATTATATAAGATATAAGATATAAAATCTTATATATTAATGAATAAGTTGATTGAATGTTAGTTTGATTAAGAGATTGGACTTTCTAGATTTTGGGATCATTCTTAGAAGACAGTAGTGAGCCAAGGTATGGCTACAGGTCAAAAGAAGACAACACGGACACAAATCCAACCACAAGTTCAGGAAAGAAGAGGACCTATAGGCTCCAAAACAATGGAGGTGAACAGGCTCCTGGAAGAATTTCAGAAAATGAGAAATGATATGATGGAAGAATTAAAAGCAACAAGGACGGAGATAAGAACAACAAGAACAGAAATAAAACAAGATTTGAAAAAGGAAGCAGAGAATCTGAACCAGAGCTTGCAGAAACTTACTACAGATCTAACAACAATAGATCAAAAAGTGGAAGACATTTGGGGAAAAAAGTCAAAAACTGGAAAACCAGGTGGAGCAAATGAAGAAAGAACAGCAAAAAGACAAAGAAACTATAAGAAGACTGGAAATTCTTCAATGAAGTAGATGTCTGAAATTAAGAGGTCTCCCAGAACAAAAAGAGGAAAATTTACACCAAAGAGTTACAGATATTTTGGCACCGTATATAGGTCAAAGAAGAGTGCGATTTGAACATGAAATAGACAAGGTCTTCAGAATTGAATCGGCAGCGGCAAAGCAAAGAGGCTTACCTCGAGATATTGTGGTCTACTTTACCGGGAAAAGATTCAGGACCTAATTATGGAGCAAAACTACAAAGAAAAATTAATAGTGGATGAGAATGAAATCAAAAATTTTAAGGATGTACCACCAAGTGTGATGAGGAGTACAAGAGAATATGCATTTTTGATAAGGACTCTGCAATCTCTGGAAATAAGATATAGATGGGAGATACCAGAAGGCCTTTCCTTTTTCTTTGAAGGTAGAAGAATAAAGATAAGTTCTGTTCAGCAATCAATAGAATTTCAAGAGAAACATCTGAAAAAAGGCTCCAAAACAGCAAGAACTGAAGACTAGAAACCAGAAAAAACAGTGGAATCTATACAGATGGGAGCAGCAGCAGCAGATGAATCTAGCCCAATATCTGAAGAAGAGTTAGAATTGGTAGAACCAGAAGAGAAAAAGAAAAAAGGGAAGTAAAGACAGTAAAACAGCAAATATGAAGATAATCTCATGGAACGTATGAGGAATAAACTCACAAACAAAGAGAAGACAGATTTTTCACCACTTAGAAATACTGAGACCTCAAATTACAGTTTTATTGGAGACCCATATAAAGAAAAACCAAGAAAAGTATTTATACAACTCTAAATTAGGTCAATGTTTTGCTTCTTCATATTTAAAGAAGAAACGAGGTGTTGCAATTTATATAAATAAAGATATTCAAGCAAAAGAAATTTTTGAGGATGAAGAAGGAAGAATATTGGGAGTAGAAATTTTGAAAAATGTTTAAAAAATCTTATTGGTTGGAGTCTATGCCCCAAATGAAAATAAAGCCGATTTTTACAAGAAACTGTGAGAAAGAATAGTAGCATATGACTATGAAGATTGGATTCTTGTGGGAGATTGGAATGGAGTTCTGGATATTAACTTGGATAAAACAACCTCTCAGAGTAAAGAAGATCAAGTAAAAAAAGGGAAATTACCAAAAAGTCTTTTTTAAGATGTGCAAAAAATTATCTGTCTTAGATATGTGGAGAACTATTTATCCTGATGTTAAAGATTTTACTTTTTTTTTCCTGAAGTACATCAATCTTGGTCCCGAATAGATATGATTTTTATCTTTAAACATTTGTTAGCAGAGGTAAGAAAGGCAGAAATATTACCTAAGGTCACTTCGGACCATCATCCTGTGATTTTACAGATACAAGAGAAGACTAAACAATTTCAATGGCAATTGAATGACAGTTTACTTAATGATGAAGAGATAGTAAAACAAGTGAAAGAAGTGTTTAAAAATCATTTTAAAGAAAACATAAAGGAAGATATGAAGATGAAAACAGTTTGGGACGCATTGAAGGGACGCATGAGAACTTTCTTTATACAGCAGTGACAAGTCCAGAACAAAAAAAGGTGAGAGAAATACCAAGCTTTAGTGATCAAACTTCAAGAGAAAGAAAAAGAATTTAAGGTAAACCCACTACAAAAACCATTGCAACAGGAGATTAAGAAAATACAGAAAGAGATGGAGATAATTAGAACTGAAGAAATAGAGGAAAAAGATGAAGCAGATAAAACTGACTCAATTTGAACATGCTAATAAAATTGGGAAATGGCTAGCATACAAACTCAAGAAAAGGAAGGAAAGGAATATAATTGTAGAATTGAAATACGCTAAGAAGTTGATTACTCAACATGAGAAGATAAAACAAAAATTTGAAGAATATTTTGGGAAATTATTTTATGAAACAAAACCTCTCCACCAATATGGGAAAAATCTATCTGAATTTCTTCAAAAAGTAAAGATTTCTAAAATATCGCTGGAAGCACAGAAACAGTTGAATAAACCAATAACACTTACTGAAATCGAAAAGGCTATAAAAGACTTAAAAGTTGACAAGGCACCAGGACCAGATGGTTTCACAGCACTATATTATAAGAGATTCATAAAAGAACTGATTCAACCAATTCATGCAACTTTGAAAGAAATAGAGAAACATGGTAAACTGGAATCTTTGGGAGAGTCCAATATTGTACTGATACCTAAAGAGGGTAACAACAAAAGAGAAGTTAAAAACTATAAACTAATCTCCTTGTTAAACATAGACTACAGAATTTTTGTGTCAGTGTTGGCAAAATGGTTGAGAGAGATATTAGAGGACAAGATTAAAGAAGGCCAAGCAGGCTTTCTCACTGGTAGATATATGAGAAGTAATGTAAGAACAATTTTAGATGTAATTGAGTATTATGATAAAAACCCAGGGAAGAAAGCAGCTTTAGATGCAGAAAAGGCATTTGATAACGTTTCCTGGGCTTTTATATATCGGGTACTGAGAGAATATGACCTGGGAGAAGACTTTTGTAAACGGATTGAGACAATTTATTAAGAACAATCTGTGAGGCTAATAATCAATGGAGATACTTCGACAAGCTTTGCAATAAATAAAGGGGTACAATAAGGGTGCCTGTTATCACCATTATTATTTATAGCTGTTTTGGAAGTATTGTTGAATATAATAAATGAGGATTCACAGATAAGAGGTTTGAAAATAAGGAAAAAATAATTGAAATTAAAAGCTTTCACAGATGATGTAATTATATTTTTTGAGGATCCACAAGAATCAATCCAAGCGCTGATGGAAATTCTACAAAGATATGGACAAGTGGCAGGATATAAGATAAACAAGAAAAAGACAATGATGATGACATTAAATATGACCAAAAAAGAACAAACTGACTTGGAGAGAAGATCTAGATGTCAATTAACTAAGAAAACAAAATATTTAGGAATTAATATAATGAACAAAAACCAAGAACTATTTGACAACAACTATTTGAAGATTTGGAAAGAGATTAAAAACGATATGGAAAAATGGAAACATTTAAATTTATCTCTCCTGGGAAGAATAAATGCTTTTAAAACGTCCTTACCAGTCAAGCTCATGTTTCTTTTCCAGAATCTACCAATAATAGGAAGAGAGAAGGTATTTAAAGAATGGGAAAAGGATCTTCAAAAATTTATCTGGCAAGGGAAAAAGCCAAGAATAAGATTTAAAATACTTCAGGTTGCAAAAGAAGAGAAGGATTTGATCTACCATCAGTGAAAAATTACTATTATGCAAGTTGCTTAGATTGGATTAAAGACTGGATTCAACCAGAGAGAACAACAATAAAAGAATTGGAAGAAACAAATAACAGATTTGGATGGTATGGATATTTATGCTATGATAGATTAGTGGTGAATAAAGAGTTTAATAATCATTGCATCTGGAAGACATTGTTAAAGGTTTGGCTACAAATCAAGCGGAAATATTATACAAAACTTCCAATATGGACCTCACCACAAGAAGCATATAAAATTGCTCCAACAAAACAAGGAAATTTATTAACATATCAAGATATACTGAAATGGGAAGGGGATAAACCAAGAATGCATACAGTATAAGAATTAAAGGCTGATGGACATGAGTTAAACTGGTTCCCATGGTGACAACTCAAAGAAAGATTCAAAATGGATCAAAAACTGTATGGATTTGAGAGAAAAGAGAATGAATTAGATTTATTGAGGAAGGGAAATCAAAAGAAGAGAATTTCCAAATTTTATAAATTCTTGTTGAAAAGAGAAATGGAACCAGATATAGTCAAAGATACAATGGTCAGATGGGCTCAGAATGTGGGACATAGTACATGATCATGGTATAGCCAGACCTAAGGAGTATAAATAGAATGAAATATAACAAGGCAGGTGGTGGCACTTGGCTCTGAACACCTTGGCCTAAAGAAGAATCTTGTATAGTACTCAAATTTGCCACTTCCAACAGCAGATTTGATTCAGCAAAACCCTCTGTGTTTCTGGACCTTTCCAGATGGACAGCACCTAGCACAGTGGTTCCCAAACTCTAGTCTCCTGGTTTTTGGACTTCAGCTCCCAGAAGTCCCAGCTGCTTTGGCCAATGATTAGAGATTCTGGGAGCTGAAGTCAGAAAACATGGAAGACCAGAGTTTGGGAAATACTGTCTGTCAACACCAATTAATCAAAGGCCGTTTCCATCCTACACTGTTATAGTGCTATTATTCTGCTTTCAACATCCTGTGGAATTTTGGAGTTTGTAGTTTACTGAGGCTAAAGAGCTCTCTGACTGAAAGTTCTAAAGGCCCTTCCTAAACTACAAATCCTAAGATTGCACAGGATGTTGAAAGTGGAATAATAGCACTGTAACAGTGTAGTGCGGAAATGGCCAAAGACACCCATGGATGTACAGCTAATATGCATTTCCCTCCTTAACAGATTTTCTGTGGTGGGAAGAAGGTGAAAGAAGTGTTTGGAAGATATGAGAGGATTACTAATGAAAACTATGGCTCATTGAACTGCACTCCCACCCTTGGAAAGATGCAAGGTGATTATAAAAGCCTCATTTAGAAGTTCATGCCATGGTAGTAGTCCTGCTATAGTACAGCTTAAAGTTTGGCTTTCCCCTTGAAAATGAGATTTATGGATTGCTGAGCAGCCAAATTGCACTTCTAGAAGGCGAATGCCTTGGTTTAAACCAAGAAGAACACTCCTCACCAGCCTCCAGCCTCGGCTGTTAACCCCCCATTGTGCAAATTTGGGAACAGCGACTAGAGCTATTTTCACACTAGACTGTTATAGCGCTATTATTCCACTTTCAACATCCTGTGGAATCCCGGGGATGGCCCCTCCCAAAACTGCAAACCCCAAGTCTAGTAACAGTTTAGTGTGGAAATGGCCTAGGATGGAGGGGGCAGGGGGGACATGTGAAAGGGTGAAAAAAAATGTCTGTGAGCCAGATGTTGCTCACCCCTGTGCCGCAACCATTTGGCTGGCTGATTAATAGACGCGACAAACAGTGGAAGCAACTGGAACTGAGAATGGGCATCTGCCTCGTGGCACCCCGCAGGGATCTAAGGAGGACATTGCCTTCCTTTTTTGCAAATTGCTGACATTTGTCCGGACCACAAGCTGTCATTGAACCAAACTGAGTTTTGAGGGACGGAGAAGGTACTTTGTTTCTGGCTTTTGAGTCAACAGTCCTGACATCATCTATGTTTCAGAAGTTGCCTGTACAGATATCTTGCTTTGCTTAATGTTTGGGAAGTGACCCAGCGCTCCTGTCTGTGAGTTATCTTTGGTTTATTTGTAGGAAATTATTTTTACACGCTCGTCTCTTACCAGAAAGGAATCTGAGTGCATGGGGTTCTTGAGATACATGTTTACTTAAATGGCTCCTCGTCTGCAGCTGTGAGCACTTGCTAAACAAACTGAGTACTTGGAAGCATTTGACAACAGTCTTTTGGTCTTTGTTGTTGTTTAAAGCTTTCCATAAGGACTAAGGTTTTGAAAATAAGCTTTGAATTAGAATAATTGTTTGTTGCTGTGTGCCTTCAACTCAGCTCTGAATCATGGTGACCCTAAGATGAACCTATCATGGGGTTTTCTGGGGCTGAGAGTGTGTGACACAGCCAGCGTCAGCCAGTGGATTTCCATGGCTTAGTGAGGAATTGAATCCTGGTCTCCAGGGTCACAGTCTACCCCTCAAACTGCTATACCACATTGGCTCACAGAATAATTGAACCTAACTGAAAAATGCAGCTGGTTCTAGACCAGATGCTTATAAATGGAGATACTCACATGCTGCTGGCAACATGGGGCAAGAAGTCCACCCTGGCCCTGTCTATGGGCTAGAGGAGGGGTGGACTAAGTACACCCTATGGGACCCCTAGGTACAGGTCCTGAAGCTCCCAGACACCTCATTTTTTCACACTTTTAGGTGATTTTTCACCTCCGAAACAGCCACAGACATTCAAACCCCACCATGAATGCAGCAGTTTACCTCCACGAACCACTGAAAAAACAAAAATAGCCCAAATATCATCCAAAGTTGCATCCAAAAACCAATCACAAAATGCACCCCAAAGGCTATGATGTGGCCTGCTGGGGGGACACAGCGGTGGGTGGGAAAGGCCCTCTCTGCGGTTGCCCAGCTGAGAGCTGGAGAAAGAGCCAGCCACAGGGGGCAGCACCCTTCTCCAAAAGTTCCATTCTGTGAGCTTTTCAGTCTTCTTGCTCTGGCATCTGTGAACTCATTCTTCTTTCCTTAGCCAGGGAAGGCACACGCCCAGCAAAAATGGCTGGAGTTAATTTCTCGTTGCAGAGGGAGGCTCAGAGTGCCTCTCTTTTCACAGGCCAGATGATGTCACAAAGTGGGGTTTCAGAGTCAGAGTCCGACTCTTGATGTCATCCAGCACACTGCTATTCAACGTGATGGTTCCTGGATGGGCGAGGGTCTCTGAGCCTTTGGCTGACAGTCCCTGGGAAACTTCTAAGGAAGAAAGAAACGATTGTAGTCAATGGGCACAAATATAGTGCCTGTCCCTGGCACAGTGAAAGAATATAATTGCTGGTTCTCTGTATCCGATAGCCTGAGAAACACTGATTCAGCACACAAAAGCCCAGAAGTTTTCCTCCATCATATACTCATGCGCATGTCCCAGTCTTATTCCACACTCTGCTACTTAGGCCATTTCTGCACTAGGCTGTTATAGCGCTATGATTCCACTTTCAACATCCTATGGAATCCTGTGGTTTGCAGTTTTGTGAGGGGCCACTTGGCCCCTCCCGAAACTGCAAAGCCCAGGATTCCATAGGATGTCGAAAGTAGAATCATAGCGCTATAACAGCCTAGTGTGGAAATGGCCTTAGTTAGAAACAGTATATTGGATGTCTCTTACTGGGTCCTGCTGTCCAAAACTGTCTCACCTTCAGCTATCTCAACAGAATCACTTGTCTCACCAGATATTGTCTTGTGGCAAGTCCTATAGCTTTCAGGCTCCTGGGGAAGGGGATAGGTTGTTAATGGGCCCTCAACTAATTTTTCAGCCTCCTGCTTCTCAAAATTAGAGAGGTTAAAGTAAAGCAGGGAACTCATCCTCTACCAAGTCTGAGAATGGTGTCGGGTCTGTCTAGCCAGGCGGGCCCAAAATAAGGTCTTGATGCTTTTTTACCTTGAGGAAATAGCCTTAGCTTTGTCCTCATTGGACTTCTTAGCTGTTTGTTATAAGGCCCAAGGGCTGGGGAAAATCATGACATTCCCTTGTCAATATAACACTCAGCTGCCCATTGCCCAGGGGCTGCAGGGCCTTTGCCATTGCCTGTGGGAATCAGGGCCAGGAGGAAGTTGCTCTCCTTGCCTCCCAGGAAAAACACAACAACAAAAAGGAGACCAAAATGGTCCTTTCCACCATCTGTAAAAGGAAAACCTGCTCTGATTTTTATTTTCCTGCTCTCTCTTAATTCATTTTTCCTTCCATATTATTGTGTTTATTGGGTTGCAAACCTATGAGATGTGTACAACAGATAGAAGATCTTGTTGTTGTTGTTGCTGTTGTTATTTGCTGTCAAGTTGAGTTAACCCTTTGATGACCCTATCAATGAGAGACATCCAGGAGTCATCAGCTGCTCTGCTCGGGTCTTGCAGATTCAAGGTTGATTCCTTGATTGAATCAACTCAAGTTCAATGTCCCTCTTTTGCCACTGCCTTGCTCTCTGTCTAGCATTATTGTCTTTCCCAGTGAGTCATGCCATCTCATGATCTTTTTAAAGTGCCGAGTAGTAGCAGTAGTAACAACAAAAATAAAACTAGTTATTATACGGACTCATACTATTCATCTGTTGTTGCTTATTCCAGCTGTCAGTGACTCTTCATGAACATAGTGAGAGGCAGAGCCTGTAAGTTTCTAGTTATTGGACGATAGCTTGCAGAGTCCCCCAAGAGTCCTGGCCATGGTGACTGTGGGTTGAGTGGGTGGCTATTGTGAGTTGTAATAAAAAAAAAAAAAGCAAGCTTTAGGCAAAGATATTCTTAGCCTTGCAACTTTAGGACCTTTATACAAAGAAATGAAGCTGTCAAAGGTACAATCTGTCTGCAGAACATGTGCTCTTCCACGGAATTTTAAGTCCTCCTCACTGAAGAGAATGGAACTGAGATGTCACATGCGATTGATGATGCAAATTCACATTTCTTGGCAATGTGCAACATTCTGTTGTTTCTGTGTCCTTGAGTCTGAAAAGGACTATGCATGAATTTGTGGCTGCATAATGTGGGTATGATGTTCATTATTGGCTGAAGGCCGCGTGTGCCACTCAGACGAGCTCCTGGTTCTTTTCCACCTGGTCCTTTCTCTGTAGAGTCTTATGCGGTGGTGTCGTGCAGCCAGAACTCAAAAAGTTGAAGCCCTTGGACTTATGACATCATCTGCCACCCCTTTGGGCTCCCCTGGTGCCTATATAGTCCCCACTGTAAATGGAAGAAAAGTGTTTTTTCCTAGCAATTATGCATTGTTGTAAGCTATCTTTGCTGTGATCCAAATGTCTTTACAGAAGGCCTGTTCCTAGTGGAGAGGAAAACTGTGAAAAGGTGTTTTAAATCCAGCTGCACTTTCGAACTCTTCCTGAGTGATTAATATAAAGACTATCTCAGTAAGGGCCTGCATTTCAACATTTACCAACACACCCCATTGTGTGGCATACAGAAAGTTATCTCACTGACTGTTACAATACTCCCTCAGTTGGGTTAGCCTGGGAGCTAGGAGCTGGCTGGCTGATTGGCTTCATAGCTGAGTATTCATAGCTTCATAGCTGGGTGTTGAACTGAACCTAGCTCTCCCGGATCCAAACAGGACAGCGCAGGGATGAGTAAAATCCAGCCCTCCAAACATTCTTGGACTGTTATTCCCTATCTATGCTGACCAGGGATGATAGGAAATGGAGTGCCAAATACGGAAGACCGCAACTATCCTAAAATCACCAAAAAGCACCCAAAACAAGCAATTTCATTTATGGGGAGGAGGAGGATGAGCTGCTTTAGTTCTTTGGCTGAGGTATAGGCACACGTGATGTCATGTGGCAATTAGCTAATCTGAGCCCTGTAGTAAAATAGCAGTGTCTCAGCCGCTTCCAAAATGGTGAATCTGCTGATGTGTATCCTGCCAGTGCTGTGTGCACAAAGCTAAGGATGAAGGCTCTCTATGTACTAAGGCCGCAAAGGGCAGAGAGCCCCAGCTGCTAGTGAAGGGCTGTCATCCAATCTCCCTTCCTCAGCTCAGGAGACATTTTTAAAAGGTCCTACTCCCTCCGCTAAGCAATGATACCAGGCAATGCAGGCATCCAGCATCCGGCCCTGTTTCTCCATCCAGCCATTATAGGAAAATCTAATACGGCTTTGCTTGGATTCACCTAGCAGGTTCCCCTTTAGAATTGTGTCACTTAGTTTTTAGGGAATTTCCTCTTGGGAAAAAAAGCCACTAGTGTGAGGAACATGGGAAACTTCTGAATGTCCATAAGTCACAACATATGGCTAGAATTATATAGGGTGACTGACAATTCTCTATTCCAGAGGCTGGAAAGTTACCTTTTAGGAGTACAGCTTCCAGAATCCCATTTTGGTTCTGGATGTTGTCTTGTTGACATCTGGCCTAAAACAACCGACACTGTTCCTTTCATACGCTCTTCTGAAGACATAAGGATGCCCCATGGAATACAAACTCCATTGATGAGCATGGAACCACTGTCTGTCTGTCTGTCTGTCTGTCTGTCTTCCTTTCTTTCTTCCTTTCTTTCTTCCTTTCTTTTTCTTTTTTTTTGGACTATAATCCCAGAATTCCCTAGCCGGCATATAAGAAGTCAGTTTTTTGACTTCTGATTGGGCTGTTTGCTTCAGCACCTAACAAGGAAGAGTAAACAACATTCCTTCAGACAGAAAAAAAAAACTCTCCAAAAGGTTACAATGTTAATTCTATGCTCCTCATGGAGATTCATTTTCCACTTTCTGGAGAAAGCTGTCTGAAAAAGGCACTCCTAGTAGTTAGGGGAATTTCAGAAGCAGCCTTCGAAAACACTATAGAGAAATGCTGGCAGAAAATAAAAATAGACAGACAGCATGCTGGGCATACCAAAGTCATTGCAGATCACAGCTGGACGCCTGGTTATGTTTCTGCATCAGGAAGAAGATCGAAATTAATATAAATGCAAAACCTGATAAATATATCTAATAAAGTAGACAAATGTGCAACATAAAATATATCTATGTATAGGAAAGTAATAATTGCTACCTTGTATTAAAAATGGCAAATAATAGATATGGTAACTTCAGTAGTTGTTGAAAGTTTCAGAATCACACTATCCAGGATGGACACCATGGCTTGGACTAGTTAACTGGATTTGTTGTTGTTGTTCCTGATTTATGGCAGCCCTATCATGGGATGTTCTTGGCCGGATTTGTTCAGGGGGGTTGCCTTTGCCTTCCTCTGGGGCTGAGAAAGTGTGGCTTGCCCAATGCCTGAAAAGCACCCAGTCCCTGAAAAGCTGGTGAGTGTTTCTGAAGTTGGTGTGATGGAGTGCTGACATGGTGGTGGTGGTGGCGGCGGCTATGGCGGCGGCGGCGGCGGAGGACATTTTTCTTCATTAACCTGTGTAAGTGATTCATTCTGGGATCTAAGCCAGTATATATGTGTGTTCTGTTACTGCACACAACACCTTTGCAGCAGAAGTAGAAAAATCACCTTATGAGCAGGAGACTCCAAGGACCACCTTGCACAAGCAGTGGGAGGTTGGTCTATGGCATATACATGGATATATATCAGAATTTGGAAAAAATTACTTTTTTGGATAGCAGCTCTCAGAGTCTCCCAGACATCCAAAACGGAAAGTTTTCCATATCCTTCTGTATAGTTACTAAGCAATCTCATGCTACTGCTAGGAAAAACCAGAGCAGTTGAAAATGTAAGCACAGGGCCTTACAAGCAAAAGGAGACAAAAATATAGTTGTGTCTACTTTGGGCACTTCTCAGCCTTTTGACTAAGATCAAGTGTAGTACTTGTTCTTATGCTTCTTCAAGTTAATTCTGATGTGCGGTGACCCATGGTAGAGTTTTCTTGGCAGGATGCATTTAGAAGAGATTTGCCATTGCCTTTCTGTAAAGGTGAGAGAGTGTGACTTCTTGAAAGTTTTCACGGGTGAGTGGGGATTCGAACCCTAGTCTCCCAGAGTCCCAGTTAAGCACTCAAACAATTACACCAGCATTTGCATTTACTTTGGACACAGACAGGAGTACCAGCCATTTATGCAGAGTCACATATTGTTGTAGGTCAAAGATGGCAATCTGCCAAGGGTTGGTTGTGGCTGCTGGCCAGTTTCAGTCCTTTGTGATGCTACCATATACATAAGCAGCCCCAGCACTGAATGCTGATTTGGGTCCCCTCCCGGCCTCCCTTGCATCATTTCAAGTCCTTTGGCTTCTATTTGATAAGTGCATCTTGCCTCTCCGCTGAAACAGGCAACACTCTTGGTGTTTGCTTTGTGTCACTGACTGCCCTTGAGGCGGGGAGTCCACAGCAGCACTGCTGATTGTCCTGCACAGTGATGTTTTTATTGTTTCAGAATGAAGTGTCCTTCATGGGAAGGAATATAGGGAAGATTTAAGGCTAGAGTCCTGGGGGGTCCCCTGTGCTGCTGGTAGTGCTTTGCTAGGGTGATACAGTATCAGCGAGGATGGCAGACAAAATCTGCCAGCCTCAAGCACCCAGTTCTTCCATGGCCTTCTGTCACAGACATAGCCTCCAAGGCCTTTTTCCTCCTGTTGCCACTGGCAAAATCACCACAGTTATGCCAGTGTATTGCAGCAACAGGATCCCAGGGTGTTAGAATCAGAAAGGAGCCTTTGGGGCTGAGGAATGGAATAAAAATATGATAGGTAAATAGGCAGATAGGCAGACAGACAGAGGTACAGACAGATAGACAGATGAGACAGCGTAATCTCAGGATGTAAGAATAGGAAAGATAAATGTAAGTGTAAGCATCCAGGGATGTGAATGTGGAATCAACAGGAATCTACTGGTCAACAACTTATTTAAATTATAGAAGAGCATACTCCCTAAAAGACAAGGGCTCATTTTGACTGCCACCTTTTTATCTATTTTAGTTTTACCATAACACCCTGCTTTTCTGCTCTCAAGTCAATTTGTGCAGTAGAGCAGTAAAACATATTAGCTGTCTTCAGACATGAATGGAAACAGACTCCGTTATTACAACAGTTTTCACTGGTTATTGTTCTGGTTTTTTTGTGAGCAATTCAAAGTTCCAGTTATGCCCAATACAGACTTGAAAATTCCAGTGGAACTAATAAGAAAGATGTCTTTAGGGAGGGAATTAGACCCATGGTGCACACCACTGAAAAATCTCCATGTCTAGTGCCAGGGAACTTTGCTGAAGAAGGTAACTGGTGCGTGAATCCTAGCCAGCTAGAGCTCAAAGGAAATTCCCAGCAGTTCTTCACTTCGACTGATTGAGGAAGTACAGTTCCCAAAATAGCTTATTATTGAAAGTACCTTGGAATAGATAGGTCCATGCAGGCAGGCTGCAGCCCTGTTCAAGGAAGTGTGAGACTATCTGCTTGATGTTCTAGGTGCTGATTCACAGCCTTCCTGTCATTTATAGATAAAACTGTGATGTTATTAATCTATTTGGAGGATAGGCTTGGGATGAAAAAGAGCTTGAAAAACATCAGGCATTTGAGCTTATGAGGAATCTGCATGGCGTGGGATAAACAGGGAAGCCAATGCAAACATATAAACCAGCTTGCCTAATCAGCCCGATCATTGCCATAAAGAACACATGGAGAACAATGATATAGAAACCCACTTCTCCCTCTTTTTGGGCCCATCCCCCCAAAAAAGACCCAGGGGTTCTGATGGCTCATTCTTCTTGGGGTAGCCTAGGATGGCCCCCAACCAGATGGAAAGTAGCATCTCTGGTGCCTTCCTCACTTTGTTGGTTCAGCTTTCGAATACTTTATTTGGAATTGCATTTGTAGCTGATTTCATGGCTTTGATGCACAATTTCCATGCATGATTTATTACTACCATATAAGACCAGAAATTTGCACATCAGGATCTGATCACAGAGGTTCATATATACAGCCATTTGACAAGTGGACACCAATGAAGTCATTAAGAAATACAAATGCAATTTTATCCAGTCAGGTTAGGGTAGCCAGCTTCTTTTAGTGTGGAAAACTTGATGAATGATGATGAATTATTTGTGCATGATGTGAGCCCTGCAATAAAATGTAGTAGTGTGGAATGTGTGATCAAAAAGGTGTGACCAGGCAAAAGGAGGGCAAAAGTAATGAGGAAAAGCATACAAAGACGATGTCTTAAGCAAAGAAACTTTGGAAGTGAGGTATGGAGTGTGGGAAAACTTGCAGAGGGGGGCAATCATAACAATATATACACTACTGTGTGTGTGTGTTTGATTAATAATACATATAATATTACATAATACATTATTGTAAAATAAAAATGCCTTTATCAGACTCTGTTCAAAATTACAGCTTTCACTTCCACTTCCTGTGCCTGATACACATTATATATCAGATCAAATCCCCAGTTTCCCATAGCAGTCATGTGGTAAACTTGAACCACTCAGTTTAACCTACTTCATAGGGTTATTGCTAGGATAAGAATGGAGGGGGATGTGGATCTACTTCTGGGTAGATATAGCTGTATGATTATATTGTCAATGTGAATTTAATATTGCTTGGCAATACTGTATATTCAAAATAAGGAGCATCTCGTAACTTCTGCGTATGTGACTTCTAGCTAATGTGGGGCATAGTGTCCTGTACCTAAAATGGCAGTGACAGGAATGCAGACATGGCAAAGCTTCCACACATACGTTGCCACCATTTAATGTTCTGGGATGCGAGAATTTGTGTTTTTACACAGGAGTTCCTGGAATAAAACTCCCGCAGACACAGAGGGTCTACTGTATATGTCTGAAAGTTACAGATTACTGGTTTGTGATACAAAACACATGCTTCTCTTGTATACTTTGTTGCTGTCTCAGACACTGAGGCCATTTCCACCCTACACTGCTATAGTGCTGTTTTTCCACTTTCCACATCCTAAGGAATCCTGGGCTTTGCAGTTGAGGGAGCGGCATTTAGAATTCCCAGCCAGAGAGCTCTTTGGCCTCAGGAAACTACAAACCCCAGAATTCCACAGGATGTTGAAAGAATATTATGGGGGACTTTGTCAAGAGTCTGATGGAAATCGAGATATACTACATCCATAGCACTCGCCTGTTCTACAGCATTTGTAACTTTAGCAAAAGAAAAAAGAAAAAAAAAAGAAAGAGAGAGAGATTAGCTTCTTGTGACTTGTTTTTGAGAAACACGTACTAGCTCTTAGGCTATCTCTGCACTACATTGTTACAGTGCTATTATTCCACTTTAAACATCCTGTGGAATTCTGGGGCTTGTAGTTTAATGAGGCCAAAAAGCTCTCTGGCTGAGGATTCTAAATGCCCCTCTCTAAACTGCAAACCCCAGGATTCCATAGGATGTTGAAAGTGAAATAATTGCACTATAACAGGCTAGTGCGGAAATGGCCCATGACACCACACTGGCTTTCATAGCACGCTGGGTTGGATATTACTGTTAGTTCCAAGTAGGACAGACCTATTGACCCTAAAAAGGCCCAGTTGGAGCATATGAGGATGGTCTTTCCCTCCCCCAGACCAGCTTGACACAGGTGTATTTTCTTTGCTGTTTTCAAATATGCTAGTTCTGTTGCTGCAACAGATAGGATTAAACAAAAACCCTTCCTGTCAATTAAGAGGTTGTTTGCATTATTTTCTGGGAGTAGAAAGAGAAGTTTGGGGTGGGGAGAAGAAGGTGTTGTGAAACAGATTGTTATAATGTTTATTTGGGATTGCTATCCTAAGTCAACAGCCTTAAATTGGATTTATACACCCTGAAGTGACTGTTGCTTTTTCAGAATCAGAGCTCAGTTTCAGCCTTATCCCCAGCCCAATACCCTCCAGATATATTGTACTACGGGAGTCATCATTCCCCAGCCAGCTTGGCTGGTGGATGCTGGGAAAAAGAGCCCAGTGCATCTGGAGGGCACTAGGTTGGGGATGGCCAGAGCTTTCTGTAGATCTTTTGAGGACACTGGTAGACATCTTGGAGCAAGCAGGGTGGAAAATATGCTGTGATTTCTGAAGATCTTCCTCCGCATGAGAGGCATAACAAAAAGACTTCCAAACCGCTCTTACTTCTATGGGGTACAGAAGTGACTAAGATGCTCGCACAGTAAATTTGTTCTTAAACTCTTTGTTAGATAGAGGGATGATGATGATGGTGATGGTGATGGTGATGGTGATGATGATATTTATACCTTCCCTTTTCCCTAAAACCAGAACTTATAAGGTGGCTTATAAATTAAAATCCAAAGTAATATAAAACTATTAATAATATAAGAGAGTTAAAAGATAAAGCACTAAACAGAATCAAACAGAATCAACATTAAACAGATTAAAATATATAATTAAAAATGACTAAAAGCATTTTTTTAAAAAGTACAGTTAAAAGAACATAGCATCCTCTTAAAAACAATATGGCACTCTCTTAAACAACACAGTACCCTTTTTTATTTTAAAGTACAGTTAAAACAATACAGCATCCTCTTTAAAAAATTCTGTTAAACTTATTAGGATTTTTTTGAAAAAAGTCTTTGTACCCCATTCCGGTTTCTCTAGGAAGCAAGTTCCAGATCCTTGGGGCAGCCACCAAGACCCTATCTTACCTCCCCACAGGTTGTGCCCATGATGGTGAGGAGAATGAAGGAAAGAAAGGCCTTTACCAATAGACAGACAGGAAGATTAACAAAGAAGTGCAATGGATTTTTTCCTTCTGGGAATTTCTGGGAAAGTCCTGCTACAGCCAGTCTCTATAACCATTAATTTCCCCCCGACAAGCACCGTATGACCAATCTTCTAGATGCCAGGAATGTAGGCAGGAAAGTTCAAGGCAGCCAGGAAATTTTCTCTCTGAGGGGGTTCCTACTTCAGTTGACATTTAACAAAGGAATTGCAACACACACAACATTCCAAAGAAACCGAAGCTAAGCTGGAAACGTGCCCGGATTAAAGCCTGCCTGGAAATTACAACACCTTGAAAAATTTATCCCCTCATTCCATGGTGCGTGTCAAGGATAGATGTATTTTCTCAGTTGCAATTTGCTTTATTTAATTTAAAGCATTTAGCTGTGTACTTGAGGTGATACAACTCCCAGAGTGGCTTACATTAAGTCAATAGTGGTAACATTATCACTGAAGCAGTAAACAGTTAAAACAGAGGATGAGCACAATGGTTATTTTTCCTTCCTCTCCAGTGCAAAGGGCAGTTACTTTCAATGGCCTCTATGAGGGTAAGGAAGTTCAACAGTTTGGAAGTTGCTTGTTACAAAGAATTTACTTGCAATTAATTTATCTCACCGCCACCAATAACCAAGGCCATTTCTGCAGTAGACTGTTATAGCACTATGATTCCACTTTCGACATCCTGTGGAATCCTTGGGTTTGCAGTTTCACTGCAAACCCCAGGATTCCACAGGATGTCGAAAGTGGAATCATAGCACTTGTTACCGTGGTTGCTAGCCCGAGCTTGTGGGATATTAAGATATCATTTTGATATCAATAATTCGGCCTTCTGTACCCATTCCTCTCCACGTGCTTGCGAGGCCCCTGGACAAGCACGCACACAGGCGTGGCCGACAATAGCCGAACCATTCACATCCCGATCTAGGCAGGCCAGTCATTGCTGAATGCAGCTTCAGGAGACCTCAAGGCAAGTACCACATTATGTATGCACGCAACTTACAAAAGATCCCCTGCCCCGCTCAGGCAGCTTGATGAGCGGACTATACAACGCTCAAGCACTCCACGTTTGCATACTGGCTACTCTATTGGCAATCTGGCTATAACTCAATCATCTAAAGTACTGACCTTTCGGAGGCTTTGTCTCCAGCTCCAAACTCATTGTTTTCCCCAAGTACGGACTAGCCTGCGGCCACAATTTTCTGTATAAGAACCCCTGGCTTTGAGCACTTCCTCGGCTCGCTCTTGGCTTCCATCCCGCCTCGCTGTCGCTTTGTCCAGCGAGCCTTCCCCTCAGCCCCACGTGCTGAGAATCCACGCTCCCCAGCTTCTTTGCTTCTAAACGGGCTTCAGGACAGGTATAGTATTTCCCATACCAAACCTCCTCTAAAAATCCCTCTATCCGCTCCTACCTTTATTTCTATAGTTCCTTGTGTGAGTGTGTTGCATACACTTGTTTGATTGTGCTTAAATAAAACAATTATTAATTTCAACATCTGCCTCATCCTTGACTCGGCCTGACCCCGTAGACATAGGGTTCAAGATCTTACTACGTTACCCTGCCCCTCGCATTGCAAACTTGTGCTGTGTGCTAATTCCCTCCCCATTGTTTGAGCACATTTAGGTGTCCCTCCCGGGACCCCCAGAAATCAGGGTAACACACTATAACAGTCTAGTGCAGAAATGGCCTAAGAAATAACTATAGGGTCTAAATACCTTGAGGGCTCCAAATCGTGTCTGGTCTTGGAAGCTAGGCAAGGCCAGGCATGATTAGTACTTGGATGGGAGACTGCCAACAAATACCAGGTGCTGTAGGCTAGATTTCAGAGGATGGCCCTAGAAAACTAACTGTTCAGTATTCCTTGCCTAAGACAGCCCTGCGGAATTCATGGAGTCACCATACGTTGACAGGAGACTTGAAGGCCCACTGTTGCATAAGTTACATTATAATTGTAACATGATGAGAGAATAATATCTTTTTGTTTTATAACTGTAACTTTTTTGGTCACTTTTATGAAGGACTGTAGTGCTACTCAGTAGTGGAGGGAGATTATCACATGGTTCCTGCTTCTGCCTTCTGCTCTGAGGCCATTTCTGCACCACACTGTTATAGAGGAGTGTGATATACAGAAAAGGAAAATGAAAGGAAACACATGAATGATTTTCTCCCACTTGCCAAGGAAAGGGCAGGCAGGCAGGCAGGCAGCCAGCCAGCCAGATGAAGGATGGAGAAGCTGGCATGGGGTGTGGTGGGGGGAAGCACCAACCGGCTTGGCTTTAGGTGTATGCAGTTAATAATGTATACAGTCAGCCCTCCACATTTGCTAGGAGTAGGTGTGCAGAACCCTTGTGGGAAAATGGCAAATATCAAAATGTGTGCGCGTGTGTGTGTCTGTGGGGGCTGAGGCATGGCAGGGAAAATGGACACCCAGGATCCAGAGTCAGAGAAGGGCGAAGGAAAGGAGGTGGGTCAACATCGTGAGCCTATACTTCCTCTCTTGCCCATCTCTTCCTTGGGTGTGTGTGTGGGGGCATCAGGGAGGGGTTTTGGTGCTGAGAAATTGGGCTGTGAGCTGTCCTTAGCTGGCCAGGCAATGGCTGGTGGTGGAGGAGGACCAGGAACAATTTTTAAAGGGCTGCCTGGCTTGATTGGAGCTGCTGAGAGGGAGGATTCCCCCCAAAAAGAAGTGCTTGAGGAGGGGGAACAGGGATTGGAGAAATTTGCAAATAATCAGATCTGTGAAAGTTAAACCTGCAAATGTGGAGGGTGACTGTAGTCTCAATTTATTGTGAGCTAAAGCAGCTCTTACTGGGGTGATAAACTAAAGAGGAAAAATGGGTTGGTCAAGATCTGGTCATGTTGATTGCATATCTGTTGAAATCTATAAGGTTACTTGCAACAATGGATGTAAGTCCTCTTTATTTCAATGGGTCTTCCCTAAGCATGGCGGAGTTTGGATTCAACCCCACTGACCAATAAAATTATGTCAGGTTCGTGCTATCTAATTGATCATGCCATACCCTCCAGTTTGGCAGGGATAGTTCTGATTAATGTTCTACCTTTCCACTTTTTTACCAGTTTTTCTCTCTTCCTCCCACTTTCCCCCTTTGTGCTCAGCTTGCTTCGGTGGCTGCAAACTGAGTTCAAAATGCAAAAGTAGTGCGTGATCAGTTAACTCAGCAGGAGGAACAAAAGAGGAGGGGCAGAATCTTGACCGTTCCAATAGGCAAAAGCATACTGCAGAAGTGTCTCCTAGTCCATTTCTGCACTATACCATTATAGTGCTTTTATTCCACTTTGAACATCCTATGGAATCCTGGGGTTTACAGTTAAGGGAGGGGCATTTAGAATTCTCAGCCAGAGAGCTCTTTGTCCTCAGTAAACTACAAACCCCAGAATTCCACAGGATGTTGAAAGTGGAATAATCACAGTATAACAGTGTAGTGCGGAAATGGCCCTAGTTTATCTGTTGTTGTTACTGTTGTTGTTGTAGTTGTATGCCTTTAAATCATTTCTGACTTATGGTGACCCTAAGGCGAACCTATCATGGGGTTTTCTGGGGCTGAGAGCATGTGACATACCCACGCTCACCTAGTGGGTCTCCATGGCTGATCAGGGAATTGAACCCTGGCCTCCAGGAACGTATATGCCGTGTATTGTTGTGGTTTTCTGTTTATAAATAAGGTTTATTTATAACACCCTTTACACCAAAGGGCAGAACAATGACATATACAATCAGGGACAAAGACATTAAGTCATTGTTCCGCCCTTTGGTGTAAAGGGCATTATAAATAAACCCTATTTTTATTATTATTATTAGTCCAGTGCTCAAATCTCTACACTACACTGGCTCTCAGCTTCTCTATTCTTTCTTATTAATACCTTTTGCCATCTTGAGCACACTCTGATGTTGCTTGGACACATGTGTCCTAGATTTCATCTGTGAAATGTTGGAAGGTGTATAATACTGCATTTACACATCTCCTAGATAAAATGTATCAGGTTATCTTTTCAATATACAGTGCCCTGTTTCAATAGACTTGAATAATTATTCTTCTGACATTTTATATAAGTTGTTATTTTAGCTCGTGATGGACACTGATTTCTTTGGTTTTATTGCTTTATATTTTGCTATTTCTGCTGTATCAATTTTACGTGTGGTTGTACTGGGGTTGTTTTATTTCGTCGTGAGCCACCCTGGGAGTTTTGGCAAACAGAAAGGCGCCAGACGGATTAATGCTTTAAATAACAAAATAATGCATAAACACATTTGAGGGAGATATAAATACAACAGCCAACAAATGTTCAGGAATACAAACGTTAAAGTAAAAATAGAAGAGATAACTCATCCCGCAAATCCTGGATTTGTTTCCATCTAGCAACAGTAATGGTCCCCAATAACTTCGGAGAAAGTCTAACTGCCTTGAATGGGACAAACTCCTGAGTGGACACATATAGGATTATACTGCGTATGGAGCGGTTGAGGGCAAAACAGGCATGCTACCATGACCTGAATCCAATTGGTAGAATCAACTAGGACAGACACCGCCCAACTTTTGTGAGTGTTGACTTACTAAATTTCCATGGATTCAGTGAGTATACTGTAGTTGGGACTAGCAATTTGCTTTAAACCCAGGGCTGCTTTTCAGAGTTTTGAAAAATTACCTTTTTTGGACTACAGTTCTCAGAATCTCCCAATTAGTATGGACAATGAGAGCTGTAGTCGCCAAAAAGAAACTTTGCCAAGCTTTGCTGGTATCTGTCTGTCTGTCTGTCTGTCTGTCTATCTATAGTTAAAATGCCCGTATCCTTAATTTTTTTAAAAAATGTACATAAAATTGGATTAATGTAATTAAGACCAAATCTAGTTTTGCAAATAGGAGGAAGAAGCTCCTCCCCAGCATGCGTGGTCTATGTAGGATGGAAAAATTATAAGTGTGTTGGCCAACAGAGAAAGCACGGAGAAGGCAAATTCATTCCCCAAGAATGCTTCCTGGCTTTGAGACCCTACATGTGGTAAATTTGGTGATTTTCTAAACATATAAGGGCAGAAAACGTCTTGCTTGGTGGCCTGGCTCTGAAAGAAAGGAATGTGCAGACCAAAACGAATCTAATCAAAAGGAAGGGAAATCCCTGTGTTTTTTTAAAAGTAATCTCACATAACTTTCTTTCCTGTTAAGAGCTACTTCAGCAGGCTGTGTTGTTAATCAGGAAGTCCCTTGTTTGAATGTCACTTCAGCAATCAATTTCCTAGATCATGTTAAGCAAAGCAAATATCTCTCAGACCTATTTGGTGTTTGTGGATAATTATACTGACCAACTTGACAAGGTTATTCTAAGAACTACTCAGATAGGTCTGAATGTATTTATGCACAATTTTCCTAATAACAGTTTGAGGGAGCTAAAAAAAAATACAGCAACCCATATAATATATTATCATGGGTTGAATCCAGACTTTGGCCATTTTCACACTAGACTGTTATAGCACTATTATTCCACTTTCAACATCCTATGGAATCCTGGGGTTTGCTGTTTAGGGAGGGAGCTTCCTAAACTGCAAACCCCAGGATTCCATAGGATTTTGAAAGTGGAATAATAGCACTAGAACAGTCTAGTGTGAAAATAGCCTTTGTCATACTTGAGGTTCTTCCAGGCAAAGCTCTTGACTACACAGTCACACACTGCCTCATTCATGGAAGTTTACAGGAGGGCCAGAGTGGTCTAGGAAATCTTCGATTTTCAGCCCTCCCATGTTTTTCCATTGTTTCTGCCAGTTACAGGCACAAGAGTGTGCACAAACAAAACAAAAACAAAACAAAATACAAAATAAAACAGAAAGACAGTTCTGTTAGGGCAGGGGCTAGGTTGAGCTAAGTGTTAAAACTATGGCTTAGAGAAGCTTGGGAGTGACTTGATTGATTTGAAGGTACTTGATGGAAGCAAATGCTCAACTCTATTTGTTGACAAAACACCTTAAGCTTAGCTTGCTAGGAGTGCGAGGAAGTGCTGCCACCTTGTGGTGTCAGGGTATTCTGAAATGTTCATACAGGCTTCCCCTACTTATCTGACAGGTTAGGGACCAGAGCACTGTCAGGAAACGGGATTGGTTGAAAAGTCAACCCATGTACTGTATGCAGAGAGCATGAAGGACTTAGGGAGGCTCACTTGGGACTGACTGCTGTGCACTGCTTGCAAAGTCTCTCGGCCGGCTTGGGACCTATTTTTCCCCTCTCAGTTTGCTTTGCAAGCAGCGTGTGCGTGCGAGTGGTTCCAAGAGAGCCTCAGTAGGCAAAAAGAACTCATGAAAGAGCAGAATCCCCATCGAATTAATGGAAGTTGTCCTTAATTTGGAAGCATCAAAAGAACAAGTTGTCAGATAACAGGGTGTCAAAAGGAAGGGGGGCCTCCTGTACACTAGGAAAGGTACTTAGGGCTCATCTATCCATGTTATCTGAAAGGCCTCAAATATTGTGAGGAGTTAGAGAACACCTTGAAATACACACACTGATTTCTGTGACCCTCTTTTGCTCCAAGTATAACATGGCACTAAGAGCTCTAGTCTTTCTATCAACAGAGCATTCGCCCAGAAAACAGTTTATTTTAATCTCATTCAGTTAGTCACAGTGTAGAAACTAATTTCAAGAGGCAAATTCAGAGGACCATTAAACTTAGTCAGGGCTTGCTTAGCTAGATAGGGAGATCTCATGAGCTCTGAACATCTTGCGGGTTAGTGGTTTTCTTGTTGTTGTGTGCCTTGTCTCGTTGTTGTTTCTGACTTTTGGCGACCCTGTCACTGGGTTTTCTGGGGCTGAGAGTGTGTGATGCACCCAAGCTCACCCCGTGAGTTTCCGTAGCTGAGTGGGGAATTGAATCCTGGTCTTCAAGGTTGTAGTCTGGTGCTCAAACCACTACACCATGCTTCTACCGCTGCTTTAAAAAGTGGTAGATGGATAGTGTAATATTTGTTTTACAAATGCAACTTTAAATGTCCACTTAGTCAGTTTCTTACTGTATTTTTACTACCATGTTGACAAGATTAGAATTTTCTGTTTGACTGAGGCCCCAAGGAGATAAGTTCTTAGCAGTGCTGTTAGTTTTGCACAGTGAGGCAATGCATTTTATTTTAACCAGCTGTTAAATATATTTTAAAATATTGTAGGAAAGAATCAAGATGCTATTTCTTTAAGAGGAGTTCACAGGTAACACACACACATGGAGGCGGGGGAATATGAGAGACAACTTGTAGAACATTTATACGATTAACATGCTGCTTTTTTCCCAAAAGTTGGATTCAAGGTGGCTCACAAGACTGAAAAACAAATACAAACGCAAATGTATATTAAAATACAATTGAGGTAAAACCAATGTTTAGAAACCATCGAGGAAGAAAGGACAGCATCCACCTGTCAAAAGCCCCATTTCCAGTTACATCCATTGGTAAAAGTTCACCATCAAATAGTCCTTCAGACAAAGAGAGCAGCTGAAGAAGGTGGCAGCTAAAATGTTTTGCTATTGTACTTTAATATATCTTGTTGTTGTTAAAGGCAGCTTACAAAAGTTTAAAAAATATAGTTTAAAAGCTTTGTCAGTTTTTCTCTCTATACTGGGTGTATCTGGCTGAATGACTACAGTACATCCAAAGTTTGTCCTGTTCAGAGTGAAGCCTTTCAAATGGTTTTAATGGGAATTACTTGTCACAATTAACCACTGGATTTGTATCAGCTGATCTGTTCTAGGCAAGATTAATGTTAGATTTACTCCCCCCCCCGCCAGAATTATATATAGAGAATTATATATAAGTAATTATATGTGTTAGAGTTCATATATAATTTAATACAAAAAGAGCAAGGCCTCTGAATGTATAATAAAGCAAAAGCATGAACTATATTGTTTGTAGAGTATGTTTTGTTCAGTAAATTGCATCTGATGAAATTGTGTGTTTTCTGTAGTAGCTTAAGCTACAACAGGTGATTCAGTCAGAAAAGGCTAGCTGAGCACAGCTGGGGCCAGTTATCCCCAAGCAGACCTTTTTGACAGCGTTGCTGCTTCTTTTGCTGCTGGGTTCACTGCCCTCTTAAACTGTTGTTCTGCCCTCTTGTCTTTTTGCTGTGCTTTACTTGACTGCTGCTTTGTTCCTCCCTTTGATCACTTAAGATGTCAACCACTTGCAACGGATCTGGCACCTTTCGCATGCCCAGATCCCAATGCAGCCTCAGCTATCACCTGGCATCATATATTCTTCCCATGGTTGTTCGAGTGGCAGGGGCAGCCAAAGACATTTTGCTGCCTGAGGCAAAAATGGCACCCCCTTTCCATTCCATATACAAAATCTGACTAAATTAATAATTGGATTTTTATTCAACACTGCTGATGAAACAGCATCCTCCACATCACCTAAAAGCACCAGGTTAGCTTAGGGGGGCACATAGCTCCTTCTTTCCAACACCCGCCTCCTTCTCCCAGTATCTGCCACCTGAGATGGCTGCCTCACTCTGCCTGAGGATAGAGCTGGCCTTGCTTAGCAGAGGTGGTCACTGTTGCTGTTATGATTACACCATCCATGTTTGTGGCAGATCTCTGCTCCATGGAACTTACAATCTAGAAACAGACTCACAGAAGGCAATACAGGGAAGGAGGGAGATGGAAGAAGATATAAACAAAGAGAAAGGTTTTTTTAAATTTCAGTTACCTGTACTAGGATTAATTATAACAGGATATAACAGCAAGGAAGAAGTGCCACATTAAAAAAGAGGCATCCTATGGAACTCATTGCCCCGAGATGGTAAGCTAGGCAGTCACAGGTATAACTGAATAGCTGCTCAGTAGACCTTAACTCTGGCTGCATCCTTCCCCCAGATGTTAGTCTACTGCATTCATTTTCCTATTCTGTGCATTCAGCTGAAAAGAAGCGGCTTCTATGTCAGAGCAGGTGGAAGATGGCCTGACAGTGACGAGAGGGTCCCTGCCTATTTTTAGATGGTTGATCTCATGTAAGGCCAGGTTGTACCAGGATAGCTGTTGTTGGGTACCAGGCAGGTTCTGTTGTCATGGCAACTGCAGTCTTCTCATCCCTAAAGAGCCTTGAAAGTAGCGCGTGGCTATTACTGTCTGAGCAGGTATAAGGATGTTTAAGGCAAATGGGCTGCAGAGTAGAGTCCTGCTAGTGAGGGAAGAAGGTTTTGTTGTGTGCTATGAATCCTGTGACACAGGGATGGGCAATCGTTGTGGGTGCAGGGGCCAATTTTCTCCTCCTGGGATACTTTGGGGCCACATGGAGTATCCGAAGTGAAACTCTCAAGTGTTTGGAAGTCCACCTGATTTTGGAAAAACAGCTTTTGGGGAGGAGATGTTAAGAAGTGCAGGACAGGCTTTGCAACATGTTTAAAAGGCGAATGGCTGGCCTAGAAGCTTCCAGGAAATGCATTCATCTCTTTTCTAGAGGGTGGGGTCTGGGGAGACTTTGGGTCTGTGAGGAACTGCAAAAGCAATCTCTGGGCCGTGCTCTGCTTGCCCCTGCTCTGATAGGTATGGATGACGGCAAGGTGCAAGTCTTCCTTGTAGGCCTTTGGACCAGGATTCAGTAGCAGTAGATTTCAAGGGCACCCAGAAGGTGTAGCTATGGAAGAGAGAGGAGATATTGCACCACCATGTAAGAATTCTACCCCCTCCTCCAATTAAATATCCTGCGGTCCCCAAATTTCTAGCAGTGCAGAGGGTGAGATATTAAACCTAGTTCATACACGGAACTCTTACATTTGCCGTGTTCTCATTTGCTCAACAGCTGTGCCTGCCACTTTTCTCTGAATACCTGAATTGTATTTCTAAATACTCAGCTGAAGTTTTCAGTTGCTGCAATGCTGGAAGTGCGGAGACTGACAGGAGATTTCATCGGGGAGCACCATTCTTATTGAGGAACAACGCGTTTGTTTTGTATCCTGGGCAGAGACAACAAAAATGCTGCTGTTCCTTCCCGTATTTTGTGGCTTTCTAGTTCCCACTGTTTACCATTCCCTCTGCCCCGCTGGTCATTTATGTGTACATACACCCGCCTGTTAACTGAAGATGAACTTTTCTCAGTCTCATATGCAGATTTGTCAGGGGGTTAATATATGTGTTTGAAAGAATAAAGTATTCCTGATGATGTCCTTGGGTTAGGGATTAGAATGGGCCAAGGACGTCATCAAACAAGAAAGGGCTGTCAAACTTTTGGTACCAGCTAGGTGTCTGCTCACATTTACAAATAAGAGAAAGGTTTTTTTTTCCAGGTCTCTTTTGGGTAGTGTCTTCACAGCATGTCACAATGAGCAGCAGATCTTTGTTGTTGTGTGCCTTCACAACAGGGTTTCTGACATATGGCGACCCCAAGGCAATCCTATCACGGTTTTTTTCTGGGGCTGAGAGTATGTAACATGCCCAAGGTTACCCAGTGGGTTTCCATGGTCAAGTGAGGAATTGAATCCTGGTCTCTAGGGTTGTAGTTCAGCACTCAAACCACGACAGCACACTGGCTCTCAGTACATGTTACTGGTACTAAATTCTGGTTGACCGGTAAACTTTGCTTACTTAAAATGGGAAAATATTCCTGGTCTCACATCTGAATGCAATATAAAAATGTCACATTCTGAATGTCATACAAAAACTTCAGTGAGACGTTTTGGGAGACGCAAACTTTTCTTTGAGTAACAAGAAGTCTTGAAGTTCTTAGCTTTAGTAGCTAAAGACTGAAGAGTCGCAACTTGAAAATAAAGTTTTCCTGTATCTGAGACGACGGCCTCTTCAAAGACCAGATTGGAAGCAGCTGCCATCTGCTGTAGTTTATGAGTCTGACACAGGACTTTTGGGGGCTGGGGAGTTGGGCAGGCAACTTCAGTCAGAACAGATCCAGGGGCATGGATTTTTTGACTCGAGGGAGACGACATTGTATTGCCCGATGAGATAGACAGAATCTCAAGGAGCACATTGACAAGTCTTTACATGAGTTATTTCAAAAGCGAGTGGACTCTGCTGAGCTCTGTATTCCTTATCAGAAATATTGTCTCAGTAGCAAAATATATTTTGGCAAAAAGTTGATTATTAATCCACTTTCCCGGTTCTTTTCCCTCTCTCCTTTGCACAGATTTTTTTAAAAAAAGAATCCAGTTCTTTACATTTATTTTATTTACTTAATTTATGTCATGAAATAGTTAATTTATAGCTTGCCTGTCTTCCAATATGGAACCCAAGAAGGCTTACAATACAAATTAAAATAAATTATGGCTAAAACACTCCCTCTCTCTCTTTTTTTCTCTCTTTCCGTCTACATTTGAAGATAATCTCTTTTAAAAAAATAAAAAATAATCAAATTAAAACAGTTACACACATTGAAAGCATAATGAAAGTACAAATACCGTCCAGCCCATTAATAAAGCCTCTGCCACTGCCAATTAACATCTGGAGGCCTATGTAAATAAAAGAAACCAGGAGGAGCCAAACAAGCCTCCCATTCCAAAACCAGGGAGCAGCCACTGAGAAGGCTCACTTTCATGGCCTCACCAGATGAGCCTGGGAGGGTGATGAGGTGGACGGAAAGGCTTCCCACAAAGACTCTTATCGGATTTCCGCACGAGGCTGTTATAGAGCTATGATTCCACTTTCAACATCCTATGGAATCCTGGGGTTTGCTGTTTTGGGAGGGGCCAAGTGGCCCCTCCCGAAACGGCAAACCCCAGGATTCCATAGAATGTTGAAAGTAGAATCATAGCACTACAACAGCCTCGTGCGGAAATGGGCTTAGACTCAGGCAGGCTCGGACAGGGGCCTTTCAAATAGTCTGGACTTAAGCTGTATGGAGCTTTACAAGTCACAACCAGTATTTTGAAATGTGCCCAGAAACAGACCGGTAGCCAGTGAACCTGTTCAACAAGGGAGTAATAGGTTCCCTGTAATCAGCCCTGGTCAACCATCTAGACGTAGCATTTCGTACTGGCCGAGGTTTCTGAACAGTTTTTAAAGGCGGCCCTGTGTAAAGTCTGTTACAGTATGCCAGTGGGGTTTCATTGAGACACGTGTTACTGTGGCCAGATCTAACCTTTGCTAAAGCTGCCGCGAGGGGAAAGGAAGCTGGATTGCATGAGAAAACACCTGGAGGCAATGCTGTGGGGAAAAGAGCAGCTCGTTTGCATATGCTTCCCAGCAGCCTTTGTTAAAGTCAGCATGACTGGTAAGAGAGCCAAATTGGATGAGGAAGCAAGTTTTTGTGCCAGGACTGTGTTCACTGTGCCACATACAGTTATATTCTAAAAAGTTATTAGGGTATGAAACAGGAATATTAACTGTGGGCGTGGAAGCAGAAGGATCTGTAGTTGTTTCCTGCCTTGTGTGTGCAGTGTTTGCATTTTTGCCCCCTAGAAAAATCTCATTGATTACAGTTGTAGCGACTATAAGCTGCTGATCCTTATAAGAGAAAGTTAACAAACCTTTTCAGTTCTTCAGTACACCGGAGAACATGAAGGCTTCCTGGGCAGAACGGAGACAGAATAATTTTTACAGCATCGACAGGAAAAAAAACTACGAAGGAAAACGAAGAGGACAGTATCGCTGAGGAAGCACCCTGGGGGAGAGTCACTCTCAGGAAAAGACCACACACACTGGGGATTCGGGCCACTCCAACAATCACTTCCTGCATCTTCCTAAAGATAACAGTGGTGAAGAAGCCCAAATGGGAGCATACTTGTCTGGCCTCTGTTGTGCAGGCCCCCTGCCGCCGCCGCCACCCCGGTGCAGGCAGGCAGCACTCTTGTTCGTCGCCAACATCTTGCTGGGTGGGTGGCTGATGCTGCAGGAGGACAAGGGTGGTGGGGAAGAGGCCAGTGCTGCAGCAACCAGGGCTGTAACAGCAGTGCCAGGAGGGACCTGCTTTCCAGTTGCTTGCCCCACAGCACGAGCAACATGGGGGCTTATAGCTCCAGCACCTGTGGTAGCTACAGTGCCAAGCTTATGAGCCCCTTGAGAGCTCATACTATATTATTATTGTTATAATAACAATAATTATTATTAATCATATCATAACAGGAGTGTCCGCATTTTCATATTTCTCCCTTCTCTCCAAATTTAAAGATCCTTGATGAGGAACTTTAAATAACCATTTGAGGCACTTTAGGTTTTTAAATCTTGAGTTAAGTCTCGGGGGTCCAAGACAACAGAGGGGGTCCCTGCTAAAGAAAAGATTAAGAACCACTACCCTACAGGCATCAGATCCCCTCTGATCTTGCAAGCTAAGCAGGGTCTGCTCTCATTAAGACTTGGATGGAAAACCACCAATTAATACCTAGTGCTATTGGCTAGATATCAGAGGAAGGAACTGGCAAAACCACCTCTGAGTATTCCTTTCCTAAGAAAACCCTATGAAATTCATGGGGTCACAATAAATTGACAGATTATTTGAAGGTAAATGCACGGAAGCTTCTAACTTGGCTGCTTTAGAGTGGGAACTGTGGACTGTCCTCTTCATGTCACTGGAAAGTTTACTGAGGTTCAAAGCAGCGGAGTGGATGCCAGGTTAGATGAATGTTGCTCTTTCTCAGTGGGCAGTTCCTTAGCGGACATTTTACACTTTGAAGTAGGAGCAGTGGATCACGCTTATTTTCTTAAACTGGTGTAATACAGAGTATGAATTTCAGGTGTCAGATTTGGGGCTGCACCACAGGCCAAAGTAGGCATGTATTCTGTTTCTTCCACAGAGGAACAAGAATCTTTGCAATGACACAATGCACCTGTGACTTAATGTGACTTAAATACATTGAGGAGTGGTGGAAGCTGCCAGCATGTAGCTAACAGTGGAAGAATGGCCAGACTGGAGTGAATACGAAGAGCTAGAAATGAGAAAAATGCTATTGTAGATAGTAAAGAATTTCGTGTCAACAGCAGCCCCTCTCACCAGTCATAATGTGGATAGAAATCTTGGGGTGATATGGCTGATAACTCTAACTTTGAAGTGTCCCCAGGAAACAACCTCAGTGCTACAGGGTTAAATGACATCACAGCTGCAGCTGCCTCCAGATACATTTGAGCTCAAAAAAGAATATCAAACTCTCAAGTTCAATCTTTCTGCGGGGCCTAGCAGTAACGGTGACAGTGATAACCACGAAGATTGGAATTTCCTCTGTGCCCAAGCCATTGTGCATAGAGAGGTTACAAAAGTTAGAATGTGGTTTAGGAGAGGATTTCACGATCCAGGTGAAGAGGAAAAAGTTGCGTGATCCAGAGCTGGACTGGTTCACTGATGTGGTCCCAGACATCAGCTCCCTTGATTCTACCAGAACTGGGGCCCCATTCTGTCATTCAGAGCAGCTTAGAGATAGGCTGCAGTACCGTGTGTGTGTTGCTTGGAAAGTGCAGTGAAGTGGACTTGTGCATACAGGAATGCGCATCATACAATGGCACCTAGTCATTGACATGTGCTGCATAATGTTGCTATTCTGCATGGGGTTGTGTAGTGCCAGTGTAATGTACCTCCTCATGCAGATATTCATGCTGCACTGAGGAGAGGTCAGGCTGCAGCCATAAAGTGAATCCACAGCAGACCTGGATATTGTGTAATACAATATCAAAGTCTATAGTGTACAATATAGAACTGTTCAGAATGTTTTCTGATAATTAAACTGAGAACAAGAAAGCACTACATAGGCCTGTTTATGAGTGGTTGCTTGTTAAAAGAAAGCAGTTCTTTGGCCACTACAGACATTGGTGATATGATATGGCTATAGGGCTGTAATCTCCCATACCTCCTATAAAGAGCTGGGAAGCAATGCAAGTAACAGGGTTATTTCTAAGGTGTTACTTTGGTGAGGCACTACTCTTAGCTGTAAGATTTCACATTTGCTTGATGCTGGACTTAGATAGGTCTTTGCACTGCATCATGGGCAGTCTCCCCCCCAATTCTACAAGTGGCAAGAATTCAGTATCTTCACAGCCACTAGAAAAATTTGCTTTTCTACTCTGCAAAATTTAGGCCATAACTACCCCTGGGGCCTTCTGCCCTGGGTGCTGAAAAAGAATCCTTGGAGAGAGGAAGATACTGCAAATGTGTGGCTTTATTCTTCTTCAACAAATAATGATTGTGGAGCATTATAGAGAAAATAAATGAATACACAATAGTTATATTTGCACAATCTCTTTTATGAAAAAACACTTCAAAGACATTCCTAGGAAAAAATGTTTTCCACAAGGCTGTTTGTACAGAGCAAGTATCTATGCACTTAAGCTGGGAAAGTAAGACCACAGTACAGCAGTGAATGTTCATTCTTAAGCTGGATGCTTTCATTTCTAGATGGAAGGCCCTTAGGATGATGGTTGATCATATCTGTAATACATCCGCTGTATTGGTAGTAAAGGATTCCAGGAGACAAGAGTGAAAGTGCTTAGCTTGGCTTCCCATCTTGATTTTTCCATTCCACATTTGTAACCTGTATAAATAAACTGAACATCCAACATCAACATCTGCAACCATCCATGGTAGGATGCACCCTGCCTTTTTGGACTTCCAGCTATCCATCTTGTGTAGAGCGGTACAAGGGAACACCACACTGTCATCACCTTGAGATGAGGGTCAAACCTATCAACGCAAGCTCTTCCTTAAGTTGCTCAGTGTCATCTGTAATGCTTCTAATTTCTTTGCAAGCCAAATGGGGGGTGGACCCTTCTGTAGCAGCAACCTTATCACCTCCAGGGTTCTTTCAGCAGTGTCAGTGGCCGATCTGTACTGTACCTCACTGGGTGAATAGCAAGTTCTTTTGGGGGATGGCTACAGAAAGAAAACAGAAGAGGAGTTCTATGATATGATTTTCAAAACAGGAATGTTAATAAATGTAAAATGAAACAAGTCAATGAAGTCAACGCCAACAGAACTTACACAATGCAATCTTCTGTGTAAGTTCTTTTGATTCACAGGGACTAAGCTCACAAGCTGGCTTTAAGGCAGCCTAATGCAAAACTCTATGCAAAGACTCTACGCCAACAGCCAGGAAAGGATTGCAGTGCTACAGGGAGCTGCATCATCTTCAGTGGTATATTTTTAACCCTGTGTCCACAAAATATAATACAATTCTTCAGACATTACAAAATCTTATTTAAGGATGCACTACAATCCTGACCCTTCCATCCGTCATTTCCTTGTTTATGGAATTGTTTAATCACATGCAACTGAATGTCTTTCATGTTTTTATCCGGCATCATCAGGAGAGCTACTATCTCTATAGCACTTGGCAATGGCATCAACTGTCATTAACAGAGGGTTCACATCTCCATTTTCAAGTGTTCATCTCAAGCTCTTTTGTGCTTGCAAGTCATCATTTTAAGCCTTGTCTGGCTTTCTTGTGAATACTGTGCATCAATACAACCTGCTTGATGACACTTCATTGCCCTGTTAATACTGAGTATTGACCAGTTTTTCTGGTGGCAGAAAATAAATCTCATCTGCCTGAAGAGGACACCTCACCCTCCCTGACAGAAAGGATGAACTGACTGAAAGAGTTGTGATCAAATAAGTGTCAAGCTGTTAAGATTGCTGAGGACCAAAAATGTCTGGCATGAACTGGCCTTAGTTTTGTTGGCATGTTTTTTATCACCACTCTTAGCACTGTGTAAAAATGAAAGCAAAAGTGACAGTGGACACCATTAAGGCTTTCTGCATTCACGCTCCCACCCAAGTGCAACATACCTCTGAGGTCAGGGCCTTTTGCCTCTCTGCTGTGGCCTCCAGTAAGTGGGAGTTAAGAAGAGCATTTTCCCTTTTCATTCGCTCTGCTCTTGCTTCTGCTGGTTCTTCTATATGGAGGGTCTGAGAGGTAAGGCACAGGAAAAGTGAACTGTTAAAAGCTGTTTCTGCTACTATACAAGTTAAAAGAGTAATGAGCTTCAAACTATTCTTAATTCAGTTGACTCTAGTTGTGTGCACATACTCCGAACCTCACCATTCGGTGAGTATCAGCTTCCAAACAAAGCTTCCACAATATTCTGAATCTAGCTTTGTGCAGCTGCAATTATCACACTAATTTTCAAAGGTTAATAAATGCCTGTTCTGTTGTCAAGTGTGATATAAAAATGTCAAATATGTCTGTAGAACTACACAGAAGCCCTACAGAAATATTTTTTTGATAACTGGATGGCCTTACAAGTATACAAAGAAAAAAAATCTGTCTTGTCACTAGATCAAATTCTGCAATAAACAAGGTGTGTAGGCTGCAAAGACAAAGCTTCTGGATTATGCTCCTAGATTTGATAAAGACTGTTGAGTTGTAAACTCACTATGGCTGCCATCCTTCATCGGTTTGCATAGCGTAGTAGTTCTGCATGCAGACTTACACTAGGCTGACCGATATGATGCCTGCAGTCTTACTGCACAGCCTCTGAAGTCCTCTTGCATGGTCATTTTGTGTCTTAGGGGGAGCAGGCAGCATAGCAGAAATATATGGCTATGTCCCCATGGCCAGATGCAGAATGACTACAACAGGCTGAGAACTGCTAAGGTCCTTTGGAGGTGTCAGTGGTGCTGTAAACATTCCCCGTCGGGCTACAAGGACATAGCATGACACCGTGCTGATTCAGTCCATTTCCCATGAGGCATGGAAAGGCTGGGCTGGGGGAGGGGGGCGTCAGAGGTTATGCAGGTGGGATGGGGAGCTCTGGATGTTGCAAGGGGAGAAAGGTAATACCAATTTCCACAGCCCCCAGAAAGGAATATACACTAGTGTAACGGAAATTTCTGTGTGCATATACCACTAACAGAATGCCAGCTATAGTGCTAAACAATATAGGAAACAACAGCAAAAAATGCATGTTTGTTTAGGAAAAATTAATTTTAAAATAAAAAAATCTGACAGCAGACAGCATAAATTTTACTGAAAAACTACCTTTGAGAGGAAGCCAACAACTTTGCTTTTGATTTCTTCAGAGTTAAGACATTGGGGAAGAATATCCTCATGGCTTGTTTCCTTCATATAAAACAAATAAAATGAAGGCTATTATCCAACCCAACTTGGTTATTCAATTATTTTAATGAGGTAAGGGTCTAGGTGAATAAAAAAATTCAATAAACTATTGGAAATATTTGGCACTTGTGGAACTTAGAACAAATGTGCATAGAATTTAATGATAAATCAAGGTACTAAAGCTCAGGTTTCTAAATCTTCTCTGTCTTCTGGGATCTTCATTTCCCATCAAAACACTTATTTTAATGCTGCTATTTTAAAATTCTATACAAGTATCTCCACCAAAGGAAGCCTGAACACAGAGCAAAAATTACAATTAAAATGCCAATTCAAATGAGTTCTTAAGTACAGGCTTAAAACTGCTGAATTCTCCTCTGGATTGGATGCCTTTTTCTCCTTAAAAAGTGATATTAATGGGGACAAAAGAAGTTCCTCTTACCTCTGCAAACTGAATGAATACCTCTATGGCATGCTGTTGAATCATCCAGTTATTCTGGGCCAGCAATGTAGACAACAAACCACATAGCTCAGGCAGAACCTGTTCCTAAAAAGGATTATAACACCAAAGTTACTGTCTGAGTTTTTAATATATGCATTTTTGTGGGAATCATAATGAAAAAAATTAAAAATCCAAATATAATTCCCAGGATGACAATTTTAAAAAAATCTCAAACAGTCTTGTTCAATTAGCATTTCCTACCTCCAAAAACAAACTGGGAAACAAGCCGGCACTATATTGTCCCACTTTCAATATTCATACATTCATTTATACTGACCAATTACACTCAAAAGGGAAGTAAATGAAAAGTTGCTAGTTATCTATAGCAGCACCCTTTTAGTAGCATGCATGCACCTGTATGGTTTATATGTGCACTATGTCTCTTTCTGGACAGAGTATATGGTTTTGTTCTCTAGCCTTTTGCACTCTGTTTCAAATCTCTTCCCCCAGCAGCTGTCAAATCCCTGCAAGGGATTATCAGTAAGATAGAGTGAGAGACGAGAGCCAAGTGAGATGATGACATGGCTGCTCTAGATTCTCTGGTGAAGGAAAAGGAGGGTGCATGCTATCTGTGACTGCACCTTTGTTTTGTCCCCCACTCCACCCCAAAGTGAAGCCAGCTGCTTTTTCATCATCTGAACTGCCTTCCCCCTCTCCTCCCCACTGGTAACTAGCAAAAGGAGAGCCACTCCAAAGATTTGACAGCTGCCAAGGCACAGAGAACTCTCTAGCTGAACTCAGAGATAGTCACTACAAATCCCAGTGTAATTTAAAAGTACAGTCAGCCCTCCACATTTGCAGATTTCACTTTTCCGGATTTGATTATTCACAGATTATCTGCTGTCACCTCTGCTGCCTCCCTATGCCATTTTTAATAGGGACTGCAAGCCTCATGAGACTGAGAACCTGAGAACGAGGCTTGTAAGTCCCTATTAATAATGGTGTGGGGCAGCAGTGGGGGTGGCAGTAAGCCCCACCAGCCACCTACTTCTGCCTTGTGAAGGAACCCTGATGCCTCAAAGAAATCCATGGTGGGTGGAATATGGTGATCATACTTTTTTGTGCGTTAAATATGGTTTGAGAGGGCCTAGAGTTATTCATGGTTTTTCTACTTTCACAAGGTCCTGTGCCCCTAACCCTAGCAAATATGGAGGGATGACTGTAACATATTTCTGACTCTAGCAGAATAATATTACTTCAGTCTGTGCCTATTATGTAGGCTTTATAATACTATTTGGAATTCTTACGATGAATATGCTTTGGTCTTACTTCTCACTCATAAATAACACCCAGAGCAAATGATAGAGTAACAGTCCAGTGTAGCTACCTGGAAGTCTGGCAGAATAAAGGTTTTCCCCATTGAGGAGAGAAAATCTAAGACTGCAAAGAGAACATCGTCTGAGGGATTCTTCTGGATGAGGGAAGTTTGCAGTGTCAATATCTATAAGAAGAAAGAATGTCTGAGATTCCCCATCAAAAAAACAGGAAATGCTGCTCCCCCCACCCCACTGCATGAGTTCCCTGTTTTTATCAGCCTTAAACATAGTGTCACTTTTCTTACCTGGATTAGCAACTGGGGCTCTATCATATGGATGAAGAGCTGCAGAAGTCGGAACATCAAGCAAAAGGCCTGCTGTAGATGGGGCAGACTGGACACCTTCATCAGAAAAAAAGAACTTCTTATGGCCCTCAAAGAAACCAACTTACAGTTAAATAAAAAAGTTAAAAATTGTGGGAACAACAAATTGTACGTTTAACACCACTAAAGTCAGGTGGGGCTTTCAGTCTCTGAGGCAGGACCGTGGAAGGCAAACCAAAGAAATCAGTTGCTCTTAATTACTACATATTCATTTTTTAAAAAAACCTATTTAAAAATCCACAGCGTATGTACTTTCATATACTGGAAGTGTGAATTCAGGTCAGGTTAATTTTACATCGCCACTGGCTGCTGCCTTCTAACCCAGTTCCTTTAGAGGAATATTTGTTGAAGGAGATAAAGAACAGGTTGCTTACCTATAACTGTTTAACTGTAAATCTTCAAATGGCCATCTGTCAACTCAAATATGTGCATCCTGTGTCTGCACAGAGACACACATGGACTTTTCTAGAACTGAGTAACTATTTGTGGGTGTCCCACCTCCATACCTCATGTTTGTGGTTAAGAGTTAGCGTTGGTTTTTCATAAACAAAATATGCCAGACTACTCTTACCTCTCTTTAAAATAGAATTACAAGCTCAGTAAAAAAGAGGAATGATGTGGAGGTAGCCTATGTTGATTTCAGTACAGATTCTGACAAGGTTCCCCACAACATTCTTCCAGACAAGCTGGTAAAATGTTGGCTTTTGTTAAGCAACTGGTTGATTGAGCCAAAGAGTGCTGACCAGTGGTTCTGTCAGGGTTAACTCCCAGCCCCTGCTTATCAGCCAGCAAGGGAAGGAAAGTGATAGTACCTGCCAAGAAGGAGGAAGAAGAGGAGGCGGCGAGGAGTGTCCAGAGCTAACAAACTAGTAGTAACGCTGAGCCAAAAGCCAAAGTGGACAGGTTGGTTACCTGTAACTGGAGTTCTTCGAGTGATCATCTGTAAACTCACACACGTGGGTCATCTGCGCCTGCGCAGTACTGATTAAGGAAACTTCTAGAGCTCTAGGCCTAGTATTTTGGCGGGAACCCCACCCTCTTCCCCTGCGGCTATAAAAGGCCATCTGGCACCCGTGTACTCAGTTCCTTGACCACTGCAAAGTTCTGGCACAAAGGTGCAACAGGACACGAAGAGGGGAGGAAGGGTGGAATTGTGTGAGTTTACAGATGACCACTCGAAGAACTCCAGTTACAGGTAAGCAACTTGTCCTTCTTCTTTGTGGTCTTTGTAACTCACACAAGTGGGTGACTGGCAAGCTTACATCACAGGAGGTGAGAGTGTCATGGAACTCCTGTAGGACAGCATCCAATAGTAATATTGAAACCAATGCTAGGCACAACAAGCCAAAGTGGAGAGAGCATAATTACCCAAAGTTCATAATGCTGTGGAGGACAACACTGCTTTGTCAAAGGCAACATCTCTAGAGGTTCTCTGGTCAATTCTATAATGAACTGCAAAGGTAGCAGGATGTGACCAGATCGCCGCTTTGCAAATGTCCTGTAGAGGTACGCCTCTAAGGAAAGCTGCGGATGCAGAGAGAGCTATGGTGGTGTGACTCCTGATGTGAGAAGGTGGGTCTCTCCCTGCGAGTTCGTAAGCAAGGCGAATGGTGGAGGCTACCCAGTTGGAGAGATGCTGAGAAGAGAGTGGAAGGCTTTTCTTAGAGGAGGAGTAGCAAAAAAAGAGTCTCTGAGATTTCCTAAACTCTGTAGTACTTTGGACATAGAAGGCCAAAGCCCTTCGTGTGTCTAGTGTGTGAAGGTTGCGCTCTAGGTCAGAGGTGGGGTTAGGAAAAAAAGAGCGAAGGACTATGTCCTGGTTAAGGTGAAAATCAGAGACAACCTTGGAAAGGAATGTGATGTCTGGCCTTAGGACTACCCTGTTATAGTGAAAACACTATTACATCCACTCTCAGTGCACACAGTTCACTAGCACACCTGGCCAATGTGATTGCAACTAAGAAGGCAGTCTTCCAGGAAAGGAGGCGAAGGTCTGAGGTAGCCATGGGTTCGAAAGGACACTTGGAGAGCTGTGAGAGGACCAGGGACAGGTGCCAACCTGGTGTAGGAGGACGAACGGGAGGGTGGGGGTGTTTATAGCCCTGAAGGTACCTGCGCACCAAGGGATCTTGAAAGCAGGAGGGTCTACCTTTCCGCTGAAGATAGGAGGAAATTGGATGGAGGAAAGGGAAAAGCTGTTGTCAGCTAGAGATGAGAGGAAATCCAGGAGATGGATAATGGTAAAGAAGTTGATGTCGAGGCTCCTATCCTGGAGGAAGGTTTTGAACCTCGAGAGCTTGTAAGAGTAGGATTGAACAGTCGACAGCTTGTAGGCTACTTCAATTACTCGCTGGACAGCTGGTGGAAGAGAGGTCAAGGGAGGAAGTTCCAAGCTGTCAGTTTGAGATGATCGATGTCTGGATGCCTCACGGTACTGTCGTTCAACGTTAGGAGGTCCAGTTTGGGTGGCAGCGTCCGATACTGTCCCTTTGAGAGTAGGAGGAGAGGGGCGAACCAGGGTTGACGGGGCCACCACAGGGTGATCAGGATTGCCAAGGCCTTGTCTCAAGCAAGTTTCTCGACGACCTTTGTGATGAGAGCAATGAGGGGAAAGAGTTAAATCAAGGGGCCTTTCCAGTGGAAGAGAAAGGCATCCCCCAGAGAGCCTTTGCCTACTCCACCCCTGGAGAAGAAGAGGGGGCATTGTCTGTTGAGGGGGAGGCAAAGAGGTCGATTGAGGGAGTGCCCCAGTCTCTGAAGAGGTGTGCCAGAGTCTCAGTATCGATCATCCATTCGTGGGAGGTCAAGCTGGAATGACTGAGATGGTCCGCCCAAACGTTCTCGATACTGGGTAGGTGGTGAGCTAGAGGGAGAATCCGGCGGGGGAGACACCAATTCTAGAGATGGAGGGTGAGGTTCAAGACAGTTGGGGATCTGGTAGTGCCCTGTTTGTTGATGTAGTAGGTCACGGTGTTGTTGTCTGTCAAGATTTGGATGGTATGACCCAGGACCGTATCCTCAAAAGCTCTCAGAGCTTTGATGACAGCAAGCATTTCGAGGGCATTGGTGGAGGTGATGGTGGAAATGAGTCCATCGACTGCTGACGGAGAGGTGGCCTATGTGGGCTCCCCATCCTTCCTGGGATGCATCGGTGGAGAGGGCCATTGTTGGTTCTGGGATGTGAAACGGGATGCCTCTGAGGAGATTGGTGGGATTCTTCCACCAAAGAAGAGTTTGAATCACATGTCTGGGTACCAAGAGGTGACGAGAAGGGTTGTCGAGGATCAGGTCGAAGGCGTTGAGAAACCAGCTCTGCAGGGGTCTCATTCAGAGCCTGGCAAAGGGGACAACCGCTGTCGTCGAGGCCATGAGATCTAGGAGGACTTGTATGGAGTGAGCGGTGGTGTGTTGATTCCTTTGAAGGGGTGAGATGGCTTTGGCAAGGCAGGCGATCCATTCCTGGGGAGGGAAGGCCCATTGGCGAGTGGAGTCGAGGACAGCGCCGATAAATCGAAGTCGGCAGGTTGGGAGGAGATGGGACCTGTTGAAGTTGACAGCAAGGCCCAGAGCGACGAGCAAGTAAAGGGTGTCTTCAATGTCAAGAAGGAGCTTGTGTCGAGAAGGAGTGACGATTAACCAATCATCGATGTAAGGAAAGAGGATGACTCCGCACTATCGGAGAGTTGCTGCCATGACCGCCATACATTTCGTGAAGACTCTGGGCACTGTGTTCAGTCCGAAGGGGAGAACACGGAATCTGTACGCCCTCCTGCTGATGGCAAAGGCAAGGAATCTCCTGTGCTCCTGTCAGATGCTGATGTGAAAATAGGCATCTTTGAGATCGAGTGTGGAGAGCCACGCTCTCTCTGTCAGGAAGGGGAAGATGGATTTCAGGGACACCACTCTGAACTTTCAAGGCTTGATGACACAGTTGAGTCCTCGGAGGTCTAGAATCAGTCTGAGGCCGCCATCCCTCTTCGAGACCAGGAAATATCTGGAGGAGAATCTGGTTCAAAGGGAACTGAAGGGAATGGCTTCTATGGCACCCTTCCTTCGGAGGACTCAGATCTCTTCGACAAAGGAGAGAGAGGGATGGGTGATTCTGATATGACCAATGGGAGGTAAGGAGACGAACTCGATTGCGTATCCCCTGGATACGATGTTGAGTACCCAGGTGTCTGTCGTTATCCAGGCTCAGGCATTGAGGTGTTTTGCGCGCTTGGAGCCAAACATGGCGTGGGAAGACGAGGTGGACTCGGTGGGAGGAGGAGAAGCGTTGGAGGCAGTGTCTGAAGAGGACGTAACAGTGAAGGAAAGGCAGCGGAGTCATCCTCTGTGGCGTCAAACTTGACGTTTGGGAGGGTCCATCTTTTTCTTATAAGTTTTTGAGATCAAGGGGGTGGGCAACGGGGGGATGGTACTGAGAGCTGAGAGGAGCGCTGAGGTATGTATGAAGGAAAGGGTTGTCGAGATGGTTGATGGAACCTACGGTACCAATAACGGGATGGTTGGGGAAGCTGTACTTCCGGACTGAAGAACGCATCTTATGGGTATGCTCCAGCTTCTCATCCGTTGCAGCATTAAAGAGGCCCGCCAAGTCAAATGGGAAGTCCTTTACCAGATTTTGGGAGGACGGAGACAGGCCCAAGGAACAGAGCCAAGAATGTCGGCAAAGGGTCACTGAGGCAGCAAAGGCCTTGGCAGCACAGTCTACGATATGGCAGGCAGTCATTATCTCTTGGTTGGAAAGATGTTGAGTCTCCCCAAGGAAGACGTTTGCAATTCGCCTCTGGTCTTCAGGGAGACGGGCGATGAAGACTCTAACCTTATCCCATAGCCACTGGTCGTAGGCAGCCATCCAGGTATCGTAGTTGCACATCTTAAAGATGAGGGCTGCGTTAGAGTAGCTCTTACGACTCATGGAGTGCAACCGTTTGCCTTCCTTATCGGGCGGGGTTGCCTGGAGGGATTGGGAGCAGCGTATCTGGTGGTTTGTCATTGGGGCAAAGAGCCGACTCCAAAGAGTTAGACAGAGAGCTGGAGAGGGATCAGCTGGTGTGGAGTAGAGGGGAACGGTCCCTGGAGTCATCGTGATCATGAAGACAGGGAGAAGCCCGTGGCAGAGGTGCAGAGGTCAAGGGACGGTTCTCTGGTAGGTCTGGATCAGGGTGAGGCTGAGATCGTTTAGCAGGAGGAAGGGACACTGAGATCAAGTGTGCCAAAGTCAGAGAATGGGGGCAATGACAGGTAACCACCTCCTCATAATATCTATGCCTCCTATGGTGGCAACATGGGAGGTAGATCACTTCTGAGGAGTATTCATTGGAGGATCGGGAGGGTGAGTAATAGATGTAAGTACGGTGTCAATGGGATCGAGAGCGGTCTCAACATGGGGAGCGTCGGTATGAGAGCAACGGGATCAGCCCGAAGACCAATACCGATCGAGAATGGCGTCGAGATGGAGAGCGGCGGTGGTGCCAATGTCGAACCGTTGATCTCAAGGAGGATCGAGAGTGTTCCCGAGAACAATGCTGGGGTGACCAGGAAGGCCAAGTGCAAGGAGGAGGAGGAGGAGGAGGAGTGGTGTCCCGGGGTTGGTCACCAACAAGAGGTAGTGCAGGCCCGGTGTCATCTATGGATTCTCTTGGGGGAGGATCCGTAGGAACAAGGTCAACTATCTATCCCTCAGAGGGGTGTGAGTGGAGAGATGGAGAGCGAGAAAGTGGGCTAGTCTCCATCAAGGGCTGGAGTGTCTGAGTGGAAGGCTGTTCCGCGGGGCCTGTTGACGTTGACTCTGAGATAGTTTCAACAGTTAGCGGCTCCGGGTGATGGGTGCGTGTTGACCGCTCCTTGTCTTTGCGCTTCCAGGCCCTAGCTAACTCCTTCTCGATGGACCTGCCTGGAGTGGCAGGGTGTGGTAGAAAGGACGCTGTCGAGGTCGAAGGCCTAGACCTCGAGGAGTGAGCCCCTCTCAAGGAAGTTTGTTGAGAGAGGGCTGGAGTTGGGACTGAAGCTGCCTGATCCTGTGGGATGTCCTTGCAGGAAGGACGAGTAGACGGCCTTTTAGAGATGGAACTGCCCAGCGTCTTCTTCAAGGAGTCCATGACCGGAAGCCTCCTGGACGAAGTTGAAGGCACCGACGGGGCAGAAGTCATAGACGAAGTGGAGGCTGAGGGAACAGTATGGGGCTTTAGAGCCTGTTCATAGAGAATGGCTCGAAGTTGAGCTTCTCTGTTCCTCCAGGTCTGTGCAGTAAAGGCCTGACGGTGGGTACAAGCTGAAACATTGTGCGTTTCACCAAGGCAGATGAGGCAGCAAGAGTGCCTGTCACAGTCAGATATCTAGGCGTTGCACGATCAACAGCGCTTAAAAAACGCTGTCGATGCCATAAACTAGGAATGGAGTCGATCAAAGACGAGGTCAAGGATTGCTGAGGTCGACACCAGAAGAAGAAGAGAAGATGATACACGAGAAGCTCCGATAACCAGCAGTGCAGCAGAAAAAAAAGGAATGGAGTACACAGGCGCCAGGCAGGCTTTTACAGTCGCAGGGGAAGAGGGCGGGGTTCCCACCAAAATGTTAGGCCTAGAGTTCTAGAAGTTTCCGTAGTCAGTACTGTGCAGGCGCAGATGACCCACTTGTGTGAGTTACAGAGACCACGAAGAAGAACAAGGTTAGTCCAAGAAAGTCAAGAATGCTGAACATCTGTCCAAGAAGTCAGAAATGCCAGAATGCAAGGACTGTGGGAGCTTGAGTAGCAATTTGCCACAAGCAAAAAGCAAGCCACGCCGACAGACTTAATAGGGAGAACAGGTGTTCTTAATTAGCATCCTGTCTCTTTAATCTCAGCAAAATAGCTTCCTTCTGAGCAGCCCTCTTTTGCCTCCTCAGGTGAATCTAATTCCCCTAAACCATCACTGACCTTTCTCCCTCTGGCTGTAAAATCTCTGTCTCAGCTTGCCTTTCAGAAGGTGGAGGCTCCAGTAAGATAGATTGCTTTATCACAGGTATTGGCTGTATGGTCTCTGTTTCTGGCAAGATAAATTCCTCCTCAACCTCCTCTATCATGGGTTCCAGACAGCAGTGACTAGCTCTTGTTCAGTGTATTTATGAATTAGTTGGGTGAAGGAATAGAAGACATGTTCATCAAATCTTCAAATGACACCAAATTAAGTAAGGATAGCCAATACTAAGAAATAGAATCAGGAACCAAGATGATCTGAACATGAATGGATAACTGAACCATATATGAATAGGACTGTGCCTAATGATGCAAGTTGAAAGGACATTCAGGTGCCCATATATATGTTCAGATGTAAAAAAGAAAGTCCAGAACTTTCCAGTGCATATAACAGGAACATGGAACACGAAAGCATGAATCAGGAAGTTAAATATTGTAAAATGTATAATAAAATATATAAACATACTAATATTTGGTGTGAGTGAGCTAAAATGCACAGGGATGGGGAATTTTCAATCAAGATATTACTGTGGAAATAATAAGAAGAAACAGGCTGGCATTCATAGTGAGCCAATATGTAAGAAAAGCAGATAGGAGTTACAATATAAAGTCTGAACAAATAATGTCAGTAAAACCAAATGGAACAGTGCAGTAAACATATTCAGGGGTAGTCTTGATGGCCATGCAGCAAAATACAACAAAATCCAAAATCCACAAAACAGTAATATCTTTCATGGGCCAAGTAAAAATACAAAATACATCATGCAACTTTCAAAACTTCACTTCAAAAGATTGCATGATGTATCCTGTGCTTTTTAGCTGGCCCAGTAAAGGTACTGTAGATTTTGGACAATGCAGTACGTGTTCCCATACTGTTCAGAAAATGATTCCTACATTGCTGCTCCTGTGGTTGCTCAAAAGGCTATGGTGTGCCCTAATATGTGCACTAGAGGTGTTGGGACTGATTAGCTCTGGAAGATTATCTATTCTTCTGGGCAGGCACAAGATTCACATAGGAGAGCCATCAAGACAACAAAGGAAAACACTGATCTGTGTGACCATGAAGAAAAGACCATGAAGAAAAGTCTGATAGAAAGGGAATCCATTCATCTGAAATGTGGTGCTGATGAAGCTTGTCGATACCATAGACTCCTAAAAAGACAAATAAATGGGTCCTGGAGCAAATCAAGCCTGAACTCTCCCTAGAAGCCAAGATGACTAAACTGAAACTGTTGCACTTTGGCTATATCATGAGAAGACATGATCTATTAGAAAAGACAATAATGCTTGGTTAGCAGAAGGCAGCGAGATAAGAGGAAGGAGCACATTACATGTGGATGGACTCAATCAAGGAAGCCATGTCCTTGAGTTTTCAGGACCTGAGCAGGGCTCTTGACAACAGGGTCTCTCATTCATAGGGTCTCTATAGGTCAAAGGTGACTTGATGGCAATTAACAACAAATGGTGACTGAGACCAAACACCTTATACATTACAATTAGCTGCAATTCATATCGTACTTCATATCATAAATTGAATTCAATGTAGAATTAGGTTGGGAAAGTCTTTTTCACCTGATGCCTACTTGACTATGGAAAAAAACAGAAACTACAGCTTTTCTGTCTCTTTTAGGCATATAAGAGAATATTCGCTGTGTTGGGGATGATAGGAGTTTCAGCCCCACGGAAAAGCAGCGGAAAAACCAGAGTTCAGCGAGCCAGCAGCAGCAGCCTTATTCCCCAGTAAGGATACTCACACACAGAGGAGTTTCTTCCAAAACAGGAGGCACTTTATCTTGCAGCAAAGTTCCGTTATATACAAAACATAGGACAGACAGACAAAAGCTTGCACCAGGCACCAGGTTGGTCAACACACAAATACATACTGGCGTTGCTTTGTTATATACATATCTACAACCAATCAGGTAGAGGTTTGCACACCTCCCTCTACCATCTGCACACGACCCCAGTTTCTTATGCAACCTTGCAATTACCCACAGCTGGGGCATGATGCAACATCTTTGCAGTGGGCTGATCATTTTCCCAGGGTTCCCTGCCTGGAATCCCTGACATGCTGTCCAAAGCTGGCAACAAATACTGTCACATACACAGCAAGGAAAGTACTAAAATGAGTTACAACAACATGCTCTTGCTTTACAGAAGTATCAATAAAGCCTACTAATCATGCCCTCTACACCTACTCTGGACCAACATGGAATTCCTCCTGTATGCTCTCTCACTAGAGGAGGGTAGAGTTGTACTTACTTTCCTGATGTATCATCTCTCTTGTGTGAACATTAGAACAACACAATGTAGCATCTCATAGAATGAGAATTTTCTCACCTCTGTAGCATGTAGAACTGCCAAGAACTGGCCAAGAGTTCCAACAATAGCTGTCTGCTGTTCTGTCTCCAGCGTTTCTCCAGCAGTGTGGCAAACAGATAGCAAGGCAGAGAAAGCAATGTTCTGGTAGAGAAAGGGACATTGTGGAAAGTCAGGAACGCTTCATGAGCTGAGCTTCAACAGCGTAACAGCAACTATAACAAGGACCCTTAGTGGAACAGTTTAGGTAATTAGACCCACAGTGGCAACTTTTCTAAAAAATTCAGGTATTAACTATTTTATATATGACAATAATTAAAGCAAATTAACTAATATTTATTCTGGCTGTATCTTCTCATCCTTCACTCTTTCATTCTCATATGCAAAGACAAAAAATTATGATAGATTTCTGTCCACTGAAGGAATAAACAAATATTCCTCCACAGTATTCTCCTTGTATTTGAAAGTCCTGAAATGTTACAGAGGAACAACTTTGCAGAAAAAAACAAGGGATTTTTGTGTTAAAAATGCTTTCTGATGTTGGTTTTTTAGCACACAAACACTGTGTGAAAATTATAATTCAATAGGACAAGAGTATCCTAATGAGAAGTTTTAGTTCACTAGCAGAAACCTGTTCATAGAAGCCTTTTTCTTACCACTTGTGGAAATTCCTCTAAAGATCTTTCACTGCTCAGCCACTCCTGACATTGTGCAAATCCTGCAACAAAAATCTCATGGGCAACCTGTTGCCTGAGCAAAGGTGTAAGGGCCTGGACAGAAAGATGCTGCCATAACAGCAGGTTCTCTTTATCTTTAGGAGGAAATTTGTCAGCAAACTTCACCTGCAAAGAGAGGAAGACAATATCAGAAAGAGCATGAAAGAACTCAATAAGCTGCTTTATAATGGGAGGAAATCCTCAGTTTGTGAATAAAAACTTAATAATTTACATTCTTAATTTGACATAATCAAATTTATATTTAATATTAATTAAACTTAATATGAAGAATTTACAGTGATTCCTCTACTTTTGCAGAGGTTAGGGGTGCAGGACTCCTGCAAAAGTGGAAAAAACACAAATATCTCTAGCCCTTCCCCCAAACTGTATTTAACACACACACAAAAATCCCTGTATTGGTGAGGTGGCTGGGCCAGGCCACATGTCTGTTCCCTCATGCACTCACTTGCTTGGGTGGGTGGGTGTGTGGGCGGGAAGGGGCTGGGATCGGGGGAGTGGGAGGGGTCTCCAAGGCAGATGGAGAGAGTTCCACCACCATAAGAGCAACTGCCACAGCCTCGTCCCACCGTTGCCACTGCCATCTTGTCCACTCGCCCTGGCTCTCTCCTCCTCCTCTCCGCTTGCCCTGATCCCTCCATCTACCCTGTGTACCACCTTTCTTCTCTCCTTGCACTTCCTCATGCCATCCCCTTCTGCCCTCCCACCCAAGTGAGTGTGGGAACAAGGACATGCGCCCTTCCTCCTCCTGTTCCTTCCCCCGCCCACCTGCCCAAGCGAGGGAGTGAGCAAGTGAGCAAGGAAACACACAGGTACACCTTCTCTCCTTGCATTGCCCCATCCCATCCCATCCCATCCCATCCCATCCCATCCCATCCCATCCCATCCCATCCCATCCCATCCCATCCCATCCCATCCCCTTCCCCGCCCATCAACTGTGTATGTGAGTGAGTACATAAGGGAACACACGTATGGCCAGGCCAACCACCCCACCAGTTTAATTTCTTCCCAGCAACCAAAAATTGGACCACTGACTAAACCTGACTAAATCGAACACAGCTCAAGATGGATACTGGTGTTATTGAAGTCCTTATTAAAAATGGTGTAGGGCAGCAGCAGAGGTGGCAGCAAATAATCTGTGGATAATCAAATTCGCGAAGGTCAAACCTGCCATTGCTACTAAATCACAAGACTTAGCTGGGAAACATAGAAATGAGGAATGTGTATTATGTTTTCCAGCATACAGCCTGCTGGAAACAGAATTCTGTATATCATATAACTAATGTAATTTGGGGAAGAAGCAGCACTGGTTGACTGGAGGTGGCATACAAACGGCAGGCAGCACCTGTAGCCCAGGGTCCATGTATTAGCCACCCATGCTTTAAAGAATCTAAGGGCCCTATCACACTACACTATTATAGTGCTATTATTCTACTTTAACTGCCATGACAACATTCTGTGGAATTCTGAGGTTTGTATTTTAATGAGGTCCAGTAGCTCTGTGGCTGAAAATTCTAAATGCTCCTCCCTAAACTGAAAATCCCAGAATTCCATACATTATTGCCATGGCAGTTAAGGTAGAATAATAGCACTATAATAGTGTAGTGTGATAGGGCCCTAAGACCAGGATATCTAAATACTTCAGTCTGCTGGATCTTGGTGACAGCTTTGGAGGCCCTACTGTATTTTCCCTGCTTCAGATGTTAGGTAACCTGTTATCAGTACACACACAGCCCACTGCAAGCCTTCACAGGAACTGGCCTCTTCTCCCCCCTCCCAAAGTTTTTAGGACAGTTTATGAAAGAAGATCATAGGTCATATAGTGCTGTCAGTTGGAAATTGTCTGGATTTCATTTTTTAAATATGCTGTTTCATTCTTTGGTAAAATGACAACAGGATTTTTATTTTTGTATGATACCCTTGACCTATATACCCTAAAGGCACCAGATCTTGGAAACTAAACAGGGTCAACCTTGGTTAGTAGTTGAATGAGACACCTCCAATGAATATCAGGTGTTGTAGGCTATATTTCAGAGGAAAGTGTTACCGCTGTTTCTAGCTCGAGCTTGTGGGATATTAAGATATAATTTTGATATCAATAATTTGGCCTTCTGTACCCATTCCTCTCCATGTGCTTGCGAGGTCCCCGGACAAGCATGCACACAGGTGTGGCCGACAATAGCCAAACCATTCACATCCTGATCTAGGCAGGCCAGTCATTGCCAAATGCAGCTTCAGGAGACCTCAAGGCAAGTACCACATTATGTATGCACGCTACTCCCCTGCCCCGTGCAGGCAGCTTGATGAGCCGACTATACAACTCTCAAGCACTCTGCGTTTGCATACTGGCTACTCTATTGACAATCTGGCTATAACTCAATCATCTAAAGTACTGACCTTTCGGAGGCTTTGTCTCCAGCCCCAAACTCATTGTTTTCCCCAAGTACAGACCAGCCTGCGGCCACAATTTTCCGTATAAGAACCCCTGGCTTTGAGCGGTTCCTTGGATCGCTCTTGGCTTCCATCCCGCCTTGCTGTCACTTTGTCCAGCGAGCCTCCCCTCAGCCCCACGTGCTGAGAATCCACGCTCCCCAGCTTCTTTGCTTCTAAACGGGCTTCAGGACAGGTATAGTATTTCCCATACCAAACCTCCTCTAAAAATCCCTCTATCCCACTCCTACCTTTATTTCTATAGCTTCTTGTGTGAGTGTGTTGCATATACTTGGGTGATTGTATTTCAATAAAACAATTATTATTATTTCAACATCTGCCTCATCCTTGACTCGGCCTGACCCCGTAGACATAGGGTTCAAGATCTCGCTACGTTACCCTGCCTCTCGCATTGCAAACTTGTGCTCTGTGCTAATTCCCTCCCCATTGTTTGAGCACATTTAGGTGTCCCTCCCAGGACCCCCAGAAATCAGGGTAACAAAAGAACTGGCAAAAGTAGGTCTGAGTATTCCTTGCCTAAGAAAACCCTGTGAAATTCATGGCATCACCATAAATCGACAGTCGACTTGAAGACACATGCACACAAAATTCTACATTTTGTTAAACTGTAGCATATTGTACCATTTGATTTTACTGTCAGCCACTCTGGAAGCCAGGGGGGATGCATATTAATTAAAATAAAATGAACATGTTATTTTCATTTCTCATTATGACAATACACCAACACTGTAATACCCTGCAATAAAAAAATCTCTGTGCCCTTGTCAATCAGCCTAACGCATTCAAATTCCCACAATAATCTGGAATTGTATTCTATTAATTAATTAGAACTTTAATTGATTAATCTGATTGAAGAATGCAGTACAAATATAGACTAGAACAGATCAAGAGACACAACAGCAGTACTTGCCTGGTGATCAGTGGCCATCAAAAAGAGCAAACGTCTTAACAGGACTCCCAGGAGACTGACTTGGTAACTCTCAGCAGGACAAGCTTTTATCTGGATCAGGTAACAAATACATTTTCAGTGCAAAACCAGAAATACTTAAAGAGGCTTTTAAAAGAAAATGGTATTTGGCAAAATAAGTAAGTCATATAGCACCTCTAGCACTAACAAACTTTGTGGATTACAATCCACTTCTTCATATGTACCAAGTACAACTTTTATCTATACAAGCAAAGTAAATATATATTGGGCCCAGTTTTAGGCAGTATGTCCTATCAAAATTTCCTTCTTAAAACCAGAGATTCACCACTATGCCTACAGTCACAAACTTGAAATTTATCCAGCCTAACTCCAACTGTCCAATGAATAGCCTTGTACTGTGTGAAAAAATTTGCTACCACAACCAGAAAACAGGAAACCATCAGATTCCATATCAGAGGTGCCTAAAAATGGAAATAGGTGGCTCAAAAATATGAGCCAGATCACAAGCTACAGAGGAAAGGAAAACCTCTAGTTAATAAGCAATCAGACATAAAGAAAAATGCTTAGGGAATGCCCAATAACTGATCGTCTCCAAAAGCTGTACTCCAGAATTTCATCCATGTTTTGGCATCTAATGCATGCTCTCTGCTATCTAATCTAGCTTTCCCTGCTTCTCTGGGGGGAAAAAATGGATAAGGGAGGAATGCTGGGTGCTGTGGCCCCAAAAGCTCTGGAAAACGAGTTCACCGTAAGTAATATATTTGTCTACTTCTTCTACTTCTGTTACAGCACTTAATGTATAAACATGTCCAAAAATAACAGGTTCCTTACTTATAATTGTGGCTCTTCTGTGAACACACAGAATTGAGTTTTGCCACTTTCACAGAAGTCCTTTCCAGTCCCTTTTAAACACTCTTTGGAAGAACCTCACCTCCATCTCCCCACAGCACATATCCCAGCACATCTCAGCATCTCTCCTCAGTTCTGTATCTGCCACAAAGAAGCAGAGATGGAAAGAGGGAATGTGGGTGGGTGAATTTAATAACCACAGTTCTTCTTCTTTGTGGACTCTGTGACTGGCTAGCTCACTTATCAAGAAGGTGCAATCTATGTCAATAAAAAAAAAAAAAGGAGTGTCAAAACCAGGGAGATCTGGACCAAGCCAGGGCTATGACACTCAGGTCTGCTTTAAATTCTCTCTCATCCAGAGAAGCAGCACTCTTCTAAATTTTTATCCCCCACTAAATTTTTATCCTCTCCCAGTTTACCTCCCTCTACTGCTCTCCCTAAATCTGCATCCTTGCAGATATAGGCAAAGCATGGATTAGCTTTTCCAAATGACTGTGTCACTGGTGGTAGAGTGTACACCCATTCCAGAGCAAAGAGACACTCTATTAAGACTGCTCTTTACAAAAATATAAACAAATCTTTATTTAACAAACTGTCAAGGGAAAAGGTAGTTGGCAAATTAAAGATCAGCACATTAGTGTTGTCCAAAACAGCACAACATATGTATATTTAAACTAGCAAACACTCTTTCCATTCTCTTTCACACTTTCAGATGGATCTCTCACTCTCTCAACCCACAAAACTCTCAATCTCTATTTCAATTAAATTTCCGTTAGGCTTACTCTCGCCATCTAGCCCCTCCCTCTGGCTACCCTGGGTTCCATATTCAACAGCCAATCAATTTAAATCCTCTGGGTTGCTAGGGTACCTCTGTTGCTATGCTTCCTGCCAGGGTTCGTCACAAGGATTGCCCTTCTAAATGAAACGTCAACTTGAGTCCAAGTATCTGAATGATAATTAGAAATGAATTGTAGATGGCTGGGACCACATGGCTACTCTACATAGTTCAGGCAGCAGAACACCTCAAATTTGGTGCATAGAAAACTCGCACTGGGGGAATAGAGTTCAGTTCTGTGGCATACCCTGACCAAATAATGGCAAATACCCATCAGTTGTTGTCAATGGAATGGCAAGATGGCAATAGCAAGAAAGAGTGCCTGCTGCTGACAGTTGGGCAGAGATGAGGGACTATTGAGGCGCCAGACTTGGGGAATGAAGAAGTCATAGATGATGCTTTGATGAAGAGCACTTCCTCAACAAAGCAGTCTTGAAGATCTGAATGTACCCTTGGACCAAGAAGCCGATGAGAAGATCTGCGGGGACACGTTGGCCAATTGTAAGATGAATATTGTACCTTCAAAAATGGTTTATAAGATCTTGAAATCTGTGGTTGAGATTGCACCCCAAGTTTCTAAGCTGTCATCCTTGCTTTTTACAAATAAGAGCGTTTTCTGTTTTGACATTGAAAAAACCATCTCCCTCAAAAGGTAAGTTCTCAGTTTTTGATCTTGTGTCATTAGAAACAGTTGTAGACCATAACTAGGCATGACATCATAAAGTGACAGATGCAGAAATGTTTTTTGAGGAGCAGTCAGTCACATTCTCCCTGGATTAATTTGAATAGCAATGATACAATGAGCTTCTCCTTGGAGGTTGGTAAGCTGATTATGCTTTTGAGGCAGGTGCTGTTAAAAAAAGATGTGCTTACTCTTAAAGCAATGTTGATAAGCAGCCATACATGTCTGGTAATTGCCAACATGCATGCTCAGTGCAGCCAAAGAATATAATCTTCTCCCTAAGAGATCAAGTTTTCTTCCCTCTTTACTGGGAGGAGTTAAGTGAGATGACTTTCCACCACTTGGTTCAGATGCCTGAACGGTTAAGGAATTGGAATATAGGTAGTGAAGTAGAAAACCAACACTTTCTTCTTGTACCCTGTAGATGTTCTCTATACAGCATCATTTACGTGGTATGGCAAATGTTTCGGATCAAGACTCTTTAAGGAGATGTGACAAAGCAGATAAGAGTGGCAGTATTACGGGTGCCACAAGGTCTGATTTAATACTCTGGAAAAAAAGGATCAGATTCCAGTGCCAGAGGAGTCTGAACTTGAATTCCCAAAGCATTTGCCATCTTTAAGCTTTTTCAAAATATTGTTGAACATCCTCTGAGAAGACAATGGAGTTGTATCTTCAATTTCTTTGGCAAGTGACAAATTGAGAGGAGATGGAGAGTTATGGTGCAGATGAAGATGAGTCACAGTCATCAACAGATGAAATGTGTTTGTCTTGAGCAGCCAGTTTCAGTTTGGAGCTTGCTGTGAATGTCAAAACTGCAATTGGAAGAGGTTCCAGAGCAGATGAAAAGATTGGTGTTGCTAGTGAAATAACAGAAGGAGCGGGCAGTGTTGACTGGAGGAGATTTGTTCATTTTGACATAGACTAAAGCATAGGTGTTAGTGCAGTTGAAGAAACTGCAGGAGCTATAGTTGGAATCAGAGCCATGTAAATTGTTGCAGAAGTTGTACCTTTCGATGTCTGTGGAAAACGAGACTGTTGCTGACTGTTCTTGTTGAAGATACGGAGAAGGTGATGGAGTTACAGGCCTATGTTTGGTAATGCAGGACCCTCAAGTCTGATCATGAGTATGAACAAGAACTTATACATGTTCTCCTCTATAGAGATTTATCTTGGTGGTAAGATGGAGAACAAGAAGGCCTGCACCAAGAAGGATCTCTCTACTCATAGTCCTTTGAAATCAAGAATGAGCATGCCCATGGAAATGTACAGAATGTGGGGTATACTCTCCTTTGTAGTCAAAATAATGATGGCTGCAAGAAGATTCAAAGGCTCAATATGGGGGAGAAGAATGATATTTTTCCCAGATGACCTTTCCCTAAAGTACTCTTGATCTTTCCTCAGTACCACTGATGCTAGAGAGCCATCCTGTCTATGAGAATTGTCTCTAAGCTCATCCTCCAAATAGGAGTCTATGCAGACAACATGAGTGGAGCCATGTAGGACATCTTCGGATGTAACTGTGCAGGTGTGCAATAAGGCTGGTGGTAGAGGAGTCAAAGAATGCTCTTGAGATTAGATTTCTTCAGACAGAGGTGACAAAACTGGTAGAATTGTAATAGAAGACTGGGTAAGAAGAGGCTTATGAATGTCAGAACTGAAGTCTGTGTGGTGACAGATAGTCCCAATGTCTCTTTCTGCATCTTAGGTTTGTTGATCTTAGGTTTTGTAACCTTCTTTTTCTTTATGAACAGATCAGAAGCTGCCACATGTACCTGCTGCCTCTTGTGAAATGAGGCCTCTGCAGAGTAGCTGGAGTTTGACCCGATGTGGAATGTGGCAAATGCAGCTGGGCTGCTGATGTTGATGTTTGGTCAACAGAACCCTGATTGAGCAGATCTGGTCTGAATGCCAACAGAAAATGTTCTGAGGCAAGACTTAGGAAGTCAGAAAACCATGCATCTCAAAGTACTGAAAGAACTTGCTGATGTACTCATTGAACCACTTGCCATCATTTCTGAGAAATCTTGGAGATAGCAGAGGACAGGACAAGAGCAAACATTGTCCCTCTCTTCGAAAAGGGCAAAAAGAAGATCCAGTGAACTACAGACCGGTCAGCCTGATCTCAATACAAGTAAAAATATTAATATGGATTATAAAAGAGTCTGTTTGAAAGTATTTGGACGACAATGCAGTGATTGATAGGAGCTAGCAAAAATAAATAAATAAAAGTAAAATAAAATAAAAAATAAAAAAAAGTTCTACCACATTAACCTTGCATCTTTTTTTATTATTGGGTTTTTATTGTTTAGTAGATGGTGGGAATGCCATGGAAGTCATTTATCTAGATTTCACCAAAGCATTTGAGAAAGTTCCCCATGATATTTTGATTGACAGTTTGGCATGGGGACCAATTACTTAGATGGTGGCGAGGATCTTTTTCTCTCGGTGTCTTCAAAAAAGAGGCTTCACAGCTACCAACTGAAGATGCTCTAGCTGTAGTTCCTGCATTCAGCAGGGGGTTGGACTTGATGTCCTATGGTGACCCTCCCAGTTCTAAGATTCTATGATTCTTTGGTCTCCCAGTTACATCTTCTACTCTGATTGAATAAGTCGGCTTATAAACAAAATGCATTTGACTTACCAAGTATGCTACTATAAATGCATGATGAGCACACAAATCTGCTGTTTCATACCTGGAAGATGAGAAAGAGTATACAATTAGCAAGTGAATAACTGATTAGCATATGAGACAGCAGATCTCTTGCTCTATTAGTCTGTACTAGTGTGTGTCGATCTTGAATGAAGAAGACTTAAGTTCAAGTTTTGTTTCATGATCTTGATGTTTATTAGTATGTCTGATAAGCTGCTATCTCTTACTATAACAATGCATGGAAAAAAAGTGGAATACTGCCATTCATGCTATTTCACCCTTCTTAAAGACTGGGTGGTTTCTAAATGAAGTTCTTGCTTTTCAACAGGAGAGATAACTTAGCAACTCAGTCCTTTACTCCAACTCAGCCCTTCAATATGTTTTCATCTTACCGAGCAAGGAAACACCAAGCATCCATAGCCAGGAGAGCAGTGATCATATTAGAACCAAGTATCGTCTCCAACAAGGAGCATTCCTAATGGGAAAAAAATACACAAGCAGAGATATGCTTAGAACTGACTTTTATTGCCATTCCACCAACTAACAAGAGAAAATGACTGAGCCAAGTAAAAATCCTCAGAATAACACTCCAGGATTTAGCTGTGCAAAGACATCACAACTTGTAATAATGTGAAATGTAGAGACTGAAAGGTGCCTCTTACTACCAAATTTGAACCTGGAGGGTATGTCACAGCAGAGACCAAGTTCTAGATTTTACCATTCTCTTGAGTCTTTCAATCCTGTCATTTGCCTGAGGTACATTCAGTATTACATTTTGCAGAGATCACTCTTTACTGATTCTACAAAACCTAGAAAATTGTGTGAATAAAATTCACACGATCTGGCTCACTACATTCAGATCCTTCTTTCCAGTGTCAGATTCTGTAAGGCCAGATCCAATTTACACAGTACCTTTGTCTAAGGAGTTGAAAAGATTTATCTGCAAAATGATGTTGGAAGGTTTTCCACTAATCCCTCCCCAGCCATCAACTGTGAGGGCTTCCACTTATTGTTAACTCCCTTCACCATTCATTTAGTTGCCTTGGCTTTAGGCAACATTTTTCCTCCTGCCTTTGTTCCCCAATGACCATTGTTAAAACTAAACTTGTCATCTCATCACCATACCCACAAAGTTTGTATTTCTATTGCAATTCACACATACAGCCTGCTCATAAAGGTCTGTTCCTAGACACTTCACTCCACATATCTAATGAAGCAGACTTAAACCTATGAAAGCATGTGCTACCAATTTTTTTGTCTCAGTTATTCTCAAAGGTGCTTCAATATCCCTTTGCATACTGATCCAGACTAACATGGCTATGTCTTTGAATTCACACAGAATAAAGCATATCTAACAAGATCAGTGTGTTTTCTTCCAGTAATTTACATTTCTTGATAAATTTGGTGTCTCCAAATGCATCTATCAGGAATGACCCAGCTATATCTCATGAACTGAAATCTTGGTTTAAAACCTCGGTCTCCCCCAGTTGTTTGAAATCAGCAGATCAGTCTTAGCCTACAAGACTCTTCCTTACCAGTAGATGAAAATATGATGCAGAGAGCATTGTAATAAAGGTACACAGGTGGATGCACACATATTGGTAAAAGGTGATAGGACCTTCATCTTGCCCTGTTCCTATCATTCCTGGAAAAAAGACAGGAAGCGAAAGCTCGCCAGAGCACTGCTGAAGAGTATGAAAAAGGGCTGCAAGCAAGGGCATTCTGCAAAGAAACAGAACAGTACTGTTACTTCCTGATCACTAGATGACCAGATCATTGCAACTACCCATCATGCATTTCAACACGGGTAGCCAATAATTATGATAATATGAAATAAAACAATTATTTGTGCTCAATAAAGGGAAGGAAGAAAAAAAATCAGATAGTAATATGACCTTTACAAGCATTTCTGTTAAACACACACATTCAAGAGATGGCAAGATACCAATAGCCACCAAAACCTAACACCATGCTCATGTGCTACCTAGAAAATATTCTGAAACTTGAAATATCAGCAGTATAATTTGATGATAGTCTGTACCACACAAAAGTGACAGAACCATCTAGGCCTACACAATGGTTCAGGACAAGTTAGGATAATTCAAAAAGCACACTGAATAAACTAACAACACTAAGCACAAAACAACAAAAACTACACAACATTACAGGGGTTAAGACTAGTTTGATATCCAACCTCTCAATAGATTGTTATAAGCTAAAATACTGATAAACTTCTCCCAGTCTGAGAGAATCATAACAGCTCTAGAGCAACTCAAGCCAGGAGTAATTTGTGACAAGCTGCTCCCTCAACCCCAACCCTAGTAGCATAAGCTCCCCAGAAGTCTGGATGATTTTTCAGGGACCTCCTGAAACTCCTTTTTGGCAAGTTCAAATCCTGTGAAGCAGCACTAACTTGTGGTTAAGTTGACCCAAGTTTTTAAACTTGATTTTTTGACTAAAATTTTGACTTGATAGTCAAGTAGATATGGTAGCAGTAATGGGAGGGTTCAACCACCCTGCTGTTTGTTGGAAATAACACTGTTCCAAGAATATGAGGACCAACAGATTCCTCCTGAACTTTGCAGACAATTTCACTGTCCAGAAGATGGAGAAGGCAAAAAGGGGAATCAGCTAGTTTGGATTTGATCTTAACTGACAAGAGATGGACTAGTCAAATTGGATGATAGTAGAGGGATCCTTGGATGAGACTGACCATGTCCTCTTGAGATTTATTATACAGAGGAAAAGAGAACCCACATGTAGTCAGACACTCCTTCTAGATTTCCAGAATACTGGGTGAGATCCCATGGTCTAAAATGCTCACAAGTAAGGATGTTCATGATGCACGAAGTTTCTTAAAGGTGAAATACTGGAAGCGCTATTGTAAACAACCCCAATGAGGTCGAAAAGTGGGAGGTGTCTAAAGGACACCTAAAGGAACCAGGGTGGATGTACAAAGAACTTTCAGATAAGCTGAAATTTAAAAGGGACATGTATTAGAAATGGAAGAAGAACAGGTTGCTTACCTGCAACTGTGGTTCTTCGAGTGGTCATCTGTGCCCTCACACACTGGGAGTTTTCGCGCATGCGCGGTAACGTTCGGAAGATTCTAGAGCTAAGCAGTTTGGCGGGAATCCCTCCCCCATGCCCATACTGAGCATGCCCAGCCCGCCAAGCCAACGGTCTCTCCTCAGTTCTAGAGTCTGCCAGTGCAGGACCTGAAAGAGGCGATGGCTGGGCGGGTGTGTGTGAGGGCACAGATGACCACTCGAAGAACCACAGTTACAGGTAAGCAACCTGCTCTTCTTCTTCGTGGTCTCTGTGCCTCACACACTGGGAGATTTTTGTAGCTTATCATTGGACGGTGGGTCAGGTCCTAGAGAACGGAAGACAACACCGCATGTTCAAAACAGGCATCTCTTCGGGACCGGCAGTCCAGTCTGTAGTGGCGCACGAAGGTCGAGGGTTGAGACCAGGTCGCCACATGGCACAGTTCTTGCAGGTCCACTCCTCGAAGGAGAACTGCTGAAGAGGCTACGGCTCTGGTGGAATGAGCACGGAGCAAGGCTGGCGGAGGCTGCTTAGCCAGTTCATACGCCAGCAGAATGGTCTGGGCCACCCATTTGGAGAACCTCTGGGTGGACACCTTGTCGCCTTTTCAACGACCACCATAGCAGACAAACAGGTGGGGAGTCTGACGAAAGGGCGCAGTCCTATGTGTGTAGAAAGCCAAAGCCCGACGAGCATCAAGGGAGTGAAGAGAGCGCTCCAGAGGCGTAGTCGGGTCTGGATAAAACGTAGGTAGGATAATGTCCTGGCTGAGGTGGAAGTGGGACACCACCTCGGGCAAGAAGGAGATGTCTGGCCAAAGGACTACTTTGTCTCTATGGAAGACGAGGAAAGGCTCATCTGATCGAAGTGCTGTCAGCTCACTCGCCCGCCTGGCTGAGGTGACAGTTACCAGGAAAGCAGTTTTGATGGTCAGGAGCCTGTCAGTAGTCTCCATGGGCTCGAAAGGCGGTCGCGTCAGTTGTGATAGTACCAAGGACAACGACCAAGGCGGTAGCGGTGGTGACACCAGCAAATAAAGATGTTGCAGGCCCTTCATGAACTGCTTGAGGGTAGCGTCCCTGAAGAGAACTGCTGAGGAGGACCCTCGTGGCTGATAAGCCATGATAGCGGCGAGGTAGATCTTCAACGACGGGAAGGTGAGCCCTTGTTGCCGAAAGTGGAGCAGGAAATGGAGCACAGTAGGCAGAGCGACAGGCGATACCGGCTCTCGACGTGCTTCCGTGAAGGCGATGAACTTCTGCCACTTGTAGTGGTAGTTGCGGTGTGTCGACTCCTTCCTGGCCATGGTGAGGACATCCTGAATCGCTGGAGCATCTAAGGCACTATCCTCCATGTGTGAAGAGCCAGGAGAGGCAGGTCTGGGTGGAGTACGAGACTGTTGGAGTGCGACAGGAGATCTAGTGCTGTCGGAAACTTGAGGAGTCAGCCGCGAGCAGCCTCGAAGAGGGGCCCGAACCAATGCTGCCTTGGCCAGTATGGGGCTACGAGGATGACATCTGCCCGATCTGCGAGGGTCTTGGCGACCACTCGGCCCAGGAGAGGAAATGGTGGGAACGCATAGAGGAGACAGTCGGTCCGCTGAAACTGGAAGGCGTCGCCGAGAGAGTCCCGGCCTAGCCGGCTCTCAAACAGTATCGGGGACACTTCCTGTTCAGATTGCTGGCAAAGAGATTGATCGACGGCTCGCCCCACCGGGCTAGCATCATCCGGAATGCGGAATCGGAGAGGGTCCACTCGTGGTAGCACGAGGTGTCCCTGCTGAGGGTGTCTGCCGTGGTGTTCTCTTGGCCCACCAGGTGCACCGCAACCGGGTGGACTTGGAGCAGCATGCACCAAAGCTGAAGAGCTATGGTGAGGAGAGTGGTCGATCGGGTCCCTCCTTGCCTGTTGACATAGCAGATGGCCGTCGTATTGTCGGACAGGATCTGCACTGTGTGTCCGGTGACCAGGTCGCGGAAGGCCCTTAGAGCCTTCAGAATAGCGAGGAGTTCCAGGGCATTGATGTGCAGGTGGGTCCCCAGGCCAATCCAGCGTCCTTGCACCCTGAGATCGCCGCAGTGCACTCCCCATCCGTAGAGGGAGGCATCTGTCGTTACCGTGAGCCGAGGAATTGGTTCCCGAAACGGCATCCCCGAGAGCAGGTGAAGGTAGGGGAGCCACCAGAGAAGGGAGCGGCGCACCTGTCGAGGAATCTGCAGGAGGCGTCTCTGATCATCGAAGAGAGGGTCGAAGGCCCTGATAAACCAGTGCTGGAGCGGGCAGGCACGGAGCCTGGAGAGATAAGTGACCGACGTGGTCGCCGCCAAGTAACCGAGAAACTGTTGGATCCTTCTCACCGATATCACAGAGGCATCGAGGGCGGCGGAGGCGGCTCGACGAAGGGTGCATGCCCGCTCTGTGGGCAGATAAGCCCTGGCAGATATCGAGTCCAGGGTTGCCCCGATGAAATCCAGGACCCTTGTCGGCTCAAGGTGCGACTTCTTCGGGTTGACCCGGAGGCCAAGACGAGACAGAAGAGAGAGCGTAAGATGAATGTTCTTGTATAACTTTTGCCTGCAGGACGCCACCAACAGCCAGTCGTCCAGGTAGGGATATATCATAACGCCCTTTGTCCGGAGGTACGATACCACAAGGGCCATGCATTTGGTGAAGACCCTGGGGGTGGTGGAGAGTCCGAACGGTAGCACCCTGTACTGGTAACGGGTACCGTCGACCGCGATTCGTAGGTATCGTCTGTGCTGCGGACGAATTGCGATGTGAAAATAGGCGTCTCGTAGATCGATAGAGGCGAACCCGTCGTTGAAGGAAAGGCAGGATTGAAGAAAGAGTGACCATCTTGAACCTCTTGGGGAGGATGTAGGAGTTCACCCCTCTGAGGTCCAGAATTGGCCATAGGGTACCATCCGATTTCGGTACCGTGAAGGACCGGGAGAAGAAGCCGGTGGTACTGGCCGAGGATGGAAGTTGTTCTATGGCCCCTTTGTGCAATAGGGACTGGATCTCCTCTAGCAGAGCCGAGCTGGCCGGGGTGGAGTAGTAGACACCTTGCGGTAGTATATCTTGAAACTCTATGGCGTAACCAAGACGGACGATGGAGAGAAACCAAGAGTCCGCGGTGATGTGCCGCCATGCAGCGAGATGTCGGGCCAAGCTCGGTTGATCTACGAAAGCGCCAAACAGGCTGAAGAGTGGCTGTGATGGCCACCCGCGAAGGCGGTCAAAACCGGGACTTTGTCCCAGACGAAGACTTCTTTGAGGAAGATCGGTACCCTCGAATAGGTCTCCGCGCAGAAGACACAGTCGACGGCCGAGACGGGGCTGAGTGTGGTGAGTGAGGCCAGTATGTCGATGAAGACGATCGACGCCAGGACGACCGGGAGCCAAAGCTGTGGCGTGGCTGAGGTGGTTGGTGGATTCCCATCCACTTCGCGGTGAGGCGTGCCTTGACAAGGTGATCCATCGCCTCATCAGTCGTGGCGTGGAACAAGACTTGACCGTCGAAAGGGAGATCTTCTATCCTCTTTCAACTGTCCTCTTGGAGGCCTGCCGACCTGAGCCACGTGAATCGCCTGAGCGCCACAGAGCTGACCATCACTCGAGCCGCCACCTCCACCGAGTGTCTCGATGAAAGGATCTGTTGGTTGGTGACTGCTACCGACTCATTGAAGAATTGGATAGCACTCACCTGTTGATCTTCAGGGAGGTGAGCCAACAGCGGATAGAACCTATCAAGAAGGTTCCGCTGGTAAGCGGCAAGGCAGGCCTGTGTGTTGGATACCCTGGCGATGAGCGACGAGGTGGAATAAAACCGCCTGCCAAAGGTATCCAAACGGCGGCCCTCTCGGTCCGGTGGGGTGGTATGCGCCCTCTTACCACCCTTGGTCTGTGAGGACTCAACGACAATGGAGTTCAGCACCGGGTGGTTAAACAGGAACTCGACATCCTTCTCTCGTGTCTGGTATAGGTGTTCTAGACAATGCAGGATCGCTTGTGCGGATGCGGGCTGGGTCCACGGATGTTTAAGGACCTCTTGCAGCGCTGGAAGAAAAGGCAACGGTGCTGTAGATGGCGGACAGGTGTCCACATAGTGGAACACCGGGTCTTGTACAGATGGAACCGGGTCCAACACATCCAGCCCGAGCGCATTCGCCATACGGAGAAGGATGTCCGAGAACTGTTTTACATTTTCCGGTGCTGAATCCGGTGCGGGGTTCCCAAAGGCCAAGGGTGGAGACTCGTGGGAACCAGGCGTCGATTCCTCAGACTCAGACGCCGTCTCGTATGATTGCGAGGAACGAGAAGGAGACCTCTCTGCCAACGGCTGTTGAGTCGGCAACGACAAGGTGACCGTTGGCGCGGTTACCATCGTTGGCGCAGCAGGCGGTACCACTGGAGCGGCCGGTGGCTGGGAAACTGTAGCGGAGATGATCGGCAGCACTGAAGGCACTGGACGTTGGATGGCCTGGGTGGAGGTCAACGCCGGAGCCAGGGTCTGCGTCGGGAGGGCCTCCGAAACCGGACGTGACACCGTCGCAGTGACTGGGCGGCAGTGACACAGCCTGGTAGCGCGGCGAACATTCCTGGGACCGCTCATAATACGGAGACCTGGAAGGCGATTGTAAAGGTTAACAGCGGTATCGCGGATGGTACCTGCCACGGGATGGAGACCACGAGCTGCGATACGCCGACCAGTGCCTCACGTCCACGTGGTACCTGTCTCTATACGCAGGCGAGTAGGACCGGTACGAACCCAGTTGCTCACGCCAGAGATGTTCACGGGCGTACCTCCCAATATAAGAGGCAGACGAGAAGGGTGCGTCTATTGGGGGCCGAGACAGAGCCCGCTCCGGGTAGGCCTCCCGACGACGTGGGGATCAATGTCTCTCCCGCCGTTCTGGGGAACGAGACTCACTCCTCCTGGCACGGTCTCGCAAAGTGGCTCAGTGGCGAGACGGGGCCTGAGGTGTAGCCAGAACAGGTTCCGGGCGGTCCATCCCCTTCGGGTGACCAAGCGGAGCTACTGCGGCAGATAAAACAGGCAGGTCTGAAAGTGCTGCATTGCCAGTGGTTGGGTCCTCCTCAGACACCTCGATTATCTCCGGCGGCCCAATCTCCTCGACGACCTCCTCAAGATGTTGAGTTGGAGGAGGTGTCAGAGGGCAGATCCTCCTAGAGGGCGAACCCTGCTTCTCCTTCTTCCTCTTCTTCTTTTCCTTCTCTTTAGATGTATCGAGAGAAGGAGGCCGCTTGCGCTGAGCGGCAGTCAGCGGCTTCAACGACTTCACTGCCTGCGAGCCCGCAGGAGCTTCCTTAGAAGTCGAGGCACCCGGGGAGAGCTTCGGGATGCGCGGAAGGGCCGATATCGGAGGCCGAGAGGACGGTACCAAGCCCGGTACTGTCATTGTCGTTTGTACGGCAGCCGCTGGTACCAACGAGGGTGTGGCCGAAGGTCGCGCCGATGAGGAGGGGCGTGAAGACATGGTGGATTCTTCTTCCACTTGCTCCCTTGCCGTCAGAGACTCCTCCCAGCAATGGGACGTCAGGCAAGATGACCTGTTTCGCAATGTTTGGGCCATGAACTCCCGGCAAATAGAGCAGGCCCTCACATTGTGGGTCTCCCCAAGGCAAAAGAGGCACTCCGAGTGCCCGTCGGAGAAAGCGACCTTACACCCACACGAAACACAGCGCTTGAAGAGCGCAGACATAGAAAGAAGCCAAAGAAGAAGAGCGAAAGTCCAAGAGGGGGGAGAACACTCATGGAGAAGATCGACGAAGAAGATCGAAGAATGAAGAAAACATGAAGGAAGAGGGGTTCGAAGAAAGCCGAAAATACCAAATCCAATCCAAAAATCCAAAATCCAATAACCAATATCCGAAATCAAATCAAAGCACAAGCCAAAGACGCTGCGAAGCAAAGAATCTTCTGTTCGCTAAGGCGGACGAAAAAGAACTGAGGAGAGACTGTTGGCTTGGTGGGCTGAGCATGCTCAGTATGGGCATGGGTTCCCGCCAAGCTGCTTAGCTCTAGAATCTTCCCAACATTACCACACATGTACGAAAACTCCCAGTGTGTGAGGCACAGAGACCACAAAGAAGAAGTGGAAAATCACCAAAGAGGAATACAAGAACAGCCAGCAGCTGTAAGTGGAAAGTCAGAAAAACTAAAGCTCAGAATGAGCAGAAGCTTGCTAGAGAGGTTAAAAATATTGTTTTTGTTGTTGACATTGTTGATATGTCTGAAACAAGAAGAGGAATAAGGAAATGGTAGGGCCACTGAGTATCAAAGATGGAGAAATGGCAACAGCGGACAGAGAGAAAGCCAAACTCTTCAACTTCTACTTTGCCTCAGTCTTCCCCCCCCAAGGAAAACAGTGCTAAACAGACTGGGATACCCATTTTAACAAAGTACTTTCAAGGTAACACAGGCATTCAGCTTGTCAACAAAGAGGATGTCAAATCAAATAAACCTTGCAACAGCATGGAATTACCTGGGAATCTCTTCTGGGAACTGACTTCCTGTGTTCCAAATGGCTTGCACATCCTGGGGCTGAGATGGTAATGTATGCATCACAGAAAGCAGAAGTCGACATTGTGGAAAATGCAGTTCAGGAGAAAGATCTGGAGTTAATTTTTAAAAAAGAGGATTTTATTTTACCAACTAGTTTGTATTTGTACAGAGCTCTCATGTCCGTATAGACTGAATCAATATAGGAACCCAGAACCAGAGATCCTAGAATTCATATCTTATAGCACCATAATAACACTTATCTTGGATTTCATTAACACAACTGTAAGCAGAAATCTGAAGGTATGCTTCTTTAAATGATAATATTTGCATTGGTTTCAGTGTAATCATTCACAGAAAGTACTGCTTTAAAATACTTTTCAAAAATCACATGATGTTAACTGGTGTTCCTCAAACATTTTGATCACCACTTCCAATCCTTAGCATGATGAAGAGAAGATGGAGAAGTGATATAGCAACCACTTTTAAATATGTGAAGGGATTTCATGTAGAAGATGGAGCAAGCTGCTTGAGAAACTAGTACACTAACCAATGGATTCAAATTAGAAGAAAAAAGGATTACAGCTAAATATTAAGAAGAATTTCCTCACGGTATGACTGTTTGACAGTGGAACAGACTGCCTTGAGGTTGGTGGATTCTCCTTCTTCGGAGGTTTTTAAACAAAGATTGGATGACAATCTATCAAGAGTTCTTTATCTGTGTATTCCTGCACAGCAGGGGCTGGACCGTGTAGTCCCCTATGATTCCACTCTTCCTTCACTGGGGTTCTCCCCACCCCATCAATGGCAACAGTGATTTATCTCTCCTACTCCAAAATATCTCCTCCTTCCATTGGCATAAATAATCTATCTGGAGAATGAATAAGCAGTAGCAATCAACCGTTCAGAAAAAGCTCTTGAGAAGTGCTTATTGAAATCCTTTTTAACATGCAAGATACAGACTGGACTTGGACAAATTCATTTAGTTTTAATATTTCCAACTCTTTATTGAGGCTAATTATAAAAAATGGAAAGCAAAATATCTGTCCTCCTCTTCTGTGTGCCCTAGCATTATAAACAAGAAAAAAGAAAACCGACAGCATTTTGAAGTGGTATTGATTCTTTGTAAGATCATCTAACTGGTCACCAGAAAGGTGACATTATAAAGTGGCAGGAGAGACTTTGTTAAGCTCAATGTGTTTTGCACCTTGATCGTACACATGATTACAGTGGGCCCCCCAAAAACAGCCACCAAAGGCTACTAAGGCCAGGCAAAATTATGGGATCCTAGCAACATACTTACTTCTCTCACACAAGAGAATGTAGTGCAGACAATCAGAGCATACCTGGTGTCTTACTTAATACTACTTCAAGGAAAGGCCTAAACGAAACCAGCAAACTGAGAAGAGAATCCAATGTCATTAGGAATCCACTTGCTATTTCATCCTGATGAGCCTTGGAAATAACTGGAGCATGAAGACTTGGAGGAAACTTGCTGTCAGGAAAGAATATGTAGTATCTCATTACCACCTGCATTATGAACAACACTAAGGATGAGTTCATAAGATTCAAATCAAAACACTCTGTTGCTACATCCAGCATTTTCAGTTGAGCCTAAAGCAGGATTAGTGGCAAGGCACACTTCCTAGCTCTAATGTGGCATTCCAAATTCAACTCTCCTGGAAAAAGATAGGTGAGGCACACTTATCCATGGAATGGTAGTATCTAGCCACAACTCAATAAAGCCCTTTGCTCAAGAATAAGAAATTGAAGATTGCTTGGAAGTTATCCATGTGAGCAAGGATCTCATAACTGCTTCTTTTAATGCCTCTGGCATATCCCGCTTTCACTGACAGGTATTCACAATTCAAAGTCTTTCTTCTCCAAAAAGTAGATAAACTGAAACACTGTTGCCATCTTATGGTTTAAAGAATAAATGCACAGCAAATGAGAACACTAACAGTTGCTTCCAAGAACAATTATGAACAGCATGCCTTTGGATTTAGTTTAATTCTAATACACACTATAGAATTGTTTTGCAAAGCAAGGTGCTCTAAATTAATAGATCTTATTTGTATCAAGTAACAGCCATAACTTCTCTGTACTATGAACTGGTGGGCAAAATAAAAATATTGAATTGAACATGTAATATTAATTTTATAATGCTTTTTATTTCTGTTATTTAGAGTGTATCGCACAAATATTGACAGCAGTGGCCTTTTATCCTACGTCTTTCTTTGCACACTTAAAACCAAGGTTAAAGTAAGCACAAAATATAAAAATGTGTATATTTCAACTTGGTTGGAGCCAGTGCTGGCCACCATATTGAAACCCCCACCCCTCAAACAAAATCCCAAAAGAAATCTTATTCTACACTAATATCCTGAACTTTTTTTTGTAATGGCTCCATTCTGGTTCAGAATCTTTCAGTGGTTTAGGTTCTTTTCCAATATTTTTATTTATACCATTTATGCCCTTTGGAAAGATTCTCAGAGCAGCTAATGCATCAGTTAAGAACAGACAAGACATCTCCTGTATTTATGTTTGCAGTCCAGAATTTTACACTCTAGAATTTTCCAGTCCTTGAAAATATGAAAGCTATAATCCTTTCCAAACCATCAAAGACAAGTCTACTAATAAATAAATAATTTGTCTGATATGGATGTTGTGTGTTGAGGGCAAGTGAGCACTGTTTCCTATCATTTTTATTATTTAATTTCCCTATATTCTGCCTTTTCTCTAGAGCTTGCAGAAATTAAGACGGTACCCTAGGTTGCATGTACCCCTGTTAACTAACAGGCACATCTGACAACAATAAAAGGGCAAGAATGGTTTCTGCAGCTCTGTGGATAGTTTGTGAACAAAGCTCTGGCATGCTAGGGAGCATCTTCAAACTTTGGATTAGACATTACTTGGTAATTAATACAAAAAGACCTCACACTGCTAGAGGATGTCGCATGTGCAGTTACAGCAGAAGCATGCATGCACACAGAGAGATCATATAGTATTAGAGCTATGTTTCCTTGATAATGAAGATAATGGGGCAATTCCAGAAACAGAAAAGGTTTCTGATCAAGATACTTTCCTGTCCAAAATGCCAGAAAGTTAGCTTTCAAACTACTTCAAAACTCAGGAAACATAGGCCATTTCTGCTCTACGCCGTTATAGTGCTATAATTCCACTTTCAACATCCTGTGGAATTCTGGGATTTGTAGTTTACTGAGGCCCAAGAGCTCTCTGGCTGAGGATTCTAAAGGCCCCTCCCTAAACTTCAAACCTCAGGATTCCATAGGATGTTGAAAGTGGAATAATAACACTATAGCAGTGGAGTATGGAAATAGTCATAGCTAAGGTGATAATCCTGCTTTGAAACCAAATTTATTACCATATGTGTTTCACTTACCTGTGTATTTGAAGGTATGTCTGATGAATCTGAGAGCAAGAATCTACCAGGAAAGGAGTAAACTCCTATGAAGCCAAAAATGCCAAATATTTTAATTTAAATTGATTATCTCAAACCTACATCTCATTACCTTTTATTCTCTTGTGTTAACTGAAGGTTTGCCCAGAGTCCTTCCTAGCCAAACCACAGAGTCCAAGTGTAGCAAACATCACTTTCCCCCTCGCAGCTCACTGAGATTCACTTGTGCCATCTCTTCAAAACTTTAGGAAACATATATGATTATGTTGTAATACCACATGTACTCATGTCTAAGTTGACCTCATGTGTAAGTGGAGGGCAGGTTTTGGAGCCAAAATTATGGATTTTGCTATGACCTGTGGATAAGTCAAGGGTAAAACTTTGTGGCATAGAGGGAACATAGGAAGAGCTAAAGAGAAGGAGATGCTCTGCTTATTTAAGGAGTTACAGTTAGGAAGGGTTGTAAATTGCACTGCTGATCTTAAAATGTTTACATCTATACAAATACAGATGAGAGGGGAGAGAAAGAACAAAGAAAACAACCTGCATCTATTAGGGATCAGTGTGAAGGCAGTGACAAGAGGCAGAGATGAGAAGCTCCTGTTCGTGTGGCAGGATGTGGAAGCAGAGCTCTCAATCCCACTACTTCTCTCTTGTCCAAACTGGAGGAAAAAAAGGCAACCTTCCTCACCTTATTTTTTGGCCTGAGTGGCATTCAGCAGCAACATGGGAGAGCACAAAGAATGCAGCATACCTACCATTTTGGTCTTTTGAGGTGGACCGGAGTGGTAGTGGCCATTTTTAATACGGGCTTATTGCAACAGTCCTTAACTTTTTATTTACCATACATCCTTTCCAATATATTTTGTCACTGTAGCCCACCAAGACTTAGGTTTAAAACACAGTAGCAAGAAATATCATGTGCTTTCTCTCAGCTACTCAGCATCATTCACTTGTATGTTCTCACTGCATGCAGAAGTAGCAAGTTCTGGGTACACTTTTTTTGCTATGAAACAGTTGTTTTCATACTTTTGAATGTTTGAGATATTATAATAAAACTTTACGCATATGATGTCTATCACCAGCAAAAGATTCCTATCTTTGAGATCAATGTATGATCATCCATCTGCTTGCCTGCTTTTCTATTTTAACTGTAAAAGCTCATAACATTTCTTCAAGCCTTTGTGGACCCCCTGTGAGGACATCATGGTTCCCTGCGGGTCTATGGACCACTGATTAAGAACCACTGGCTTACTGTATAAGCCTCACCTTGCCTTTGGTGTGCCAATTTTTAATAAGAGCTTACTATATAAGCCTCTCTTTGTGCCTATGAAAAATGGCTGCCACTGCTCTGCTCCATCTCAAACACGCAAATTGGTGGGGAACACAGATGTTCCAGCTCTTACCTTGGTGTAGTGCAGCAGGGAATTGGCAAAAAATCTACATAGTTTGTTCATCCTCTGGAACAACTTGTAATCATTGCTTTCCTATTCAAAGGTAGAGGAAAAAAGACAAACTATAAATAGACAAATTATAGACAAACTATAAAAAGACAAACACCAAATTTTCAATATTTTCTTAGAAAACATGTATAGTAATTTTTAAAGCTGCCTTCCCACCCCAAACCCCTTAAAGAAAGGCCAACCCAGATGTCATCTGAGGTAGCATTTCTGCCTCTTTTGTTACCTAGCCTACATGTATAATGGAAGTTACTAATGATCAAGACATGGAATGGGGGGGGAACCTTGTTTACACATAAAAGTTATGCTATAACTGTTAATATACTAAACTTACTTGAATAAACTTAATATTATTTGATGTATGCACTTAGGAATTGTATGAAGTGAAATACAGACAACCTGGTTTTATTCTTTTGCTATGCATCAATCACCGCATTTTCAGATATCTTATGGTTTGGATGACAAATGTGTGATCTCTATGCCAGAGTTGTTACTGTTCTGCATTCAACCTAGGAATCATTTCATCTGTGGCTCTGTCCAACTTTCTCATCAAACTCTGGCTAAGTTATGGCATCAAACAAGAACATGTTTTACTGCCTAAAAGCAGAGCTGTCCTATTAAAATGAAGGTTAAAATGCACCTCATCTTAGACTTAGGGATCAGATTTAATTATCTCCTGAGATGAAACCTCATGAATTTTTGGCCAGTTCTGCAAACCATTTTTTAATAATGGCAGAAGGAAAGCTAAGACACTAAGATTTTAACAGAAAATATAGAAAAGATGCTTAGATGTCCATAAGTATAACTGTCTACCCCAGGGCAATACCTTCACAGGTATACCTCAGTTAACTAAGTAGATGTGTTCCTAGACATTTCTTCTTTAATGAAAATTTGGTTTGAGAGACAGAAATAACATGGAAAGAAAAGGGATGATTTTTTTTAAACAAAAATTATTTTAATTAATTTTGAACAGAATAAAAAGGAAAGAAGTCTTGTTTCACACATTCATCCATACAATCCCACAAACATATCTTCAAACATATCTCCCACAAACATATCTTCAGTTCTTGCTCATGACTTCCACTGGATTATCATTGGATATATTTTCATTTACACACTATAAAGATCTAATCTCTCCAACATTACATAATAACAGGATATTACTAAAAATGTACAAAGGTATTTGTTCATGTACACTGCATCATCTGTATATCAGGTTAAATATTATATCTTTAAAGGAAAAAAACCCATTAAGTATTAGTCTTATCCTTTGTCTCTTATATCTTATACCTTCAGTCAATGTATATCTCTTATATCTTAAACCTTTAGTCAATAAAGCTTGCTACTAACATATCTCCCCATTTGCCTCTGAAATAGGAGATAAGTGGGACCCATTTTTTTTTTTTACAAAACCATCAAGTGAGTCCCTTCTTATCAGTGTTGATGAGTTTTACATCATAGAGCAGTGGAATGAAACAAACAAGACTGGTAAACCTTGCATTATTGTTGTTGCTGTATGCCTTCAAATCATTTCCAACTTAGGAAGACCCTAAGGTAAACCTGTTATGGGGTTTTCTGGGGCTGGAAGTGTGTGACATGTCCACGGTCAACCAGTGGGTTTTCATGGCCAAGTGGGGAATCAAACCGTGGTCTCCAGGGTTGTAGTCCAACAGTCAGACCACAACATCATGCTGGCTCAAGTCTTTTAAACCCTCTAGAGACCATGGAAGGGCTTCTTCTAAAGATATCTGCCTTTTTTCCCCCTTTTGTCATGCAGTCATCTCACTGTTAGCACCCTGGAGCTTTGAACTTTGAGCACAGTTCTCTTCACCACGCAGATTCAAAGTCAGGAAGATCTTCTGACAGAACCTCAAAGACATGAGAAATATCACTTAAAAGATCAGCCAAAATCTTTGTTAACATTCTCCCTGGGACAACATTTTTATTCTTGCCTGCATTGTCTGTATTCCCTTGTGCCACTTGTTTCTCCATCAGCTCTTGCAGTTCCTCAGTCACTAGAAGCTCCCCATAGCTATGGAACAAATCCTGGACGTTGTTCATGTCAGCTTTGTCAAAGCTATGCAGGGTTTGCTGTGGCCATTTTTTTTCAATTGCAGTGTTATCTGCAGAAATATCAAGATCTAAGCCATTGTTCTCTTTTACCACATGGGGCCACAACTTCAGCACACAACATTATGGCATTGATCTATCACCTCCTCTGAGGCATCTTTGAGATTGCTGGTAGCTTTTATTATGTTGTTATTTTTCCAGAATTTCTTGATCAACTTGTCATCAGTCACCATTTGCCTTGATCAATTGGCTAAAAGTGCGCCTCACATAGCAGGTTTCTATAACACCTTGGTCCACTAGTTTTAAAGCAGTGTCATGTTTGGAGGAAAAACATTACTCTACAAGGATGCAGGTCTGAAAATGAGCCAAGGTTTGGAGATGTAGTGGAACATTGTCCAGGAGCAGCAGAGCTTTGAGCTCAAAATTATGTTGCATACAATAAAACCAAACAGCAGGAAAAAAACAGTCTTTGAATACATTCACTGTTACCTAGGCCCTTTTGCTGTATTTTCATCTTATGAGCAAGTTTGGTTTGGAAAAACCCTTCAGGGCTTGAAGTGTCCTTCAACAGTCTTTCTTAAGATTTGGATTTCCTGAAGCATCTCTGCCCAGCAGCAGAATCAAATTACCTTTCGCTGCCTTGAATCCTGAAGTACTTTTCTGCTGTTGGGAAATAAAGGCTTTTTGAAGGCAAAGCTTCCCCAAAACACCCTGTTTCGTCTATATTGTACATTCTGGTGTTTGAAGCGTGTCCCTTTGACTCCACTACAACTTTGAGCTGGGCAGGGAAATCGTCAGCTTCGTGAATATCAGTACTTGTCACTTCATCCATGATTTACTTGTCACTTCATCCATTATGACTTCTAACATGTTTCTTGAATTTCTTAAACCACCCATGGAGAGTCACAAATGTGGTGCTTTCACCACTCTGCGCCTTTGGCTGATCAAAGGCACTTGATGTTGTGTTGTATTGCCAATTGGCTGACTGGCAAGTGTTGCTGTCCCATGTTGTCCACATAAACACTTATAATTCTTTCTGTTTCTTTCAGTGACAATGTGTCATGTGCATGGTAATGAATCCACAATAAGAACAGTGCAAATTTACACAGACAACTTGATTTTGTCTAATTGGTTTGAAGTAGTTTTAAAGATGACTGTGCTGACACCAAAAGATTATGCCACTGGGCTTTTTATTTCACTAGTCTCCACAATTCTGATGGTTTCCATTCTGGTGGCCAAGCTTACAGATCTATGCCGCTTTAATATGCTGACAGTGGCTAATGAGGCAGGCTTACCTTCTGTTACTTTTTGTCTGTTCTGCTGTTCCTAGTACGGTGAGTTAGGCATTCTGGAAGCAGCTGTTCTCTGCCTCCTCATTTGCTCTTGCCTATGGCACACCTGGCTACAGTAGAAACATGGTCTCTTCCAGCTCATGAAGGCATATGTACAATAAAAGGAGGCTTCTGGGCCACCAGAGACACAAGGCTTGACCACATGGAAGGTAGGATCTCTAGGGCTGGCACCACTGGCAAGCTTTTCTCTTTCACAGAGGAGCATGTGTGATTGTGCAAATGGGAAGTAGTATGCTTCTGTGTATCCCCAAGAAACCAAGCCACACTGCTTCACCTGCTGCACATGACTGACTACTTGCTCTGTGCCTTGGTTATGTGAAAAGCAGTTGCAGCTCTTCTCTAACTTGCTGCTGGCTTCCTAGAAATACCTGCTTCCAAGGCTGTCAGTGCATGCACGCTCTGTGTTGGGACTGTGTTGCAACAACAACAGACAGATGGCAGGAGTGGAGAGCTGGGGGATGGATACCTTCTAAGTTGGGAAGAGGCAATATAGTCAGCTAAATAAGAAATCCAGCAGTGACTTATGGTGGAGGTAGCACAGAGTCCAAGGTTAACAGCAGGAAACTTGAGAAGGGATGTCACCAAGTGACATACCCTACAACTACTGAAGAACAGAAGAGTCCCCTCTGCACCCATTGGGCTTGTTTGTCTAGTTCTAGTTTTGGGAGTGGATGGGTGAGTGGGTGAATGGGTGCCAAGAATTTTCCTCTCTTGTCCATTCTTCTCTGTAAAAAGAAGCTTCACTACCAGAAGTTTTGTAAACTGAACTATGTCTATATTAGAACCAATTCAAAAGGCATAAAATGTGTAAGCTTTCAGATTCTTCAGAACTCTTCATCAGGCAAATCAGAGGAAGAAATGTAACATTCCAAATGTTATGAGGTCTGCGATTCTTAGTCCCAAAATGGAGATTAAACTCTGAGTGAATCACTGAGAGATGTGTAGGTAACAAGTTACCCCAGCCATGCATACTAAAGGTGAACCACAAATGGCCACTCTCCATATCTGAAGATACAACAAACCTAACTCAGAGATAGTTTTTGTGCTGCCTAAAAACCTGAAGCACATTTACTAATGCTGGGGATGTATCTAATATATAAGTATGCTCATGTTTTCCATCACCCTCCACTTGCAACTTTAATTACAGTACTTTTGGAAGTCAACTTCTACTTAAAGTAATAATCCATTCACCTGAGTTCCAGAACACTTCATCTGCTCAGCCAACTGCACACAAGACTGGAAAGAAAACAGAATGTCTTCACAAAGGCTGTTTACGATATCTGAATGTTTCAAGCTGTTCTTTATCAGCGACTTGTGCTTGAGACTTTGCCTGTAAGAACACATATTTAACAATTCTGAAATAATAAACAAATTAATAATCTTCTCCATCACTGCCTCTAACAGTAAACTCAGATGGTGACTACAAAGAGAAAAAACACAAACAATAAAACCTCTACGTCACTTTTGTGAAGGGACCAATAACTTAAGGCTAGCCCTGAAACAACCAGGATTAATACTGATCCAATTAGGTTGCAGTTCAGTGGCAGAATCCATACTTTTTAGGCAGAAGGAGACAAGTTCATTCCCTGTCATCTCCCTTTTAGTACAGGAAGGACTCCTGTGGGAAGCATTCCTGCTAGTCAGTGTCAACAAAAATCCTGTAAGGTAATATCACCATTCATTTTGTCCAAATCAGACAGGGTGATGAGTCCCTGACCTTATAGGACTTCTTTACGGCTCCTCTGCAACAGGAGGCAAAGCCTCAACACACAATGTTTCCACAAACTCCAGGAAAAAAACACAAACAATTGTTAATAACATTAGTCAAGCGTTCAGGTACTAGATTTAGAAATGTGAGTCTTCTCAATAATGCACAGACATGTGTATGTATGTATGAGTGTGTGTGTATATAGGTACCACACACACACACACGCACGCACATTATAAAGAGATGTAGTTATTTATTAGATTGGGAAACAGGAAAGGCTATATCCAAAAAACAAAATAATCAGTTAAATTAGTGAGATTGGTGTACCACAGAGGAATGTAAGAAACACATAAAAATAAGAAAGCTAAGTAACCCAACTGTTATACATATTAAAAGCATGCTCACAGCAGGATCTCAGGAGAGAAGTATCAGGAAAATCAAAGCAGTGATGCCAGGGTAATGATAGCAAAAATGAGGATACAGGAATAAAGAAGCCACACTCAGTTTTATAGCAAGCTCTAGCCATACAGTTCAGGTGAATCCAGTTAACCAATCAGAATCTGCAAGAGTCCAAACATTCTAGCATCTTAGCACCCACGTGATTCTCAGCTCAGATCAAGGCAGATAAAGATCAGAAGCTTCTAATGCTGAACACAGCATTTTGGTGGGAGCCTCACTCCTTTTACCACACATGTTTAAGATCCCTCAGTTCTCCACCCAAAGTGGGTAGCAGCACCAGGAGGGAAAAAGAGTTTAGACACCTGTACGAGGAGAAGGGAGTGGGTTGTGAGTTCATAGATAACTACTTGAAGAATCACAGTTCTTCTTTCCCTTTTTATCCCAATCCTTTTGTTGTAGGCCTCTTGTGGTTAGACATAGAGGAGGTCTAGTGTTGTTTAACATACTTATAAACAAAGCTTCTAGGGGCCTTAATAGGCCACATGCTAAACATGAATCAACAAGGTGATACAGTGAAAAAATTCCAGGCTGCACAGTCAAGCAACATAAGAATATCACTCTATCACTCTATTCTGCTTTGGTCAGGCCTCACATGAAATAATGTGACAAGTTCTGAGCACCACAGTTAAAAAAAGATATGGACAAGCTGGAATGTGTCCGGAGGACGGTGACCAAATGGTAAAAGGGTCCAGAAACCAAGTCTTATAAGGGACAACTTAGAGAACTGAGTATATTTAGCTTGGAGAAGAGAAAAACAGAGAGGTGATATGACAGCTATTTTTAAGTACTGGAAGGGATGTCATGTAGATAACGGAGCAAATTTGTTTTCTGTTGCTCCAGAGATTAAGACATGAACCAATACATTCAAAATTACAAGAAAAGAGATTTCATTGAAACATTAGAAAGAACCTCCTGAGAGTAAGAGTTCTTCGATAGCAGAACAGACTGCCTCAGAAGGTGAAAAAAAACCTTCTTTTCAGGTTTTTCAACAGAGATTTAATGGCCATCTGTCAGGAATGCTTTACCTGTGCATTCCTGCGTGGCAAGGAGCTGAACTAGTTCACCCTCACGATCTTTCCAACAATATGATTCAAAATAGCCAACAATGCAGTTTAATTGAAATACTTAGAATTTAGATAGTATAGTCCTGCATCAACAGAACGACACTACTTTAAATTCAAAAACTTCAGCTGAAGTAAGCAGTGGATCAGACCATTTGTCTCTAAAGAGGTAGCTATATAATAACTTCATGTCGTGACAGCATTATTAGTAGAAAAAGTTACCTGATTATGAACTTCCATGTATTTGCATGAAGAGCACAGTCTATGCTGGAAACAGCAGAGCAGATCTCCAGCAGACTGTGAATCACTGCAAGAGAAAAAAATACAAAAATTAAATGCATAGTAAATTCAGCACTGAACACAGCGAACAGTAGTCACTGTATTCAATAAACTAAACATCATTTTCTGTAAAGAATCCAGTGGCCCCTCAAATAATTTAGTAAAATCCATGGAAAGACCACATTTTTATTGGGATCAACAACAATTCCACAGCAGTGTGCAAACTTTGTCAGGTCGGAAAGTTAAAAAAAACAGCAGAGGGGAAGAACCATGGAATTCCAAAAACTTAGCTATATTTTCTAAGCCAAGAGTCAAGCACAACAAAAGAAAATGAAATAGGATCTCACAAAACCAACAGAAAATAAATAAATAAAATATTAGTCTGGCTTCTGTTTTATTGAAGGCCTGTCAAGACATTTGGTTTTCTACCTTGCTTCAGCTACAGATTTATGCCCTATAGACCTTCACCCTTAATGCTATTTATTATTTTGGACTGTCCACATTTTATATAGGAACAACAATTATTTCTGTGATTTTCTTAATGTTTGTTTCATACATTCATTTTCTTATTTATCTCTTGACTGTTTTGTTTCTAAGCTAAGAGGTATACAGTTAAATTCAATGGAGAATACAATCTTAAAGAGTCACTGGTAATTCTGTGACACCTGGCAATATTTAGGTGGGTCCATGCCTCTAGAAATACAAGGGTGGAGTAACGTTGTTGTTCCTTTTCTTGTGATAGACAATTGTTCCCTCTGAAACATTTTTTTAGCTCACAACAGTTATTTAACTAAAAAGAATAATAATTTCTTGGGGGATGAAAAAATAAAGAGTAAACTCCAGTGAAGCAGTTATTTCCAACTCCCCCCTCTGTCTCTGGTTTCAAATTTGTAAAAAAAAGGCTCCCTGGAACCGAGGAGTTAATTTCACAAAGTGGCACAATGGATACTATCCATGAAGGCTCATTGTGGGTTTCTAGACAGGAAGAACTTCCACAATTTTGGTTTCTTTCTATCACTGCCCACAGAGAAGCAGAGCTGCTTAATAAAAAGCTGCAACTGATTGGCGATTCATTTTTTTTTATTTTATTAAAACATCAAACATACAAACATACAAAAAACATCTATAATCATACCAGCTCATGTGAGAACAAATATATAAGATAACAAATACACACACACACACACACACACACACACATATAAACATACTTGTGAGCTACTTTGACACTTTGGTACAACTATCAAACCTGACTTCCACCTGAGTGAGAGGTAGTAAAATCTCTGAACAGCATGTTGTTTGCCTCTCAATCGAATCAATAAGTTATTTGTCCCTGTGTTTTACATCAACAATGTTAGAAATCAATATTAAGCATCTTGATATCATTCCACTGAGTTCTGAAATATACTATTACACTCTCCCTATCTTTGACAAATTTTTCTGAATTGGCTCCTTTCAATATATAAGTAAATCTATCCATTTGTGACATATCATACAGTTTCATTTCCCCGTCAGCTAGTAAGGAGAGAGTTTTTCTTTTCCAATTTTGGGCTATTAACATTCTGGCTGCAGCTGACATATAAAATATTAGTTTCCCAGCTTTTTTCTCTAAGTCCTTGCTCATCATTGATAACAAGTAGAGTTCAGGAGACATTTCAAAATTGGACCCAAGAATTTTTTCTATTTGTGTATGAATTACATTCCAAATTTTTTTAACCTTCTTACATGATCACCATTGGTGGTAAAATGTGCCTATATCTGTGTTACACTACCAGCATTTGTTTGAGTAATTTGAGTACATCTTTGACATTTGTTCAGGCATAAGATACTATCTAAAGATCACCTTATATAAATTTTCTTTGATGTCTTTGATGTCTTGACATGCTGTGTAAATTCCAAGTTTTTTCCCATTGATCTAAAGAGATCAAATGAGACAGATTTAGGGCCCATTTAACCATTGAGGTTTTAATTTGCTCATCCTCAGTATCCTATTTCAATAAGATTTTGTAGATGTGTGTGATAGATTTAGGTTTTTCTGTGGTCAAAGTCATGGTCAATTCTTCTTCTTTTGCTTGATATCCATTCAGACTTAAGTCAATCTTTAATTTTTCTCTAAGTTGTCTATATAGAAGCCAATGACAATTAATTCCATTTTTATTAAGTTCTTGGCGATTCCTACCTATCAGAGGATGAAGCAACCCATCTGAGGATGTTCCCCTTCTCACTGCTGGGAAATTGATGTGTGGTGGTCATTTCCAAAATATGACATGTGGCATAGATATGACATGTGGCATACACACCTGACACCATAACTGCTACACTGTCATCAGCAGCACAGGAGTTCACTGATACCATCTCAATCAGTTCCATAATTTGCTTTTGCAAAGCATAGGCCTCTTTAAACAGAGACTGGAGTAGATCGGAAAACAAGTAGAAACACTCACTGTACAATGACTCACTGTTCTGTAGCAAAATAGAAAAAAAGAGGTAAAACAAACAAACATCTTACACAGATCAACAGGAGATCAAGTTCAAGAACTATTAAGCCTCTATTTCCACTAATTCATAATCCGGTTTTTCTCCATTAATACTATCTATGACAATGATTTAAATGACGACGTTAAATAAGTTTTTCGTTTAGGATAAAAGTTGGTTACAACAGTAGAACAAATTAAAAGTATAATGAATAAATAAATATGGGATATATAGAATCAGGAGGATTATATGTTAGATAGTGATAATCTGATTTGTATATTAGAAGAAAATATCAGTTTAAATTAAGCCTGAGGGAGGTTAAGGAATGGACTGTATGAAGAAGGTGACAGTGGATTAGAATGAGAATATTAGTGAATTTTAGTAATGCTTAAATGTTTATGATGTTTTTGTAATGTTTATCTTTTGTTTAAATTCTTTGTTGTCATAATTTCATATATAAAAATAATAATAAAAAAATTATCTATAGCTATCAAGTGCAAAAGCCCACTGAAAGTTTATGAGACATTAAACAGAAGAATTTATCCCAGAGAAATATCAATGTGTAGCAGCACGATATTTATTAAACTAAACTGCACTCAAGGTTTCCTAATACTGATTTGAATGCAAACAAACCCATAACAAGAATTGTGAGTAAAAATCTTAAGATTACATTCTCCAGTATTACATGAGATTTACATTCCATTGGAATTTCATAATTAATTTACACTTCTCAGGATCAAATGAAGAGAATGGTACCGTGCAGGGTTGAAAGCAATCTGCCCTGTTCTTTAAGTTGTCATTTGTGAACTTACACTTATGTGCAATTCTGTATCTGCGCAGCTACATGTGTGGAAGCTTCTAGTGCTAATTAATACTTTTGGTGGGAACCCCCTCACTGCCCTCTTGTGTCTATAATTAGTGCCTTATCACTCAGTCTCTTCGGTTTCAGTCCATTACACATGCAACAGAACTAGAATGAGGCAAGGCAGACAATGACGGCGAGGAGGGGAGAGTGTATGAGTTTACAGATGATCACTCAAAGAACCACAGTTTCAGGTAAGCAACCTCTTCTTCTTCTTAGTAGTGTCTGTGACTCACATATATGGGTGACTGTCAAGCTACTGATCAGGATGGAGGGAAGCAGTCATGCCACAGCTAATGATAACACTCTGCCAAAGGATTCACGGTGACAACTGCATAAATCTAGTCCATAGTAAGAGACAAATATGGAAGGCTACAACCAGATGGCAGCTGTACAGATGTCTTACACAGATATTCCAGAAAGGCCGAGAAAGCTACACACACCCTTCTGGCATGAATTCTAGCAACACAGGCCAGTTAAGAAGTTAATTTAATGATGGAGGCTATCAACTGACAGTTTATGAGCTGAAACTGGGGTGCCTTTTGGCCATCCCCATTGGTGACAAATAATTGAGGGGTGTATCAAAAAGATGAAGAACACTGAACAGGAAAGACTAGGGTCCCTCTCATATGTTGCATGTACAAAGCCTTGTCCTGTCTGAAGACAAGTTAGGAAAAATGGCAAATAGTTCAATAGCTTGAAACATCTGAAAGGAAGAAACAGTCTTTGGCAAAAGTCAGGATGGATGGAACTGGAGGAAAAGAGAATCTGATCAAAGACCCACAAGCTCACTCAATCTTCTTCCAGGTGTGATTGTCACTAAACAGGCAACTTTAAAGGATAGAAGACCAGATGTCATAGGCTATGAGAGTTCAGAGGGAGAGGGCATGAGCTAAGATAAAACAACAGATAATCTCTAGGATATTATGACTGAAAAGACTGTAGGATGAAGACTGCAAAATCTCTTGAGAAATCTCTTAACTAAAGGGTGAGTACACAATGAAGTGTGAAAGAAAACTCAAGCATGAGCAGAAATAGTTACCACATAAACATAAAGAGAGGAGGCTGAGAGTCCCAAGTCTCCTGGAAAGAACAGGAAATTAAGAACATGTTGAATTTGGTCATGTGATATTGAATGAAGATCCAGAAAGCAAAGGAATTTCTGCCATTTGAACTTGTAGGATTGGCTCATAGATAGCTTCCTTGCTTCAAACAAGACATTTTTCATTCAGATAGGAGAAAGTTGTATGTTAATATTCTGTTACAACTGAAAAGAAACACATCTCCAAATGCATGTTGTTTCACAGTCATATCATACAGAACCAATGGCATTATTCATTATGGATAGTGGCGAAGACATCTAGATTTGGAAACCTTACTTGTGAAAGACATCCAGCATAGTTCACCTGGTGAGGTGGAAATGTGTTCAGACTCATGAGTAGAGAATGAAGATTTGCTACTGTCACCCCCTGAATCCAAGGCCTGAGTCCATGGAGTTGGGAAGGGAGGATCTGTGGGTAGACCCATTGGATCCAATCATCCAGTGATGACAATGGAAGTCGTAGGGCTTTAGATTTGAATAAGAAGTGGATCTAACAATTCAGCTGGATTTGACTGTTTTGGCAGTGGTCTCAACACTGTAGCCAAAGGCACTGCTGACCAAAATCCTGGTTGTGGACTCCAGACAGGATCCTCTGTAAGTGGAGGAACATATCCATGACCCTACCAGGGGTAGGGGTGAGCCCAAGAACATACCAGAGGCGAAGTATGTGATGGGAATCAGTATAGGTCCCAGTAATGCCAGTCATAACATCTTCTAGAGAAATAGTGGGAAGTAGAAGACTCCAGATAGGTCCTTCTCAGAGGCAAACAGGCTATGAAGTAGCTGTGACATGCAAATTATGAGTAGCAAAGCAGGGAACGACAGCAACTCAGAGATATTTTATAGCATTTACAACCTGGAGACTGAGATGGAGATCTCTGCCTAGGAAATTGGTATCTAGACCTGCTCTACAACTGGAGTTGCAAGGAAAATGACATGGTTCCTATACATACTGCAATGCAGGGGTGTCCTGGACATATTGGACATATTGGTGTAAGCTGCCCTAAATTGGACCTCTTGTTTTAGAAGAGAGGGCCCACCAGATCCTGTAAAGCATTGGCTCTGGCTTCAGAATGTTTGCTGGAGGAAGAGAAGTCTCAAGAGGAATCTGAAACCCAAAGGTCTGCTCATGGGTAGAATCCAAAGCAGAGGAGTGTGAACTGACTGGAACCTCCAATTCAGTTGTGGTATGTTCAAGTGGCAGGTGATGAAAGTTCTTCTTTTTATATTTCTTCTTTATCTCTTTCGTCAAAAGAGCTTTGTGCCTCCTGCAGTCAAGAAAGCCACAGACCTTGGAGGAAAGAGCGGAGGAATCATAATCATTATAGGGGGTATCTTAGAAACCAATTCCAAGACCAAGATGTATTTACAGATTCTTTAGGATCTGAGGCTCCACTTGGAGTATCTTTGCCATCTCAGAGATCTTAAGCCAGTAGAGGCAGTTTTTCAGGGCTGGCCAAGAAAAAAACTTAGTGTTTGCAAGTCTCAGTAGTATGAAATTCTCACAAATACAAAAGACAAAGAGAGTGCCTGTCACTCTGGAATTTTGCACACACTTCTTAAATATAAACTTTGAGGCTATGAACAACAAAGAGTGCTTAAAAGCCCATGAAAAACAAGAAGTCTTTAAAAAAAAAGTCCCCAAGAAATTGTTCAATAAGAATAAATTATAACAGAAAAGGATAGGTAAGAATAAAGAGAAGAAAACTGCATGCTCTGCAAAGACATGAGGAAGTACCCTCGCACACTGCTGATGCTGAACTGGATGAAAAGGAACTGAGATACAGAGCAGGAATGCCGATGCATGTGCAGTCAGAGAGGGGGCTGCTTAACTGCTGTGCTTCGCTAGGAGTTTTCTGAGACACTCTGTTCAGGTGCAGATCAGTCTCACTTGTGTGAGCCAGAGATCACAAAGAAGAAGGAACCAAAGTTTCTTCTTATGAATCCAGGCTCTGGATCCTTAGCCTTCCACTTTTTCTTAGCCTTCTTCAGCATGGTCTTGACGTTCTTCCCAGTGATTCTCAGAACTGAACCCTGACCAGATTCATGAACTGGGTCTGGTTACCTGAAATGGATGAGAGACAAGCTCTTGCAAATACAAAGTAGAGAGATTCTCAGCAGAGCAGTCCATGGCTCTCCAGCCTGTAGAAACACCTGTTGAAACTACACAGAGCTACTTTTTTGAAAGCCAACTGAAGGGCATTTACAATGGCTTCCCACAACAATGCCTTCAGCTGAGAGGCTCAGTTTCTGCAGGCTTGTGTTATAAACACCTGACAGTGAACACAGCTGTCAGTGATGTGTGTCTCGCCACACACAGAAGGCAACAGAAACAGCCATCAGATTCAGAATCTTCTGGCCACACTCAAGGCACTTCTTATAAATGTCCATGGAGGCTATAAATCCACAAAAAGGAGGCAGGAATAAGGTGGATAAAACCACCTAAAAGCACTCAAAAATGTTTGACAAAAGACTAAAGAAAGGAAATATGGAAAGAAATTTTAAAACACACACAAAAAGCAAAATTCACCAAAAACAAGAAAAAGAACAAGATCTGAAGAAAACTAGGTCGAGGCTTCATGGAGTTAGTTCCCTACAGTGCTGCCAGCGCAGCAGATGAAAAGGTACTGAGCAAATTGGGTGGGAAAACACTAGTATTACATGCAACAGAGAGGGGACAGGTTTCCTGCCAAAAGTACTAACTAGCTTTAGAAGTTTTCATAACTGTGCAGTGCAGAATTAGCCATATGTATGAGTCATGGGGACCATGAAGAAGAACAGGTAAGAACAAAAACTCAGATCCAGTTTCCAATGCCAGTTTTTAGAAACCAAGTTCTAATATTTTACTGCCTTTTTTAAAGCCTACAACAGTTTCTTTTCTGTTATATCATGAATATTGTATATTTATTAAGGATTAAACTCACCAACCTTGCAATGTATATATGTCTTCTTGATTATATGAAGAATGGAGAGAGGAAAACTATGGACACAATCTAATGGCAAAGTTTCCTGCAAAGTACAGATGTGTCGCACACACCTTGTTAACACTTCCAGCACAAGTACCAGAGTCTGTATTAGAAAGCATGTTGTTAATAAAAGCATCAATGGAGGCTCCCAGAAGCAACAGTCCAAGACAAATCTGAAAACATCTCTATTTGCTAAGTTACTGTCTCATAACAAGAGAAAAAAACATTAACAAAGTGTTGATCTATTTTCACTGTCATTTGGCTCCTGGGCTTGTAAGCCAAATTTTAGACAGGTGTTATGAGCAGAGCCTTCATACAAAGGCGACGAGTTGCCATCTGCCATATATTAAAGAGAGGCCAAACTGGCTTCTTGTCTGCAAGTGCGTTCACAGTGTTTTTCAAATTGTTGTGATAGGTGTGAATAACTCACCCAGCCTTAACTCAGCAAGTGATCAGTGCTTTTTAAACAATGGATTCAAGCTAAGATCATGCATGCTATGATCTAAAACATGTGGCTGTCAACAACCTAGTGAATTAATCAAGTAGCACTGTAAAAACAGTGCCAATTTCATGTCACTCCCTTTTCTTCTTGTTCTCCTCCTCCAAGCTTAATAATAAATGACTACTAGAGAACACATAGCCTGTAATACTTATCCCTTGTGTTGTCAGAATGGATAACAGTGGGAACGGGTAAGACAAATGTGTAGGCTAGTCTTAATTCAGGAGCAATATAAGCCAAATATCACGGGGAGACAAACTTTCATTTGCCCTCCTGCAAATAACTATTTTGTTTTATACATTTAAAGAGAATCCCTTTAAGTAGAAATAAGGTCCACATTGTAAAATACACCCAAAGCAAATACCTGGAGATTTCCCAATGGGTTTAAATTTTATAAATGCTGTATAAATCTTACCAAAATCAATCTTTTGTCAAGACAGCAAAAAATAAAATAAGCATAATTCCTTTTGTCAAAACTAATTTCACTAGACTTACCTGCATATGGTTCTTCATTGTCCCATGTAATTCTACACTCTGACTTGTTAATTGTTCAGCCTGGCTGGATATCTCATATAACAAAAGATCAAAGAACTCTACCGTCTGTCAGAACAAAGAGGAATTACAATTAGAACAACACAAGCAATGAATCAAATGTGAGTCATCTAAAGATTAAATGCAACCAAAGTTCAGGGCATTATTTCTGGATTGATGGTGGGTTGATTATTTCAAGATTGATGTTGATGCTGATTTATGCTTATGGTTTTTATGTACAAGACCAATTAGGGATAAAAATGGCAATAGTGTTATAAAACCCAGTACTGATTTGTGATTTTAGCTGTCACAACCAAAAGCAAAACCCCCACATTAAGAAATAATATAAATGTTTACCTGATGCTATAGATGCCCTCCTTGAGAACTTCCAGATGTATTCAGATAATCACCCAGCTACTGAAGATGGCTAAGACTTAAAGAGCTTTGCATGTGTATTTCCAGTATTCCTCTCTGACTACATTCCTTTGCAGTTCAATAATACAGTGCTGTGGTAAGCTTCTCTGAACTTTGCAAGCAACTTTGGAGTGAGGAAACAAGTCATGGGAAAGGAGAAGGCTCAAGGAGCCCAGGTGTATCCTAGATATCCTCTTTGGATCTTAGACACTGCTGGACAAAAAAAGTCTAATCCATTCTTTTTATTTACTTAGTGGAGATACTTTCCTCTTTACTAGTGTTTGAGGTTGCAATTCCTGCCCCTTCTCTCCATAACATTACTGTTATGGAATAAGCTTTACTGGTGATAATTGATGCAGCAACTGGTTTACAGCAAGGAAACATGCCAGACTTTTTACTGAGGGGGTCCAGCTTCCCTTCACAGCTAATGGGCCCCTCAACAAATAATTCTACTAAGTCCTAGACTATCCCATGGCTGGCACTCCTGTTTCACATTGCTGGTTAAGTGGGGTCCCTGGGTTGTGATGCATATGCACACATCCCTCAGGCTAGGCTGATGGAAGATGGATTCAAAATTCATATATAGTGCAGAAGCCAGCAAGGAAATCTGAAGTGTGCAAGTGTGATCCATCTCACCTACCAATAGCTATGAGAATTATATAAACTTGGTATATGAACAAGGGAAAGTTTGCTCCCCAATCTGCTTCAGCTTTTGGTCTGTTCTTTGCCTTGAACTAAAGCTAAAGTTAAATTTACCTAGTAAACTCTTCTCATGCTTTCTATGCCATTGGACAGCAATTAACATTTGCCCATACTGTTGACAAGGTCTTCAAAACCCACCTGCCCAATGACAGAAGGCTGAACTTACTACAACTACAGATGGGCAGTTTACATGTAACTGCAACTCTTTCAAAACAGTGTATTTGCCATAGGCTTTAAATTCTAAAATAGCCTGATATCTTAAATTTACTTTTATTACTGAACTTTTAAATTTACTTACATTATATATTTATCAAAGGTTTCCTAAAAGTTTGCAAAGTTCTTTTTAAAACTGTGATTCTCCTCAATCACACAAGACACATTAGTGAGCAACAGTCAGCCATTTCCAAAACTGGTGATCTGGATCTTAGACACTGCTAGGCATCACATTCCATCACACGTGAGCAACAGAAAAACAATTAAGGCCCCCAAATGCCTCAAACATCTTTTAATACAATCAAGCAGACCTCACTCAGTCTTGCCTAATTCATCTCATGGTCTAAACCAGTAATTTCCAACCTGAAGTAGGTGTACATGTGAACAAGAATGTATGAACAAGGACATTTAGGGGTCCATGAAAAAAACTGAATAATGGTGGAAAAAGTATGAATTATAAGCCATTCTCAGAGGATGTCACAACTCAATGAGGTTTTTGATTGCCCACAGTGTTGGCATTCCTCTCCTGGAACCTTAAGGGACAGGGTGGGGGGCCCAATCACAGAGATAAAGAGAAGAGTGACACCCAAGCTAAACTTCCAGCTGTCATTGGCCCACAATCTTTTTAAAAAAGAGTTTTTCTCACACACAGATCCACACACAGCCTTCTATTCGAAATGCCACAACCCTAGCCCCACCCATACTAGGTGGCTTCTCAAGCCTTGAATGCACATGCTCTTCTTTTCCTCTTCTTTGTGTCCTTCTCCATGAGGAAAGAGCACACCTGGTGGAGCCATTCATTTCTGTCCTGAACTCGTCTAAAGAAGGGACACGTAGCACCAGTTGCTCTTCCCTGTGCCTTTGGCTAGGAGCAAAATGGATCCTGAGACTGCAGAGAGCATCTAAGTGGGAAACGGGGCATGACAGGATGGAGAGACCTGGGCAGGGTGGCTGACATCTTCTCAGAGCTCACAGAAGTTTTCCAGAGGCTTTTTTCCCCTCAAAGAAAGGACGTGGCATTGACATAGAGGATACAATTTACGGAAATGGGCCTGTCAAAAGGCATGCAAGTGAAAAAGCTTGGGAAGCACTGGTCTAGAATGTGATCAGTCAGTGAATCGCTCAAAAGAATGAAAGAATTTATAACAGAGACATTCCATGAAAAGTGACTATGAAAAGTCATTGCAAAAATGGGGGAATGTTTGAGTAATTCCACTCTAATATGGACATTTTTTTCCAATCCAGAAAGTCAAAAAATTTCTAGACCTGGCAATAATGTCCTATTTCTTTCCAAGCAAACACATAACCTGCATTGGTTAATAAAATGTCAAATGTTGGTAACAAAAAGCAGACAGCAGCTTTAAAAAAAGAAAACAAGTTAATTATAAGCTGTTACAAAATCACTACATTATTTTTCTATAGATCCAAGAAACTTGCTCTCCAATTTTCTTACTGAAAATAGGGATAGTGTTGTAAAATCCAGTATGTATTAGTTCTCCTTTCCAAGACAAGCTGTTTAGTTTCTGTGGGTCTAGCCAAACACTCCTTAAAACAAACAGTAAAATAAATGAATGCAAAAAAGAAAAATGCATATTAAAAAGGAAGTGACACACTTCTGGAAGAAAAGCTTAATCATGCAAATGCACAACCCAGAGTCAAGACTCAGCAGCTCTCAATTTGCACAAAAGTTCATAGATGACAGTGTCATACCTTTGGCAGTATTTTAGAGGAAAATGTTTGTTCTAATTCGGAAAGATTAATTTGAGGCAGAAATCTCTCCATCAAAGTCCTCAAAACACCTGTGAATGAGTAAGTTTGGGAAAGCCATTATATTAATAAATCTAAGGCCTATATGCTTGTGTATCTTATTGAACATTTTTACTATAATAAGTGATCAAATACATGTTGTTGTTGTTGTTGTTGCTGTACGCCAGATCTTTCCAAACTTTTCATGTTGGGGACACACTTTTTAGACAGGTGTCATTTCATGGCACAGTAATTCAGTTTTAAACCGACTTAACGTAATACAGACCGTTTAGCACTCGATTATTGAGCAGTTTCCTCTACAGCTGCTACATTTTGTTCATTGCAAATGTCATCTTCACCAGCTTTTCATTTCTTAATCAGAAACTTATCCATTTTAAGCGTAATTCAACTGCAGTATAAGTAACTAAATAAGAAAATAACAGCACTCCCTTCTCTCAGTGATAAAGTGAGAGAACAATCCCTTGTGGTACACACCTACAGAGCTCCCGCGCCTCTACCCATTCACTTCAACTTTTTCCAACTGATCAGGCATGCACAGTACCCAGAGGCTTAGCTAGGGTGGGGAAAGGCAGCCCCCTCCTACCCGGTCCTGATTGCTGCTGTTGCTGTTACTGGGGAAAGTCCCCAACGAGAGTGACGCCAGCGAGCCAGGCTCGGGTGGGGGAGTCTTTCTTGGCTGAGGAGGTGACACACCAATACACTACAGGTAACACACTAATGTGTCACAACACACCCTTTGGAAAGCTCTGCTGTATGCCTTCAAGTCATTTCTGACTTCTGGCAACCCCTAGGCCTATCATGGGGTTTTCTGGGGCTGAGTGCACGTGATGCACTCAAGTTCACCAGTGGGTTTCCATGGCCAAACGGGAAACTGAATCCTTGTTTCCAGGGTTGTAGCCCAATGCTGAAACCATTTACCATGCTGGCTCTCATGATCAAATACATATGCAAGTATTATTTTGGCATTTTCATCTGGGATTAACTTATGGAACAAACAACTAATACACACTCAGTCATCATTTTGAAAAAGATGTAGAGTAATTTTTTGAAAAACTGCAAGTCTAAGCACATTCGGACTAGCAACAGAAGCCTGGTGCTGCTGCTACTGTGCTGTACTGTGCTGCTACTGAACCAAGAACATTCATTTTTGATATTGGCATAACATTTTGTTTTTGTTCGGTGCAGTTTTCTGTAACTATATGCACATAATGCAAAACACCATAAGCACACAAGCACAGTTGTTTGCATTAAAAACAATCAAATTATATGTAACGTAGGTACGTCTCACGTACATTCCTAAAACATCTCACATGGGTAGAAAAACAAGGTAGAACACAATACCAAAGAACGCCTGTACAATAACTGCAAACAGAAAAGCACTTTGCAAGCATACGCTGAAGTTGACATTTCAATTACTTACAAATACGCTGACTCCAGTTGTCAACCACCTGATAAACAGAGTACAAATATTAAGGAAAACAAACAGTACATGCTTATGTCAATAGAGATTGTCAAGAACTGTCTTAGAGTAATCCAGTTCTACTGTGAATTTTACAAGTAATAATTTATCAGATTAATTTTATTTGCCAATGGTTTTGCTTCTTAATGTATTGAAACTACAAAACACTACACTATAAACCTGGAGCAATTTTATACTGTACCAATAATCATGATTTGCCCCCAAAAATAAAATAAATTGTTGTCTCCTGAAGGCATTGAGTTTTCTTTCATTCATCCTTAACCAAGCCAGCAGGAGCTATTGCTGCATTCCAGAAGGTATTGCTGGGTACTATATTCTGTTTTGTTCTTTACGCACTGGTGACTATCTCATTTATACCACTACATTACCTTGGATGTGATTCAAAAAATACCATTATCACAAAATACAGCAACATGATTGTTAGCTAGGACCAGGTGTACACAACAAATCTCACCATTTCTGAAAGATACACTGGTGTCTAGTCTTTTTTCCAAGCACAATTCAAAGCACTGATCTTGACCTGGAAAACTCTAGATGACAGGGACCAGGGTAATTATAACTCCATTCCAGTAATAAGACTGACTTTAGAGCTCTATTCACAGTCCTCTGCACCAACTCAAGTGAGGGATGTGGTGATGTCTAGAAAGCTAGTGATGTCTAGAAGACAGGTGTTACCGTGATTTCTGGGGGTCCCAGGAGGGACACCTAAATGTGCTCAAAACAATGGGGAGCGAATTAGCAAAGAGCACTAGTTAGCAACGCAAGAGGCAGGGTAACGTAGCGAGATCTTGAACCCTATGTCTACGGGGTCACGCCGAATCAATGATAAGGCAGAAGTTAATAATAATAATTGTTTCATTGAGATACAGTCAAACAGGAGTATGCAACACACTCACACGAAGAACTATAGAAATAAAAGGTGGGAGTTGGATAGAGGGATTTTTAGAGGAGGTTTGGTATGGGAAATACTATACCTGTCCTGAAGCTCGGAAAAAGCAAGAAGCTGGGGAGCGTGGATTCTCAGCACGTGGGGCTGAGGGGAGGCTCGTCAAACAGAGCGGCAGCAAGTCGGGAGGCAAGTCACGAGTGATCCAACGAGACGCTCAAAGTCACGGGTTCTTATAGGGAAAATTGTGGCCGCAGGCTAGTCCGTACTTGGGGATAACAATGAGTTTGGGGCTGGAGACAAAGCCTCCAAAAGGTCAGTACTTTAGATGATTGAATTATGACAGAGTTGTCAATAGAGTACCCAGTAATGTGGTACTTGCCTTGAGGTCTCCTGAAGCTGCATTCGGCAATGACTGGCCTGCCTGGATTGGGATTTGAATGGTTCGGCTATTGACGGCTGTGCCTGTGTGCGTGCTTGTCCGGGGGCCTCGCAAGCACGTGGAGAGCAATGGGTAAAGAAGGCCAAATTATTGATATCAAATGATATCTTAATATCCCACAAGCTTGGGCTAGAAACAGCGGTAACATAGGGGTTCTTTAATGGTGGCATCTTAGCTTTTGAATTCCCTTGTCTGGTACTGTCTCTGTTCTCTTGTCAACATCTGATGCAAACTATTTTATTTGTTCATGCTGTTTAAGTTTATTAATTAGCTCCTGGATGCTTCTGCCAAAATTTTATCTGTCCTGCAGATGTGTTTAATCATTTTTAAAAAGTTGAGTCTATGGAAGAACGGCAACAAAATGTTTTTAAAAACCTGGATTAATGCATACGTACTTAAGACATCATCCTTTCAACACAAACAATGTTATAGCACTTTAAAGACAAAACTTACTATAGCATACATTTAATGAGCCACAATACAGTTATTAGGCAGAAGATGCCACAGGAATTCCTGTGTCATTTTGCTCCCACTGGTGTGTGTGCATGTGCCTTTAAGTCACCTGTCACCTTAGGGCAACCCCATAAATTTTACAGTTTTCTTAGGCAAGGAATACTCAGAGGTGGTTCTGCCAGTTCCTTTCTCTGAAATATGGACTATAGCACCTGGTATTCATTGGTGGTCTCCCACCCAAGTACTAACCAGGACTGACCCTCCTTAGCTTCAGATCAGAGGTACTTTTAGGTTATTTAGGCATGCTCCCATTGATACTCCCTAGAATCGTTTACTATCAAATAGCCTCCTCTTGTATTCAGGATGATGTGGATATATACAGAGCCCCAACACACATTCTTTGAATACACTTTGCCAGTGAAGTATAATTCTGAAGATGGCATAAATATTTCTCATTAATATCCCATCCTGGCTCCTATGGTTCCCCCCACTTCCCTTTTTTCTTACAATATATGAGCCGTACCTGGCTCCTGTGTGTGTAACTCGGTTCAAAACTGCTCCCCGTCGAGACTGATTGAAAAGTCCCAAATCTGGTTCCTTTTCTTTCTGATTTTATATTGGGTTAAAATAAACTGGCCTGGGCAGCTGGTACTGAAAGTCTCTGATCATACCAGGAGCTGACATAAGTTATTCTGGGACAAACAAATTGTGTAGGGATCTTCAAAATAAAACCAAAAAGAACAGTAATAAAGGGCTTTTCTGCACTACGTAACCATTACACTATGATCCCACTTTAACCACCATAGGATTCCTCCTATGGAATCCTGGGGCTTGCAGTCTTGGGAGGTACTGGAGCTCTCTAGCTGAGAATTCTGAATATCCCTCCCTAAACTGCAAATCCCATGATTCCACAGAACAGAACTATGGCAGTGAAAGTGCAATCACAGTGCAATAGTTATGTAGTGCAGAAGGCCCCAAATTTGAGACTTTCCCGTCTTTTTAGTCAGCCTGATGGCCCTCACTGGGTTTTACGGAGATGGTAAGAACGCAGTCTGTCCATCCCACCACTCTATGCACCCGAATACGACCACCGCCAGGAGTAAAACACGAGGGCCATTTCCGCACTATACTCTTACAGCGCTGTTATTCCACTTTCAACATCCTATGGAATCCTGGGGTTTGCAGTTTCGGGAGGGGCCCGCTGGCCCCTCCCGAAACTGCAAACCCCAGGATTCCATAGGATGTTGAAAGTGGAATAACAGCGCTGTAACCGTCTAGTGCGGAAATGGCCCATGACTGCACAGGAGAGCGGGAGGGACACGACGCCTCGTACCGTTCCCCAACCGGCTGCCATTTCCCTTTCCCGCAGCGCGGCCGCCTCGCCTTCTTCCCGCCCGGGCCCTGGGACGCCGGCGAGCAAAGGATATGAGAAGGCGCGGCAGGGCGGCGGGCAGCTGCCGGCGGCACTCCTCGGGGCCCCAGCTCTCTACCTCCGCCAGCAGCGACAGGGCCTCGGGCTCGGCCTGCGCCATGATCCTCCTCAGCGGCCGAGGCGCGTCCGAATCTGCCGCCAGGCGGGAAGGGAGGCCGCTCCGCCCCCGCCCCCGCCCCCGCCCATCGCGGCGTCCCGTCAGGCACTGCGCCGGCCGAGGGTAGCGGCGGCGGGGACGGCGGGCTGTGGTCGGCCGAAGGAAACGCAGCGGGACCGGGGCGGCCGGAGAGCCTCCTTGGGAGCGAAGGTGGGTTGGCCAGGCCCCTTCCCCCGGCATTCAGGCCGGCGGCGGCCCCTACACGGGTGGCGGCGGGGGAAGTGTAGTGCGAAAGAAGAAGTCGGGCCTAGTGGTCTCACACCACCAGGATTTTCTCCCGCTTGAAAAAAAAGCCTCATCCAAAGAGCCAATTATCCCGTTGTAATTGCGGTTTACCTGACTTATTTACTAAGCTCCTACAGAATTGCTTCAAAACCAACGGGTAGTTGAGTTCCTCCTTATAAAGGAGAACAACCTTTCGCATAGAAAGTGCGTGTATTGTGCGGGGACGCGCTCCCAGAAGGCTGGACTATACAGGCATGCTGGGTTTCTGAAATAGCTTTGCATCCCAAGCCATTTCCGCACCACACTGTTACAGTGCTATTATTCCACTTTCAACATCCCATGGAATCCTGGGGTTTGCAGTTTAGGGAGGGGCCTTTAGTATCCTCAGCCAGAGAGGTCTTTGGCCTCAGGAAACTACAAACCCCAGAATTCCACAGGAGGTTGAAAGTGGAATAATAGCACTGTAACAGTGTGGTGCGGGAATGGCTCCAGTCATTTCTGTCACTTTATGGACTATGAAGGATATGACATGGACAGTGGGCTTAATATGTGAGAACTAATTGGGAAGATGCCAGATCACTGCCTCAGGAGTGCTTAAGTAGCAGCAGCTCTGTCTGGTGTCAGAGACAAGACTTTCTCTGACCTGTTGATACCAAGGGGTTTTCCCCATAGCGTAAAAGAGCACAGCCACCGCTGGTGGGCCTGACAGGAATGGGTTTTGGGTCAGGGAACAGGATTTCCTAGTACAGTAGTAGCATCTTAGAACCTGCAGTGTTTGGAAATCAACAAGTTCTTTCTTGTTGATAAGGTAGGGGTCGAAGTGGTCAAAAGAAGAGCTTGGTTTCTCAGAGTGGAGGCTGTAGGGGCCCGCCTTACTGAGATTTTACTCTTTTCCATGGAGAAGCTTAGAGAATGGTAGTTGTGCTGTGTCTGAAAAGTTGAAACTTCAGATCAGATTCTGAGACAAATCAGTCTTGTGAAAAGTTCCAGAGCAAGCCCATGCCTTGTCACCTCTTATCTTAAGACATCAAGTAGAATTAGAAAATCATTTATGAATTCTTATTGTAGGTTTTTACAGTCCTATACAGAAACTTTCTTTTTGAGGATTGAATATGCCAAACATCATTCTGGAAAGGGTTGACAATGTAATTGCTGTTTATTGTTTTTTTATTGCTAAGTGTTTATGGTGTAGTTGTTTGAGTGTTGGACTATGACTATGGAAAACAGAGTTCAAATCCTTGCTTGCTCATAGAAATCCACTGGGTGATCTTGGGCAAGTCACATTTTCAGAGGAAGGTAAAGGCAAACCCCGCCTCTGAATAAATCTTGCCAGTAGGACCCCATGATAGGGTCACCATAGGCTGGAATCAACTTGAAGGCACACAACACATTTATTTTTAAAAACAAAGGCAGTACTGATTGAAAGTGGTTGAGACGAACAGTTGCCCTTCCATAAAAAAACCTTGTTAATAATGGATTATTTACTCATGGAAAGCGCATAATAAATTCCTTCCGAATGGGGGGAACACATTATGTGGCATCTCGGGTACACTTTAACCGTCCTCAGCTATCTTGTCCCTTACAGTTGTTAGAAATATTGGAGGGGGGGATATCTAGTTATCTTCTTACTGCTACTTTTACTGTCTGTCAGTTGTATATCACATTTTTCTTTTTTAAAAGATGGTTTGCATTCTTTTAGTAGAGTTGATGAAACATATAACTACACAGAACAGGATCTCACAGAAAACACTTGACCTGCAAATTTCTTTTCCTCAGTCCGTACTTCCTTTGTCAGCACTCCTTTAGTATCATGTCTCCATGCTCATACTTCGGACATATATTGTTTTTCAGGTCTGCTTCAGAAAAAAAATGGAATTTCAATTCAACTTCTCCATAAACAAAGAGGTTTCCTCAGAAGAAAGTCTATTAAACCAGAAGTCTTTTTCAGAAAATACTGCAAATACAGGAGACTGCCCCACTCTGAATAAAAGCAAAGAGATGGCTTTGCTGAAGAAACATTCCAGTCCTCAGTCTGCCCAGGAGCATGCTATTCCTGCAGATGTCAGCCAACTATTGGAAAATAAAATTGTAGAGACTCTTCCAGGAATGCATTCTGGTATTTCAGTGGTGGAAATAGCATCCCCAGATCCCATTTCTTCTCATTCTGACTTAATCCCCGGTGTCTATGAAGGAGGTCTGAAGATTTGGGAGTGTACTTTTGATCTTTTAAATTATTTGTCAGAAGCTGAAATTCAGTTTGGACACAAGACGGTTCTGGATCTTGGCTGTGGGGCTGGTCTGCTGGGAATAGCTGCATTGAAAAGGAATGCCAAAGAAGTCCACTTTCAGGACTATAACAGCTTGGTGATTGAAGAAATAACCCTGCCTAATATTTTGGTTAACTGTGCTAATCAGAATGATGATGTTGGAGGAGTTACTGACCTTTCTCCAAAACACTGTGGAGAAAAAGATTTCAATCTAGATTTGCTCTCTAAGTGCAGATTATTTTCTGGGGAATGGTCAGAGTTTAGGAAGCTTCTTTTAAATAGCAATAATCCTTTAACAAAATATGACCTCATACTCACTTCAGAGACTGTTTACAATCCTGATTACTATGAGGCTTTGCATGACACACTTGCAAATTTATTGGGAATAAATGGCTGTGTTTATTTGGCTAGCAAAGCACATTACTTTGGGTGTGGAGGTGGGATTCTTCTTTTTACAAAATTCATTGAAGAGAAAAATGTTTTTAAGTCTCGAATTCTTAAAGTTATTGACAAAGGGTTAAAGCGTTTCATTATTGAAATGGTCTTTAAGAATTCCTGTTAACATGCTTTTTGGCTTTGTGCATTAATAAAGATGCATTTTTGCTTTTATTTGGAAACCAAATGTGCATTTCTCCTTTGTTCCTAGTTGTATGTTTCATGTCTGATTCCTTTTCTGTCCTGTTGATTCTATTGCTCTTCCTTCTCTGGTATCACACAAATCCTTGAAAAGCCTACATCTTGAGGTACCCTATTTGCTGGTGTAGAAGACTCACTTTTTCCCCCAAAAAATGCTGTTTGAAAATGGGGCACATCTTAATACGCCAGTGTGTCTTATACAACAACAAATAGTATTTACTGACATATAAATGGGGTGCATCTTATACACTGGTGCATATTATACACGGGCAAATACGGTAATATATTCTGAATATGCACAGTTTCTGTGCACAGTTTGAATTATTTGGTGCAGGTTACATAGCAGCTCTGGATGTATTGCTATCTTAACAGGCACAAACTTTAGAACTTAGTCCAACAAATACTATTTGGTTATTTACTTGATTTATAACTGGAAATTAGCATTCATATAAATTACCAAAACAACTTTATTATGTTTCTGGCCTATCTTTCTAAAAGAAACAGCACTCATATTGCACCTAGATACAAAGAAAGTAATAACCCTATTAATAGGCTCATATAGGGAGTCATGATTCTTCTGATATCCTGGACTGTAGCCTTATGTCTTATACCTTTCATTAGTGCAATATTTTAGGGAACGTTACATGCTCTCTAATTGTGCATATCTACTGTATGTTTGTTTGTATGTTTTGTCTGTCTGTGCCAGGTGAAGACCTCATATGATTGGCTGACTGTGATGATTCTATGGGATCTTGGGGTTTGCAGTTTAGGGAGGGGCCTTTAGAATTCTCAGCCACAGAGAGCTCTTGTGCCTCTGGCCGGTTGCTATAGAGACGAGGCCTAGCAGCAAGAAGGAGGAGGGCAGTGTATTCCATCAGGAACTCAAGCTCTGCATATTAATAACTCTGAATGCAGATTGGTTTGGGGAATATGGGGAAAAGTTACATGTATTGGACAAGACAGCTTGGGGAATTAGAGACACAAGATCTCAAATATTACCTATTAAAAAATAAAAACCTGGGCAACACTGGGTATATACACTAGTCTACTAATATATAAAAGTCGAAGTTTGTCTGTGTCAGGTGAGAAGACCTTGTATGATTGGCTGCCTAAGAAGATTCTATGGAATCCTGGGGTTTGCAGTTTAGGGAAGGGCCTTTAGAATTCTCGGCCAGAGAGCCCTTGGGCCCGTCTTGAATAGGCCAGTTGCTGTGGAGACAAGGCCTAGCAGTAAGGAGGAGGGTAGTGTATTCCCTCAAGAACCCAACTTGTGTATGTTAATACCTCTGAATACAGATTGGATTGGAGAATGTGGGGAACAGTTGCAAGTACGGGACAAGACAGTTTGAGGAATTAAGAGACAGAATTTCAAATCTTTCTAACAAGTATTACCTATGAGAAAATAAAATCCCAGGAAACACCAGGTATATACGCCAGTTTGCTATACATATATCTTGAGTTTAGCCTTCTTGGATAATTGGGGTTGCCAGTTTCCACTTTTAGTGGAAGCAACCTAATAATTTTGGTTGAACATCAACTCCTCCCTAGTCCCAGTTTGAAGGATCTTGTTTCCACACTTTTCTGGTTATTTTGGATCCTGGGCCAAATTACCACTTTCAAACCCTGCTTTTCTAGTGCTGAAGCTAAATATTAAAGAGTACAATCAAATATTAAAATCACAACGAAACCATCAGCAATTCAGGGACAATAAAGTTTAGTGCGTGGTGTAATGGTCTGAGCATTGGATTACGACCCAGCAGACCAGGGTTCGACTCCTGCTCGACTGTGGAAACCCACTGGGTGACCTTGGGCGCGTCACACACTCTCAGCCCCAGGAAACCCCATGACAGGTTCGCCATAACTCAGAAACGACCTGAAAGCACACAAGAAAAACAGCAAAATTTAGCGGTGGGATGATTGCAACCTCCTCACTATTTATGGTGCTTGCAAGAAAAGGACAGAGAAGCAGAGGGAGGATTTGTTATAAACTCGGTTGTGAGGCTGTCGTTATGCCCTCTCGAAACTTCTGCTCCGGGTTCTAATCCTACAGTATCCATTTTGATTTTTTTTTTCTTCCGCCGCCACCAGCGCTTTCAGCAGCAGCTCAAATCTGAGGTCGTTGTACCAAAGAGTGCGGCAAGAGGGCGCCCTGACGCCTCGCCCGCTTGGCGGTCTCGCCGGCTCTTTCCCCAGGAAGAGGCTGTTGCTAGGAGACCGAAAGGACTCGGCCTGGAGCGAAGAGCGGGGGCGGAAACAGGCAGGTATGGCCCTGGTGTGGTGCCGTGTGTGGGTCACGGATCAGGTCGCTGTCTTGCTTAGCGCCAGCGCCGAGAAGATGTATTTGCGTATGCGTGTCTGTCTGTCTGTCTGTCTGGTACCCCTCAACTCTCTCGATTTGGCAGAGACGGTCCCAGTTAAGCCTATGGACAGACGGTACATACAGACCAAATGGGCAGTGTTTCCCATCTTTGTCCCTGGTCTGCTCTGCAGGGCTGTTGGGAGATTCAACACCATGGACAGTTTAATTCACGCAGGGTATTGCCTGCTTAAATGTCTAAGCTAAAGAAACGCTCTGTCTTTTTGTATTTGCTTAACCAAAGTCCTCCATTTTGAATTCTAATCATCTTTAAGGTGGTTCTGGTTGTTAATCCCTTGCCCTACTTAAAATTATGCTGACGTTACTTGGCAAATGCCTGGGTTCTCAGTCTGGGTTCCCAACGCTCATTGTAACAGTATTTACTCTATTATCAACCATGTATTAGAATTCTAATTCTGGGAAAGCAAATGTCCTTAATATTCTTGTGCATGCGCTGTACGTTGTACGAGATCGTTGTTCCCCGACTTATAAAAAACTCTCCCTTCCTTCAATAAAGTCTCTTTCTTTCCTTGCTCATGTAAGAGGTCTTTGACTACCATCTTGCTGAGAGGGGAGGGGAAGTCCCTTCGGCCAAAGTTGGGAATCCTTCGGGGCTGGCTCAGTTTCACCTGCAGCTGTGTGGATTACTTGGGGTAGTCTGTGCAGACCTAATGTTCTGGGTTTGGCCCCATGTGTTTTGTTTTTTTGTAGTTTTTCTTTTTTATTCAAGGGTGACTATTTACTGTGGATTCAAGTCTCACCACCCCAGTGTTTGGATTCATGAGTGACTGTTTGCCGTGGGTTCAAGCCCCACCTATGTTGCTGGAAATCCAAACAATTTTTTGAGCGTGGGTTCAAGTCCCACTTGGCTTGGTGCCAACAGTCCCACTTTTTCTGCTGCTTATAAAATGTCCCGGCCTCTCTCTCTTCCCACTTTCCTCCTTGGTGTAAGCTCAGTTCAAAGCGCAAAAGTATTTTTCACTCTATTAACTCAGCAAGGAGGAGAAGAAAGAAGGGGACAGAACCTTGCTTTTCCCCTAGGCTCAGGCAAAGGCAAACTGCTTCAGCCTTTCATAACTTTTGTCGTCTTGGCCACACTCTGATGGTGCTTGGATACATGTGTCCCAGTTTTCTTTTATGAAATGTTGGAGGGTTTTTTTGTTTTGTTTTGTTTTTGTCTGTGAAGAGTTCTGCGATTACCACATTAATTTGTTTCAATTCGGACTGCCAACCCACAGACTCTACCGCATCATGGGCAGGTAATAGGACCCCAGTGCCTGCCTTTCTGCTTAAGTTGCTGATCTCTGCATGCATCATGACTGAGAGGAAAGAGGTGACCCCAGACCACTGATTCATTCAAGTACAGTACATGCGTCCTGCTCTGAAAGTGGATAATTCAGCAGACTCTTTACCTTGGAAGTGCATGTATGGATCCCATCACACTTGATGGAAAAGCACAGTTGGATTTCCTGTTCTTAGCTGGGGCATAATGGGACTAATAACTCAAGCAGAGGGCAACCTTCTATATAATTGGCCATTTGGATTCACAGAAAGCTTTAACTTTAACACAAAATTATTCCACCCAGTATATCAGCAGCTCTGCTGTGGCATAGAATTTGAGAAATAGTACTTCAGGATAATCAAACAAGTCTCATGCACATTTTTATAGTCTGAAGAGCATAAGGTAGATGGAGAAAAAGAAGAATTCTCAACAGGAAGGAAAACCTGTGGTCAAGAAGGAGGAAAAATATATTTCTTCCACCTTTTTAATGAACAGAGGCTCTGTGCCTTGAGCAGCTGCTTGCAGGGTAAAAATCAATTAAAATAGATGCCTGGTGTGAAAACACCAGTGTAAGGAAACCCTCCCTTGTTAATTTTTTATTATTTCCACTACTTTAAAAAGTCGTAGAATCTTGTTCCATAAACAAAGTTTGGGGCCACCCCCTTATAAGGAGAAGGAAACTCAAAGATCTGTCTAGTGATGTGTCCAATCATGATGTGTGTCTGTAGTTGTTGGCCATTTGACATCTGAGGTTCATCTGTAGTTTCTTTCTTCTTTTCCAGTTGGTGTCCCTGACAGTCTGTGTCCCATCAAACGTGTCCTTGCAAGGTTTTAGAGCTCTGTCGGTATTGTGGTGGAAAAGCCATCAAGGCTAGTGTGTCACCTGATCCAGATTCAAGAGTTCAGTGAGAAATAAGATATAAGAACTGCAGTAAAAGGTAAAAGTGATGGAAGGGAAGAGAAGAGAAGGGAAGGCAGGAGAGGTGCTCAGTATCCGGGTTCAAGTCCCAGATCAGCTCTGGATTGATGACTTTGAGCTGGCTGTTATGTCTTTGCCTACCCTTTCTTACGGGATCATTCTGAGGATAAAAAGTTGTGGAACCATGTATACCATTCTGAGATTCTTGGGGAAAGAGCAGGGTAACACAAGGGTACAGGGAATGGATTAGAACAGTCTATAGGAGAGGTGGGCCTAAATACCCTAAAGGCTCAGATCCCATCTGATCTTGGAAGCTAAGTGGGGTCAGATCTGGTTAGTACTTGGATGGCAGACAACCAACAGATACCAGGCTACATTTTAGAGGAAGGAACTGGCAAAACCACCTCTGAGTATTCCTTGCCTAAGAAAACCCTATAAAATTCGTGGGGTTGCCCTAAGTCAATTAAGCAACTCGAAGGCACGTAGACACACACACACATAACAGAAGTGAGGACTGTGTAGCCTCCAGATGTTGTTGAACTGCCATGAGTTCTAGCCAGCACTCTAGCTAATGGTGAGGGATCATGGGAGATACAGTCAACAATATCTGGAGGATGGCTTAAAAATCAAAGGTGTCCCCCATTAGTTTAGACCAGCTTCCCCAACCTGCTGGCCCTTAGAGCTGTTGGAATATAACTACACTGAACATGAGGGCACCAGGTTTGCAAAGACTCCTTTAGACCAAGTACAGCTTTTTAGTATTTAGTATTTGTCATAGCCATCTCCACCTTCCTAGGTGTAACAATGCCAAAGAAAAAGGGACGCAAACGGGTGGCTCTGACTGAAGAAGAACGGTTGCTTATGATGCAACAGAAGCAACTGGCTGAGGAGGAAATGACCAAGAAGAAAGAGGACATGCTGACCCAGTTCCTAAAGGTACCATTTGTTTGGCTGGACATAAGGTGCATGGGGCAGTACAGAGGACAAAATCAGTGGGGTGTTCTGCACTGGAGGGAGAGGAGTGCCAGCAATAAGCATTATATTGTAGGAGATGTGTAGAGTAGTTTTAACTGTGGGAAAGAGTATTCTTAGATATTTGTCTTAGGCTTACTTAGAATTAAATACCATAATGGTAGAGGTTTCTTTCTTTTTCTCATTTCATAGGAATTGTTTGAAAAATTAACCAAATAAAGAGAATCACAGAATCTTTGGATGCTTTAAGTTGAAAGGCATTATGCAACTCTTTCATGTTTTCCTCAATGATTTTTTTAAAATTGCAAGATAAAAGACGGAAGAAAAAGTAAGAAAACACAGGAGAATTACAAAGGGAAGATGCTGTTGTCTGGACCCCTTGTGCCCCAGCAAAATTCTGTGAATGAAGCAGAGCTGTTGCAGTATAAAAGCCTTACCTGGAAGCACCTTTAGGTTTTGAAAAATTATAATAAAAATCCCTTTTTGTTTTTAATATTTCACTGCTGCAGTATACATCATAAATATGGACAGAAATGAACCGGCATTTTAAAATCATGCTGCTATCTCAGCCTTTGAGGTAATCAGACAATAATACAGCTTCAGACTAGCAGCGTGGATCCAATGATGGGTTCTTATATGGCCTATTGGGAATTAAAAGGTGAGAACCGGGACATGGCTGAAAGCTAGATGCTGAAAGCAAGGCATGGCAGGACACAACATGATGTAAATCTCCAAAAATTATAAAATCACAGGCCATGTTAAGTTCAAAATGTTTCTTTAGGCAAGTAAGTTTTAAAGTAAAATAAATTTTTAGCCTGATTGTTACTATATTTATTATTATTATTTTTAAAAAACTTCCCTGTAAAGGAGTTTTGAGTGCAAAATAGCTTGAGACTTAGGCCATTTCTGCCCTACACTGTTATAGTGCTATTTTTCCACTTTCAACATACTGTGGAATTCTGGGGTTTGTAGTTTACTGAAGCCCAAGAGCTCTCTGGCTGAGAATTCTAAATGCCCCTCCCTAAACTGCAAACCCCAGGATTCTGTAGGATGTTTAAAGTGGAATAATAGCACTATAACAGTGTAGTGCAGAAATAGCCTTAGAGATTTGCCAAACAAAAAAAAATATTTGTACAGTTTGGTGGTTTCTGCCTGCCAGCCTGCTATGCTGGATCTATTGGCACTGTCCCCTCATGTTGGCTAATGAGTAGGTAAAGGGATAGATATAGAAGGCAAACAAATGGGTAAATAGTAGGAAAATAAACTGGCGGATACAGTGGAGTAATTGAATGGCTTCCAGTGGCAATAAGTGACTCAGACTGAAGAATGGTAATATAGGCCATAGACCAGGAATGCTGCTGTGCCCTCCAGGTGTTTTGGAATATAGTCCTTACAATCCTCTACTATTGGCCATGCTAAAGAAGATCATGAGAATTGTAGGCAAACCATCTGGAGGACCAAAACTTTCCTATCCCTGCTTTTCATTATATATTGGGGGGAAGTGGGATGTGCCCCCATAAATGCCTAACTCATTGTCTCAGGAGGATTCTAAGGCCTTTCTGCACTACACTGTTATAGTGCTATTATTCCACTTTAAACATCCCATGGAATCCTGGGGTTTGCAGTTTAGGGAGGGGCCTTTAGAATTCTCAGCCAGAGAGCTCTTTGGCCTCAGTAAACTACAAACCCCAGAATTCCACAGGATGTTGAAAGTGGAATAATAGCACTATAACAGTGTAGTGCAGAAAGGCCCCTAGTCAAGGAGTGAAGTTCCAATCCTTATTTAAGTTTTAGGCAGGTTAAAGGCACTAGATCCTGTCTGATCTTGGAAGCTAAACAGGGTCAGCCCTGGTTAATGCTTAGATGGGAGACCACCAATGAATATCTGGTACTGCAGGTTATATTTCAGAGGAAGGAACTGGCAAAACCATATCTGAGTGTTCCTTGCCTAAGAAAGCTGTATGAAATCCATGGAGTCACCTTAAATCTATATGCGACTTGAAGGCACATACACATACAGTAGATTGAATGATTGCCACCCTGCTTTAATACCAGACTCATACAGTTTCCGCCCTAGAGATGGCAGGGATAGAACAAAAACCCTGTGTCCTTAGATTGCTGTGGTGAATAGCAACTTGCAATTTCAAAAGCCCATCTCTTATCTTATGCTATCTCTTATGTTCTCACTAGTCATTACTGCCCGCTGGTCTCTTGACTTACCTGTAGTAGTAAGTAGAAACTTGTAGTTGGGAAACTCAAAAATTATTTAAAGTAAAATTACCTGTAGAGTTGGAATACCTCCTCACCTCAATCCAGCCTTTTCTAATCTGGGGTCCTCTGGACGTAGTAGACTATGATCTCCATCATCACCAACCAGCATTGATTCTAATGACTAAATGATGGGATTTAGATCCCAACCCAAATGAAGAGCAGAGATTGGGGAAGTCAAGAATTCCCTGAATTTACATACTTTGAGTAAAATGGTTGCACAATGTCTTCACTAACTTCTTAAGATGTTTCATGATTTCTTGAAACTATTTCTTACACTGACCTGGCTCAATTTGCTTTTCAGTTAAGAATTATTTCATGAGGTCAGTTTTGAGGTAGGGCTGGAGAATGTATTGCCCTTCAGATGTTGTTGGATTGCAGTTCCCACTATCCTCAGCTAGTGTAGCCAGTAGTAAAGGATTATGGGGATTGCAGTCCAACACAGTTGCCCTTCCCAATTTAAGAGTATATCCAAGTAGTCCTGACAGGACAATGCTGTTTCAATGCACTTGGTCACCACAGGACCTAGATGTCGGACACTTCTGTTCACTACAGGAACTATTATAAGACCACTGTTGCTGGTAGAGAAAGCTTCTACCTGGAATACCCTGACTCTTCTTTGGTATAACTATTTCCTTTGCACATATTTTTCAGCTAACAAGGTGAATGTGTTTGCTGTGCTGCTCTGTCACTGCCCTTTTTCTTGGGTTGATGCATTATCTTGTGGCAGCTGGGCTGCATTGGAATATTCAGTTCAGTGTTATTGCCTCCTATGCAGGATAAGCTGGCCAAGGAGGAGCACAACAGCACTGTGAACATGCACAAGATCAACCTGCAGTGGCGAACAGTACTTCGCGAAGTCAAGGCCAGAGAGCTGCGCAATGACATTGAAATTCTCAGCCAGACCTTTGAACGTGTGGTGGACTGCAAAGACAATGTCATTAAGGTGAGCCCTGATTTTTGAAGGCCCATGGAAGGAGGCTGTATGAAACAGTGGTTGGATCTCTCAGAGACTGGACTAGGAGTTTTATGCAGCTTCTGAGACTAACTCTTGACATGTAAAATTGTGTTTAAAAAAAAAAAGCTAAAGGAAAATAACTAATGGAACATCTGCAATGAAAAAAAGAAACAGTTGTCACCCACTTGTTATGTGCTTGTGCAATATTTAGTTATTTACAATATTTTTAGTCATCCTCACAAAACAAGAGATGGGAGCAAAGGCAAAATAAAAGATTACTGTAGCTACCTTACTGATTTGGACCTTTCCAAATCACCTGGGACTTTTAAGTCAGGCATGAGAAGCTTCTTTCCTGTTGGGCAAGAAATTACATTGATTGAAACCTCTTAGGGTCTGCCTTCCAGCAAGGGGTACAAGGGGCAGATTTGTGGATGTGACTCTTTCCTTTCTTCAGTATGCACTATGTGTAGGTAAGAAGCGAAGGGAATACATTTCTGTCCATGCATTCTCTTTCCCTGTCTTATTCAAGGTTTCTTATATTACCTTTAGAGCTGCAGGGTAAAATACGATAGAGGAAGTAATATAAAATAAGAAAAAGTATATAAAATAAGATAGAATAGATAATGTCAACCTAGAATATGGCCAGTGAAGGATGTGGCCTGGGGAGAGTCTGAAGGTTGAGAATGCAAGGCTTTGTAGTTCACTTATAGCTCATCAACTGCAAGTTCACTGTCCTTGTTTTAAAAGTTAGGACCAATCATCAAGGTAATATAAGAAACCTTTGAACTGAGCCCAGAAACATAGTGATAGCCAGCAGCACTGGTACAATGATGCTTAACAGTTACCACCAGTAGGGAAAGCCAAAACATGAATCTGAACAGTATGAGGACTAGAGTTGGGGTGGAGTAACAGGGCAAAATTAAAAGAAAATCTGTTCAGTAACCTTATGTGTTTGTCTGCCTGTTGGTTATAATTTATTTCAGTTTTTAGAAGTTGAGGTTACAGGTGATTGAATTCTGGGATATTTATAGTGGTGAACGGTTTAGCTCATAGATGGTTTTCCAGGAGTGGCCAAGTGATCCGTTTGTGTCCTTCTAGTCCCTTGCTAAAGATCTTGCTGAAGCAGAAGCTCAATATGCACATGCCTTACGCAGCCACCTGCACAACATTGATCAGCTGCTACAGCTGCAGCGCTGCCGCCTGGGCTACTTAGAGGAGGATTACCAGACTGAGTTACAAGCCCTGCAGAAGGAGTTCGATACAGAGAGGTAGGAGGGAGGATGGAAGCATCACAATTCAATTGCTGTGAAAATCTAATTGACTGTGGGAACTCATGAGGCTGTTCTACTTTCTGTCAGGAAGATGATCATAGAGCATCATGAGCAGGAGACCCGCTACCTTCAGGATGTGCTGCTGGCTATGGAACAAAACTTTGCTGACAATGAGTATGAGGCCAGGCTAGACTTCCAGAGTACGAGAGATGACGTCAAAAACAAGGTGGGTGAGTTGAAATGCAGGAAGCAAACATTGTGGCTAATGGTTCAGGGGATCTCTAACATGTTTTGGAACAGAAATTACCCTTGGCAAAGTGTTTGCACCTATGTTTTAGAAGGAGCATAGCCCATAAATCTATCTTTAGCAAGACTATTGGTTATTTAATACAGAAGCTGGCATCTTATTATTTGATAATTAATTCTGTATTAATGCTCTTCCCTTTTTCTTAATTCCAGCCCTTTTCAAGTAGCCATTAATGCATGACACAGATTAAAGTGTCAGTATATTTATATTTATGTTAACTAATGAAACCAGTACAGGTGGGAGCTCTCTAGAGATACTCAGCAGGGTTTTGTTCAAGCTGAGATTTTCTGAGGAAAAGTAATTGTTCTGCATGCATGATGTACCTTGTATTACTGAGATGTATTGTATCCCTGTGGCCAAGATCTGCTTAGCAGGCTATCATGTCATAAGTCTCAGCCAGTACACTTATACTGGTCATTCAGGGGACAGATGCAGATCTTTCCTGTTTCTTCCTTCAGTGTACAACAGTACCGTGTGTGTGTGTGTGTGTGTGTGTGTGTGTGTGTGTGTGTGAGTGAGGGAGGGAGACCCCTGTTTCCTCTGGGCACAGACATGCTCCCTGTGCACGTTCTGGCTGCTCTTGTTTCATAAGGGATGCTTACGGTCAGTGGGAATGTGTTCATTTTGTTGTGTGCCTTCAAGTTGTTTCTGACTTATGGTGACCATGGCTGAGTGGGGAATCAAATCCTGGTATCCAATCCAATGCTCAAACCACAACACCGTGCCAGTTCTCACTCCTGTAGGTACCCAAAGCTGATAACTGGCTTCACAAGGTGATGATGTTGCATTGTGTAATGTTGCATATTTCTGGAAAGAGGTGAAAAAGAGCCATGGAACAGTGGTGACTCTATGTTTCTGAAAACATTAGTTCTACTGTAAAATCCCAAATAGAGCTGTGGGAGAGATCCTGACACTTAGGAAATCAAGACTGGTTGAAATGATGTGCAGGGCATCCCTATTTCCAGTGCTTCTTTGGCTACAAGATTTCTTGTAGCTGGAATCCCAGCTCTTGCTAAAAACAAAAGTCAGTTGGTTTTACTGTCTTACAGTGTGTCTGCAAGGAAGCTTTTGCTTAAGATAGGAGTACCAGACCAGTCTTATCCAGACCAAAAAGAGCTGCTTAATCAGATGGTTGTGGAGTAGAGAAGAAGGGCTCTGGTGGAGGACTGATCCCTGTTTGTTTCCCCCCCAGAACTTGGAGGAGAAGCATTACCTGCGCATGCAGTTGGAGGGTAAAGTGGAAGAGCTGTGGAAACGCTTCCAGCAGGCCTTGCGTAACTATACAGAGGCCACGGAGGACCGCAAGATTGCCTTTGAAGCCCTCAAACTCAGGGATGAGAAGAGCACCAAGGAAATTGAGATGCAGATGAAGAAATTGCAGAGGATGCAAGTGAGTGGTCTCTCTCGGGCATATGCACCTTGGATAGCACTGGGGCTCAAGGGCATCCAGAAACTCCAGAGATGACCTCTTCCTACAGTCTGTGGCACTGCTGGGCTGCCTCTGCAACATAACTGTGTTCCTCCATAATCATAGCACAAACAGCTTAATCCAGGACTCTAGTTGAGCCATCTTTCTCTCACACACACACCCTCCACAATTCACTGGCTGAATAGCTAGTGAGTGGCTTGTTTCATACCTTATTCAGCCCACATACTGTGACACCTATGAGCATGTGGGGCTGCAGTTTAACCCACAGTTCACATAGGTTTGTTGCAAACGTGAATCTTAAATCCATTTCTAGTACCATGGCAGCATCCTGAAAAACTTGCTGTTCATTACGGAACTGGTGTGGCTGCAGGTACATTTCCTGCCTGAAGTTGTTGTGTATATGTACTGGTGCAGGGGTGGGCAATTGCAGGGGGTCCAGGGACCAATTTTCTTGCTCTGGAAACCTTGGGGAGGGGTCTTATGAACTGCAAAGAATGCTAGAAAATGGGAGAACAAAGACAAAAATTGGAAGTAGCAGAAAGTCCACTTCTGGTTTGAAAAAGGTTAAATTGTGCAGAAGTGCCCTGCAGCCTGTTTAAAAGGTGAATTGCTGCACATGAAACCCTCCAGGATGGGCAATTCGCTTTTATTTTGGCTAGAGGAAAGCCAAGATTTCTAGTCTAGGGAATCTAGGGAGCTTCAGGTCACAAGAACAGCATTGGATAGCTACATGTGGCCCCAGGGTTGCACTTTACCCACTCGGTGTCCCTGTGTGGATAGTAGGTAGGTTCCAGATTCCCTTGAAGGAAAGTGACAAACGGCAGGGTGAAGCCAGTGCTGACTAGGGCTGGACGAAAGTAGACATTGTAACAAAAATGGGTGGGGATTCCACTCCCCTTTTTCAATCTCTCTGGTTCTTGCCTTCTCCCCCATCCAAATCTGTGCTGATTTCTCTTTATACAACTACTATAGAGAACTTCCTGTAGTCTGAATATATCATTTATGTTATCAGCATTGCCTGTTGTTGCCAGGACCTCATTGTCAGTCTGAAGAACAAGATTGCCCTTCATGCACGGGAAAGCGAGGAGCAAAATCGGCACGTCCGTGATGAGAAGGAGTTGGTGCTGAAACAGCTGCAGAAGCTCAAGTGCCAGATGAACTGGGCCAGAGCCAAAGCCCGCAGCAATTTGGCAAAGCTGACTAAGGAGAGCAATGGGACTCTCAAAACACTGGAACGTGTGGTAGAGAAGGTAAAATGTCTGGGGGACACTTCCAAGTACTTAGGCAACTCAGAATACAAAGATGGTTGAAAGGAGTGCAAATCTAGTTTTTGGTGATTGGGAGCCAAAGAGATTCCCAGAACAATAGAGTGATTGGAGATGTATTAACACAGCTTTGGTGTCTAAAAATAGTAGCCAGTTGGCTATGGATGAGCTTGTATTAGTGGAGACAATCTTTCAGGTGCGATTTCCACCTTCTGGCTGGTCTCACATGGTCTGCAGAGCCTTTGGCAGATTCCACCTGAGCCTTTCCTGCCTGGGTGGGAAGGAGGTGAGCTCCTCCTCTCCACCTGAGGATGTAGAGAAGGACACTTCAAAAGCAGAAGGGCCTATGAGTCCTGGAAATTGTAGTTTCTGGTAACCGTTGGAAATTTTCTGTTATCTTCGTAAACTTCGCCTTCACAGAACAACAGTTTCTAATTTAGGACCATACTGGAGATACATAGTGGACCTTCCACCCTGGAAAAGAAACTCAGTCTCAAGTTAGAGGAGAATACAGTCTTCCTTCCATATTTGCGCATTTGACCTTTGCAAATGTGATTATTCGTAAGGCACACGCATGTGTGCCCCCCTTTCTCTTCTTCCCATTCCTTTGCCTTTTTGCCCAGCTTCATGTGCCTTCTTTTTCCATGTCTGGGCAAAAGGCAAGGAAATGGTGGGGGGAAGACATGTACACTCCTTGCTTCTCTGCATCTGGTGCTGCCTTCTCCCATTCCCTAGCCTTTGCTTGGATGCAGAGGAGGAAGGCATACATGCCAGGGCAAAAGGCAAGTGAATGGGGGGGGTCGCCCTGGAAGGGATGGAAGGGGGAGTGTGGGGGTGTTATTTGTGGGTTTTCTACTTTTGCAATGGTTCTGCACCCCAAACTCTCACACAAGTGGAGGGGCCACTATAAACCATATCCAGTGGCTGCTTCCTTTCCCTACAGGCAGAGCTGATTCTGCGTCTGGCTGAAATGTGCCGCAGGCTGGAGTCTGAGGAGGAGAAGGTGCTGCCATTTTATGCAAGCTCTCTGAGCTGGGATGAGCAGAGGGCTGCAGATAAGATCGCCATGGAGAAACCTGTTGAGCCACTAGCTGAGGTGAATCGCCTGGATGTGGAAATGGGTGGGGTGCATACATCTGCCTGTTTCACTGTCAAAGAGGAGAATAGTGTTCTATCGATTCATTGCTTGATTAATCTCTTTTGGAACATTAAGATTATTCCATATCCCCAGGGCTTTGTCAGGTTGGCATTTAGTGCTGTTCTTTCATTGATGGGATGGGATGCCCATTGAGATATTGGCCTGAGGCAAAACCACATTGATGCCAATATAGGCTTTTTTTTCAGAGACTAGCAGCAGCTGATGGGAAGTATTTTCACTGAGCTCTAACAGGGGAGGAAAATTAACTCCACCTCAACACATAGCAGTCTTGATCCAGATTAGATCTCACCCTGCCCATGCATCTCCTGTTAACGGCAAAGGGTGTGGGGCTTTCAATGAAAGGATTGGCTTCATGTGTAGTTTGGCCCTGTGATGTTTGCTTTATTTTATCCTCTGGTTCCTTCTCAGAATTCCTTCTGCTTACTCCCTCTGTCCAAACATACTTGCCAAAACTGGAGCTCTTTGTGGCATTTTGGCTTCTATCCAGCTACAAGACATCTTTGTAAATAATCCAGAGGTTGTTACATTCCCAAAAAGCATCTTTCAGTTTAAAGACTGCTCAGGTGCTCTGTCCTTCACACGTCACCATCAATCCCAAGCAGGCATTCCTATCTGGGCAAAATTGTGCCCACTCCCTACAGCATGAGAGCAACTAAGCCTGGCTTCTGCATGTTCTCTCTCTTTTACAGATGATGAAGGACTATGTGGGGCTGGAGCGGTTCTGGCAAAGATACAACAAGGTGAGGCTGGAACAGCTCTCGCTAGAGCGAACTAAGGAAGCACTGCTCCAGGACAATCTTAAGCTGAGGCAGCTGCTCAAGCAGTACCTGGATGGCATCTCAGTTAATGATGAAGTTCTAAGCCAGATCAATCCTTTGATGATTGTTAACCAGTCAACTATTATGCCATCTCCTAGCCAGCCTGCACCTGTTGGAGAGGACCGGGTCAAGCGGCCTATCTATAATGTAGTAGAGGCAGCACATGAAGTCAAACGTATCCTCTGAGCCAACCCATGGTGAGTCCAGAGGGTTCCTCTCTGCCTCACTGAGAGGTTGTTGGTCATAAAGAAGGGCCAAGCCCTCCCAACTAGAAGTCTGTACTGTAGTGGCAGGAAGGCTGTTCCTACAGCAAGCTACCATTAAATAGTTAAACAGAGCTGAATTTGGAGTCTTTTCTCCCCTCTGCAAGCAAAATCAGAGAGCTTGATATACTGGGTACTTGGACTGTGGTTTGTCCACACATTCAGTAATTCCCACTCCCATGGGCCAGCTTTTAATGACACACACACATACCCTAAACAGTGCTTTGTGGGATGGCGGCTGTGGTGCAGAGACAGTGGTAAAGTAGTTTGGATATGTTTGTGTACTTGATTCTTTGGCAGACACCTTCCGTTTCCATCTTGTTAGATTTTTATTTAGTATTTCCTTAAAGAATTCAGAGCAGAAATGTATAACAGTCATACTCGTAGCAAAGGCCAGGCCTCAGGTACAAGAGCTACAGTGAACTGCAAAAGTGCTCTCTTGAAAGCCTCCTAAGCAGGTATGTGTTGTATCACCTGTTGTGCACACCAGTGGGACTATAACCCTTATTCCAGGGATGTATCTGTACCACAGACACTTATATCTGCTTTGTGCTGTACCTTCCCCTCCTGCTGCTTCACTTCTAAAATGTTGGGAGATGTAGCATGTTGAAAGTGCTAAAGAATCTTTGTTAGCAGTCCCTGGGCACCCCGCAAGGATCCCAGGGAAAATGCTATTACTGTTAAATGAATTTAAGCTCTTAGCATAGATGTACTGGAAGGATTAGGAAAGCATCCCTGCCCTCTTTTTCAGCTCACTCTGTGCTGAGATACACAATTAATGGCATCTGTAAACTTTTTACACTGATAAATGAGCAAGTGCTACTCATGCTGTATTTTCTAGGTGGTCCTCAGTGCTTAACTGGTAACTGTCTCACATTAACTTGACTAGATTCACTTGACTCTGCTGTCTCTATGAAAAGGTTCTTCATAACAGTGGCCCTTATGTATGCAAAGGGATTATTTAACACCCTTGAGACTAACTGAGAGGAAGAATTTGCTAGCATAAACTTCATAGACTTAATCTACTTCATCAGATGTACGGGTACTTCACTCCCTGCACCTGATGAAGTAGACTTGTGCTACCAATTTATTTCTCCCAGTTAGTCTCAAAGGTGCTGCAACATCCCTTTGCATGCTGATCCAGACTAACATAGCTATATCTTTGAATTCTGTATCTTTTCCTGGTTAGAGTGTTCAAATCACTGGGTCTTAGCAGACAAGGTCAGTTATTCCCATCCTAATCCTCTGGCGCTAATGGATGCCCAGCTTATACTGGCTCTTTCTAATCATGTGAGGGAAGATATGGATATGAACATGTGGATACTACCCATCCCATAACAGAAAGAGTCACAAAGCTGTGTTGAAAAAGGAGAGGAGCAACTTTATTTCTTCTTGGCTTTGTTTCTTTTCTCTTCCTTGAGTTTCTTCTTGGACACACGGGGTGTCTGTGCCTTCTTGTAGAGGTAGTAGCCAATGAGCCCTAAGAGGGCTGGGACAAGCCCAATGCCGACCAGTGGCAGCACATCGTTGAGGATCTTCTGCCAGTAGCTGGCTCTCGAGAGTCCTACTAGCTCCACCTCAAACTGCAGCATGGCATCAGCTGAAGAGAGGAAGAAATTCTATCAAACATGACTGGGAGAGGTTGGCAAGCAACACAGCTATATGACTGGTGAAGGAGAGTTACAGGTGAAGGCAGGAAGTCTGGCACACCAGTATAATTCCTCCAGTAGTGCCTAAAGCACAACCAGTGGTTTGCACTGCTTTAGCCAGAAGAGTGCCACTATCAGGCAAGGGCAATAGAAACATCTAGTACTCTTTCCCTGTGCATGGCAAACTTTCCTACCAACCCATTATTCAAAATCAGTGCAAGGCTGGGTGGGGGTCCACAAGGGCTATTTTCATCCTCTGCACTATATGGTACAATAGATCAGGAGGTACATGTCAGTGCAGGGCTGCCATTAACCTGTATTTAGTTTGTGGCTCACAGGGCTGGAAATTTGTTCTAGCAGATGACTGGATGGGCTAAAGTAGCTGAAAGGTCTAGTGGCCCGGGGATCTCAGTCAAGATATAAGCAGTTAGAACCATGGTTATTTTGTCTAATTGCCAACTACACTCAAAATGATTCCAAGAAGGCAGCTGTATATGCTCACCTCCCTCACTAAACAGATGACTAGGATGCAAGCACAGATAAATATACACACAAATTGCAGGGGTGGCCAGAGAACAGAAAGTAATGGTGTTAATGCAGGGTGATTAACCCAGGACACTTTCTGCTGATGATGCAGCCATCCAAATCTTAGTCTGCAGGAAGGAGAGACTGAAGAGTGGTGTTTCACTCAATAGCAACCAGGGCAAAGGAGAAGGCACATGATGTATACTTTGGTACTGTGTTGAGCCTCCACCTTCTTTCTCCTAGATGTTTTTCTTTGTGGACGAGAATTAATGTTCATGGTGAATGACTGACAGTTCATTCTGCTTCACTCCAGGTACCAGCCAGCAGATCAGTTCTCACTACATATTATTCTCCTACATTCTCTCCCACTCAGACAATACACTTGAATCTATCTTAGGATGCACCCTTGCTTTCATCAAATCCCTCAGCCCACTAGGAGCTTTTCAGTGTTCAGTCCTGGACACTAGGAAGTAATAAAAGAAAGTGAGCTTCTGAGTGCATGCAAATATTTTTTCCTTCATCGATGACTAGCTCCAGCTATTCCCCACACAGCTTCTCCAGCACTGCTCTGTGCCAGCCCTTCTATGAAGCCAATTCTATCAGATGGTATCATGAAGTGAGGGAGGGGAATGAATAAAGGCAGGAACTGAAGTTTGAATGCCACAGAGAGCTAAGTGTCTTGTCACTGCTTCTAGGAAAGCTTAACATGCAGTTTATCACTTTTAGAAATTATCCCTCCACCTCTTGTAACTGTTTCACAGTGTGCAAGAAAGAGGAAAAATGTTTAACACTGTTGTAGTCCTTTTTTTAATAGACTGGTAGAGAAATATACTCATCATACTTCTTTCTTACGTTGCCCCTCCAGTGACAGTTCATATCAAACTGTCCCACAACATATCTGAGATTGGGAATGTGTGACCCTCCAGATGTTGTTGGACTTGAATAGCTAATGGTGCAGGATGATGGGAGCAGTGGTACAACACCAACTGCAGAGACACACTTTCTCCATCTCTGCTGTAAATACATTTGCCACTCCAAAATTTTTAGCTACTCATTCCTTTCTAGAAGACTTCTCTGCCCCAAATGAAAAATGAAAGCCAAAGTGACACTTAAACATCCCAAGTGGAGATAGGCCTGCCCACTGAAAGAGCACACTGGTTCTTTGGTGGCCTTTGCCAGCCCAGGTGTCCCACTGAATGGCACTCAGGTAGGTACTAGTTTTTACTAGTATTTACCTGGGATTGCAGGTGGGGAGCCTCGTTTGCCATATGCCAGGTGAGGAGGGATGATGACTCTTCGTTTCTCTCTGCCAGAAAAAGGAAAGACTACCTCAGTACTTGAGCAGAGGGCATTTGTATGCACCCTATTGACCTCATAGTTTTATCGAAGGAATCTATGTAGCGTAAATAAACCTGGCAAAGAATTACAGTCTTCAGTGAAACAAACTATGGAATCTTATTCTTTGTGTGTGTCGGAGGAGGGGGGAGGCAGCTGGATTTAGAGAAAGACTAGAAAGACATGTTAGACCAGTTTTCTTTACTGGATTTTTTTATCCTCATGTAAAGATTTATGTTTATATAGCTGGACCAAGAATTCTTAAAACAGTGAATCTTCATAAATGAAGGGCTGGAGACTCTGAGGGTAACATGACACTAGAGGCATCAGAGGAAAGGGAGAAATTACGTTTTGCATTAAGGTCTCAGAGGGGCAGTTTTAAAAATAAAGTTAACACCTTATATATAAAATCTTATAGAGAAATTCTCCATTAACTCTTAGCATCATGTATTATCATTGTAATAAACAGAGGCCTTATCTACACTAAAAATGTGTACATGAGTTTTATTGTCCCAGCTTCCCCCTAAGAATCCTGGGAATTTTAATTTGGTGAGTCGGTCAGTGATTTACTCCACTTTTATCCCACCATTTCACAACAGTAGATTACCCCAGAGAAAGGCAATGCCTGTTGAACTCGTTTAACCATAGATTCCTATATGTGTCAACTAAGATGTTAAGTCCCCATAAAGTTAACAACACCAAGAGTACAAGATTGCACCCTGGGTTAGTAGCAGAGATACTACAAAATGAAAGGGAAATGCATGGCCTTATTGGCCATTAAGTGGCTGTACATGCCATGCAAGCATGCATACATGTGCACAAACTTGCCAGAAAGAGCACCACTCCATTGCCCAGAGGAGAGCAGCTGCAGAGATCCTGCTTACCACCTCCCTATCTGAAAGTTGCCCTAGGACTGCATAGCTGACAGGAAACATGCCTTCTGTGACTAGAAAAGTAAGAGCTGTTGGGTTTGATGTGCATAGGGCAGTTTTGTTTCATAATTTGGTGGACTGTTTGATCAAAAAGCCAGGTATTCAATATCCAAATCATTAAATGCCAGCTTATAGGATTTTTTTTATTAAGTATTAAACTTATTGGATGTTATTAAACATCCAAATCAATAAATACCACTCAAAGTGAATTGCTTGGAAAAAGGATTCTGGAGGCTTGTTTTTATTGTTAATTGCCATCAAGCCAACTTCAACTTATGACAACCCTATAAATGAGAGGCTTCCAAGTCACCCTATTATCAGTAGCCCTGCCCAGGTCTTGCACACTCAGGGTTGTGTCTTCCTTGATTGAGCCTATCCATCTAAAATGTGGTCTTCCTCTTTTCCTACTGCCTTATACCTTGCCAAGCATTAATGTCTTTTCTAGCAAGTCATGTCTTCTCATTATATTTCCGAAGTATAATAGTCTCAGTTTAGTCATCTTGGCTTCTAGGAAGAGTTTAGGCTTGATTTGGTCTAGGACCCATTTATTTCTTTTTTAGCATCCATGGCTTCTGTAGAACTCTTCTGCACCATAACATTTCAAATGAGTTGATTTTCTTCCTATCAGCTCTCTTTAATGTCTAGCTTTCACAACCATACATAGAAATTGGAAATAGAATGGTGTGGACAATCATAACTTGAGTATTCAATGATACATCTTTACAGTTCAGGATCTCGTCAAGTTCTTTCATAGCTGCCCTTCCAAGGCTTCTGGTTCTGATTTCTTGACTGCAGTCTCCATTCTGACCAATGACTGAGCCAACGTATGGAAAATCTTGAACTATTTCAGTGTTTTCTATGTCTGCTCTAAAGTTCTGTAAATCATCCAGAAAAGGCTTTTGATATGGTCAACTGGGCATTTATGAAGACGGTTATTAAACAGGCACAAGCAGGAGAAAAATTCATTTCTTGGATTGAAGCAATTTATAGTCAGCAAACGGTGAGACTGATTATTAACGGAGAGAGAACAAAACAGATTGAACTTCATAGAGGAACAAGATAGGGCTGTCCTGTCCTTTGTTGTTTGTTGCTGTCCTTTGTTATTTATAATGACATTGGAAATTCTTAATAATATCATACGGGAAGAAATTACAGTAAGAGGAGTTCAGATAAAGAAATATCAGTACAAGCTTAAAGCATTTGCGGACGACCTGGTTTTGTTTCTAGAGGATCCTCTCAGCAGTATACAAGGATTGATGAATATTATTCAAGAATACGGAGAATACTCAGGATTTAAGATAAACAAGGATAAGACAGTGTTTATAACAAAAAACATGAGAGAGAAAGAAGGTATGGAGTTCAAACAGATAACGGGATTTAATAAAGGACAGAAAGCAAAATACTTGGGTGTTTGGATTTCCAAGAGAAACAATGAGCTTTTTCAAAATAACTATGAGAAAAAATGGAAAGAGATATCTAAAGACTTAGAGAAATGGACTCAAATGCGATTATCTATGCTGGGTAGAATGTCTGTTATAAAAATGAATGTACTACCAAAGATGAATTATCTTTTTCAAAATATTCCTATTATCACAAATGCTAAGCCTTTCATACAATGGAAGAGAGACATAACTAATTTCATATGGCAAGGCAAAAAAACAAGAATAAAATGGAAAGTCTTGACTGACATACCAAGAAGAGGAAGCTTCGGATTACCGGACTTACAAGTATACTTTAAGGCTGCGGCATTCACTTGGATAAAGGACTGGATGGACTTACAAAATACGAGAATGCTGGCTTTAGAGGGCGCAGATTAAAGGATGGGATGGCATGCCTACATGTTCTATGGGAAAGCGACAACTGATAAAGATTTTATGCATCATTTTGTAAGGAAATCATTATATATGGAATGATTATAAGAATAAGAACATTAGGCAGCTACTCACCTGGGTCTCCCCTCAAGAAGCTTTTTTTGGAAGATGGTCAGACACAGAAAAATGGTTGCGATATGAAGATATATTGGAGAAGACAAATATGGACACAAATACAAATGTTTTTAAGATGAAATCAAGAGAGAAATTGGAAATTGAAGGTATAAAGTTAAGCTGGTTTCCCTACAGACACTATCAGAAAGATTTCAGATGGACGTGAAAATTCAAGGAATAGAACAGAAAGAACAAGAGAATCTGTTGAAGCTTTTACGAGAAAATCCACCTCATTTACTTTCACATTTATATCAAGAGATATTACAACAACAATGCGAGGATGAGACAATTAAAATAGCAATGATACAACGGGCATAGAACATTGGACATCCAATTCAGTTGGAATGGTGGGAACAAAGTTGGCAATGAACAAAGAGGTTCACGGTAGCTCAGAACCTTAAAGAAAACTACTATAAGCTTTTTCATAGATGGTACATGACACCCGAAAAATTAAAGATAATTTATAAGATGGGTACAGGTCAATGTTGGAAGTGTCAAAACACTGCAGGCACACTATTCCATATGTGGTGGACATGTTCTAAAGCAAAAATGTATTGGAATGAAATTCATAAGATAATATGTGGTGTATTGCAGGTTCAAATTGATAAGACTCCTGAAATGTACTTGTTAAATATGACACATATGTTAGAGGGAACCGCGGTAAAGAAATATTGGAGAATAATACTGTATATGGTCTCGACTGCCCGTATTGAATTTGCAAGGCTTTGGAAAAGTGATATAATACCAACGACAGAACAATGGTGGGCAACTTTTATTGAAAATAGAAATGCAGATATTGTTTCACAGAGATTAAAAGGGAAATCAGATGATGATATCTATAAAGAATGGCAGATGATTTCGGAAGCGAGAGGGGTCTTGACAGGGAATAATACATAATTCATGGTATTAAAGGTTCTTGCAAGATAAAATTCAGAGAAATATCATGGAACAAGTAAAGTTGAGTAGAAAAACAGGAACTAACGAATTAAATAGATAATACTAACAATTTATTGTGATGCACTGATAATAATTCAATGGAATGATAAAGATTGTAATCCAGAGAGGAAGGGAGACAGTTGTAATATGACAATTAAGAATACAATGATAATTGTTTGTTTTATATGTTGGAACTGTAATAAAATTACTTAGAAAAAATAAAGTTCAGTAAATCATCTGTGGTTATTATTTTTGTTTTCTTAATGTTCAATTGTAAACCTTCCTTTTCAATTTTCTTACTTGACTATTACCTGTAAAATCTCCTAATAAGTCAAGACAGTCACTGGCCATGCTGGTTAGGAGATTCTGGTAACTGTAGTCCAAAAAGTAACTTTTCAAAGGTCTAGGCTTATTTCAACTATTCCCTGTTTCAGAGTACTACAGATTCAGTAGGGAAGTAAGAAGGGATGGTCAACAGTTAATCTTCAGATGTCTCACTATACTGCAGTTCCCAGGATTCTCTATGAGATGGAAAGGCAGTTGAATTGTTAACTTTTCCAAGTTCTGGGCTAATGTGTTGCAAAGTCAGGAAATATGTCTTCCAGAGGTGGTGACCTGCTGGAATAGGAGCCAACACACAGGAAGTTACTTACCCTACACACATGTCCAAAAGACCTTGTTCCAAGCCTGAATGAAAGAAAACACAAACTCAGGAGATGGCTTAGAGATACATAGTTCTGTGCCCTTCTATCCAGTCAGATCTTTTTGGGGTAAGATAGGGGCATTCAGATTTAGTTCTTAATGTAATGTTAAATCTGTCGCGGGCTACACTGTACCACCTTTGCAGTTCTCCTGTGAACCTGTTCCAAGTTGTCTATACATCATTCTTAAAATACAGCACCTAGACATGGACAGAGTTCCCAATAAGGTCTGACTGGTATATAATAAGCCAGTTCCCTTGACTTGGAAACTCTAGTGCAGTCTAATGTCATATTAGACAGCAACCAGCATCAATGAATTCAATGAGACTTTTGAACACACTGCTACCTAATTGTATGGTGAGGACTTGCCCTGCTCCCCCGTTCTTGGTTTTTTTACAATGGCACCATACCCTGGCACATAGTCGGTTTGAGATTGAGTACAATCCAGACAACCTTTTTACTTGTACTGGTGCTAAGCCAGATATCCCTCATCTAATACTTATGCTGATTTTTTTAAAAAAATGCAATACTTTGCATTAGTCTCTGTTTGGATTCATTTTGCTTGTAAAATTGGTTACCAAAAGATTCCACTACCGCCACCAGACTCCCTCCCCAAAAAAAGGGGGGGAAAAAGAGTAAATAGTGGCAGATAATTATTGAAAAAGATTTCTTTGTGGAAACCATGAAAATTTTTCTGTTCCAATTCTTTGGTAATTTCCTGAGTGGGCCCCTTAACCCAACTAGATTTTGTTGTTATTTCTCATCAAGTTGACTTCGGCTTATGGTGACCTCTATGAATAACAGGCCACCCAGATCTCCAGTCATCAACTGGCCTGCTCAGGTCTTGCAAACTCAGGGCATGGTTTCCTTGGTTGAATCCATCCTCCCGTAGTGCAGTCACCCTCTTCTCTTACTGCCTTCCATGTCACCAAGCATTAGCATCTTTTCCAGTCACATAGTCTCATGATACATCCAAAGTATGACAGCCTCAGTTTAGTCCGTAATTCAATTAGTACCATAATTCAAATAGCAGTGACATACCTGGGATGACTTGTCTTTTGCCCAGCTCCACCACCAGTGGGTCTCGGGAAAGTGAGGTATCGATAATGCGGCCGTCTTCAAGGGTGCCCTTTCAAGAAATAACACCAGGCATGTGGTGTGCACACTTTATAATTCAGATGGTGTCAACAAAACCAATAGTTGCCACTTGCCCTATTCTTAAACTGATTTTTAAAAGAATAAATCTAGAATAGTGGTTCTTAACCTTTTCTTTATCACAGACCCCCTTTGAGTATCTTTTGTTGCCACAGACAACTAAGACTTAACTCAAGGTGCATCAAATATTTAAAAAAAACTTTTGAATGGTTTGAGATATTGTAATGAAACTTTGTACATATGAGGTCTATCACCCGAAAAAGACTCCTGCTCTTTGAGGTCAATGTATGACCATATATTTGTCCATCTTTCCTTCTTTCTTAACCATAAGACAGGGCTTTCCAAATGGTGTGCTGCAACACATTAGTGCGTCAGCTGAAGTGTGTAGGTGTATTGACGACAATCTTGGAAATGTAGGTTATTATTTATAAATCATATATTTTAAAAAATATGTGAAAGGTTTTCATGAGATATATTGTGTCCCCATACATTTTGTTATTACAATTTATGTATGTGTTCATATCTCTTATAAGGGATTAGTTTAACCTCCGGTTTACTAGTAAAACTGAATTACGGTGTCGCGAAATGATACATGTCTAAAAAGTGTTTCACCAACATGAAAAGTTTGGAAAGCTCTGCTGTAAAAACTCATAAAATTTCTTCAAGTCTTCGTGGACCCCCTGTGGGGGCATCATGATCACCCGGGAGTCCATGTACTATAAGTTAAGAACTGCTGATCTAGAGAAAGTGTTGAAACTTTTTGCTTCTGAAACAAACAGAGCAACACAGCACCTAAGGCAAGGAAGGTCTGGTGGCTATTACAGTCTGGATAATTTTGTTATTTTTGAGAATTACTAATTATAAGCCTTGGTGCCATCTGCCATCTTAGGAGAGATATTCTATTTTTTCTCTCATGCTAGACTGAATGCCTCTTCTGGGGTAATCCCTGTTGTGACATATGCATGCATTGTCTCAAAATGACAGGAAAAAATGCTTCCTTCCTTCCTTCCTTCCTTCCTTCCTTCCTTCCTTCCTTCCTTCCTTCCTTCCTTCCTGTTTTTCTGTTTTAAACCTATGCAAAATCATGCAGGTATAATCAGCCTATGAATTCATTATTGACAAAAACTCTTTGATTTACTGGAATTAATTAGGTGACACCACTGAGTATATTCAAATGTTAACACATAATTAAATCATTGTTTCTGATCCCTGGCTAGAAAAACAGAATTATAGTATAACCCTATGTTATGGTTACCACATTAGTCCCACTGAGTTTGGCTTGCTTCAATGCACTTGTGTATACTATAGACTGTACAGGACTGTTATCTTAGCTTTTTCGGCAGGGGCGGGGAGACTGGAAGTTATTAAGACAGGTTTTAGCTATCCTCTGGAACATGTTCCAGAATTTTGGAGCTGTTTCAAAAACTCCTTTCTGTGAGACACAGAGGAGAATCTTCCAAATTTCTAACAGAGGTAGGAATGGCTGAAGCTAGGCTGCTGCCTTAAGCAAAATCTAATAAGCATACACAGAGACACAATCTTTCTGTATGCCCCAGTGTCTCTGTGTATTAAAGTCTGTATTGACAGGAGATTTGTTCTTTTAATGGTCTTCTCAACTGCATCCCCTTTCTCTGTCTCAAAAGAAATAAGGGAATAATCTTTGGAAGCCTTCACTTTTATCTTTTAAATATAATTGAATATTCAGTCTTTCAATCCAACTAAAATTCTCCAGGTAGTTTACAATAATAAAACAACGAAAGGTCAAATTAAAAAGCTTAATATAGCAGCAAGAAGAAAAAGAAAAAAAGAAGGAAGAAAGGGGAAATTAGCACCAATTATAATAAAAACAGCTACATGATTTTAAAGCCTGGGTCTTTGCCCTTGGGACTGGCAGCCAAAAGGTTAGAACTGCATATGCCTCTTTGAGGAGAAAATAAGGTACAGTGAAAGATACCCTCTTACGATTCAGTAGGACCATTAATTCATTTCGGATTTTAGTTTGAACTTTACATGATCTATCTATGGTGCTGAACCCTATCTCCCTAACAGTTTCAGCACTTGCAATTAGTCTTTTATACTTTGTGCTAGAACCTGGAGCAGATTCACCACGGACTGTTTACCAGACCATGAATACCAGTGGCCAAGCTATCTGTTCATTCTGCAAAAAAAGGGAAAATGCGTGTGGGAAAAACATCCATGGCCCTCAAACTTATCTCAAGTGGGGCAAAAGATTGGTACTCACTTAAATCAAAGGGCTTCATACTTCTGGCTGTCAAGGCAGAGATGCAGGTTGGACATTTTTCTGATGCTGTATTTTTCCAAGAGAAAATCTCCACAGTGTATATATCTGTATTTCTATTTATCTATGCTTCCCTGTGCTACTTATACTACAACCAGTCATGTTAGATGGCTAAATATATGAACTTCTGTAAGTTATACTTATTTTCTGGATTTGAAATGGAACTGGTTAGTAGTTCTGAGACTAAGGGCCGCCCTACCCCATTATAGTGCTATTATTTCACTTTCAACATCCTGTGGGTTTTGTAGTTTACTGAGGCCAAAGAGCTCTCTGGCTGAGAATTCCAAAGGACCCTCCCTCAACTGCAAACCCCAGGATTCCATGGGACGTTGAAAGTGGAGTAGTAGCACTATAACAGTGTAGTGCAGAAAGGCCCTAAGTGAAGCTGTAGATACTACAGGGATACTCATCACAAGAAAGTTGACTGTTAATAAAAGATCTATCAGGACCAGCAATTTTGAGATATGTGTCTTTAAAATGGTGTCATTGCAGGTGTAATCCTCTTTGTTAAATACAAGGGAGATATAGGGTATTTTCTTCATATTAAAAATATCTCAATAATATCTGTATAGAGTTTCAAATGTGTTTGAATATAACATTGAGACCAAATGTGCTAAACCAGACAACATGATGTAGAGCACCGGACAAATTTGCCTGGAAAACCCACATCACAACCGCAAGGGCCAGTTTCCACAACTAGTGGTCCTGTGAGCCATTTGACATGGGACTCAACAGTATGGTATCAATAGGGTGAAGCAACTGCCTCAGGGAAAAGATTGTGGGTGTCCCCAAAGGGTAGTAAACCTTGTCTACTTAATTAAATATTAATAGCTTGTGGGACCTTTTGATTTGTGTACCTGAATAATTGGCTGGCTTTCGGTACAATGCACCTGGACTCGAATTTGGGGGGTGGTACTTGTTACTCTGCCTCAGACAGAAGAATATTTGGGGTCTGCTGAGCCCTGCTATTTAGGATAGCATGGTAGCGGCACTGAGCATGTCTCAGGATTCACTCTCTTGGTTCCAGCAGGACATTACGTGAAGGCTAGATGGAAACGCTGCTCTAAAACCGGTTGCAACCCTTTGCCCCCCCCCGATTTTCGAACTACAGCTCCCAGAAGCCCTGGCCATCGGCCATGCGGTGGGTGGGACTCCTGGGAGCTGGAGTCCGACAACATCTGGCGGAGCACCCACGGCTGAATACCGCGCTTTACAACTTCCTTATTGCCTACGTGTGCGGCAACCTCTCTCGCAGGAAGCTCGCCCTTCTCCGCTGCTCTCCATTCAGCTCTCTCGGGTCCCCCACCCCGCGCCGGGTCCCCTCCAAGAGGGCAGGAGGGGCGGGGTCCCGGGAGAGACCCGCCCCCCCGTCGTCCTCCTCGGGGAGCCCCAGCCACCGAAGAGAGCGCGGCCGTGTGCCGACGTGTTCGTGCGGCTTCGCGTGCCGTCCTCCCCGCCCCGCCGCGGCCCCGCCGAAGGCGGCCACACGCGCGCCCGGCCGCCCGCCCGCCGGCCCTCCAAGCGACTTACCGTGTAGTGGATCTGAACCGTGTCGCCCACCGCCGAGTGCTCCGTGCAGCCGTCGGGGGGCGCTACCTGCAAAACAGAAAGCGAGCCGTGGAGGAGCGAGTGTGGAAGGAGCGAGTTCCGTGGAGGGAGGGAGGGAGGTTTGCACTAACACCTTCGTCCTGCCCCTCTGGTCCATGGGGTGCGAGAGCGGCTTTTGGACCCCCGGTTCCCCACCGCCGGCCCCCACGAGACAGGCGTCCGAGCGTGTCGGGTGACGGTTTGGTTTGCACCTCTCCGCCCACCAGGGACCCCAACACGCCTGCACCTCCGCTCCCCCTCGGCTGCCAGCAGGGCAGACAGGGCGCTCCGGCAGGTTCCCGCCACTTCCCCGTCGGCAGCTGCGGCGGCGCGTGGGGGTCTGCGGGTCATTCGGCCGCGCCGCCCCGCGCACTCACCAGGGTCTCCAGCCGCAGCGTCCGGCGCGGAGCGTCGCTGTTGCTCTCCGTCTCCTCTTCCTCCTGCTGAGCCCGGCCCGGGGCCCCACAGCCCAGGAGGAGGAGGAGGAGGAGGCAGAAGAGGAGACAGGCACGGGGCCGGGAGGGCATGGCGAGAGAGGGGAGGCGGCGGAGGTGCCCCGCCGGCGATGTAGCGACAAAGTACGAGCGACGACGGCCGGCTTGCACGCCTCTGGCCCGACGGGGTGGAGAGGGCCGGGGCTGAGGTTGCCTCCCGCCGGCACCGCCTCCTGCTGCCTCCTCCCCGCCCCAGAGGGAGGAACGGAGAGGGCCGCCGAAGGACCAAGAGTGAGGGAGGAACCGCTGGGCCTGTCGCCCGGTTTTCACCGCCCGTGGGTTTGTCTTTCCCCACGCGCGGGCTTTTCCCCGCCGGCCGACAGCGGCGCGAGCTCAGCAGCACAATTCTGGCTCCGGCCGTGCCACGCGACAAAATAGCCTCCGCAAGGAAAAGATCCACGTGGCTTCTTTCTGAAGAAGAGCAAAGAGAATTCCAACCAGTTCTTCACTATTGTGTGTGTGTGTATATAGGTATCATCAGGTAGCCTGTCGACTTACGGCGACCCTATGAATTCCATAGGGTGTTCTTAGGCCAGGAATACTAGAAGTGGTTCTGCCAGTTGCTTTCTCTGAACTGTAGCCTACAGAACCTGGTATTGGTCCGTGGTCTCCCCACCAAGTACTAACCAGGGGCTGACCCTGTTCAGCTTCTGAGATCAGAGAGGATCTGGTGCGCCTTTAGGGTATCTTACTATTTGTTATTGTTAACTGCCATCAAGTCGACTTTGACTTTTATGGCAACATTATGAATGAGAGACCGCTAAGTCACGTTGTCATCAGTTGCCCTATTAAGCCCTTGCAGATTCAGGGCCATGTCTTCTTTGATTGAGTCTGACCATCTGTAATGCAATCTTCCTCTTTTCTTACTGCCTTCCACCATTATTGTCTTTTCTAGTGAGTATTACTATTACTCCATGTTATTGTTATCAATAACATTGAACCATATTGCTGTAAATTTATGAGCCTATGTCATATTAAAGTCATATGTAGATCTTTCGGATAACTACAGGGTGCCCCCCCTCCACCCGATTCTGACTGTGATTAACTACAGGGTAATAAGTGGGTTAGTCTATAAGAGGCCACAAAATTTTTTTCCAGTACGGGATCATGATAATCTTAATCAGCAATTCAAAAAGGCATCCCTTGTGGAGATGAATATCAGGATCCAAGGATATCAAAGAACTGATTCCCTCCTCACAGCTTCTCCTCCAAATTGTTCTGTAGGGAATGGAAATTGGGATGTGAGGGAGAGGAACAAACAACTTGAGGACGGGACTTTCCACCTTCATTTCCTACCTCAGGCACCAAAATTAAGGCCTTTTTTTTTTGAGATCCACATTTCAGCAGGAGAATGTGCACTCTTAAATTAAGTGTTGTAACATTGCACCATCAAACCATTTCAAAACTGCACATGATGTGCTAGCTGTTACAACAGTCTGTGTGACAGCTTGCAGCCAAATCTTGAGTGCAAGTAGAAAACAGTACTCCCTGCTGAGCTGGTACAAGATCTTTGCTTCATCTTGGTTCCTTCCTTTTTCTGTGCTCTTCACATTCAATTAATTGGTAAACGTGCAAAGATGGGAGCAAGACTGGCCTTCTCTTGAAGATCTTAGAGCCTAGGCAAGTTCATAGAGAAAGATACAGTCCTTAAGATAGCCTGGATTCAAGTAGTATGGGACATTATCATGAACAGTATTTGAATTCTCTCCAGAAAACATAGAAAAGGCAGTGGAGCTGTTGTAACACGGAAGGCATATGCTCTCTATAACTTGTTCCAGAAGAAATAGAAAACCCACTTTTTTCAAGAAGTACATGTCTCCAGGCGTTATGTCACTATGTTTGGCATTTATGGTAAGTTCAAATACCTAAAAATTGCAGTAGTATTGTTGAGAGTAAACAGAAGCAAACAAAAATAATAATTCCATTAGTAGCTGAAAATTCTAGTAATAGCATTCTGCATATTTGACTATTACCTGTACTGTAAGAAACAAGAAATAGCTGATCTCACTTACAACTGGACTTGGGGACTGAGGGCAAGTGAATTCTTAAGCAGTTGTTACACAAATGCTGTGTCTAATTTAGACTACTTTTGCATACAGTTATTGCTGTTTGTGAACCACTTGTATGAGGTACAAGGTAGTGTTCATGGATTCCAGGCAAAGTCCCGGGTTGGCTCAAGACATTTTGTTGTCTGAGGTGTAATGACTAGTGGTGACTGCCATCTACCCAAGTCCAGATGTGTAGTATCCAAAGCCAGCCTGGTTATTTTGGGCCCTGAGCAGAAGCTCTCATAGTACCATTCCCCCATCAGTGGCAGCAAAAATATAGTAACAAAAATCAAACAAATAACCATTAACTTCCTTTCCTCCTAATCAAAAGCTGCTGCCTAAGGGAGATGCTTCACTCTGCCTAACAGTAGGGCTGAGTGACTGTGGCTGCAATCCAGCATACCCACAGTGTAGCATAAATACTCATATGCAGAAAAATGCTATTTTGGCATTATGTGATCCCCATGCAAATACATGTCAATGTCTTGGTGCTGTTGAGCAATGCACATTGCATAATAGCAGTGTGCAACCATCTTGAGCAACATACAAGAGCAATGTGGAACTACAGTGTGCAGTGTTGCTGTAGACACTACCCCATTTCTGCAGCTGTCAACAGAATAAAGCTGCTGCACTATGGCAAATAATTCACTCCACACGCCAAGCGTGACTTCTGCACATGTATGTAGAATCAAAGACTTGTAGAGTTGGAAGAGACCACAAGGGCCCTCGAGTCCAACCCCCTGCTGTGCAGAATACACAAAGCATTCCTGACAGATGGCCATGCAGCCTCTGTTTACAAACCTCCAAAAAGGGAGCCTCTACCACACTCCCAGGAAGCATATTCCACTGTCAAACTGCTCTTACTGTCAGGAAGTTTCTCCTAATGTTTAGATGGATTTTTTTTTTTTATAATGTCAACCAATGTATGAAAATATATATACAGTGTTGGCTGACTACTTCATATCCAAGTTCAAGGTACTGGTGATAACATTTGAAATTATAAATGGCTTAGGATCTTGAAGTTTAAAGGAGCACCTCTCCTATACAGATCTGCCTGAGCATTGAGATCTGCTGGGTTTGTAGGGGGAGGCTTTGGTATCAAGAGATCAGTACATAATGCAGAGACATGAGAAAGGACCTTCTCTGATGTCGTGTTCCAAGTCGTGGAAGTCCAAGTTCTTCAGGACCACTTAGCACTAATTAGCACTAATGTTGCTTTCATTTGATTGTGAAATTAAAACTTAGCTCTTTATTAAAGTCTTCAGGGTTTAGAGGACATGGCCTGACTAGATTGTGAAGTTCTGTTTCAGATGATTTGAGTTTGTTTGATTTTTTTTTATTATTTTGACTCTTGGCATTGTTTAAATATATTTCGGCTGTGCATAAAATATCAGGAGGTCTTTTAATGTAGAGTAGGAAACCACTGGGTGACTTGGGCACATCACATACTGTCCCAGAAAATCCTCTGATAGATTTGCCTTAGGGTCTCCATAAGCCAGAAACCACTCAAAGACAAACAACAACAACAAAGAGTATAAATAAACAAATAGTAAAGAGCACCTTTCTTGCACACAGACAGGGACATATGCACACAAATTGCACAAGAAATGTAGATGGTGACATGCACTCCTGACCAGGGACCTTGGCTGACAGTTAATGGAGGCTCTCACATGCACAACCAACCAACTGCAGAAAAGTCTAAGAATGTGACACACGCAGCTATGACACTCTCCAACCATATGGAATTTTTTTTAAAAAGCCACAGTATATTGAGACTTGGATTTGTACAGATAACGTGGCTTTGCCTGCTGTTAAGGCTGACGTAGAAAGCAAACATACTAGTGATTTCCTGCCAGGAGAGATTGTCACTGGCCTGTGACCTTGGCTGCCATGCCTGAGTTTCCATGAGGGACAGGGTGATTTCTGGAAGAGGTGGTGCTTGAGGGTCTAAACCAGATGAGGACAGGTGCTGAGGGCAATTTTGAGCACCCTCTGACTTTTAATGGGATCAACAGTGATCAAAACTGACATTTCCAGCAACCATGAGTCACTCCTAGTCACTTTTAGACACTTTTTTTGTTGGTGGGTGAAAAACAACAAGTACTTTTGAACTTTTTTTTTCCATTTAAATTTGAGATGGCTAGAGGATCCAAGACCCTCAAGGGGCCATGCATTGCCCATGGGATACACAGTTCCCACTTCTTGCTTGAACAAAACAAAGATGTAGTAGAACTGAAGAAGAGAAAGCAATCTTTACCTCACATTTCTAGAAGTCTGCATGTTGAAGTGATCCAAGGAGGAGAAAAGGTTGCTGTAGTAATTCACTGGAGTGTCTTCAGTTCTTCAGCAATTCTGTATTCAATTTCAGATTCTTGTGGTGCCAGCACTGAAGTTTTAAGAGTCTGAGTTATCAAAATTCATCTGAAAAGTTACTTTTTTTGGAAGACCAGTCCCAGGTTTCCATAACCAGTACAGTCTTGGACACCCCCCCCCCCCAAATTACCTTCCTCAAGTTCTGGTTACATCTGAAGAACACACATATAAAAGGACACAGATAAAATAGAAGATGTGAAGATCCTTCTCTAACAATATGTGGACTAATTGCCAGTGTCTATGTGAGTATCTAGGAGACATTACCTGGAAGGAAGGAGGGAGGGAGGGAAAAGAAAGAGCAGGGCATACCACCTGAAGGGTCAAGGGGACTGTAGTCCAGGCAAGGAACTCTTTCATCCTCTTGAGTCCTCTGGGGCACCACACAATTATAACACTACGATTCAGCTTCAATGGCAGTGGCTGCATCCTAAGGTATTCTGGGATTTGTAGTTGGGTCAGAGGCATCAGAGGAGAGTTCTCTGGCTGAGGATTCCAAATGCCTCTCCCTGAACTGTCAATCCCAGGATTCCAAAAGAGGTTGCCATGGGTTCAAAGTGGGATCAAAGCACTATATTACTGCTGTGTGAAATAGCCCCATCTCCGAACAGCATTCTCTCTCAACCAGTCCTACCAGTTTGCACAGAGCAAGCCGGAGGAAGAGAAAATAGTGTGTTAAACAGTATCAGGTTTTGTGGCCAATCATTTATCTGGGCATAGCTAATACAAACTCTTCTTAAATAAAGCTCTCCTGCTTTCAAGCCAAGGGAGATTGCCAGCTTGCCCTGCTTTTCAATTGGCTGGAGAAGGAGTAGATGCAGAGACCTTGCTTCTTTCTTCCCTGCCAGGAAGAACATACATGAAGTTCTTCTAAAAATGAATTTGTGCCATGATTAGGTTCCTAGTGCTCTCAGTCCTTTTTCATTTTATGTCCTATTTTTTATATTATAAGCAGGTCTCACACTCTCTAAATGCTTTGGCAGTGACTGTCCCAGTTAATTCTCTGTCACCCCATTTTTTCAGCTGCTTTAAAAAAATCTCTCTTTCCTCCTTTCACTTTCCTCTTTTGATCTCAGCTTACTTGAATTGCTGCAAACTGCCTTCAAAGTGCAAAAGTAGTTGGCACTCAATTAGCTCAGCAGGAGGAGAGGAGAGGAGAGGAGGGGAGCAGAAGATCTTGCCCTTCCCAGGAGGCTCAGGCAAAAGGAAACTGCTGCAGTCTCTCTTAGCTTGTCTGTTTTTTTCTCACTAATAATTTTTGCTATCTTGACCACACTTCGATGTTGCTTGGTCATACCTGTTCTGGTTTTCATTTGTGAAATATTGGAGAGTGTAATACTTTCTTATTGATCATTGTAAACCGCTTCATGACCATTCTTTTTCAGCTGAAAAGCAGTATAAAAATGTGTTAAGTAATAGAAAGGGGCATCTGAAATAACTTTACTTTGTTGTTATTATTAACTGCCATCAAGTTAACTTCGATTTACGGCAACCTTATGAAGGAAAGACCTGGGAGTCACCCTATCATGAATAGGCCTGCTCAGGTCTTGCCATGGCTTCCTTGATTGACTCTGTCCATCTGTAATATGATTTTCCTTTTTCCCCTACTGCCTTCGACCATATGAAGTATTATTGTCTTTTCTAGTGAGTCACGTCTTCTCATGATGTGTCCAAAATATGACAGTCTCAGTTTAATTATCTTGGCTTGGCTTCAGGCTTGATTTGGTCTGGAACCTGTTTATTTGTCTTTTTAGCAGTCCATGGTATCCGTAGAACTCTTTTCCAGCACCACATTGCAAATGACTTGATTTTGTTCCTATCAGCTGTTTTTTCTGTCTTTCCAGGATTGTGTTGCCTGGGTAGGACTATCTGATGCCTTGATTTTTCAGGGCCAAAATCCAAGAGCTAGGGATGGTTCTTTGTGATGTCACAAGGGGAGGCCCTGGTCATATCATTAAACATGAGAAATTAAACATCAGCCACAGTTGTACTGAGTATGCTATTGAAATAATAACAAGAAACCACTCAAGTCTTACAAAAAAAGTGTAGATACCTACACTTTTCAAGGCAATGTTCTTACTATGAGAATCCTTCCCCTTGCCCTGAGGTCTAGGGAAGAGGGGCCAGGCCCTGAGATCTGGGAACCCAACTCCAGGCAATTTACCATTTGGGAGTCAGATTTCAGGATAAGAATAATGGAAAAATAATGGGACTGAATTGGGGAAATGCCACCATATAAATCAGTCAGAGAAAATGCATTTAAAATTATTCCTAAATGGTATTATTATCCATGTGAATTCTATAAGATTAATGATTAAATGCCCAAGCCATTTTGGAGACATTGTGGGAAGACAGATGATTGGAACCATATGTGGCTAACTTGTCCAAAAATATGTAGGTTTTGGGAGGACATATTAAAATAGATAAGTCAAATGCTGGGCCAAAAAATTAACTTCATAAGGGCACTATTATTAATTTCTATATTTGAAGGTGAAAATGAAAACTAACTAAGCAGAGAGCTTATAGCACTCATATTAAGCACTGCAAAGTTAAAAATAGTTCAAGCCTGGAAATATTAGAAAATCTCTCAGTCCAAAAGTGGCTAAATAGAATATGGGCTATAACTCTTTCAGAAATTAACAAACAAAATAAAGATAGCAAGAGGAGACATAAAAGAAGATATGTTTGAGAATACTTAGAAGCCATTTATTGTTTATATTAGTCAAAGCAACACTGCACTTAAACCTCCTTTAGATCAAGAGAGATCTGGAAAAACAAGTATTAAAGGTGATGATTAATATTTAAACAGTATGTAATTAATACATAAAGTAATATGCAATAATTTGGAAAACAGTTCATATGTATGGTGATTGAGAGAGAAAAGGTTTACAATTTTACGATTTGGGGAGGGGAGGGCAAAGGGGAGGGATGGAGGGGAAAAATCTGGATTGTGATATTTGTAAAGCTATTGTAAAAATATAAATTAAAAATTAAAAAAAAATTAAAGGCAAACCCTCTCTGAAAAAATTCTGCCAAGAAACCCCATGATAGGGTCACCTTAAGGTCACAATAAATCAGAAATGACTTGAAGGCACACAACAACAACAACAACAACAACAACAAGACGGACTCTTGGTTGACACACATTTTGGATAGTATTCTCAAGATTTATGTGCAAAGTAATGACTACAGTCGGGCCTCCACATTTGCAGGTTTGATTTTCATGGATTTGATTATTTGCGAGTTGCGAGTTTCTCCAACTCTTGCACGCCCAGCTCAGATGCTTCTTTTTCAAGGAGAACCTTCCCTCTCAGTGGCTCCAATCAGCCCATGCAGCACTTTGAGAACCTGCCGCTGGTCCTCTTCCTCTACCACCAGCGATTGCCTGGCCAGCTAAGGACGGCTCACACCCTGATTTCTCAGCACCACAAACCTTCTCCCAATGCCCCCTTGCACCCAAGGAAGAAGGTGGGTGAGAGAGAGGCAGTATAGGACCACCATGCCAACCCACTGCCTTTCCTTTCTCTGACCTGGTTTGGATGCTGGGTGTCCATTCTACCCACCATGCCTCAGCCCCATCCCCCCCACATTTTGATATTTGTGATTTTTTTTTTTAACTTTTGTGGTGGTCCTGGTGAATGTGGAGGGCTGACTGTAATTCAGAGTAATGTGTGCCTGCTGTGGAAGAGACTTCGTGGATAATAAAGAAAGGAATGTTTTTTTTTAAAGACGTCAGTATATACTGCTATTATACACATTTAAGGTGTGATTATCCCTGAAGTACTGTCCTGGTCACCACATCTAGCTAAAAAGACTGTCGTAGAGCTGGCGAGGTGCAGAAAAGAGTGACCAAAATGATAAAATGACAGGGACAACTCCGCTGTGCGGATTAAGTTATAACATACAGAGTTCTTTAGCTTAGGAGATAAGAAAGCAAGTAAGAGTAGACATGATGGAGATGTATGAAAATTATGTGTAGTGTGGAGAAACTGGGTAGAGAGAAAAACCTCTCTCCCTGACTCTTATTACTGAAATTATTCACAAATATGGGATAATGGGAGATTCAAGACGGAAGAAAAGTGGTTATTCATGTACCAAATAGTTAACTGGGGGAGCAGGGGGGAGATTGTTACTGCAAGTTGTAGTAATGGCCACCAACTTGGGAAGCTTTAAAGGTGAATTAGACAAATTTATGGAGGAAAAGGTTACCAGTCGAGGTGGCTATATATTACTTCCATGAAGAGCAGTTATTCAGATCCACTTTAGCCCACTGTCAAAGATTGCAATCTTATGAATTATTACTTATAATTAATATTTTTATCCTACAGTTCAGTCCATAAGAAACCCAACCAAAGAGCAGTTAGCAATTAAAAAAAATTAAAAGCTGCAGTACCAACATCCAGCCATAATATAAAAAAAACAAAAACAATAAGAGAATGGATAGATAAATGATGGTGTCTCTGTATTGGAAGATTCCTGAATCCCCACCCAGCAGGAGATGTACTTGTAACACATGAGTAGTTGTGTCGGAATGTTAGCAGGGCTGTGCATCTGAAAGTATTGGTAGCAATGCAACATAGACAGATAGAATTGTAGCATAATTTTGTGTGCATTAATGTGGGAACTAAGCATCCTCCTCCTGTGTTAAGTGTGGCTTACTTCCTACTGAGAGTGCATGGGCTCAAAATGGGCACCTCTGCTTGTCCCACCACTGTGGTGCCAAATGTGGGGAACTCTCCTCATCCCACCACTATGGCACCCAAGTTCTCATCACCCATAAAAAAAAGTTGCCACCACAGAACTTAGTATCTGAACTCGGTCGTGCCAGTAACACTGCTGTAAAGTTCCCAGAGGTACATATGTATAATACAGGAATAATTTACTTAACGGAACTTCAACATACAATTAAAGACTATTTGTGTACTGAAGCTTACAGCTACAGAATTTCAAGGCTTAGTTGTTATTGTTCCTTATTTAGCTCATCCAAATCCCAGTTAATGCTAATGCACCTCATTAACTCTTTCCATATCTTCTAGTAATCATTGTTGCTCTGTATCTTCAGGTAATTTCTGACTTATGGAGACCCTAAGGCCTCAGGTGAACCTATCATGGGGTTTTCTGGGACTGTGTGTGTGTGATGCGCCCCAAATCACCCAGTGGGTTTCCATGGCTGAGTGGGGAATTGAACGCTGGTCTCCAGGGTCATAATCTAATGCTCAAGCCACAACGTCACGTTGGTTCTCATAATCCTAGCTATCCAAAATAATTGTTCTAACTGACCGCAGACAGAAACTCCTTCCCTTCATTGCCTCATCTCTCACTCCTCTCTTTACTGTCCTATCCCTGAGTGACTCGTATCTCTCACTGACTGTCTTATATGCTGACCATTTTAACATACCATTTAAAGTTGCTCTGCTCTCAACCCCTCCCAATAGATCATTGATCTTATTACATATACTAAACACATAACCATGTTTCTCCAAGAAATTTCTCTGAGGCCCTTTCCCCACTACACTGTTATAGTGCTATTATTTCACTTTCTCAACATCCTATGGAATCCTGGGGTTTGCAGTTTAGGGAGGGGCCTTTAGAACTCTCAGCCACAGAGTTCTTTGGCCTCAGGAAAGTACAAACCCCAGAATTCCACAGGATGTTGAAAGTGGAATAATAGCACTACAACAGTGTAGTGCAGAAAGGCCTTAAAAAACACAACAGTTTTTTTTAACGTTCAGCAAATCACAGGCTCCAAATTGATAAGCAGTACCATTGGCTCCTAAACAGAGATGTGTTTTGTAATATGGAACATCATTCTATTTCATCATGATGTAGCTGCTGCCTCCATGTGAAGAAGGGCAAGATTAAAATGTAATAACAAATCCAGCAATAAGGACTAATGAAGGCATGCAGGAATTATATGCCACTAACTATTTGGTTGTTTGTTTAAATATTTGTATCCCAAAGGTTTCAGGATGACTTACAGTGCAATCAACTTTAAATAATACAAAAGTTTACAAATAAATAATACAAACGTTTAAACAGATGAAAAATGTATTAAATAATTTTCCAGTTTAAAAACAGTTTTAAAACAATTCAGAAAATTGTAAATGATGTAACTATGAAACATGTGCAGCTTGGATAAAATCAGTTTGGCCCAAAGGCTTTAATAAAAAGCCAGATTTTAAACTGGTGCCGAAATGATTCTAACATTACTGCCAAATGGGCCTGCAGAGGGAGGAACTTCCACAACCATGGTGCCACCACAGAAAAGGCTCTCTTCCAGGTCCTCCCACAATGCATTTCCCCTAGTGATAGGACACAAAGGAAGGGCTCTCCAGTTCTCGGGAAGGCATATATAGGGAGAGATGCTTCCTCGAATATCGAAATCCCAAGCTGTTTAGGGCTTTAAATATTATCATCAGCACCTTGAATTCAGAATGGGAACATATTGGCAGCCAGTGCAATTCCTTCAAAACAGGCGTTTTATAATATTTGGATGGAATTCCAGTGAGCAGTCTAGCTGCTGCATTTTGCACTAGCTGCAGTTTCTGAGTCCTCTTCAAGGGCAGCCCCACATAGAGTGCATCGTAGTAGCCTAATTGAGAAGTTACCAGTGCAGTGACTAGCGTGGCTAACTATGGGAAAAGTAACTCAAGTACACATGTTAGATCAGCTTTCACTCTATTGGATTAATTTGCCCGAATGATTTGTTTACTGTACTAGGGTTTCAGTTTTGTAGAAAATATTGTCATAAATGTTGCTTCACTGACAAACACCAACACAAACCAAGACTGGTAGGAGTGTGAAACCACAAAGGTATCTAGGAGGTCCTCACATTGGTGGCAGAGGTGGGGATAAGGGAAAGTCCTCATAATTGGGGAAAGCAGAGGGATAGTCAAAATCCCACAAGCTCCCCACTCCATTTTACAATGTCAGGCCTTGTCAGCATGATGTGAGACAGGAAACAATGTAGAATTGCCCAGATTATAGCCTGGAAGTCATTTTTGTATCTTTAAAAGGTTTAAACTCCTAGAAGATGTTGTTGGGTTACAAAGGCAGCCCAAGACATTTCAGTGGTAAGTTCCTTATGGCACGGAGGAACAAGTTCCTTTCCATGGTGTTGCCTTGTCAAAGTCTCTGACCAGAGAAGTCAACTTGCTGGTTTTGTTTAAATCAGAAACAGAACCAGGCCTGAAGAAAAACACCCTACCCGCAGATAGATTTTAACATACCACAGTTGTGACCTCTTCAACAACTTTTCAGGGAGCAATGTATTCAGCCATCTAACTTACTATAACAGCAGTACCACCCACTGCATCAACAGGCCATCTTCCTTTTAGCCATGAATCATCCTTGAAAAGGCAGAAAGCATCAGTGCCATTCTGTCATGATATCTTGGTTCAGTTTTATGCCACAGCCAACAAATTCCATTTCCTACAACATGATTTGTGGCGGGACCAGTATTTGCAATTCCACTTTGCAGACTGCAATTCCAAAAGGACCAGCCAATTTTTATAACAAAGTGCAGCATGGCACCATCACCACTATGTGGCAGCAAAGCATCAATATTTCTTTGTCCGCCGCCCAAGTAAGCGATATCTAGGTTATTTAGAAGGGAAATCTTTGTAGATCTACAAAACTCTTTGATAATTCATGTCTGACTTCTAACTGGAATGCATCCATAAGTAGTATGATGGTATATGTTAAAGGGAGCAGGAGCTTATCATGACAGAGTCTGCATGTGTACACATGCCCGCATTAAAGGCAGCCATACATCAGTAACACAGTTTGCTTATGATGACCCTAAGGCAATCCTATCACGGGATTTTCTGGGGATGAGAGTGTGTGACATGCCCAAGGTTACCCAGTGGGTTTCTATGGCCTAGCAGAGAACTGAACTCTGGTCTCCATGATCATAGTCCAATGCTCAAACCATTATAGCACATTGGCTCTTAGGACTCCAGTCCTATGTGTAGTTATCTGGCCATATGTTCCACGGAACTCAGTGATGCCTCCTTCTGGCTACAAAGATATGTCTGATACATAGCTGCATAGGGGGGGTTTTCCCATTCAAAAACAGTGAAATACACTTTCTAAGACTTGTAAGTTGCAGGTAGGAAGAGTTTAAGGGAAAATACGCTGTTATTTTTGGTCTCCTCCTTTTGCCTTCAACCTCACCTACCAATGGAATGTGGCCTTCCGTGATTTCTCTGAAATTCTATTTGGTCCTTGAGGTGAATAAGATTCCCTGCTCTTGTGGCAGACAACTTCATTGCTCCTCATGCTCTGGGAAAAATTGGTTGTGCATGCTAATATTCCCCCTCCATTGTACCACTGGTCCTCAGCATAAATTACAAGGCATTAACCCATGTGTACCCTTCTAAAGCATGAAGCAGCTCTGCAGCACTGGTACATATTTCTTCCATTGTGATGAGTTCTTACACACTTGTTGGTTCTTAACCCAGGGGTGGGGGAGTTAACGGCCGCCCTCAAGAACTGATGAATGCTATGGACCACTCTCCTCAGAAAAAATGCACATGAACACATACGCACAAAAGTTTGCGTGCAATTTATTTTATTGCATTGGAAATCTATTTCTTTCATATATGCAGAGTAGGTCAGTGGTTCTTCATCTTTTCTTTGCAACTGATCCTCTTTAAATATCTTTTGTTGCTGCCCACCACAAAAACTTAACTCAAGGCAGCTTCTGGCGGTATGGGTGACAGCAAGAAATGTCACATGCATTCTCTCAGCCGCTCAGTGTCATTCACTTGCAAGTTCTCACCGCATACAGAAGAAGCAAGTGCTGAGTACATTTTTTTGCTATCAAACAATTTTGTAACTTTTGAATGGTTTGAGATATTGTAATGAAACTTTATACAAATGATGTCTGTCAATGGTAAAAGACACCTACTCTTTGAGATCAATGCATGACTGACTGACTTCCATTCATTCATTCATTCTATTTTAACTGTAAAAGCTCATAACATTTCTTCAAGCCTTTGTGGACTCCCTGGGAGGACATTGTGGCCCCTCAGGGTCCTCAAACCCCAGGTTAAGAACCACTGGAGTAGGTGAACAATCTGTACAAAGAATCCTGTCTTTCTTATTGTGTGTTGTTGCTGTTGATGCAAAAATTAATCAGTCTTTTTTGAAGAAACTAGACAGAAAGCACAAAATCCAGATTGTGCAAACATAAGAAATAGCAAACGTTAATCCTGCTGAAAAGTAAATTTCAGTTTGAAAGCTGCTGCTGTTTGGCTTGAATATGAACTGGACATTGTGCGGCATGGTGTTTGACACAGCAACATTTATCCAATCCATTTGACAGCCAGTCAGTTTTGACCTTTTCATTTGGATGGCTATGAATGCTTTAAATTATGACTCACAAAGCGGTAGAGAATCAAACCCAATCAGAGCTCCCATACTTTGCTTTGCCAGAGGTGGGAAGCCTTGTGTCAAGGAACCTCCAAATTCTCCCAGCACCTTGAGTTAAATTTCTTTTGCATCATTTCCTTTGCATTCAAGTCAAAGAGACTGCAAGAGCCCTGAATATGTACACACGATTATACATTGCTTGGCTGCATATATCCCATTGTTACCCTGACTCCTGGGGGTCCCCTGGGGTATGCCTTGATTCACTCCAAGTTATAAAGGTTGGGGAAATTGGTGGAGCACTGGCATTAGCAAAACAAAGGGCATGGTAATCCAGTAGGATCTTTTACTCAACTTTACGGGTCAGGCCAAGCAAAAAGCCAGACAAATGTACCAAATAAATGAATTTCATTAATTGAATGTATTATCACGCACCAGCGCACTCACTCACTCATGCACACAAGGCCTATTGAGAAGGAAAAGAGGTGAAAAATGGATAGGGGATATAGCAAAGGGATTGTAGAGGAGGTGATACTGCACCTATCCTGAAGCCTTTGGTCAGGGAAGTGGCAAAAGGAACAGAGCTCAGCAAAGAGACAGCTGAGGGGATCACTCAACTAACAGAGTGCCGATCTGCTAGCGTGGCAGGGAGTTCTCCAAAGAGACCCTCAAAAACTAGGACTACTTATAGAGCAGAACATACCTCGAGGGCAGGCCCTCTCCCAGGAAGAGCAATGGCCAAAACAAAGGAAGAAATGCCACGCAATGGCAACTTGGTAGTTTGCATGATTGGTTTACGTAGGGTTGCAGTATTGGTTTATGTAGATGGACCTCACCTTGTAGGATTTTCCAGAGTCAAAGTTGCTCAACCTAGGGAAAACATGCTAATCCCCTCAAGTTGGCTATTCTTGGCTGAGGACCCTTTGTTTTTGTGGATGTGTATAACCTGAGGTCCTCTTGGGCTACATGACTGGGGATTTTTCTGGTCTTGACCTGTTTTCAATCGTTCAACCCCTTTGCCTACATGCCCACCTGGGCAACCTCTCTGGCATGGTGGGCATATCTGATATCAAATTCATAGTCCCCAGGATAGGGCATACCAGTGGGGTAACACCATCTCATGCTATCTGAAAGACCACATCTTCTCATGTGAGCCTGCCCAAGTTCTAGGAGGAGAGTCAGAGTACTGTAGTGGTCTGAATGTTGGACTGCAACGCTGGAGACGAGGGTTCGATTTCCTGCTCAGCCATGGACACCCACTGAGTGACCATGGGTATGTCACAGCCCCAGAAAACCCTGTGATAGGTTTACTTTAGGGTTGCCAAAAGTCAGAAATGACTTGAAGGCACACAAGAAGCTCTACAATTTTCAGAGAGGCACTTCTCTCTCTGTCTCACCACCTTTACAGGCATGTTTGGTGGAAATGCAGGAGAGGGCCTTCTCTGTGGTCTCCCCAAGGCTTTGGAACTCCCTCCTTAGGGAGGTCAGAAGAGCTCCTTCTTTGTTGTCTTTCTGGCAGCAGGTGAAGACCTTTCTGTTCCAGCAAGCCTTTGGGACCGGATTATTAATGAAAGAAGAGCATTCTGTGGTGCTGTACTCTTGGTTTTAAAGTAATATTTTAAATGGTTTTAATTCTCTTGTTAATTGAATACAGTTTTAATTTCAACTTTTGTGTGTTTTTCTAACTAGTATTTTTATTGTGATCTTCTGCCTTTTGTAAGCTGCCTTGAGTCCCAGTCTGGGGAATGGGCAGAATATAAATAAAGGGATGGATGGATGCCACCCTACACTTGTTTGGAGAGAAAGAATACCTTCGTAATGTGCTTCCAAATGTCTTCCCCCCATAAAAGACCATTTTCAAAATAACAGGAAGGAAATCTCATATGTATACATATACATACTTGTTGTTGTTGTTGTGTGCCTTCAAGTCATTTCTAACGTATGGTGGCGGCGACCTTTTGGCGAACCTATCATGAGGTTTTCTGGGGCTGAGAGTATGTGATGTGCCCAAGGTCACCCAGTGGGCTTCCATGGCCAAGCAGGGAATTGAACATATACATAAACAAACAAACACACACCCTCCCCCTCGTATTACACATAGATGTCCAGTTTATACACACCCTCCATTGCTATCCAGGGGCCACAAGTCAAGAACCTCTATTACACATGATCACATTTTGCTTTCTACAGCTACACGGAAACATGGTCATGTTTGTACTCACTTGTGTGATTCACAGAGGGCTGCTCTTTTTCCAGATAACCTAGGATATTTACTCTGCAGGCATTCAGTCAAAGCCATACCTCTCCTTTTTGCTAAAAACATGGTGGGATAGGGTGGAGAGGAGTGGAGTAGGGGAGAGATAACTAGACCTGCATGCCCCTTATCTTGGGTATCAGTCCAGTAATCCTGTCAGGAAACCCTAGGGTCCTTTTTCTAACCCAGCCCTCTTCCAACATGTCCATGTTACCAGCTGAATACAACAAAACAAAAACAACCCAAAAAAACAGCCTGACCTGTTTTTCCACCTTTACTATCATATGCAGAAACCAGCCAGGCAAGAGGATGCCAATGACATGTAGATAAATCTGACCATTTGGTAGCCCCTGGGCACCTTCCTGCTGTCAATGTCACATCTACTGTGTTAATTTTTTAGATGACCATTTTCATGTAGATTATATGTACATAGAATCATAGAGCTGGAAGAGACCCAGGGGCCATCTAGTCCAACCTCCTGCCATGCGGGAACCCGCATCAAAGCAGTCCCAACAGATGGCCATCCAGCCTCTGCTTAAAAACCTCCACAGAAGGAGACTCCACCACATTCCAAGGCAGCATATTCCACTGCCAAACAGCTCTGACCGTCAGGAAGTTCTTCCTGAGGTTCAAGTGGAATCTCCTTTCCTGCAGCTTGAATCCATTGCTCCTTGCCCTAGTCTCTGGAGCAGCTGAAAACAAGCCCGCTCCCTCCTCAACATGACATCCCTTCTAATATTTAAACATGGCTATCATGTCCCCTCTTAACCTTCTCTTCTGCAGACTAAACATACCCAGCTCCCTAAGCCGCTCCTCACAGGGCCTCATGGCTTCCAGACCCTTCACCATTTTGGTTGCTCTCTTGATCAACATGAACATTCCTCCACATGCATGCATGCATGCATGAGTGCTCACATCCCTCCTCTGGTTTGCTATATCCCGATTATGTAAAATAACAACTAGCCTCCATTGCCTCCATTGTGAGCTAAACAGGGCCAAGGGCAAAGTATTGCCTAGCTGGCTGGAAGAGGCAAAGAAAAGTGAGTTCCTGGAACAGTCCCTGCTGCAAGGGCGGGTGGGCGGGTGGGTGGGCAGGGTGGCTGGGTGCCCCCGGTGACAAGAGAGGCACGCCAGCTATTTCCCCTGCTGGGCTGTTGCCCCCATTGTCATTCCAGGCTGTGGCTGCCCCCCTCCGTACTGACATACCAGTCCTGGTTGCTGTGATGAGGCGAAGACGGACTGGCGGCTTCTAATGGGATTATGGGCGCTTCCCCCTCCCCTGCCCAGAGACAATGCAAGATGGATGAGCCCTCAACTGGTGAGAAACAAGAGGCAGGCTCCAGCCCAGACTAGGGGATGGAGAGCTGGGGAGGGGAGAGGAACCAGGACAGGGGGGAGAAGAGAAGAGCTTTGTCTCTCACGTTGATGCTTTCTGAAAAGAGCAGTGGCTTCTCTTGAGCGGTAACAGGATTGATTCTTCTGTGGGAGTTCTTTGTGGCCAGTCGTTGCAATGATCAGTAGCCAGTAGACACTGGAGCTGGTATCTTTTAGAACACTTTGACTCTTGTCCATGGCTGGGAATCAGGTGGCCCTCCAGATTTTGTTGGACTGCAGCTCCCAGCTGTCCTCACCATTGGCTGTGTTGACCAGGGCTGACAGAACTTGCAGTCCATCAACATCTGGATGGACATCAGGTCCTCTACATCAGGTCATCTGATGGTGGGGGAAGGGATTGCCAATTTTTTATTTTTCCCTGTGTAACAGGGAGTGATACCATATTTCTGCTCATTGGCCACAACTGTTTCTTTCTTTCCTGGAGACTTGCTCCAGACTGGCAGCCAATGGCTCAGGTACCAGCACTGGCTCAGCCCTTCCTCCATTCGAGTAGCACTGTTCTCATTATTACTATCATCATCATCGTTGTTGTCGTCACTGCCACCACCACTGCTTTTCAGAAAAGTTGTTTTTTTGGACTGCAACTCCCAGAATGCCTCGGATAGCATGCAACAACCCAATGAGAAAAACATCTATATTGCCTTTTTCTTTATATCTATTTTTTTAAAAAGGCATACAGGCATAGAAAATCTGAGGCAGGACACAGAGGGATTTGTAGGCACTTGCATATCCTGGTACTGACCAGGGTCCCAAGACTTGCTGAGCTCTTAAGGGGTTCCAGGCTTTCCTTATGTGGAAAAAGCTAGGGGCACTCATTCAGCTGATAAAGGAATTTGCATGCTGTTTCTATAGTGACTGATGAACGGCTTGTCTTCTGATTTTTATGTCAGTAGTACTGGCCTGAGTATTGGACTATGACCCTGGAGATCAGGGTTTGATTCCCTGCTGGGCCATGAAATCCTACAGGGTGGCCACGGGTGCATCACACACTCTCAGCCCCAGAAAACCCTTAATAGGTTCACTTTAGGGTTGACACAAGTCGGAAACGGCCTGAAGGCACACAACAACAATTATTTCTGAGTTAGCATTGTCAGTTTGAACATTTGCAGGGAGAATCACAATGTATTTTTTGTACCTGAATCAATAAACGGATTGGGTAAAGAACATTAGCCTAAACAGTGCTTCTCAGGCTATCTGATGTGGAAGACTGGCAATTCCCCCCCCCCACCCCATGGGCCAGACACCAGTGTGCTATCTGTGCCTATTGGCTACAATGGTTTCTCCTCCTTTTTTCCTGGAAACTCACCAAAGACTAGCAGCCAATCGCTCAGGGACCTGCGCCAGTCTAGGGAGCACCACTCTGAGTGAATTAGGCCAGGGTAGGCAAAATGTGGCCCTAAGGTTGCAACTGCCCCCCCCCAAAGATGTTTTTGTCACCCTCAAAACCTCCCAAGGCCCCAGATGAGCCTTTTTCTGGCCAGAGGACAAGTTGCTGCTCTTGCAAGTTTTCAGGTGCAAGAATTTACTTTTTAAATGGGTTGCAAAGCTTCTCACAGTACTGTTTAACAGGGGGGGGGAAAACAACACCTCATTTTCAGAACCAGAAGAATACTTCTAGCCACTTTCAGGTGGTTTTTGTTTTATTTTTCAGTAGTCTGTGAGACCTCCTGAGGCATCCCGGGCATAAATGTGCCCCTGGACTTGACACAGTTGCCCACCTCTGCCTTCAGTAGATAACAGCAGAACATGGCAGGGAGCGAGGATAGAAATGTGCAGGGAAACAGCACTAGGTTTGGCTGCTGTGTCAATAGGTTTGGATTTTTTTAAAGGTAAAAACAGCCTTAAAAATCTCCCCCCCCCCCGCCGCCTGCATTTTAAACAGCTAAATACTGGATACAGTTGGCCCTCCACATTTGCAAGTTTCACTTTCATTGATTTGATTATTTGCAAGTTTCTCCAACCCCTTCCCTCTGCAACTCAGGTGCCTCTTTCCTGGGAAAACCTTCCTTCTTGGCGGGAAGGTTTTCCCAGGCCATGCAACCCTTTTAAAAACTGCCTCTGGTCCTCTGCCTCCTCCACCACTGCACCTGGTCAGGTAAGGATAGCTCAGCCTGATTTCTCAGCACTGTAAACCCTTTCCCAATGACCGCACACACACACACACACACACACACACCCCTCAAGGAAGAGATGTGCAAGAGAGAGGAATCATAGGACCATGCCAGCCCACCCTCTTTTTCCTCTCCTTTCCCTGATCTGTTTTGGACTTTGGGTGCCTACTCTCCCCACCATACCTCTGCCCCTTTCCTATAGGCACAGACATACACTGTAGTTTTTCCACCTTCGAAGGGGTCCTGCACCCCTTACCCTAGCAAATGTGGAGAGCCAACTGTGGCAGTCCTTATGAAAACTGTTGAGTGGGAAAAAAACGCAATCTTGGAAGAGACATTCCATTCTATGAGTGAGAAAAGGGAGAATGTTTCTTCTGAGATTATGATTCTTAGTGTAATACAGGGTAAGCCCCCCCCCCCCCCAGTGGATGAAATGCAACTTCCATCACACCTTTCCATTGGCCAGGCTGACTAGGGTTGATGGGAATTGGAGTTCAGCAACATTTGGAGGGCCACAGGTTCTTTACCCCTAAAACGTATATATATTAATTTCTATCCTGTTGTTTCTTCCTCCTGTAACAGTCAGTTTAGGTGGATATACTTAGCTAAGCACAATCCAAACAATTAACCAAAGTTGTGGTTCTTTAACTTGGGTCCCAAACTAGTGTTTAGCTTCCAGAACCCCTAGGCAGCATGGCCAATAGTCAGGAATGCTGAGAGTTGTAGGCCAAGGTATTAGGACCCAAGTATGGGAACCACTGGACCAAAGTTTTGTTTAATGAGGTGACACCACCAGTTCAAAACAAGAGGAACCAGAGGCATGTTGTGAATTAACTGGAGACAGAAGGGAGTAGGTGAAGGGGGCATTTCCTATCCTAGTGCTCTCCAGATGTTTTGGGCTATAATTCCCAGCCAATCTGGTCAAGGGTCTGGTTGTGATGGATGTTGTAGGCCAACATCTGGATGGCACCAGGTTTGGAAAGGCGGCAATATGTAAAGTTTTAGGCACTGTCGATGGTAGGCATATGAGTGGGAAACTGATCTGAAGTAATGCTCTTGCACAGCTACCCAGATATTTGCACAGGCATTGTGCAAGAGGACTTCCAGAGGGGAGAAAAGGTCCTCATAGTAACCAGAAGCAGGTGAAGCCTGTTCATTCATACCGCAGAACAAAAGGTCTTGGTCTGGCTCTGGGAAGAGACTGTGATCCAGGTAAGAAAAAATGGCAGGGGAGGGATGAAACAGCAGGCTTAGTTGCTACAGGTATAGAAAGGAAAGTGCAGCTAAGAAGATTCATACACCTGAAGCAAAAAGTCAGCAACATATGCTTTTGTTACTCTAGCCCTCTTTTCCTCCTTTTTTTAAAAAATATTTTTATTATTATAGAACATAGAATACAAAAAGCAAGACAACAGCATAAGATCTCTCTCTCTCTCTCTCTCTCTCTCACACACACACACACAGAAATCAAGACTAAACCACACTACACCAAAACAAACATATTATGGATTTCCAACCAAATACACTCAGTAGTAGTCATATTTATTTAAGCTCTGTATTAGTAGCTATTATTAAATAATATTTTCTCTATATTAATAAACTACTGTCTTATCCATATCTTATCTTTAAGCTACCTCTCTTCAATATTTTTAAAAGTCCATAAAATATTAAATATTAACATACTCTAGCCCTCTTGACAAGCAGCAAGTTGCTCTGAAGAAAGTCAAGAAACCCTTACTAATATTTAAGATGCTACAAGACATCCCCCTTTTTTCCTGCAACATCCTTACGAGAATCCCTTTTCTGATTATCATTTTTTTCCCGAAATCCTAGATTAAAGACAGGAAAGTAATCTTTCCTCAAGAAGATGCTGCCTAATGGGTGGTTGCTTCAGGTGCCATCACAGTAAAGCAGGATCAAACTATGAGGGCAGATTAAGCCACCTCCTTTTTGCCTGTCATTTTAAGAGACAATTGCCTTGTTTGTGGCAGATGAGAGACTCCAAAGCTGGCAATGTCTTTCCTACCTACCAACCCCATCATTACTCAGATAATCAGATTTGTGAAATGGGTACATGGCATTCTTACTAGTTAGGGTTGTGGTGATCTTCTGCAAAATCTAACTCACTTGTGACACCACTAAAAAGCTCTTCATATTCTGTGTAGCCATGTATTTTTAGGCATGCTTCCATGAAAGAGACACTGATACCTCTAACACTTACATTCTCTTACCACAATCTGATTACCTTATAAAGTTATCTTTAGGGATGGGCCAACCGAATCCTCGAATCCTGGGTAAGGATTCGAGATTCTCGAATCCGAATCCCTGTGCCAAAATAGGCAAACCGAATCTTTCGAATCTGCCAACCAAATAGATTGTTGGAGATCGGGACGCCTGAAAACCTGGGTGACCAGGATGTCTGAAAACTGGGAGAACAGACATACAAGGGAAGATAGTAAGTAGGTGAGTTTTTCCCTTGGAGCAATAATGACCTTTGCTAACAATTTCACAAATTACATCTGGGTTTGTGTTCTAAGATATTTAAATTGAACATTTCATATTTCCGTTCGGCACTTGACTGGAAGATACAGGTTTCTTGAGATTTCAAGGACAGCTAAAACATTCCTTTGCACAGCTCCCTTGCAAACTTCTTTCATACACAATTCAGGGGTTTGGAGTTTAAAAGGGGTCACAGCCTTCTCTGCCAAGTATGCTGGTGCATCATCAAACTACAAACCCCAGGATGCCAGAAGGAGCTATGCAAAGAACAGCCAGTTTTGACCTTGGTTAACTCTGTACTGTATTATGTGGCCCTGTTTACACAGGCAGGAAAATGGGAGATTAATCCACATTTTCCTGCCTATGTAGAAAGGGCCTTCATGTCATTTTCAATCTGGGGAGATTCTGAGGCAAAGCTGTGACAATTGTCCTGGCCAGATTTCTTCAGAGGGAGGTTTGCCTTTGCCTAGACTTTTGCTAAGGCTGAGAAAGTGTGTCTTGCACAAGATTATCCTTCTTTCCCTTGCTTTTCAAACCCTTTTTAATAAAAAGATTCAAAAGAAACGAGATTCGTGAGATTTGTGGATTCCCAGAACCTTCCAGGGATTCGGATTCAGAAAATTCTGGATTCGTCCCATCCCTAGTTATCTTACACTGAGTATGAGTGCTGATCCAGAGAACTCCAGAATGTCTACAGCAGATTTTCTCAACCTTTTTACCCTGGAAGAACTCTTACAATAATTTTCAGGTCCCAGGGAGCCCTTGCATAAAAATGATTACATCTACAGCTCAAAAAAACACACTGTGTTGTTAGTTTCCAAATCACAGCCTCTTGCAGAACTCCTAGTGAGCTGTCTTGGAACCCTAGGGTTCCAAAGAACTCTGGTAGAGAAACCCTGGTCTACACCAACTCTCAGAAGCCCTGCAGAGTTTCAGACAGGAGTGTTTCCCAGTCTTATCTGGAGGTGCCAGAGATTGAACCCTTGGCTAGGACCTTTGGAAAACAAAGGGTATGTTCTGCCACTAAGCTATATGGCTTCTCTCTTCCCAGAAGGAGGGGGAAAAAACCCAGAGCCAATGCAAATTCCCATATTATTTTGCTTGAACTTCAAAACTACCCAGAAACTGATCCCTACATTTTCCCAGCAGGAGGCAGCATACACCAGCTTCAGCTGAAGAGATACACCCACTCTTCAACCACAAGAGTCCATTGGGATGCTAAACAAGGCCCGCTTGGCTGTGACTCACCTAAAGTACGCCTGTATGCACGTACACACTTTTATTCATGGCAAGTAAACTACTTGTGTCCTCCCTCTCTTGCAAAGTCACGTTCAAGTTGGTGCAAATGTTGGTTTGACTCTACCAAGACAACAAAATTCCTATTAGGTCAAGATCTGGTACTTAATCATACTGAATTCCTTATTTTCACTAACCACTAATACAGCTTTTTTGAGTTTCCTCAAAACAAGAAACAGCCCTATGGTATGCAAAGTCAACAGAAGTCCTCCCCTATTCCCACCCAGGGGACTAGCCAGGGCCACATCTAGCCCATCTAGGCTAGCATCTTGTGCTCCTAGATCAGGATTTGGAACTGTGAAACCATCAGAATGTTGTTGGACTGCATCTCCTATCAGACCCAATAATCATAGCCAATAGTGAGGAATGCTGGGAGTAATTTTTTAATGGAACTCTTGGTTCATAATATCAACTGAGAAGACCATTGGAGGTGGAAGGTCGAGTGATGCAAATGCCTCAGGTGTCAGATGCTGGAGGACAGCAGCAAGGCATTGGAAAGCAGTAGGCCAAACCACCCACCCTTCCTTCCCTCAAAGATCACCTGCCATGTTCAGATGTTGTGGAAGGTGCTTACAAGTGTTGCAGGGGAGATTAATTTGCCACTGCACACTTTTGTACACAGAATGGGAATTAGGCCCAATCTTGTTCACCAGCAAAATGCCTTGGTCTGGCTCTGGTGCTGGGGGAACAGTGTCGCAAAAAGCATTTTCACCCAGTCCTCTTGCTGACTCACCCACACCTACACTAGCCACAAGGGAAAAATTCTCCTGCATGGAAGTAGAGTGCCAAGTGCCAAACCCACTTAAAGCATGCTAATGTCTAAAGAGTCTTAAAGAGGTTCATCATATTACATCCAAATGGGAAACTCAGTTCTCCGCACGCCTGCCCTTTTATAATCAAGATGGCATTGTTAGCATTATAGCAATATTCTTGGGAGAACACCAAGGTTTGAAGTAGCACAGAAAGTCTTAAAAATCCTAAATGGGATGGGCAAAGGGATCTCAACACTTCATAGGGAGCACAAAATTTCCCCATTCAGGGGGACAGGACAGAGTGATGTGTGTGTCCTAAAAAAAAGAGCATGACCAGCTTCTTGGAGCAAGGTAACTTCATCCTGCTAATGTTTTTGTTGCAGGTCCCGGTTGTTACGTTTATATTCCATCTTTCTCCTTTGGCACTCTAGGTAACATACACAGTTCTTAGACAGCCTCCACTCCCAAGTACTGGTCAGACCCAGAGACGCTTTGCTTCATCAAGCTTGCTGGAATAATGTGCCTCCAAGACTGTACCACTGGGACTGAGGAATACTTATATGAAGTGTATACTCATTATTTTCAAACTGGGCAAATTATAAGCACTTTACAATACTTCACAACCAGGCGGGCACGCTGAGTGTGAGATGAGGCAATTAGCACCGGATGAATTCTGAAAGGGACCACAGTTTTATCCAGACAATATCAAGGCAAAATGAACATGCAAGGAGGGGCATGTTAAGAGTGACAGTTTGGAAAGGAGAACCTCCTATTTTGGAGAGTGATCTGGAAGCCTGAAAAGCCAGTAAATCTGTGTCTTTCTTCTTAAAGACAAGGATGTGGAACTTTGGACCCCCCAGATGTTTTAGGCTACAACTATTACAGCTTGTAACTCTTAGAGCTGCTGGCTATGGCCTCTGGGAATTGGAGTCAAATCATCTGGAGAGCAAAAAGCTCTTCACTTCTTTGTAGCTTTGATGGTACATTTACTATGGTACAATTACAGCCCTCTAAAGCAGAGAGCTTGAAGAAAGGATGGTCTGGAACAGGGAACTTGTGGAATCCACAGCATAATGATTCATGGCCTCAGAGCTCAGACTAGGAAAAGAACAGAGGCAATGCAGTACAAATGTATGTCTCTTTTGACAAAAGGATTCAGCAGGAAATTGTGAGAGCTGTTAATATTTGCAATTAGTTTTACTTAACTAAAGCTGAAGCTGCTTTAGATCAGTTTTATACACTGGTAATAATGCTCATTAACATTACAAATACCTCTTTCTCTGCATGAACAACAGCTATGAGGAAAGCTCAAAGTTAATGTCTATCATGTTTTGCTTCTGGATACCAAAACTGAAGTAATCAGAGCTTCTATACAAGAGGGCAAAGGTTCAAGCGCTTATGATTCTTAAAACAATGGCTATAGTGTGTGGCAAAAGATGAGATTAGCTAGGGCTTGAGAGGACCTGAGAAAGGCCAGGACAAGGGAATGGCAAATTTCTTCATTTCATGTCATCTCCATGGGTTTCACTCCAAATCTACCATTCAGGAGTTGGGCTGCCAAAAGCCTGGTTGTCTTGTCCTCCAGTAATTCTCAGGCTGGTGTTCCTCACTGACAAGATTGGTAATGGCAAACATCTTCCAAGACAACTTGCCTATTGCTACAAATTTTCTTTGCTGCAATAAGCAAGCACAAGGAGGTGTGTTGGGTGAGTCCAAAGGTGTCCAAGATCATGCTCTTCCATGAGGTGGTGAGGCCTCCTTCTCTAGATGTCTTCAAAAAGAGTCTGGACATCTACCCACGGGGGACGCTTTAGCTGGAGATCCTGCACTGCACAAGGAGTTGGACTCAATGGCTCATGAGGCCCCTTCCACCTTTAGGATCCTATGAGCTCATGAGACTGAAATCACATAATCACAATGCTCACAAAGCATGTTCCAGAATTCCCTGCAATGCACATATGTGCTTCAGAGGACAAGTCTCATAGCTGAGTGGTGAGGAAGGCTAGGAGACTTGATCTTTGCCATCTGTTTGGTACCAGGCACTGGGAAAGAGTTAGTTAGCTAACTAGCTAGCGCGCTCTCTCTCGCCCCCCCTCCCCAAAAAAAGATGCTGGAAGCCACTGTTTAGTCAGAACAGACAAGACTAGGCTAGATGGACAGGCAATTTGGGCTAGCATACAGCAGGTTCCTGTGAAAGCTGGCCATGGTACTCTGGGGGACCTGGAACTCAGTCTCCCATGCTGGTGTTACTACCGTTACCCGGGGTGGGGGGGTGGGGTGAGTTATACCTAAGATCCTAGCCTTGTAGGATGACAGACTGAATAGAAAAGCCACCTTCCCTTTTCAGCCACTCTCAATAAACTTCTCTCACACCCATCACAAAAGTGAGACAAGGCACTTATGTGAACAAGGACGTTCAGGGTGTGGGAAGCATTTTTTAGGCCCTGCTGCCTTCTGTTCTTATTTCAGAGCATGGAGCGGAACGGAGAGCCCAATCCAATGTCATCAGGGTGGGCAGGACCCCTTTCTTGGATTAGCAACTAATGGGATTTAGCTGCTCATCCAATATCTTCTCTTCAATACAGGAAGGGAGGGGGCTAAACGCCACTCTGGATCAAAGACGCCCCCTCCTCAGAGAGAAGTGCAGCTCAGTTAAGCTGTTTCTAATTAAAGTCAGTACCTACATGTCCATCATCAGTCCTGGGCTAGCCACAGCAACCCCAGCCAAAAGGAAGGCCGTATATGCTAAGGGGAAGTTAGGTAGGGCAAGAGGAGGAGGAGAGACACTGAAGTGGGAAAGACAAGTTGCCAGCAAGCGTGGAAGTTCTACTCAGGGGTTGGAAGAAGAAGTGCAAAATCACATTCGCTGGTAAGGTGTCAGAATGCAGAATCTCAGTCCCAGACCCGTAACGTAGCCCAAGGCTGTATGAACCACATTCATGAACAATCAAAGTGAAAAACATCCTTAACTCTGGTTCTGCTAAGGAGCAGACATACAGACACCATTTGCAAAGGGTTATTTTGTATTCCTGTACTACTGTGTACGTGTGTCCGTGTGTATGTGTGTGCGCGCGCACACGTGCTCCTTCATATAGTAATTCCTGAAGCACGTGCCCTGACGACAGGAATGAACAAACCAGTCTTGAGAGCCACATAACACACAGTACATCCCCCAACTTCCCCAAAACATGAGACTGGAGCCAGTAGCTACATAAAACAATTTTAATATCCAATGGGGGTGCACAGAGGTCATGGTGCATCCAACTGTTCAGAGGGGCCAAGAAAAACACATATAAGGAGCCATGGCCCAGAGAATGACCAAAATCAGAAAGAAAGGGGAAAGGTAAACCACTTTACACCAAGCAAAGGGAGCTGAAGATTATTTTGGGGGGGGGAGAGAGGGAAGGAGGAGGCAGGAATAGAGAGAAGTCAATACGTATTTGCCAGAATGGGGAAAGGGGAACACATAGTACCAACACTGTCCAGAGGCAGGGAGTGACCAGAAAGTTACATGCAGTGAACTGGGTCTGACCCTAATACAATCATTACCCTCCCCCCACAACAAAATTAAAAGGGGGAGGAAAAAGGACTCCTCCACTTTCTCCAGCATGGAAAACAAACCGTTCAAGAACCAGAGTTATATCTCAGGGGAAGGAGAGGAAATGGGGAAGTCACCTGTCTGATGGGATGACACCACATGGTATAGGCAGCAATGCAAAAACCGCCCTTGTGAAGCCTCCAGAGGGATGGCAGAGCAGGTTAGTAGAAATATTTAGCAGCCAGGGTGCTGCCCTGCCTGTCCCATGAAGGGAAAGAGCAGGGAAAGCAGGGAAAGATTTTTGTACAGGTAGCTGTTGATAGCATTGGTCCCAAACCTTCTCAGCAGCCCATGCCAATGCCCAATGAATGCTGGTCCAATTCTCTGGGGGAATGGAAAATGCCAAAGAGATCCATGGGGCTGAGGATAGGCAAACCCACTGAGGGCCACAGGCACCATATGGCCACAGAGGTTGGAATGCAAGCGATTCAGTTCAACAGCAGCACCAAGAGTTGCTAACCGCATGCGTCACTAACAGGGTTGTGGATGGGGAGGTGAGAAAAGTTTGAAAAAGAATGCACAGTATTGCTGCAATCTCATTATTCCCAGCAGGGGGCACTGCTGAATACAAACACAAGGCAAGAGAGAAATACCTAATTTTGGAGGTGGGGGATATAATTAAGTGGAACTTCCTGGATCCCTCCCACTCCAGCATGCCCCCCTATCAGGGAGAAAAAGGTCTTTTGCCCATCTGTGCCCCCATTTTGGAGACATCCCACCCCTCACCCTGCATTCAGCATCTCTGCCTCCCCAGCACATAAACAGGGCTACCCGCAGTTCCTTCCACCAGCCCAGCTTTGCCACCATCAGCCCCACGCTCCTCCTTTCCACGCTGCACCAACAGCACACAAAAGAAAGCAAGTAAAGCAGCTGCCACTGAGTACTGGTCACCTCCAGTCAAAGAGTGCGCCAAATTTCACAGACCACCAAGAAAATACAAAACTGACCAACAAAAGTATAGAAAGGAAGAAAGGGGAAAAGAAAACAAGGGGAGAGGGGAAAAAACAAACGAAAGGCCACAGAATCGGCGTCCAACCCCCACTTGCCCCAAACCCTCCCACCACACCCATATATTTTATTATCTCTATATATATATTTATCACACACGCACGCGCACACACAGAGACCGTGCAAAAAAATCCCTGGCAGAGCCAAGACATGAGAAAATAAGAGAGAAAGAGAGAGAGAGAGAGAGAGAGATTGAAAGAAGAGGAAAACCAAAAGTTCACCCCACCCCGTCCCCGCCCCCACCCCCACAGCAACCGGTGCCGGCGAGGAAAAGCAAACCCAACAGGGGAAAGAAAGGGAAGGCGGGCTGGGGACCGCAGGAAGGAGAGGGGGGATCAACCCAAAATGGAACCCGCAGAGAGGGGCTTAGCCCCACCCCCTCCTGCACTCATTTCTTGTTCTTCAGCTGGTTGGCCAGCCAATCCAAGCCTTCGTAGAGGCCGTCGCCGCTGGTGGCGCAGGTGGCCTGGATGTACCAGTTGCGGTGACGCAGCGAGTGCAGGCCCAGCTTGTCCGTGATTTCTGCCGCGTTCATGGCGTTGGGGAGGTCCTGCGGGAGGGAGAGGAAGGAGAAAACAAGGAGAAGAGGTGAGAAGTGGGAAACACAGTGGGACCCTTACAAGGCAGCGGTAGTCAATGGTCAGGAAATCAGGGACTGTACTGACCACCTTGGGGACCGCCGATCACCATGCACTACCTGAAAAATTTGATAATATTTTTTTAAGTGTGCATTTGTTTTGCCCAAAATGTCCCATACCTCTAGGAACTGACAATATGCCATATTTGTGCCACCCCTGCTGGCTATTTTAAGCCTAGAAGTGGCCTTTTGAAAAACTTCCAGCTGACTTTTTAAAGTTCTAGTGGGGGTACCTGATGGCTTCAAAAATGGCTGCAAGGGGCCACACTTCCCTCCTCCCTATAGGCCCAAGACTGTCAACTGTTTCAGGGTATTCAAAAACAAAGCAAAAGAGAGGAAGAAGATACCCTTTGACTCACTGCTTCTTCCTAAGCAGCTACTGAACCACTCTTTTCAAGGGAGCTGAAGCATTTGCGGATACCACATGCATGCCCATGCTGGCCAAAGCTTGAAGAAGTTATGTTGTTGGGCTACAACTCCCAGAGTCACTAGCCATTAAAGACTTGTAGTACAAAAAAAAGGTAACTTTTCCAAGCTCTGATCCTGCCAGGCTCACCACATATGAGGCACTCATAAAAGGAAAAAAAACAAAACAAACCCCTAGTTTTTGCTGGTGGTGCTGGATTTATCTAGCCTACCTGATCCTCCCAAGAAGGCCATCCCACCTGTCCCAGTCTCTCAGCCTTTTTGTCAGGTTTTTCCATAGTAGTCAATGTCTACACAGGATGGGTTTTGTATATTTTGAGTAAAGAAAAATGCAATTTGTACTCCAAGGAAGTTTGCAGGTATTTTCCAATCTGAATCATTTGTTTTGCTGCTTCTGTTTATAGGATGATGCAGGGCATGGAAACCATACCCACTGAAGGCTGTTTAATACGCTATAACCACCACACACACTGATCAAATAAATACCATTAAATATTAGTAGTTAACTAATTACTGCTAGATTTATAAATATAATACATATATCGTCTGCCTTTCCTCACAGTGTACACAAATGGCTCTCTACTGCCTCCCAATTTTAATCTTCAAACAAGCCTAGGAGGTAGATCAGGGGAAGGAAAGAGAAAGTGGTCCAAGGTTGCCCAGGGGGTCCCATGGCTCAGTGGGGACCAGGACCTGGATCTTCCGCCTTTATTCTAGTCCCCAGACCTTAGTAACTACACTGAACTGGCTCCCATCCAATGTGAGATTCTATCTTAGGACTCTTTAAACACTATACTAGCAATGAAGTACAATCTGCCAAACCAACGGTGACAAAAAGCCCATATCCAGGATAAGCCCACGTTAGCAGAATACTCTACTAAACACTGGAGCCATATAACCATGTCTTTCTCCACATATTACCATTGTTGTTGCAGCAATTATCTTTATTCACATCCCACCTTCTTCCAAGTTCGGGACTCAAGGAGGCTTGTGAAAGTTAAAATATAGATTATTGCCGCACACCACCACCCAGATACATTTGAGGTGAAGGATGTGATGATCCAAGGAAGAGTGTTTCTACTTATGATGCCTCCCTTTTGGAACTCTCCCCACCAAAAAACTGACCTGGCACCTATACTGTAATATTTTCAGTGCCAGGCAACTACTGTTTTATCCATCTAGTTTTTTTTAAAAAAATGGAAACTTTTAAAATGACATCAGACTTTTTTTTAAAAAAATGTGTGTTTCGTTGTATCAATCTGATTCTTCCCATTCTGCCCATATACTGCCCTGAAAACTGAAATTGGAAGGCTAGTACTGAGATGTTGAATGGAAATATTATTTTGAATATTTAATTTAGAAATTGTTTCTATGTTGCATAATTTTTTTGTTTTTCCTAGTCCAGTGGGGTCAACCAAGGCATCAGAGTGCTCATTTCTGGCTTTATTATTTCATTAGATTTCATAGAGAATTACATTGAATTATACCACTCAATTCCATACCATGTACCAATCTATCTGTTATACAGAACCCTGTGTATCAAACATAAGTTATGGAAGCATGGGGGTGGGAGGGTGGTATGTGTGTGTATATGTGAGAAAGAGAGGGACCTGCTGTTTTAGAACATCAACATGAACTGAAAAAGCAACTGTACGTGACAACAGTTTTCCTTCTGCACATCTGTTACAATCATAGTACACAGAATGAGAATGTAAGCTCCTTATTTACTCCAGCACAGTAGTACACAATCTCCCATTCCACTTAGTTTGTAGGCTACAGCAGTCTACTCCAACTACTAGCTGTGAACATCACTTCAATCCTACAGCTTGGGGTGTGGGGAAAATTTTAAAACTAAGGAGAAAAAGCAATGATGGCCATGGCAAGCATGAGAAAACAGTTACAAGTAGAGACTTAGCAAATGGCTGCTTTGAAATACATCAGGGCTCTCAGATATTCCAAGTCTACCACAATTTCCCTTAAGAAGACAAGACTCTAGAAAACAAAGATTTGGAAACAAGGCATTCACAAACTTCTCTTCACCCTACGTGTTCTGCCTTTGGAGAGCTAGGGAAGGCAGCAGAAACACTGAATTTACCTTTCAACTATCATATTATATGATGCACCTTAGTTAGTACACAACACTCATATACTTACGATATACTGGTAATATAACTCTGTTCCATATATACTACACCCCCAGCTGGAAACACAATCTTATTGCATGGATTGGGGGAAAGATCTTTTCTGAGTCATGGAACTCAGGACTCAGATTCAGCATCAATTACTTCATCCATACAGTTATATCCTACTATTAACTACTGATGCCCACACATCATTTCTGTGGCAGAGGGAAGTATAAGAACACAAAAAACAGCCATTCCTTTCTCTGTACTCTTGTTTAGACCCTCCACTGTAAGCCTGTATTGCAAAACTGGGTAACAGGAAACCATCCAAACGTTGTTGCACTGCAACTTCCAGCCACCTTATTCAGCACAGCCAATGGCAAGAGATCATGGGAACTGAAGTCCAACATCTGCAGGGCCACAGGTTGATTATTCGTGCCACAGACAGGGAATGGAGAAAAGTCATCCTCTTCAACATCCTGATCAAACCTTTCTTGAAGAAGATGATGACGGACTGGGCAAAACAGAGGCTGGGCTGGTTCAGATGCGGGGAACACAATGTACAATCCAGTGCTATGTGAGTGCTAAAGTACTTCTCTGTCAGGAGTGCTAAGTAAAAGGATGGGTTATTTTTCCAAATGCCAATATATTCTAATGAGTGGGAAACAGGCATTCATATCTATGATAGTGATTATGAGCAGGGATGTGTGTGGTGCTGGTTGTGGTGGTAGGTTATTTCATACAGATAATCACAGCCAACTAACGTCAACTAATAAGCCTGGAACATGTAGGCTACTCCAGCTCCTTTTGTATCACCTATTTAGTGCAACAAATAACCTAGCTGTGCGGAAGAAATTCTTGGAGATGATACAATGATGCTGGCCCATGATCTGGTTCCTCTACATTTGAGTGGGTAAACGTGTGTGTACCTCAGACATCCCTAGACCATTCCATCATCCACTACAACCGGCTATGCTGGCTGGGGCTGATGTGAACTGGAGTCCAATAACATCTGATGAGACACGTACTTCCCCTCTGCACTCTACAACAGGATGGGGAACTGCAGCAAGGCTTGAGGGCCACTTTCAATGTCAATGGCAGTCCTGAGAGCCACACCTCTTTCAGTGGGAGAAAGGTACATTACATTGGTGTGGCCAGTGGCTGAAGAAGAAAGTATGGCAGAGCTTGCTCCCTCCCACCTCCTTTCACTGGGGCCACATGCAATCTGCAGTCCGTACTTTCCTTGCCCCGGCCCTAGGGAACAAGGCAGTAGCTCTCTCAAATCTAGCACAGTAAAAGAGTTTCTCAAAAACTCTGTGCTAAGACCTCTCAATCCCAACAAGGGATTCAATCCTTCAGAGGAGAAGAGCCTCACAAACAAATCAGCCCAAGAAAGATATTCTGTTCTCCCCAACTTAGTCTCCAAGGCTGAGAAGCAACCCCTCTCCCTCAGCCTGGACTCACCTGCTTGTTAGCAAAGACAAGAAGAACAGCGTCCCGCAGTTCATCCTCTGCCAGCATCCTCATCAGCTCTTCACGGGCCTCATTCACTCGCTCCCGATCATTGCTATCCACCACAAAGATCAGACCTGAAACAGAGAAGAAAACACTTGACACAAGCCAAGAGGGAGGGAGGGAGGGACGGAGGGAGGTGTATGTGTGTGTGTGTGTGTGTGTGTGTGTAGGGAGGAAGTACGTGTAGTTCAAAAAGAGTCACCTTCCAAGCAAAGCACAAAGAGGAAAGAGGATGAAGTCAGGTATACCTGCACTAGAAAAGAATGGGACTGCAGACACAGGAGCTCTAAAGATTACAGTGGACAGAGCAGCATTTAAAACATCTAGCAATCAGGAAGTGTTCAGATGTAAACCAATATCCAGCCTCATGTTTTCCAAGTGAAAACAGGAAGATACGTTTTCCCCTAAGAATGTTCGGGAATGCACATCTCTTCTACTAAAGAAGAGAAACCTTCTGGAGTTAAAAATACATAGTTTCTCAGCTGAGGAACTATCTTCCTCACTTTTCCAGTTAAGTAATATTTTTGGGCTGTCAACAACTGTATTTCCCCACAAAATATAAATGGATGCATTGTCCTGGTTTTGAAACCTTAGGTTTCGGATTATGACCTGAATGAAAACACAAGTTTTAAACTGCTCTCTTAGTCCAAGAATATTATCTGATTATAAACAAAAACAAAACAAAATAAAAAACTGTGAACATGTGAATTAACCCAAGGCTTTTGGATCACTAACCCAATGCCTTCATTATGAACTCCCAGGAAGAATGCTGAGTCCAAGAAACAGAAGGCTCACTGATAGTTTCTGGATCTAGACTGTGCAATGTTAGGCATACCACAGAAGCCTAAAACTGCAGAGCTGAAAATGATCCCATGGATCATGTCTTCCAATCCTGCCTAAAGCTCAACCTGAAGCAGATCATCCTATAGTAGTCTTGTAAGAGAGAAAACAAAACTGAACAGTTCAAAGTTACTCCCTATTTCTTTTATTAATGCTTCTATACTAAATTCTTGGCAGAAGGGTAAACAAAGATCTCTTCCTGTTTGGTTACATGGAGACAATTCTTAACTAATTTACAGAAGAATGACTATTTAAAAGGTCTTTCCTACTCCTCGGAATCACATCTATTCTACTCCTCAGAATCACATCTATTCTACTGTATTCAATACATAAGATTCTTCCATCTTCTTTAACACTCTTACACTTAGTAAGGGTTCCTGAATTTTTAACTTAAATCTAACTCCCTCAGCTGAGTCCAAGATCATCACTCGAAAAGATATTCCAGACTTTTCAGCTACATTCTTGCGGATTTTTTCCCACTACACATACATCATTATGGTTGTCTTTGAAACAGAGGGGCCCGCCACCTTGCTACTGCTTAAATCAGGGGTGGAACTGTGTGGCCCTCCACATGTTTGTTGGACCACAACTTCCAGCAGCCTTAGTCAGTACATCCAATGGTAAGGAATTCTGGGGGAGGTAATCAAACAACATTTGGAGAATTGCACTTAGCCCCCTCCCCCATTTAAATGACTGCTTCTCCCGTGATGAAAAGAGGCAAGGGCCAGTCCTGGATTCTGTTGGTTTACCGCTGAAAAAAATGCAGGAGTGGTTCAAGTGAGTTCAGAGACTGTTTGCAGGATGAACCAGTATGAAAACAAACTTCAAGATCGGCTAGCATGAAAAGAGGGAGTTGGGAAAGGGAGGGAGAAAGACACTTTTGAAATCAAAAGATAACTACTTATCATACCCTGGGTGTTCTGGAAGTAATGTCGCCAAAGGGGCCGTATCTTGTCCTGGCCACCAACATCCCACACGGTGAAGCTGATGTTCTTGTACTCAACCGTCTCCACATTGAATCCTGAAGGAAAGGAGAAAGTTCCTCAGTTAGTTCTGCACAGCAGGGAATGCAAGTCATCCTTGGGAGCCTTAGGGAGTCAAGAATCACACAACATATAGGGATAGTCAAGAAGAGGAATCAATAGTAGGTCACACACAGGTCGCAGCCAGTTTGCATCATTCCAAGACAACATAACTTTTCTTAATATGACACCGCATATAGACAGAGGTATGCTAGGCTCCAAGAGTTATGATACAATCCCAGAAGTTTCCAATACGATATTGAAAGAGGAAGTTCTTCAGCTGACAACTGGAAATTAAAAAGCGTTCCTTAGTTTCAGCACTTGCCAGTAAAAACAGCCTTTACTGGCCAACTTCCCATGGATGGGGTTTAAGCACATGCTGACCAAATAAACCACTTCTGCAGTTTGAATCTCAGCTATGGATCGTCAACAGGTTTTAAGTAACCATGGGATCCAGAGTTCTTAACTGTATGTGCTCTCTATAATAAGCCACCACATCCAACATAAGTAGACAGAAGTCAGGAGGTACAGTCCATGAAGTACTACTGCTATACAATCTGCTTTCTTCCACAAGCTTCTGGAACAAGCCTTGTTAAAGCATGGAGGTTGCACAGCAAGAACGCACCGTCGACTGCTGTTGTAAACATTGCTGGAGTTTTCACATTTTTCCTACATTCTAAGCCATTTAGATCAGGACAACACTGCGTTTAAAAAGTCCTCTTCACACTTGTAACCTTAACTTGGTTTCTTCCCACTATTCCAGGTAAAAAACATTTAAACAGCCCTGTTGTAATCCAGAGGTTAGAGTGATAAGTCAAAAGCAAATATCTCCAATGACTGAAATGGATTCTCAAAGTTGTATCTTTAAATCACAATTGCTTAAGGGAGGAGAACAGCAGGGCGGAGAGGATCTAGCCTTCATCCACCTGCTTGCATTATTGTAGGAAGAAACTGGATGGACACTGAGGCAAGCAGTTACCCTGATGAGACTCCCATGGGAGTTTTAACTAACAGGACTCTTCTCATGTCCCTACTACTCAAGAGACTTTAGGATAACTGCGTAGAATATGCTCAGAGGGCTGAACCAACAAACATCTTGGTTTACTGCCTGTGAATGCACCCAGTTCCACTCTTAACTGAGAACAGAACTTCAACTGTGAGGCAGTCACCAAGCCACAGCCTGGAAATGTTCCCTTCTTGGATTCCAACTACTACAACTCCCAGAATCCCCCAGCTGGAATCCTGGGAGCTGTAGTCCAAGAAGTAATTTTTTTCTCAGCTGTGGACCCTGCTCCAAATATAGCCCCCTTCCAAAGCTGGAAATGAAACCTGGGAGGCCAATAATAAATCAAGTCTGGACAAGCTACTGACACTGCAGGCAGGGCTGTGTGGGTACATGTGTGTGCATTTAAGTTCCACTTCTGATCTAGCCACTCCCAGTTCCATGAGTCATGCTCGTTTAGGCTGTTGTGTGCTTCCCATCAGGACAGGAAAAGACTAGTACAAATGACAAGGAAACTGCTTTAATGTATTAGACCACCCCTACCTCCCAACCTTCTAAGAACCAGGACTAAACAACAGGTGCAATGAGAAAGATAGAATGGGTACTTGCTTACACTGCTGACCTGAAGTGGCAGTCATATGACCAGCTTCATCATGCAGCTGTCACATGACTGCAATTCCTTCTCAAAAAGGAAGTGCATGGGGTGGAGTGGGGAAGCAACATTCCAGACTTTAGATTAAAAAGCATACCAATGGTAGGGATGGTAGTCACAATCTCTCCCAGCTTTAGCTTGTAGAGGATGGTGGTCTTCCCAGCAGCATCCAGACCAACCATAAGGATGCGCATCTCCTTCTTGCCAATCAGGCTCTTCAGCAGGTTGCCAAAAATGTTCCCCATGGCAGCAGGTTCAATAGTGCAGGACTTAGCTTCTTCTGTCCAGGTGATGTCAAAGGACAAGTCCTATTAAGCCAGAAACAGTCATGAAATGGAGAAAGGTGCCTCCTCCCAGCAGGCCTTGTGAGGCTAAACACTGCCAGAGAAACAGATCTTGAAACCAGCCAACCAAAGACTCCCATGGCTAGCACAGGAACAGGTAGCTTTCCAGATATTGCTGACTACACTCAAGTCCTGCTGGTGCACTACTGTGGCATACCTGTGCCAGGGTAAGTGGTGGCAAAAGGCTGCATGTGTGGTGGCTAAGAAGGAAATAAACCACTGAAGAAGTGCCCCAGAGCTGAGAGATTTTGTCTGCATTCCTTTCCATTGTTAGGCTACCCAAGACAAAGTGCAACCACTACCTTAGTGCACCATCTATCTCCCATCATCCGAGAACATGGGCTATTCCGGCTAGAGATGATGGGAGCTGGTAGCCCAACGTCACCTGGAGGGCCACAGCCACTCCCCCCCTTGCTAGCAGGTTTCACCACCCCTCCTCACCACCATGCTTTCAGCCTCCATATACTGGCAGAATATGATGAATTACTCATTTTCTATCAAGTCTATCAATTTAAACCTTTTTAATGGCTCAGGCCACAAAACAAAACACTAAGTGACATACTCAGCAGCTATACCACCAAGTGTACAGCTAACTGAAAGCTCTTTTGGTACAAGGAGACATTAAAGTTCTTTCTGTGGCGCTGCATCTGCCTTGGTGCATTCATACATGCACGTTATGTACAACGTGAATCTAAGAATCCCGTTGGAAAACTTATCCAATAAAATCTTGATTCAAGCAAAAGGAAGTGTTTTTTTAAAAAACACAAAAACAAAAACCTGAAAGCCACTCTTTCTGCACATTAACCCAACCTTGAAAATAAACACTGCAGACATTAATACCCTGAAAACATTTCCACAGTATCTTGTCCACCTACACAATTTTGTTATTCATTCACAGCACCTGCAACAGCCAGGAAGACAGGCACACTTTTTTCAAGCTCATGGAGCCTCCCCAGCCTGGTCATTTGGAGGCCATTCTTACTGGAAGGAAGGCAAATGGCTCCTCAGAACCCTTGCTGTTCTTCTGCTTTCCCTTCTGAGGTCACAGAAAGCTACTGTCACCTAAAGGTTTATCAGAGAGGCTGCTATCTCCACTTTTCTATCTCCAGTGGCACTACCATTAGCCACAGCCAGCATGACCAATGGTTAAGGATGATACTGGTTACAGTCCATCATGTGAAGAGCCATAAGCTCCCTCTTGCTGTCCCAAAGGATCTCACAGCTTAACAGTGAAACCTGGCAAGTGCCACAAATACAAGCACCTAGAAATGGAATGTCGAAAAATTTCCATTTCTAAAATGTGTTAAAATTACCTGGCCACATACTGAATTGACACTATAATACTGTATCAGCCAATCTGGCAGCTTTGTTCTGCCTTTTTTTCCCCCCTAAGCAATGAATCAGACACAGATCTCTTATTTGTAAATAAGGAAGGATTTGTACTGGCAGTGAACAAGAAAATTTCAAACCTGATCTCATTTAATTGTAGGGGTGGCAACTGTATGGCAGATACTGAACTGCAACTCTCCTCCACCCTAGCCAATACAGCCAGTGATGAAGAATGGTGGGTGCTGCAGTCCAACACCTCTGGAGAGCTCCCTGATTCCTACCTTTGATTTACAGGATCAAAGAGTTTCCCCAGTTGAAAACACAGAAAGTATTTCCAGAAAACACAAGCAGCTTTTAATGTATAACATCCAAGAATTTACAATGCTGAACCAGATAAACAGAAGCAGATTAGGAACAATTACTTCTCCTATACATACCACATTATGTTAACTCAAATTTCCTGAAGATTCAAAAAAGCAGGAACATACTAAAGATCAGTTTTCTGCTCATACCTAATCCTTGCAGTTTTGCTATTTTCTTCTAGAAATGTCTTCATCAAGAGGATGGGGACCTCACCACTGATAAGGAAGAAGACTACAGCAAGCTGGTTGTAAATGAGAGTCAGCAACGAGAGCCTATGGACCAAAGTTATATACCATGTGCCAGTCTAAGATGAAAAGGAGGTAACAGCTGTGCCAATAGGACATACTGTCAGACCACACCAGAACCTTGAAAAGTTACTTTTAATTAAAACTTCTAGAATCTCCCAACCAGGATGGCAGTAGGAGTTATAGTCTGTTAAAAAGTTAACTCTTCCAAGCTATGGGTTGGAAACAAAGTTCTCAGTAGCCATTTCATGAGCAAAACACTGATGACTCTCCAGCAAAACTAGCTGCTGACTAGAGATCTGAAAACTAGAGTGCAGAGAGATCACACACTAAAGTGTTATTTGCAACCTGCAGCTCATCAACGTGCATGCATAATGGAAGCGGAGGCCCAGATTCCACTTCCCCACACCAGGGTGGCTGGGCTACAGAACTGAGGTGGAGGTGCTATGGAAGCCAGTCATTGGGTTTCAATAGGATTAAAAAAAAATATTCACTATGAGGTATTGGAAGGAGTCCTCCCTCATTAGACAATGGGCAATGCATATTGTACTGGCATATATTGCCATACAATCTCCCCTGAGCACAGATAAGCTGTGCTTCATGGCAGAACTCAAGCAGGACCTTTTATGTAGGCCTGTTATTTCTATGAACCTGTAAGGCACACATGGGCAACACATGCGCAGAGACCGATCTCACCCTCTTCCATTCCCATAGGTTGCATTTCAAGTGCTCCAGAAGTAATACCGTGTCATTCTCAGCTTCCATCTTCATCACATTTTTGGGGCCTGGGGGGGGGTTGAGTGGGAGAAGTAAACAGTCATCCGTGTGGCCAGTTTCAAGCTGCACTGGCTGCTTTTTCAACCAAAAAAATTTGCTTGATAGCTAGCTTTTTTTAAGGAAAAAAATTAACTGTTATGCAGCTTTTGGGGGTTACAGGGAAACATCAAGAACCACAAAATTGGGCCTCAGGGGCTGCTTGCAACCTGTGGGCCACACTTTCCCCACCTCTGCTGTAAGGAGACAGGCTGAAAACAGGAGTGTTCATGCACGTCACTTGTCACCTCCTCCACTAATTCCTCTTGTCAGATCACCGAGGAAGGCAACGTGTGGCATAATTAGCAGCTACTCCAGTCTACACAATTATCAACAAAGGGGATATAACTAATTACGCATCCTGTAACTTTCTAGCAGTTAGTGGCAGAGGATGGAATGAACTTTTAGAACCTATTTTCTCTACCAAGTACATGGATTTTGTGAGAATCAGAAAGAATAACAAATTAAATAGACAACTGGCATAATAATTCAGTACTCATTAGCATTATTAGCTTAACAATGTAATTAGCTTAACAAAGGCAACTATAATTCCCAGCATGCCACAGCAAGACACAGAACGTAGTTCTGGAAGATAGTAAGTTAAATGTTTGAGCCATAGATGAAGTACTATATTTCCAAAAAGACGCACCTGACTTGAAGGATGTTTTCTTTTTAAATACCTTTAGAACCATGTAAGTTGCTTATCCTGTTCTTATTCAGGGTTAACCTGAATTCCAGGGTGCCAATAATGGGAGAAGGAGTATATATGAGACCCATGTTTGGACAGTGAACAGGATTCAAATTCAGAGAGAATGTTGGAGGGGGGCAGGGTAGGTTTGTCATCACACAGCCCAGCCCAGGCGTATAAGGGATCCTTTCTCCTGCGTAACAATATAGAAAGGCTGAACAGGGGAGGGGAGAAAGACACGTGCCAGGCACTGCCCATCACACAAAGTGTGCCAGGCAAGTCCCATATGGTAGCAGTCGTCATTGCAGCCTCCCCCAACCTGGTGACTTCCAGCGGGGTGGGAGACGTCACCGCAGTTCCCATGCTTCTCAGCTGGTTGTGCTGGCTACTGTGCATGGGCACTGCAGTCTGATATCTGGCAGGTTTTGAGCTGTCCATCCCAGGATATAACTAAAAAGGTTCAAAGGCAGCATAAATCCCAGCTCCCCTTTTTTATTAGGTGCCGCTTGTTAATACTAGCGCCCCCTTCAGCCAAGGAGCATTAAGTGTTGCTTCTAACTCTACATTTCCTACTTAGGTTTTAAAGGCCTGTTTCAGCTGGTAGGCCCGACTGCTCCCATATCTCTGACAGGGTAAGTGTAGAGTTTTAAATAGATAGACACACACACACAATAGCCGGAAGAATGCGTAGCCTCGCTCTTGCTCCACGCTTCTTTCCTACATCGTGAGCACCGCATCTAACTCCGGATTCCAATCTTGCTCCGCAATACAACCCCCCCTTGCTCTGGCTGCAATTCACACACACACCCCACACACGCGCTGCAGTTCTTCCTCTCTCACACTCACACACTGATGAGCAACCACTGCTGCCCCTCCTCCCGGCAAGCCGGGCCTCGAAGTGTCACCCGGCGCTGGCTGCTTTGCAACAAGCCAGCTAGCCAGCCAGCCAGCCCAGCCAGCCACCCCCACAGTGCAGTGCGCGCGCGCGCGCTGCCTCCTCTCGAGCTCTGGGGCTGGATCCCTCCCCGACGCCTTCCCCCGGCGATTGCACAAGCCACAGCCACCCTCGCAGATTTAAAGCGAAATTCCACCCCAGAACCACGCACCGCCCAGCTCTGCCTCCATCCCAGCTTCCAGCGGGGCGAAGGCAAGGTGCAGCCTCCAAAACCTTCCCGTCTTGTCTTCCTGCCCCAGAACCCCCTACTGCAAGCCACGAATAATAAATAAATAATCCCAGCCAGCCAGCCTCCATTGCCGCAATACCCGCCCCCAGCTCCCGCTCGCCCTTTGGTCTCCCATTGACCTCGCCGCGAGCCCCGGGCCGGCCGGCCCGCTTCTGTTCCGGCAGGGGGCCAGCCGGCCAGCCATCCCTCCTCCGTCGCCCTTCAGCTGCAATTTTCTCTTGCCCCCCTTCCTCTTCCTGCTCCTCCTCCTCCCCGCATCCCCGCATCCCCTTTCCCCGGTCACTTGCTGCTCCTACCGCCACCGCCGCCGCCACCCCCGCAGGGCGAGCCGGGCCCGGGCACCCACCTGCTCCTGCGCGCGCGCCTCCGCCTCCTGCTGCTCAGCTGACTCTGCACTCTGAGAGGAGCAGCGGCGGCGGCAGCCCCCCCCCCCTTCCTCCCTTCCTCCCAGCCGGAAGCTCCAGCAGCAGCAGTAGCGACGGCCGCAGCAGCGATCAAGCAGGCCCGTGGACACGACGCTCTCGCGAGAACTGGCCACCCCCTCGCCGAGCTGGGAGGGGGCGGAGGCGGGCGCATCGCGAGATTTCCCGTGTCCTTCGTCTCCATGGTAGCAGCTGCAGCAGTGCGCGGGGGAGGGGCGACGGCTTCTAAGGAGGGAGTCCTTGAGATGTGTCGTGGGTTTATATTTTTTGAAGGGGGGGTTGCATTGTTCATAAATGGAGGGGGAAAAGAGACGAGCCGTTGCTTTTTAAAAATGTTTTTATGATATTAGCTGAGGGGGAAGGAATACGTCGAGTGAAGGGGATCCTCAGTGTGGATAAAAAACACCCAAGCTGGTTTAGCGCTGCTACTGAAGAGCTCTAAAAATAAAACGCTTAAAATTTAGACTTGTGTGCGAGAATGGTAAAATTTAGTCTGCAGTCCTATGTGTGTTCACAGGGGAGTAAGTCCCCCTCAAATTCATAACACTTCCTTCTGAGGAGGCACGCAGGAAGTTGTATAGACAGCCTTAAGACAGCGATGGCGAACGGGGGGCCCTACAGATGTTGAGGAACAGGGACTAAGCCGTACCAGTCGGCGTAGCGAGTGATGAGGGGCGATGGGAGCTGCACTTCGCCAACATCTAGGGGAAGGCCACACGTTCCCCACGTCCGCTAAGGAGAAAATGCCATTCTCTCCTAACAATACATCTAAGGCCTTTCTGCAGTATCCTGGTAGCTGTGCTACCATTCCACTTTCAACCTCCTGTGGAATTCTGGGGCTTGTAGTTTATTGAGGCCAAAGAGCTTTCTGGCTGAGGGTTCTAAAGGCCCCTCCCTAAACTGCAAACCCCAGGATTCCATGGGATGTTGAAAGTGGAATAATAGCACTAGAACAGCGTAGAGTGGAAATAGTGCTAGAGTCACTCAGTAACCAGTGTACCACGGTTTACTGGCTTGACCCATACCATACACCACTGGTGGCTAGCTGTGACCCTCCAAATGTGCTTTAATTCCCATAATCCTTCCCTCCTGGATGTACTGAGTGTTGCTGAGGGGAACTGCAATCTAAGAACCATTTGGAGAGCCACAGCTTGCCCATTGCAATGTACTGAAGCAGTCTGCCTCAAAATTCCAGAAGCAAGGGGTGTAAAGCAGAGGAAGCCCATCTCTTTCAGGGCATTTTAATGCCCTACTGTAGGGCACGCTTCAGAGGAAGGCAATGGCAAACTGCCTCAGAGGATTCCTTGCTTAAGAACCCTATGAAATTAATGGGATTGCCATAAGTCAACAGGCAACTTCAAGGTGCATACACACATCCAGTGAGCACCAGAAACATCTTACTGGTAGTAGCTGAAAACCAAATGTTGGGCTGGGTCAGATTTTGGCCTGATTCAGCAAAGCAGTTCTTCCTACTGAAAACCAGCCCTTTTTTGTAATGGTTGTGTAAACTCTTCTCAGGATGATTCTTGCTGGGGAGATAAGGTGATTTAATGTTGATTTGATATTAGCTCTTCATCATGCTCTGTAAGTCAGAAATGACTTGAAGGCACACAACAACGATAGTGCTCTTTAAAAGTGGGTTTTTCAACTTGACCCAAGTGGACACCTCAGACTAAAACACACAAACACAAAACATACTTTTGCTCCTTGGTTATACTTTGTATCAGTGTTTTCATCTACTACACAGTACGGTAGTTCAATAGTTTCATCTACTATACAGTGACTATTCATTTATGAATCTGCCTCAGTTCAGTAAGGTTATTTTATATGCCAAATGCCTCTTACCAAAATTGTTCAATCCAAACTGGTACCTCTCTAAACACTGGCCTTTTTTCCTGTATTCACAATAAGCCCTGAATGCCTTTAAAGCTTCTGCTAGGATTCTGCAGCTCATACATTTCCATTTCGGTGTCCTACTTCAAATGTAAAATGTGTCTGATTTTCCCAACTGTTTTTTTTTTTTTTTTTGCCTACTGCGCTTTTTGTGTCCAACTGCACATTGGAAAAAACAACCCGCCACAGTAACATTATGGTATTGGAACTTTTAGTGGCAATTTGGCACATAGACATTTAGAGGACAAAACAGATGTGAAAAAGAAGTGATGGGGCAAAAGATCAAGCTGTAGCTCTACAACCAGTGTGATTCAGCGCGGGGACAACCTTATTTTGTGTGGTGTGTGTAAGAAGATATTTATAATAGACTTGAGAGGAACAAACATAGACTCCAGATATGCCACAAGACAAAGTGGTCCACTCAGATCATATTCCACTTGTATTAATGTCAAAACCATCGTTCTTTCCGTACATCTCTCTTACTTATGGGTTGGCAACTAAGGGACAGGGGAAATTTTTCTGATAGATGCTGATCTGCCTTTGGCTTTTTGAACAGGGCTGCAAAACTGTACTCATGCTCTTGGGAATAAACCTCACTGGATTCGCTAGATCACATTTGTAGACAGACTTGAAAAGGATTATAATTTAAATGAAATAAGAGGGAGAAGAAGAAGAAAAGCAAAAAATGACATCTTCCTTCTGCTTTTGATAAGTGTTTTCATCCAATAACATATTGAACAGGAAAAGCGTGAAATAGGCTGCTAAAAGAAATTCTCCCACTTTTCCCAGTGTGGGAATTCCCACAATCTTACGTTGCTTTATGTTATTGTTTCAGTCTGGACATACACGAGCAGTGGAAACTACAAATTTAGATGATGGCCTTGGTCTAAAATTCAAACACACAGCAGCCATTTGTGTACATCGCTTCTACTAGTCAGGCAGACTGGTTTGAATTAACACTGATGGTGATGTTCAAACAGCAGGGGGAGAATTTAATTCATTCTCTCCCACTCCAGAGGCCACGTCTCCTGTTTTGCTTCATCTACAGTGGGCAGTGGGATACAGTTATGGCTCAAATCAAATTGGTACAATGATGTGGAGGTAGTTTGTTAATAACTAAACAAAACCTTTGATTTTTCATGTGCTTTTAAAAACTGTTAGTTTGCCAGCTGAAGAAGCTTGTCTGGTTTGAAATACAGCAGGTTTTGCTCATGGGAATATTTTTTCCCTCATCCCATGGACTGCCTTTTTACTGTGCTCCTTTAGAAGCTGAGTTTTTTTTTTAAAAAAAGAAGAATATGGCACAGGTAGCGCATTTAAAAATGAACCGAGAAAAACATAGATGGTGGTCTGCAATTCAGATCTCGTAGCATGCAAAAGTGACTTATGCACAGTGTCCATGTACAAACTGACCTGTGTTTGTGAGTGCAGATAACACATTCTAGGGAAGTAGGAATAGCAAAAGGATTCAATAGAGTAAATACAACTATTAATGAACATTTTTAACAGATTCATCTGATCACTGACATTCTGAAAATGAATAAATGAGTAATGTAGCAGCTATTAATGACTAATAGCACAAACCCCAGTGTATCTTACTCAAGCAAGTCCTATTGAATCCATTGGTACATACTTCCAGGTAACTGTATGTAGGATTGCAGCATAATGCCTTGTTTATGCAGTCTATAAAATTAATGCATTTTTAGTCTAATGTCATTATAATGTGTAAGACTTCCACCAAAGAATTCTTGGAATTGTAGTTTGGAAGGATGTTTAAAATATTGACAGCATTCCCTGTTTCTATCCTGCCTCTTCCCATATACTACATTTCTCAAACTACAAGGCAGTGGTTCTTAATCTTTTCTTTACTGGGGACCCTCTGCAGATATAATTTGTTGCTGAGGATCCCCAAGACTGAACTCAAGATTTAAATATTTAAATTTAAATTTTAAATATTCAAACATTTATTAATTTTCTCAAGATTGATTGATTGATTTAAGTCTGCTGGAGACTAGGGGCCTTTCTGCACTGCACTGTTATAGTGCTATTATTCCACTTTCAACCTCCTGTGGAATTCTGGGGTTTGTAGTTTACTGAGACCAAAGAGCTCCCTGGTTGAGAATTCTAAAGGCCCCTCCCTCAACTGCAAATCCCAGGATTCCATAGGATGTTGAAAGTGGAATAACAATACTACAACAGTGTAGTGCAGAAAGGCCCTAGGATTCAAATCCCCATTCAGACATTGGGTGACCTTGGGCAGCCTCAGAGGAAGGGCAAATGCCATCTGGACAAATCTTGGCAAAAAATCTCTGTGACAGGTTGACTTTAGGGTTACCATAAGTCCAAAGTGACTGAAGGCACACAATAACAAAGTGCTGCTGGCAGGGGAGGTTCCTTCTAGCCATAATGTCTCTCCACTTTGAAAACTGACTTAATGGCAACCCTAAGGTGGACCTATCACAAGGGTTTTCTTGGCAAGATTTGTTGCCTTTGACTTTCTCTGAGGTGAAGAGAATGTAACTTGCCTGAGATCACCCAGTAGGTGTCCATGGTGGAGGGGGATTCAAACCTTGGTGTCCAGGCTCATAGTTTGGGCGCAGGCACATGCCTGGGGGTATGTGTGCGTGCTCAGCCTGCTCCCTTATTTGCAAACGAGGGAGCAGTTTCAGCATGGACACATACACCCCACTGCCACTTCCCTGTTGCTGCTGCTGGTATTCAGCAGCAGGGCTTCATGGATCTCCTGCGAGGGCTCTGTGAACCCCCAGGTTAAGAACCACTGCTCTAGGATAAAAGGAGTGACTTTATACCAATTGAATTTGCAGAATGGATATGCTGCAAAGAACTTATTGTGCCATATGCTTTTATAGGCTGGAGTTTGCTTTGGCTGTTGAGAACGTGGTCTTGAAAGGTAGGTAGAGACAGATAGCTTTGCGTACTGCAAGTAGGCACTCTTCCCTTCCCCCGGCAGCCATATGCTGACATAGCTCTTAGATTTGTGTCACACACACTGATATACCTCTCTCCCTACTCCACTCACCCACAGCCTTCACATGCACAGTTGGCTGTATATTCCAAACATAGCCGCTCCCTGCTGAACTGTACAGAGACACTCATGAAATGAAGTCATGGTTGCGGGTGGAGACCAAGTTGAGTTCACCAAGGAGACCGGGTCCAGCCTGACTCACAGCTTGGGGGGTCCCTCTTGGGCTGGGACCAGAATGAGGACACTGGCAACTGGCTGAGGATCACTGCCTTCCAATCCTAGAAAGCCCTTTTCAGTCTCTGGAAGAGACATGGCCTCTATGGTGCTTCAGGTCATGGTGCAGTGGGAGAACAATGACATCGTATCACTCAAAACTCTATTCAGCATTTAGTTTTCCCAGATGAGAAACAAGGAAAGTGGTGCCCCCCCCAAGACAAAATGCTCTCCCACTCATATCAATTTCTTCACATTTTTATACAACTTTCAGAGGATGTGGGAACAAAAAAGTACTTGCCTTATGCTGACATACTTTCAGCACTTTGTGCGGTATACCTTACAAGAATGCTACAAAAATGCAGAACAGTGTATGTGGACATACATGCTCCAGCTGGAAGTTACATTACCTTCGTATTTGCAAGTTAGTATGTCATTTCCTATAGAAAACTGCATGAGGTGGTACCGTCCAATTCACATCCCATTACCAATCCCATTTTCTTTCTCCTTCCTGTGTACGTACACCAGCAGTGTCTGGTGGCTTCCATGTCAGCTGAATCTGGCTTGAAATTTAGTCCGGACATTATTGGTGCTAGCCAAGGTGCTGAGCCTATTTGAGATTTGGTATCCTGAACAGCTGCTTTAAAGTTTAGACTAGAACCTTGAATGGATCCGCTTCCCCACTGCTGTGTTCACACATGCAGCACAAGTTTTACCACAGCAGTTGGAACAAATACCCTGCTGTTCCTTTTTTACAATGTTATCTCACTTCTTCTTCCTCACTGTTCTTATAAAAGCAAGTTTGGTTCATTGCATTTATGCACTAATTCACCTGATAGTTTATGTTGATTTATTGTATCTAAAAATGCACCTTTTGTTCTTGGCAAAGCTAATGATTGCCCACTGCTGTAATGAGTCTCACAGCACATCAAAGGAGTGGGAGGAGAGGTAAATTTGAGCCAGGACTGATTCACAGAAGCTGTTTTTAATATCACAGTAGGATCCCAAAACATGAGTAAAGGGATGCCTCTGAGCGTGAAAGAAGCGACTTTCCTTCACCACAGAGCAATCTCAGCAACAGTAACAAATATAAGTGGAAGCCTTCCAGAAGAGACTCTATTTCCACAGTATGAAAACTACAACTCCTATCATCACTGACAATTGTCATATTGGCTGGGGCTGATAAGCACTGCAGTCTAAAATATGTGGAGAGTGCTCAGCTGAGGAATGGTGTCTTTAAACAACCTTACCCATAATCTCCTATCCAGCCTTAAAGTGGGTAAGGTTGCATGCAATCATTGTTGCTGGCCCTAAGAGCTAAAACAATACATGCGCACCCGTGTTGTCAGTAGTCTTTCTAATGACTGCCACTTGACTGGAGGGAGGTTCCACTCCTCCCCTCTCCCACGCGCACATTTTCATCCGAAAGTCTCCTTGTGCAAGGAGCAGCACTGCATGTTTTAATTCAGATGTATTGGAAGAACCTCTAAGCATCAGTTCCATCTGGAACAAAGCATCATCCCAGGGCTCACTTGAGCTGCAACCTTGCATTGGCCACGTAGTAAATCACCCTATAGAGCTGGCTGCAGCAAGCGCCTTTCCCTGAGACCAGCGCCAGGGCCTGACAGAAGGCAACAGGAATTTTTAGAGGCTGTGGTTTGGGCTGGAAGAAGGAGATGTTCTGGCATTGAGACACATTAGGTTTTTACACATAGACAGACAGACAGACAGACAGACAGACACACACACACACACACACACACACACTGATCACATACACACAATCACATGCACTTCCCACATTTACTGAACACATGTGCCTTTAAGTCCCGAGGCAGCCCATCTGGTTGCAGAGTTGTAGCCAAACTAAAATATATATCCTTAGGTTATGGCACACACATGCTCATGCTAACATCAAGCTTCCCATATACATAGAGTTTCTTTAGGCATTTTTGTGTAATTTACCTGTAGTATTAAGTTGCCAACTGTCCTTGTATTGCTCCTGAAACAGGCTGCAGTATGCATATGTGCCTATCTCTTTCTCTCGCATATACACTGACATCCACAAATACTTATTTTTGCTCAGCTTGGACATGTTATCTTTTAGACTACAGTTTCTAGAACCTCCCAGCCAGCATAACACATGGCCATGCTGCCTAAAGGATTGTGGGAGTTGTAGTGTCAGAAAAGGAACTCTCTCCAGTTTTACTTCTACTGAAGGATTTTGATTTCTACGTTAGTTGTTTTCAAACTATGCCTCCAGGAACTCTTTCCACCCTCTGGTGATGGCTGAGGAACCCCTATGCATTGCAAGGGACATGATATTCCCATATTCCTATGGGAATATCTTCTCACTCCAAGAGAGGTACTAGCTGGATCCTGTGCGGACTGCAAGTGTGCCCGAGAGCATGCTCAATTCTCTTCTGCAGCTAGCATTAGTGCAGTGAGAGACTGGTGGCGGCTGGCATGCTATTCTTTCAGGGAAGTTTGCTGATCACTAAGGAACCTACACGCCATTCCCAGGGAGCCCCAGAACTTCTAGAAACCATTAGAAAAAAATCACCAAGTTAACTGACTGCTCGCTCAGGTTGGAAAATACCATTGGGCAAGGGAGTGGTTTCAAACTTCTGCCGAGTGCCTTTCCTTTGTCACAGATTACAGCCTTCAGTTATCATATATCTGGGACCAAGGAAAGGGAATTCTGGATCAGAATAAATGACTGGCTTGCATAAAGTTTGAAGCCTAGCACCATCCATTTTAGAAATAAAAAATGTCTCACTTTGAGCCCCTGCTTATGGAAAGGTTTCACGCTACCTGGATTTTCACATGACAGGAATACACTGCATACACAAACCCTGGGGCATTTGTATGACAGACAACACTGTTCTTCTATGGGAGGATGTGAATTAAAAATGAGTCAGGCCAAATCCTAAGGCGATATCAGCAGGACACTCATGCACACACTCATGCAGATACACCTCTCTTCCCAGGCACCCAAATTGAAAAAAAGGGACAAAGAAGCACACACCTGAAAAGTGGTCTCTCTTTTATTGAAGGTTTTTAATTGAAGGCTGGATCATCATCTACCAGGGACATTTTACCAGTAGATTTCCTGCACAGAAGGAGGATTGAACTACATCACCCTTGGTGTCTCTGTCCACTCTGTAATTAAGATTGGTCTTATATATGTGAAGGAACATGAGCAAACACACACAGACACAAACACACACACCTACTTTGATGGTTCATTCACATAAAGAATTTGCTCCCTTCATATTATAGCATCTTACTTATATGCCAGCAGGTAGGCTTGCCGATCTCCCTGTATGTAGCCTGGAAAGTGCAGATTATGCATTACACAGGAGGGTGGTAGTAAGCATTAGTGCAATGATTCCTTTTCCTTATACAATTAGGGACAGCCCAAGTGAATAAACACATGTTTGAGCTGCATACAAGGGGAACACTCTCTTAAGAAGGAAAACAATTCTACCTTCTCCAATGTTAGGACAGCAAATTAGCTTGAGCCAGTTATTGTTAGCACTATGTCTGCCTGCCCCACATACACGCAGGCCTGCCAAACAAACAGTCTTCGGCCATAGATCTTGCTACCCTGAACTGAGGTGATTTTTCACCTCCATTCGTAATACTAACAGGCTTTAAAGATCAATAAAGATGAATGACAGCCACGCAGGAGTAGATCCCAGTGCCACTTTGATGCGACTGCTGTTGTAGATCAGCTGTGGTTGCTATTCTGAATAACTGCATACCCTCCATCATTTCACAGATGAAAACCAGGATAGATGTGACCAAGCAACATCAAAGTATGGCCAAGATGGCAAAAGTTATTAATGAGGAAGAACACACAAGCTAGGAGGGGCTGCAGCAGTTTGCTTTTGCCTGAGTCTACTGGGAAGGGCAAGATTTTGCCCCCTCTTCTCCCCTGCCCTCTACTGAATGACAGTAAGTGAGACCAAACTGCTTTTGCACTTTAAAGTCTATTCGCAGCACTTGAAGCAAGCTGAGGATAAAGGGGAAAGTGCGAGGAGGAAACAGAAACTGGGACATTTTAAAAGCAGTTCGAAAAGTATAATGTCTGAAGTTTAATCAGGACTATCCCTGCCAAACCAAAACAGTTAGAGGGTATCCAGCTACAGTATTGGCAAGCCCGTCTCCACATTTTGGTATGGTTTCCTCTGCCTAATCTGTACACATATATGCACATGCTCATGTGTACACACAGAAAGAACACTCCAGCCAAAGGGTTAATGCTGGACATCTTTCTCCACTGGGGGCACTGTGACTCCGGAACTGATGGTGGCCATGTTTGACTTTAATGACTTCCCAGTCTCCTACACTAGCCTGAGTCCTGGAGAAACCAGCCTAGGATTTTTGCCACTTGTGTTCCTAGTTTTACTTTTCTGGTGGTCAACCCTGCAACAGATACTTAAGAAGTAAAGCAATGGGGCCTCCATGTCCTGCACGTAACCCCAACCTCCCCAATAATTCTTAGATGGCCCTTTGCTACAAAGCCTGACACAATGCACCACCACAGAAAAACAGAACCGCAGCAAGCAACCATTTGTTAAAGACTCTTCTACTCTGAATTGAGAATTTCCATCTCTAAAGGCCATTCATTTGCAAGCCAATTTCCACTTTGTAGTCATTCCTGTCATCATCACACTAAGAGAGGCCAAGACACCAAGCATCTTCAACGACCCTGTGGCAGAACCACAGTAGCAGTCTCTGGAGAACGCTGCCTTCTGAGGCGTGACTCCATCCAAAAGCTCCGCGTTTGCATATGCAGACTCACGCTGGCAGCTGTGCATTTGACGCTCAGCGTTCAGCCCAGCTGGAGCATGGCCCTTGGTGGGATTCCTTAGCCCATGTAGTAGCACCCCCTCTGGGAGCACTGCCTTGCCCCCGTTCACTTGCAGACGCTGACCCACTCGGTGGCAGGGCATTCCTCACACTCCACGTGGCAGCACCAATGGAAGCGACAATGGCAACGCTGGGCTCGCATCTCCTGCAGCACGTTGTGGCCGCGGCCGCAACACAGGCTGCCGCAGCCGTCAGGCCGTGCGCTTCCCTTTACGCATGAACGGCCGTGGGTGCCTGATGAACCCAGGCTTGGGTCAGGCTCGCAGAAATCCGGCGAGGGCTCATAGAAAATGAGGTGCTTGGCCAGGTGGGAGCGGTGGAGCCGTGGCCGGAAAGCTCCAGAGTTGCTGTTGTGGGGCCGCAGGAGCATGGCCTGGTCCATCCGCTCCTTCAGGTTGGAGCCCACGTGCCGGAAGTCAGGAGGTGCCAACCAACATGTCCGGAACTGGCAACTCCCTGAGGGACCATGGCATTTACACCTTCGCTGTCTCAGTTCTGACACAACCTGGGGCAGGGCAGGAGAGGAGAAAGAGGGTTAGCAGTCAGAAAACATTTGGTTATACTCTGCTATAGGGATTTCCTTCTCCTGTCGTTTCCTATTGAAGAGGCCGACAAAACAGCAACCCCACTAAGGTGAAGGATCCGGCAGCTATTAAGAATCCCTGTGGGAGGTGTGGAGTTGAATATACACTCCCCGTGCCCCGAGGACTCTAAACTGGCATATCTTTGTTATAATTTAATCCTCCTTCTGAGGCCAATTTGCAGTAAAAGAAAAAAAAACAGACAAACAAACAGCCCGGCACGCATAGCTCATGGACTGAGTGGGGTGGCGCCTTCCCCTGGCATTTTGGAGTGAGGCATCCCCCCCATGACTCGGTTCACAAGCTGCTGCCACCAGGCAGTTTTTAAGACACTTGGCAAGCACTGCTGCGCTATCTCAGCTTCCTCAGGAGCTCACGAAGTCCTCACTGCATCACCCTCGTAGCCATTTTGGATGACTGGAAATGATATTACCTCCACCTTTGTTGTCTTTGCAACTTTGTGGGCGATACTTCCTTGATTATTTTGTGGTGGGATGCCCCCCCAAACAGAATATTTAGACATTTTAAAGCGTTTTAAGGGTGCTTTCTCAGCCGAAAAACATGATTTGATTTTATTTTTTTTAGCTGAAATTTTGGGGGGAGGTGGTGTCATGGCCTTTAGGATCAGTAAGGTCTCAAGGGCTGCACTGGATCCCCTCCCAAAGGGCCGCATAATTCCCTGTTAAACCATGTGGTACATCCGCTGTATGTGGCCTCCTAAAAGCACTGATTTCTGTTGTAGCACTAACCATAATCAGACTTTTGTACATGGAATAGTCAGGAAAGGTCTGGAGCCAATGTCTAGGAGTCGTGAGTGGGCCAGGATTCACAATCAACTTGTTTCTGCTGTATGGAAATCTTACATGACAACAACTGTATTGTGTACATAGCTTTTAAGACACACTACAGGCAAGGCAGTCTAGTGGTTACAGTGCCAAACAAGGACTAGGGAAAAGCCAGTTTAAATCCCCACTCTGCTGTGAAGATCACTGCCTAACTTTAATTTAGTCACTGCTTCTCAGCCTAGCCTATCACAAAGGGTTGTTGTGAGGCGAAGAATTCTGTACACCAGAGATGGGCTAAGTGTGGTCTTTAGAACATTATTGGACTGCAGCTCTCATGATCCCTCATCATTAGCTGTTCTAACTACGGCTGACAAGACGGGCAGTTCAACAACATCTGGACAGGCCCACGATCCCCACCCCTAATGCATACCACCCTGGAGTTAATTGAAGGCAAGGCAGGATATAAAAATAGTGCAAATATAGTGCAAAAATACCTAAGAAATGTAGCAATAGTTTAACCACTCTTGCATTACCCCAAATTTACCATGGGAACTTCCATGCTTTCTAAGCAGATTAGGATTCAATACCCAGAAGAAGCCACAGCAATCCACACAGCAAAACTACAGTTCTCAGGGCTCCATGTGAGGGAGTGCATTGAGGGAAAAGTGGGGAGAAGCAGCAAACAAGACAATGAAACTGTGCTAGGTTTGTGATGTCTTTATTGCCTTGCTGCAATGTACTAAAATGACCATGCCAGAGACTTAAACCAGTCTTGACTTTAAGCACTAACCTGGAAACCATAAGGTGGCAACAAAGCCTGGGTTGCAAGTAAGGAGATGAGTCATGCAAGAGGGCTGGCGCATTCTGACCCTTCCTTGAATCCTTCACAGGACCCAGGTAGACTGCAAGAAGGACAGGCGAATTCTCCCCCCAGCTCTGTTAGAAGGTTGCCTCCAGCGATCCCACAAAAGGTGGCCAGGGAGGGCTTAGGCTGGGGAGATAAGCTACCCCTGAAATGATCAGGCTCTGAAAGTCAGGACCATCAGGACTCCTATGCAACAGCTGAGGCTCCTGAGGAATTACAAGCCAAAAGTGTCCTAGTTTGCAGCCATATTTGCATTCGCTTCAATAGGGTCATCTATATTTTCTCCTTTCCTTGATATCCTAATTTATGCTTTAAATGGTTTCATCATATCAGATGCTTTATTTTGTTGTTGTCTTCATTGTAGTCACATTGTTAATTGTGTTAGCTGGAGTGTTGCTATGTTCACAATATTTTGTGTATTTACTCTTTTGTTAAAAACATTCATGTGAGTATGCAAAATTCATAACAGCCTACCTGCTGGCCTTGAGTCCCCTCACTTCGTAAACAGTTAAAAGGATCCCTGGCTGCATAACAAGCAACCCCGGGTGCAATTCTCTCTTCTACAGAACAATTAAAGGAACAGTAGTCCTGTCCAGTTCTAATCTTGCAACCCTAACAAAGCACATTTTGTATCTGGGAAATGTGTTATTTTTTCCAGGTATAAAATCCTTAGCTACAATATCGTGCAAAGTTTCATCTGCTTTTAGCTTTGTTCACTCAATTTTGTCAAAAATAAGAACCTTCAATATACAGCTTCAGTGCTGAAATGTAATGCAGGAACATTTTTAAAAAGGGATGGGGAGGCAAGGGCAGCAAGCAGTGGCAGCTCATGGATCAAGAAAGGCACGGCCCCCAATCGGTCCATCCCTTCTCTTAAAGTAGGAGTGAGAACTGGGTTAACCTCCAGATGTTGCTGGACTTCTGCTCCCAGTCACCCAAAACAGCATAGCCAATGGTGAGGAATGCTGGGAGCTGTGGTCCAACACCATCTGGTAGGCTGCATTATTCCCTTGCCCCCACTACTTTTGTCAATCGTAAGCTTAAAACCAATTGTTAGTCTCAACTATACTAGACTTACTGAGCCAATGGGAATTTGGTAACTCAAGACTTAGTAAGTTCCACTGATGCAATTACTTTACTCTAGTTGGGAACTAACAAGTGGATTTGGGGCTTAGTTTTTCACATAGCTTGGGAAAAGGGTAGGTTATCTGTTTGGGGTTTTGCATACTACAAATGTCAGAATCCTCAGCTTATGTGGGCAGAAAACCCACTGACCCCTAGTCATGCTGTTTAAATGATTTTGGGACTTATAGTTCTAAAAGTAAATTTTCTGAGCACTGTTTAGGGGGGCATGACGAGAGCTTACAGGTTTGAAGGCAGCATGCACATTTTGTCCTTTTCTGACTGGAGAGAAAATGCAGCCATTTTAAAGTGATGTGGGAGGGTTGAGAGTAAGTTACAAGATCTGGAGTCCCCAGCTGAGAAACGATAAGTAACCCTTGACCTAAAACAAAGGAGTGGGCTGTACAGGGATAACTGACTAGTAGTACGATATCACATTTTCATATGATACTAAGCCTACTGGGGAAAGATTTAGTAGATGAAAAAATATCAGGGCTTGCTTTTTACGGTAATGTGTTCTTCAGCAATTTCTATTATAGTGAAAATTGTTTTGTTTTTCTAAAGATGTTATCAGATACAATTTACAGCTCCACCATCAGTGCAAATAGATCATTCCTCTGGAGATTTACATTTGGCAGCAGTTTCTTTTAGGTAAGAGTATAAGCAATCCCTAATAAGATTAACTAGAAAGCAAAAGCTCCCATCTGAAGACTTTACGCTACTTTCTATCCTTCTTTTTTCCTCCTCCTTCTGCCTCCTTTGTTTCTTTTGCGTCATAATTTCAATGTAGATGCTAAGTGGAGAGTGTCATTCTACTTAGCTATGTATCATAGTGCTGCCAAATTTTCAAAATAGCAATAAAGAACAGCCAAAATTCATGATATGCAGAGTTTACAATGACAAAGTAGTTATTATCAAGTTCGTGTTCTACCTAAATACCAAATGAAAGTATGGAGTTCTGTTACTTTAGCCATGTGTTTTTCTGGAAATTTAACATATTGTCCACATTCATAAATTACATGATACACATATATTTGCCTTCATGAAGGGCCCATGCCCAAAAATATCAAATTGTTTATTTTTTAAAAAAATTCTTGACATCTTGTTCAGTCTATATAAAAAGGATGACTTTCCAATCATCCAGTTGGGGACATCTCTTATAATAAGGGGCACCTGCCAGCCCACATAGAACAAGCTTTCCAACTCTGAAATAAAAGAGGTCCCTTGTAATAAAGGACAATCTTACATGCAAGTTGCTCCGTGAGCCTCAAGCATGGAGTATCAATGCTCTAAACAGAATGGAAATGGGGAAAATGCACGCTCTGAGCTGTGTGCAACCTCCGAAGCCCCCACAGTCTCCCAAAGTCTTCTGAACTCCTCAAATATTTTTCAGGACAATTTTGGGGTGATTTTCTACCCAACAGCCACCAAGACAGCTCCCAAGCACAGCCTTCTCTGTCTCCCTCTGAAACCTCTTTTCTTTCAGCCAAAAATATATTGTCACTGTTGCATATCTTCCAGCATTTCACAGATTAAAACAGGGACATATGTGGCCAGGCAACATCAGAGTGTGCTCAAGATGACAGAAGTTATTAATGAGGAAGAATGCACAAGCTAGGATAGGCTGCAGTAGTTCGCTTTTGCCCAAGTTGAGCAGAAAGGACAAGATCTGTCCTCTTCTCCTCTCCTGCTGCTCAATTACTTGAGCGCAAACTGTTTTTGCACTTTGAAATAAGTTTGCAGCAACTGAAGTAAGATGAGGACAAAGGGGGAAAGTGGGAGGAGAGGAGAGAAACTGGAATATTTTAAAAGCAGCTAAAATATGGGATAGTAGAGGATTCACTGGGACTCTCCCTGCCAAATTGGGACAGTTGGAGGGTATGATTCTAGTATATCTTCAGGTAGTATGGCCCATAGGGATGAAAAAATGGCTCTCCAGCCCTGTATAGTTGCCCATCCCTGATTTTAGAACAAGAAGATGCTCTGTGCTTTCAAACAAAAAACCCAATTTTTGCTGCCTTTCCTTGATTGACTTTGTTTTTGGCAGCCCATGGCCATGTAAGGTGTGGCTCATGACAAGCCTACTTTGATAGTCTACAGTTCCTTTCTCTCTACTATCTCAGACAAACATACAGACTGTGTGAGTTCAGCATCATCCCTTTTCTCCCCCCCCAACTTTCCCTGCATTTTTTTTTTACTTGACAAAGAAGTATGTATGCTTTGAAACCTTGCACAAATGATATTGTGACTTTTTGGTTGGCCCAAAAATGGTATTACCACAATATTGGCTTCTAAGTAAGCAAGTAAGTAAACTCTTTGACTTCTTTAGAAAACTCTCTATATATCTGAGGTCTGCAACAAATGTCACATTCTGCTAGCTGTGGAGGAAGAGGGCTCAGTCTTCATGTACCAAAAGCAATCTGTTTTCATGCAGTACTAATACCACGCGATGATCTCTGGGTATCTGCTGACACTGCCATGAATTCATGCTTTTGCAGGGCTCTAGTCTTTATTGATACTTCCACTATTAAACCGAACTTGTTGCTATTCTCACGGTTAATGCCAAGCACATGTGGATTTTAGCCACAGACAGGAAGGAACAGAACAGAGGTGGAGAACCTCTGGCCTTCCGGACATTTTGGACTTCCAGTTTCCAGAAGTCTCAGCCAGTACAGCCAATGATAAAGGGATTATGGGACTATAGTCTAAAACCATTTGAAGGGCCAAATGTTCCCCACCCTTGGAATAGAGGGATGCCTACACCCATAATGAGCCACTGATGATGATGACTTTCAAGGTAATACTAGAACTTGAAACTCGCACTGTGGCTTACTTTAGTCTTCAAGCCTATGCATAGAGTCTGCACAGTACAGCCCTCTAGTGTCTATGAAGGATCTCTAACGAAATCAAGAACAAATCTTGGAGAAACAGGGAAAGCAAAGTTTTCTAACTCACCTTGGATTTAAATACAACTAGATTTCTGGTCCCTAGAGGGAATGTTTAAAGCGCTTCTCAGTTGTAGACATTGATTTATTTTATGGATATTAAGGGGACAATCAGTTTATAAACTGGCTTTCCACATTTCTGATGATTATGCCATATTTCTGAACTAGAATTCAAGGCATGCTTTATGCTCATGTGCAAAAGGACACATGACTTTCTACCTGTGCAGATGCCAGCCCTGTGCATTTCTGTCTGAGCTGCCCTCCTAAGCTTGTCTCCAGATTGGAAGGACGCAGCACTTCCTGACAAGACGCACTGGGCAGGATCTTTGTAGGGCCAGAGTCTTGCAAATATGGCATTTCTTATCAGAGAGATAGGCAGAATGACCTACCAAACAGCTTGAGGAGGAGGAGGCATATCCCACCTCAGATTTTAGTCCAGACTTTAAATGTGCTATCCAAAGTATTAAACAACCTCAGGCCCTGGCCTGGAATCTTTTTCTTTAAAAAAAAAAATCCCATGCACAGCGTTCATCTTGTTTTGCAGTGACTTGTTTTGGAGTGCTTCTGGCAGTACTAGATGTCTCACCAGTTAAGGTATATGCTCCCAATATGTCCTTGTTTCACTAGAGGAATATAAAACTGGCCAAAAGTGCTGCATGTCACCTAGAGCTATGTGCTGCCCACCCCTAAAGTAGATCATGAAGTGACAGAGCATAGCATGAAGGGTCTTTTGACTCATAGGAACTATTCCTTAATTAACTTATTTCCCACAGGTTATATGGTATAGCAAAGGTGGGAAGATTTCAAGCTTTTGGGATCTCCTTTTCAAAAAAGGTAAGTGGGGTGGGCAACTGTCAGAGACAAAGAGGCTGCATTAGTTCCCCAGGAGAACTTGGAGGCACACAAAAACCTTCCTGTTCCTTCCTGCAAATCAATTCAACAACCTCTGGAGGCATGGGGGCATTTTTGCCAAGTTATTTGCTCCTCCTGGACATTTTAGGCCCAAGAGAGGCCTTTTTTTTTTTTTTAACAACAGGAAGAGGTATATAAGTCACTTCTGCTTCACTTCCCAAAATGGCTCAGGAAGACCCAGAAAGTAGCAATAATGTTCCCCAAGCCACCTAAAGGGCGTTTGGGGCTATTTGGTGGCAAATGAAACTTTGTGGGGATTTTTTAACCTTTTTTGACCCCAGGAGTAGTACACTGAATTTTGCCCACCTCTAAATTAGACCCTTCTGATCTGCCAACTGAAATCTAATATAAATGACATGCACTCAGAATTCAGTAATTCAGAAACCAGGAAATATTCTGAGGATCAGCTCTGAAGAGGAGTCACAGTCCTTCTGTACAGTTATTTTATTATCGCTATTGCAGAACAATTAGCAGCCAGAAATCCTTCTCGACTGACTGCTACTCAACCAAAGATCTACTGTTAAATTCCAGTTTACCTTCTGCCCACACCTTTACTACAGCACCTTGACATAGTATTTAGGAATACTGATATAAAGTACTGAATATGAGTCTGTTTGGTTTAACATTATCATTTTACTTGATCTTACTTTTTCCTTCACACCCCTGAGAACTAGAACCTTGCAACACATTTTAAGAAAATAAGAAGAATCCTGACAATGTGAAATATTACATCAGACATCACGTCTGTGTTACAGCCAACTTGGAACGTGCAAAACTCTGCCTGAACCTGATCCTAAACATAACCACTGTCTCCCGGAAGAACTAGCTCTGTCCTTTAGCTATGCCGATTACTCTTGCTTGCACTGCGAAACTCCCAAATCCTTTCCCCACGTCCCAGAGAACCTCCTACCTTTCTGCCTACACGGTGGCTGTGCAGCTGCATCCGTGCATGGGCATCACGTGGTTTTCCCTGAGGGTCCAAGAAGTGCCGGGCAAATCTCTGGGCGTAGTCAAAGTCTGCACTGCAGCCTCCCCACTCCCATGTGTCCTGGGGACCAGGTTCCCCCCACCATGAAGATGGCACTGGGGGCAGACCTCTGCCCCTGCTGAGAGTTTGCAGCTGGCTGAGCTTCAGCTTCTGGTTCTCGGTGCCTTCCTTGGCACAACCACAGCCCTGCAGCTCCCCAAGGCTACAAGCTGTGGCCACCGTGTGAGTCACACCAGCTGCCAGCAAGGAGAAAGCAAAGGCACTTTCCCGGAAGCCTATGGAGACAAGACACGAGGGAGGGAAGAGGGTAAGTTTGAGATGCAGCTGGAAACAGTCCAAATAACCAAACCCCAAAGAAGAAGAAACAGGTATCCCAAGCCTGGCTGCAAGTCTGAACATACAGGAGCACCATACTCCACCTCTTGTGACCCAGCTTTGGGGATCCCTGAAGGGACAGCTAGAAGTAACATGCTGAAAGTAATGTCATTACGTGTAAATATTTTTATGAAAACAAGATACATTTTGAAGTTTTTGCATATTCAAGTATGTTTGTTGTTATTGTTGTTATTATTGTTTTGTGTCTTCAACTCATTTCCAACATACGGCAACGCTAAGGTGAATTTATTGTGGGGTCTTCTGGGGGCTGAGAGTGTGTGATGTGCCGAAGGTCACCCAGCGGGTTTCCATGGCCAAGTGGGGAATCAAACTCTGGTCTCCAATGCTGTAGTCCAGCGCCCAAACCACTACACTATACTGGCTCCTATTCAAGTATATTTACTTGGGGACAACATCAGGGTAGGGTGGAGGTCATTTCTGATGTTTTTAAACATTATTTCTATTTTTAAAAGTGATTTTAAAATTTAACAAGCAATGGCCAACAATTTGCCTTTTTAGAACAGGTGATGCTGATACGAATATATTTGCTTTTCCAGTAATGTTTCCATGCTCTGTACCGTGACCCCTGTTCAGGGCTAAAGCAACCCAAATTTTGTTATCAAAAAAAAAAAAAAAAAAAAGCAACGTTCTCCAACTGCTGGCACACATCAAATCAAGCATTGTGCAGATAGTTGCTGATCTCTCACCCTTTCTTCTGCATCTGTCATTTGTGGGAAGCAACCAAAAACAACAGCTATGCGGGGAGCTTCTTTTGCTCCCTCTTTTTGTCATTGGAATGACTCTTTCAACCTTTGTTATCTGACTGCTGTCATTTTGTCAGTGCAGTGCCCACGTAGACTTTTCCAAGCTGTTTTAAACAACCGGCCACCCCATCCTGAGAGCTGAGGGACTTTTTTCTCCTCCATGCTCAGTTTCTGTTGCTTGTGCAGTGATGTCATTGTGTATATGGAGCCATGCTTAAGATCAGCTGAGAACATCATCTTAGTAATATTGCTGCTATGCCAAGTTAGCGCATCAGCAGCTGTGCTGTAATAAAAGCGTGCCCTTCCCTGTGACCGGTGCCAAAGTCCTTGAGTATTTTCAGGCTCTCATAACAGGTTTCTCATTGGGCTGGGCTAGGATTAAACATGTTGAGGGGATGTGGGACTGTGCTTTTAGCAAATTATAGGCTAATTATCCTTGTTGAAAAAAGAGCCTAGAATATTAGTATTTAATCATTGATATGTTGGCAGAGTCTGTTTCTTCTTTTAAAAAAATGCACAAGCCATTACTTGACACTTTACCAATAACACATTACTGACATGTTACTTCTTATTTTTTAAATTCTTTTTTATACATCCACTTTAAAAATGAAAAAGGCCAAAATCCCCTGAGAGTTTCCCTAATTAACTATGTTCTCAAATAATGAGCAAATATTACATATTATACCACAATCCCCTAACTTTATCAATCGTTGCACTATGCTGCTTGTACTTACATGCTTGTTGACCCAGAAAGCAGTATTGTTACTTGTAAAACATTATCAATGAATAATGTTTTAAAATCATTGTGACCATTTGCAAGCCTGAGAGGAAAACACTTTAAACCTAAAACAGAGTTAGCAAGTGCTTACTGAAAGACACATCTAAAACACCTCTATTTCCGTCCCAGGTGTTAATGGTTATGGCTTTCCCAAAGAATGCAAGGATCTGTCATTCTTTTAAAAAAGAAGTGTTTAGAAATTCTGTCAAATGTTTTCCCTCCCCACAAAACTACAATTCTAAAGGTTCCGGACAGAACATAGGAAGCTGTTTTATACTGAAACAGAGCATGGGTCTGTCTAGCCTATTATTGTCAATTTTGACTGGCAGTAGTGGCTCTCTAGGGATTCAGGCTGGTTCTTTCCTTAGTATTCCTCTCTGGTCTCCCATCTAAGTATTAACTAGACCTGACTGCTTAGCATTTGAGATCAGGGAAGATCAGTTATGTCCAGGTAGTATGATGGTACAAGGAAAGGTAATTACTATGAAGCCAGTCCCTAGCATACCTGTGACTCACTGCAGTGCAATTTCAAACATGTCCACTCAAAGATATGTCCCACTGTGCAACGGGATTCATAAATATGCCCAGAATTGCCGTTTCAGACCTTGATCAGAATAAATGATACAGGGAAATCTCTTAATCGGTATGCATTTGTTTGGTAGCATAGGTAAGTCCTCTGCCTCAACATGATACCTATCCTCATACCCATCAATCCCTGCGCAGTGCTCTACTACACCTGGGATTCTCCAGAGCCAAACTGATAATCAGACAAAGGATCTGGTATATAGTTCTCTGGGAAGATAAAGCACACATTTCAAGTTCTCTGGCAGGTGGGAATGATAGCAAAAAATGTGTCCCAGACAATTATCTTTATGCCCTAGAGGTCCCTAAATACCATAGAGCCTACACTTTTTAATACTCATTTTAATGCTCTAAGGTTCTTTTCACTGCTCTACCATCAGCCTTCTTAGAAGAGAGATACTCACATACCCCTTACTCCCAACATGTCTGCCCTTGTCAGTCAGGCATGACTGAAACAGTTTAACATGTACTTCCCTACTGCCTGTACTACAAAGACATCTACCTTTTATATACTACCCCAATTTTAAAGATTTTTTTCAGGCAGCTCTGATAGTTGTTACTGCATCCTTCTTTCAGAGCCTATAAATGAAATTACTCTTAAGGTGGCAAAATTTTGTATTGTCGCTTCTTTTCCTAGGAACCAACTGGTGAACCTTAGTAATTTTATCAATAGTAAGAGCCGCCATTACGTTCCTTATGGGAAGATGCTTCTGTGGTTTGAATGCTGGACTAGAACAGTGGAAGACTAGGGTCCAAATCCCCACTTGGCCATAGAAACATAGTGGGTGACCATGGGCCAGGCACACTCTTGCAGCCTCAGAGGAAGGCAAGGAGAAATTCTGCCAAGAAAACCCCATGATAGGTTCACCTTAGCATCCCCATGAGTCAGAGATGACTTGACGGCTCAAAACAACAACACAAGCATAAGCTGGAATTTTCCTGGGCTTGTAATCTATACCTGTTTGTTTTAGACTTGCCTGTTTTCTAATTATAAAAGCTGGTCTGCAACCACAATAAAGTTATGGATGGATGTGGATCCATTAGTCCCAGCATATTCCTTTTCTTGTTCTTTTTCTTTTTTGATGTGCCAAAGCCGTTCCACTGATCCCATCATTTCTTCCCATCAGAAGCTGATCCTTTTGCTAGAAAATGGGATGAAGAACCTCCTCTCCCCACCCTTAGCCTCATGATGATGATACAGGGAGGAATGGCTGGGCCCAGGTGTTGGAGGTTGCGGCTTGCTTCAGCTCCTGCCTGCCCAGGAGGCTGACTTTGATCTGAGGTTTAAACTTAGAGTTGGCTCCTTCAAAGCCATATTAATAAAAGAGATCCAAATGACAAAAGAAAGGAGCTCCCTGCCAACTTGCCTCTAGGGTCAGGTGTTGGCCACTGTGCACATAACTGGGGAAAGATGCCTGGTGAAAACTCACCAGAGAGAGAGGAATGGGGGAGAGAAAGAAAGGGGGGAGGGACTGGTGTTGGCATGTATAATGGAGGAAAGGTAGGTCATGGCAAGCTTCAGGTACTGGGGATGGTGGAGAGAGTTTGGTAACATACATCCCTCCCCCAAAAAACCCCTCTTCTTTCCCCTTTGCTGAACAGACAAAGGAGCAAAGCCTCAGCATTGCTGGCTGTTTTCTGCTGCCAGCTACCTCCAAAGCTTGGAAGAATTGCAGATGGGGGACCACAGCTTCCTACTGTGAGAATAACTGGCTAGGCATAGCTCAGTACTAGTGGGAGAATTCCTAACAGGCATTTCAACCAGAGTGCCAGAGTGGTGCCTTGAGTGTTATACTGGAACTCTGGGAAACCAAGATTCAAATGCCAGATCCGCCATAGAAACCCATTGCATGACCTCAAGCAAGTCATACCTCTGAAGAAGGCAATGAAAAACCTCCTCTGGATAAATCTTGCCCAGAAAAGTCCAGGAGAAGGTCAACATAAATCAGAAAACATGAGAAGGCACATAACATACACACACAGAATTCTGCCAGGATGATCCATGGCTTGACAGATTCCTAGCTTAAATTTGACATTAGCAAGAGTGCTGTCAAATAAATCAAGGTTAAACTCCCAGGACCCCTGACTTCTGGTACACCACCATAGTTGAGCTAGTGGCAGTGCAGGTAAACAGTGAAGTTTGTGACCCCTCCTCCTAATATGAATCCTATTCCCTTTTATATCTTCTATCAAGAGTGAAAGTGGAGCCATACTTTACAAACAAGGCACACTATCATGCAAGGAATGAGCTGCTGGAGTGACACCTGAGCTATATAAATTTCATCATCAAAAGGCATGTGCCTGAGTTATGAACCCCCAGAAGAGTTCACCACTGATATCTTCTACATCTCAGTAATCTGGCATACCTCCAGATGGGATGGAGGTAAGCCAGTAGAGTAAAATCATATAGAGTTGCAGTGGTTAGCATCCTGTAAGGGTGGTAAATCCTGGCCTTACTCCAACTAGACCCACCAAATCCACTGCTGAGTGGTAAGTCAACATTTGTTGTTGCTGTGTGCCTTTAAGTCATTTCTGACTTACAGCAACTATAAGGGGAACCTATCACAGGGTTTTCTGGGGCTGAGAGTGTGTGACATGCCCAAGGTCAGCCAATGAGATTCCATGGCTGTGCAGGGAATTGAATCCTGCTCTCCAGGTTGTAGTCCAACGCTCAGACCACTACACCATAGTGGCTGTCTAAGTCAACATAATCCAGTTGATTCAATGGGGATTTACTCTAGTAGAGTGTAGCGATTGTATTTAGGTCTCTATCTCTGCATGGAGAATAAATCAGGCTGTGGGGAACTCGTATGCCTCCAGATACTATTTGGCTCCAAGACCCATCATCTCCAGCCAGCAAGACCAGTGATCAGAGAAAATGGGACTTGTAGTTAGTCCAGCAACTTGTAAAGCATCAGTGGACATACTCCAGAGCTTGGAGGGCTGCACAACCCAATTTTTGGCTGCTCCAGAGAGCCACAATGCACTGTTGCAGCTGCCATTTGTGTGTCACATTACTTCCAATCAATTTTTAGGTTCATTTTGATGGGGGGTTTTCCCATTTTGAGGTGAAGTGGAACATTCCAAAATGTCCTGGAGCTGCTGGGACTGTTAATTGAAGTGGCCAGTGGAGAGTGGTCCCTAGGGTTTCACTAGACTTCCTTAATGGCTGCATGATTCTCACGCTTGATCTAGAGCACGGATGCAGATTATGGGGTCCTCCAGATTTTGTTGGACTGCAAATCCCAGCAACACTACTCAGTGTAGCCAGTGATGACGAATGTTGTCAGCTCCAGGCCCTCCAACATCTGAAGGCCTGCATGATTCCCATCCTTAATCAAGAAGGCATCCCTGAATGTAATGACTGAATTGCACCTAGAAGAGAGATGTAGCAGCATTATCCTCTACAATGGAGGTTGTCTGAAGAGCCAGCAATGCTGCAAGCATCATGCAAAGATGAAGCCAGCAGCCTCTTCCCTAGTTTCTTCCAATCAAACTCAAAAGCTCATGAGTGAAGACAAATCAAATAAATTACTCTCGCTTTTCTGTCTGTACAGGGCAGCCACCTTGCTGTTCTTACAGCGTGCCATGTAGTCAATCACTAATTAGCCCTGTCTAATGCTCTTCAAAAAGAATAGGCAATACTCACAGGCTGCAAGACACTGCAGAGTCTTTTAAATGAAGAAGAACTTTGCCCCAAGGTCCTCTCTACCAAATTTTGATAATTAAGACTTGCAACAAAAGATTGCAGTAAATCCTGGTCTTTTTTCTTCCTTCTCTACGAGCAATACCACTGTTGCATCCTCAGCAGGAGTGCTCCCATTCAGGGTCCCAGCCAGCTAGTTAGCTGTTCCTTCTTCCACAAAATTTCATAGTACAAGCTGTTAAGGGCTCAGGCAGACATACCCTCATCCTGTCTCCACCTCCCTATTTTTCTTTCCCAGCTGATAGCATTGCATGACTCTTGGGCTCTATTAAATAAGTTCAGCCCTCCTTGAATTATTCTGTAAGTGTGCAGGGATCCTGTCTCCTTGTGGGCCTCTTTCACACCTCGCAATTCCAGCACTGTGGTACCAGCTTTAACTGCCACAGCTCCATCTTACTGATTGGTGGGAGCTGTAGCTTCATGAGTATTTAGAAATCTCAGCTACAGAGCTCCTCACAAAACTACAAACCCCAGAATTCTTTTGAATGTTGCCATGGTGATCAAAGTGGAATCAAAGTGCTGTTACTGTGCAGTGTGAAAGGCTTTTGGTTTTCATGTTGTTTGTACTACCACACGCCTCACTGTCAGAAAGCCAGTCTCTCTCCTTTTGCTTCTTCATTTCTGGGCTGCATTTCTGTCTCCAGAGAGGTATCAAATTCACCACAGAAAAGAGTGAAAGGAAGGCAGGGATGATGGGAAGGAAAGACTGGGAGAAGCAATGTGCTGCTAGGATAACCAAGGACACCACTTAGAAAAATTATTTTTGAAGAGTATGCCAGCTGGGGGGTTATGGGTATTGTAGTACAAGAGGTCATATTACCAGGGTTGAGTAGAACGTGATTCCTCTCTTGTTCAGATCCTTGCAATGTTGTACATGCACCTTTAAGCTGCCTGTCATGATGGCCCCATGAATTTCATAGGGTTTTCTTAGGCAAGGAATACTCAGAGATGGTTTTGCCAGTTTGTTCCTGTGAAATATAACCCACAGCACCTTACATTTATTGGTGTTTTCCTATTCAAATACTAACCAGGTCTGACCCTTCTTAGCTTCCAAGATCAGATGGGATCTGGTGCCTTTACTTTTTAATTTTTAACAGTAACAGTAAGGTTATATTACCAGAGCCCTAGTAATAACACTGTTTAATTTTTGTTACCCATAGATGGCAATCACAGATGAGGAAAATGTCACTTCCACTCCTGGTGATTTTTCAGGAAATCTCACCTCTCTTGAGGATGGGGCTGTTGAGAAGTACGGTGCCACCACTGCTGAGGTCAGAACAATCCCAACGCCTCTCCTGAAGCTGGTGCTGGCATTCGTGGATGGCCAAGTGGACCCCCTGTAGAGCTGAAGCCATTGCCTCCGGGCTGCGTGTGCAGAGTCCAAGTTGGCGCCGGCTCAGCCAGGGGAAGGTCATGCACACTGTGTTGGGTGTGAGAACAGGTTCAACCAATGCCTTTGGCCCCAGAAAGTCATGGCCAAGGGTCCTAGAAGAGAACAGAGGAAGTAAAATAGTACCTTCTCTCTGGCAGTAACAGAACAAGAGAATACAGCAAAGACAAACAAGCTATTTTGCCCCAACCTCAGAACAGATAACAGTGGATGAATGTGGTACACAAAATAGAACAGCAAAGAGTGGTTTGTATTGCACTCCAAAATTCACTACTATACCACTGTGTACTATGCTAGTTGTCCTCACTACACAAAATTATCTGCAATGACTTGAAACACTGAATATAATGAGTTCTACCTCTGGCCAAATGGTCTGACCCAGCAGAGAACTGTGATGGGTTTCAGATCAGTGCTTCTTTCTATGAATATGGGAAAGAGGAAGTTCCAAAAAGGAGAGGATTTCTGTGTAGACATTCTGTACACATCATCCAGTTCATTAATCTCATTATCCATTCTTCCCAAATCTGACAAAACACTATTCTTCACGTGTATCTTTCACTGAAGTCAAACATATTATGCTCCAATTCCAACAGAAACGAAGAATGTCACAGAATTGCTCTTAGACATTTCTTCCAGACCCTGGAAACATTGCTTTTTGAACAACAGTTTTCTGGATCCTCTGTGACCCTCTGGCTGGGAGTTGTCACCTAAACAAGTAATTTTCCCAAGATCTGGTTTTTCCTCTCCTTTCTGAATCACTAGATAGTGGCACCAGGTTTACATTTAAGCGAAACATGCTACAGTTTAGGGTCTAAGACCGTGAAGGGCTTCTAAATAAAAACAGCAACACGTACATTTCAGGCATGACATAACCGTTAGAATAATGTGGATAAGGGCGGGGGGGACAATATGGAGGCTGTTAAACTTGAAACGGCTTAGGGCATCAGCTTGTCCTAATAAAGCTCTGGTTAGGCATCCCTTCCCACAAATCCTGAGAGAACCTAGGAGCCCTGACGCTGCATCTTTCATTCCTTCACTAAAACCTCTAGATTTCATCCCATTCTCCAGTGGGAGGAGGGATGACTAAGAAATGAGGACTTCTATCTTTAAAAAAAAAAACCATCATAAGCCCCACGGAGAGCTGGAGTTAAATGTATTTTGCCCCACACATGTGCAGGGCTGTAGAAAACCCTTGCGGCCATCCAGCCCAGCTCGACTACCTGCGGCAGAGCGGTGCACCTGGGTGGTTGAGTTTCCAAGGGGAAATTCCCTGCCTGCCGCCCGCCCCCCCACTGGCACCAGATGAAAGCAAGGCTGAGGATCAAAAGCATCCCCCTGCGGCTCAGCACCCAAAAACTGGGGAGGTGGGGGATCGCCTTTGGGTTGGGGGTTGGAGTGGTGGGGGGGATTTTCCTATGACAAAAGCAAAGAGCCCCTCCCAACACTGAAGCAGGGAGTCTCTACGGCAACAGAGGGAGGAGCAGGAATAACCCGGGTAGTGGCAGACAGAGACATGTTGATATGGGAAAAAGAAATGGAGCCAAGTTTCCTGAGGAGAGGAAGCCACCATAGCAACCACCCGGTGGAGATGGGACGTCCTCAGAGCAATCGCATGCACAGCTCCAGCAATTCCTCCACACCAATGTATAGTAGGGACTTATAATTCCCATCGCCCCTCTCCCCCAGTAAGGCACTCCCCGTGAACAGCAGGCATTTTTTTACTTACCTTTTAACTCTCCTGCTTTGCAATCCCATTGATTGGGACTGCAGTCCCAATCAATTCTCTGTTATCCCACTTTTAGCTGCTGTTAAGATGCCCCAGTTTCTCTTGCCTTCTCTCCTTTCCCCCTTATGTCCTTGGCTTACTTCAGCTACTACAAACTGAGCTGAAAGTGTAGAATCAATTCAGCAGCAGGGAGAGGAAAGATGGCAGCAGAGTCTTGCCCTTCTCAGTAGGCGCAGGCAAATGCAAACTGCTACAGCCTTTCCCAACTTGTGCATTTTACCTCATTAATAACTTTTGCCATCTTCACCATAATTGGCCACATGTTGCTTGGCCACACACAGCCTGGTTTTTATCTTTGAAATGTTGGACAGGTGTATTTTTATCCTTCCTTCAACAAACCCATGAAAGAACCTTCCAGAAGTCTAGCAATCATTTCAGGCTCTCTCCTCCCTGACCTTTTTCCCAGTCTGAGATCTGAGACTCAAGACAGCTTACAAAGATTCACAGACGGGGTAGAGGGGAAAAGACAAACATTAAAGGAATAATTAAACTATCTGTAAGTTTAAAAGCAGTTAAAAACAGAGGCTAAATACCCTAAAGGCACCAGATTCCACCTGATCTTGGAAGCTAAGCAGGGTCAACCCTGGTTAGTACTTGGATGAGAGACCTCCGAGAAATACCAGTTCTTGCAGACAGTACATCAGAGGAAGGAACTGGCAAAAACACCTTTCAGTATTTCTTGCCTAAGAAAGCCCTGTGGAATTCATGAGGTCACCAAAGTCAACAGGTGATTCGAAGGCACATATGTACAAACCAAAACCAACAATTTAAAAGGACAAAAATAATAAACAGCACAGCTCATGGAGAGAGTCTGTCACCTTGAACAGTCTGCCTTTCAAGGCCTGCCAAAACAAAAAGCTCTTCACCTGCCTACAAAAGGATAGCAAGGGGAGTGTGAGTCTAACCTCTCTGAGAAAGACGTTCCAGAGTGTGGGAGCAGCTACCAAGAAGGCCCTCCCTAAACTGTATAGAGCTTTATAAGCCATAATCAGCACTTTGAGTGATGCCTGAAAACAAACCAGCTGCCAGTGGAACTGTTAAAGCAAGGGAGCTTTGAGCTCTCATGTGATAAACCCCAGGGGACACAATGAGTCAGCCAAAAATATACGCTCATGGCATCAAATGTAATATGGGAAGCAGCACATGATAGATTGGTTCTATGAGCCTTTGACCATCTGCAATGTGTTCATTTCACTATGCACATGAATAATAAAAAAAACATTATGGTGTAGTAGTTAAAGTGTTGGAGTAGGACTTTGGAAATCTAAGAGTTCATGAAACTCGCAGGATGATCTTGGCTCAGTCACTCATTCACAGCCTGGCCTACTTCCCAGAGTTGTTGTGAGGATAGGAATGGGTAGGAGAAGAGCCATGCACCCTGCCTTGAGGTCACTGAGGGTGAAACAGGATGCAAATGTAACTAACTAATAGAAACAACAATAATGCAGCTACAGACTGAGATGGCAATGCTAAGTATGTTTCCCTTCTCCTAAGTCCCGTTCAAAGCAGGGGCAGAGGAGGCTTACTTCTGGCTAAGGATGCTTACGACTGTGGGTTTGTGATGGTGACAGGTAGGCCCCTCTGAACACAGTGAGAGTTCCATGTGAATAAACATGCTTAGCCTTGCTCTGTGACTAATTGTGGCCGGTTTGGCTTTGTTGGTCCCAGGGTCATTTTATGTATGATTGCTGCCATAAGGCACCTACCTCTGCTGTTCCCATGCCACTCTGGAAACATCTAAAGCAAAAGTGGGAATTGTATGGCCTTCCAGTTTTGCTGGACTGCAACTCCAAGCAGACTTAACCAGGATAGCCAAGGATGATGAATGCTGGGAAATGCAGTACAACATACCATGCCCACCTCTAATCTAAAGCTTCCACCCATGTTGCATAACATGTCAGAAGCACACCTCTCCAAGGAGGCAGGCACGTCACCAGTTTTTTACATAAGCATATATACTACATATGTATGTACTACTGTATTAGTGCTCACACTGCACTCAGAGCATGTATGCATCTGATGGGATGATGTCATGAAAGGGTCAAAACTCCAACAAATCATGGACCCCTTCACATTACACAGTTATAGTCCTATGATTCCTCTTTAACTGCCATGGATATATGCTATGTAGTCCGGGGGTAGGTGAGCTGCAGTTTGGTCAGAGGCACCCAAGGAGGCCCCTCCTGCAACAGCAGATCCCAGAATTCCATAGAAAGGAATGATGGTGTTAAATAGCGCTATAACAGCATATTGTGAATGGGCCCCAGTGAAGTCTCCACAGGTCTTAACACCGTTTCTCTTAATGGAGTTGAAGAACCCCTGGAAAGATGGGGAAAGCTCATCTCCCATGCTGAGTCCCACAGAGAAAGGGAATTGTGCAGGCGCCCGTCCTTTGGATGCATGTCTTCTCATGTCTAGTGGGGAGTTCCTCAACAATATGTAGCAGATAAGCTTGTGCTAGCAACATGCTTGGTCATCTTGGATAAGTATCCATGCATGGGGTAACTGCACATAGATACGGTTCCATCATTCCTCCCTTCTAAACTTGAAGAATCCTAAGCATTGACAAATTACCAAGGAAACAAAACCAGGACCTCCCCTGCCACTTTTTAAGCTCAGCACAGTTCCAGAGCTTGTAAAAATCACTTTGGTTGGATTGTAACTCCCCAAATCCATAGCCAGCATGGTCACTAGAAGCTGCAGTCCAAAAAGGTAATTTACCCAAGTTCAAGGATTAACACAAAGACATCACTTTTGGTCACCCTTCAATGGCAGAGCTGCAGGGACTTCGCCGATGGGGAGGAAGAGCTTTGCCCACAGCTTGAATATGGCAAACTGCCTTACATCAAGCCAGACCACTGGTCCAACCAGATGCCCACTCTTTACTCTGTAGGGGTCTACTGAGAGGCTCTTTCCCAGCCCTGTCACCTGAGCTTTGGAGATGCCAAGGACTGTGCCTGAGAGTAATCTAATCCCATGCAACGTGCATATCCTATCAGTGATTATAGACCTTCCCTTGTGTAGGTTAAAGTTTGGTGTTTAAATATACAAGACCTTAAGGTTTCTTTCACATATCAGTTAAAGAACTTTGATGCCACTTTAACTGCCATGGCTGCATCCTATGGGATTTGTAGTTTGGTGAAGCACCAGAGCTCTTTGGCTGAGAATTCTGACTACTCTCCCCTAAAATGCAGATCCCAGGATTTGATAGGATGGAACCATGGCAATTAAAGTACAATCATAGCACTATAATTGTGCAATGTGAAGAGACAGGAAAGGAGCAGAAATTCATGAAAACATCTACATTAGATTCCATGGTATTTCTATGGAATACTGTTTAATGGCTGCTACACTTCCCAGCTTCTTTTGCTTTTCTGGCTTTAAAACTACAGTAGAATCCAGGGAAGGGTCTGTCAAACAGCTGAGAAGAACCAAGAGCTCCAAGAATGTCCTCACTCACCTACATTTTTAAGTGCAATACTACCATAATACCATTTTAGCCAACACCAGCATCATCTCAGTGATGGCCAGCAGCTTTGTTGTTATTGTGTGCCTTCAAGTTGTTTTTGACCTACGAAAATCTTACAGTGAAACTTTCATGGGGTTTTCTTGGCAAGATTTGTTCAGAGAGGGTTCACTTTTGTCCTGCTCTGAGGCTGAGAGAATGTAACTTGCCCAAGGTCACCTAGTGGGTTTCTGTGGCGAACCAGGGATTCAAACCTTGGTCCCCAGGGTCCAATAGGCAAATCACTACATTGGGCAGCTAGAGATAGATAAAACAACAAAAGACAGGCAATCTCTGCCATAGAATCTTTATTCTGTTAACATATAACATTTTTGGGATTTCATAGATGGAGCTATGAACAAAACAGAGGATGAGACAGGCAGGTAGACAAACTTAGAATGAAGTAGCAGGCCACCTCTCAAGAGCATCTCAGCCCAGGAGAGAGAGAGAGATTTAGTACTGAAGCTGAACTCTAGGTCCTTTAATTAAAACAACAACGACAACAACAAAGAACTCTTGGTCCTTTAATTAAAACAAAAACAAAAACAAAAACTGTTCCATGCTTTGTTCACCAAGTAATTTTAGTTTTTCCAGCCCTGTTTGAGGGAAAATGTCCAACAGTGAATAGGGAGAAATTGTTGGAGATCTACTACAAATCAGCACTCTCTCAGTAAATCCTGATCTATCCTCTGCCCATCTATGCCATAAACCATCCCAAAGGATCTGTACTCCAGCATAGAATGGTGGTTAGAGTATTAGATGAAGGTTTAAAGACCCATACTGGAATCCTCTCTCAGCCATGAAGCTCGCTGTGTAACTGTGGCCTAGTCTCTCTCTCCCTCTCATTCTCAGGCTAGGCCAGCCTACCTCACAGGATTGTTATGGAGATAAAAACGGGAAGGAAGAATTTCTCCTTGGAGAGAAAGCGGTGTATATCCCCCCCCCACACACACACACGAATAAGTAGCTGCTGCTCCTTCAAACATGCACTGAATTTGACCATTCCTGACTGTGAGACTGAAAGGGAATCAGCACAGTGCCTAGAAGAGACCATGCACTCTTCCTAAGCCATCATTTTAAAGAATATTTGTAAGAAGCCCTGCTTCTTGCCTCTCACAGTCTCAACACTCTAAGCAACAATGGGGGAAAGTGTGGCCATTCAGATGGTGTTTGCTTGGAGTTCCCACCAGCCCTTAGATACTCTAGGCAAAGGTGATGGAGGATGGGAACCGCAGTCCAGCAAAAGCTGGAGGGTCTCACCTTACCCCACACTTCTCCTAAATGCTCCAGTTTCCTGGAAAACAGAAACATACATGATCTGTTGGAAAAGGAGGGGTGGAGGGAGGGAAAGAACAGGGCTGAAGCTGCAGCTGTGCAAGCTGTTCTGAGCACGTTCCTGCCTATGTGGGGGTGGCTGCAATGCAGTAATGGAGAAGTGTGGACAGTGCCAACTGGCCAGATAAGATGCCCTGCCATGCCAAGAGTAGTCATCTATGGGTAGCCCCCACATAGAGCCTGGGCAAGTTCCTTGTGGACCACAACTCCCAGAATCCTCCACCCAGCAGGGTCATGCTGGCTAGGGGATTTGTGGAGCTGCAGTCCAAAAATATTTTCCCCAAAGACTCTGTCCCCACATAATTACAACCCAGGACCAACAAGAGTGGTTACCTTCCAAAGATTGGCCTCCTTTCAGGTGTTTTTTCTTCCACCAAGGAAAAAAAAAAGCTCCCCCCCCCCCCCGCCATTCATCTCATCATCACTTACCCTCTCCAAAGACAGAGGCAGGCAGCAAAGAGGCAAGTGTTCACAGGGGAGTTCCTGGGAGCCATGCTGAGCACAAAAACCAAGGTGTGCTCCAGGCTGCTCTCTAGTGTGGCTGCTGGAGAGCCCTCTCCTCTTCATGTCCCTGCCAGGGAGGCATAGCGGTTAAGGCTCTGGGGGGGGAAATATAAAATAAAATGTGAATAATTCAGATTAAGAGGGAAGAGGTGGTGATAGGGGTGTGTGTGAATGAACAAAAGTAGTCCTCTCCTCTTCTTTCTCCTGAATGGTGCTGAAAGAATTGAAGGCGGGCAGTAAGAGTTCCTTAAGTGAAAACCAGAGAGGGCTCCTGTCCCTTTAACGGTGTGTAGAAGCGGGGATTTCAGCAGGTGTCGCTTGTCAGGCAGTCGGGTAACAAGCGGCGGAAACCCCCTCTTCTACACTACCATTAAAGGGACAGAAGCCCTCTCCAGTTTTCCCTCTGGCAACCCTAGGCGGCAGTTGCTTTTGACTGTATTTGAAATCTCTTGTGGAAGCTGCTTTTGAGAGATTATTTCCCTAAAAGGCAACTCTGACGTATTGCTAAAGAAACAAACAAAGGGGCTTTACCCTCTTTACCCACCCCCGGATTCCGCCCAGTCTGAGTCCAACGCTGCCCCTCTTCTAATCCCCGCAGCGCTGTTCCTTCCGATAAAAGGTTCGCCCAGTTCATTTGACTTAAGCCGTATCTGCGCCATTCTCCCCCTCCAGTGTCACGGATTGCGGTTGGATACGAACTGGGGGCGGGAAGAGAGAAGGGAAAGCCCAGCTTAGCCAGACTTGGCTCCAGCTTTCAGCGATCCTCTACCGGTAGCTGGAAATGTAACGATTCAAAACACTTGCAACCCACTGGAAAGCAAACACCCGCCAGAGGGACAGGCAGAAATTCAACCGGTGCGGCATCCTCCATCCCGGCGAGGCAGCAATGGGAGTACGCGTAAAGCATTTCTGGGGTTGAATTCCTCCCCGGCAGTCCCCGGGGAAAGACACAGACGACCTCCTCCTGGGAGAAAGGCCACCCCGATCTCAGGAAAGCGAGCGCTTCCTGGCTTCTTTCCTCTATCCCCGACACGCAGAGACCCCACGCCCTTCCCACCGATTCCCCTCTAACCAACTCCTTGCCTCCCTCTCCCGAACCGGGGATTCCGGGCGCCCAAAAGAGGCACCAGGGACCAGGGCTGCCCGCCCCTCTTGCCTCGCTTCGCCGGAGAGCCACCCTTCCCAAACCTTCCCCGGCCTCAGGCTTACCGTCGCGGGCAGCCAAGGGGAATCCCCCCGCCTCTCCTGTCTCCCGGCCGGTCCCCCTCTTCTCGCCCGCCGCATCTACCTGCCCGGTCCTCTTCCCCCTTCCTCTGCTTCTCGCTCGCTCGCTCGCTCGCTCTGCGGCCGCTCCAGCCTCGCCTGGGCGAGGTTTTTCCCCTCCCCGTCCGGGGGCAGCCGGAGCCGGGAAGCAGCTGTTCATTTCGGGTGCGGTCCCAGTGCCCACACCCACGGGCGTGAACGCTGTCCCGCCGTGGGTCCCACGGGCAGCACGCGGCGCCGCTCATTCTCTCCGAGCGCACAGAGCCCGGGCAGCCGGCTCTCGCCGGGGTGGAGCGGGGAAGCCGAAGGAGGAGAGAGACCCTCGCGCTGCCAGCCCGGGATGGAACCCAGGCGCCCGAAGTCGTTTCCCCGGAGCGACTGGATCCCAACCTCTCCCTTTCCAGTCATTTATTCCCTTCCCTCTGATATATAGGAATACATAAGGAGAAAACTTCCACGGTAGAAAGCTTTTGTTCGTACCCCGCCACCGGTGTCTTCTCCCTTTCCTTGGCTACCTTCTCTCTACCCCGTTCCGCCTCTCACCTCCCCCGCTGCTCGCCCTTTTCTCTCTCGGTGCGAATGACCCGCCTCGATGCCCCTCGGCGTCCTGGCTTCTCCATCCCCACTTTGCTAGTCTCCTCTGCCGTTCCAACGCTTGCCTCGGGCATCCCAGCCCCGTAAACGTTTGGGGGCATCCTGGCTTTCCGTCCTCTCTGGAAGGGGGACCGCATCGAATCACGAAGGAGGGCAGAGAGAGAGAGAGAGAGAGAAATCCAAAGGGCATCTAGTCCAACCCCTAATTGCCCCAAGAAAGAACTGCGCTCCTCCAAGAAGGCCACCGAAGCAGGTGCAATTCCTCCTCTCCCGCTCTCGAAGTTATTGCAATAGCGAACAGTTCCAAAAGTGTGGGATTCCGGACAGTTTGGGGAAAGGAGGGTCCCGAGTTGTGGGTCTACTGTAACAGTGTCCTCTTTCTAGCACCCAATCCTGCAACTGCGTGTGGGAGCAGTGGCTAGTATTGAACTAGGAATGGGAAGATCGGGGTTCAAATCCGTGTTCTACTGCAAAGTGTCTCTTTCACACTACACAGAGCAATTTGACTCTACTTTTCCACTTTTGCAGTTTAGGGAGGGGTACTTAGAATTCTCAGCCAGGGAACTCTAGTGCTTCTGATCAAACTACAAATCCTCATCAAACTGCCAGACTCCACAGTGTGTTGCCACGGCAGTTCGAGTGGAAACACAATAACTGTATGGTGTAAAGGAGATGCCTATCTCTCAACCTGATCTACCTCACTGGGTTGTTGTGAGGATAGATGGAGAGGACAGCTACCTGCCAGGGATACTCTAGCTGGAGTTCATGTACTCAGCAGAGGTTGGATTTGATGATCTATGAGACCCCTTCCAATTCTATGAGTCTATGGTCTCATAAGCTATCTTTAGTTCCTTGGAGGAAAGGCAATGTATATATGTTTTTGTGTGCCATCAGAACTTTCGGCTTCTGATGACGCTAAATCGAACCTACCATGGGGTTTCTGAGGGCTGAGAGTGCGTGACGTGCCCAAGATCACCCGGGGGTTTCCATGGCCAAGCAGAGAATCGAACCCTGGCCTCCAGGATCACAGCTCAAACCATCACTACCCCACCCTGGTACAATATAGAAATAGTTCCTCCCAATAACGCTGTGTAAGTTAGACACCGGCCCTTCCTTGTTTTCATTAGCCTCAATGGAGGCACCAGAGTGAGAAGTCCACGTGGTGTTGTAGCACCTTGTTGTAGGCCATTTCCGCACTACACTCTTAGAGCATGATGATTCCACTTTCAACATCCTATGGAATCCTGGGGTTTGCAGTTTCGGGAGGGGCCCCCGGCCCCTCCCGAAACTGCAAACCCCAGGATTCCATAGGATGTTGAAAGTGGAATCATTGCCCTATAACAGTCCAGTGTGGAAATGGCTCTCCTCATCCACCTACCTCTACGAGTTGGAGACAGCCTGGACTGGTCCGGAAATACACAGTGGGGGGAAACGGGGAAATACAAATGGGGGGGGAGGCCTGCTCATGATGACAGTTCCCGCAGCCATGCTCCTTACGGAGAATCCACAGCCCCGCTTCCAGGAGATCCAGGACAGAGATCTTCCTCTGTGCGATTTATCCGAGGAGCTACATTCTTGGTTAGGAACTTCATAGTGAAACATCAACATCCCCAAGGTACGAGTAAACCACCAATAAAATCTCACAATTAGTTTTACAAGGTAGGTCTGCAGTCCTAAGCATGGTTACCGGGGAGCATGGTTTCCACCAAACTCAGCGTGGGCGGGTCTGTGGTTCCTCCCAGCGGCTGACTTTGAAGCTGGAAAACACTTGTTGCTTTCGCAGGAAAAGAGCGACAATTGGCTTGTAACTGAGACTACAACCCATCTTGCAGAGAAGCGTATTGTTGGAGACTGAGTAAAAGTTTTCCCTTGTATTACTGCTTTAACTACGAGTGTAAATGAAGAACACCATCAAAGGAAAAGGAGAAAGAAAGAAATATCCAGCCTGTACTTGGTTATTTTTCTCATTCTTTTGCCTTCCTCCGTATGAATCTGTCACAAACCATGAGAACACTTGAAAGCCTCATCATCACCTCATGCAGTGGCCCTAGGAAAGAGAGCCGGTTACCCACGTCATCGCGCCCTTTCTTAAGGTTCCGGCGTTGCCCTCTCTTATAATCCCCCTCCCACTATACCACTAGAAAAACAGGCCATTTCCGCACTAGAGCGTTATAGCGCTATTACTCCACTTTCAACATCCTATGGAATTCTGGGGTTTGCAGTTTAGGGAGGGGCCGGCATTTCCAGTGCGGAAATCACCATAATCTCAATTGTCTAAGCATTTAAAAACAATGTCCCACCGGCTCCCTGCTGTATCAAGTCCTCAGTTCCAAAGGCAGTTAGTTCCTCACCCACCGTACTAGAAAGAGGCGTGCGACGAGGGAGAAAGGGGAGATGGGGTCACGGCCCACGAGCTCCGGGACCTAGAAAATACTGCGGCTGAGATGTAGCTTGCTAGAAGAGGAGCAAGCAGCTCTTCCGTCGCGGAAAGGAACGGGAGTCAAATCGGCGGTCCGTTTCCGATGGTTGTACGGACTGTGTAGGAGAGCAAGGGTTTCCCGATTTTACGCAGAGCCGCCTGACCAAACTGTAAGAGTAAAATCGGGGTGTCCTGCGCGCAAAGAGCTCGCGTGCTCCGCTTGCACTGAAATCGCAAAGAGGGTGGAGTGCCCGGCGGACACAGATGGAGCGTGCTGGGGCTGCCCTGCATTTTATTGATGGATTTATTCATTTATTTATCTTTTTTGACGCGCTAATCCGTGCTTTTCTTTTTGGCCATGCCATTTATAAACCCACCCGGCCAGTGACACCAAGCGACGGGGACGCTCACATCACCGAGGATGGCTTTGCCCGGGAACAGTGCGCCTACCGCTTGCAAAGATCCGTCTGAGAATCAGAAATTGGGATTGCATAAGGCGATCCAGTTGACCGCCTTTCCCCCTCCAGGAGCAAACAATCACGGGCCCAGAGAGGGTCCTACTACATATCCCAAGCCACCCCGGGACACCAAGTGCAGGTGCGCCTTCGCTACCCGAAGTTGCACAGCATTACGCGGGCGGAGGGGCGTCGAGCTGGGCAGGCGGCTTCCCTCAGAAAAACCGCCCAAGTTTCTAGTCCGTGGGAGGGTTGCCCGCCGGCCTCCCCACGCGCGGCCCGGCCCGGCCCGGCCTCACCTCCCGCGCCGGCGGCGGCGCTGCTGGCGCGAAGGGAAAACCACCCAGCCCAGCTCTGGTGCGCAGAAGAGCCGGGACTTTCCAGGGCGGGGTCTCCTGATCCGCGGGCTTGGTGGGGGGCTTTGCCTGTGCCCGTCGCCTCGAAGCCGGGGCCTCCCCGACACCAGCGGGGAAGCGGGGCGGGAGGAGGGCTCGGTATTGCGCGCACCAGGCGGCTGGAGGCACTTGCGCGGCTCGCTGCGTTTCTCCCTCGCGCCGCCCCCCCGGTGATCCCACCCTTTTCTCTTGGCTGCGGGGGACGACTGTGTCTGAGTCAGTGGGAGAAGCGGGAGCGAGGCGCTGAAGGGGACAGAAAGGCGAGAGGGACGCGCTGTCCTGCTGTCCGGGAGTGGGTCAGGTGACTGGTAAGCCGTGGGCGGCCGGCCTAGTCCCAGGGGCTGTGTTTCCGTCTCTGGGAGGAAGATGACTGAGGTCTAACGAAGGATTGGAAGCTGAGTACAGAGGGACTGGGAAAGAGGCAAACCCTTGCCTTTGTTCTGGAAGAAACTGAGCTGCAGAAGATTTTGGAGCAGAATGCTTAGGTCTGAATGTCGACACTTTTTAATTTATGTTTATTTATTTATGTATTCGTGGTCAGGGTTCCTGTTCTGGAAGCTGAGGGGTAGCTCATGGGCGTGTAAAGAGTGTCTTTCCTCCCCAAAGAATATCCAGTGTGGTGTGTAGTAAGCCACAGCAGGATGAACCTCCTTTTCTGACAAGGGACCTGTGGCCCCAGAGGTGACCAGATGTGACTCAAGGCTAGAGCAGACTTTGCCTTTGTGACCGTGCCTGATCTTTCATTAACAAAGGGTTGGCAGGAGCAAGGTAGGAGTGACTCAGTCGCGGCTGGAACTGTGTAGGAAAGGGGACTCCAATTTGCAGTCCTTACCAGAACCTCAAAGGCCCCTCCCTAAACTGCAGACCCCAGGATTCCGTAGGATGTTGAAAGTGGAATAACAGCACTGTAATAGTCTAGTGCAGAAATGGCCTAAATATGCAGGTCACTGAATTCCTGGGACCACAGAGGGAGCTGTTCTCTTCATGCTAATGGCTAGTGAGCTTGGACAGAGGCATCTGACTGTCCAGTGTTGGAAAGAGAGTTCTGGGTAAGACTGGCTTTTTTGGTATGACCCACAGGGTATGTTTTGGTGGCCATTCTAGTAGCAGGTATCTGAGAGTTAATAGTTCAAAAAAGTTCTTGAGCTCTGTCAATTTTTTTTTCTAAGGACGATCAATGTGCCTGGCCATTGTACCATTCATAAATGCTTTAACATGCCACATCAGATGTGATGTCTCCTGCCACAGAAACAGGCTGCACAACTTCTAGGCAGTCTTGGGCTTGGCCCCTGGTTTTTGTCATGTGCACACTGCTGAGAAGACACCCTTCTGATCCCGTGAAAGATGCACTGTCCTGAAGGGAGACTGGAATACCTCTGCTTCACAGTCACAAGGTCACACTCACATTCCATACTAATTAATCTGGATTGACTTCCACGTTGTGGTGAATGAGCCAAGAGTTTGGTGGCACCTTAACAATATGAATGCATCGCCCATGAGCTTTCATAGGGCACAGAGTCTACTGTGTCACACAAGCTTAGACTGTGCTGCAGTGCATTTGATAACTCTTTAAGGTTGCTGCCAGACTCCTTACTACCTCATACCAGTTTGGAATTTGTTATCTGGTTGTGGACTTAGGATATCCATGCAGTGTTCAGCTTCCCCGAAGGATAACAGGTCAGTGGGTGTTGAATGCTGCCAAGAGATCCAGGAGAATTAACACTTGTCTTTCCCCCAAATGTAAGGCCTGAAGATAAACCTGAATTCCTTCAGCAGCTAATGGTGACCCACTGAATCAATTGTTGACTAGGAGGTCAATATTTATATAAATTTCGTTGGTTCAGTGTGTTCACTCTAGTTGGGACTAACAGTAGGGTTTCAGTAATAGTGACCAAGGCCGCTTCCCTCACAAAACAAAATTGAAAACTAGATTGGATCAAACCAGAGCAAGCTGTGTCATCCAAAACCGCCTGGCACTTTACAAATGCTACTGAAGATAGTTTGTTGTAGTTATTTCCTCTCAAGCTGACTTTGACTCAGGGCCACTCTGTGAATGAGACCCCTAAGACCCGTGCTCAAGTGTTGTAAACTCTGAACTGTGGCTTCCTTGATTGAATAAGATAAAGTGATCCCAATGTATATGTGGACGTTTCCCAAGCCCACAAGGCTTGGAGTCTTCACAACCAAGCCTGTATCTGTCACCTCAGGCGATTGTTACTGCCCTGGCTAGTCCGAGCTTTGGGGATATTAAAAGATATCCTCTTGATATCACAATTCGGCTTCACTTCTCTATTCCTCTACACGTGCCTGCGAGGCCACCGGACAAGCACGTAAACAAACTCAGCCGTTAATAGCCGTAATATTCAAACTACAATACAGGGAGGCCAGAAATAGCTGACTCGCTGCTTTAGGAGACCTCCAGGCAAGTACTCTAATTAAGTATGCACGCCACTTACAAAAGAGCCTCTGCCCTGCGATGGCAGCTTGATGGGTAAACTATGCAATACCCAAGTACTCTGCGTCTGCATACTGGCTACTCTACTGAGAATCGCTACGATAACTCAATCATTCAGATTCTGACCTTTCGGAGGCTTTGTCTCCAACTCCAAATCTATTGTTTTCCCCCGAGTACGGCATAGCCTGCAGTCACAATTCTCCTTATAAAAACCCTTGATTCTGAGACCTTCCTCGGAACGCTCCCAAGTTTCATCCCGCCTTGCTGCCGCTTTGCTTGGCGAGCCTCTCCTCAGCTCCACGTGCTGAACTACATCGCACCCCAGCTTCGCTTTCTATTTTTCCTGGGCTTCAGGAGAGGTGAAGTATCACCCAAACCAACAATCCCTCTAAAAATCCCTCTATACCACTCCAACCTTTATTTTCTTTAGTTATCTCGTATGAGTGTGTCGCATACACTGTTTTGCTTGTATTCAATAAACATCATTTATTATTTCAACTTCTGTGTTCTCCTTGACTCAACCCGACCCCGTAGACATAGGGTTCAAGATCTCGCTAAGTTACCCTGCCTCTCGTAACACTAAGCAGTGCTCTGAGCTAATTTTCCCCAAGTTTAGTTGAGCACATTTTGGTGTCCCTCCCAGGACCCCCAGTTCACAGGGTAACAGAGTGGTGGAGCAATGCGGGCAACCCCAGTACCCCTAATTTGAGAAGGAGTCGCGAACCTCCTCAAATCAGGCTGGTACTGACTTAGGTGACGGTCGGTCAAGTCGTTAGAGCGCAGTCAGGCAGGAACACGTGTGTGTGAGAATTCTGTGTGTTTGAGCTCTAGAGCTATTCTATCTGGGTGGAAATCTGTTCCCCTTTCTTGCTTGGTTTGTGTATGTCAGGCGCCCCGGCGTGGTCACTAGCACTAGGCAGTGAACCATCGTCTGATAGCAAGGGGTGTACACAAGCTGTCCTGGGAATCACATCCCTAACTTGGGGTCTATCGTGGGCTGGGATCCGAAGTGTTGGAGTGTTAGCACGGTAGGAACAGTCTACACTCATCCAACACCCTAGTGGCAAGGCAAAATAGCACTTAGGAAAGAAATTCCCCCCTCAGAGTTGTATGCGGGTGCGTCCCGTCCTTGTTAGGAGTTAGAGTGCGGGTGCGTCCTGCTGGTAGTTGTGAAAAGCGCGGGTGTGTCCCGCTGTGTGATTTTGGGTGTGTCCCAAGTGGCTAGCCGACTAGGTGCGGGTGGTGAGTCCCAACCTAGCCTAGGGTTTTACGAAGTTTGTCCCGAGGTAGAGGTAGGCGCCCCTCACCCGAAAAACTGTTAGGAACGGTTTTGGCTTAGGTTCCTATCCCTTTTCCCCCGCTGCTTGGCCAGGTGGCACTGTAAGTTCCACTGGGTTCGTTTCCCCCCTTCAGGTAGACAGAGTACTCCTGAGGGTTCCCTGGGTCTAGGTGACCTCCCTGTCCCCAAACCATTACCTCGTCCTTTGGTCCCCAGTGCTGTCGAGGTGGAAAACCGGGCTTGGGAGTACCAAAGTGACTTTGTTTGGGCAGGCTGGAGATAGGTTCCCATCCATCTTTCCTAGAGAAGTTCCGCAGCATTCGTTTTCCTTCAGGCCCCCAGGGGTCTAGGTGATCCTTCCCGTCACTCCAGTTCCTGGTTGCGTTTGTAGTTTGCAGTTTGTAGGTTGTGAGTTGTAGGTAGTGTTAGAGAGTTGTGGTTTGTGCAGGAAAATGGCAGAGAGTAGCAAGGTCACCATCAAGGACTTCATGTTAGAGGAAGAGGTCCGAGCTAAACTAGAAAGGTGGGTGTTGAGTAAGGGGAAATGCCCCTGGAAGGACACCATCTTCCAGACGGCCGATCCCTTTACCACACTCTGGGAAGCGTATGCCCTGGCGCGTAAATCAAAGAACCCTTTCAGACCGTCTAAGGCCGCTTTGGCCGCTTGGGGACTTTGGCTTACGGCCAGAGATGCTAGTAGTGCCCTGGTAGAGACCAGAGAAAAATTGGCTAGTACAGAGAAGGAGAATGCCCGGCTTCAGGCCGAGGTCGAGATGTTGCATGCGGACAAGGTTACTTTTGCGTCCGTAGCGCAGGCGTCCCCCCAGAAACTGAATAACATCCAGGTAGTGGTGCAAACATGGGAGGAGAAAGCCCACACCTTAGAGGCTGAGCTGGATCATGCCCGGTCTGCGGCCAAGTTTATGGTGGGGCAAGTGAGAGAACAGCAGGAGGCTGTTAGCCATGTAGCTGGCCAGAAACAGCTGCGCTGGAGAGCCAGCACCAAATGCGCAAAGCCCTAATTTCGGCTGTGTGCCCGGAGCTGCTCCCAGCGTTTGCAGAGGACTTTTCTGGGGAGGCACTGCCCAAGGATGCTCAGGCAACCCTTCCCCACAATCCAGACTGGAGTGACCCTAAAGTCCCAGTCCACCCGATTGAGACTAGGTCTATGACGAGACGGACCACCTCCCTTGGAGAAAGCAGTTCTGATAGGCAAGAGACGCAGGAGACACAGGTCCGAGACTAGGGTCCCCTGGCGTGCTACTGAGGCCAAAGCAATTGCGGACCAATTGGGTCCATTGAACTGGTCCACCGGCATCATGTGGCTAAACACGGTGATTCACTCTCACCCGACAGCCAATGGTCAAGACTTGACCCAACTGGCCCGACTTTGTATGCCCCCCCCCCCCGAGCTCCCTACTCTTGAGTCAGCCATGGCAGCTCGAGGCCTGGTTAGGCTCGAGGCGCACAACTGGATGAGAGAGGTAGTGAGGATTTTGTGGCCCAGACAGGGTGCAGGTGTGCTCTGTGTCATGGAGCAACAGGGTCCTCATGAGAACCCTGAGGCTTACGTGGCACGGAAGCAGCTCCTCGCCATTCTGGCTGAGAAGATCCCCTTGACGCCCCCCGGGTACAGCTTTGACCACGTGGAATTCAAGACTCTGTTGTATGGAGGCTTGAACCACGAGACAAAGATGGCCCTGGGTTTGGTGGATCCAGCCACCACTAGGTGGGAGGAATTTGGGAACAACCTCCGGTGGGTCTCTGACCTGCTGCGCGAGGCAGGATCCCTTAAACCTCCCCCCAAGACACACAGAAAGGAACCCGGGAATTGGGAACCCATATCTGAGATCACGTACTCGAATTATGGGCCCCATTCCCAACACTGGAAAACTGCGCCAAATTCGGTTCCCTGAGGGAACTGGAATCTGCGCCCAGCTCCCAGGCAGGACAACCGGCAGTGGCAGGGAAGAGATTTCCGCGGCCAGCCCAGCAAGGCTGGAAGTCCCCCACAGCAGCCCACTGCCCCCAAACAGCTCTCTGGCTCGGGCTCTCCCTGGGAGATGTCTGGTGGGTACGATCCCACGGCCCAGATGTACTCCTCGAATAGATGAAGAGTCTGGGGCATACTCAGAAGGTTCGGGCTGGACATGAGCCAGTTCGATAAGCGGCCAACATCGGAGCTTCTGGAAGCTCTAGATAAGCAGCTGCAGGCGGGAAGTAAACAGCCAGTCCAGGCCGTGACCGACGGCCCACCTCCGGCTGGATACTACCCTGTCCTGGATCTGCAAGCATAGGGGTGCCCTCGGTCCAGGAAGCTTCCCCGCAATGTGGTAGCTAGGTTGAAGCCAGACAGGTGGGGAAGGTTCTGGGTGAAGGCAGGCATAGGGACCGAGAGGGATAAGACTCCTGCCACCTTTCTTGTGGACTCTGGTGCAGCCGTAGACATGCTGCACCCCAAACTTGCAAGGCACGGTGAACCCACACCCGAGCATGTCCAACTTTCTGGATATGGCGGGGGGGGTCACCAAGCTAGGGCATGGACAGGCATCCCAATGTCCATAGAGACGTTTCGTTTTAAGTTGTGGGCATGCGAGAACCGGGGAGAAGACGACGGCCTTTTAGGCATCGGCTTTCTCCGGGGAAACAGGCTCACAGTTGACTACGCAAACGGGTTTCTATGGCAGTTAGACCAGGGACCAGTAGAAATGTCGGCCGTGCACCGTTGTGCCGCCATTAAAGCTCCTGCCCCTGTGCATTGTGTGACCAGTGACTCATGGGTGAAAGCATTCCCCGAGGTGTGGATAAAGGATAAGATAGAGTGTGGGACCGTAAAAGGAGCCTGCGTCTTGATAGAAGGCCAGGACCTCCCACCTCAGAAACAATACAAATACTCGGCCGAAGCGGAGGAAGGCATTGGGAAAACCATTGAGGGACTCATCAAGTGGGATGTAGTCACCCCGATGCAGTCCATATGCAGTGCGCCCTTATGGCCAGTGCTAAAATCCGACAGCAAGACATGGAGGATGACGGTAGACTTTAGAGCATTGAACTCCGTCACCCCGCCTGTTGCGCCAGTTGTGGCTAAATATAATGAAATCCTGTCCGCCATTGCGGCAGGAGCCAAATTTTACAGTGTTCTGGACTTGGCGAATGCATTTCATTCCATCCCTTTGAACGAGGCATGTTGGTATAAATTTGCCTTCACGTTCCGGGGGCAGGAGTATGTGTTTAAACGCACGCCCCAGGGCTTCCATTCCAGCCCAAGCATTTGCCATGCCCACGTGGTAAAGATGTGGAAAAGCTGCAGCCAGCTTCCAGGTCACACGTCTTGTCCTACGTGGACGATATCCTGATTCATTCCAGTTCGGAGGAAACGACCCGGGAGATCACCCATGAGGTGTTAGGAATCCTCTGTGACACCGGCTTTAAAGCCAATCGGGAAAAGGCACAATTGGTATCTACTGAAGTGAAATATTTAGAGCTGTGTTTAGGCACGGAAGGTCGCACTCCTGATGCACAGCGGGTAGAAGTGATCTCGAAGTTACCAGCCCCCACTGATGTGCACTCCCTGCATTCTCTGCTCTGGACATTCAACTTTTCCAGGGACTTTATAGAGTCTCTTGCAGCCAAGGCAAAGCCTCTGTATGCCCTGTTGAAGAAGAATGCCCAGTGGGAATGGGGACCGGCACAACAACAGGCATTTGGAGGAGGCATTAAGGAGGACTTAATGAAAGCACCAGCTCTTGCACACCCGAATATGACTAAGCTGTTCCTCATACAACTAGCCACCTCGGACAGGAGTATGGGAACAGTTCTGTCGCAACAACAAAACGGCACTCAGCGTGTGATAGCATACGCCTCCAGGAATTTGGACCCACACGAGACTAAATTTACTCCATGCAAGAAGACATGCCTCGGACTGATCTGGGCTATTATGCACTGGGAATTTATGATTGGAGATGCCCGTGTGATTGTCCAGACCCGCCACACGCTGCTTAAGTATATCCTGTCTGGAAAAGTCCAGAATGGCCAGGTATTCAACGCCCGGATTGCCAAGTGGATTGTTTCCTTGGTGTCACGTGGGGTGGATTTTTAAAAGCAACCGCAGGAACGACCAGCTCCCTATGGTTTAGTTGTGACCGGAGCCACACATGAGTGCCCTTTACCACCGATGACTGCGAGTCAATGGCCAGTGGAATGGGGAGCCTCCCTCGAGGAAGCTCAGTTACAGGGCTTTGTCTGATGGTTCTGTGATGGGTCATGCATGCATGTGGAGGGTAGCCCACGGACAGGCTATGGAACGATCCGAGTCACAGACTCCTTCACCCTGCAGGGGAAAGCCCGGCCACACTCCAGCCAGGTGGCGGAAGTAGAAGCTCTGAGGGCTATCCTGGAGCACGAACTGCTTGACTGCCCTCTGGCCATCTATACCAATTCCGATTGGACTGCCAAAGCAGCCAGTGTTTGGTTATTGATCTGGCTCCAAAACGACCTCAGAATGTCCGATGGGAAGCCCATTGCCCATCTCAATAAATGGGTCAGGATTGCTGCCCAGATTGAGGAATGAATTGCCCCCATATGGGTTGCTCACGTCCGAGGACACCAGAAAACACGGCTACATGTATTTGGAACACCAGGACAGATGCCATAGCTCTGGATGCCGCTTTACAGGATGATGGGGCCCCCATTGCCGCTATAAATGTCAATCCTAAGGAGCCCATGGTACCTCTGATGTTCGATCTGGGAGTATTGCAGAAGGGAGATTCTGAGATCTTGGAATTGGCCAAGAAGAGCTCGGACAAGTCTGGTCAATTCAAGATCTCCCAATTAGAAGGAGTGTATTGGGCTAATGATGCCAGTGGCCAACGCCACTGGATCGTGCCCCAAGACCTCTGCAGTGACATCATCCAGTTTGTGCACGAGCAGGGACATCAAGGGCGAAGTGTGACTCTGGACAGGGTAAGGGAAACCGGGTGGTGGTCGCAGATCAAGCAGGACGTAGACCAGTGGGTCGACAACTGCTTGGCGTGCGCCATGGTCAGTGCTGACACCTCCGGCCCCAGGGCGCCCATCCAGCAGCAGCGCATCGAGGGTCCCTGGTCGTGCATTCAAATAGACTTCATAGGCCCACTCCCTATCACCCCGCGGGGGAACAAATACTGTCTCACTGTCATCGATCCCTTCAGCAAGTGGATCGAGGCTTTCCCATGCAGAGATAACACAGCAAGCACGGCAGCACGCTTGCTCATCAACAACGTCTGGGCGAGATGGGGAGTGTCACGTGACCTGGACTCAGACTTAGGGGTACACTTCACAGGTGAAGTTACCCAGGAGTTGTGCAGGGCACTGGGCATTCACCAGCGCTTCCATGTCACCCACCATCCTCAGAGCTCAGGCCAAATCGAGAGAACGAACCACTCTCTGAAGGAAGCGCTTCGGAAGATGGTACGTATCTCCGGCAAGGACTGGGACAATAAGTTGCCCATTATTTTGATGGCTTTCCGAGGCACGGTAGCCTCTCACGGCTTCGCGCCACACATGGTGATGACTGGGCGGAAGATGATGCCCGAGGCCTTTCAGATAAACACTAGCCTCCCCTCCGATTTAGAACCGGTGGTTCTGAACAACGAGTGGGTGAGGAACCTAGTGCAGCACATAGGACAAGTACACAGGCAGGTAGCTGCCCAGCTGGGCAAAAACCTCCAGAGGATGGACAAGAGATTGGGATGGGTCCACCACCCTTGCCAGTGGGAGGAGGGACAGCTAGTCCTATATAGAAATTTCTATAAGGATAAGCACTCCCTCGCTGCCAAGTGGGTTGGCCCTGTCCCCATTGTGAAGAGGATCTCCCCTGCTGTATACCAGGTAAGAATCCCCAGGAAAAAGGGAGATGTGGAGTTCTTCCACGTCTCTCAACTGAAAGAGTGGAAGGATCAGCTAGTCGACCCGAAAGTCATTACTGAGATGGACGCGCTTGAGGAAGCTACTGGGAAGACTCCCATTAATGTAATTGCTCCTCAAGTGTCTTTAAATTATAAGGAAATTCCTGAAATTAACTTGTCAGAGACGTTTGCGTCAATTTACGAAGCATATGACAATGGGTAAACTGACATTGTCTGCACGGGACGGAGAGAGATGGCCAACTCTCTGACCTCCCGCTTATATATATAGTTCTTAGTTATATTTGGGTGTTTGGGAAGTGGTGTTATTTCTAATACTGAAATTGGATGTCCTGTCGAGTTGAAAAAACCTATTCCGAAGGTGGCCAGTCTTCAGGTCTGCCTTCGGAGTTCAGCTATATCTGCGGATGGTGATACTGCTCGTTCAGGGCCAGCATCGAACCATCGGTACTAGGTTGTTAGCCGCCCCAAGCCCTCGTTAACATCATCAGGCTTGGAGTTTTGGCTTCGGTCTGAGTGGGGAGGGTGCGAGCGTGCGAGTCCATGTTATACGGACCGGAGTGCAAGTGGGACCTTCATAGCTGGAGGTTCTGCTTGTGCGGCTGGGAGGTTAACATGGGCGTCTCTAGACCCATGAGCCGATGCGGGACCCGAACCAGCAGCCTCACTGTCCTTACCAACAGCCGTCCTTCGGCCAATACAGCCTCAATCTCAGTTGCTATTTATATCCCCGTAGACTTTTAGTCTTTTCCGTCATGATGACCCAGTTTCAATTTGAATTCCCAGTAGGCTTTGAGCCGGCCATTTGCATTAGTGGTATACATTGGATAATAAACATGTCAGTTCTTCTGTTAAAATTCTAATAGGTCTATTGCTCCAGAAGACTGGGAAGATCCCGAGGTTGTACCATCGCCCCCGAGCACCGTGGGGGGGGGGGTGACGAAGAAAGTTGCCGCTCCATCTGATGGCCAAGACTTGGAGATTCCTGGTTCTTTGACAACACCCGTGACTGTGAGGGAAGGTGACCCCGCAGCCTTCCGATTGCAAAGATGGACTTTTTGCCATTCCTGCTACTGTTTGCTGACCCGAGGAAACCTATGGACTATTCCAGGCCCCAAACCCGGCAAAGACTCTTTATTTGCAGCGAGCCAAGCTGCACCGACTTGGACATTTTTGTTGTTATTCCTGCTCCGTTGCCTGGATGGACTTATGTTTTGCTCGCCGGCTCCAGCTGAAAGACTTTTCCTGTTGCGGGGGTGGGGTGCCAAGACTTTTGCTTGCACCTCATCCCAGACTACAAACTTTCATCCTCACTGAACTGTTTGCTCCTTGGATTGCCATCATTGCCAGAGCATGCATTGGACTTACAGTATTCCATTGATTATTTCATTGATTGCTTCGTTTTGCATTTGCTATTTTACTGCCATTTGCTTATGTTTTGACATTTCCCTATTGACGGGACATTGAACATTGTTTATTGTTTAACTGTTTATTATTGCGCTATTGTTTACATTGGTGTGTGTGTGTGTTTAGGTTTAGGTTTTAATTAGGAATGTCTTTATAAGATAATAATCCTTTGCTCTTCCGGAATTCCCTTTCCTGAGGAGTGATATGGCTACCAACCTGCAAGCCCTATTCAACTCCAAATTGATTTTTGTTTTTAATTGGAAAATGTCCGATATTGTCCCCAACATCAACCATTTTCGGGGGGGGGGATTGTTACTGCCCTGACTAGTCCGAGCTTTGGGGATATTAAAAGATATCCTCTTGATATCACAATTGGAGGCCACCGGACAAGCACGTAAACAAGCTTGGCCGTTAATAGCCGTAATACTCAACCTACAATACAGGCAGGCCAGAAATAGCTGACTCACTGCTTTAGGAAACCTCCAGGCAAGTACTAATTAAGTATGCATGCCACTTACAAAAGAGCCTCTGCCCCACGATGGCAGCTTTTGATGGGTAAACTATGCAATACCCAAGTACTCTGTGTCTGCATACTGGCTATTCTATTGAGAATCGCTACGATAACTCAATAATTCAGATTCTGACCTTTCAGAGGCTTTGTCTCCAACTCCAAATCTATTGTTTTTCCCCGAGTACGGCATAGCCTGCAGTCACAATTCTCTTTATAAAAACCCTTGATTCCGAGACCTTCCTCGGAACGCTCCCGAGTTTCATCCCGCCTTGCTACCGCTTTGCTTGGCGAGCCTCCCCTCAGCTCCACGTGCTGAACTACATCGCACCCCAGCTTCGCTCTCTATTTTTCCTGGGCTTCAAGACAGGTGAAGTATCACCCAAACCAGCAATCCCTCTAAAAATCCCTCTATACCACTCCAACCTTTATTTTCTTTAGTTATCTCGTATGAGTGTGTCGCATACACTGTTTTGCTTGTATTCAATAAACATCATTTATTATTTCAACTTCTGTGTTTTTCTTGACTCAACCCGACCCCGTAGACATAGGGTTCAAGATCTCGCTAAGTTACCCTGCCTCTCGTAACGCTAAGCAGTGCTCTGAGCTAATTTTCCCCAAGTTTAGTTGAGCACATTTTGGTGTTCCTCCCGGGACCCCCAGTTCACAAGGTAACACAATACAACCCATTATTCCTCATCTCATTCTGATCTTGTCAGCTTCCTTATGGAGAAGGAGGCAGTAGACTGAAATGGTGGGATTTTCGGGTGTTAGTGCTTCAGAGTAATTCAGCGTATGCAGGATAGAAATGTATTAAATACAGGGTTATGTTAAATCATGATATGATGAGCTAATTTACTAAAGATGGTGGGGCTGGTGGTGGGATTTTGTGTGTTAGATGTCTTTAAGAAATACTGCAGACTGAAGCCCAAATTTGTACCACATCTTGTCTGCCACTTTGAATGGGTAGACTAGTTCTGCAGGAGACTGCTGGTGCCATCCTTGTTTATTCAGAACACAATTACAACCAAGCAGAAACTGGTCAGTGAGGGAGCTGATTGGATGTGGTGGTTTGGATATTGGACTTGGACTCTAGAGCTCAAATCTCCTCTCAGCCGTGGAAGCCCATTGGGTGACCTTTGGCAAGTCATACTTTCCCAGGTTTAGAGAAGGGCAACGGGAAACCTTCTCTGAATAAGCCTCGCCAAGAAAACCATGTGCTAGAGCCACTGTAAGTCACAGCGCACTTCAAGGCACATAACAACATCGGACTTTACCAGCCATCTGAAACCTGAACCCTATTGTTTTGCAGAAAAGGTTCCTCTTCTGCCCTCCCCCTCCCCCCGTGTGTCTGTCAGATGTTTCAAAGGGCAAATGTTGTTCCCCTCTGTGCCAAATTAGAATTCCTCTGCAAAAACCCATCTAAATAGAAGAATGCCACTTCTGCAAAAACAGATGCTATTTTGGCTTTTGTTGTACCCTGCTTATGATCTCTATGGAGGTGTGATATTGCACAGATCACTTCCCTTTTAAACCCTTAACACTCTCCAATGTTATAGCTTCGTTCTCTAGTAGCATTCTGTCCCTTGTGAGAACAGTTCACAGAAGTGAGGTGACTGCCGGCTGGTGACTTCAGTCCAAGACAGGTCCTTAAAATGGATTCACTCCCATTATGCAGTGAGGTAAGTTGTCAGATGCGTGTTTTGCCTATTTATAGCCCTTGAGGCATAATTGCAGAGATATTTGTGTTTGGGCTAAGCTGTTTATAGGACCTCTGTCTGGGCTCTAATTGCGCCATGGCAGCCTTGCAGTGATGAAAAGGGTGGGGATAGACAGAGAGAAACTCTCTTGCAGGTACTGGTGGTTTTAAGTCATCAGACCACCCCCACTTTCACATTTCTCTTTGACTCTTTAATCTTACTCATTTTGTATGGCCCCCTCCCGTCTCTGGCTGCATCACTCCTTTCAAGAAATAGACACAGATAGTATTCAGTCGTATATTAAAAGACTTCCAAGCATATACAGTGTCTTTGCCCACACCAATGAGCAGTTGCAACTTGTTCTCACACCAGTAAATCAAAGAGCAAGGCTTCCTTCCCACAACTCCTTTTCAGCAAGTTGGTCTTCCAGATGTTTTTAGAACTTCAGATCTCATGGTTCTTTATCATTGGCTATGTTGGCTAGGGCTGGTGAAAGTTGCAGGTCAGCCTCATCTGGAGGGCTTCCTCTCTCCTGCCTTAAGAGTTACAGCTTAGTAGGGGTCTAGGCAGCATAGTGAATGGTAAGGGATCATGGGAGCTGCAACCCACCCAATACCCAGAAGGTGACAGTTGCCCACTCTGGCTTAAGGTACTTGCCCATTCCTGCTTCATTCATGCATGCCCCCACATAAGAAAACATAATGATTCTTGACTAGTGCTCTCTTGGGTGGAGATTTAGGTATTGCCATGGGATAATACATAGCTTCAACTCAGGTGAAAGGGTCTTGGGTCTGTAGTTCTGAGGGCAAGGCTCATGTATAAGATGGCTATGCAATTAGCCTTGGAAATTGGGACAGTGATGTTTGTAGAATCAGAAGACACCTTTCTGTCAGGAAAAGAACTATTGATCTAGGACAAGACAAAGGCAATTGTCCATTGCTCCAAAATGAGCCTCAAGTTCAAGGCTGGCCCTACAATCAGACACAGTTTAGCGGTGGTTTGTTTTCTGTGTGGCACTACTCCTATGCCCCCATATCCTGCTGTAATAAACATATTCTTGTTTGCTTGTGTCACCATTTCTTTTTCTTTCCTGTATTGTATCTAGATTATAATGTCCATGGAGCAGGGATCTCCCATGTACATGGATGGGATAATCACAGCAAGAAGGGCAACCATCACTTCTAGGCAGGGAGAGACCTGATATTGGCAAAGTGGGGCAATCACTTCAGAGCAGCAGATGCTGGGGAACAGGAGCAGCAATGTATGGAAGACTAAAGCTGCCTAAGCTAACCTGTTGCCTCCCAGAATGGTAGAAGATACTCTCTCATCACAAGGGCTGAAGATTCAGTTGCCAATCTAGCTGGCTTCTCTACATAGAGTAGCCACCATCTTGCTCTTCATCTCAGGCAGTAAAAAGTCTTAGGCTGGGCCTGGTTAAGCAGGGATGGCAGGTCAGGTTTAAAATAGGTTGCATGGAGCAGAAAATATACATACATATATTTTTCTTCTTCTTGCTGCTGCTGCTGCAGTTGTGTGCCTTCAAGACTTTCCTGACTTAGGGCAAACTTACAGGGGGGGGGGGGAGATGAGAATGTGTGACATGCCCAAGGCCACCCAGTGGATTTCCATGGCCAAGCAAGGAATTCAACCCTGGTCTCCAGCGTCATAATCCAAAACTCAAACCACTATACCACGTTGACTTTCTAATCTACCCTCCATTAATGAAGTGGGCACAGTTCAGTGTGAAATGGCCCTCTGCTTCTGCACAGCCCAGGAGCTGCCTGGTGCATTTTGCTGTATACATTAGACCCATATGTCACACCTTTGGTCATTTGGTGGCCTTTCCAGACACCCCCAAAGCTGGACAGCAGCTATGCCTCTGGAGACAGGATCACTGGTGCTGGGGAGGCCATAATAACCCTGCCAGTCTATCCTACAAACATCCATGCAGGTGTGATATGTTCAGACACCCTTCAAGATGATGGCTGGGAAAAGACACCGTGCTCCAACTCTCCCAAATTCCATGTGTCTCAGCAGCTGGAGCAGATGTGCTGTAACTTGCTGCTGGAGAATTCCCCTCGGGAGGAGTTAATGTTTAATCACCTTGGAAGGAGACAGGCTCTGCAGAGGGAGCAGCTGCTGGGTCGGAGGTGGTGGGGAGCAAGTGGATCTTCCTATTTCAGGAGTTAAAATGGCCATCCCCTGTACTGAATCCATATATTTAGCTACCCCAGGCTGTAGGAGGTGTCCTTTTGTGTGAGGATTCCTAGGTGTTTAAGATTGCTTCACTGATAGCATTAGCATGCTTGGAGCTATGAAATAACTCTTTAAAAAGCTTGTCATTTCACTTTTTGGAAGACGTGAAATTTAACTTTTCTATATAACTTTACAGAAGTCATACTTCAGTTCTGAATACATCAAAATTGTACACAGATCTTTTGGATGGGAAGGACCATATATACTTCTAACGTTTAACTGTCTAGAGAAGAAAACCTGAACAATTACTTGACAAAACAGATGAGTCTTTTTATTTTAATGATGTCCTAGTGCAGAAAGACACTTGAGAAGGGATTTGATACAAGGGAGAAATGAAAGGGTCTTTGAAGGAGAAAGGGTAACTGCCTAAACTCTCAGTCTAAAACCAGTCCCACATGCAGTAGACCCATGGAATCAGCTAAGCCTTGCTTAGAAGAAGGGACTAAAATTTAATTTAAACCCTTGACTTCTTTCCCTGGAACTCCCATTTCTAGTCATTGCCCGAGTAGTTTTTAATGCAGCGTTTTGCTTGATTTATCTGATCCTTAGGCCAAATCCAAATTCAGCCTCTGCAGGGCTATAGCTACCAGGAGTGGGAGCGGATAAGGGTGTTGCCTTCCAGCAAGAATTCTATCCATCTTGTAAAATTTTCTTTTCAGTCCCCAAATTTCTAGCAGTAACCAAAAACTTTAGTTGAGCATTTAGAAATAGATTGCAGGCATCTAAAGAAAAGGAGGAGGCAAAGTTCTTGGGGAAATGTGAACATAGCAAAATATAAGAGTTTTTAGGTATTTACAATCATCAGTGACTCACTCTGCAATGCTAGAAATTTGGGGAATGAGAGAAAATTTAATTTGGATGCACAGAATTCTTACTGCAGGGTATGTCCTCATTTTGCCCCCTACCCCACACATAGCTACACCAGTGTGAAAATGGGTACTCGTTCCTAGTTCCTGAGCTGCCCAAAAATGTGAGGTCAACCAGGAAACCAAATATGGTCTTGAAAAGTGCATATGCCTTGCCACCCACATATCTTTTGTTACTACTACACTGTATCTGTGTATTATTTCCACATTCAGGAGAATGGCCCTACGAAAACCCTATGAAATTGATGAGGTCACTATAAGTGCACAGGCCACTTTAAGGCGGATACACACATGCACACCTTTTACCCGGACACGTTCCCCCTTGCTCTGTAACAATGATACCAGGATGAGGCAGACTACAGTGTGATGCAGTGGCTGGAGGGTGAGGGGAATTTGGAGGGAGAGTGTCTGCTTCCAATGGAGGGCTCCCAGTCAAAAGACATCATGATACTGTTTTGTCTCCCCAACCCAATGGCTCTTCTGTAGGCAGAGAAGAAGAAGGGAATTAAATGGGAGGATTGTAAGTAAAAGATGCGTTGTGGACACCTGGTAAAACACCATGGGAAAAGCCTCTCCCGGGAAGCACCTCTGGACTCACAAAGCTTGTGGGGCAACCTGACATCAGGGTGGCAGGATAAAACAGGCAAGACGAATCATGTATATTGCCCTGAGAGCCTTAAAAGATGGGTGGAACTAACTAATTAAATAGAAAGGCAACAAATGAATAAACACAGCACCTTTCACCCGCAGGGAAAAGTTGTCTGTGGAGGCTGCTGGACCTCAATTCTGCAGCAGTTTCTGAAGGGAGGCAATAGATCTGAGGATAACTTCAGAGCCTTCAGGGGACTGAATGGTCGTCACCTCTCCCTCCCCACGTCTTTCCATCTGTGGAACCCGGGAGGGCCAGAGGACATCTCCGATGGTTGCACTTGATGGCCTAGGAAGCCCCTTCCAGCTATGTGACTCTATGACAAAGGGTTTTACTGCTGTGGTTTTTTAAAAAAACTTGTCCAGTTATTCATTTGATTAGTATTTTTAGGACTGCAATTCATACAAAAAAAGGGGGGGGGATTCTAATCTGACAATTCTAACACAAAAGATCACATACGGTGAAAGGTCCATGCACACCACATAATATTAAATCTGTCACATTTACAAGGAAGATACTAAAGTATAAAGTACTGAGGTCAACTTTCTGCTGGACATTTATTTGGTCATTGAATATTTATAGAGCAGCACATTCTAATGTTAGCTGTCTTGGACCTATGCTCAAACTAAGCTCTGTATCCTAACTAGCTCCCTCTGCCATCGTCTCTTTTCTTGGCTCCCGACCGCAGCTAAGAACTACAGTTTAAAGGAAGTTCTACTGGAGCCTTTTTTTTTTCTTCCTCCCTCACCTCCCTCCTTCCTTGCATGCTGCTTCTGTCTGGTTTTGGTTTGTAAGCCCACGGTGGACAGGGAGGGGTGTCTTTCTTACTACTAACAATCAAACCACTTGTGGAAGCATTTTGCCTAGAGAGTGGAGTTAAAATAGTGAATACCTCAGTGAATCAACATTGCGCCCAGACTTTTCCTGTGGATGAGATGAGATAAGATAGGAACTCGTTAGTGTGACCATTAGACCCAGCGTGTCATAGTGGTTTGAGCACTGAGCTACGATTCTCGAGGCCAGGGGTTCGATATCCGCTCGGCCATGGCAAGCCACTGGGTGACCTTGGGCTAACGCACATACTCTCAGCCCCAGAAAACCCCTTGATAAGAGTTGCCATATGTCGGAAAGGACTTGAAGGCAGGCAACAGCAAGTGATCATTTGGGGGCCAAAGGTGACCATATCATCCTCTACCCCCAATAAAGCAAGTGGGGGAGGAAGGGATGTCATGTCCGGGAGGGTTTTCTGCTGCTCCAGAGACCAGGACAAGGAGCAATGGATTCAAGCTGCAGGAAAGGAGATTCCACCCGAACCTCAGGAAGAACTTCCTGAGGGTCAGAGCTGTCCGGCAGTGGAATATGCTGCCTCAGAGTGTGGTGGAGTCTCCTTCTTTGGAGGTTTTTAAGCAGAGGCTGGATGGCCATCTGTTGGGAATGCTTTGATGTGGGTTCCTGCACGGCAGGGGTTGGACTCGATGGCCCCTGGGGTCTCTTCCAGCTCTATGATTCTATGAATTGGACCTACTCTGAGGGGGGGGGGGAGGTTTTTTTAGTCCTTTCACCGCAAGTAATTTTTCGACCCAATAGGCAGCCCGCAAACCGTTTGCGTCCCTGTCACTTACATATGCGAAGGGTGGGCGGGGCTTCTGAGGGTCTCCTTCGGCTCTTAAGAAGCAGCCAGTCACACCTGTGGCGCGGGTGGGAGACCAAAACGCGCGGAGTGGAAATACTGGGAAGCCGGGTCGGGTTATTCCGGATGGGCTTGGCTTGTTTAGGAAAGATCGGGGCTGGTGGAGGGAGAAACGGAGGGGAACAGATGTGTTTCTTTTAAAAACAACGCGCGATGATATGGCCCCCCGGTGCCCCTGGGATAGGAGGGACTATAAATACATGCAAGCGAACCTATCGAAAAGGGAGGGGAAACTGCGCTGAATGAAAAAAAAAATGAACTTGGGCGTCCCAGGTCTCTAACGTTGTCGGGTTTTCGAAACAGCAAATTCAGGACCCACAGGCTTGACAATCAGGAAGCGGCTATTCACAAGTTCGCGCTCTGCCTAAATGCCAAAGGACAGTATTGCTCTCAGGTCACTCAGCCATGTATTTCTCTGTAAAATTAACAAATTGTCCACATTTCAGAAATTACATGATGCACACGGAGGCGTCTTTATGAACTGCTCCCGCACAAATGTACGGGGTTTGGGGCAGCTCGTTCAGTGTTACACAAACGGAAAAGCGATTCCGCCCTCCAACAGGGAACGCTTGACAGTCCTATAAGGGACAAGCTTTCCGGCTCTCAGGTAAGAGGCATCCCTTATGACAAGGAACACCTGGCAACCCGATCCAGATTCTGGAGTTCCCAGTCGCCACCCTGCGCGCTGCCCTTCGTTCCTAGCTGTTAGCGCTGGTATTTTTTTTGTAAAGCCAGGGGATGATGGGCTCGTCTAAGAATCTGAGGAACGCCGTAGACCCCTCCCCGGAAAAATACGAGTACACATATACTGTACACACGACCTATTTATTTATTTATTTATTTATGCATGCATGCATGCTTCTAGAATGGATTTCCTTTACATAAACTATCGCCTGGAATGGAAAAAAAATCACAACGCGCACTAGCAAAGCCTAATTTTTTTTTAAAAAAAACAACAACTTAAAATTCACCGTGAGAGGGGAAAAAGTCACAGGAAACGATCAGGAACAAGAAAGGAAGGACAACCCTTCTCTTCTCTGCACCCAGTTCATGACCCCGCCCCCCGAAATTAAGGAAGTCTCTCTAGAGGTCCCCGGACCCTCGGGGTTAAAAAAGTTCCTTTCTCTCTTCTGCTTGATCTCTTAGGCCTTTGAGGCCCCTCCCTAAAGGGCAAACCCCAGGATTCCAGAGGATGTTGAAAGTGGAATCATCGCGCTATAACACTCTAGTGCAGAAATGGCCTTCCTCCCCAAAGACCTCCCACGGCAAGCGGTATTTCCGCGTTTAAAGAAGAAGAAAGGGGCTAGACTTAACACGCCTCTGCGTGTACATGTGTGCTTGCGGGGCTGAGGGCCATTTCCGCACTAGCCTGTTATAGCGCGATGATTCCACTTTCAACATCCTCTGGCATCCTGGGGTTTGCAGTTTCGGGAGGGGCCGGCTGGCCCCTCCCGAAACTGCAAACCCCAGGATGCCAGAGGATGCTGAAAGTGGAATCATCGCGCTATAACAGGCTAGCGCGAGTCGGGCCAGCGGCTCACGAGGGCTCTGCCGGCTGCTGCCTCTCCCTCGCCGGGGCGCTGGCTGGCCGGCCCCCCGGCGCGCCTGGATCGCCGAGCCTGCAACAGCCCCTGCTGGCCGGACCTGGCACTGAACTCGGGAATCCATTTCTCTGGCCGGAGGAAGTAACCAGGAGAAGCCGCCAGCCAAAGGGTTTTATTCCCTCATCCCTCCCCGTCCGAGGCCTAAATACTCAAAAGCCACAGGATCCCCTCTGATTTTGGAAACCAAGCAGGGTCAGCCCTGGTCAGTACTTGGATGGGACACGAATGCCAGGTCAGGCTGTCTTTTAGAGGAAGGAACTGGCAAAACCAATCCGGACTACTCCTTGACAGAGAAGATCTTATGAAATTCATGGGGCTGCCATAAGGCTATTTGAAAACAGGTAACAGACCTCCTTTCCTACTGAGGTGCGACTCCAAAATTGTTCCAGGCAGTTTATCACAATTTGTGGTTGGGAGTGTCTAACCAGAAAGAGGTTGACTTTAACCTGGAAAGGGAGAGGAGGCATGTTGGTTTCTTCAGAATGGAACAAAGGCTGATAACCCTGGTCACTGGAGTGAAAAAGACAGGAATTTAGGGGCCTTTTCACATTATAAAGTTATAGCGGTATGATTCCACTTTAATTGCCATAGTTCCATCCTATGGAATCCTGGGAATGGTAGTTTAGATGCAGCTCCAGAGGAACTCTCTGGTGGAGGAGTCTCCATTCCCTCACCTGGCAATCCCAGGGTGGAATTATGACCTTTAAAGTGGAATCAAAGTGCTACAATTATGTAGATGGATGAGGGGGTTCCAAAATGTATATGATAGTATTACCTTTATCAAGCCAACCCCTCAGAGCAGAAAAATCTGTGCAAGCTTTGGCAGCCTCCAGGCCTCTTCTTCTGACAGCATTTTACAAAAAGCAGGTGGGGAAAGGAAAATGATGGCATCTGCTGTTTTTTGTTTTTTTAAAGATGTTGATAGCAAGGAAGGGTCTGCAAACTGGCAAACTGGGCACACCAGATATTAAGGCCATTTCCACACTACACTGTTATAGTGCTATTACTCTACTTTCAACATCCTGCTGAATTCTGGAGTTTGTAATTTACTGAGGCCAAAGAGCTCTCTGGCTGGGAATTCTAAATGTTGCTCCCTAAACTGCAAACCCCAGGATTCCATAGGATGTTGAAAGTGGAATAATAGCACTATAACAGTATAGTGTGGAAATGGCCTAAGTTTCACTCTGAATGGCTCCTAGGTTTTCTGAGATTAAAAAAAAAATTATTCTCCATTCTGAAAATACAGGCATGCATACACCCTGATAACTCGGAACCAAAGAATCTCAGCACAGGGCCTTCATATTGACAAGGCTAGAAGTGTTTTTAGTGCTAAGTTAGGTAAAGAGAATGAATAGAAGCCAAATTTGATAGTTTTACTTATTTGGTTGAAACAAGAGGAATCTTCCAGGGGGAAAAAATCCTCAGTTTTAAGGATTACAAAATCCTCTTCATCTGATGTAGGGTGGGCTGAACAATTAAATTCAGTGTTCTCCAAGTCATAAAAAAAAAAGGAAAAGTTAGCTGTGTTAATCATAAAACAAACCTCAAAAATCTATATTTGTTAACATTTTTATTAGGCCAACCGGTTCTAATTCTGGGAGTGATAGTCTTAAAAAGTAACTTTTCCAAGCTCTCCTAAGCTGTTACTTCTGAACTGTGGTAGTCATTGCTAGTGTTGTGTTTTGTTGCCTTTTTTTTTTATACTAGTGCTACTCAAAAGTGGTGGTCCACAGACCAGGGCTACAAGCTATCAGCTGCTAGTCAATGATGAGTTTCCTGGAAACTGTGTTGATATGGTAATAATATGGCACAAATATGGTAACAGTCCCTGGCACATTGGTGGGGAAATTGCCAGTCCACTACATCAGGTAGTTGGTTTATACAGTGCCACTATATAATTCAACACTAGGAAACCTAAAGAAGGAAGAGTGATGATACATCAGGGTAGCTATGGGCAAGTATGAGCAGAATTATACATACTTGAGCTTCAGCAACAAACAGCTTTGTGGAAGCTTAAGATCTAACAAAAATTCATTCGTTCTAATTATATCCCCCTTTTCCTTCAATGAGTTCAAGGTAGCACATGTGACTCCCTTCCACCTGCTGCATCCTTACAACAACCTTCTGAGGTAGGTCAAGATGAGAGAGAATGACTTTCCTAAGGTCACTCAGAGTCCAGTTGTATAATACAGCATGCTTGACTTATAATGACATATAACTTCCATGGATTCCAGTAACCTTCATGAAGGGTATGTGAATGTTATGCTGAATTACAAGGACACAAACATGTGCCTATGGGAAAGTGGTGGAATCATAAACAGTAGGCTGGAAGGAAATAAAATGTAGAAAATACAAAAGGTGATAATTTATTTACAATGGAGAATGGGGCTTTGTAGAAAAGGTGGTTTCTGAGGAAGGATTTTACAATGAAAGTGAGAAATGCAATCATTCATATGTTCAGGAAAGAAGATTCATGCATAGACAGCAGCAACAGAGACTGGGCAACGTCATGCTTGTCCCAGTCAGCCTTCAGCACAAGGGTAGGTAGCCCTTCTGATGTTGAGATGCAATTCCCAACATTTCTCACCATTGACTATGCTGGTTAGGGCTGATGGGAGTTACAGTCTAATAACATCTGGAGGGCCACACTTTGCCTACTTGTGTATTCAAACTTATATGGGGCAGGGTTTTATGTTCAGATCCAGGCTATCAGCACATAGTCATCCTTCAGCCATCCTAAAATTTTGCTAATCCACGGTTTCAGGCAGACTCAAGATACCTGGTTGCCTGAAATGGAGAAACAAATGACACACATAACCCATTGAAGTGAACTGACATAGTACTTAAAACCAGCCAGATCTTGGCACATGAGGCAGAAAAACTCACAAGTGTCTTTCCTCCTCCCTGAGAGTAAAATAAAAATAGTAGTAAGACAAATGGATAACGATTTACTGTCCTTTCATAGCACCCCAAATTCAACAGAATATCCCCCCTTCCAGTGTCTGTAATCCCATATGACAGTGGTAAGAAGATCAACAGGAGAATGACAGTGTCTGATAAGTTTTCAAAGATATAACCACTGTTTATTGCAACATAAAAAGGAAAGTGGGGAGTAATCTATCGGCACTTTTAAGACTAACTGGTTTATTTTAACATGGGCTTTTATGGATGTCATTCCAATTGAAATCCATGAAAGCTCACACTGAAAGAAAACATTTAGTCTTAAAGGTGCGGATAGATTTCTTCCTTCACTGCTACACTGCTTTCCTTTTTCTATCTTATAAGCAATTCCTGAACATTCTTTTTAAGTATTTGAGAAAAAGTTCTATTGCCCCACAAAAAGCAACTGCCCATAAAGTATATTCACCTCATCAAGAGATGGTGGAAAGGACTATTAGAGGTGAGAGAATGGAAGGATGGCAAAGAGGGACAAAAACTGAGAAGGCCTTGACATAATGACCTAAAGCAGGAGTAGGCAATGTGGAACCTATAAACTGCATGCTGTTTCAACTCTCCTTCCCACCAAATTTTGCATATCCAAACTCCCCGGGATGTCTGAAAGTCCCCAGACCTTCCAGTCACATTTTGGAAGTGAAAAATCACTTCAAAATTTCCAGAATGACACCATCAACACATAACAATGTGGTGATTTGGCTTAATTTGCTCCCCCAACTCCACCCAAAACAGTGAGAAAAGGATAAAAACAGGCAGAAATTATGCAAAATCAAAACCAGCCATAATGTCAAGTCATTACTGATGCAGCTTCTGTGATGGGGGCTTCCCCCATCATAGAAGCTGCATCAGTAATGACAGCAGGACAAAAAGTCCACCCCCACCCCCTGATTTCCCACCCCTGGCCTAAATCCAATTTCTGGTTCCAATGGAATTAGTTGTTGTTGTGTGCCTTCAAGCAACTTATGACAACCCTAAGGTGAACCTATTATAAAGTTTTCTGGGGGGCTGAGAGTATGTGACATACTCAAGGTCACCCGGTGGGTTTCCATGGCCAAATGGGGAATCGAATCCTGGTCTCCAGGGTCACAGCCTAATGCTCAAACCACACTGCACCACACTGGCTTTCTAAGTAAGTGAGACCAATTCCAAAAGGCTGCTGAATGGAAAGCCAGCACCTCAGTAATTCCAGTTAATTCAGTGAGTCCATTCTAGTTAGGATTAGCAGTTAAATTTAGGCCACAAATTTGAATCCAGGCTGAGTTGTGCTTAGAGTAGACTGACTAAAATCAATGGAACTTTTCATAGTCATGATGACTAATTTCAGTCCTGTTTATTTCAAGGGATAAGGTCTAAGCATGACTACACTTGGATCTTACCCACTGTATGGACATTCCACAGCGAGGAAATCTCAGCTCTATTTGTTCTTCATTTTAAAAAGTTTCCTACTAAATTGGCTAATACCCTACAGGGATGCCAGAACAAGGGCATTGGCCCTCAGTTAAGAATTTGCTTACCTACCTGCTGGGGAATGGAAACCCACTGGGTGACCTTGAGCAAGTCACACACTCTCAGCCTCAGAGGAAGGCTAAGGCAACCCCTTCCCTGAACAAATATTGACAAGAAAACCCAGTGATAAGCTCACCTTAGGGTTGCCATAAGTTGGAAACTACTTGAAAGGACACAACAATAATGTTGATTGCTTAAAATGTTTGCCGTCAGTCTCCTATTGCTATAGAGATGCATTCCTGTTTCACTCATCTGTACAGAACTGCATGCCTCTTCTTTCAAAAATGTCCTTGCATATTTGCAGCAAATCATATGGTTTATGCATTCATCACAAATTAAATTGATTCTTTGACTAAGTGAACTTAACATAGATCTATCTCAAGTTTGTTTCTGTTATTTACGTTGTATATGTGAGCCAGCATGGCATGATGGTTTGAGGATTAGACTATGAGACCCTGGAGACCAAGGTTCGATTCCCTGCTCAGCCATGGAAACTCACTGTGTGACCTTGGGAGCATCACACACTCTCAGCTCCAGAAAATGTCATGATAGGTTCACCTTAGAGTCACCGTAAGTCCAAAACAACTTGCAGGCACACAACAATAACAACAACAGCAACAAAAACCATGTGTATTAACCGGCTGGTTACCGCACTGGCTGGAACATTCTGGGTATTCTAGCCCCAAAAAAGTAACTTTCCCAAGTTCTGCAAATGAAAAGTGAAGTGTAATTTGGAATTATATTAGTCTTATATGGGCATATTACATGTATGGACATATTATTTGATGATTGCTTAAAAAAAAAATCAAGGGATGGTGAATGTGTGATGGAACCATCAGACCTATAACAAGGGTAGAGCCTCAGACACGAAGCGCTTTTCAGCAAGCCCTCATAAGTGAGTTGCCGATCACCAACATTTGGTTCACGTTCACCCACATACAAGGGGCACCATTTTCCCCTCTCTGCACTTGAGCTCTACCAGCCCCAAGTGTACTGGCTCTGTTGAAAAGTGTTGGGTTGGGTTCCCTTGAGAGCTGCGATGTGCATGAGCCACACATTACAAGTGATCTCATAGATAATGCAGCCATCGCACAAGGACGTGCATTTCTGAACCAAACAGGACCACAGGCTCAGAAAGTGGAGCGAGAGCAGATGTATATGGGTGGGATGGATGGAGGGATGGGTGGATGAGGGGGCAGTGAGTGGCAGAGATAACTGGCTAACTTTGAGAACAAATTCTATGAGTACCACGTAGGAGGGATAAATACACTTAGAAGAGGCCTGCTGATGACAGTAGGTTTTGATAATTAAAATTAATTATTACTAACTGAGAGGTGTAAAGGTAGATTTAGAAGATATATTCTGTTTGTTGTTTTAAAATGTTTTTATATAGACAATTATTATTTTTAGATGAATGATCATTAGCATAATGTAATCTAGAATAAGTTAACAAATAGTTATGAAATTGAGAAATTAAGTTAGTATTAAGTAAGTTAGTAAGATAAGATATAATTAATAATTATGGGCTAAAAAGTGTAACTTAATAGTTAAGTGTAAATGTTTAAGTAACATGAACTGTTTGCAACAGGGGTGGGAACCAACTTTAGTTATGTTTAGTTATGTATTGGTTTTAGTTACCTGTAGATGTCAGTTGATGTTTGTAGGGATGTATTTTTTGTCGTTATTTTGTTATTCTGTATGTTTGGATTGTGCTGTTTTCCTTATTTAATATTTAAAAAAAAATGAAAAAAGAGGCCTAATGTCAGTATCGTTTCTCTTCCTCCTTTACAACAAGAAGACGCAGAACATTTCAGGCAGAAAGAAATGAAACGGTTTGGTCCGGGGAGGGGGAAGCTATGACCCATTCCGCACTGGACTGTTTTAGCGCTATTATTCCACTTGCAACATCCTATGGAATCCTGGGGTTTGCAGTTTCAGGAGGGGCCGGCCATAGGATGTTGCAAGTGGAATAATAGCGCTATAACAGTCCAGTGCGGAAATGGCCTATGACACTCTAAGCGTCCAGACAGGTGGGACGGAGTTTTGGACTACCGAGGCACCACGTCTGACCTCTCCCGGAGTCTTCGCTTTTCTGCTCTGGTGTTACACGCGCATGTCAGTGCCTGAAACCCTGTTTGTACGTGTACATGTGTGCCCTTTCAGGTCGCCTGTTGACTTACGGGGACCCCATGCCTTTCACAGAGTTTTCTTAGGCAAGGAATACTCAGAGGTAGTTTTGCCAGTTCCTTCCCTTGAAATACAGCCTACAGCACCTGGTATTCCTTGGAGGTCTCCCATCCAAGTTCTCAACAGGGCTGACCCTGTTTAGCTCCAGATCAGAGAGGAACTGCTACCTTCGCGGTATTTAGCCCCGTGAAACCCCTGAGAGGCTCGGTCCCGCCAGGGAGCGCCTTGTTAAGCGCAGCCTCGGAAGTCCCGGCTCTGCTCGCACTCTCCCAGGGCTTCCTCCTCGCTCGGCGGCGGCGGCGGCGGCGGCGTCCTGGGTTGGAACCGGGCGGTCGGAGCGGAGCGGAGCGCGCGAGCGGCGGCGGCGGGCTTAATTCGCTCCATCTGCTGCTGCTGCTGCTACTGCCTTTCTCCCTCCCTCTCCCTCTCCCTCCCTCTCTCTCTCTCTCTCTCTCTCAGTGCCACAGCGGGATGAAAGGAGGCGCTGAGGACTCTTCAGGCCAAGCCCAAGCAGGGGGATGACGTCTGGCCAGCGGCAGCCAAAAGACTCCGGAGAGAGGAGGAACGAAGCCACCGCAAAGCCCTCGGCGGCCAAGTGTGGCGAGCGACTGGAGTCCCACGCGGAGAGAGAGGGAGAGAGAGAAAGAGAGAGGCGAACCCCGTGGGATGGAGCTGCCCCTGCGGTCGCTGACCATCCCAGCCAGGCAGGGCGATCCCTAGCCTGCTCTCGCTTTCCCCAAGCTTCTCCAGTCTCTGGGACCGAGCAGGCCTTCCCTCGACAATCCCTCCGTCCGTCCGTCCGTCCGTCCGCCCGCTCTCTGGAGCCCGGGCGCCTCCTTCACTTCTTGGGTCATGAACGTCGGAGAAAAGCGGCCGGCGGCGAGAGACCCCTCCGAGAGAATGACTGGCCGAGGCCCGGTCTTGGGGTGGGGTGGGGTGAGGGGCTGGGGGAGCTGAGTGACAAGCCTCGAGGATCCTCCCCCCCCTCCTCCAAAAAGCGAGGATTTCGGTCTCCTCGGATCTCCCGGAATCTAATCCGTCGGCAAGGGGAGCGGCGCGTCAAAGGTCCTTCGCTGCTGCCGCCGCCGCCGCTGCCTCTCCTTCTCCCCTCCCGCCCCCCTCCCGTGCGCGCTTCCCTCCCCGTCGGGCCGTGATGAGTCTCTTTTGCGCAAGGGCGCATTGTTCGCGGGAGCGCACCGCGCCGGGTCTTCTTGGCTAGATGGCTCACTCCATGCCGACCCTCCTCGCGGGAGCCTCTATAAGAAGCCGGCCCTGGCGACGGGATGACAGACCCGTGGCCAGCGGCCCTTGACTAGCAACACCGGCAGCCGCCTGAGAGTTCGCCCTCACCCTCTCTGGCGCGCCCGTATCCCTCCTTTCCCAATCAGGGGACTCTCACTTCGTCGCCAAGCGGAACAGCCCGCTGCTGACCGGGACCCGCGGCGCTCTTCTTCGCGGGGGAACTTTTTTTGCGTGCAGCTTCTCTCTTCATCTCATCCTCTCATCCCCGCTTAAAACTTTGATTTGAGCTCCAACTTGCCTTGACAAGGAAGTACCACCGCCACCACCCTGCCGCCGCCGCCGCCGCCGCCGCCGGCTCGCCTCTCCCCGGGCGCACGGTGCGCGCCCCGCCGCCGGAGGAGCGCTTTGGAGACGGCTTCGCGCCACCCCACCTCTCCACCCACCCGGCTCTTCTCCGCTTTCTCTCCCTCCCCCCTCCCCATCTCCTTGCGGTTCGGCCGAGCAGGCAAGCAGGCAGGCGAAGCGATGAGCCCCGTGGCATTAATGCTAGGCTTGAAGACCTTGTGGGTTTTGGCTTTTTCCTCGCTTTCCAACACGCTGGCGGTGAATAACAGCGGCCGATGGTGGTAAGTGCGCCTCGACGCGCTCCCTGCGCTTCTTTTCCTCGCTCCCTTTCTCCTTGCCGGATCGGCTTTCCCAGGGGAGGGAGGGGGGCGGGAAGGACTGGGGAGTCACCAAACCCGCACCCTCCGGCTCGCCACGAAAGCCACTTGCGTGCGCCGCCCCCCAACTCTAGCGCAAAACCGGCAACACTTCGGAAAGGAGAGCCGCTCCAAGCCCCCGATCGAGGTGGATGAACGGAGCGCGCAAAGGCGGGCGCTCTTCGGAGTGACGGGGCGCACGCTCGGCGAGCCGGACGCGGTTTGGCTTGACAGGTTCTCCGCCGCAGGCGCGCTGTATCGCCTGGGGCGCGGCCAAGAAGGCACCGATCCGTCTGTCGCCCAAGGGAGACACCCCGTGGACCGAGAACGGTTCGGCCTTCACTAGTCTCCTCTGACTCTTAGCTGAAGGTAGCGTTGCCAGGTTTTCAAAACAGCAATTAAGGGACTTCACCACACGCAGGGTTGACAATCGGGGAAGTATTGATCTCAGCTCACTTAACCCGAGTTTCTCTGTAGAATCAACATATTATCCACATTCATAAATTACAGGAAGCACACATTTGTCTTTAGGAAGGGCTCGCATCCTAAAATTCACAATTTTTGGCATTTTGTTCAGTCTGTATAAAAGGAATAGCTTTCCAACTTTCAAAGGGAGACATCTCATATAATAAGGGACACCTGCCAGTCCTATAAGGGGCAAGCTTTCCAGTCATTCTTATAATAAGGGACACCTGACAGCTGTACTTGAAGGGCTACAAGCTCCATCACAGGGAGGCAGGGAAAGACCACTAGAACTGGATTTGCACGTGTGATTGAGGAATAAAGGTTTCCTTTAGAAAAGTTGCTAATAAAATGCATCTTTATTCATTATTCAACAATACTCTTATTCTTACTACCATTATCACTACTGTATTGGTAGTGCATCTGATTAGATGGAACACAGTCCACCAAAGCTTCAGGTAGAATTAACCGGTTTGTCTCAAAGGTGCCACTGGATTCCTTTATGCCTTTTTCTATGTTAAAACATATGAGCACTCTTTGAATATCAGGTACCAGCATTAGCAAAAATGCGGATCCAAAAGACACAAAGACCTGTAAGCTGCCTGCATTACAGGTTCCATTCTTGCTGTTTGTTATCTGGGATTGATTGTTGGCACAGTTACAACCGTTGTTACTCTTTCTTCCTCTGTGAATGCTAATCCTTTCATCTGCTCCCCCATATATTTACATGTCTCACCTGCTCCTTTTTAAGGGTAGGTAACTACTCTTTCTGCCTTTTATCCTAACCACAGCCCTGTAAGGAAGGCCTTGCCCATTCATCTCCTCTTTCCTAGTTGTCCTCCTTCATGGCTATCGGAATCCTGGCAATGAGTCCTGGATCCAGGCTTAAGCCCAAACTTGTCTGTTGTTCTGTAAGGCGCAAGTATGATTCTCCTTAGCCTAGGAGAGATGCTGGAGTAGTGGCAATTTTTCTTTACATGGGCAGTGTCGGTTCCTAGCCAGGACAGCTTTTACTTTCCTGATGTTGTTGTGTGCCCTCAAGTCATTTCTGACTCATAGTGACCCTAAGGTGAACCTATCATAAGGTTTTCTTTACTAGACTTGCTCAGAGGTGGTTTGTCTTTGCCTTCATCTGAGACTGAGAGACTGTAGCTTGCCCAGGGTCATCCAGTGGGTTTCCATGGCCAAGCAGGGATTTGAACTCTGCTCTCCCAGACCTAGCAATGGTGTAGTGGTTTGAGTGATGGATAAGGACACTGGGAGAGCAGGATTCCAGTCCTATATTCAGACCACTACGCCATGCTGGCTCTTCACTTTTACATACAAACTCAGCTGCTTTGAGTCTCATCCTTAAATATGTCCCAGTCCAACATTTCTCTCTTGTCATTCATTATCAAGAATACTGACCAGGGGTCTGCTCAGACACAAAGCTCACCCAGTCAACCTTCAGGAGAGCCGGTATTTTTGAAGCAGCAGCACTTGATTCGAGGGGTGAGCATGCTAGAATCCTCCATTGTGCTGCAGGTATCATATGCATGGGATCTTAGCCCACCAGTTGCAGCAGCTGCATGGTGTGGCCAAATGAGCTGGGCAGCTTGATTGTGTCTACAGGTAGGGAAAGGAAGCGTGTGTTCTGCAAATGTAGATCCAGATTGCTAGCAGCTACTGGAAGTGACATCCTGCTACACACACTAAAAATGAAAGCCTTTTTTAAATTAATAAATTTTTTATTACGCAAAGTAAAAATTCATTACAAAGTTCTCAGTTACATGTTCTGATGTTCTAGCATTAAAGCAAAAAGGAAAAAGAAGGGGAGAAAATCAGTATTCATAAATTTCAGTAAAAGCAGATCAAATATCCGAAAACAAGTCCATTTGTAAGTTGCACTGATTTATAACTCTTTCAAATGTTGCAACTGTTGCTAAATCTTCTATCTGTTAGGTTACAGGTGTGCAAAAGTTATCCCTCCAGTACTGAAGTACCAGTCTTTTAGCACTCAAGAGAGCACAAAAGAGCCAAACAGCTTGGCCATGTCTCAGAACTAAAAATACAAGCCTGAACATTTGATGCAAAAACACAAACTGAAGCAGCCTTGGATCCCGTATTGGGTGAAAGGTGGGACATTAAATATTATGTAATTAATTAATTGCATTGTAATTAATTAATTAATTGCAGTATGAGGTAATTAATTAATACCCTGCCTTTCTCTGAGCACAGGATTTAAGGCAACTTATATCCATTTAAAAACATAGTGCAACTAAATAATAAATAAATAAATAGCATTCATATGCCAAGGATGCACTTCCCTTGCAGCTTCTTCTGGGATGAATTGCTGGCCTTTTTTATGAGACAGCCACCGTGTTCTCCCCCTCCCACATTTTGACTGCCAAATGAAGGAAATATCTGTTTTTCAAACATTCTTAGTAAACCTTGAACTGTGTGAGGACCATAATTTAGCTTTCTAACTGAATGCATGGTACCTTATCTTTTGGGGCACATATTTTAGTCGCCTCCCATTTCTTAGAAAGGCCTTACTAATACTCCTCCGTCATGTTTTTCTACTAAATAGCATATTTGGAGCTATGGGTGTAAGGAAATCTTAATTTCAGTCTGTTTTCAGACCACTTTAATCATCTGGAGTCTTAGATGGGCAGGAGTCCCATTTCCTCCCAAATCATTCGAGTGATCAGAATGTCATCAGAGTGTCTTGAGTGACAGATGTACCAAATTTCAGGGCTGTGGGAAAATATCAAGAGCTAATGTGGTATAGCAGTTTGAGCATTGGACTATGGACCCTGGAAACCAGGGTTTGATTTCCTGCTTGAACATGGAAGTCCACTGGGTGACCTTGAATGTGTCACACACTCTTAGCTCCAGAAACCTCTGTGATAGGTTTGCTTTAGGGTCACCACAAGCCAAAAATGACTTGAAGGCACTAGTTCTAGTGGGCTAGCAGGCTGGGAGTCCATAAGGCCCCAAATGTCTTTATTGGCACTGCTAAATGGAACTTACAGTTCCATGAGCCATAGCTTTAGTTTATGTTTCATGTATGTCTTCCCCAAATCCTGAGCTTGGAGATGCTTAGAATGACTACTGCTTAAACACTCCATTTTATAGAGTGTGTGGTTTGACTTGCTCCTGCTTGGATTGCTTCTGGTCTCTCTTTCGAGGTAAATATCTTGCCCCGGGTTTTAGTGCAAACATGCACAGTTTTCAAGCTATTCTAATAATTGGTATGTCTGGTCTCACATTATGTGTGCTCCAAATGTTCAGTTTCTGAGTCTCCTGGAAAGATCGCTAGCTATTCAAAAATATACTTCTTGCTCCCTCCAGACAAGCAGGATACTGAGCATGAAAACCACCTCAGGCAGCAGGTTCTAACTGTCATGAAAGAGCAGAGACCTGCTAGTGGCTTAATTTATTGTTTTATTTTTATTACCAGGGAATCTGTGTGGGGTTTTCTTCTTCACTGGTCAAAATAACTTTTCTAGCATTGTGTACTGTTCATGATGGAAGTGTTTTGGGGTGGGTGAAATCGTTTGTTGGTCTGCCTCAGGCAGCAAAATGTCTCAAGATGGCCCTGAAGGAAACATCTATAAAAATCCCCCCCCCTTTTTTTTAGATAAGCCCTATGTCTTTGCCCTCATCAATGCCACATTGCAGCTTTCTTAGTTTCTTGAAAACTCCTTCAGTACTGTATGGGCCACTCAGAACCCTTGTTTTGAGAGAGATGGGCCTAAAGATTCTATTTTAGAGATTCTTCTATTGATTAGGATGGCTTGGACCAGGTATGTGGCAAATTTGAGAGTTGTAACTCTTCAGGAAGTACCTTGACAGTTTCAATATATCCATCAGCCATTTGCTGAAATGCTATCTATCCATGGCAGGTAATTAATCTACCAGTCAATGGATTTGTAAGTTTTTAATCAATAACCAGAAAGCAACATCTACCAAGCAACACACATCAAATTAACAGATCTACAAAAAAAATTCACAGATTGACATGTCAGGCCTATAGCATCACTAAGCAGCTTACTGTCATATAATATAGAAGAGAAGTTCTCATAGCTAATGCAGGGAACAATAGCATCCCATTTACTTTTATTTGTTTCAGTTGATATTTATCCTGCCTTTCAGGCATAACAGGAGTCCACTCAAAAGCAGCCATCTATTATTAGCACACAGTTTTAAAGCAATAATATAAAATGGCTTTAAAACACCAATACTTAAAACAAGAGCCACTGCAGTATAGCGGTTTGAGCATTGGACTATAATGCTGGAGACCAGAGTTCAGTTCCCTGCTCAGCCATGGAAACCCACTGGGTGACACTCTCAGCCTCAGAAAACCCTCTGATAGGTTTGCCTTAGGGTCACCGTAAGTCAGGAACAACTGAAAGGCACACACCAACAGTTTAAAACAAGAAGAATCAGCACCAGTAGCAGCCCCATCAATTAACAGTTGACACTGGATCATCTGTTTAACCAAACGCTCTCTGAGGCAGGAAGCTTGCAAAGAATAGTGTTGTGTGGCTGCTGGTGTAAGCACAATCCACTGGGAGAGTGCTACGGCATTTCCCTGCTTCCTCTCCTGTCAGTCATGACCTGCATTGATAGAGATGCTTTGCAAGGGGCATCTGTGGTGCTTCTTATCCTCTCTGTCACATCAAAGGTATCAGGACAAGCTGAATGTGTGGTTCTGCAAGGGAGGCTCCGTTTCTCCACATGATGCCCAGGGCCCAAGTGGCGAGCAGCACTACGACTGAAGACTGCTGTGTTGGAGAAGTCACTGCACAGGTGCTGTTTGCAGTATCCTCCACTGGGTGGGGCTTGATGTGTAGCCCCTTAAGAATATACAAAATGGGTCTCTTGTTGGTGCTGCTGCTCCTTCTGCTGGTTTGTTTCTGCTGTTAGGTTGAACAAAGACTCTGAATCCAACTTATTGGCAATATTAGTGATAAGAGAATAATCACAAGCTCTTCTTAGTATCCCTTGCCTAAGAAAACCCTGTGATATTCCTGGGGTCACCATAAGTGAACATGCAACTTGAAGGCACGTACATACACACAGTCATCATCCTATATTCTATGTACACCTGAGCTTAGATCCTGTTGAAATTAACACAACTTAAACCAGCTGTTCTTAGCTCCAAGGGCAACTATCTTTGTCTGGATCCAGATCATTTTCATCAAATTGTTTATTTTTTACATTCAGTATCCAATACTACTCTCTTTTGAGACTGGCACAGGATTGTATTATGTACAGTAGTGAGGAAGATTTTCTTTCCATCCCCAAATTTCTAGCATTCCAAAGAGTGAGACACTGAATGCTGTTCATACCTAGAACTCTTCTATTTGCTGTGTTCGCCTTCCCTGGGTCACTTTGCCTGACCCTTTTCTTTGGATGCCTAAACTGTATTTCTAGAGGCTCAGCTGAAGTTTTAAGCTACTGCACAGCTAGAAATTTGGAGAGTGAAGGGAAAAAAATCACTAGGGAGGCACAATTCTTATCTGGGGGCTATACCCTCATTTTGCCGCCCCTCCATAGATGCACTCCTGCAAAAGTTGTATCTGGAACAAGCTCAGAGAGTAGATAAATCAAGCAAAATACCCTCATTTTGCTCCTGCAAGAGACATCCATATCAATCACGTGAACAGCTTTCCTCCAATCTGATCCTGTCCCCTTCAGATGTGTTGGATTGCAATTCTCACCTTTGCATTCCATGAGAATAGAAATGAGGTAGTTGTTGGGGATGGGAGTTTGAGTCCCGATACACCAATGGGCTGCAGATTAGGGAAGGTGACTGAAGCTTTTAGCTTGTGCTTGTGGCTGCTGGTGTTTGCAGCAAAGGAGCAGTAATAGAAATGCAAGGAAGGTAGAGGGATATCATGTTTGAAATTATCCTACTTGGGTCGATCTTGTTAAATTGTTTGTAAATTGGACTAAGGAGATGTGATGTGGACCCTCCAAGGATGTTTTGGGGGTGCTTGATCTGTCCAGACTCCCATTTCTCTTACCAAAATGGCGGGTGAATTGCCACTCCTGGAAGCCTGTGGGAGTCACGATTTATTTTTAAAAAGCTTGCAGGGCCTTTTTGCACTGTTTTAACAATTTTTTTAAAATATCAGTCTTTCAAAACTAGAAATGGACTTCAGGCCACTTCCATTTTCCTTGGCTTTTGGCATTCCAGGTAGTATAGAGGGCCCCAAAGGCAGAAAACTGGCCCTCTGGACTTGCCACAGATGCCCACCCTTGGTCTAAGAAGTCATGCGTGGCCAATATGTTTTTAATGGGATTCACTGAGCCATTCTGTATTCACAGTATTCTTTTTGAAGAAATTAATTGGAGGAAGGAAATTCTCTCACTCACTTGTTCCATATAATATGTCAGGCGTGCCAAACGCACCAGATTTCAAATGTATATGAAATCTCCTTTTGGCTGTGCTCCAGATGTTTTGCGGTAGAGTCTGGCTAAAAATGGGAACACTCTGCTCTCCTCCTATTTAATAACTGGATTGAAACACCAGCTATAAGACCCACTGCTACTGGTGCTTGCGAGGCATCAATGCGTTGACCCTTTTTCTTTTTTAAACAATCATACTTAGACCCCGAGAATAGTATATAAGTCCCCCTATTTGGTACTGACATGTAGGAATATTTAACTTTGGTTCGTGTGCTTTCCACATTTGAGATGAGCCTCCCTGCTCATTTAGATCATCAGTGGAAGCTCTTTTATGTGCTCCATCAGCACTGGTTAGAGGGCCTTTGCTGCGGCTGCCTCTAAGCTCTGGAACTTCTGGCCTTGGAAGCCCTTTCAAACTCCCGCTTTGATATCTGTGCTCTACCACACAATTAAGATCTATTCTTTTTAGAAAAGCATTGGTTTCCATCTCTTTCTCTTGCAGATTTTAGTTGATTATCCTGGTGCTTTTGGCAATGCAGTTGGTCTGTAGAAAGGCTGAATCCTTAATTTTCTGGCCTAGTTTTGTAAAGTTTTAAACATTTCTCACTAGAGGATTTTACCTGTTGTCTTTTTTTGCTCTGCTGTTTCTTATTACAGCTTTCATTGATTTTAGCTGTTAGTATCTATCTAAAGTTATTTATTTAGTTACACACGTTTGTATCTATTGAAGGAATTGGTAGGATTCTATGCAAATAAATAGTTGCCACACAATGAGATATAGCATGCCCTGCATGCAACATTCGTAATGCAGTAGGACTTGGTATTTTTGAGATTTCATGGTTGAGCACAGTCTTTTAATGGAATTGAGCACAATTTTTTAATTTTTTAAAACTGTAAATTGTTCTTGTTGCTTTATTGAGGCCTTCCTGTATTGAGGCCTTCCAAAACCATCAAAAAATTAAGGCATTTTGAATGTGAACACAAAACGACTTGTTCCAAAGTGTGTCTGTGCGTGTAAAATAAGAATGTAGCATTTGAAATTTGAGCAATTTGCATAATATAATCTGAAAGCTTGATGCATTCTGTATTTTAAGACCAGAGGAGAATTTACCTCTTCCGGTTATGCTTCCACTGCCTATGCTGGTTGGGGGATTCTGGGAGTTCTCATCCCCGCAAAGTAACATTTCCAAGCTTTGTGAGACTTTGATGTGCTGGACACCCCTTCCTAGCATTTAAACCCCTACAATTCTCTGCTCCCTCCTCGTCCTCCAGGGGAATCATCAATGTGGCCTCTTCGACCAACCTGCTGACAGACTCTAAGAACGTGCAGCTGGTGCTGGACCCGTCCCTGCAGCTGCTGAGCCGCAAGCAGCGCAAGCTCATCCGCCAGAACCCGGGCATCCTCCACAGCATCAGCAGCGGCCTGCAGAGCGCCATCAAGGAGTGCAAGTGGCAGTTCCGGAACCGCCGGTGGAATTGCCCTACCACTCCAGGGCCCAATATTTTTGGCAAGATTGTCAACAGAGGTAAGGCAACTGCAGGAGGAGGAGATGGAAGAATGGCGGAGTGGGGGGCCTACTAGGATGGAGATCCCATTTCTCGGGGCTGAGTGTAGTGCTGGAATGGGGTTCTTCATTCCTTATCTGTGTGAAAATTTTGAAACAGAGGTTATCTAGTGAATTGAAAAACATCTGTTGCTGGGGGAAGGTGGCTTTTGGGCTATAACCCCATCCTTCCAACTGTCCCAGTTTGGTAGGGACAGTCCCAATTAATCCTCTGCTGCCCCACTTTTTCAGCTGTTTTTAAAATGTTTCAGTTTTTCTCTCCTCCTAATTAGAAAGGAAATCAAAAATAAAATTTCCTGTATTAAATATCCACGGTACAACCATATCTGGAAATCCAGTACAGTTCTGCTCAGTGCATCTGAAAAAGGATATTTTAGAGCTGGAGAGGTTGCAGAAAAGGGGAAGTAGAATGGTCAAGGGACGAGACTACCACTAACATACTCTACAACTGTTCTGATTTGGTAGGGCAGTCCTAAGTAATCTTCTGGTCCTACTTTTTCAGCTGTGTTTAAAATGTCTCAGTTTCTCTCTCCTCCCCCCACTTGCTGCCTCCATCCTCAGCTTATTTCAGTTGCTGCAAACTGAGTTCAAAGTGGAAAAGGAGTTTGAACTTAACAGGTAGAGAGAAGAGAAGGGAGCACTTTCCTATAGGCTCTGGCAAAACAAACTGCTGCAGCCTCTCATGGCCTGTGTGTTCTTCCTTATTAATGACTTTTGCCACCTTGATCACACTCTGTCATTGCTTGGCCACACATCCCAGTTTTCATCTGTGAAATGTTGGAGGGTGTGCAACACCCACATCAGCTATCAGTAGGGCCACTGAGAGCTGCCACTGGAGTCATCACAATATGTGTTATCACCCACTCCAATTTTCCTACAAACCAAATATATGTTGCTTTTGCATGTCTGAATCTTATTAATAGCTTTTGGTGCTTACCAAAATCTTAGAAACAGCCATTATAGCCACTCTGGTATGTTGAGCTAAAAACATTTATTTTGTTGCTGTTTTTCACTGTCCAGGACCCCTGCAGTCTGAACCCTGGGAACTTTGCCCTCTCCCATCTATGTCTCTTCTCAAGATTGCCAGGCCATGCTGATGGTGGGCATCTGGAAATTGTAATCCAAAAAGTAACATCTCCAAATTCCACCCAAACATTTGTATGTCCCTGCACTCTCAAAATAAGTTGATGGTGCTCTTGTCCATGCTTTAGAGCAGGGGTGGACAATTGTAGCCCTCCAGTTGTTTTTGTTTTGTTTTTTGTTTTTTTGGCCTACAGTTCCAATCAGCGCTAGCCAACCCAGCCAATAGTGAGGATCATGGGAGCTACAGTTTAGAAAACATGTCAAGGGCCATACATCCCCTGTCTCCAGGCCAAGTAAACTTTCTGTGCCATCCATACACAGGAAATAATGCAAAGGGACCCAGTGTACTCTTGGCATTAATGCAGAGAGGTATATTATGATACAGAAGTTTCTATGAGAAGTAATATACAGGAAATAACACAGACTGAAGCGCATTTTGTGATACATCACTGTTTTCTGCTTCTCAATGTTCACTCTGTGTGTGTGTGTGTGTGAGAGAGAGAGAGAGAGAGAGAGAGAGAGATAACAAAAGTGTATTCCTCAGTAAAGAAGTATAAACGTTTGCATAATGTCCAAAGGAGTCTCATGCTATCCTGCTTCCTGTCTACCATTTTTCCTCCCTTCTTATGATTAGTTTTTTCCTTTTCCTAAATGATGATTTGCAGAAAGGCATGTGTGTGTCCATTTACCACAGAACCACCATCTTCACCAACGGCAGAGAATGGTGGCCACAGGAAATGTGCTAAGGGCTCACAACACTGCTGCTTTATGATTAAAATTAAGCAAGGCCCAGCTTGGTGGCCAGCCTCAGAGCCCGGCTGACAGCATCTCCTGTAAGGCTGGGACTGGTAAAAGAGAGATCTGGTTCTCCTGACTATCTCTGGATAGATTGGCAAAGATTTCTGACTTCTTGTCACATATTCTCCAAGTGTCCCAATTTGGCAGGGACACTCCCAGGTAATCCTCTGTCATCCCACTTTTTCCACTGCTCTTAGAACATCCCAGTTTCTCTCTCCTCCTCCTCCCACTTTGCCCCTTGAACCTCAGCTTACTTTAATTTTTGAAAACTGAATTTAAAGTGCAAAAGTAGTTTTCACTCAGTCAACTCAGCAGCGGGAAGGGGAGAGGAGGGGCACAGTCTTGGCCTTCCCTATAGACCCAGGCAAAAGCAACCTACTGCACTCTCTCCTAGCTTGTCTGTTCTTCCTCATTAATCATTTTTATTGTCTTGACCAACTCTGAAGTTGCTTGGCCACCTGTGTCCTGGTTTTCATCTGTGAAATGTTGGAAGGTATGCAGCTATTCAACAATAGCGACAATAAAGTAACACACACACATGCACATAACTTACACTCCTGAAATGAAGTTCTTGGACTCAGATTTTTTAAAAAAAATTCAGAGACTGTATGCCTTTTGCACTAGGATTTGGTTAGTGGATCACATTTCTCCCCCTCTCTTTTCTTTGTGACTTAACAGTTTGGTGTATGCTCACAAAGTTGGGGAGTTATAAGGAAATCCTTTCCAAAAATGTCAGTCAAAGCTGCCCAATACTAACACAGCCTGAAGTGGCTTTACCTCAGTAGATCAACGTTGTGTCAGATCTCTGTCCCTCTCAGAGGTAGAAGAGACAGTAAACTCTTGGCAGGGCATTTCAGTACTTTTTTTCCCCCTCAGGAGGTTGTGGGACGCATCTCCTATCTCAGAAGGTGGTGGTGAATTGTCTGGTGAAGAAAATAAAGATTTCCTGAACCTTCCCTCCTAGCCCTGAGAGAGTTTTTTTCTGCCTTCTCCTCAGAAATCCAGAGGTTGTTTCCTCGCAATGAGGACTTTTCTTGTGTTTTTCTCAAAAACGAGTAGAACTAGGGTTGCCAGATTGAAAAGGGCTCCTGTACCTTTTATGGTTGCATGGAAGAGGGAATTTCAGCAAGTGTTGCTTGTGATGCAGCCAGCTAATAAACAACACTTGTTGAAATTCCCCCTTCTCTGCAACCATTAAAGGCACAGGGGCCCTCTCTGGTTTTCACTCTGGCAATCTTCACTAGAACAGAGGTAGCAGTGTTAGTTTTTTTTCAGCACCAAAAGTGGGAACAAAACAAAAAGAAGTCTTGTGACAATATTCTTAAAAAAAAAATTAATAACCCTTGAGTTATTCATTCTGAAAAAAGAAATGTCTAGTATTTCAATCTTTCACGTAGCTAGGCTTCTTAAAACCTGATGGATTTCAAAGGCACTGATGCAGCTTATGCATGCTCGCAATGAATGATGATAGTGGTGCTGGTTATTATTGCCATTCTGCTGACATTCTCAGAGCATCTAACAGCATAGGTCAAAAACAATAATCTTGCAAAAAACAATACCAACCGTATGAAATAAATAAGTGCATTAGCACAGTATAAACACACACTCACAAAGGCTGGTGTCCTGTTTGTGACATACATTGCTTTTGGCTGTTGTAGAGGGAGAAATTCACTACCTCTGTTGCACAACAGCTGCTACCCCTTCAAAACTCACCTTCTTCCTGCATTCCCTCCAAAAACATGTCGTGGCCAGGGGAGGGGAAGACAGTGGCAGCTTGGCTGGTTATGTCTCTACAGTTGTCTGCACAATGATGCCATCATCTGCCAGGATCTCCTTGGAGTTCTTGTCATTGTGTGACATAGCCAGCTGTTCGTCTACTGTACTCCCCTTCCCTGACTACTGGCTGACTACTGCATGGCCATGCTGGGGGCTGGGGAGGCCGGTCACTGCAGGAAGGAAGATAAATTCTGCAAGAAGTAAGAAGGGAGATGTGATGTAGTTCTTACTGGACAGAACCTTATGGCCTGTCTCTCGATTCAGGATAGTGGTGGCAGTAATCACAATAAAACAAGGCAGAAGCAAGAATGCAACACTGTATAGGGAATGTGTGAAGATCAATATTGGAGCCAATGGCTGTGGGCCTTCTAAGACTATTTGAGCAACATAACCCACCATTTTTTAGACTGTTTTATTTCTTCAATGAAACAATGCAAGATGGAAGAAAAGAACATATCACAAAGTCTTTAACCAGAAGATTGTACTCTCTGTGTCTCTCTTGGCATCAAAGGTCATTCTAGAGTTGAGACAAGATAGTTGGGCTGAATTATCAAAGGCAATCCGTGGCGACTGCCTTCTGCAGGGAGGAAGCAGAATGTGAAAGATGGGGGAAAGGGTCACCAACCCTTTCCCCCATCAGGGTGAAAAATGTACTTAAAAATAGAGGCACTGTAGCCTTCTGCAACTTGGCACCCTAGAGATATGTGGGACAGAATTTAGAACAATTATAAAAAATATCTCCCTTTCACAGGTGGATTCTGGGACTTGTTGTCCAAAACCTAACAACTGGCATCCTGTGTAATAATTATGATGTCAGAAATTTGATGCTCATGCAATGACCCAAAGACGCCCAAAGATTCCCTTTTTAGCAACATAGAATTTCCCTCGTTGCCCAAAGCTTCTGTGAGCTTCCTGGCTGGCTGGGGGATTTGAACCCGGATCATTCCAATGCTAATCTGACAAGCTAACCACACCATTTGGCTGGCTCTCACCTCTGCCCCTTCCTCATCAGAAAGCAGTGTTCCACCACAAGAGTGATAAGTGTTCCTGAAAGAAAAAACCTTGGAAATGCAGGAGTGACATGAATTGGGTAGAGAAGGCAGTTTGGCTTTGCAGTTTCTGTGTGCAAAAACAGCAGTTTGCTTCAGGGATCTACATATAAACAGAGCACTCCATATATCCTAACAAATTAACAGCTGGGATTTGTACATCAGGCATCATGTATTTTTTTAGATTTTATAGTTAAGTTATTATTACTATTTCCCCCCCACACTCCCCAGTATGAAGAGGAAAGGCATTCCTTTCCCACAGACTCTCAAACTTTGTTACCCTACTCTGCCTCTACTTGCTCTCCCCTCCCCTTTCTTCTCAGCAAAACAACCGTGTTTGGACCTTTTTAAAAAGAGATGCCAGCGTTTAGTCAATTAAATTTAAAGATTTTTTTAAAAATGCTCCCAATGAATCAGACATCATGCTTATACATTACTTAGATTATCACTTCCTCTAAACACTTATTCAAGAACTTGCCTTATTGAACTCATTGGGACTTACTACTGACATGTAGACTTGCATATTTATTTAATTTTCTTATTAATTTTCTTCTTTCTCCCAGAGATGCAAAGCAGGTTGCAACATAATCTTAAAAGGTTACAATAAAAACAGAATCAATACTATATAGTAAAATATTAATTAAATTAATGCTATTATTAAAACACCAATTAAAACCATTTAACACCCCCACCTGATAGTAAATAAGCAGTAAAATATTTAGCAGTTCAGCACATCCATTTTAAAACCACTGACCATGATAGATAGTCAGCTGTTGAAATAGAAAGGTCTCGGCTTGCTGGTGGAAGGACTGCAGAGAGGGAACCTGGCTCCTTTGCAAGGGAGCTACTCAGTTAGGAAGTGGCCACCAAAAAGGCCCTCTATCATAATTGCATTAAGATGGTGAGACTGAGAAAAGCAGCCTTTCTGCAGATCTCAAAATCGGGACAGACTCACAGTCTTTCAGATAGGGCTGTATAAGGCTGCTTTGCATAGTTGTTGTTGGCTGGAATCCTGTTGGGGCATTACAGCTTTGTGGCTTTGCATCAGCGGGAACTAGAATTGTGCAGTTGCTCAATGTCTGTATCCAGTAGATGGCTGCTGTTATGTTACTACACAGCAGAGCCCCCAAAGTGCCCGGCGGGAGCTGTTTGCATTGGTCCTGAGGAGCATCACATCACTCCTGAAGCATCAGTTCCAATAAGCATCAGGCAATGTTGCCAGCGCATCTTGGCAATTTAGTAACTGAGTTTCTTAGGAGCTCTGCTACTTAGCTAGCTATGGGCAAAGTTACATTTGGTAAAAGGGCATACAAGATTCTGGGTGTTGTTTTTAAACACAAGTACTTGCAAAAATCTTACGTGCAGGCATCACTGAAGAAGAGGCTTTCCACACTCTCTTAAAGGATGTCTCTCCTAAGATGGGACCTATAATGCTGAAATGTCACCATTGTTGTTAGGCACCTCCAAGTCAACTCCCACTTATGGTGATCCTGTCCTAAGGTTTTCTTGGCGGGATTTATTCAGAGAAAGTTGCGATTCAGTTCCTCTTAGGCTGTCATGAATAAGCTGCCCAGGATTTTCCAGTGGGTTTCCACGGCACAGAGGGAGGATTTCAACCCTGGTTCCCCCCGAATCTTAGTTCAGCGCTGAAACCACTACACCACATTGGCTGTCTTTCAGAACAATCCCAAGATCACTCATGTTAAAATAAAGAATGTTCTCCTCCCCATCTATTACTGTTTTTATCCCTGTGCAAATTGTATGAATAATGCACAGAGCAATTGAAGGGGTTGACGTCCAAAGTCCTCCTGGGCTTACAGCAGCCAAGAGGGTAGAAGTTACTCATCCACTAATTTTGTAGTCTGCTGAAAATTCCTCTCCCATTGCCTCTGGAGGGATGGAAATTTGCTACAGCAGAAGGTGTGTCTCTCCCCCCACCCCTATATAAATTGTCTCCCAAGCTGTCCCTGGCACAGCTCCAGAATTATCCTCAGATACATACAGACTGTTCTTATCACCAACAGATCACCACCATTCAGCATGGCAACCACAATTGGAAAAAGCTACAGCACTGTCCAAGGGAGACTCTCTCTTTCTGGTCAGTAGAAGGCTTTTCCAGAGACTACAGCCACTCTGTAAGATTTCTTAAGACCCATCTTCCCCTTATATATTTCTCATTCTCATTGTATCAGTGGTTGTAGAATGAATGACCACCATAGTTAATGGAAGCTGACCACACAGGCTTTAATAAATCACTTCCTGTCTGGGCCAGTTCCTGTTACCTCCTCATCAACCCCACCCCTTTTGTATGGTAGTGACTGGATTGTAAATTAATGTTGTTATACTTTGGACACATCATGAGATGGCGTGAGTCACTGGAAAAGATGATAATGCTTGGCATAACGAAAGGCAGTAGGAGAAGAGGAAAGAGTGCATTACAGGTGATTGATTCAATCAAAGAAGTCACAGCCACGAATTTGGAAGACCTGAGCAGGAATGTTGTTGAAGAGGATTCTGGGAGGCCTCTCAGGGCTGGCCTAGGTCAAAGTCAATTTGACAGCAAGCAACAACAAAGACATGGACTCTTGTCGTTGTTGTTTAGTTTTGTACAGCAGCTAGAAAACTCAAGAACAGCACCAACAAGAGATGCCCTACACAGATGTACTTTCTGTGTAAGAAAATAAATATATCCCATGCATGACTTTTACTTTTATGTGACCAAAGAACATAATGATTGTACTGCAACCCAACATGAAGTAGGTCTTCTGAAAGCTCGAGTCTGTTGTTGTTATGTGCCTTCAAGTTGTTTCTGACTTATGGTAACCGTAAAGTGAACCCATCATTGGATTTTCTTGGCAAGATTTGTTCAGAGGGGGGTTGCCATTGTTATTCTCTGGGAGAGCAGGACTTGCCCAAGGTCACCCAATGGGTTTCCACGTCTGAGCAGGGATTTCAATCCTGATCTCTGGAGTCATAGTCCAGCAGTCGAACTGCTACACTACCCTGGCTCAAAGACTTTAGTACCCCTAGGAAAGCCTTCCGTGCACCTATGGTGTTCTGCACATTCTTTTCCTGCAAAAGAATGGGTTCCGTCTAAAACATTCACCATCATGTATGAAGCAAACATTACTCCCGGTGATATTTATGGCATCAATGACTTCGTACATCAGCTTAATTGGGCTGCTTTACTTGGTGGAGATTTATGTCTGTGAAGAGCTGCAAGGCTATTTATACTGTGAGAATTTGAGGAGACAACAGAGGCAATCCTCTTCCCGTGTGAGAGTGGGGAGGGGCTGGGGAGTTAAACTTCCAGCCTCTATAAAACTCTACCTATAGTGGTCTCTTAAAATAGTAAAATCATGTGTCATACACAGAAATCATCTAGTCCAGCTCCCTGTGCTGGCAAACTTTTCATTCCTAAACAAATTAGCCCAACTCACTCACAAGCAGACAGTAAGGACAAATTGTTAGTAATTAGCACCATCCCAAGTGAGATTGTAGAGCAAGAAGGAGGCAATGGCTGAAGCTCTATCAGGGACATACGCATGCATAAGTCACACATTGTAAGTCAACATTCTACCACTGGCATATTCTGCTGATAGCAGCAGAAGTGGAGTTGTGCAGCCAGCATGTGCAGCTGTGCTATGCCTTTGCAAGCTGCACATTGTGCATTATATGTTGTGCTTGTGCATCCTACATTGTGCAATGGCACTTAGGCACTGACATCTGTTGCATAATGTTGCTATTCTGCGGGGGGCGAGGGTGTAGCATTCATGCAACATATCTCTATGTGCAGAGATTTATGCTACATAGAGGGGACGTTGGATTGCAGCCTGAGAGGAAGAAACCTATCAGTTCAGTCAGATGGTCTAGTCAATATGACTGATGCTGCAGCAAAGCAAAACAGGGCTGAGGAAACAGCCTTTTTGGACTACAGCTTCCACAATCCCTTGGCCAACATTGCTACCAGCTGGGAGGTAGGTTGGGAAATTGTAGCCCAAAAAACTTCCCCAGTTCTGGAATTTCACTGGGTTTGAAATTTTAGATGAAAGATTCCATGAAAGTGCCCAGCATCACTTGTTGAGGCTCAGTGAGAGACAATGCTCACACCTCGCTCCTGAAGAAATGCACATTTGTGAGGTTTTTGATGTTTTTCAGAGGAAGAACTATGCTGTAACCCATATCTATATTTTAAAAGCATGAGTGGTTAAAACTGTGTACAGCTGAAAAATATACACAAACATACTGTAACTCATGGAGGAAAAGCATTAAAATGAATACATTAAAAATACATACCAATGCACAAATGTTTTTTAAAAACAAAAAGAAAATATGTATGAAAATCCTTGCAAGAAATGTAAAGTCCTGCAAACTCATATGAAGGACAGCATGAAGACATGGACGGGAATCAGAGAAATGCAGCAAACCCCAAACATCTTGCTTTCTCCTTTGTGGCTGATCACCTCTCTCTCCAACTTTGGAATATCCATAGCTTGTCAAAAATGGTGCATGCCCTGTCACACCTGTAGGGGAGCCCAAGAGCTTTACTAGCAAATGCAACCTTTCAGTATCCTCCTGCATTGCACAGGTAGAGATTAAAACAAATGCCATCTGTACTTAAGTGATTGTCTCCAGTGCTGCTTTCTGTACAGAGCAGAGATGGGAATCACACAGCTTGTGACATGTTGTTGGAATTCAACTCCTAGTAACCCAGGCCAGCATAAGCCAATAGTAAGGAACGCTAAGTGGTGCAACCAAAGGACATCTGGAGGATTATGCAGTTTCTACCTCAGTACAGAAGAAGCTATTGAGAGCAGGTTGCATATATATGGCCAAGTTGTTATCATTCTAATACTATGCATTATTCTAACACCACACATCTTGTTCTAGTCCTATGTATATTTATTCAAAAGTTTTTATTGTTGTACTCAAAAGGAGCTTATTTCCTTGTAAGTAGTTTTAGTGTGGCCTCCACAAACACCTGTCTTTTCTAGGCTCTGGACTAAAAATATATACCTGTCAGAAGATTTACAATCTAATAGATGTTGTACAAAAGGAGAATGAGAGGCTGGGCCAAGAAAAGAAAATAAGTCATTTTGGGGACTGCTTCTATCTCAGGGATGGCTAAGAAATGTCTTTGGTTCACCTTTTAATAGGAACTTGCCAAACGTACATTTCCTCAGCATACAAACTGGAACACAGGTATAAAGACATATTTTTCTGAATGTAGCAATACAGCACACAGATCACAACATTCACACAAAAACTGTATAATAAGGGAAATGGCACACAAAACTGGGGAATTGCTTGGAAAAAAAAGTTCACATTAGGAAAAGTTTGCATTAGGACAAATGAACCTGAAACTAAAATTGAATTTTCACATGCCCTTGGTATTTTCTTTTATAAAATGCAAACAAATATTGAAACATGACAAAACAGAATTAATGTTGGAGAGCCTGAGCAGAACTGAACCTGATAAATTCATCCATCCCTAGTTATAATAATCAGGGGGAATAATCACTGAGGAAAATTGTTCTGGAAGATGGTCATCCTACTCATTTTCATTCTTCAGTTGAACTCAAGTTAGCATATGTGAGGTTCTCAGATCGTTATGCATTTACGAAAGTGGTTGCATCGTGTCCTAGCAACTCCTGTTGCATGTTCAACCAGATTCCTTGCAGCAAGTCTCTCAAATGCAATTGTGTTCACTGGTGTCAGTGCCATGTTATGTGTCTATCACCTAAGCAGAACCTGTTGCACCTAAAAACTCTCAAATTCACAGATAAAGTAGATGATGAGGAGAGGGTAGGATAGGATAGGACAAATATCCTCAATCTACAAGCACTTTGGATCGTGACCTTTCCCTACATGTGCTTTGGTTTGCTTTCCTGAACAATTTCACTGAAAGAATGGGCTGTAGAGCATCTCTGTTTGTTTATTATGGCAGAGTTGGGCTGGATTCTGAAAGCTGAAGTAAGGAAGGGGGTTGACAGACAGATGACACGACTTCACAGGAATAGTGGTAGAAAATACCAGGGTGGTTGAGCCCTTCTGATATGATGCATCTTGTAGACCGTGCAGGAAAAAGAGAGAAAGAGCTTGGGGTTGTTTCCAGTTGTGGGACAGGATGTTTTGATTCTCCACATTTAAAAAGAAATTGGTTGCCCAGAATCTGATTGTTTATTTATGATACTTATGTGTGACTTAATATAATAACATCTCTAAGTGTACATATAAAATGCTGTAAAATCTGCAGCTAACATTATTTTCACACACACAAGTATAAACATACAACTTAAAAATAGAACAGTAAAACCAGACAGCATCATTCAGTTTTAAAAGCAAAGGAAAGACTGCAGAAACAAGTACATTTTCAGAAGGTGTTTAAAACTCACCACATATTCTTCTTCCTGAACCACCCAACAGGTGGATGTTTCAGTGTGCAGTGCCAATACTGAGAAAGTTTGATTTCATGTTGTGACATAATAGCATTCCATTGGCTGTGAAACAGCTCACAGCGCCTCCTTTGAACATCTGAATGGGTATATATAAAGGATGGATGAATATAAAGGAGACAACTTTTTTTCCCCTAGAAATCCTGGTCCCCACGGCTTTGGGACCAAAACTTCTAATACTGGCTCAGAACTGGGAGTTCTTCTGATGTTTATTGCCTGTACTCTGGTAGTTTCAAGAACAGTTCACTTTCCAAGGTGCCTCCATTCTTCAATGTGTGTTGGTGTTGATCTCCAAACATGAGGTGTGGACTTTATTCTGAGTGCACTGGTGTGTGGTGTCTCATAAAGTGTAGTGCTTGATGCTGCATACTGATGTGGCATTTTGTCCTCTCCTTGCCTCCCATTCTTAGGTTGCCGAGAAACCGCCTTCATCTTTGCTATCACTAGTGCTGGGGTCACACACTCCGTGGCTCGCTCATGCTCAGAAGGCTCCATTGAATCATGCACTTGTGACTACCGCCGGCGGGGCCCGGGTGGTCCAGACTGGCATTGGGGTGGCTGCAGTGACAATGTCGACTTCGGCAGGGTCTTTGGACGAGAGTTTGTAGACTCCAATGAGAAGGGGCGGGATCTACGTTTCCTGATGAATTTGCACAACAACGAGGCAGGACGCCTGGTAAGAATCTATGGGCCAGCTAGTGCGCATCAAGATGTCTGTGTGTGTGATAGAGATTAGAAGAGGTCCTTTTTTGGACCATAGCTCCCACATTCCTCCAGTCAGCATGATCACAGGTTATGCCGGTTGTGAGATTCTGGGAGCTGCTGGCCAAAACAGGACCTCTTCCAAGTTCTGTGCATGACAATGACATATGTGTGTGAAGGAGGGAGGGGGAGAGAGGTTGGGAAGGAGGGACACTGGAAGATGCTATTCACACAACTATTTTGTAACATGGTGAGGTCAGCAGGAGTTGACTTGTGCTGCACATTTTACCTATTGAATAGATTTCTTGAATGTTTCAGTGCCCTGGTCCCTTGTCCCCCCTGCCTAGCCTCAGAGTTAAGTCTGGGTCAGTTTCTGTGCAGACAAAAACAAATGTGAGCATTGGCCATGCTGGCTGGAGGACAGTTTGTTTCCCAAAGAGACTGGCCAAAGGCATCCAAAGAGTCTACAAGCAGGGCACAAAGGCAATAGTCTTCTTATGCCGCTTCTTCCAACTTGAAGTCGAACTTGAAGTGAAACTTGAAGTTCCCTCACACTGTCATTCATAGACATAATAATTTTTTTCAGACCCCTTTTAGACCTATCAAAGCAAACAGCCAGCAACACATCTCCCAGGAGCAAACCCTGTGAAATGATGGAGCATCATACAAAAAAGAAAAAAATCTCCTTCCAACATACTACTTGTATTATGAGAGTTTCTTTTCCCTCTCCTTCGCTTTCATTCCTCCACATTCACTCATAATTTCATGAATTCTGTCATGTTTTTACCCAGCTGTCTCTTTTTTCTAAAACAAGATTAGGTCACGGTGGCCCTCCACATGTTATTGGACTGCAACTCCCATTGACTCTCACCACTGGCTATGCCAGCTGGGGCTGGTGGAAGTTACAATGGAACAACACCTGGAGATGTTGTTCTTGCTTCTGCTTCTGATATTTCCTTCCAGCTGTCAGTACTCCAGCTCTCTCGTATTGACTTACAGACTTCAGTTATCAATATATATATATATATATATATATATATATATATGAATGAACCATCCTCAACCTGGATTCCTCCAGATACATTGGACTACAATTCCCATCACTCACAGATTGTATGGGGATGATAGGGTTATACCCCAACACATGTAGAGAGGCAGGTTGGGAAAAGCTGGTTCCCCCCTCCAAAATATCCTTAGAATATCCAGCATGGTGAAGTGGATTGTACTGAGCCAGTGTGACATTGTGATTTGAGTGTTGGACTAGGACACTGGGAGAACAAGGTTCAAATCCCTGCTCAGCCATGTAAAGCTACTGGGCGAACTTGGGCAGGTCACACTCTCTCAGCCTCAGGGGAACTCAAGTGCACACCCTGTCTTGAAAAAATTCTGCCAAGAAAACACCATTATAGGGTTGCCATAAGTCAGAAATGACTTGAATTTGTGCATAACAACAACAAACCCACTTCCTCCATTATCAATTCAGTTTTTTTCTATAGCTGCCAGCATATTTGTTCTCAAATTTACTTCCTTCTCTTTTACGATCTAAAAATGTTTTATGCCATCACTTCTAAGAAATCAGTCACCCCACCCTGGGTGCTTCTGTCTTCTGCTCCTGCCACTTTGCTCCCAGAAGTCAGCCTTTGTGAGGTTTACATCTGGTTGCCAGGAAATCGAATGGACTTTCTTATTTATTCAGGAGGATATTTAACAGGGGGCACAATTACACAGCTTGGCAGAATAGGTTGTGAAATCCCCCAGCCAACCTTGCCATTGGCAACTGTACTCCCAAAAGTAACTCTGCCAAACGCTGCCATTTTGCTAGGGCTTTCCCTCACATGGGCCTCATTGAAAGAAATGGGAGCTGTACGCTGTTACACAGGGGTGTTCTTGTGCTGCTCCTCTTCTTGCCAGTAGGGTGGTGTGTAGGAAAACTTTCCAGTGAATTGTGCCCTATGGCTCAGAGCTGGCCGTCTTCTGCTGTCACCTTTAAAAATGCCTCAGGGTAAGACCCTTGCACTTATGGACAGATTTGTGCCAGGAGATACTTGGCATATAAAGAGACATTAGCACATTAGTGTGTGGCAATGCCCTTAGCACTCCCTACACACACATGTATGTGTGTGAACTCGTCCATCAGGAAGCCTATGTCCCCGTTTGCATTTCTGCAGGGAGGAGATTACTTCTGCAGGGAGGGAGTATGGTGACAAGGGTGGCAGGCATGGCATGAGAGAGGTGGGGCAGTGGGGGTGGGAAGCCCTCTCTCCACAAAAAAGGTGGGGAGGCATCCTTAAGCAGGCAAGCCCTCGGCATGCTAGCCAAGCCCAGAACCACACGCCCGGCTGCCATGTGGGCTCCTACACATCTGGAAGGAAATGGTTCCAATTCTTCTAATTGCAGTAAAAACCCCTCTGGAAGGGAAAACTGTGGGCTTGGAGAGCTGTAGCCACATTCCATGGGTGGAAGGGGGCCCACTGTCTGCCAGGGGAATAGTTCCCACTTGCAAGGAAGGCAGAGGTGGGGGGTGGGGAGGAAGAGAAATGGGCCTGCTGGGAGGACGGCTTCCCAGCAAAGCGCTGAAGGGAGAGGAGATGCAGGGGAGCTGTAGCAGCTCAGCCATCCTGGGCTCTGGGAGGCTTCCCAGATGTTGCTGAATTTCAGCTCACATCTGCTCCAGACAGCATGACGAATGATCGGGAATGTTGGGAGTCGCAATCCAACAACATCTGGGGGAGACCAGCTATTACAGGATATAGCTAGCCTTATCACTCATCCAGCTCAGTTCCAGGGAAAATAGGGCATGTTGTTCCATGGCGAGAATAAGGCAAAGAAAATGTTGCATTGTAGACTGTCCTAAGCACCTTCATGTTTATCAGGGGTGGGAAAACGTGGGTCCACTTTTGCATAGCAGCTCCCATTATCTCTGGCCTTTGGCTAGAAACATCTGGAGGGCCAATGTGGTCCACCCTGATTCATGTGATAGGCAGTAATCCTTACAACAGAGCTGTAAGGCAGACCAATATTGTTATTTTCATACTGCAGGTAAGGCAGGAGGAGGACTGAGGACAAGAGGTACTAGGATACCCATGGTTGGGTAATGACTTTGTGGCAAGGGCAGGATCTGAACCATAGGCTTCTTGATTTCCATCTTAGTACATCTTGCTCAATGCAGCTCAGAAAATGCACAGCCTTAGGAAACAAGAATTTGGGTACAGTGTGGTAGCCAGAATAACTTTTTGAAAAAAGTAGTACCATGGTGAAGTAGTAGTAAAGTGGCAGTAAAAGTAAAGTAAAATAGTGGTAAAGGTAAAGTAGAGTAGTAGTAGAGTAATAGTAAAAATAATGTATTTGCTGGCTTGTAAGACTCACCCCCCCCCCGAAAAATACTGTTTGAAAATAGGATGCATCTTATACCCCACTGTGTCTTATACACTGGCAAATAGTATTTTCCAGGGTATAAATGGGGTGCATCTTATACACTGGCAAATACAGTAACTTTTGCAAGGTCTGGTGGAAGCTGTCAGCGTGCTGGGGAATTCTGCTCCCATATCTCACGGTCCTTTGTGCTCCTTTTGTTGTCATTTAGACCGTCTTCACAGAGATGCGGCAGGAGTGCAAGTGCCATGGGATGTCGGGCTCTTGCACGGTCAAAACTTGTTGGATGCGGCTGCCCACCTTCCGGACAGTGGGGGACTTTCTCAAGGACCGCTTCGATGGCGCCTCACGGGTCATCTATGGCAACAAAGGCAGCAACCGAGCCTCCCGGGTGGAGCTCCACCACCTGGAGCCAGAGAACCCGGCCCACAAGCCCCCTTCCCCTCATGACCTGGTCTACTTTGAGAAATCGCCCAACTTCTGCACCTACAGCGGCAAGACAGGTACAGTGGGCACGACTGGCCGCTCCTGCAACAGCTCTTCCCCGGCCCTGGACGGCTGCGAGCTGCTATGCTGTGGGAGGGGGTACCGGACCCGGATGCAGCGGGTCACTGAGCGCTGCAACTGCACGTTCCACTGGTGTTGCCACGTCAGCTGCTTAAACTGCACCAACATGCAAGTCTTGCACGAGTGCTTGTGAGCAAGAGGAGAGAAAGCAAAGGACATTCCTCTCTCCCCCAGGAAAAACAGAGACACTCCCGTTCTGATAGAAGACTTCCCCCAGATACCAAAGCCCTGCCGGCAAGACAGCCCTCCTACCTCCTTTGTACATAAACACACACACAACTTTCTCCACACCTTTCTCTGCAAGAGCACACCTTTCTTTGCAGGAGTGCAGTGCCCTCTGTTGGCCCAGGAAGGAGGTGGTCTCCTTATGGCAAACTCTGCATCCCCCCTTGCAAAACTCCAAGATTCTGCTGGCCCACAGTCTGCATGAAGACGTCACACAATTGGGAGGACTGCAAGAAGACACCCAGGAGAATGGAATTGGGCTGTGTCTGTGTGAATGTCAGTGGCAGCACTTAAAAAAAAAATCTGGAGGGCAGCATAGAAGGACCAATGTATATTTCTTGGTGAGCAAGGTGCTTCCCACATGAACAGCAAACTGAACTGTCAATTTCTTTTGAAAATAAGCAGGAGGTGTTGCAGAAAAGGGTCGGGGGTGGGGGACACATGCAGATCACAGGTTGAATTTTGCTCACCCTTGACCAACCCAGATAATAATATATGAATGCATTTGCCTATAGCGGAAGTGCCCTTCTTTCAAGCAATGATACATGACACTTGCACCCTGCCCCATCTCCTAGAATCATCCCTGGTGTGTGTGTGTGTGTGCGCGCATGTGCGTGTGTGTGCGTGTGTGTGTGTGTGTGCAAGTGCACGCACATGTGCTTACCAGAGCCAAGTCTCCAAAAGTGCAGATTGTTTCTCTGCTGGATAGTTGAGATTCTCACTGCAAGGCTTTAATTTGAACCAGATCTCGTCTTCAACAGGGTAGCGACCCTGTGATCTTCAACACTAGGACTCATTCCTCCCAGATTATTAAGCTCTGTTGCATTTATCTGGAACCTCTGGTTGTTGTTGTTGATGATGATGTTCCTGTGCAACAACACAGGCAGAAAAGTGGTTGGAACACAGGAGGAAACAAGCCTCTGAGTTCACTTATGCTGAGCAGCTTCTCTACTATATCAGCCAATCCTCCCCATGCTTGATTTAATTTCCAGGTCACCTGAAATATCTTGCATGCTGAGCTTGGAAATGTTACTTTAGAGGGAGGAGGTAGAGCCTCCCAAATCCCCCCAGCAATCACTGGCCAGTGGCTATGTTTGTTGGGGGTTTCTGGGAGCCGTAGTCCCAAAACATGTTTCTCAGGCTTCCCCCGCCCTATGCCTGTATGACTGACACACACCCTAGCACTTTTCATTTCACAAACAAAGCACAGCCTCTGGGACTTTCTTTCTCATAGATGAAACACTGTACAAGATTACTAAGTGTTGGAGGGATCATTTTTGTTTGCTTGTATTTGTTTGTTTGTTTAAAAATTGCTTTGCCTTTTGTATTCTTAGCCCCATGAGGGACTTAGTTCAATGTTTTGTGGAGTGTAAGTGGAACAGCTGCTCTAAGCAGTCCTTGAGGGGTTGCCATATAGCACGTGCAGGCACAAGTGAAGTTGGAGGGGCAGTTCTGTGTAAGGGCCCTTTCACATTTCATAATTATAGTGCAATGATCCCACTTTAATGGCCATGGCAGAAAATTATGGAATATTGGGATTTCTAGTTTGGTCAGAGGCACCAGAGGAACTTTCTGCCCAAGAATCCTAAAGGCCCCTTCTAGTATTCCATAGGAAGTTGCCATGGCTGTTAAAGTGAAATCACAGCACTACAACTTTGTAGTATGAAAGGACTCTAAGCCCAATTCAGCTGCTTGAAGGCCAAGCAACAAGACACCTCAGGTTCCCTGCAACTGTTTTTTTTTTTTTAAAATTTTGATGGGATGTGTATAGGAGAACACTGTGGTTAAGTGTACCTCATTGTTCTTATCACTCAAGGACAGCATGTAAAAGTTACAATTTGGTGACAAGAGTTTTCCAGTCTTTGTACCCAAGCCCTTGGGTTAAAAACCTCAGTGTTACATTTGTATACAACAAAGTGGCAACACAGTGGTTTGACCTGTCAAAGACTGCCAGTGTTGACTTTCCAAGTGCTTGTCAAGTTTGGATGAAAGTGGCAACTCCCTTCAATTACATGTTGTTAAATGTGCTTACAACTATTCCCAAATGCTCTTATGTTTGTGTGTCTGTATTCATGTATGTGGTTGTGCACATGCCCTGTGGCCTTTGATCATCTTGCCATGAAAATTTTTGTAGACAAGTACTGATTTTTGTTTTACAGCTATAATCCTCCCGCCATCTTTCACCCTGCTCTCACCCACTCACTTGGATAAATCCTGTAAGTAATATGCACTGAAGAAACAGTGGGGACTGCTGATGATTTTTGCAGATGTCTGTAAATAAAATATTTATTGTTACTGTTTCATATTCTTGTAGGCCTGGACTAAGGCTCTTGCTACTAGATTCATGTGTCCTGAATCTTGTTTCCAGCATTCTAGAAAAAAGAATAAAATATATATTTTTATCAATCCAACTGAGTTTAATGGGTTTGCTACCTTCTACAAAACAGCCAAATCAGGTGCCTGATGCCAAGTTACCCTGCACTGGTATTCAGCCAAGCAATGCAAGGTTGCTTGGCACACTTGTTGACATGGATTCGTATTTGAACACTTTCACATTTAAATTGACTTCTCAGCACAGGTCACGGAGTTTTGCCTGGCAATCCTGAGACTCAGCCCAATTATGTGCAGCTGAACGACAACGTATCTTTTGGGAACTCAGCCAACCTTCACTTAACATCTCCAAGTGCTGGATAATTTACCACATCCCTTGTTAATCTGTTCCAATGTTACCCGCCCTATTAAAAAGCCACATCTCACTTCCAGCTTGAACTCATCTGACTGTAAGCATTCCAGATTCTGAATCTTATTTTGCTTTGGTCTACTAGGTTAAAAAGCTGTTCTCATTTCAAGGAAGGGCGGCGAGGTCACGCGAAAGCAGAAAATGACATGTTGCTATGGGGAAGCGTGATCTATGATTAATCATTCACAACTTGGATCGAGATAACAACTTGTATCGAACTTGGATTAAATTGCACATCTGCAGCTTACACTTAAGCAGATTCTAGTTCAACTAGACTGCACCAAGGAAATGGATGAATTTCCAGAGAAAAGGGGCTTTTGGCACATGACTTTCATTCAGAGACAAGAACATTTACCTTTTATTTAGTAATCAATGAATGTACCATATGCCTGGCTGCACTGAGCAAGTATAGTTTAGTGGTTTGAATGTTGGTCTGGGAGTTTGGGAGATCAGGGTTTGAATCACAACTCAGCCATGGAAACCCACCTTGGACCAGTCACACTCTCTCAGCCTAGGAGGAAGGCAATGGTAAATCCCCTCTGAATACATCCTGAAGGCACACAACAACAACGACATTGGATTAGTCCATCTGTTTCTGTATTCATTCCTATTTGTAGTGGTTATCCAAATTACTAAGCAGAGATCTGTCTCATCCCTGCTTTCTGAAGATACCAGAGATTACACCTGGAACTCTTCACATGCAAAACATGAGCTCAGCCACTGTGTTATTATCCTCTCCAGGGTTAGCAGCATTTTCATCTGTATTGATCAAGTACCTAGCCAATGTATTTCTCTTATTTTATTTGACTTTTATTTGTACCTCCTCTCAAAATCAGGAATCAAGGATGTTCAGAAAAAGATTAAAAACAGGTACAGATAAAAGCAGGCACAAATAAGTAAACATTTTTAAAAGCAGACAAAATTGTTAGGTTACAGCACAAATTTACAGCTATTTTTAAAATGTCAGGGAAAGAGTACATCACCAAGACATTACGTCTCCTCCTCAGCTACCAGCCAGTTTCCAAAAGGTCACCTGAAAAAAAGAGTCTTTAAAGGACAAACTTCCTGGCCCTCACGTGAGAGACACCCCTTGTAAGGAGGACACCTGGCACCCTGGGCTTTGCCTAGAGCAGAAAGACAGCAGGGAAGGGGATAGCTTAACTTTCTTTCAAAGAGAGAGAAAGAGAGAAGGGATGGGGCAGTACAGACAGAAAAAGATCTGGGTCAGGCATGGTAAGTAGTTCTCCACACATTGCTGGACTGCACCTCCCAGAATCCCTCACCATTGACTATGTTGACTAGGACTGATGGCACTTGCAGTCCAACAACATGCAGAGGGCCAAACATCTTCCCAACCCTGATCTATGCAGTACTGCAAACTCTATCCATTCTTTTCACTGTCTTTGACCAACATCAGATCGGGCACTACTAGCAGCAGCCAGTCAGTCAATTTTTTTTCCATGGATCAGGGGTCTGCAACCAGACAAAGATTCTCTACTCCATTAGGAGCATCTGCTGACAATGACAATGCCATACAAGTCACTGAAAATTTTCTAAAACGATCAGGACTTCATTCTGCAGCCATAGAGCCCCACAGTCTTTCATTTTTTCTTGGGTACTACTTATCAGGATGCCAGACAATCTCCCACCCATGAGAGAGAGACAGAGAGACCTGTTCTTCTTTCGCTTGTTCCTCTCTGCTTTTCTTGGTTTCTGTGCTGATCTTTGCACACTTTCTAAACACATGGGTAACAAGCAGTTCAAGGCAGTAAACAACTCCTTTGATAAGTTTTTGGTTACCTCTGGGACCCCCCCCCCAAAAAAAACTAAGCAAAAACCTGGGGTGAGGTGTCACTTGCAACTGTGACCTGGCATGTGTTGGAATGTATCCCAGAAATATATCCCAGGATGTGGCCTGTTTTCTGCACCTTATCAGGTAGAAGTGGCAAGCAAGGATCTGTCCACTCATCAATGGTGCTGAAAGCGATTGGTTTGGGTAGAAAAGGGAATTTCTTAGCTAGTTAAGGAAGGATGCTAGCACCCTTGCATCTTTTCCCATGGCTTCTGCAGTCGCCAGATTTCTCGTTTCCCATCTTATTTGAAACGTGGAATGGTAATGTGACTTAGTTGCACGGAAGGCCACGGAGAAAAGATACAGCAGTCAGGGTATGATGTGATGTGAACAGTGTGAATGACAATTTTAGGATTAAAGAAGGGCTAGATAGTGTTGAGTAGAAGCAGAATGACTTGGTGGTAGAGTTGAATATGGGGATCAATGGAGAAGAAAGAGACAAAGTTAAAGCCAATCTCTGTTCTCAGATGGTAGTGCTGAAATACAACTCTTGGTTTTAGCCGTCCTCCATGCCAAGTTTGCCCCTCAAGAGGCCTGGCACTGAAAGTTAAAAGCAAGTATTCCATTTGTGGCATCAGAGAGGGCATAGTGCCTTCTCTACCCTAGATGAATTTCTTGTCATTGCGAGAGGTGAATGTCATGGTCTCAGCCTTGAGCTAAGACTCAGAGGAAGATGAACTGTCCAAGCCCGGGACTTCTGTACCATAACTGAGAGACTGGATCAAGTTGATGATGCTGACACTGGAGACCAGAAGCCTGAGAATCCCAAGCCAAAATCCAGAGATGCCTTCCCCTGAGCCTGCTTTCTTTGAGGAGTCAAAGACGTTCTGCAGCACTTTGTTGTTGTTTCTGACTTATGGAGACCCTATGGCAACCCTATTATGGGGTTTTCTGGAGATGAGAGTATGTGATGCACCCAAGGTTACCCAGTGGGTTTCCAGGGCTGAGTGGAGAATCAAAGCCTGGTCTCCAGAATCATAATCCAGTGTTCAAACCACTACACCACGCTGGTTCCTCCTGAAGCACTACACTTGCCCAAAAGCCAGACAGAAGGCCATAGAAAGGAATAAACGAGTTTGTCTTCAGCCCAAGGGGTTGGAGCTCAGGAGGGAGTGATCTTCAAAGGCCTCATTCCACCTCCAGCCAAGTGACTCACTTGGAGCTTTCCATGGTGCTGCAACCACTGAGCAGCTTTGCCTCTGTCAGCTCTGGATGGGTTAGACCAGCTGTCAGCTGCAGCTGCCTTTGAGGACAGGAACTCCAGAGCCTTTGCACGTGCCACAGACTTGCTGAGATAAACCTCAGCAGCAAACACTCAAAAGCCAGGGTGCTGTGCCCAAAAATCAAAGCTCTTTGGTTCTGCCGTTTCCTGCCTGCTTTCAATCAGCCTGTTTACCTTGCTAATCCCCACAGAGACTGAGCAAAGCACAAGGGATGCCTGCAGGGCTGGTCTCTCCTTCAGCCAAATAAGCTGTGGTTTTTGAGGTGCATTGAAAATTTGAACCCAAAATAGTGGGGAGGTAAAAAATCTCCAGTATTCAATTACGCCAGGGTGGGGAACCTGTGACCTTCCAGATGTTGTTGGACTCAAGCTCTCATCTGCTCCAGCCAGTCTAGCTAGTGATCAAGGACAATGGGCACTGTTATTCCCAAAAGGCATTGTAGTCCAAGGACATCTGGAGTGCCACAGCTTCCCCACTCCTGAATTCTGGGAGAGGAAATTAATCTCTATCTTAATTTTTCTGTTGATGTGAGTAGATCCATCTGGTAGTTTGTTCCTATTTCAGGCTGCCCCCCTGCCATGGATTTAGGCATCTTGCAACAATGACTTCCCTCTTTCCTCATATAGGTTCAGAGCCATGTTTTACAACTGTCAGTACAAAGGAGGGGATGACATCCAGAGGAGGACTAGAGAAATGCACAGATGACACACAGCATACCAGACTGACTATGTACTACTTTGCACATGCAGAGATGTGATATGACGACTGCAACAATTACTAGCATCCTCTTTGTGACTTATGTTAGTACAACAAAAATGATAGTATGTTATTAATTTTTTATTAAGTAAAAAACCAGAAAAACACAGTAAAAGCACAACACCACTACATACAACAGAACGATACAAAGGAGATAAAGTATAAAAATAAGCTAGACAACAATACACTATCAAAAAAGAGAACAAATTTACAAAAACTAAACTAAAGTATAGTTTAGATAGCATGTTACTGTTGATGTTGTGGAACTTGGAATTCTTTATCAACTGCATAATGACCACAATTCCCCACGACCCACCTTTCAAGAAATGCAGCCCCCTCAGCACAGCCATTGCCAGTGGAAGGCTGCAAGAACATCATCTCCAAGGACCTCCAAGTACAGGAAGCTACAGTAATTACTACAGGAAAATGGCTGGATGCATCCTCACTGATGCCCCCACCCCATTCTCCAACTACATGGAAATGGCTGAGTTGGAGCCAAAGGGCCTACGTTCCTTAAAAGGTATGGTGAGGGGCACCACTGGGAGACATAGCTAAGTGCCAACCATATATCTTCTGTGTAGAGTCGAAGGCTTTCACGGCCAGAATCCATTGGTTCTTGTGGGTTTTTCGGGCTTTGAGACCGTGTTCTGGTTGTATTGTCTCCTGACGTTTCGCCTGCATCTGTGGCTGGCATCTTCCTCTGAAGATGCCAGCCACAGATGCAGGCGAAACGTCAGGAGAAAATACAACCAGAACACGGTCTCAAAGCCCAAAAAACCCACAAGAACCAACATACATCTTCTGATTTTGCACATCAGCCATCCAGTGGTAACCTGCATGTGTGAATAAGTCATCACTGCACTAACACTCCAAAGTGAGCATTCACCTTGCCTTGGAGGCTATGTGCTTCTCAAGGAGTTAGTTCACACATTCAACTATCAATCTTCATATATAGCAAAGTCAATTGAAACAGATGTATGAATATGTCCTAGGCCTCACCAACATATTTTACTGAAGGGCCCTCCGTAGCAGCAATTTGTACCTAAAGCAACTTATTCTTTATTCCAACTATAACATCTACCTAGTATCTGAAGCCTGGCTGGGCTGTATACACAAACAACACTGAGCTGACAGATGAGCTGAAGATACTGTATTACCAACTGCATCCTAATCCTTAGAACTAATACATATAGCCCATAGTTTGGAAATATGACTTGTTTGGGCTACAGCTCCCAGAATCTCCTGGCCAACATGGGGGATTCCAGAAGCCGTAGCCCAAACAAGACAAGTTTCCAAGCTTTGTTCTAATCATACTATGGTCTAAATCCTATTGTTAGTCTGACTAGAGTACTCTGACCATTGACTCTACTGGATTTACCTATGTTTTGACTCAATATTCATGTGAAGGGAGCCAGGCCTGCTTTTCCTTCTCACAGAATGGAATGGCAGCTTTTCACCCAGTCTGCTAAAGTGCCTTGCCCCTGTCCCACCATACAACCCTGCTTTTCCCTTTAAAACCACCACCTTAGTGTATAAAGGGTAAAGCCTCACAGTTGTTATTCAGAAAGATTTAGTGATCTGTGGTACCATGTTACTAATTGATTAGAACTAATAAAAAGTACTCTACTGAGTCAGAATTTATAAAAATATAATGTAGTCTTTACTAAAATAACAAACAGGAAAAAAGTATTGGGTGTCATAAGTAATTCCAAGCAATATAGAACTTCAAAAGGTATTTAACCAGTTTCTTACAGCTCCACTCAATAAACAGGCACAAAACTTTCATACACCCACAGGCCTTTGGCCTCCCTTTTGCTCAAAGGCTTAATTCCAAGTCTAGGTCATACTTTCTGACCCAACTTAAACATGGTTTGGTTTCTCCAACTGAAGAGCTATAAGTTAAAACTCTTTCTCTGTGGAAATCTCACTGAAGGAATCTCCAAAATCCAAGTCACTGTGCCTTATATACAGACCTTCTCTTCACAAACCTCAGCCCTTCCCTCTCACCAACAGGCTTGGTTTCTCTCATACATTGCCACTTTAGTTACATGGCAACCTGTTGCTAGGGCTGCCCACTCAGGCTAGCCACACCTCCATGCTCTGTCACAAATGGATTTAATGCGGCCACGCTAGTTACTGAGAGATCTATCAGTAGGTCCAGATTTCTCTTCTACTCACCATTGTCCTACCAACTACATTATAGTAGGCCTGCAGGCCCCATGCAGCCTACAGGTTTCCTTACCTGGCCCTCAAACTGTGTTTGCTTCCACTGATCACTGATCATGAATAAGAGATCATTAGGTATTTAAAGGCTAAGGAGCTGTAGCATGTAACTGAGCTTTTGCTTTGTAGCTCAGTAAGCTGTTGCACGGGGCTAACACCTGAATAAATAGGTATGGACATAAGCTGTTCCTGAAAAGCATTTTTACTGGGCTTTACCTCTGAGTAGTTGATGCCCCACTCAGCAATGGAAACCCCCTGGGTGAGCATGGGCATGTCCACACACCCTCAGCCCCAGAAAACCCTGTGATAGGTTCACCTTAGGGTTGCCACAAGTTGGAAACGACTTGAAGGCACACAGCAAGAAGACATGCATAGAATTGAGCTGTGGTATGTTTGGTGGGAGAACGTCCAAATGGACAGGAATGACATCTGACTCCACCTACTTTCTTTGACTTCATACCACCCACTGCTGGAATGTGCCCTCTAAGACCCTTCCCAAATTGGAATTTGGCCCCTGGGGGTCAAGCAAATTCTCCGTCTGTGATCTATATGATGAGGATGGATAGTTTCACAGTTTGCCAAGAAAAGTCGATCACGCTAAGATTGATGGATTGGGGGGGGGAAATTGGGGTAATGATGAAAAGGGGGGGTAATAACTGTTATGTAAATTGTGATGTAATTGTGAGTAGTTTTTGTGAAAAATTTAATAAAAAAATATTAAAAAAATAATAAAAAAAAGATTGATGGATTGATTGTGGTTCCACTGACAGGTGGTCAAAAGAAGCTGAAGAAAGCCTTCCAGAGGAGTGACAATGTTCCTGTGCAGCAAAGTGCTAATTTACTAGTCTTTCATCACTCCTTACAAGTCCTGACTCCAATTCTAGTAAGGTGTGTGATATATAGAGAGGCTCTGAGCCAAACTTCCCTGACTTAAAGAAGTGGACATTGTGCACATCCTACATGTTCTGAGTGATTCAGTCTTCATTCAATTGAAAGAAGGAGCTATTCACACGTATGAACAAATATTTGTTCCAGAGAAATGAAGTCCTTCTGGTTGGGACTGCCTTTTTAAGGAAAGTGCACATTTATTTTAAGAGAAGCACAGTTGTCCAACAGGCATCCCACAAGCTCCTTCCTATTTTATGCCAGTGTTCTAAGAACAAGACAGATGTTGAGCTGAATTCTAGTTACAGGCAAAGCACTTCATGAGAAGCAGATACTACAAAGCAAGTTTACTAGGACAAGCATCAAAGGAATGCAACCTTTTAGCAAAGATGGTGTCACACTGTGGTGTTCCATACAAGATGTGTCACCCCATGTTGATATTTCTTCCTGGCTGTGTCTATGTTGCCACTGTGAGGTCAGAGGGCTTTCCCAGTTTGCCCACCCATTATTTTGCAGGTGTGTAACTAGAAATGTAAGGTTAAATATTTTCCACCAAAAATTTTCCAGACTAGCTTTTGTGTGTGTGTGTGTGTGTGTGTGTGTGTGTGTAAAATGTTCTGATGCTATATTTTCCTGTGGAAAATTTTCCATAGGTGTTGTGCTAAAATCAATCATGTTAGTTGGGCTATAAGGTACGGACTTGTAATTGTTCTTCCAAAGAGATAAGCACTGACAAACCTTTGTGCTCAGAGGAACAGACTAACAAATGAATGCACTGCTAAGCTTGTTCCTATTTTGCAAAATCTCTTGCTTCTTAGTAAGTCACAGTTACCAGTAGCTAAGATAAAATCTGATAAGCTGCTCATGCCCACAGACTCATATCCATTTTTTAGTGTAACAGAATGTTCAACTAGCTGTACTAAATCAGATTTCTTTGCAACCTGAAATGGAACTGAGAAGTAGTGCAAGGAGCAAGTGACTGTAGCTAAAAGTATTACAATTATACCGCGGCAAAAAGCAAGTTAAATTCTTGATATAAGACATATCAGATACAGCTCTCTTTCAGCATGTGTCCTAACAAATAGTGTTCTTTCAAGTGTGGTCATTTTTTGCTAAATATTAAGGGTCGTATATGCTATTCTGTTCACGTTATTATTTGTCCACGTTATTACTGAGAACACTGGGAAATTATCTGGAAAATTTATGAGTTCTACTTTTTCCAGAAACCTCATATCACTATGTCTGAACTTAATACAAGCATTTCTTGATATAATCAAAACATCCTTGATTTAAGAACTTCAGATGATAGAAGATCATAGCAGCAGCAACAAATAGTGAAGCCTTCTGTAGTCTTTTGTCCCTGGTCATGGTGACTGGAGACAGTGGGAATTGTTGTAGTCCAGCACGACTGGAGAGCATCAGCTTGCGCGAGACTGAACTAGCAAAATGCTCATCACTGTGCTGGGGGTCTATGCACCATGTATTTTGCAAGGACTCTTACCTCATCTATGTGGTTCCTTCGGGTGGAAGTGCCCCCCTTCACACACACAAACACAGTATGTCTGTCTAGCTATGGGAGAGAAACAGTAAGGGAGCATTGCCTCAAATGCAGTGTTGTTCCCAGGTGCACAGCTTTAATTTGTGCATAGGAACAAACAGAATTTGTTCCTCATGTATAACAGTCATTCACCTAGTAGGCATTTATACGGCACTTTCGAATTTATATGGCACTTGAGAGTTCTTAGTGCACTTTACTTCCCAGGCATTGTCTCAGTAACCCATGTAATGGCTTGGAAAAGCAAACAAGCAAAGCGACCATCTCCACAGTGCTGATGTGGAGGCTGACAAAGTCCCCTAGTTGAGTTCATGGCCTAGAGATATAAATGGAGGCCTCTCTGATTTACAAGCTCAACACTGGGCTCTGCTACTGCACTGAACAAATGCCCACATACATTTGCCCTACAAAGAATAATAGCAGATAGGCAGCTTAGATTCTGACAACAACACACAAGAAATGGGCTAAAGCCCTTTGCCACAGAATTCCAGTCCTGATTCAACCGGCCTACCACTAACAAACACATATTGTGGATGTTTTTAAAATAAATTAAAAGAGAGATCCTAATCGTGACCCTCAAGAAGGCTCAATGAAATGTAAGACTGAAGACCTTTCTGGAAGATTGGGATGGAGGGATACCACAACTGTTATCTTTTGTGCTATGCTGCCCTAGCAGTGTGATGTGGTCTCTCCATACAACAGATGACAAGATTTCAAAGCAGGAGATATGTAATGATGTTCAAGACATATATCTAAATAAACCAATTAACTACAGCTCCCACTCATGTTATATTTCTCAATCATCGTTCCATCTGTTTTGTTTAAAATTCTGATTCTGTATATTTATCTGTAGCTTTACCTGTAGAGAATGCCTCAAAGGAATTCTGGGGGGCAACGTGAGCACTCCTTCAACTTTGGTATTGTAGTAAATTGAAAAAATTCCTCCTCTTAAAAACTGCATTTATGTGGAAACAAAAAAACCCCCACAAATTGGTTGCTTTTGCATTTAACTTGGAATTGTAATTGCAATTCTGTAATCCCTAGTCACTTTTAACAGAAAAGTGAGACAATGTCATTGCCAGCTGATACATTCAGCATTTTCTTTTTTTGTTCTCATGCCCTCTTTCAAACATGTTTTATGACAATCTTTTTCCATTTAAAAAGCTACTATAGTTCCAGCTCATCCAAAGTCAGCAGGCAGTAGGACTATTGTCTCTTTCTTTAGAAACTTCCTCCTCATGGCTTCGGCTCCTAATTGCTTCCTATTTCACATGCTATGGCAATTGTGATGAATCATCATGCGACCAGTCAGTTCCTGTTCCTCATTTCTTCTCACTTCTTTTTTTTCTTCGTCCTTTCATTTCCTTAATATATACCACTTTCTTACATAAAGAACAAGACTATGTATTAAGGGCCAATCCCATAAACAACCTCTGAATAGGAAGCAAACAGCTCAAAGCCACAAGGAGGAAGGTTCTAATTAAAGGTACAGGGGGTTATTGCTGGAATGTACTTTGAAGTAAACACAGAACAAACTTGATCTTGGGAACCAGGCATGGCCAAATAAGATAGCTGTCTACAAAGTGCCATGTGGAACCACAGTTTTAATTCCGTTCCTCATAACAGAAATGTGATGCTCCATCAGTCCTAAAAGGAACTGATATGGAAGCCACAATCAGGTCAGAAAAAAGAAGGGAAGAGGAAAAAATAACAAAGAAAACACTAGAACACCACAGGTTGGCAATCCCATCACTTGGATTCTCTGTAGAAAGTGATTAGATGAAAGATGGTGAATATAGGCTGCAAAAAAGATCACAGACTAAAACAATGTGTAATGAAAGAGAAAAGTTACTCAGTAATCTTTGGAGTGCAACAGCAGTATTAGAAGTATGCAAAAACTCCACTAATTTCAGTTCATAAGACTCTCAATATGAAAAAGATAGAACATACATTGACACCAGTTATATTCTTTCCTGGCCAAATTTGCAATAATCATATGCCAAGTATACTTAATAAACATGTATCTACAGTTTTTTAAAAAATTAATAACAGTTATAGGCACAGCCTCAGCACAAATCACCTTTTTTTCATTTAGGGTTAGTAATCTATGCTTAATTCCAGAGATTGTCAAATAATTCTGTTTATCGAGGGAGTTGCACTTGATGGCCCTTGTAGTTTCTTCCAGCGCTATGATTCCGTGAGCTGCAGAAAAGCTTCATGTACTGATTTCTGCACATCAAGTGCCCTTAAAGGCATAAGAGCAGAATAGTTCAGTCCCAGGGCTGCTTCTGTGGTTCTTTTCTGGTCACTGTATTTCCCATCTAGATCTCAGCCCTCCGGGTTTGACTCCCCATCAATGCAGTATATGTCTGTACGAGGGCAATAAACCTGCCAAGATAATCAAAAGTTGTTGTAGAAGATTAAAGAGAGTGAAGATTGTGTATTGTGGGAAAACCACTCATGAGTGTAACCCAGGCATGAATAATGATGCCAGAATATAGAATGTGGAAAATGCAAAAGGGGTTTTGCCTTTCTGGTGAGTCAGAGGTTGAAACACCGAGAGTGCCAGTGAGTCTTATCTAGAGCTTTTGGGGTGTCTGAGTATCAAACATTTGCTGTATGCTTCCAGAAATACCACCATGGAAAAGCTGAGTCTCCCTGGCCTCCATGCCAAGGTGCAAACGAGTCACCCATGTGGTAAAATAGAACTCAAGAAGCAAAAGAAAAATAGACCCTGGAAACAGAGAAGCATCACAAAGGCTCAAAAATAACCAGTGTATCACCTTTGTCTGCCAGGAGCTATCACGAAATCCCGGACAGAAAAATAAATAACCTTTTTTTCCTGTGGTGGGGAGTTAAGAATATAGATAATGACTTTCTCTTAAGTCACTCTGCTACGCAGCTTTTCCAGCGAGGCGGCTGAAATATCTCAGATCTTTGGCAAATGGGTCCTTCCTCCTTCTTCACAGTCGCCCCGCTGCGAGACGCAGACACGGTAGGTGCAAATTATAAATAAGCCAAGAGGGCTTTTAAAAATAGCCCTACTTATTCCTCCCCCCTTTTGGTTCATTATAAGAGGCACACTTGGCCCCGCCTGGAATGGAAAGACCCATCACATCTGGGAAGCTGAGCAACATCTGGATTCTTTAGCCACAAACTACACTTTTCTGGTTGAGAAGGAGATTGGTTAAGGGGAGGGGGGAAGATGATTCCGGAAGGAGGAGGGGAAGAAAAAGTTCCCAATTTTCAGACTGTGAAATTGTGTTCCTGAATTTAACCCTTCACTGCCATTTCAGCTGAGCAGGAACTAGAAGTTAGTAAATGGTCTTCACACTGAAATGACATTTGGGAATCCCAATTTTGAAATGCACATATTTTAACTACGTTTAGTTGTTCATCCTGGCTCTAATATTAGGAGATTTTTTCAAGAATCTGGGCATAGAGATGAATCTGTGCATGGCAGAGATACCCTGAGTTACTGGTAGTGCTGCCTAAGTTTATGTGTTCTTCAGCAGATTCCACAAATGATCTGCTCCACCCCTCTCCCTAACTCTCATGTTGTTGTCTGCCTTCAAGTCACTTCCAACTTATGACAACCCCAAGGCGACACTATCATGGGATTTTCTTGGGCTGAGAGTGTGTGACGCACCCAAAGTCACCCAGTGGGTTTCCATGGCTGAGCACAGAATCAAATCCTGCTCTCCAGGGCTGTAGTCTAGCATTCAAACCACAACACTATGCTGGCTCTCCATACTTTCCTTTAAAACACCGGCGGGGGGGGGGGCGGTGACTGAGGGCGACTGTGGAAGGCTAGGATGTTACATTAGCTTCGAGGAGACCTTGGACGACTGCACCCTCCATAAAGTGTACCTGCTCTTGTAAAAAAAAATTAAAATACTGTTTCCAAAGGCCCTCTATGGAACATGTGAGGCAGTCTCAACCTGCTTTGGGGCCTTCCTGAGTCATCTTAGGTCCAGGAGAGGCCTTTTTTTAGTAACAAGAAGCAAAAGTGAGCAAAAGTTACTTCCTCTTCATTTCCAGTGTCCTGTTGAAATTTATGCTCTCCTTGACATAGATTGGCTGGAGGGGGAAAAACAAGGTGGAAATGTCCTCTACATTCCCTAGAGGATGTTTGGGGCAATTTTTTTTTTTTTAATTGCAACATGTTTTGACCTGTGGGAGGCAAATGACCCCTAGAGGTCATTTTGGGGTATTTTGGAGCAATGCTCCCTAATTTTAGCCCCAGGGGACACACTGAGGCTATGGGCTACAGTTTGCCTGCCCCACTTTAAAAGCAAAATAAAGGTCTGTGGTCTTAAGCCTTTGAAGGGAAGACCAAGCAGCAACTTGCACAAGCTGAGAAGAAGAGGAAGGAGACAGTCCTTGCTTTGTATAGCCCTTCTGTTGTGGAACACCCTCCTCTGAAAAGTCAGGTTAGCCTCATTCCTACTAAGCATCCACCAGGCAACTAAGGCCATTTCCACACCATAATACTATTATTCCACTTTCAACGTCCTGTGGAATCCTGGCGTTTGCAGTTTAGGGGGGGGCCTTTGGAATTCCCAGCCAGAGAGCTCTTTGGCCTCAGTAAACTACAAATCCCAGAATTCCACAGGAGGTTGAAAGTGGAATAACAGCACTATAACAGTGTAGGCCTATTTCCGCACTACACTCTTATAGCACGATTATTCCACTTTCAACATCCTATGGAATCCTGGGGTTTCCAGTTTTGGGAGGGGCCACGCGGCCCCTCCCGAGACTGCAAACCCCAGGATTCCATAGGATGTTGAAAGTGGAATAATCGCGCTATAAGAATGTAGTGCAGAAATGGCCTAGGACAGAAATGGCCTAAGACTTGCCCTGCTGTACCTTTTGCCCTTCAGTCCAGTTTTGGGGTTGGCTTTTGGGATTGTTTTAGTCATGGAGCTTTCTAAAACACGTTTTTTTTAAAGAAGGGTGGGGTTTTTTTCCTGTTGTGCTTCATTTCGAGGGACCTGATGGCTGACGAACAATCAACAAATACTTTTAATTAATTAATAATACGTTTGGTTCCAAACTACATAGGCCATTTCCACACTAGACTGTTATAACGCTATTATTCCACTTGCAACATCCTATGGAATCCTGGGGTTTGCAGTTTTGGCCCCTCCCTAAACTGCAAGCTCCAGGATTCCATAGGATGTTGCAAGTGGAATAATAGCACTTTAACAGTCTAGTGTGGAAATGGCCATAGAAGTTGTCACAATGGCAGAGGTGGCTCAAAATATTTTTCTACCTGAGAAAAATGACAAAATCACTTCCCTCCCCATTCCACAAACAGTAGCTGACCACACGGACAGCTGAATCTTATTTTTACATTGGTAAAAAGAGATTATCCTCCATGGCATCTGAAGGCTGCCTAGATTGCAGTTCCTTGTCACGTGTGGTACTGTCCCCTAGCTTTGGCCATCTGAAGGGGCTCTGCCTCACTCTACCTAATGGTAGGACCAGATTTGTGCAGCGTCTTAAATCTGTTCCTGAGAGTTTGTAGAATATGGGGACTGATCATTAGACAAGACTTTGGGCCAGCTGGGCACGCTGAACAGTTGCAATGTTTAATCTTGAGCCCAACCTGAGATTAACTGGGATTTGTAATTTTTTATCATGGGATTCATGGTAGATAACAGGTATTATTATTATTGTTGTTGTTGCCTCATGACATGACATCAGCCATTGAACTTTCTTACTCCATATACTAATTTGTTTTATATAAAGAAATTTTATTAGACATACAATATTTGCCAGTCAAATGATGTATTTTCTATGAAATCTAACCATTTTCAGCAAGGTAATTGTTGCACCCAAGCAATAAATATTTTTCTGACATTTTAAAGATGAACACATTTCTTATGGTAAAAGTTTATGTGATAAAAATGTGTTAACTCACAGGGTGCTAGAAAACTTTTATGTGAAACAGTACAGTGAGCATACACTTTGCATGTGAGAATATGTGTCACATGGTATAAGATATTGGGAATGCTGTTGCCTTATTCTTAAAGAGGAAATTACATTTTCTCTATTTTTGTTTAGCTATTGCGCTTGTGTGTTTTAACTTTAATGCTTCCTGAGCAGTAGATGACAGACACATAAATTATCAAAGACTTTTGATAGCTGGTGGATTGCAACTACTGCCTCACCAACCTCCCCCCATGGGTGCATACTGTAAGTTAATACATTAATAAATTTGAGTGTAATAACCAAAAGAAACAAACAAAAACAAACCTGACTCTTGCAAGAAATAGCCTTGAGCAGGGCAAAGCAGAGGTCATCTTCCAATAAACCATTTGTCCTTTGGGACGAATTTATGCTGCCTTTAAAAACTCACACCATATGAGTACTTATTTGCTCTCCTATGCACAACTACCCTTGCAAGCTCAATTTATGAGAAAGTAATTATTTCATAAAATTGTAGTGCAGTCTCACAGGGTAGATGGGCTCATAAATATGATTCTTCCTCCCATCCTGGAATTACCTAATCCTTAGAGTGGTGAAGAATGTAAAACAATATTTCAGTTTATAGTCTAATGGAGTGCTGCATCTTGATTTGGCTGGTATTTTGAATCAATTGATGGACAAGGCTTTTCTATCTCCATGGATTCTGGCCATCTGCATTTATCCTCTCAGCTTATTTTCCATTATCAGTAATAGTAGTATTACAACTTCAAGTCAGATTGTATATATATTTCCATTGTACATATTATTATCATATTACTATTTCAATTATTTGATAATTATGTATTGAATTTTAACTTTACACGGCCTTGTTTCTCACGTTTCCACTGAATCATAAAATTGTGCCTTGTCCTGCACTTTCTTATTTCAACATGTAGCAAATATATTCTATTTTTTAATAAAACACTTTTTTCCTTGTCTGTTTTCCCTGATTCTAACAATGTTTGTTCAACATAAAAACCGTTCCCAGATCCTTATTCTGCCATTTATGAGATTTTTAGATTATGCTTGTAGCTTCTTTTTCCTTCAGTTTGTTACTTACCATTTTCATTTTTCTTCTTTTTTTGGATGAGTCCATATTACTGTCTTCCTCTCCCAAACTTCTTGACCCTCTACTTTCTTGGCTACAGCTTTCTCCAGCACAGGCTTAGCTTCCTTTTGTCTAGGCTCTTTCACCATACTTTCCCATCTCTAGGATCTGAGTCACTGAGCCGATGGCAAGTAAAGATTCTTAAAACAAATGCTGATCCACTATGTGGCTTAGGCCCGAATTATCTGAAGGACCATTTTCTCCCCTATGAGCCTGAACATGCCTTGAGATCTTCTGAGGTGGCCCTTCTGTCTCTCCCACGACATTCATAGGTACATCTGGTGGGAACATGGGAGAGGGCCTTTTCAGTGGCTGCTCCCAGGCCCTGGACCTCTGCTCCTAGAGAGGTCAGACTGCCACTCCCCTTGCTGTCTCTCTGCAGGAGGGTGAACCCTTGTTTCTTCTCGCAAGCCTTTGAAGACTGACTGCTCAAGGAGTTTGCACCTTGCAGAATTGTGCTGGACTATCTATCTGTTGGCTTCTTTTAAATGGTTATGTTTTCAACTGGTTTAAATTTTAGTGACAGTTTAATTACATTTTAAATTTTTGTATGAGGTGAATTTTTAACTATGTTTGTTTTAGCTGTTGTAAGCCACCTCAAGTCCTGAACTGGATGAGGATGGCAAAGGAACAGCCCTTACAACTGGAGCCACTCAACCAATGTTCAGTTAAAGGAGCTTTTCTGACTGCCAGCCCTTGTATAAAAGACAAACAACTAAGATAATCATTGCTGAAGGCTTGTTGACATCAAAAACTCTTCAGTGTATTAACATATAGATATTAAGGCATTTAATTTATGGCACAGCTGAAATGTCATCTTTTTAAAGTTCTGATAGCTCTATTCACAGACTTTTTCTTCTCCCTTTTCCCTATTATATTTTCCCCACCCACAGGACAATTCTGTATAGAGATACATGAGGAATTTGACCTTTGCAAATTCCTATATGAAATTGCCTGGTCTGTATTTAGAACTAATATGCAGCTTGGAAACCGGCTATCCACTGGTGCACTGTCCATCCCAAACCAACCAGAATGGTCTCTGTTAATTGGGTGGACACAGGCAAAAGAGCATTGACAGAAGCAGCGTGTGCATGTACATTTTGCAGGGATCAGATACTATAAAGACAAGGCATCCACTAACATACAAAAGCCTCAGTTTGAATTACGTTGCCTGATGATAGGGTAACAGTTACAACTAGTACAACTACTAAATATTGTTATCGCAATACACTAAACTCATTCCCTGGCCGTATATCCTTTGTGACATCACAAACATCCCCAGCTGCAGATGAGACATCAACCTAGTTAAGTACTTTTCCATGCTAGTTGGATAGCTAGATCTGGCTTGCATGGCCAAACTCTAATTCCGTTAACAGTGACTGAGAAGAAAAAGGTCTAGATTGTCTATCTAGGTCAGAGCTTTCCAAACTGTGTGTCGTGACATGTTAGTGTGTTGCCTGCAGTGTGTAGATGTGTCACAAATGTACCATATGGAGGGACTGCCTCTTCCACTGCTGCAGCGGACCAGGCCCAGGTGAAGGGGCTGCCCCTGTTGCCATCACCACTCTGGGCTGAGGAAGACCCTGGGGAGAGTGGTGGCAGCAGGTCAGGTCCTGGTGGAGGGGCTGCATCTCCTGCCACTGCCACCACCGCTTCCCTGGGCCAAGAAAGACCCCGGAAAGGGTGGCGGTGGCAGGCCAGGCTTGAGTGGAGGGGCTGCCTCCATTTACTGAATTACTGTGTCATGGAATGATGCATGACTGAAAAGTGTGTCAACAACATGAAAAGTTTGGAAAGCTCTGATTTAGATCATTAAAATAACTTCTGGTATACCCTGGCTGTTCCAAGCATCTAAGCCTGTATTAGCTTTAAGTCCAATCCTGCAAGTGGCAAAAATGAAACATAACGATCACCAGCAAATTTTATTATAGACTAATACAGAATATTGCTATGGTAAGACAGAGTGAGAGAGCCAGCATGGTGTAGTTGTTTGAGCTTTGGATGATGACCCTGGACACGAAGATTCAGTTCCCTACTCAGCCCCAGAAACCCCATGATAGATTCACCTCAGGGTTGCCATAAGATGGAAACGACTTGAAGGCACACAACAACAACAAAGATAGGGTGAAATGGTATTATTCTATCACCATCTACCATGACTGCCAGGCATGACACAAGGAATAGGAAAAATCACAGGTGCAGCGTGACTCATAACAGTAAACAGGTGTGGGCATGAGCCATGCTGGGCATTTTGGCCATGTACAAACAGGCTTTGTTGCACAAACAGGCTTTGTTGCTCAGTTCTGCTCGCTAACTAAACAAGCTTGCAGGGCTATGAACAAACGAGGGCTATGAACTAAACGAGCTTGCAGGGCTATGAACAAATCCATGTTGCTGTCACCTGCTTAGCTGACAACTGATGACTGGGAAAGGAATGTCTGACCTGACTTCAGTGAAACCAGTGCACCTTCTTGGAAGGGATGATGCAATCAGGTACAGCAGAGACCAGTGTTTAACAACAGTCCTTAAACTAGCTGGGAGATTATGGGGGCTGTAGTTCAAAAAAGCACCACTTCCAAGCTCTGCTTAGGTCTCTGTGAAACTTCCCGTCACAGAATTTTATTTTAGACAGGGCACAGCAATTGGATCTGGTTTCATTTGCCAGCATGGTAGCAATGAGGATGTAAAGATGTATAATAGATTATTAAACATGTGGATTGGGACAGAGAAAGTGGGGGGAAATGCCTATGTGAATGCCTTACTTTCCAAGTCAGTTGAAAATCACCCTGTGATTTGGAAAGCCTGGTTCCAGTTAAGAACTTATCACTGGCATTTGATTTGACAGCCATCGTACCTTAGTGAAATCGTTGTCACTGGGAGACTTACTTCTTTGTCATGATCCCTGCCTGTTAAGTAGCAGAGCAAAGCCCTTTTCAGAAACTATTGCATTGTGCTGATATAAATAGTGAAATAGAGCATGTTTTTGAATCCCATGTGCTATGATAAACTTGTCAAGATGAACTCATCACAAAACCCTGTTAAAAGAAACACTACAGTAATTTAACCAAAGGAGACAAGTCTATAATTTAGATGAAGGAACAGAGAACCAAAACTTCAGGATACTTCTTTATGATTTGGCTAAATCACTGGTGTTTCCAGGTGCTCTCTAACAGAGGCCAAAATGGTATGTTGCATGGAGGTGAGCTGGGCCTCACTTGGCATGGAAATCTAAGAGACCGTGAACACATTACCAAAGATTGGAAGGATGCAAATCTGTACTGTATATATCCATCTGCACCAATAAATCCAAAGATAGCAATTGCTAAATCAGTCCCAAGGACAGGGGTGCAAAGTGAAGTAATATCTTATCAGGCAAACATTATGGAATTTAAGTGCAGGAACATGCAAGATTTCAAATTTCATAGAACTCTTCATCAGGAAGAATGCAGACTAAGTCAATATCAGCCTAGAAAAAGATGCCCAAGGTACAGCCACCATCATAGTTGGCACCAATTCCTAAATGTGACCATTTGTTTCTCTTGGACAAGTGGGAGAAGAAGCGTATTTAGGATCAGGCTCACCAGTCCAAACTGGGGAGGGGGTATGTGTGGGAAAGAGTTGACTCTCTTCCTAGATTATTCACCGTCAGCTTTAGCTGAGCCTGTCCAGTATTAATCCTCGGAAGTGATTTCGACGTCGCCGCCTGCAGCCCCTTGCCTGGCTTCTAATTAACTCCTTGCGCCTCTGGTTTTGTGTTTGGCAAGTACCCCACCTTGTTGGAACGCCCCTCTGCTCCCCCCCACCCTCCCCGGGGGCATTCCTCTCTCAACTGGCCAGCTCACCAAGGCAACGTGGCAAGCATCCCCCCTAATCCCCGGGCGCTTCAGCCCGTCACCTACTGGCTGTTAGGTGGCCCATGCCTGGGAGAGACAATTAGGGACAAAGCGCTGAGCCCCAGGGGTCTAACACAAACCTTCATGGGTAGGTTGTGTGGCATTTGGGGAGTTTAATGAATTGTCCATCATGTCTTTCAGCGCTGCTCGGCCAGGCTGGATTAATCTGAGAAGACCCAGTGGGGTAGAAGACACTAAGCCTGTATTTATTACTCTTCCATTGTAACTAATTGAGGTAATTATCTGTGACTCCAGCCCGGCGTGACAATGCGGCATTCACTCCGCCAAAGCTGCCATGCCGGGAGAGCTCAGCTTCCCCAGCCGTGCATGGGGAGACAGATCCCGTGGCATCATGGGAGAATGGGCTGCTTCCCACAAACCTGTGTGTTCATCCAGAAAAGGAACCAACAATGTTCAATGGTATTAATCAGTGGCTAGGCAGAAAGATGATAGATAGATTAGATAAGCACTTAGATTATATGCTCATTTGCCACCGTGATGGTGGACTGGGTGAATGTTTGGATACATGCTGGGATTAAAGATGATCATTTCTTCAAAGTATGCTGGCTTGGCTGCCATTTCATTCTGTCCATCTTTGAAAGTTCACAAAATCTTTTAGTCTCAGGTGCTTCTAGATGAGGCTGCCTTCCCTCATGCATGGAATTTTACAAGGCATCCAGATAACCTCATCTTCCACTTGTAACTGTTGTGTTTTCCCAATGTTCTTCATTTTCTGTTTTCTTAGTATAAAAAAATCTGTTAAAGAGTTAAGGATGGAATAATTCCACACAGTCTTTTGACTACTATTGCTGGGAGCCACCTGCATGCAAGCATGCTAGCGAGAAACCACCACCACCACTTGTTGATTGGTGAGAGAGAGCATCTACGTGAAGCAAGTCTAAATTGGATTCTTTTCAGCAGAACATCAGGCACAGGATCCTCTCAGGTATAGGTGCGAGCATGACCGCAACAATCCCTCATTCTTCCTCCCTGCTGGAGGACACAATGCCATGTATGCCACATGACTTGTCTTGGACCTAAAATAGACTCCTGCCTCAGTGTGGTAGAAGATGTTATCCCATCACCAATGTTAAAGTAAGATTCGACCACCAAACCAGTTAACTTCAGAACATGGCTTCACTTCAGTTCCAGGTATCAAAGTTCAAGTAGGACATTGGCAAGCTGAAACACACCCAGAGGAAGGTGACCAAGATGGTAAAAAATGTGGAATCTAGGGCCTATGAGGAACAGCGTAGGGATCTGGGTATGTTTAGCTTGGAGAAGAAAAGACTGAAAGGTAAAGACTGCATTTAAATATATGAAGGGATGTCATGTAGAAGATGGAACAAGTTTGTTTTCTTCTGCTCCAGAGACAGAGAAAACAAACTAATGGATTCAAATTAAGGAAGACCTTCCTGACAGTAAGAGCTGTGTGACAGTGGAATAGACTGCCTTGACAATTGTGGATTCTCCTTCTTTGGAGGGCTTTAAATAGCAGAGGGATGGCCAGTGCTTTGGTTGTGTATTCCTGCATAGCAGGAGGTTGGACAAGATGGCCGCTGCAGTCCTATGATTCTATATTCTATGATTCTCCAGCAGCTCAGAGTACCTCTAGTCCTCTTATAGCAAAGTCTTGCATGCTGTAGAGAGCTGATTCCAGATAATTACTCATAATTAGGTCATGTAATGCAGCAAAATAAAATATCATTATGTTATGATATTTTGTCCCCTTACAGAGGGAGAGAATTAGTTCTCTATACAATTGTACTTGGAAATACTGTGATCGAAATAAATTGTGCCAAAATAAAGTTTAAGGTCCAGGTTTTCAAATAGCAAACTAGGAGTGGAAAGAAGGACTGGCAAACAGGAACAACACAAAGATGGATATCAAAATTTCTCAAAAAAATCGAAGCTATTTAACAGTCAGATTTCATGATAGAATATTTTTGTGTCTGTTCAACAAACCCACATGGTCTAAGGCAGAATTTATTAGACATCTTGAACCAGGCTAGAACTGTACGTGCACCCCAGTGGATTTATTTCCTAGACAACAGGAAAACATTTTTCCTGAGACAATACAACAAACAGGTTTGACTACTTGGTTTCAGTATCTCTTCTTTAGAAAGGGACAACGAGACCTTCCTCTCTACTTTAAAGTAGGTAAAAGATAAGGATGAAAGGATGGACAAGGAGTGGAAAGCTATTGACAAAAAGATATTGTTGATTTTGTCTGTGCAAGAGCACTAATTCTTTTTCTAGCTTCTGCAAGGATCCACCCATGTGACACATTAAATGTCAGTTACACCATCAAATTCTGAGGCACCACATTTTTCTGATTGATATGTCAAGCTCTTCTGCCAAATATCAGTAGGGCAAGCACTCTTGACAGAAAGACTGAAGGTAAATAATCACTCCTTGCTTACAGCACCTCAATGTAATGGGCAAACTGTCAGTATTTTGCATTCTTTTACAAAGAAAGTATGTTGTGCCCTTCACACGTGACGATGATACTTTACCAAACAGAGGAACTCAGATAAGGCTGCCCTGGATGACTGGTCCTCAAATTCTGGTCCTCCAGATGTTTTGGACTTCAGATCCCAGAAGCCTCAGCCACCTTGGCTGATAAGTCAGGGATTCTGGGAGCTGAAGACGAAAACACCAGCAAACCAGAACTTGTGAACCATTGGTTTAGAAACTCTGAGAGGCACACGACGGATTGTCATGTCTCCTTTCAAGGATTTGATGCAGTGAACAGATGGCATCTGTTCTTGCCAATCTACACTGGTTGCTAACATACTGCCAGGCAAAATTCAAGGTGCTAGTGATCATGATTTATAAAGCCCTTACAGTGGTCTAGAGTAGCTGAAAGAATGTTTTTCTCTCATGAACTCACTTGAACCTGGAAGACAAACTGTTCAGGTCTCCTACACACATACATGATTTAGGATGAGTGAGAATATATAGACTATCCAGATATTGTTGGACTGAAATCTCTGTCCATCCTGGATAGCAAAGGCATAAATAATACTTATCCAAGCTGAAGTGCTACACTGTATTTTTCATTCCTGATTTAGGAAGCAGCCAGCATTTTCTGTGGTAGCCCTAGCCCTCCTCATTATAAAATTCTTTCCAAAAAGTCCATTCTGGGTTCTACTCTGTATTAATAAGTCATTCATTTTTCAATCTACTAATTTGGAGGGTGGCTGTTTAATAACTGCAAAAATATTTAAGTAATTTCAGGCTGATTTTCTGCAGTGGTCTTGTTCAGGTTTGATCTAAGTGCATTTTAAGCTGTTCTAATATTAATGTCAATATTTAGACCTTTGGGAAGCTCTGATGCATATCTGTCTGAAGGGACAGGATATAAATACAATAAATCAAGGATTTATCAAGGATCCTCCTCTGTACCCTATTTACAGTAGTGCTTCATCTAGCTACATAGTTCATACTTAAACCAGCGATGAAATTCTATCTCAGAGTGTAGTCCCACTTTTTGCCCCCATCTGTGTTTATCCCCCTCTGAATGCCTATCTATGGTCTATTCCTAGTGTTACTGCCCTGGCTAGTCCAAGCTTTGGGGATATTAAAAGATATCCTCTTGATATCACAATTCGGATGCACTTCTCTATTCCCCTCCATGTGCTTGCGAGGCCACCGGACAAGCACGTAAACAAGCTTGGCCGTTAATTGCCGTAATATTCCTGGACAATACAGGCAGGCCAGAAATAGCTGACTCACTGCTTTAGGAGACCTCCAGGCAAGTACTCTAATTAGGTATGCACGCAACTTACAAAAGAGCCTCTGCCCCACGCTGGCAGCTTGATGGGTAACCTATGCAATACCCAAGTACTCTGCGTTTGCATACTGGCTACTCTATTGAGAACTGCTACGATAACTCAATCATTCAGATTCTGACCTTTCGGAGGCTTTGTCTCCAACTCAAAATCTATTGTTGTTCCCCAAGTACGGCATAGCCTGCAGTCACCATTCTCCTTATAAAAACCCTTGATTCCGAGACCTTCCTCGGATCGCTCCCGTGTTTCATCCCGCCTTGCTGCCGCTTTGCTTGGCAAGCCTCCCCTCAGCTCCACGTGCTGAGCTACATCGCACCCCAGCTTCACTCTCTATTTTTCTGGGCTTCAGGACAGGTGAAGTATCACCCAAACCAGCAACTCCTCTAAAAATCCCTCTATACCACTCCAACCTTTATTTTCTTTAGTTATCTTGTATGAGTGTGTCGCATACACTGTTTTGCTTGTGTTTAATAAAACATCATTTATTGTTGCAACTTTTGTGTGCTCCTTGACTCGACCCGACCCCGTAGACATAGGGTTCAAGATCTCGCTAAGTTACCCTGCCTCTCGTAACACTAAGCAGTGCTCTGAGCTAATTTTCCCCACCTTTAGTTGACTGCATTTTGGTGTCCCTCCCAGGACCACCAGTACACAGGGTAACACTAGCACTTTGACAACTGACTTTATGTACGTGTGCATTTATTCAGTTATTTACAACATTTTCATGCTGCCTGATAACATATATTCTCTGAATACCTAATATTAAAATGTAAAAGCAGGAATATTAAGAGAAGTGAAAAATCAAAATAGAATAAAAACAAAGAATAAAACTACGTTAAGAATAAAATATCTAGAAAATGTTGAAAAAGAAAAAGAAAAAAAGGACCATACTGTAGGTGTCAGGTGAGCCTCTCTGTGGAGGACATTCTGTAACTGAGGTATAAATACTCTATAAAAACTGTGTGTGAATCACAAGACATTATTTTGGTGGAGTTCCCTGTGGTGTTAATCCAACAAACTGTCCATCGTTTTAAGTGCTTGAGTACATTCTTTAAAGGAGGAGCTGGGAATTCTGTTGCTCTCCAAATGTCATTGGACTGCAACTCACATCATTCCTCACAATTGACTATATGTTGGTTAGGGCTGCTGGGAGCTGCAATCCAACAATATCTGGAGGGCCATGGAATTGCCACCTCTGCTTTAAGGGATAGTCCAGAACACTTTGTATGTGAAGGAAGCCTCCATTATTCAAAGGGTAGAACTAATCATAATAGTAAGAAATCTGAATCTTCTGGTTGCCACCCACTCATCTAGTTCTATATACAGAACACACCTGAGAAATTTAAATTAATTCAGAATAACTAACATTATCACTAAAGACATCATTGTTACTTAATATCATTTTAAGTGTTTTTAGAACTGTGCTTAGATGGACTCTTGAAATCTTCTGTCCCATTTCCCTGCAGAGAAATGGTGCAGGAGTCAGGGGGCTGGAAGAATTTCTCCAAATTTTTCTAGTGGAAGAAGAAAATATTTTCTAGGGGCTGAGAGTCACTTCTAGGAAACCCAGTACCACAACTTCTTTCTTTTTCTTTATTCCTGAAGGTGTTGTTGTTGTTGTTGTTGTTGTTCTTATTTGCTGCCAGTGCAAGAGATAGCTGCAGCACCTGTATTAGCAGGCTGGCTACCATTTGGCATCATCTACCATGCCAGGGCACCTAAGCATAATATGGGGAAAAATAGCAGCCACCACATAAAAACAGTGGATAATATTTGGCGAATATTCTCCAGAGCTGCCTTCATCAACATTTCAAGTTTGCACAGGGGAAGAACAAGAAAAAAAAAATCACTGGTATTTTTTCAGAAAAAAAATTACCCCTATTATTCTGATTCCGATTTAGCTTAAATGTGACTTTCAGTCCTGAAACTGAGCCCCTGTCAAGGCAATGTGCAAATGTTCCAATTTATTCAACTAGAATCACTTACAGAGAAAGAATGGTGGGAAATTATATTTTTAAACCACACTCTAGCCACTTTGTATAAACAACAATGTGACTTGGGTCTGTTATGGGATAACTATTCTCTGTTAATTCTCTGTTCTCTGTGAAATTCTCTATTCCCTGTGAATTAGCTTGAATTTTTGCCCCAAGATTTTGCCAAATATCTAAATGATTGCTGTCCCATAATTAAATAAGCCATCATCATCATCATCATCATCTACTGCTGCTGCTGCTACTAGAAGCACTCTCCCATGCTGAGGTAATCAAAATTGCTGTTTCTCTACATCCCACAGTTTGCCTGAGTCCTGTTATTACTACTTTTGTAGGAGAGGAGGGTCACGTAAGATTCCTGTAACGCCTTGCCTTCCAACTGTCCTGATGTGGCAGGGACAATCATGACTAATTGATTAATTCTCTGTCATTCCATTTTTCAGCTGCTTTAACAATGTCCCAGTATCTGTCTCCTTCTCCCACTTCCATCCTTTACCCTTGGCTTTGCTGCAAACTAAGATCCAAGCACAAAATTCGTTTGCATTTATAACAGCACGTGGGAGAGGAGATGATGGGAGGGATTCTTGTCCTTCCCAGTAGGCTCAGGTAAAAGTAAACTGCTGCAGCCTCTCCTAGCCCTTGTCTTCTTCCTCATTGCTCACTTTTGACATCTTGACCACTTGTGTTGGTTAGCCACACATGTCCCAGTGGAGGGTATTTCTGGAACAGGTAGAAGATCAAGATGGGAGGCCTTTAACACCACCAGGTGTCCATGGCGGAAAGCTGCACCTGCTGCATTTCTGCCGGTCATTCTGCTATTAAAAATACAGAAACTCCGCCTCAAAAGACAGGCCTCCAAACAGCCCTGGTCGCCAGAATGAGGTTCTTGCATGGATTTGAGGGCCACTGTTTGCCTTCAAGAGTAACCATTCCCTCCAAGGCACTTTCAGCAGGCCTCCCCTGCTGCTGAGAAGGGGAACCAGCACTGTCAGGTAGCACATGTCTGGGTTGCTATGGTAACAGAGAAGGCCTGCTGGAGAGACTTCCTGTTCCCCCAGTGACCCAACCACAGACAGTAGAGCTGCCAACCCAAGAAGTTCTGAGGCGGAGGCCCTGGTTAGACGCAGCCGTCCCAACTGGCTACACACACACACACACACACACACACACACACACACACACCATTCTCCCATTAGATTTCCTCCCCAAGCTGCTCTACAGTGAGCAGGGAGGTCGAGGCTGAGCCCAGTGCCAAAGCCACGAGGATGACGGCAGAGCTTCCGAGGTGGGGGAGGCTCTGGGCAACCTGCCCACCCACCTCTATTCCAATTACTGGGTGGTCTGTGCTGTGCCAGGACCTGTGGCATTTGCGGCATGTGGGCAAGGAGTGTGAGGGAAGGCCACAGCGTTCAGTCCAGGGGGACTGACATGGCTCATTGGTGTGTTAGCATGTGTGCTTGAAACGCACATTCACAAGCATGCCTTTTCATCTAGCACAGGCATACGTAGACACACTGATGCACCACAGAGGCACTGCTCCCTCTTTTGTCTACACTCCCACACATGCGTTCTAATATGCTTCTGAGCCCCCTCCCTACACTCAACAAACATTTACAATTACTATCACAGTCATTAGGACGTCAAACCTCAGTGGCCTTAATTGGTTTATTAATGACAAAAACACAATCAGGAAACTTGTCGGCTCCTGGTCTCCTTGGCCATTTCCGCCCTACACTGTTACAGTGCTATTATTCCATTTTCAACCTCCTGTGGAATTCTGGGCTTTGTAGTTTAGTGAGTCCCAAGAGCTCTCTGGCTGAGGATTCTAAAGGCCCCTCCCTAAACTGCAAACCCCAGGATTCCATAGGATGTTGAAAGTGGAATAACAGCACTATAACAGTGTAGTGTGGAAATGGCCAAGAAAATGGGTGCATAGTGGAACTTGCATTTGAACATGAAACATATAATGGTTGCCTGAACAGGCATGCAAACGTTCATTCCAATATCTTAGTTTTCAAGGCAGATATTGTATTACATTTTTTGGCTTTTACATTCAATTGACAATGGGAACAGGGAACTAGACCTGGTTTGCCTTTGAAATATGCATGCTTCCTTGGGAGTAAGTTTTACAGAACCTGATAAACAGTGCTAGGATTGTACTACAGAAATTCTTTAATTTGTTGACCACCGTAATCGTCCCATTTGCTTTTTTTTATTGTTGTTGTTGTTGTGTGCCTTCTGTATGTATTTGTATATATGTGACTATATACATGAAAGTATAAACATATATTTTGCATGTTTATGAATATCCATATACACGAGTTTGCTTCTTACTGACATGTATATGGATATTCCTAAATATGCAAAATATACATTCATACTTTCATCCATATAGTCACATTTATACAAACACACACATTTTCATCCTGCTGCTGCAACCCATCCTACTGAAATCCAACACAAACATAGAGAGGTCATACATGGGCATCTGGCTTATAACCATTCATTCACTGCCCCTAGTTATTATGAACTCATAACTTTCCTGTTCTTTTCCATATCTCATATATAGTGCTGGAACAGAATTTTCTTCATGTCATCAGGAAAGTTAGATACTTCCCAGGAATATAACGATGCTAAATAGGGTTGTCAAAGGGAAAGATGGAAAGAGCTCCTGTACCTTTAATAGTTGTGTAGGAGAGAGAATTTCATCAGGGATTCCTTGTTACCTGGCGGTATGACAAGCAACATCTGCTGAAGTTCCCTCTCGTACACAACCATTAAACGTACAGAAGCTCTCTGCTGTTTTCAGCTTGGCATCTCTGCTTGTTGAGGTATTAGAGGTGGTTTTCTTCATGACCTACAGATATTTCCCAGTAGTGTGTGTGGTGGGGTGGAGACTATGTATCTGCCTTCTTCTTTTATTATCTTTGCCCTACAGATTCTTTGAAAAAAGAAGAAAAGAAGAAATGTCCTTCCACTGTGTTAAAGCAATGTATGAGGACAGTTCCAGGATTCAGCAAGAACAAGAAATAAAGCTCTATTCTTATGCATGTTTACATAGAAGTAATTCTTTCTGAGTCCTGTTATTGTTGTTGTTGTGTGCCTTCAAGTCGTTTCCAAGACATGGCAACCCTAAAGCAAGCTTATTATGGGATTTTCTTGGTGATATTTGTTTGGGAGGGGGTTGCCATTGCCCTTCTCTGAGGCTGAGAGAGTGTGATTGGCCCAAGTCACCCAATGGATTTCCATGGGCAGGTAGGGATTCAGACTCTGGTTTCCTAGATTCCTAGTCCAACACCCAGATCACTACACTGCACCAGCTCCCTTGTTCAGTAGTTCCCCGCAATAAGAACTCTAGACTATGAGTGACCTGAGGCTGCATTTTGAGGGGAGGGCATTTATGGCAGTCCATGTAACTATCAGAGGACCTTCAGGGCATAAAAGTGGTCCTCCAACCCATTTCAATTACTTATGCCCAAACTGGAGCCTCTGAGGGCCAGTGATGCATGCCTTGAGGCATATCAGTAAGAGCCATTACAGTCTGAAAGGGTAAAAAAAATAACTGAAGGGGTGAAGGAACAGGGATCTTCACTATATGTTGCAATGTGTGTACAATGTTTGTCTTCTTGCCAGAAAACCTCACTGACTACACTTGCATCAAGCAAGTGGGTCTCTTGGAAGAGAAGGTCAACACATTGCAGTTGTGTGATGAGACTCTTCAACATACCAGAAAACATAAGGACTTCCGGGATAGAACAGAGAATTGATCCTATAGAACCAACAGGAAGAAACTGCCAGTGAAAACAAAGAGGCCTGTAACCCTGAAGGACAGTCACCACCAGGAACAAACCCTGCATAAGGGATCTGGAACTGCTCCAACCAACCAATCAGTTCCTACTAGAGAGGGGACGAATCCACAATTTTCCAGATCCGAATGCCTGGAAGATTCTGCGAATCCACGACTCTCATGAATCTCAAATCTTCAAATCCTTTTTTACAAAAGGGGTTAAAAAGCAAGGGAAACAAAGCACTTCTACTGAAAAGTGTTTTGAAGCAGAATTTGACATCTTTGTTTAATGAAAAACAAATGAAATAATGGTTTTCACTTTCAGCAAAATATACCCATATACTTCTTATTAATAATTACATGTAATTTGGAAGTCACTCCAGATGTTGGAGGATGCTCAAGATGATGTCATCTCCTGGATTGACTATTACAAAAAAAGGGGGGGGGCAAGGATAATCTTGGGAAAGAGACACTCTCTCAGCCTCAGCAAAAGCCTAGGCAAAGGCAAACCTCTCTCTGAAGAAATCTGGCCAGGACAATTTCATAGTTTTGCCCCAGGATCTCACCAGATTGGAAATGACATGAAGGCCCTTTCTACACAAGCAGGAAAATGTGGATTATTAATCCCACATTTTCCTGCCTGTGTAAACAGGACCACATCCTACAGTACAGAGATAATCCAGGTCAAAACTGGATTTTCTTTGCATAGCTCCTTATGGCATCCTGAGGTTTGTAGTTTGATGATGCGCTAGCACACTTTGGCACACCTTGTCCAACTACAAACCCCAGAATTGTGTATGAAAGAGCTTTGCAAGGGAGCCATGCAAAGGAATCTTCTTCAGCTGTCCTTGAACTCTCAAGAACACTGTACTTTCCAGTCAAGTCTCAAGTCTTGCAAAAAGGAAGGCACTTTTAAAAAACAAAAACACCATCCTCTAGCTCAGTCTCAATTCTCTACCCTGATGTCCAGTCTCAAGTCCTAAAACAAGGAAGGCACTTAACAAAAACAAACCAACACCAGCCTCTAGTCCAGTCCCAATCCCTGCCCTGCAGTCTCAAGTCAAAAGAATAGGAAGAAGAGAATAATTACCTTGCAGAGGGAGGCAACCACAGGGGCAGGCAGCAGGAGCGAGCTTGATCTGGGGCTCTCGTGCCAGCTCAGGCCTCCGAGCATTCAGGAAAGCGGCTCTCACTGCCCCTGCACACCCGTTTGAGCCTGATCCGGGGCACTCATGCCAGCTCAGGCCTCCGGGCATGCAGGGATTGGAAAGATTCTATTTGACTGTTTTGGCCCAGGGATTCGGATCCCCGAATCCCAATCCTTCCCAAGGGTTTGAGGATTCACAGATTCGGTTGGCCCATCCCTACTTCCTACATCTTCCTGAGGATAATAGTGGTGAGTAAGTGCAAACAGGAGACCAGCAACAAGAGGCACTGCATGCTATGGAAGGTGCCAACCTAACTACTAACTGCAGCAAGAAGAAAAGAAAGGTACTGCTGGTAAGGAATTAATTGCTCAGGGGTATAGGTGGAACTGTGTGCCAGCCAGCCAGACAAGATGAATTGGGAAGTGTGCTGTCTCTCCGGTGCAGGTATACAGGATGTTACTGAAAAGTTGTAGAAGCTCATCAAGAACACGGAGCAGTACCCCTTTCGACTGATTCATTTGGGCATCAGCAAAACTGCAAAGAATACCTTTGAATGGAAAACATTGGACTTTGAAGCATTGGGCAGGGAGGTGATGATTTTAAAGTCACAGGCGGTATTCTTGCCAATTCTACCAGTGAAAGATAGAGCACCTCACAGGAACAAGAAGATACTGTAGGAGAATAAATGGCTATGTAGGTGGCATTGTCAGGAGAGGTTTGACTTCTGGGATTTTCATCTTTACTTCTTGGCCAAAGAAATACTAGCTGCAGATGGGCTACACCTCAAGAAGACCAGGAAGAATGTCTTTGGCAAAAGCGTGGCAAATCTGGTAACTTAAACATCAGGCCAACAGCAAGCTCTAAACACAAGGATGTGAATTCTAGACAAGAAGCTGAGGCAGAGAATGAGAGTTACAGTAAAACTTTCAATAGAATAAAAATTTGAACAAACAATGCCTTAGATGTCTATGCACCAATACACAGAGTTTGAGGAAAAAACAAAAAGAGCTTGAAGTCCTAGTGCAGGAAGGTAAATATGATTTTATAGACAACTCCCGTGATTGGAACATAACAATTAAGGGATATAATCTGTTAAAAAAAAATAGATGGGGAAGAAAAGGGGGGGGTAGTATTACATGTCAAAGACAAATTCACTTATACAGAAATCCACACGTGATCAAACTGGACCAGTGGAGAGCATTTGGGCAAAGATAAATGGAGAAAGAAATAAAACAAACATTGTGGTGAGTGTTCACTATAGGCCACCAAACCAAGATGAGGTGGTGGATGATTGTATCTGAAACAAATCTCAGAAATCTCCAAGATGCAAGAACTTTTAGTTATGGGGGACTTCGGTTATCCTGATATCTGCTGCGAGACTAGTTCTGCTAAACATAGGCTCTGCAAAAAAATTCCTGATGTGCCTTGCGAATGATTTCCTCTTTCAAAAGGTGGAGGAAGGAACAAGGGGAACAGCAATCCTAGACTTCATCCTAATCAATAGGGAGGATTTGGTCACTGGAAGCAAAGCAGTTGGTACTTTGGGGAAAATGAACATGTAATATTAAAATTCATGGTTGTGGGACAGGCCAAAGAAGAGTATAGCCAAGCATGAACCATGAATTTCAGAAAATAAGATTTAATCAACCTCAGGGAAATAGTGGGCAGAATCTCATGATCATAAATGCTGAAAGAAAAAGATACCCAGCATTGGTGGAATTTCATGAAGGAGGAACTGCTAAAAGCACAATCACAAACACTATAAAAAAATGGGAAATATCTGAAAAAGCCAATGTGGCTGCCAAGTTAACTTGAGGATGAAGTGAAAACTAAAGACAGCATGTATAAAGAGTGGGAAAAGGATGAGTCCATACACAGATGGGTAGCCCAAGCTTGCAGGAATAGTATAAGGAAAACCAAAGTTCAAAATTAGCTGAAACTGGCTAGGCAAGCAAGGAGCGTCAGAAAGGCAGTTTATATTTGAAGCACGAGAGTGTTGAAGGAAATGGTGGGACCACTGCTCAGCAAGGATGGTAAAATGCTAACAGATCACAGTGAAAAGGCAGAGCTGTTCAATATCTATTTTGCTTCAGCTTTTCCCCCCAAAAAGAAGACTCTGTGCTTCCATGCATCAGCAGAGACCTTGGTAAGGACTCAGGGTTACAAATCAAGATTGAGGAGTGAGTCAGGAATCTCCCAGTCAACCTAAATGAATTCAAATCTGCAAGGCCAGAAGGATTGCATCCCACAGTGTTGGAGGAACTTGCTGAACTTGCAGAACAACCTACCATCATTTTTGAGGACTAGAGACAAGCAAACATTTTCCCTCTCTTCATGAAAGGCAAAAAAGAAGATTAAAGAAACTACCAGCCAGTCAGCCTGACCTCAATAGCGGAAAAATATTAGAACAGATTAAACAGGAGTCCATCTGCAAGTATTTTGATGACAATGGTGTGATCAATAGGAGCCAGCATGGGTTTGTCAAGATCAAATCCTGCCAAACTAACCTTATGTATTTTTTTAATTGGATCACTAGTTTAATCGGGTCACTAGGTTTTAATCGGGTCACTAGTTTCCACAGGAAATGCTGTGGATGTCATTTATCTGGATTTCAGCATAGAATTTGATAAGGTCCCCCATGATATTTTGATTACCAAAGTGACTAAATATGGAATAGATGGAAATACCATCAGATGGATCCATGATTGGTTGGAAAATGGTGTTCAAAGAGTTATCATCAGTGGCTGTGTTTCAGATTGGAAGGAGATCTCAAGCAGAGTGTGGCAGGGTTCAGTCCTACAGTTGACACTCCTCAATATTTTTATCAATGATTTAGATGATGGGGTAAAGGGAATCCTTATCAAATTTGTAGATGATACAAAAGTGGGAGAGGTAACTAACACATTGGAGGATAGGAACAGAATTCATGAGGATCTTGTTAAACTAGAAAACTGGGCTGAAAATAATAAAATTAAATTTAACAGAGACAAATACAAACTTGTCATTCAGGCCGCATAACCCAAATGTACTTGTATAGAATTGGGAATCAGCACTATATGCAAAAATTGAACATGAGCCAGCAGTGTGATGCTACCACAAAGAAGGCAAATGCTATCTCCACCTGCATTAATAGAAGGATAGTTCCTAAGTTGAGAGAAGTAATCACTCTGTATTCTGCACTGGTCAGGCCTCATCTGAAGTACTGTGCTCAGTTCTATGCACCTCATTTTAAGAAGGACATATACGAGTTGGAGCAAGATCAGAGAAGGGCAATGAGGATGATAAGAAGTATGGAGAACAAAACATATGAGGAGAGGTTGAAGGTGCTGGGCATGTTCAAGAAAAGATTGAGGGGTGACATGATCACACTCTAAACACCTCAAGGGCTGCCACAAACAGGAGGATACAGGCTTGTTCTCTTATGCCTCAGCGAATATAATTAGGTCTAATGGCTTTAAGCTACAGGAGGGTAGGTTTCAATTGAATATTAGAAGGAGCTTCTTGACAGTAAGAGCAGTTCAGCAATGGAACCAATTACCTGAAGAGGAGGTGGAGTTTCTTTCTCTGGATGTCTTCAAAAGAAGCTAGACAGCTACCTGCTGGAGATGCTCTAGCTGGAGATCCTTCCAGCTCTTTGACTGAATGAATCCCAGGTCCTTTCCGCACCAGGCAGTTAAAACTGGCCAAGGCGTCCTGGCACAGAGGTCATCTGCACCTTGGATCGGACTAGGTGCGGACTATTTAACTTAGTTCTGCACCTCAGTCCGATCCAACCCGCCCCCAAGTGGTGCTCCTCCACACTAAGTAAAGACCGGAAAAATCAGATCTTTACATTTTCTGGAACGCACCATTGCATTCCTACTTACCTGTGCAGATGCGCAGGCTCGCACCAATGCGAGCCTGTGATCAGTGGAGGGCGGGCTGTGGGCGTGGCCAGCGTCAGCGGTTGGTCCATTCCCACGAAGACACCAGAAACCGCCGTTTTGAGCCGGAGCAGTGCGGATCTACAGACCTCGCACCGCTCTGATTCGCCCTGCACTAGTGGAGGAGCCCTGTGGAAGGGCTCAAGGGAAAGTCTGTGTTACTTCGGACCCAAGAAGAGCTGGTAAGTAATGGCACGGAGCGATTCGCTCGCCTCGTGTGGAAAGGTAATAGCTTAGGAGTGGCTTGAGATGGGTTAAAAAAACATATTTTAGGGAAGGCAGAGTAGTTCTGATCAGGCAATACTGGATCATTCTTGTGGATAACAAAGCAGGTAAAACGCTGTGCAAAGCTACATGAACGGAGCAGACATTAATTTATTCTAATCAAAGGGTAAATGGGCTCCCGCCCTGGATTTGCCCTCATCAGTGATGCCTCTTCAGGCTCAGAAAGCAGACCCTGATCAGGTGGTGGACAGAGTGTGACATTCAAAGGCAAACACTGGCCATTTCTGCACTAGACTGTTATAGTGTTATTTATCCCACTTTCAACATCCTATGGAATCCTGAGGTTTGCAGTTTCGGGAGGGGTCTCTGGCCCCTCCCGAAACTGCAAACCCCAGGACTCCATAGGATGTTGAAAGTGGGATAATAGTGCTGTAACAGTCTAGTGTGGAAATGGCCTATGTCCTATTTGAACTAAATTTAAAGATTGCTTTTATGCATGACAAAGCTACAAAATAAGGGTGTGGAGGTTGTGATTTAGAGACCTGAACCGGTGTATATTTCTTCAAAGGGTTTTGGGGTGGGGGGACTGCAACATCCAGACTCAGGCAGCTTTGCTGACTAGACCAGTATGCTCCGTCACCAAGCTATAGACCTCCTTGTAGCTTGCCATCAGTTTACAGTTTGCTGGAGATGTGGTCAGAGGAAGCAAGCAGGTTGTTCTTGTTATGTATCTTCAAGTCATTTCTGGCTTACGGTGACTCTCAGGCGAACCTATCACAGGGCAAGATTTGTTCAGAGGGCGTTTGCCTTCTTCCGAGCCTTCCTCTGAGGCTGAGAGAGTGTGACTTACCCAAAGTCACCCAGTGAGTTTCTATGGTGGAACAGGGATCCAAATCCTGCTCTCCAGCACAGACCAGCCAAACAGACTGGCAAGCAAGACCTGCCCTAATTGCTGGAGACAGCAAGAAATAGATTTTCCAGGTTAGGACTATCCCAGCCCCTGAGGTTTTAGTGCCAAAATAGGAGACCTAGGGATGACCTGTTGTGATGTCACAGGAGGTAGGCCCTGTTGTTGTTGCTGCTGCTGCTGTACTTGTGTACATTCAAGATTTTTCTGACTTATGGCAATCCCAAGGTTACCTTATCACAGGGTTTTCTGGGGCTGAGAGTGTGTGATGCACCCAAAGTTACCTAAGTGGGTTTCAATGGCGGAGCAGGGAATCGAATTCTGGTCTCCAGAGTCACAGTCCAATGCTCAAACCACTGTACCATGCTGGGTCTCCCTGACGATGTTACAAGGGTACTGTTATAAGGGACAGCCCCTGGTAATATCATTTAGCATGAGATATTATCAACTGCAGTTGCACAGAATATGCCACTCCTACAAAAAAAAAAACCCCGCAAACCTAAGAAATGAGGAAAACACACACACACACACACACACACACACACACACAACCTTTCAAGACAGCTCTTATACCTTGAGATTCCTTTCCCTTGCTCTGACATCCAGAGGAGAGGGGACAGGCCCAGATATCTGGAAGCTCTAGCAAGAACACAGATAAGAAGGCTGCTTCCATGTCCTGTCTAGCTTTCCAAATCTATCCCTCATGAGTCAGGCTGACCATAAGTGGACTCATTTCTTCCTACCTGAGGCCGTCCATGTAGCATCGAAGTAAGTAACTGAGATGCAATAACATTTGCGGATTACAAGGGGCATTATCCCTGCCTACACACACATACACACAGACTATTGCATGCGGTCTCCTCTTCATGACTGGAACTCTCAGCCATTCAGGGAGGAAGGATGATTGATGAGAACTTAGAAGCCAGCTGGCCACCATCACAGATTGGAAACAGATTGGAAGCCTTGTGTCTCAGAAAGGAGAAAGGGTTGGTGAGTCCTTTGCTCTGACTCAGCCACTCGCACGGACACTTGTCCCCAGTATGCAGCCAACAGTGGTTTCACATCTGGATGCCCCCAACTGTCTCGCCACAGAACTGACATCTCATCGCAAGGCCTCATCCCCTGGTGGGACCGAGATCTGAACTGTTTGTTTTCAGTAGTGAAGAGACAGCCAAGCTGGAACATGACTGTCTCCGTGTGTGTGTGTGTGTGTGTGTGTAAGCCAGAACAAGCTGAACACAGACACCACACCCCCTTTGGCACTCCAGGGGGCACTATGCAGCGCAGAGTGGAGTGTTTCCTCTCCCAGACCATTTCCGCACTAGCCTGTTATAGCGCGATGATTCCACTTTCAACATCCTCTGGAATCCTGGGGTTTGCAGTTTCGGGAGGGGCCAGCTGGCCCCTCCCGAAATTGCAAGCCCCAGGATTCCAGAGGATGTTGAAAGTGGAATCATCGCGCTATGGCCGGCCCCTCCCGAAACTGCAAACCCCAGGATTCCAGAGGATGTTGAAAGTAGAATCATCGCGCTATAACAGGCTAGTGCGGAAATGGCCCCAGGCCATTCATGGGGAGTAAAAGCTGGGAGGCTGGCTGTGAGCAGAAGGAGTGAGGGGGCTTCTGCAAGAAGAATGCCATTCCCCCCACTGCAGTAGGAAGCTGCAGAGGCCCCTGGGTGACGTATCTGCTGTGGGCTCCCCAGACGAGAGGCCCCCGTGGTAATTTTGGGCTGTGGTTGAGCTAGGATCTGTCCTAATTGCAGGGTTGGAACAGCAAGCAGGAGGCTCTGGTGTCACCAAACGTCCGAGACCTGGGCAGCGGGCCAGGCCCACCTGTGGTCACACTCCCCACCCCCAGAAAATATCACTGAATGCACTGGAAAGGCAGGAGGAAAAGGAAGAGGCGTAAAGCAGGGGCATCTCTGAACACACAAAGAAGGTCACCCTTTAAAAAATGACTACATCCAGATGTATAACCTTTCCTTCGCCCCACCTATACAGCTCAGACAGGCCAGGAATACCTCCGTACTTTTGAAGAAGGTCATTTAATCCCATTTTACAGGAGAATGCCTGTAAAAGAGCTGTAATCTGCATCTGGATCCATGCTAAAATAATAACAAAAAAAAGAATTGTAAATGTTCTGTGTTCTGAGAGGCGCCACAGAAACTGTTGTTTTGAACCAAATGTTGAGCCATTAGAGCATAGTTCTGAACAAGAGTGGCCTGCAGATACTGAGCTGGATCCAGATTAACAGTGCAATCCTATATACATAACTCAGAATACTCAGAAACAGATCATACTGCCTTTAAGAGTCTTAAAAAAGTGTTAATAGGATTTCAGCCTAAAATGTTCCTATGTAGCAGCAGTTGAACCCAAAGTGAGTTGTTGGTCATGACGACTGAACTGGAATGAAGCATGGGTAACTTTATCCATATCCAATGTGTTTAATATACCTGTTTACACGCTTCTTTCTATTGTCTCCCACATACATATAACTCAAATTTGAATCCAGTTTATATATATATATTTTTCTGCATTTCATTCAGTAAAGCTGTCTTTATGACCCACAACAATGCCCCCACCATTTTTCAGTCCTTTTCTCCTCTATGAGACCTTACTTTGTGGTAGAGCCCTTACTTTGAACCTACTTTCTAGGTTCAGCCTCCTGCACCTCCAGGGTTTTGAGAGGTGGTGTTTGTTGGTCTTAAGTTGCAGGTGACTTCTGCCACGCAACCCAGAGAACCTCGTAACAGTCAGAAGAGGACACACAGGATTAGATAAGAAAACAGTATGAATTAGTATAAGGCAACCATCCCAATTTCTTTCCTTGCTTACAATTCTTAGAAAGTTTGTACGCTTTACTTCTCCATTGCTAAAACATAAAAATGTTTCTTAAAGTGTTGTTAATTTTTCATCACATCTGAGAGCCAATTAAATGGCCAAATTTCCATCTATACTACTGGTTCCCAGCCTTGAATCCCCAGATGTGTGTGTGTCTGTGTATCTGTGCCATCAAGTCACCTGTTGATTTATGACAACCCCAATAACTTCATAGTGTTACCCTGATTTCTGGGGTCCCGTGGGGGACACCTCAATGTGCTCCAATCAATGGGGAATGAGAACTAGCCAGAGCACAAGCAACAGCAATACAAGAGGCAGGGCAGCCTAGCAAGATCTTTAAACCCAATTTTTACGGGGTCACGCCAAGCCAAAAACCAAGCAGAATTGTCTAATAAATTGATTTTATTTAAAAAAAAAAAGTCCTTGCACACGTTTGCACTTATGCACTCACTCACATAGAACCTAGCGAGAAATAAAAGAGAGGAAATTTGATAGGGGATTTTGGAGGGTTATTGTTGGGGTATACTACACCTGGTCTTGAAGTCTGGAGTCGGAGACAGCAGCGGAGCGAGAGAAGAGACTCAGCACGTGGAGGGCTGAGGGGATAGCCAGACAGAGTGACGTGGAGCTGAGAGCGATCCAGCGTGATCCAAAAAGCTGCTCAAAAACTGGGTCTTTTATAGGGGAAAATGTACCTGGAGGGCTAATCCTTTCTTGGGGAGAACAATAGGTTGAGGAGCCAAAACAAAGCTCCCAAAATGTGCATGATTGGGAGAACAAAGCTCCAAAATGTCAAAGTTCCTTGCCTGATTGTTTTTGCCGGGGTTGCCAAAAGCTGCGGCTATATGCAAATTGCCCGTGCTTGACAGGCTGTTTGTCAGGATCACTAATCCTGTCAAGCTGGCTTCTCGGGGCAGAGGACCCTTTGTATATTTTAATGTGTGCATGTCTGGAGGGCTCCTGGGGCTATGTGACAGATTGTTTACTGGCCTGACCGGGTTTTTCCTGATTTCGGCTGTTCGACCATGCCTGCCTGCATGCTCGTCCGGGGGACCCTCTCAGGCACACTGAGATATATTTTTAGTATTGGATATTAATAAATTGTAGATGCCGGGAAAGGGCTAACTACAGCAGTAACAATAGGCTTTTCGTAGGGAAAGGATACTCAGAAGTTATTGGACAAGGATTTCCAGTTACTGGCTGGAGCTTCTACGAATTTACCTCTGACAACAAATGCGGAGCTGTCTCAGGGCACTGAACTGTATGCTGTCCAGAGTGAGACAAGATGCCCTGAATCATGTTAATTCCAAGTAGTTTGTTGTTGCTGTGTGTCTTCAAGTCATTTCCTACTTGTGGCAACCCTAAGGTAAACCAAGCTTTGTTCAGAGAGGATTTGCAAAGCTGAGTGAGTATGACTTCCCCATAAGTCATCTACCAGGTCTCCATTGCTGAACAGGGATTTGAACCTTGGTCTCCCAAAGTCCTAGTCCAACACTCAAATCACTATGGCCATTTCTGCACTAGACTGTTACAGCGCTATAATAGTCTAGTGCGGAAACGGCCTATATCATGCTAGCTGTCTTCAGTTAGAGTAGACCCACTGAATCATAGTAGATCTACTGAAACATAGGTAAATCCCTTTGATCTAGTAGAGTGACAAATCCCACTCAATTAGAGTTTAGTCTACTCTAGTTTGAATGAATAAAAAGATTCAAGTCAAGATAGTACTATGAGAGCTTGCAGAAGAGTCACAGGGGGGAAAAAACATGGTTAGAGTACACTTTGTTGTATGGAACAGATAAGCTCTAAATTTACTTTTTACCCAGATCACTAGCTTTGCCAACTCTCACGGTGTAATTTTTTTACACATGCCCAATAGAGGACATTCTGAGCACCTTGTTCACACACCATCTGTTGTGTTGCAGGACTTCAGAGAAGATGAATGGAAGCTGAGAATACTTCTGTTCATTTTGAAATATACAAGGAACATCCATGAACATCATATATGGTACAATGTGTTCTCTTGCTCATTCTCCTCTACTCTCAAAATTTTCAAGGGAGAATCCCACTTCAAGATATCTTGATAAGAGAGAGTTCTGGGACTATGATTTTTTAAAAAAGAAATCTAACTATTTCTATATTGACCCTGGAGAAGCAAACAGGAACCTAGATGACAGGGCTTGTCTATAAATTGGTGTTGATTCTCCCACAACATACTGTTGAAGACTCAACACTCTTTCTTGCCATTCAGCTGCATAAGTCAGACTAATTTCTCTCTCACTGGCTTCATTCAAATTGGTGTTTTTAGCCCTCAACCCAATAGATGGGAGTATGTTCAGACAGCATGGTACAGCGATTCGAATGCTGGACTGCAACTTTGGAGACCAAGCTTTGGTTCCCTGCTCAGCCATGGAAACCCACTGGGTGACCTTGGGTGCATCACATACTCTCAGCCCCAGAAAACCCTGCGATAGGTTTGCCTTAGTGTTGCCATAAGTTGGAACCAATTTGAACGCACACAACAACAACAGCAACAATGTTCAGACAGGATAACTGGCCATTAGCCATCATGCATTTGATTAGCAAACACATGCTCCATATTCAAAGGCTGCTTACAACAGCATATTAACATTTACTCTAAGAGTAGTCCCATGGCTCTCTAGATGTTGCTAGACACCAAGTACCATAATCGGTTACCACTGACCATGTCAACTTTGGCTTATAGGAGTTGGGAGTCCAACAACACCTGGTTCCTCAGCGCAGAGAGGAAAGAGGAGTGTGAAGATAAGCTACCAGGAGCGGCTTCATCTCTCTCACACTCAGCTCATGTGGTGACGTCAGTCTAGGTAGTCCCTTTTGCTCCACTGCCTGAGTGTCAGGAGACATGTGGTAACAGTATTTATGACTTTTGCAGAGCAGTGTTCATGGACATTTCTTTGGTGGCATCACTGCAAATCTTCCTGACCTCAAATGAACTGTGTCTACTTTGGGGAACCACAGTTTGAGAAGGATATTGCCAAACTGGAATGTGTCCAGAGGAGGGAGACCAAAATGACCAAACGTCTGGAAACCAAGTCTTATGAGAAATGACTTAGGGAGCTAGGTATGTTTAGCTTGGAGAAGAGAAGACTAAGACCATTTCTGCATTACACTGTTATGGTGCTATTATTCTACTTTCAACATCCTGTGGAATTCTGGGGTTTGTAGTTTACTGAGGCCAAAGAGCTCTCTGGCTGAGAATTCTAAAGGCCCCTCCCTGAACTGCAAACCCCAGGATTCTATAGGATGCTGAAGCTCAATAATAGCACTATCATAGTGTAGTGCTGAAATGGCCTAAGAGTTAACATAATAGTTTTCTTTTATTTGAATGGATGTCATACAGAAAACAGAGCCAGATTGTTTTCTGCTGCTCCAGAGACTAGAACACAGGATTCAATTTTATTTGTATTTTTTAAAAGAGAGGTACTACCTGAACACTGAGGAGAACATTATTACTGTAAGAGCTGTTTGACTGTGGAACAGACTGCCTGCAAGGATGATGGACCTCTCTTTCTTTGCAAGTCTTTAGACTGAGGTTGGATGGGCATCTTTCTGGAGTGCTTTAGTTGTAGATTTCTGCTTGGCAGGGGGTTGGACTAGATTATCTTTATGTTACCTTCCAACTTCAAGTTTCTGTGATTCTATGACAAGCCTGATATAGAATCATAGAATCATTGATTTGTAAGAGACCACAATGGCCATAGAGTCCAATCCCCTGCCATGCAGGAACACACACTCAAAGCACCCCCAGCAAATGGCCATCCAGACTCTGTGTAAAAACCTCCAAAGTAGGTGACACCACCACACTCCAAGGCAGCATATTCCACTGCAGCACAGCCCTGTCCATCAGAAAGTTCTTTCTGAGGTTTAGGCGAAATCTCTTTTCCTGTAGTTTGAATCCACTGCTCTGTGTCCTGGTCTCTGGAGCAACAGAAAACAAGCTTGTTCCATCTTCAACATGACATCCTTTCAAATATTTAAACATGGCTGTCATCCCACCTCTTAACCTTCTCTCCTCCAGGCTAAACATACCAAGCTCCCTAAGCCAGTCCTCTTAGGGCTTGGTTTCCAGGCCTTTTACCATTTTGGTTGCTCTCCTCTGGACTTGTTCCAGCTTGTCAAAGTCCTTCTTGAACTGTGGTGGCCAGAACTGGAAACAGTATTCCAGGTGAGGTCTAACCAAAGCAGAATAGAGCAGTATTAATACTTACCTTAATCTCGGCACTATACTCCCATTGATGAAGCCCAGGATCATATTGTCTTTTTTAGCTGCCATATCACACTGCTGACTCATACACGTGGTCCACTAAGACTCCTAGATCCCTTTTGTACATACTGTTTTCAAGCCAGGTGTCTCCCATCTTTTTATCTGTGCATTTCATTAATCCTAAGTGTAGTACCCTACATTTCTCCCTGTTGAAATTCATTTTGTTAGTTTTGGCCCATCTCTCTAATCTGTCAAGGTTATTTTGAATTCTGATCCTGTCCTCTGGGGTATTAGCTATCCCTCCCAATTTGGTGTCATCTGCAGATTTGATGAGCATGCCCTCTATTTCATCATCCAAGTCATTGATGAAGATGTTGAATAGCACTGGGCCCCGGACAGAACCCTGTGGCACCCCACTAGTCACTTCTTTCCAAGATTCTGTGATTCTATGACAATTCTAATATACAGTACACAGTTCTGTGCATGCCCTTCTATACCACCATAAAGTTATATAAGTGAATGCCAAGCCCTTCAGGAGTCATTCACAAAACATGTATAACCACAAACCATCAACCATATTTGGGATGTGAAATTCAGACTGCAAAACAAAGAATGATGAAGCATCCCAGGGCTGTTTTGGTGGCCCTGAGGCCAGAAAAAAAATGGTCCACAATGCCCAAATATGATCTCTAGGTGGTGCAGAGAGTATTTCCAGGTCATTTCAAGTTGCTTTGGATCCCCCAGGATCCAAAACAAAATTTTGCAAAAGAATATTGTTGTCTCAAAATGTCCCAAAATGTCTTCTAAGGGCCCAGGGCCTCAAAGGCTTCCAGGGCCTCTAGATTTATTAAAAATGTGTGTGTGTGTGTGTGTGTGTGTGTGTGTGTGTGTTTTCAGGTCTCTTGGAGGGCTAATGCACCCACCTAGTCTTCCAAAGTTGTCCATCCCTGTTTTATAGACTGCTGTGGTGCAAGAAGGTGCTGCAGTAGGACAAGGATCCTTCCCCAATGTTTCATTAGATGCGATGTTCTAGCATAAGAAAGAAAACCAGCAAACTGGACCAGCTGGCCAGGGATATTCCATTTCTAGAATCTCTTACCAGTTCAGTTGCACTTTCCTCCCATACTTCCTTCACCAAATCTTGCAAACATCTCACCTTTGCCTGTAGCATGTTTGTGACTAGAAGCTGCAGTGGCAAAGGGAGTGCATGGCAATTGTGTGCATTATATCTCCTGCATCCCTGTCATTTGGGCAAAGGCCGCCTCTGTCCAACAGCATCAACCACGCCTGAAAGTTAGGAGTATCCATCCAGGAACCCTTAGGCACACAGCCTGTTTCCCTACAACAAAGAAGCAACCCAAAGCAAGTGCTTCAAGTGGCAGGTACAATCTTCCAAATAAATCTACAAAAGTTACTGGCCTACCAGCACATCCACAGCTATATTAATCATTCGTGGGCTGGAATCTTGTTGGCATCTTATGCACAAATATGTTCCTTTACAGAAATTGTTGGACATTTTTATCTGCTGCAGAGAGTTCACTTTTTGTTAAAAGTTGCAGATGGAAAATTATACAGGCAGATGTGCATTTGGTTTCACATTTGGGTGTTGCACAATACTGCCTTTCAACACAACAATTGTGCAATGCAATCAGTTCATAATCCCACATGTAAAGATTTATTCTACATACCCCCAAAATAGGATTTGGCTGTGGGTTTTTTTCAGTTGTAAAGCCCATATCCCTAGAAGTCAGCTGGAGGCAATTTACTGTCGTCATCATCATCATCATCATCATCATCACCACATGCAACCTGTTGAATGACCATTTGCTCTTAGCAGAAGGCATTATAAGGCCATTTCGGCACTGGACTGTTATAGTGCTAGTATTCCACTTTCAACATCCTGTGGAATCCTGGGGTTTGCAGTTTAGGGAGGGGCCTCAAAGGCCCCTCCCTAAACTGCAAATCCCAGGATTCCACAGGATGTTGAAAGTGGAATACTAGCACTAACAGTGTAGTGTAGTGTGGAACAGTGTATAACAGTGTAGTGCAGAAATGACCATAGAGTTTTCTTGGCAAAATTTAATCAGAGGGAGTTTGCTATTGCCTTCCTTTGACTGTCAAAGTTATCCAGTGGACTTCAGTGGCTGAGTGGAGATTTGACCCTTAGTTCCCAATGTCCTAGTCCATCACTCAAAGCGCACACAATAGTACCAAGCAAAGTTTTGCTTGTGTTCCCTTGTCCAACCCCTTAGTTACTTCTTACTGCAATAGTGCAAAGCTGGGGGAAGTTATTTTTTGGATTTCAGCTCCCAAAATCCCCCAGCCAACATTCTGAGAGTTGTAATTCAAACATAAAAGCAGAAATATCAAGGCTATCAGGTGGGTGGCCGGGCAGAAGGGAGAAAAAGAGTGATTCATGGGATATAAATGCCTTAACAACACTTTCTGCTTTTTTTCAGGGACCTATGCCATCAGAGAAGATGCAGAGGCTGGGAAATCTTTGGCTTGTCAGGACTTCAGATCCTTTGAGCTTGCCCTCTTGATCCTGATGATCTCTCCATGTCAACTCTTGTTCCAAATAAGGACCAGTAGAGCATGTAATGGATAGGTGCTTTTCCATGAGTCTCAGCCCAAGCCTCCCCCTCCAGCTCCCTGCTGAGAAAATTACCTTCTACTAAATTCAACCCTGGCTGGCGCCAGCACATCACCAACGCTATTCCCACCCAAAGAACACACTACAAGCCAGTAGGCACTGAGTAACAATCCTGGAGGCAAGAGGGAAGACAATGCAAAGACACCAAGTCATCCAGGAACAGCTATCCTCATACACACTTACCAGAGCTTGGACAAATTATGTTTTGGGGCTATAACTCTCAGAATCTTGGCTGGAGGATTTGGGAGTCATAGTCCAAACCAATAACGTTCTGACACTCTGGTTTCCCAGAGGGGCTGGCCTCCAGAAAAGTTAGAAGCAAAGCATAAAGGCAACAATAAACATTGGTAGAATCTCAGAGGCAAAGTGGGAAATGGTCTGGGGGGGGGATTTGAGGGACACCTTGCCTCAGCTATGTAAATATTCTACATATTTACAGGTTTGGAGGAAGGGCACAAAAGCAGCCTAATTTTTTGGAAGTAATGTTCTATGTCTTTCAGTATCCATAGACACCCACCCACCCCTTGGCACTCTGTTCTTCTATGTGAAATGGAGATTTCAATCTATGTTGATGATGCTGCCCAGAAATCCTGGGGCTATATTTAGCTCTGATTAATAAACATGTGAGAGCCAGCATGGTATAGTGGTTTGAGCATTAGATTATGACTCTGGAGACATTCAGGTATGGAAACCCATTGTGTGACCTCGGGCAAGTCACACTCTCTCAATTTCGGAGGGAGGTAAAGGCGAACCTCGTCTAAACAAATCTTGCCAAGAAAATTCCATGATAGGTTTGCCATACATTGAAAATGATTTGAAGGCACAAAACGATAACAACTAATGTGCAGCACAAATGTATAATGGCTAAAATTAATGGAGATAGTCCCCTAATCAACTGTTGTTCATGTAGGCTGCAATCCTGTGCAGCTTTATATGGGAGGAAGTTCTTTAAGGCGTACTTCTGGGCAGATATGAACAAGATTACATGGTTATATAGGCTATTGTTAGGCAATTCAGCATACAAGGGCAGGGTGGCAAATTTTTTTCAAGAGCAATAAAACATAGCAACAGTTTTTTACCTGTTGTTGGTACTCACATACAAATATGCAATCAGTTTCTGAAGGAATTCCCACTATAGAATGAAGGCACACTGTAACCCCTTCACAACAGTCTTGCAAGTCCCTCTTGAGTTACAGTGGCATCATATCCAGTCAACAGAAGGAAACGGGAGTACAGCCATGGTGTGGGAAAGGTGTTCATGCTGATCTTGTTCTCTTCTTTTTTCTTCTTTTCTTTTCAAGCCATACAGTAGAGTGGTCAGATGCAGAAAAGAATAGATTTCCTGCAACTTAAATAGTTGTGCAGAAGAAGAAGGGGTTCCTATACATTGAACAGTTGTACAGAAGCAGGCAGGGCTCCTGTACCTTTCACAGAAAAGAATGGGGCTCCTGCACCTTTAATAGATATGCTGAAGAAGAAAAGGCTCCAGCCTTTTAAGAAATGTCCAGAAGAGATGTGACTCCTGTACCTTTAATAAATGTTTAGAAAAAGATGTGGCTTCTGCACTTTTAATAGGTGTCCAGAAGTGATGGGACTCCTGCACCTTTAATAGCTATGCAGAAGAGAAAAATTCTGTATTCCACATAACTATTAAAGGATGTGAGGATGATCTGGCTGTGACATTTCTCACCCCATTGATCACAACGGTTGATAACTCTATTAAAAGTGTACGAGGTGTTTTCTGAATCGTGTTTTCTGGATAGGCTATCCACATGTATACACTAGATAAGAGAAAAAGAATATAGAAGTACCTGATAATTTTTACAAAAGAAATCTCAGCAAAGAATTTATGAAATAGAGTGAGTCAGAAGATAAGGAGTAGATTCCAAGCAATGAAGATGAAAACATCACATATCTATGATTGCGAAGTTACTGTTTTTTAATTGCTTTGCCCTTGCAAATTTAGGAACTGGCACCTAGAACTAGTTTCAGACCTTTTTAAAAGCACAGAAGCAGGGCTAGTTTTTTTTGGCATTCAAATATGCAGAACAGACATCCATGAAACATTTTCCTAAGCATCTGTACTAACTGTGGTGTGGAAATTACTTTTGCAACCAGCTCTGCCTTTCTCCTAGCCACTGAGCTTCTAAATGAGAAACTACATAGCCCATCCTTGTAGATAGGGCTGAGGACAGCCAAAACAGGCATATCGATTTGCAACATTATTTGTGGCCTGGATAAAAGGTTTGCAATTCTGCACAACATCGTTTGAGTTTTAAATACAGTTATACGATTTTAAAGAAACCCAAAGTTTAGCTTCACTCATGCTCTGCACTGAGCCGTTGAGGATTAACACAACCAAGGCCATTTCCGCACTAGGCTGTTGTAGCGCTGTGATTCTACTTTCAACATCCTATGGAAACCTGGGGTTTGCAGTTTCGGGAGGGGCCAGGCGCCCCTCCCGAAACTGCAAACCCCAGGATTCCAGAGGATGTTGAAAGTGGAATCATAGCGTTATAACAATCTAGTGCGGAAATCGCCTGAGTCTAGTGATGAGTGATGTTCTAGCAAGTGAGAAATACAGATGAACTATAGTAATTTTGCATTCAATTAAAAATTGGAGGGAAACCACAGAGATTATTTTGGTACATTATATAATTCAGCCTCATATGCTACTGCTACAGGTGGTTTAGCAAACAGGTCAGTAGCACAGCAGGGCAGTGGGTCTTTAACCCTTTCCCACCAATGGCACTACCTTTCCATGGTGGTGGGATTGGGGGCTCCTACAAAGTAACACACTATGCTGATGGCAGCAGTCCTGCCTGTAGGGTCTCCCATGCTAGACAGGCTTGTGCTGAGGAGCCAGACTTAGGCCATTTCCACACTACACTGTTATAGTGCTATTATTCCACTTTCAACCTCTTAGGGAATCCTGGGCGTTGCAGTTTAAGGAGCGGCATTTAGAATTCTCAGCCAGAGAGCTCTTTGGCCTCAGTGAACTACAAACCCCAGAATTCCACAGGATGTTGAAAGTGGAATGATAGCACTATAACAGCGTAGGGCAGAAATGGCCTAAATGTGCCAAACTGGGCAGCAGCATTAGCGAGAAGGGAAGTGATACTGGTGGAGGATCTCTCAGAGACAACAACAGTGCTACCATACCTAACAGTACTGCACAGAAGGAGGCACAGTAAACCCTATTTGAATATCTTTTACCACAGAAACCCTACAATGAGAAAATCCAAAATGAAACAAGAGATAGTGTCAAAAGATAAGACTCCCAGGTCAGATGGACTCAACAAGCTACTGGGATATAGCAGAGGACAACCACCAGTAGAGCTGTGGTCGATGACACAACTGGATTCAAGCTGAAAGGATGTTCAGCTGTTGACATGCTTACAGGTAAAGGGAAAGTCCAAAGCTGCACAACATATATTACAGAAACATGGAATGTGAGAAGCTTCGCCCAGGGGAAGTGTTATTAAAACAAGAAATGGAATGTATAAACATTGCGATACTTAGGGTGAGCAAGGTAAAGTGGACAGGAATGGGACATTTTGTGTCAGGTAATTACAGTGTTTTACTTGGGAAATGAAAACCTAAGAATAAATGGAATGGCATTAATAGTGAGGAGAGATGTAGCAAAAGAATGCAGCGCAAAGTCTGACCAAATCAGATCCATAAGACTTCAGCGAAAATCCATTAATATAACCACAATCCAAGATTTCGTATTGGAGTCCAGGAGGAAATTGATCACACACCAAAACACAACTTCAAGTTAAATATAGGTGACTGGAATGCAAGAGTAGGAAACAGAACAGAACCAAAAAAACTGTAGGAAAATTTGGCCTAGGATCAAGAAATGAAGCAAGAGAATGACAGACTGAATTTTGTGAGAACAACAATTTGTTCATTGCAAAAACATTCTTCAAGCAACCAAATAAGTGACTGTATATATAGACATCATCTGATGGCCAATATAGAAATCAGACTACATAATTGGATGAAGAAGACAGAAAAGCTCCATTCTCTCTGCAAAAACAAGACCAGGAGCAGACTGTGGCACGGACCACAAGCTACTAATAGCAAAAGTTAGAGTGAAGCTAAAGTAGTGAAGATTTGAAATGTGCCATATACATTCCAATCCCCTAAAAAGTGGACACCATGGATTGCAGTTACCACAGGACCATTGCATTAATCTCCCATGAAAGCAAAGTAATGCTCAAAATTCTACAACAAAGACTTTTACTATGTTACCATACCACAGAGCAAGAAAAGTGAGATATCCAAGCTGGGTTCAAGAAAGGAAAAGGCACTACAGATCATATTGCAAACATATGTTGGATAATGGAGCACACCAAAGAATTTCAGAAGAAAACCAGCTTGGGATTTATAGATTATGCCAAAGCCTTTGATGGTGTAGATCATGAAAAACTATGGAACACTCTTAAAGAAATAGGAATGGCATAAAATACAATTGCCCTGATACATAATTTCAGGACACGAGGATATCATCAGGGAAGAATAAAGAGAAACAGAATGGTTTCCAATTGCCAAGGGGGTCAAGCAAGCCTGACTAGATAATTTACTTAGTTTTAAAACAGATGATATAGTTGAAATAGTTCATGATTTTCCATACCTTGGCTTAGTCATGTATAAGAATAGAAACCGCAGTCAAGAAATCTGAAGGCTAGGATTTGGAAGGGCAGCTATGGAGGAATTAGACAAGATCCTGAAGTCTACAGATATAACACTGAAGGTTAGGATTGCCCATGCCATCATATTTTCAATTTCTATGTATAGTTGTGAAAGCTGGACAGTGAAGAATGATGATAGCAAGAAAATCAACTCATTTGAAATGTGGTGTGGAAAAGAGTTCTTCTGATAGCATGGACTACTAAAAAGACCAATAAATTGGTTGTAGAGCAAATCAAATCTAAACTGCCCCTAGAAGCCAAGATGACTAAACTGGAACTGTTGTACTTTCGATACATCATAAAAAGACACAACTCACTAGAAAAGGCAATCATTCAATAAAATTTATGTTAGACATGGTATTTTTTAAAATAAAATATTAAGTTTATATTGCATTGCCATTTAAATTAAATTAAGCACCTACACTAAAAGTGTTGTCAGAATGAAGCTGAAAAAAATACCATCCATGATTTTACCTCCCCTGACCCTGGTCTCTGTTTTGAGCTTTGGAGAAAAGGAAATATCTGCATGATATTTTCGAAAAACCAAGAAGCAACTGTATACGTGAGTGTCAGCTGTCCTTTGTAAAGCCAGGTTTTTCTCCAGAACTTCCAGATAAAACCAAAGGAAAGCCAGAATCTTTTGTCCTCGTAAGTAAAAGACAAATAACTTCTTCCCGCTAACTGGATGCCCCTGTCAACTTTATAAAACCATAGAATTAATCAGAAGACTTTAGTGTAAATTATTAATATTTTCCAAAGTGACAAGGTCATCTCAAATAGCTGAGTTTGGTTATAAGGGAAAATAAGAGGTGGTGTGATCACAGAGTTCTGGTCCTCTGCAGTTCCTGGTCTATAAAAGGGAGTTAAGAGGGAGACATAGTGGTCACAGATCATTCTCAGGTTCCTGCTGAAGAATATGGCAGTGCTGTCCACCACCACTTTTAATCTGACAGAAGGTATAACAGAAACATGCACTCTGTTGTATAGCACAGCCTAGTTTGAACTGTGATTCTTATTCCAAAGAAAGGAGTTGCAAAGGTTTGGCAGAGCTCACTGATTCCTGGGAAACTTCTCATGCCATAAGTGGAAGAGTTGCAGTGGAGCTGTCCATTAGCAAGGTCTTGTCGGAGCATAGAATCATAGAGTTGGAAGAGACCCCAGGGGCCATCACGTCCAACCCTCTGCTGTGCAGGAACACCCATCAAAGCATTCCCAACAGATGGCCATCCAGCCTCTGCTTAAAAACCTCCAAAGAGGGAGATGCCACCACACTCCGAGGCAGCATATTCCACTGCCGAACAGCTCTGACCGTCAAGAAGTTCTTCCTGAGGTTCAGGTGGAATCTCCTTTCCTGCAGCTTGAATCCATTGCTTCTTGTCCTAGTCTCTGGAGCAGCAGAAAACAAGCCCGCTCCCTCCTCGACATGACATGACATCCCTTCAAATATTTAAACATGGCTACCATGTCCCCTCTTAACCTTCTCTTCTGCAGACTAAACATACCCAGCTCCCTAAGCCGTTCTTCACAGGGCATGGCTTCCAGACACTTCACCATTTCGGTCACCCTCCTCTGGACACGTTCCAGCTTGTCGATATCCGTCTTGAATTGAGGTGCCTAGAACTGGACACAGTATTCCAAATGAGGCCTAACCAATGCAGAAAAGAGTGGTAAAGTAAATAGAGTGGCAGCCTCAGTGCTTGATCAAAGGCTGGGTCACACAAACTAGCAAGTTCAGCTGACCAGGCCTATCTGTTGTGGACCTACAGCATTTCAACATGCAGTTGGAGAAATAAATGTTTGGAACTCCTTCCTTGGGCAATGTTGGGATGGTACAGAAAAGGTTCCAGAATGGTTTGGGAGTTTGTTTTTGTTTTTTAACATGCAAGGAAGCTTGTTGTTTGTATCCAGGGAAATATTTAATGGTTCAACGCCTCGCTGACTGTGTGAAGTACATGGAAGCTTATTGTTGTATCCAAGTTGCTATTTGGTAGTTCGATCTCTCACTTAAGGCCTTTCCGCCCTACCCTGTTCTAGTGCTATTATTCCACTGTGGAATTCTGGGATTTGTAGTTTACTGAGGCCAAAGAGCTCCTGGCTGAGAATTCTAAATGTCCCTCCCTAAACTGCAAACCCCAGGATTCCATAGGATGTTGAAAGTGGAATAATAGCACTATAACAAGTCTAGTGCAGAAGGGCCCTTACTGTGTGAAATGGTATAGTCCAGCAAAAGAAGGATCACCATCGGAAAACAAGGGCTTCTAGAACTACGACGAATGTTTTCAAATTAATTCTTTAGACACAACTATGTCATTTTTCTGAGCCACTAGCTGTGTTTTTGGTTGTGTCATCAGCTGCCTTGATATGTGTGGATATGCACGCACAAACTGCCTCTATTTTCCTACAGTTAGACCTTATCACACTACACTGTTATAGCACTATTCACCACTTTAACTGCCATGTCTGCATCCTGTGGAATCCTGGGATTTGCAGTATAGGGAGGGACATTTAGAATACTCAGCCAGAGGGCTTCTGGGACTCACTAAACTACAAACCCCAGAATTCCACAGGAAGTTGCCATGGCAGTAACGGTGGAATATAGCACTATAATACTGTATGTATGTATGTATGCATATATGTATGTATTTTTGTATTTATATGCTGCCTTTCTCTCAGAATGGGACCCTAGGCAGCTTCTAACAATAAATTAAAATGTTAAATCATTTAAAACAATTAAAAACATTAAAAGCATATAAAATCATAAAAAAAACTAAAACAGTATAATGTGATAAGGATAAGTTTACACCATCAGTTGTATGAGGCAGCCATGAGGTGTCACTCATTTTGCATTTCCTTGCAGTACCTCTTTCCTATTTTGTAAAAAAAAAAACAAGCCGTTGCCCTTTTGACAGTGACTGTAAGAAACAGAGTTTGTTCTTTTATCTTACGAACTTGATCTGCAGAAATCCACAGGTGGTTACGTAGGTCAATTTGTGCAGGCATGAGCCAACATCTCTTTGCCAGAGGTGGGAATCCTGCAGCCCTCCAGATGTTGTTGGTCTGCAACTCTAAGCACTTCTCACTCTTGTCCGTACCAGTTAGGGCTGCTGGGATTTGCAGTCCTATAACTATCTGGAGAGCTGCAAGATTCCCACCTCTGGCAGAGAAATAAACGTGATCACTAGCTCATGCCTGCACAAGTTGCTGTTAAAGGGATAGGAGGAAAGGCCAGCAATGTTAAGGAGGAGGAGGAGGAGGAAGAGAACCCCGGCATTCTTGATTTAAAGAGGGTGAAGGATGTACGTAACCTGGCTTAGCTGGACATGGTTCCTTTAAGAAGTAACAAGGGAAGACGGAGCTCTGCTCCTGAAATAGTCGGCTAGAGAGGAGCCCAGAGTGCCTGTAAATTGCAGGGCAGGGTGAGCGGGCTGTCTTCTGGACTGGAGGCAGGGGGGGTAGGGTGCAGGGATCATGCAATGGCCAGGTTTTTGTTGCTTGTGGGCAGAGCCTCCTTAAAAAAAGAACGTGTGAGCGGCATCACAGGCTATATTTACCAAGATGACTCAGAACTCACCCCTGCCCGGAATTTGTGACACTGCATGGGCTGGGAAACGGGACACCCAGCCACGGAAGGGGCACGTTGGTCAGGACAAGGAGAAGGCAACAGGGATGTCAAAGCAGAAGCCAAGAGCTTTCCCCCAACGGCAAACTGCAGCCAGTTGTGGGGGGATAAAAAAAGAGTGGTAGAATACAAGGAAAACAGACAAAAGAATTCTCTTGTCTAAACAAGCATTGATTAAAACTGGTGATCGTGAGGATAACAAAAGAACTGTACTCCTACTATTAATTTTAATAGTACAATTAATTTCAATAGTGCTATTGATAGTGCATATGAGTAGGTGTGAGGCTGCATAGGACTGCTTAGAAAAGTCATTCTTTATGCACTACAAGTTCCAGAATCCCCCAGTCAGCATGAATCAAGGATTCAGAGCCCCCAGTGTATCACTGAGCAGAACACTGTGACAGAAGGCCTTCACGGATTATCACACAGCCTGGCAAACACAGCAGGATCAGAGGTCATTTCTGTGCTACACTGTTATAGTGCTATCATTCTACTTTCAATATCCTGTGGAATTCTGGGATTTGTAGTTTACTGAGGCTGAGGAGTTCTCTGGGTGAGAATTCCAAAGGCCCCTCCCTAAACTGCAAACCCCAGGATTCCACAGGATGTTGAAAGTGGAGTAATAGCACTATAACAGTGTAGTGCAGAAATGGCCATAGTCTCAGATGGAGCTGTAGCTTAGCTGTCACTTGTGGACTCTGTTTATGAAAAGATGGGTTCACTACCAGTTTAAATACAAAGAACTTTGGGTAGCCTACATAAGCTTTTACTAGTCTCCTGGGGCCTGGCAGAGGAGAGGCAGTTCCTCCTCTACACCAGGGAAGAGATGATCGAGAGAATGCTTCCTCACCTACTCACCTGCATGGAGTTCCTTGTTTCTTTGTTGCTCATGGCTACCTGGGGACTGCTTGAATAAAAGGCTAGGACAGACAGAGCAGTCTGACCCGGTATCAACCAGCTGCATTTGTTAATATGCAGGATGAATGGTCTTAACATACATCTTTAAGGACTGCTGATGTTCTAACAGTGCTAATCAGTCTAGAACACATTCCCAAGTCAACACAAAATACTCAGGACCAGCTTGGTGGACTGTGGGTGGAGGCTGCGGTAGGGAGGGAACTCCTAGGACAGTGGTGGCTTCAGTGGGAAGGACTTCTAATGACGGTGCGTAATTCTGCTCTATACGTTGTAAGTACAATCAGCCCTCCACATTTGCGGGTTTTACTTTTGCAGATTTGATTATTCACGGATAACTTGCTGTCACCTCTGCTGCCTCCCTGTGCCATTTTCAATAGGGACTGCAAGCTTCATGAGACTGAGGAACTGCAAACGAGGCTTGTAAGTCCCTATTAAAAATGGTGTGGGGCAGCAGTGGAGGTGGCAGTAAGCCCCACCAGCCACCCACTTCTGCCTTATAAAAGAACCCTGATGCCTCAAAGGAATCCATGATGGGTGGAATATGGTGATCATACCTTTTTGTGTGTTAAATATGGTTTAGGGGGACCTAGAGTTATTCACGATTTTTCTTTCACAGGGCCCTAACCCTAGCGAACGTGGAAGGATGACTGTAGTTGACCTCTCTCATGGAGAGGTATGTCAAGAGTTACCTGCCCCTGGCAGATGCTGATCAGGGAGAGTAGGAAAGAGGAAGCAAGGGCAGAACAGTGGATCATGCAGAGACACTATGGGCAACATCCAACTACATGGTATGTACTTTACAGTTTAGGTCATTTACAGTGTCCCTACCGTACTGTTTCCTAGTCCACAGTCTGAGTACTGCTTATCCATAGTGGGCTTTTGTAGCCAAGAGTCTAAAAAAGATTTAAAAAACAACACTACGTTTTGGTTTGAATGTGTAGAGAAGGGCCATTTCCGCACTAGCCTGTTATAGTGCTATTATTCCACTTTCAACACCCTATGGAATCCTGGGTTTGCAGTTTAGAGAGGGGCCTTTGAGGATTCCCAGGATTCCACAGGATGTTGAAAGTGGAATAGCAGCACTGTAACAGCTTAGTGCGGAAATGGCCAAGGCGCGGAAGGTTTGCCAGGGATGCCTGGCTTCGGCTCTCTTCTCCCCGGCGGCCAAAGGGTGTCTGTCCGCGGCAGGGCCGCTTGCGAGTGGCCGAGGAGAAGCCGAGGCTTCTGGCTTTCCGTGAACTCTTCAGACCTCGGTGGCCTTGAGATAATGACAGGGTCGCCGGGAGCGGGAGGCTGAGCCGGGTTTTAAATAATGTGCAAATTGGCCATGCTCTCCGTGCGGTTTGTTGTCTTTCCACGGGGGGATCCTTCCTGCTGGGACCCCCAGACAAGCCAGATGATTCAGCCGCGGCACTGGCTGTCCCAGATGGGAAGTGGCTCACATCCCCTCGCTCGATGAGTCACCCGGCACCGTCCCAGCGCCGCCACTGCCACCCCCATGGCGGGCCTCGGAGGCGCTTTCGCGCACCTGAAGCCGCCGGAAAGGAAGGACACCCCCGGCCCGGGCGCTCCGGGCGGGCAACGCCGCTCTCGGCGGGCTCCGCCTGGGAGGCGGGCGAATGGTGCCCTCTGCTGGACTCTCCCGCCCAGAGCAGCCCCTTCACCCTGATCCTGAGCCGGCTGGAAACGTTGCGGTGCAAACCTCAGCTGAAAATAAATACAAATATAAATACAAATATTTCACTGGTTTCTGTCCTCTTCTTGTCCCATGAATGGGACTCCAGATGACTTACAATGGAGTATTATGAATACAATCCGACTAGAAAATGAATTTAAAAACACACACGCACAAACACACTAATAAGCACATGGTAGAAACACATCAGTAAAAGTTGAAATACAGTATAGCACCCAGCAGATTAAAAAGCCCTTCCAGAGCAAGGTAGGTCAGTTGCCAAAGGCGCACCTGCTTAGAATGGCCTTTGCCTGCCGACAGAAAGACCACCTGGAACAGCCTTGCTTCTTTCTGTAGGGAGCTTCGGAGTCTTGAAGCAATCACCAAGAAGGCCCTCGTAAACCTACTTTTGCCACACTGTCTGGCCAAGTAGATTCTGCAGTGCTGACAGTGGCACCTATATCAGTGGGGCAGTGAACCAACACCAGGTTTTATTCCAGACTTTGAAGACGCTGTCCAAGGAGCTGAACCTGTATTGAAAATAGGGCTCAACGCCTTGGGCACCTCCTTTAGAGTTTGGACTAAAACCCTGAGTGGATTTACTGCCCCGCTGACATGGGAGCCACCAGTTGCCTCTGCCATTTGAAGGTAAGCTGAATAACCCATGCACCAACTTGGCCTGCATCACACAGAGATATAAAATGTACAGATAAAAAAAATGTATGGAGAACAAAGTTTCACTGTTGCATGTACACCGAGTGCAAAGCTGCCTATCACATAGGCTGCAGGTATCTTTTCTCTGACATTTTCTGTTCTTAACCCAAAGCAGGCTCTGAAGCTGTAGACTTCAGAGGAAGAACAGCAGAGAAGGTGGGCTGTTCCAGACCTTTACCATCTAGCTATGTGGGGTTTATATGTCAGCTCTCAGAGGAAAACTTAGAATCATAGAAATGTAGAGTTGGAAGAGACCACACGGGCCATCCAGTCCAACCCCCTACCATGTCCATTAGCAAGGTCTTGTCGGAGCATAGAATCATAGAGTTGGAAGAGACCCCAGAGGCCATCACGTCCAACCCTCTGCTGTACAGGAACACCCATCAAAGCATTCCCAACAGATGGCCATCCGGCCTCTGCTTAAAAACCTCCAGGGAAGGAGACTCCACCACACTCTGAGGCAGCATATTCCACTGCCAGACAGCCCTGACTGTCAAGAAGTTCTTCCTGAGGTTCAGGTGGAATCTCCTTTCCTGCAGCTTGAATTCATTGCTCTTTGTCCTGGTCTCTGGAGCAGTAGAAAACAAGCCCTCTCCCTCCTCTACATGGCATCCCTTCAAATATTTAAACACAGCTATCATGTCCCCTCTTAACCTTCTCTTCTGCAGACTGAACATACCCAGCTCTCTAAGTCTGTCCTCATAGGGCTTGGCTTCCAGGCCCTTCACCATTTTGGTCACCCTCCTCTGGACCTGCTCCAGCTTGACCATGTCCTTCTTGAATTGGGGGTGCCCAGAAATGGACACAGTATTCAAGATGAGGTCTAACCAAGCAGAGTAGAGTGGTACCAGTACCTCCCTCGATCTAGACACCATACTCCTATTGATGCAGCCAAGAATTGCATTGGCTTTCTTGGCTGCCACATCACACTGCTGACTCACGTTCAGCTTGTGGTCTATTAAGACCCCTAGATCCCTTTCACACGTACTGCTATCCAGCCACGTGTCCCCCATCCTATATTTCTGCATTCCATTTTTTCTACCTAAGTGTAGGACCTTACACTTCTCTCTGTTGAATTTCATTTTGTTAGCCTTGGCCCAGCTCTCCAATCTGACCAGGTCATTTTGAATTTTGATCCTGTCCTCTGGCATATTAGCAACCCCTCCCAATTTGGTGTCATCTGCAAATTTGATGAGCATGCCCTCTATTCCTTCATCCAAGTCATTGATGAAAATATGGAACAGCATTGAGCCCAGGACAGAACCCTGTGGCACCCCGCTAGTCACTTTTCTCCAGGATGAAAAGCAGCCATTGGTGAGCACCCTTTGGAAACGGTCAGTCAACCAGTTACAGATCCACCTGACAGTAGCCCTGTCCAGCCCACATTTTACTAGCTTCTTTGCAAGAATGTCGTGGGGAACTTTGTCAAAGGCCTTACTGAAATCGAGATATGCTACATCCACAGCATTCCCTTCATCTATCAAGCTAGTAACTCTATCATAAAAAGAGATAAGATTAGTCTGGCATGACTTATTTTTGAGAAATCCATGTTGACTTCTCGTGATTACCGCATTGCTTTCTAAGTGATTAGAAACTGACTGCTTAATGAATGCTTAGGTTGCTTTTGAACCAAACATGAAATAGTCACACTCAGTGGTGAGAGGAGTGTGTGCTACAGAAGCAACAATGCCACTTTTATACCACCTTCCAGCTCTGGGGAAAAAACTGGACATATGTAAGAAAATATACCTATTCAGAGTTTGGTCTGAATCCCGAATCTACACCTGCCTTCTCTCTTATTCAAGATCTGAAGGAATTTAGACCTCTTCCAGGACCAGCCCGTAGCATAAGGAGCGGTATGAGAACACCTGTATAACACCACTGGCTACCATAAATGCAAGATCTCCCACTTCCTGTTTATATTTGTGCCAACCCCACCATTTCAGAGGCAAATTCTATGAGAGTTCTTGCAATGGCAAAATGTTTGACTAGGGCAAGGTAGTCACTCCTAAAGAAGGAATTCCTCTCTGAAAAGTTGGGTCTTGGAAAGAAATAAAGTAGCACTTGATGATTTTGTGCCACTTTGGCTTTTTTACAATTTTTGGTGCCTCCCCTGTTGTTGGAACTACATCCATGTCGCCTTACTAGGAGGTAAAGAAAGATGGCCTCCACAAAAAGCAAATGTGGTTTCCAATAATTGTGGCAGAAATATTGGTTCTGCACAGGGCACATTGAACAAGAAATAGCTTGCAGATTATATAGAGTCAGTGTGGGGTAGTGGTTGGAGCACTGAACTACAGCCCTGGACACCAAGGTTCAGTTCCCCACTTGGTCATGGAAACCCACTGGGTGATCTTGGGTGCTTCACACTCAGCCCCAGAAAACCCCATAATAAGTTCACCTTAGGGTCACCATAAGTTGGAAGCAACCTGAAGGCACACAACAACAACAAGAAGCTTGTAGACAAACCCAATTGAAAAAATGAATGGAAGAAAATGCAGAGAGAGGCCATTTGAGTTTTCCATTCAGATTCAAAACAGTTTAGAATAGCCTCATGTCAACTTGTTTAGATGTAGTCAAAATGATTAAGGAAAAGCAGAGACTAGAAAAAGTTTGTTTCGATGGGACCTTATAATGGCAATACATATTGCACCAGAAGAGGAGAGGTTTGATATGAACTGGGATTGCAGTAGGAAACAAAAAGTTTTTTAAAAACTTCATTTTCCCTTGCTAGGGTGCCAGTCCAGTCTGGTATGGAGGCCATTTGTGGACAAACAGCCCTGCCTCCAAGAGCAGAGCAACCGTGTGGTTGAAGTTCAAAGCAGTTTGGTCTTCAGAATCCTAAAGGGCTGCCATATTGGCAGGGGCTGACCACTTCCCTGTTTCATACAAGCTAACACTTTGCACTACAGAATCCAGCAGCCTGTTCTTTCTGTATTTGGAATTCACATTAAATGGCCAAATCTAAATACAAAATGGAAGACAGTATAAAATAGATAAGCAGATACGCATAGAGCTGGGATGGACAACTGTGTCCATCCAGCTATTGTTGGATAGCAGCTCTCATCCACACTAGCCAGCACAGTCAACGGTGAGGCATGCTGGGAACAGCAGTCCAACATCATCTGGAGGGCTATAGTTTCCCTCCCTTCCCATAGTACATAGATTTAGGGAGATTGATGGCAGAAGGCACACAGAAAACTAGGCCAGGCTGGTACAAAACTGCTTGAGAGAAACAGCTTCAGATTTATTTGGGGATGATGCCAGATGGGTTGTGATCTGATTCCAGGCAAAAGCTCTGAATTTGTCAACTGAATATCTCTTGTCATATTTTCAAAAGATATCAGCTATTTGTCTTTAAGAGACAATCCACACTTACCAGCTTCTTCTGTGGGAGGCATATCTTGTATCTGTAGAGTTTTGTACAAATGCGAAGGCCAGAATAGATGAGTCATAAGACTTTCACAAAAAGATTTCCCAATTAAAAAAAAGAAAACTAAAAGCAATTAAAGAAAGAAGAGAGAGGTTTGAAAGAAAAGCCCTCCCAACCAAAAAAATTGGTCACGATAAGCACATCAAAAGAGAAAAATTACAGAAAATCAACATGTTTTTAATGAGCGGAGAAACATCCTTTTGTCAAATCCTTTAATTTCAGTTGCATAGACTGAGAAGAGGCTAAAGTATTTTTTAATTTAATTTTTTTACCCAAGAACAACCGCAAAGGGATGCGTGTCCCTATTTAGTCAGAACAATGGTGCTAGGGGAGAGGAGGTTAATTATCAACCCTATGCTATTTCCTTGATTTCTATTGCTTCTTCTAACCCCCAACCATAGCAGAAATGTGGTGCTAATGATAGTTTGAATGACGGGATCTGTCAATTTTGCTTTCTCTCACATTCAACTTTTTAAAATTTCAAGTTCTTTCTGTCCTGAATACGAAGAAATGTGTGGATTATGATAAATTCCTCCATTATGAACAGAAGTGAATACTTCCCAGATCTTCACCAGTCAAATTCATTAAGTACGTCTGTTATTATTGTTATTATTATTGTTGCTGTTGTTTTGTTCATTTCTTCCAATAATGGGACTCAAGGCAGCTAATAACATGTTTGAAAGAACACAAATTAAAAACAATACAAAATGTTCATGAAAATATAAATATAGGATTTTAAAAAAACAGCTAATTTATAAAGTCAAACACATTGTACATTAAGAATATTAAAATGCATTAAAAGACTATAAAAACCTTAAAAACAGAACTGCATAGTATTAAAATCCCAACCCTAGTCAGTTTGTAAATGCCTGACAGCTCAAAAATGTTTTGAACTGCCAACAGAAGGAGAGCAAGCTATTCTCAACAGAGAGAAGGCCAAGTTCTACCTGCTCGGTATGTAGTTGTAAAAAATTGGGGAGTCTGTCAGGAAAAAAGAGGTAGCCTTACCTCAGCATCACAAACTTGGAAGTGTACATGGGGATTTGAACACAGACTTGTTAAGATCCATGCACTTGATAGCACATCTTGCAGAGAAAGAAATTATTTTAAATCGTTTTAAGTAATTGAAAATTATTTAGCAGGTGGAGAAGTAAAATGGATACGCGTCTTTAACAAATAAGAATATGTGGCTGAATGGACACTGCTTGTTAAAAAGTTTGCAAGTAAGAAGAAAGATGCTCCAGGAAGAAAAAAAGAACAAGTTAGACAGGATTTATTTGACAGAGCCTAGCTAGGAACAAGAATTAGGCAAAGTGACCTTTGTATCCCTGGTACAACATGAAGTTGAAAAGCAAGATTTCATGGCAGAGATAAGCAGACTATGCAGTTTTTGAAAGATTAATCTGTAGTCTACGTCAGTGTGGGTTTTATCCAATGGAAATTATAAATGTGTATGAAAAATTGCTGAAGGGATATAAATTTCCGATGAAAATCATATTCAGCACCAACTCATTTCAGAGTGAGAGCTCGGTCAGTCCAATTGGACAATTGTAATCTTTAGTTGTCTTAATTAAAATCCTGTCTTCTCACTTTACTCAAATTCTCTGAGTTGTATTTGGCACAGCTCAGGGACAAGTAGACAAAGCTTTTGTCCTGGAAGAGCAAATCTGTTCATTCGGTTTTGTCCCACATATGTTTTTAAAGTCTGACATTCTTTCCATCACCAGTATGGGAAGGCTCTAAAAAAATTCAGCAAAAACGGAAACAAAATTCTTACTCATCCCAAATAACAGCCTGGTAGAGATTATCTAGATCAATGGTTCTTGCATCTGGGGGCTGCAATGTCCTCAGAGGGGGTCTGTGAAGGCTTGAAGCAACATTATGAGATTTTACAGTTAAAATAGAAAAGGAGAGAGGGGAGGGAGGAAGACAGATAGTCATACAGTGATCTGAAAGAATAAGATTCTTTTGCTGCTGGCAGACATTTGTACAAAATTTCACTACAAGTCTCAGGCTACTCAAACGTTATCAAACTGATAGCAAAAAATGTACTCAGCACTTGCTACTTCTGCACATGGTGAGAACATACAAGTGAATGACGCTGAGTGGTTGAACAAAAGAAAATGATGTTTCTTGCTACCGTATGTACAGCCAGAAGCTTCTTTGAGTTAGGTCTTGGTGGTCCATGGCAACAAAAAATATTTAAAAGGGGTCCATGGTAAAGAAAGATTAAGAACCACTGATCTAGACTGTGGGAAATGACTTGGGGCAGGGGGAATCTTCTTTCTCCACTATTTTTGATCTCACCAGTTTTTGCCACTCCCAGTGATGTGGCTGTAGTTGGGTGTATGCATGGGCACACGTGTATCTATGTGCCTTCAAGTAGCCTATTGACTTATGGTGACCCCATGGATTTCATAGGGTTTTCTTAGGCAAGAGATACTCAGAGGTGGTTTTGCCAGTTCCTTCCTCCAAAATACAGCCTGCAGCACCTCGTAATTGTTGGCTCCCTAAAATAAGAATTCTACCCCCCAAGGAAATATTTCTTCAGTCACCAAATGTATAGCATTACAGTAACAAGCATTTAGAAGCACAGTTTAGACATCCAAAGAAAAGGGGCAAGAAGAACTGCCAAGGGAATGCAAACACAGCAAACAGAAGACTTCTGGGTGTGAATGATTTCCAGTATCTCACTCTCTGCAATGTTAGACATTTGGGAAATGAAAGAGACTTTCAATTGGGGGTAGAATTCTTATATGAAGGGCAAAGCCATAATTCCCCCACCCTTGTACCTATACCTCTGGACACACTTCAGAAGCTTTGTTGTAAAGATGACAATATTTTTGTTCTCAGTCTGTGCTCAGGCTGACCAGCTGAACTGAAAGCACTTGGTGTTCCTCTACTGGTTGAAACACATCTTGCTTTCTGTTTAAATTGATGTTCTCTTTTGAATGTGTTGGTCAATGTATTTGTGATGAGCTATATCTGTCTCTTTCCTCCCAGCCCTTCTGCTCTTCTAATAGCACTTTCATTCGTTGGCATTAGCAACTGATAAAACCAATGAAAGCATGGGAGCAGGTCAGGTTGTACTTCTCTGATCACTTAGCAGCCTTACAATTTCTCTTCTGTATTCTGCTTTATTTATCTTATTTTCATCTATAGAGATTCAAATCTCTCCCCTTGAGTCCATGTGAATGTATTATTTTCTCATCTCGCATGTTAATCTTTAGAATGCTTTCCTTGTGCTGAAATGAAAATCTTTCCATCACAATTTTGTTGCATTCTTTTCTCTGAATCTCACTTACATTTCTTCCATTCTTCATATGGGATTGTGAGACTGTTTTTTTCCATCTGCATGGATACTGATGTTAAAGCCGCATGCCATATCACAAACCAGAAAAGACCATCACAAACAGCTAAATCAAGCAGCAAACAATATTATAGAACAGTGGTCCTTAACCTTTCCTTTACCGGGGACATCCGTAAATAGAATTTGTTGCCAGGCCCCCTCAAGACTTAATTCAAGATTTAAATATTCAAATATTGATTGGTTGATTGATTGATTGCTTCTGGAGACTAGGGCCATTTCTGCCCTACACTGTTATAGTGCTAGTACTCCACTTTCAACATCCTCTGGATCCTGAGGTTTGCAATTTAGGGAGGAGCGTTTAGAATTCCCAGCCAGAGAGCTCTTTGGCCTCAGCAAACTACAAACCCTAGGATGTCAAAAGTGGAATAACAGCACTATAACAGTGTATAGAGGAAATGCCTAGGATTCAAATTCCTGTTCAAACGCTAGGTGAACACGTGGGCAATTCCCTGTTTCTGCCACAGCTGTTGTTCTCCAGCAGCAGGGCTTCCTTGACCCTTTGTGAAAGCTCCACAGACCCCCAGAGGTCCCTGGATCCCAAGTTAAGAACCACTATTATAGAATACAGCAGCAATTAATAATGAAAATAATATATACAGCCAATAACAAATGAGCAAGAGTACAACATATAGAACTGAACGGAATGCTCCAACTTGCAGCTAAAAAGTAAACATGCCAGGAGCCCTACCAAAATTAATATAAATACATTAATCATTCATGCATTAATCTATAATAGATTATAGCAAAGCCTTTGGTTGTGTAGATCATGAAAAGCTTGATTTGCTTTTAAAGAAATGGGTATAGCGCAACACTGAACTGTTCTGATGCATAACTTCTACTCATGACAAGAGGCTGCTGTCAGGACAGAACGTAAAGAAAAGGAACGGTTTCCCATTGTCAAGGAGGTCAGAATGGAGACTGCAGTCAAAAAATCAGAAGAAAACTAAGACTTGGAAGGGCAGCTATGAAAGAACTGGACAAGATTCTCAAGTATAAATATATAATACAAAAGTTAGGATTGTCCATCATTTTTCCAATTCCTATGTATTTCTATGTATGGTTGTGAAAGCTGGACAGTGAAGAAAGCTGATAGGAAGGAAATCAACTCATTTGAGATGTGGCGCTGGAGAAGAATTCTATGGATACCATGAACTTGGAAAAAGACAAATAAATGGGCCCTAGGGCAAGGCTGTCATTCTTTGGCCATATCATGAGAAAACATGACTCACTAGAATAGACAATAACGCTTGGTAAGGTAGAAGGCGGGAGAAAAAGAGGAAAGCTGCATTGTAGACGGACAGACTCAATCAAGGAAACCATGACCCTGGGTCTTCAAGACTTGAACGTTGATGTTGATGATAGGGTGACGGTCTCTCATTCATATGGTTGCCGTAAGTCAACTTGATGGCAATTAACAACAGCAGCAATAAAGCAGCTTGCAGCACAAACACATTTGGTGTTTTGTTGATTTATTTGTGATGGTTCTTTCTGGTTTCTGTATATGTGGTTGAGACCCTGATCTTTTGCATTTGTTCGACGCACTGTATCAGTCCTTTAGTGCATCTGAAGAAATGGATTGATATCCACCAAAGCTTGTGATGAAATAAATTAGTTAATCCCCAATGTGCTGCTAGTTTCTTGCCTGCCACTTCCTTGTTTTCTTGTTTCTTTCTTCTTCCTTTCCTTCTTCTTTCTTCCCCCCATTTTTATTGTGAGGAGAAATGCATCTTGCTTTGAGAATTCATACATTTGCAAGGTTTATGGAGTGTTTCAGAAGAATAAGGTGCACATTTTAAAATGGGAATGGCTAAAAATGCATTCAATTGAAAACAGCAGATGATTTGAAAGCAAATGAACAGCATTTTAGGTGAAAACAATATGTACACACAGCCTTTAGACAAAGAGGGGAAAGCATCTATTAGGCTTAATGCCTGAATAAAGGCACAGGTTAGGAAACATATGGGGAAAAAGGGTATAACATACTTTTCAACCATTCCAATTTGACCTCAGTTTTTCAGCTGTTTTTGGAATTCCAAGTTTCTCTCTCCTCCTCCCACTTCCCCCTTTGCCACAGTTTCCTTCATTTGCTGCAAACTGAATTCAAAATGCAAAAGTAGTTTGTACTCCATTAATTCAACAAGACGGAGAGGAGGGGACAGAATCTTGTCTTTCCCAGTAGTCTCAGGCACAAGTAAGCTATTGCACCCTCTCCTAGCTTGTGTGTTCCAACTCATTAATAACTTTTGTCATCTTGACCATACTTCAGATGTTACCTGGCCACATACATCCTGCTTTTCATCTGTGAAATTTTGAAAGGTATGGATGGTATGAATATCAATGCAGGGACAGAGTAATCCCACCCCTTCTTTTCTTTTCATGTCAAAAGAGACTAACATGGCTGTCTCCTTGAAATCTTCTCACAGTGACTCTCAGGAGGTGTGAAAAAGCTACTTCCTTCAAGATTATAAAATCCAGCAAAACACTTTCCTATCCCATCTTCCTGGGCAGCCAGAAGCAGAATGCTAAAAGCCTCTCTCTTGCTTTAGGGATCTGATGTATTCCTGACTGAATAGTCTGAAACAGTGGAATCTAACAGCTCAGACTGGCTGTTCGGGTGGAAATTGAGAATCAGAATTCCTGGAGCCAAATGTCTTTCAACAGAGAGCTTGTGAAATGGTTGTGCATACTCGGTGTGTGTGTGTGTGTGTGTGTGTGTGTGTGTGTGTGACAAATAGTGGATTCAGAGCACCACCCAGTGGCTAAGGTAAAAGTGCACACTTTTCCCTGGATACAGATTTTCTTCTTGGGTGATTCCTGTGCAAACAAATATTTTTAAGTCTTTCAAACACTATTTGACTGTGTTCTCTTATCATTCAAGATAAGGCCGGTAGGGCTTTTGAAAAGTAGACCTTCTTACGGTGGACACACTTTAAAGGAGCAGGAGGGCTGGCCCAAGTCATTTTGCTGACTGAAGGGTAACAGCAAATGACACGCGCCACTGCCCAAGTCAGAGCATCCAAAGCCAACTGTTTATTTTGGTACATGAGGCAAAAGCTCCTATAAGTGTTTTCCCCATCGCTGACTGTAGAAAAAAAGATAGAAAAAAATAACAAATTAATTATCTCATTCAAGGGCTGGAATCATGTACCCTTCAGATGTTGTTGAACTGTGGCTCCCACCATCCTTTGCCATTGGCTAGGGCTTCTGAGACTTGTAGTCTGGTAACCTTTGGAAGTCCACATGATTTCTACCACTGATTGAACCATTCATTTCTCCTTTGTGGCACTCAACGGTTGGAAACCTCTTGGTTAGGTCCATTTAGAATAAACCAATTGAATCAATTGTTGAACAATGAGACAACATCTGCTGCTGTTGTTGCGTGTCTTCAAGCTGTTTCTGAATTATGGCGACCCTAAGGCAAATCTATTATGGGGTTTTCTTGGCAAGATTTGTTCAGAGAAGATTTGCCTTTGCCTTCCTCTGAGGCTGAGTAAATGTGCCCTGCCCAAAGTTGCCCAGTGGGTTTCCATGGTCAAGCAGAAATTCAAATCCTGGTCTCCACAGTCATAGTCCAAGGCTCAAACCACTATACCACATTGGCTCTTCAGTCAACACATAGGTGAATCTCCTATAGGGCCTTTTCATACTACACAGTTATAGCACTATGATTCTTCTTTAAGGACTTTGGTCCCACCCTATGGAATCCTGGGATGGGCAGCTTTGGTCGGGGCCTTTAGAACAGAGAGCTCCTCTGATGCCTCTGACCAAAGGACAAGCCCCAGGATTCCCGAGGAGGCAGCCATGGCAGCTGAAGTGGAATCATAGGGCTATAACTGTGTAGTGTGAAGAAGCCCATAGTCAGGACTAACAACAGGATATAGGCCCAAAATTGCTGCCTAACAGCAGGGCTGGCATAACAGCAGGGCTGCCCCTAATGAATAATCAAGATACCGTTCGCTGTGTCAAAACAGTACTATCGCACCAGGAGTCACCAGCAGATGATGTCTGTGGTCGTGATGGACCTCCTCAGCACAGACATCCAGGCTACACAGAGTTGATGGGGAATGCGAATACACCTGGAACTCTTCTGTTCAGGGGAATATAAATTACATCTTTTCTTCAGAAACTGTCCTAGGCCTCTGTGCTTGGGGATGTACAACACACAGGGGTTTCTGGGGGACCTAAGCTTCCAGCAGAATACACAATAGCTCCTCCACTCACTACCATTGCTTTTCCCCAGCAAAGAGGTGGTGGATATGCAGGAGAGAGAGCTCTACACAAATGCTGCATGACCACCTCTACCCCGGACCTGAACTCTGATTCTGCACAATCCTTCTTCAGCAGGCATTCTTGCAGGTATCTGTCCATAGCATGGGTGGAATCACACAGTCCTCCAGATATTGTTGGACTGCAAGTCTCAGCAACCATTGCCAATTATGAGCAAAGCTGGGAGATGCAGGTCCAACAACATCATAAGGAGTCCATGATTCCCGCCTGAGCAAGGTGTTGTACCTTCTGATGCTTTCTCAGCCACAGAGGAAGGCAAAAGGAAATCCCTTGTGAACAAATCTTGCCATGATAGGTTCACCTCAAGGGCTGCCATAAGCTGGAAACAACTGGAAAGCACACAACAATAAAGATATCACCACAAAATGGGGTTTAGAATTGGTCTTTTGATCTACATGGCCACCCCTGCATCTGTATAAGATTATACAGGTACTCAAACAGAGGCTACCTACCTCCCAAATGTTGGATTCCAACTGATCATTTACTGGCCAAGTTGACTTAGGCTGATTTTTCTACAACTTCTGGAAGGCCACAAGTTCCATACTTTACAATACACATATCAAAGGGGGCTTTCTTGTATGTTACTAACCTTCAGAGACCCAGCCAGGCATTAGTTGGCTCTGGGGGCTATACAAAACAAAATAATCATAACCTTTCCTTGGTGTATTCTGCATGTTGTTCATAGACAATACTTCCAAGCATACTTAATACTGTTTATTTTCTTGCTCACCAAAAACGGCTTTGTAATGTAAGGTTGAGAAACCTTTGGCTCTCTAGATTTTTTGGACTGCAACTCCCACAGTCCCTTGTCATTGGTGCTGCTGTCTGGGCTGTTCTGGGTTAAAGTCTAAAACATCTGAAAGGCAAAAGGCTTCCTGCCTGTGGCATCACGCAACAGGTCAGAAACAATTCAATGATCTTCTGACCTCATGGATAGCTTGATAATCTCTCTGTGGGTGCATCATTCCTTTTGCTTCACATCCACCATCTTGAAGAATTCCGGAGAGTTCAAAAGCTTGCTTACTACTTTTAAGAAATTTGATTAACGCTATACAGCAGAGCTTTCCAAATTTTTCATGTTGGTGACACACTTTTTTAGACATGCATCATTTTGTGACACAGTAATTCAGCTTTACTAGCAAACCGAAGACTTTGCTAGTAAACTAACCCCTTATAAGAGATACAGACACAGACAGAAATTGTAATAACAAAATGTATGGGGACACAACATATCTCATGAAAACTTTTCATATATTTTTAAAAATGTATGATTTATAAATAATAACATACATTTCTAAGATTGTAGGTGACACACCTGCACGCTTCAGGCAACACACTGACGTGTCGCGGCACACCATTTGGAAAGCCCTGCTATACAGGTATTTATTTAGTTTATATCCTCCCATGGGGGACCCAAAGTGGTTTATACTGTATGTTAAAACAGAATAACTAAAGCAATCTGCAAAAATCTAAACATGCATTAAGCAACAATTCACTTAAATACATTAATTTGGGAGAGTTAAAAACACATTAAAACCTATTACATATTAAGAATCATCATCGCACCTGTTGCACTGTTCCAACCAATCAAATGCTGAAGGCCTGTTTTAATGAGAAGGTCCTAGCCTGCTGGCAAAAAGAAAGCAAAGATGTGGCCAACTGAGTCTCCCTCAGAAGAGAGTTCCACTATCTGGGAGCCCCCACCAAGAAAGCTCTCTCTGGAGTCCCCACAAGATGTACCTGTGATGGAGGTAGGAACAAGACAAAGCCCTCTGTTACCCTGATTTCTGGGGTCCCTTGGGGGACACCTCAATGTGCTCCATGTGATGGGGAATGGAAACTAGCCAGAGCATGAGCTATACCAATGTGAGAGGCAGGGTAACCTAGTGGGGTCTTTTTACCAAGTTTTTACGGGGTCAGGCCAAGCCAAAAACCAAACAAAAATGTCTAATACATGATTTTATTGAACAAAAGTCTCACGCACCAAAGCAATCACCCACACACTCATTCAAGACCTATTAAGAAGTAAAAGAGAGGAAACTGGATAGGGGAGTATTGAAGGGGTTACAGTTGGGGTAATACTGCACCTTTTCCTGAAGTCCTTGGTCCTGGAAGACAGCGGAGAAGTGGAGCTCAGCACAGAGAGGGCTGAGGGGATTACTCAACGGACAGAGAAATGGTCAGCTGGGATGACCAGGAGTGACCCAAAGAACCACTCAAAAACTGGGACTATTTGTAGGGGAAAAGGTACCTGGAGGGCTAATCCTTTCCTGGGGAGAACAATGAGTGTTGCAACAAGAAAGAAGCTCCACAATGGTAACTTCCTTTGCATGATGAGATTACAAGGTGTTGCCAAAGTCTCAGGATCTTCGGCTGCATTTGGTTGTGGTGTGACTTCATGTAAATGGTCCTCACCTGATAGGATATTTGCTCAGCTTGGGGCAAACACGCTAATCCCCTCAAGTCGGCTTCGCAGGGGCTGAGGACCCTTTGTCTATTGTGGGTTTATACATCTTGAGGTCTCCTGGGCCTACGTGACTGGGGATTTTACTGGCCTGACCTGGTTTTCAATTGTTTGACCATTGCTGCCTATGTGCCCATCCGGATGACCTCTCAGGCACATTGAATCATATTTTAATACTAAAATTGTAGACCCCAGGATAGGGTTTTTCTAGTGGAGTAACACCTCCCCTAAGCATTTTAAAACTCAGGGAGATATTAGCCTTCTATGGCTTTTTCAGTTGGATCCCTGTCTACAAATTTTAATTTAAATTTTAAAAGAAAATAATATTCTTTGGATGCAGTTGTAACCCCTACCTAGAAGTGTACGCCATCATCTTACCTCTGAGTAGACATGCATAAGATTGTACTTGTTAATTATTTTAATGCCATGCTGGCAGTTCTGTGATATAGGAAGAACCAGGAAAAAAAAGATCACAGAACTAGGAAAAATTACATACACCACACTAATAAAGTTATATAATAAAATTATATAGTTTAATTCTATACATGGCTTGGCAGTCTGGATCCTAGAACAGCTTTTAGGAGGTTTGAGCACTGGACTATGTTCCTGGAGACCAGAGTTTGACTCCTCACTCAGCCATGGAAACCCACTAGGTGATCACAGCTGCATCACACACTCTCAGCCCCAGAAAATCCTGTTATAGTTTCACCTTAGGGTTGCCATAACTTAGCAATTACAGTCATCCCTCCACATTCACTAGGGTTAGGAGCATAGCCCCCCCCCATGAAAGTGAAAAAACTGTGAATAACTCTAGGCCTTCCCAAGCCATATTTAACACACAAAAAAAGTATGATCACCATATTCAACCCCCTGTGGATTCCTTTAAGGCATCAGAGTTCCTTCATAAGGTGAAAGTGGATGGTTGGTGTGGCTTACTGCCACCTCCACTGCTGCCCCCACACCATTTTTAATAGAGACTTAATACACTCATTCACAGTTTCTCCGTCTCACAAGGCTTGCAGTCCCTATTAAAAATGGCATAGGGCAGCAGCAGAATTAATAGCAAATAATCTGTGAATAATCAAACCCGTAATAGTGAAACCCACAAATGTGAAGGGCTGACTGTAATTAAAGACACACAACAACAAAGAAGCACTTTTGTACCTTTGAACATCTCTCAGGCAAAAGTAACCAAAGTAGGTAGTACACAAGAAGATAAATAACCAAACAGAGACACCATCTCTCAGCTTCTCAGATTAACATAATTTTATTATTATATTCAATATTCATAACACCACCATTTCTGGATGCCCTGCATACATAGCTTTTCTTACAATAACCATAGGGAAACAGAGAAGCAGAAAAGGTCTTGGCAGGTTTACTGCCCACTGCAAGCATCCTTGCTACGTCAAAATCTGCAATCAGGAGCAGGCCAAAAGGGGCGCCCCCTCTCACCAGGCAGTGCATGGTTCCCCAGCTAAGGCAAGGCAGGGAGGCTTGATATCATAAGGTACTGTGGTGATGGCTATCTCCTCCACAGATTGTCCCTAGCATTTAGTAATCTGAGGTTGATAGCCCCCTGACTGTGTAGGGGATCCATTCCTAGCTATTTGGCTACAAACACACAGAGTACAGGACACAGATGTGAGAAGGCCAGGAGTGTAACTATGAAGGGGGAGAGATTAATGAGGAAATTGCCCCACTCTAAGCATTCTCCCCCTTCCCCCAAATGAAACTTCCCATCAGTCCCCAAATTTCTAGCACTGGAGTAACTTAAACTTCAGCTGAGCATTTAGAAATATAACGTAGGTAGACAAAGAACAGGGGCAGACAAAGTTACCAAGGGAATGCAAACACAGCAATTATCATCATTATAGGTGTGAATGATTTTCAATATCTCATTCTCTGCAATGGTAGAAATTTGTGGACTGCAGGAAAATTTCATTTGGGAGCAAAAGTCCATGCCTTCCAACTTTTCGTGAATGAAACCAGAACATATGCCGTCAAGCAACATCAGAGGATAGTCAATATGGCAAAAATTAATAAAGAGGGAAAATGTATAAGCTAGGAGAAGTTGCAGCAATTTGCTTGTGCCTGAGCGTACTGTGAAGGACAAGACCACTGTGAAGGACCACTGTCTCCTCTCCTTTCTTCTCCCCACTGCAGAGTTGTCTGCAAACTATTTTTGCACTTTGAACTCAGTTTGCAGCAACTGAAGTAAGGTGAGGACAAATGGGGAAAGTGGGAGGAAGGAAGGGAAAGAAACTGAGACATTTTAAAAGCAGCTGGGGAAAAAAATGGTATAGCGGAGGATTCGTTGGAACTGTACCTGACAAATTGGGACAACTGAAGGGTATGGAATTATTGGCGGGGGGGGGTACCTTCATTTTGCCACCATCCCCCATAGTTACACCGCTGGAGAAGGCTTGCCACTATATATCTCTCTCTCCTTTCCAGCCCTACAACCCCCAACACGTTAGTGTCCCTGAGCTTCTGGCAAAAGGGAGCGGGCAGAGGCATGGGGACCAGGCACTTGGGAGAGTGGGGTGGATAAGGATTTCATATTATTTCACAGTCTTTCTTCTAATTTGTCTGCACTGTTACTGCACTGCCTGGTCCAACTTGACCCCTCTCACCCACAGGTGGCTCTTCTGATGGGTTCCTCAGGGTAGGAGTGGCATTCCCTGGCACTACGGTGGCATTGGAACCGCTGCTGTCTAGGCTGCTGCTGCTGTAGGAGAGAGCCCCTTCGTTCATCCGGCCTCTCCACTCCACCGGTCGCCCACAGACCGGCTGGCACTCTTTCTCTAGCTCCTCATCCGTGTCCGAATCCGGGGCGGTATGCCGGCGGATCCTTGACATGGCTTCCTTCAGATCCAGGGCATAGGGCCTGCTCTCCGGGGAAAGCACTGGTTCTGGTCCTTGCTCTCCTTGTGGTGGGCCGCAGCCGCTTTCCTCACAAAGAACTGTTGATGTTTCTGTCTCCTCAGGGCAGGGCAGCCCCTGCTGTGGAGGCTCAGCCTGGAAGCCTTGCGGGGCTGGGGTTGGTAAGGGTTTCCTGGGACTGGCTGGGGTAGAAGGAGCCGTTCTAGGCTGCCCTGTTCCATAGACGTCCTGAGGGACAGACGCCTCAGCTGCAAAGCCCTCACTAGCCTTTGGCCCAGGAATCCCAGGCCCCAAGATTTTACCTTTTCCTGCCTCTGTGAACCCCAGTTCACTCACTGAAAGACCCAGGATGCGAGCAGCACGCTCCTCTATAGAGACAGGGGCTGGAGAACCAGGGGACAAGGCAGCTTTGACCTTGCCCAGCCCCTCTTGGCCCAAGTAACGGACATGCTCTGTCCGGGGGGGTGGGATGTAGTGGGCCTGGATGACCACACATGTAGCATCGATGACAAAGAGACCGCCACATCGTTGTGGCGCCAGCTTTGGCCACGATCCCCGGCTCCCTCCTGGCTGCCTGGTGTGGCTCGGCTCCTTCCACTTGGGCAGGAGGTCTTTGCCGTGCTTCTCTCCTGCTCTGCTCCCACCGTTCCCCACAGCTCCAGGGGGCCAACCCACCGCGTGGCTAAAGCCCCACCCCGCAGGGAGCGTGTGCTGAGGGGGAGAGGGTACAGGCACCCCTTGATTCCTCTTACTTATCCGAGGGAGAGTGTGGCTACGGTGTTGGGGGCTCATGTCCCAGCTGGGTTCCAAGCCATAAGCAGACCTGGATCTTTCTGGCTGCCTCCGGGGGCCGCCCCATGTGCTGGCTCCAGAGAGGTAGCTCCAGCTACCTGGGATTTTAGCCTGACGCCTCCCCACTTTCCTCCCAGGACCGTGACTCAATGGTCCCCCAGCCTCACAGGTCCCTCTGTCCCCACATTTCTTCGGCCCCACTGTTAGGACCTGCTTTCCTATTAAAGTTTCCTTGTACGGACACTGGCGTGAGGGTGGCTGCTGCTGGGACTGGGACTGGGGCTGGACTGTGCGGTGGGGTGCCTCATAAGATGGAGGAGCGACATAAGGTGGAGGATGGGGCCAGTTTTCCTTGCGGGGGCCCTGCCCAGCCCGGAGGCGCAACAGCATATGGGCTTCGTAACTTGGAGGGGCCCGAGTGGGGGGGTCACACCTGCTTTTGGCATTAATTCCTCCAGGATACCACCGGCAACTTGGGGCAGCAGCAACGAAAGACCCGTCACTGAGGAAGCCTGTGGGGCCATCCCTTCCCGGGTTGCCAAGTGCCCCCCAGCTCCCATCTCTCCTACAGATTGGACGTAGGCCTTCATAAGTAGGGCTACACTGCGGTTGCAGCGGCAATGGCAGCTGCCTTTGGGCCTTGGGGGAAGAGGTTGCCCTGCTCAAGTCCTTCCCCGAAAACCACTGGCCCTCCTGCTTCAGCAAGCCCCAGTGGGGAGTGGGCTGGGCGTTGTGCCAGTTGGTGGAATCCTGGAGCACTCGGAGGACGGGGCGATGCCGGTAGGGAGACACGTCAGGGACGAGTTGTTTCTCCAAGAGCCTGCAAAGGACAGAGAGAGGAGAAGCCAGTGGGTTCAGCAGAAAGGGCACAAAAGTCAAACAAAGCCCACATTTGATGTTTGGATGCTAAGGCTGACCCAAGAGTTTTTGCTGCCTGCGGTAAAAGAGCAAGAGAGCAACGCTGCCCCCGCCTTTCACATGCACGTTCAGAAGTAAGCTAGAGTGGCAACTGAATTTTATTTCAACACTGGGAATGGGACAATGTCCTTTACCACCTCATAAAGCAGGAAGTTCATTTAGCACTATCAAAGAACATTGTGTGGCACACACAGTTCTGTCTTCCATGACAACAGAGCGGCCAGGGGATTCAAGAGGAAACATTGAGGCACCACTGCTGCTGCTGACCACCCCGCACCCACACATCTGTCACCTGAGATGCTTGTCTGTCTTTGTCCAGTGATAGGGCTGGAATGAGAAACGGTTACCAAGTGCCAAAAGCAGCTTTAACCTAGGCCATTTCTGCACTAGACTGTTATAGTGCTATTATTGCACTTTCAGCATTCTATGGAATCCTGGAATCCATAGGATGTTGAAGGTGGAATAATAGCACTACAACAATCTAGTGCAGAAATGGCCCTACTCTTTAATGGCTCAGGTCCTCCCACTCCTTTTGCTCCTTGTAGGCTATTCATGTGTTTTATTTTAGGTCAGACTCAATGCCATTCAATGGGCAAAGTCAAGGGAGCTTAGGAACTGAGGAAGTTTCTTTCTACTGCACTGGGCTACTACTGGCCTTTCTGTTCAAGACTATGAAAGCGGGGAAAGGGTTAAAACCCCTTGTCTGCCCTACATGGACATCGTGGTCCAAACTGAGCTCAGAAGTCCCCACAGTACCTATTTGTTTACTGGAAAAACAGCCACACAACATTAGACCACATGTAGGGCTCCCAGACTGAAAACTGTGCCATTAATGGTTGTATAGACAAGAGAGTTCCAACAGATGTTGCTTGTTGTGTGACAAGCAATACCTGCAGATATTCCCTCTTCTACACATTTAAAGGTATAGGAGCCCTCTCTAGTTTTCACTGTGGCAACCCTAACTACAGGTCACATCCAACCCGACCCTGAGCTACTACCGCTTTCACAAGTTCCACCTCCATGTCCCTCCTACGCTTTCAATATACAGAAGTTGTGTGTACTGAAATTCCCACTCCATCTTAAACATGAATCTTATTCTGGTTCCTTCTGTTTCTCCTCTGCAATACTGTTCCTGTGTGGCAGCCATTAAGGCTTTCTAGCAGACATTTCCCTTCTTTCCAGAGCCATTAACATTTCACCTAGCCTTCTTTCAAAGTGCGCTGGAATTACTCAAGCACCCCTCAAATAGATAGGGTTCCTGTAAAAGGAAGTACAACAAGGGAAGTGTAAAATGGTAGGTAGGTACAGTCTAGGCCCTACAGCCTCTATTCCTAGCTAATACTAGCACATCTGTAAAGTCTCACAAAATACCTATTCTAGATAGTTAAATAGGGAATATACAGAGCTCCAAACAGTGGTGCCATCAAGTTAGGACCCCACAACAAAGGTCCACATCTTCATAGAGAAGGATGAACAGAAAGACCTCTAAAGGCAGCGCAGCTGGCTTACAAAAGACCCTAAAGACATAAGACCCCCTCTGATCTTGGAAGCTAAGCAGGGTCAGCCATGGTAGTACTTGGATGAGAAACTGCCAACAAATATCAAGTGCTGTAGGCTATATTTCAGAGGGAGGAAATAGCAAAATCACCTCTGAATATTCCTTGCCTAAGAAAACCCTATTAAATTCATGGGGTTGCCATAAGTTGACAGGGGACTTGAAGGCACACGCACACGGTCAAGGAATGCACAGTGCCACATAGAGGGACATGACGGGGTGTTACTGCAGTTATAGTCCGAACTTGAGGGATATTAGATATCATTTGATATCAAGAATTTGGCCTTCACCACCCATTCCTCTCCACGTGCTTGCAAGGCCCCCAGACAAGCACGCACACAGACGCGGCCGAAAATAGCTGAACCATTCAAATCACAATCCAGGCAGGCCAGTAATTGCCGATTGCAGCTTTAGGAGACCTCCAGGCAAGTACTTTTTAAGATCACAGTATGTATGCACACTGTTTACAAAAGATCCCCTGTCCCGAGCAGGCAGCTTGATGAGCGGACTATACAACTCTCAAGCACTCCGCGTTTGCATACTGTCTACGCTATTGACAACGCTGTCCTAATTCAATCATGTAAAGTACTGACCTTTCAGAGGCTTTGTCTCCAGCCCAAAATCCATTATTTTCCCCAAGAACGGACTAGCCTGCGGGAACATTTTCTCCTATAAGAACCCCTGACTTTGAACGTCTCATCGGATTGCTCGTGACTTGCCTCCCGACTTGCTGCCTCTCTGTTTGACGAGCCTCCCCTCAGCCTCCACATGCTGAGAACCTACGCTCTCCAGCTTCTTTGCTTACACCGGGCTACAGGATCAGGTGTAGCATTTCCCCACAAACTCCTCCTGAAAATCCCCTATCCATTTTCCTCTCTTTATTTCTTTAGGACTGTGTGCGTGGCTGCGCAATTGTGCAGTACTTCTTAATTTTCTAACTGAGTGAGTGTGTACGTTTGCCGTGATTTATAAATAAAGATAAACAATTATTATTTACTTCTGTTTGATTATTGACTCGGCCTAACCCGGTAGACACCGGGTAAAAGATCTTGCTACGTTGCCCTGCCTCTTGCATTGCTAACTAGTGCTCTAGCTAATTCTCATTCCCCATTATTTTGAGCACATTGAGGTGTCCCTCCCGGGACCCCCAGAAATTAGGGTAACAGGGGGAGAAACCTAAAGCCATTGTGAAGATTCTAAAATTACCTAACTGAGCCACTAGCTTGCAATCTCCATTTCTTGTCGGTAATGCTAATGAGGGGGAGGAAGCAATTACTATTTGCTGAGGAAAATCCAGGGATAACACTAATTTAGGCAGATTAAGGCAACTGCCTTGGGTGGCAGATACTGGGAGACAGTACTGGTACCTCCCTTCCTGTTCCCTGTGAATACTCTGGCTGTTCTATTGCAGACCCTTTTGTACTGTACAATTATAGCGTTATGATTCCTCTTGAACTGCCTTGACTACACCCTATGGAATCCTGGGGCTTGTAATTTGGTCAGGCGTACCAGAAGAGCTCGCTGGCTGTCTAAAGGTCCCTGCCCAAACAGAACTCCACGGGATGTCACCATTGCAAATAAAGTGGAATCATAATACTGTTACTGTGTAGTGTGAACAGGCTCCTTGTTGGAGGTCAGAGCTGTATATGCCACACACACTGTCACAGATACCCTAAGCTGCTATAGACACTCAGTGTGGTGGGTTCAACTGCCAGTCCAGCCAGTTTCTGTTCTGGTACGTGGGAAGAGGCACCATCTTCTTCTTTGGCCATTTCAGCCCTACACTGTTATAGTGCTATTATTCTACTTTCAACATCCTGTGGAATCCTGGGGTTTGTAGTTTACTGAGGCCAAAAAGCTCTGGCTGAGAATTCTAAAGGCCCCTCTCTAAACTGCAAGTCCCAGGATTCCATAGGATGTCGAAAGTGGAATAACAACACTGTAACAGTCTCGTGCGGAAATGGCCTAGTCTCAGATCATCTCATGGGCCAGTCTTGGAAGAATCGATGAGTGTGGAAGGAGTTAAGCATCCCTCTTCCTGCCAGTTCTCCCTTACAGGTTAACTCTGCTATTACATTAGCAAATATGGAGATGGGACTGCATGTTTGCTGAGCTAACTTCTAGATAATAGTGGAGAAATGAAGTTTATGCTTGAAAATCATGACAACGTGGAATAATGACCCCCACAAACACAAATCTCACTTCATTTTTTATGATGCTGATTGCTATTAAAATGAGTGAACTGTGTGTGAGTGTGAATTGACCCTGATACAGGACACTTTGGTATCCTGCTACTCCAAAGTGGGAATCCTGGGTTCCAGCTGATATTGTTGAACGATGATTCCCATCAGCCCCAACCAGTGTAGGTAGTGGTGTGGATCATGGTGGCGGTGATTCAAAAAGGCTGCGTATCTCCTCCGCCTCCTCAACCCTACTGGTAGAGCATGGTAAGAATTTAGCACAACTCTGTCTCTTCGTAGACTTCAAAACACTTCACACCTCCCTTTAGAACCTGCAAATTGTTTAACCATCATCATCTTCTGATTTCTATCCTATCTTTTCCCCAAAACAGGAATGTGAGGTGGCTCACAGTAAAATTTTTAAAAACACAGAAATAAAACAGTTACTCCAATTATAATTTTACAATGCAACCAAATTAAAAGTGGTGTAAAAGGACATAAATAAGGAATAATGTTGTTAAATAATATTATTAACTGATTATAGGGGTGGGATGAGAGTGAGGCTATTGTGATTGATGTTCAACTTATGGTAACCATATTAACGAGAGACCCGCAAGAGATCTTGCTCAGGACATGCAAAGTCAGGGCTGTGGCTTCCTTGACTGAGTCAGTCCACCTGTAAAGCAGTCAACTTACTAAATATTATCATCTTTTCTAATTAGTTATGTCATCTCATATTATGTCCAAAGTACAACAGTCTCATTTTAGTCAGTTTGAATTCTAGGGAAAGTTCAGGCTTGCTTTGCTCTTGGGCACATTAACTCATTCTTTATGCTGTCCACGATAGCTGTAGAGTTCTCTTGCAGCACCACAATTCAAATGAGTCAATTCTCCTTCTATCACGTTTCCAACAGACTGAGATAATAGTTGGCCATGCTGGTAAGGAATGATGGGTACTGTAAACCAACACATCTGGGGGGCTGGGGAAGGCGGTCATTGTAGCTTGCATAATGCCACCTAATGAGTTCAAGAACTCCATCTGGTAAACTTTGAACCGTGAAAAAAGGCAACAGAACACTCATATGCTTCCTTCTGGGCAGCACTGTCTTCTTTATAATCCAACCTTTGATGCCCATTAATAGTAGTGTTTCACACACTACCAAGCATTTCTGTATTGTGTATATAGGTTTCCTGTGTCCTCTGATACTCTTAATTTTCTACTCCTCTTGCTACCATCTCTCATGGGACCCATATCCTTTGCAAGCCCAGCAATGGCACTTCACCAGTGTCATTGATGCCCTTCAGTTCTACTCTGTTTAGTTCATCTCATTCCACATCCATCCAGAATGGCCAGTACATTTTAGTAGTTTCTCTTTCTTCTTTACCACAGTATTTTTTTAAAGTATTTTCAAGTGTGCAGTTGGGCACAAAATGTGCAGTTAGGAAAAAAAATGTGCAGTTGTCAAAGTGAGAGAAAAAAAATAGATACATCTTATACAGTATAGGCAGGGAACTGGAATGGAAGTTTATAGCTGCATGAACTTGAGGAAAGCCTTCCAGAAACTTTTAAAACATCTGGAATAGTGTGAATCTGGGCATGGGGAGTCAGTGTTTCAGATAGACCTGTTCCAGCAGTCTATATTAGATGATGGTGCTAGAACAGACAGATAACTGTCTGTTATCTATTATTGAACTAAGGCAGATTCACTTATGAATTGTTGTTATGCAGCCAATAAGAAATATTGAATCATATGGAAAAAGCACCCCTGAAGCAGGGTGCAAGCAAAAAGAGAACCACTCTTTCTATTCACATTTTTATTGATGTTTATATTTTTAAGATGGGGTGCAGTTCAAAATCCTGCTTTTAAAAACCTGCTTTTAAAAAGCTGCTGTATAGATCCTCCCTCTTTAGGCAAGGCTTGGCAGCACTGGGTAAGCCAGTGAACTTATATATATTTAAATATGTAGTGAATTTTTGAATTTCCAGTAAGCTGCCATTAGTACCAAGCAGTGCAAAACAGCAACTTAGACCCAGCTAGCTGAAAATATGAAGTATCTCTCTGGCTGATTTATTTTCGTTTACTTCTTTTGCAGAACTTTCTGACAGTACGAACCACTTCACTTCTTAACATCGCTGAGCTGAACCCTAATGAGTAGGTTCAGTTGACAGATAAAAATAACTTGTCCAAGGCCACCAAACCCAGCAACATTTTGAACCTGTATGAGTCTCCCACATCTAAACCCAGCATGGTCCTTGAACTGGATTGATCCTCAGATGAAATATAATAAAAGAGTGCCTCTGAGCATGTGCAGCCTGCCTGCCTTGTGTGTTCAGCTCTTCACTCCATGCCCATGATCTTTAAGGAAAAGGGGTTTCCAGATCTGCATGTACCACATCCAAGCATATTTGAAGCTTATCATTTATCCTTTGAGAAATTAAAATGCCGGTCCAAACTCAGCCATCAGTCCAAGCCAATATACAGCTCCAAAATAGTGTGGCATTTAAGAGCATGTGCAATGAGCTGCCAAGTCCCTAGTTCAAATCTCAGGTCAACTATGAGCCAACTTCTAGCCTCACCCTCCTAGTTTATATTATGGGCATACTACTATACTAGGTTATGTTCCATGGCTTTTGCAAAAATGACTGAGATAATACAGGGAAAGAGCTTTTAAAAAACAGCATTTAACTGTAAGAAATGTTACTGAACTCCTGCCATTTTACCAGTTTGAAACCCAGTGCCATCCATGACTTACAACACACCCAAATCCTAAAGCAAATCCCCCCTCCTCCAACAACCCAGAGGTGACCTTTCATTTGATGCAGCCCTGGAGCATCGTGATCCCAACTCAGAAAGCCCTCTCTACTAGTTCACCACTGCTGGGAGTTGAATTTTGCCTCCTTTCTGTCCAAGCACTACCCCCTTTAAAAAAAAGTGTAGGACTCACGTGTACTGCCCAGCCACACTGTGGTACATCCAGGGCGTGCTGTAGCCTTGCCCAGTCCAAGTCCCCCCTCCTTCCATGGTGCTCTGGCTGGAACAAGAGACCGTGTTAAATTCAACAAGGAGCAGGTTTGTTCTCTCGCAGACCCGAAGGCGCCTGAAATCACCTGGATTCAAACGTTCAAACATCGTCCTGGTTGCCGGGACATCTAGCAGCTGCTGGAGCCAACACAGCAGCACCAAGAGAGAAAGGCTGGGAGTGCATTACGCCCACATGCAACACACGGCAAGCAAGTCCCTTGTGCAAGTAGAGAGGATAAGGACTGCCAGCAGCATGCAGCACAGGGTGAGGGTCATTCAGTAAAGCAGATTGCTCCAGGGGCAGGTGGCTGCAAGTGAAGCCAATGTAGAGAGAGAGAGAGAGAGAGAAAGAGAGAGAGAGAAACAGAGACACGTGGATGTGCACACACGTGCATAGTGCAAAGGCACATCAGGCTAGCAGCTACGCCCACTGAGAATCTCTCGCATTGCTACACACACTGTTCTGTACATAGAGACACACAGACACACACAGAGCATCTCTGCCACCACAAGCTGCTGCTGCTGCAAGAACAGTTACACAGCAACAGCTACACAAGACGTAATGGCACACAAGGACACACCACATCACACAGGCAAATACTGCGTTCTCTCAGTTTTTCACACAGGCAACAAATGCACATGGCTTCCACACATCCCTTCATGCCCAGAATAGTATCCCTCCCAACCCAGGCCCTTCCTTCTTCACCTAGCTCCCATGAAACCCTCCACTGCCTGTTGATAAATTAATATAAAGAAAAAACCCTACTTTTAGCTCTTAAATGCTTTCTGCTTCTATGTCATCTTTTGTTGGTGTCAAGCTGTCCTCTTGGGCATTAGAATGAGTTATGTTGTTGTTTTAGTACTAAGAAAATTGTGTGTTGAACAGAGGAGATGCTCTTTTCACTCAGATTCCCTTGTGTTATTTATACTAATTATTTAAACTCTTCTAGTTTCTAGTTTGTTTTTGTTTTAAATTTGACTCGGGATAAATAATTATGAGGAATACTGTGGAAATCCACTACATAAAATAAATACTTTAGGCTTGAAATTTGGTGCTCTGTAATTTGCTATAGAATTGATGTGTGTTAACAATTAACTGTGATATTAATTGGCATTTTAGACACTCAAAGCTCATCAAACTGCTTTGCTTTAGAATTGTTTATTCTGCTCTGCTCCTGTTTATAATCAGCATGTGCAAAAAGAAGGACACTGCAAACATGAAAGAGATCTTTCAGAATGACCTAGGATGTAACAGGTAGACTTGGGAAGTTAAGGGTCAGATAGAATGTAACACATGTACAAGCTGTGACTCTGCTCATGCTGATACATGAATCTTTTCTTTTCTGTAAGCGTTCTTTAATATAAACATAAAAACGGTATAAGAAAGGATCCCTCCTTCCTGGGAGGGATCCTTTGGCCAAAGGGTGTGTGTGTGTGTGTGTGTGTGTGTGTGTGTGTGTGTCTTTCCTTCTCTTTTCCATCTTCATACCTTGAATTTGGGGGCTCGAGTCAGCTCCATGTTCCACCTGGGAATATGGTGATCCACCCTAACAAATAAATCTGTAAAAATGGGTTATGTTCACATAGGACAGGAGCATAGATTTGTTGCTTCTCTTCTCCATTTCCCTTAGGCCTTGCTGCATTGCTGTGTGCCACAGATATGTGAAAGGTTGTGTGTCATTCACCACATTCTGCTTTCTGCCAGGGCTCTGCTGTACTGTGTAACTAGACTCTACTTCCAGCAACATTTCGGTTAAGCGTCTCCTTGCAATATTTAGCCATCATTCAGACCGTAGCATGTGATGTCACCTCACTGGGAAGGAACTACAGCTCACTTGTAGAGCACATGCTTGCCATGGAGAATGTCTCAAGTTCCCTCCCTAGCATCCCCAGGTGTGTGTGCGTGCGTGTGCGCGCGCACACACACACGCATACCCCTTCAAGTCACCTGCCAACTTATGGCAACCTCATTAATTTTTTACATGGGTTTTCTTAGGCAAGAAACACTCAGAGGTGGTTTTGCTGTAGGCTATATTTTGGTTCCTTTGAAATTCCACCTCAGCATCTGGTATTCATTGGCAGTCTCCCATCCAAGTACCAACCAGAGCTGACCCTGCTTAGCTTCCAAGATCAGACAGGATCTTACGCCTTTAGGGTATTTAGGCCTTCAGCATCTCCAGATAGGGCTGGGGAAATGTTCTTGTCTGAAACTCTGGAGAGCTCCTCCTAATCAGTGTAGAAGCAGGACTGAACTAAATAAATGGACCAACAGTCTGACTTGGTAGTTCCCTGTATTCTCCTTTTGCTACATGTCCAGCCCTACCGTTTGACAGAGCATCACATTTAGGGCTTCTCATTTAAAGGCGGCTTTTTATTGCCTTTTAAATCACCCCTAGGATCTTCTGCCAGAAGCACTGAAACATCTTGGGTTGCTGGCAATCAAGTGAGAGTGAGAACAGGGCACTGTATTCCAAGCACCAACAGGAACTTGGGAACACAGTGTCTTGGCAGGGCCAGCATCATGTGTTGGAATCGCTGGTCAGCAGCAGAGGCTCCTGTGGCGATAGAGGGCCCACCACTGGCCTTTAGAGTTTTGTGGCTCTGCTGTGTTTTCTCCCAGTTGTTATCTTCTGACAGAGCAAGAAAAAAGTGCAGTAACTTCCACACACCTTACCTCTCAAACTTCATTCTCTCTCCCCTCCTCCCTCCCCCTTTCCTGTTCCTTCCCTCTCCCTTCAGAGGCTGTGAAGATTGAGCTCAAACGGTGACAGCGAACAGGGAGCTGGAGATGGACCCTCTGAGGTCACCATGGCTGAGAGTCCTTAGAACCTGACTCTGGACTCCAGCAAAAGAAAGGATGGTGCCAAACCCATTTCCCATTGCTGTTGTGTAACAAAATGCAATGGCCCAGCTCCCATCAATTAAGGACATCCAAGTGCCTATAAGAACATGACAACCTACAGCAGCATGGGATGGAAAATGAGTACCATAGGCTTCAGATGGCTGAAGAATCGATTCAGACACGCTCTTCATTGGATGGACAGCACTCACTTTGGTCCATTCCTCTAGTACCTGGTCCCATCACAGTGCTAGAGCACAAGAAGCCTCTTCTGCCTCCACACTCTCAGGAAAACTCATTCAACCCCTCACCCCCGGTTAAATGCAGTCTCTCCCTTCTTCCATTCCCTCCCCCCTCCATGTTTCCCAGTAAATGAGAGAGTTCAGTACAACTCCCACGCCAGCTCCAAGTGAAACCTAGCAACTGAGCACAAGCATGGCAACTGCACTGGCAACGGATGGCAGCGATGGGGGTGGCTAGCAAGCTGCCTGTGACACAGCCCCATTTGCTATTTATGGGCCAGGGGGGCCGGGGAGAAAAGAGGTAAGATCTTGCCTTTTTTTGTTTTTGATCCCACCCCTTTGCTGTGGCAGCAGCAGTAACCATGAGTTCTGAAAGGCCACTAAGTGACTGAATCCGAGGGAAAAACGATCCAGGTGATTCACACACCCCTGTGCCTCACCTTAGTGTAACACAGCACTTAACAAATTCTGCAAAATCCACCCCACAAGAATCGTGCCACATATACAATTTTTAGATCACGACTCCCATTTGACAAACAAGCAACTCTTGAGCTTTTTTAAAAAAATGTCTCTGCTTTTTTATCTTTAAACAGATCCTGATCCTAACACAAACTAAACCAACCCAGCCAGCCTGGCTCTTCTTTCCAATATCAGTGGGTCAGTCTGTTGTTCAAAGTCCAGTGGTAGATCTAGTAGAGAAGTGAAAGTGGCAATCTTTATGTCATATGGATAAATACTTAGTTTACCCAAAATTCACTCCCCACTCCCCCCTTCTCTCTGGTTCATGCTAAATCCAGCTCTCCCTGACATGAATACGAGGCTCCTCTTTGTAAGGGTTCTGATCTCTGACAAGAATTTGTGCCAAAGCTTGCCTGAAGCATAAAAATCATGCCCGCAGTTTAAATGCATGCTATACTGCCATCTCATTGTCACATCTGGATTGTGCTTCAAACTCTGATAAAGGATACTAAATGTATGAGGATTTGCACGGAGAAGTTGTGGTGACAGGAACCAAACCTATTTGCTAGTGTGGAGGCAGGTAAACAAAATACATGAGCTGCTGCAGCTATATGCACGCATATATCCAACAATCCAACAATATTGTTACTTTACTTTAACAGCACTGTCCGATCAGCTATGCAGTCCCAAGCATATTTTCCACCCTTCAAGTCAGAAATGCATGCATTAATAGTGCCACGTATTAGACCCTACCGCAGGAAGTTTTCAGAAGTCAGTGCTTCACAAGCAAGACAGCCAGTTTGGAAAGAGAATATTCTACAAACCACTCAATAAGGTACTACATTAATAGATACAGTTTCCATATAATTCAGGAATGAGGAACCTTTGACCCTGTTTTGAGCTCCTATAATCCCTTACCATTGACTGTGCTGGTAGGGTCTCTTCAAAGCTAAGTCGCAAACATCTGGACAGGCTGAGATTCTCTACTTCTGCTACACACCAACAACCTGATCACACTGACCATCTGTTGAAGAAAAGAGGGTCCAGATTTGGCCTACTCCATCCCTCCACCACCACACTCCCACTTCCACATGCAGATCACCCAGTCAAACCAAAATAATACCGTACTGTACCTACTAAATAGCCATGACTTTGTGAGGTTGAAGTCCAGTCTTGACACATGCGATATTATGAATGGTCTTCCCAATCAACCTTGAATCTGCTCCCAGGTGTCTTCATTTTGTCCATTGCCACCAGGTTCTCAGTTCTTTTGCATCACCTCAGCCAGAGTAACATCAGCAACCCAGGAGCTTCAGGACCCTCTCTGTTTCGCACAAGGTCCCAGCTCTATCAGCCTCAGAAGCAAGGCATTTTACAGCTAGAACAGTCCACCAACCAGCGGGTGCAGCCTTAACCAGTACCTTCTTGTCCTTCTCCCACCCAGCTAGGAATGTGCAGAATCAACAAAGCACTGGGGGTGAGTGGAGGGGGAAAAGATGTAGGAGACACTGCACGCAAACAAGACAGAATCAGACACTGGGGTTATCAGTGCATCTCCCTGCATATTCCCAAGATCAATCAAGCACATAAGCATTTGCTGCCTTTCTGTGAATCCCCAAATCTGCTGCCTCCATTTTCGCCAACGGTAGAACCGGCCCTGCTTGTACCACACTACCTCTGGCAACCTTTCACAGCTTATTCCCACAGCCAAACAAATAAATCAGCCATCTGCTTGGCTCCCATCCCTTTCCATGCCTAGGAAAGAAACCCAGAAGTCCCAAATGTCTCTCCTTTACTCAAACAAACTACTAGTCATTCAGAAAGCCCCACGGCATACTACCTCCTCGCCCTTCTGTTTTACCTTCACTTGTTTTGCCTCAACGGTGGAGCACCCCATTCCTGGCTCACTGCCTTGTCCCAATGGTTTTCCCCTTTTCCTAGGAGATGCTATCACCACCCGTGGCTCCAGCTGGGTGCCGGACAGGATTTCCGCCTTTTTAAAGGCCACAGGCAGAACAAACAGGGATTTGGTGTCTGGGCGATGATGCTGGCTCAGCACATTCCTGGCCCCGAGGACACTAGTGAGGAAAGATGAGCAACTGGTTCATGGACAGAAAAGTAGGCCCTGGGACTAGATTTAGGGCAGGATGAGAGCAGCGCGAGCTACTTTCGTCTGACATAATGCTTGGAAGGTAAACAGAAATGGGGCAAGCCACTTAAGCCCAAACAGCTTTGCAGCCTAACAATTCCAGCAATTACAATGCTGACTATTCCTCACTCTACACCTCCCTCAAGTTAAACTGACATACCCTTTTAGAGGCATGAAATCTTATTTATAATTTTACCTGAGCACATAGCACTATCCCTCCCCATAAGGCATTTCATAGGGGTGCATGTGACATTTTGTTTGCAAAGATGGTACTGTTCTGGTTTGTTCTTGGTACTTTTTTTTTTAATATACATAGCTGTAGATGTCTGAAATAACACTATGTTAAAATATGTAATGTTATACAAATAGTGGCACCTGTAAAAGATACAGGCAATACAGGTTGCACCAAAGCTTGGTTGCATAGAGCTGTGGTTTTCAGACATCTTCAGGCAACCTTTTCCACATTGCTTTATCAGCTGAGAAAGCCATGCATGTTACAAAGGAGAACTATAGTACTGGAGCATACAACTGGCAAGGGCCAGCAACCAGGCCTCACAACTGGCCTGTTTAAACAGAGTATGTGCAATGGAACACAAATATTATGGCTATATAAAATATACATAATATTATGGCTATACTGAACCTTCCAGTGGGGAACTTTTGATAAAACACCAAGCACTCCAAGTAATTTGAGGACAAAATGTTTCGAAGTAACAAAACGTAGTACCATGAGAAGGAAAAAAAATATGAGTTGGACCATTGGTGAAGCATACTGTGGCCTTCTTCCATTCTGAAAGGCAAAAGTGGATTCAAATTTTGTTCCTCAGTTTAATTCAAACTCAAGCACTGTACATCTTTAATAGTTCTCATTTTTTCAGGTAACCTTTCCCCTCCCAACATTGTTTACCAAAATACATTCCCCCCCAAAAAACAACACAACAGAATGCGAAAATTTGGTTTTTATTAAGTATAGAATCTGGACAAAACAAATAGTTAACTGGCCCTACACGGAAGGAAGGGTCTCAGGATGGTTCCCTGTATGGTCTTGAAAGAATTAAAAACACTATCAAGTGAGGCAGAGCCTGAAAAACCCAGTCCCTCAAAGCAGAAGAAGAGTGTGGACGGAACATCTGAGATAGGAAATGTGGCTTTACAAAAATACATGTTGTACAATTTACATGGGGGAAGGGACCACAGGAATGTGCAAAAGTGTTGGGATTTATGGCAAGGAAGAGTCTTGTGACGGCAAGATTACCCTTCTGCTTCTGGCTCCATAAGGGCCACCCAGGTGCTGATTCTCAAACCTGGATCTCTTTTCATGCCACACAATTACAGCTCTCTGATACCACTTTAACTGCCATATCTCCATCTCACAGAATTCTGGGATCTGCAGTTTCATGAAATATTTAGAACTCTTTGCCAGAGAGCCCTAGTACTTCACTCAAAGTATAAATTCCGGGATTCCATAGGATCTTTCTGTGGCAGTTAAGGTAGAATCATACTGTTATAACTGTGCAGTGGGAAAGAGACCATGGTCATATTTCTACCTGAAAGATAACTACTGTGGGTTTATGGACAATACTCCCCATCACCACCAGGCCACAAACTAACTACATCCCTCTACAGTCCTCCTACTGCTTTGTGGGCAGGCAGGATGGAAACAAGGTATTTCAAGACCAAGGAAGAGAGATGCCACCATACAAGGATCAACAAAAACTCAAGTGTTCTGGGCAGTCAAGTAGTATTCCATCGGATTGACCAGACTGACAATATTCAGCTTCTGAGAAGATCAAGATTTGGAAGCCAATGACTCTGCCTGCCAACAACGGCAGAGCAGGTGATGAGAACTGGTTGTGGGATTACGGGAGCTGTAGTCCAACCACCCCATCTGGAGAGCACCTGTTGGGGAAGGCTGCCATAACAGATAAAACATCTACTCGGAACTGGAGAAAAAGGATATTTGTTGGAAGCTGCAAGTGGTATTAGGATGCTGATTTCTCATTCCCTCTCTAATACTCATATACACACAGCTGGCAAAAGAATTTGTAAACACACAGGTCCCCCACTTTGAGAGTTCCCAAGTGCCTCCTTTTCTGTTTTGAGCTGCAGAGCAGATGTCCCTGGAATACTGCATCTTAGGTGACACTGCTGGATATTTTTTTTCTAAAAAAAGTGGTCCCTTCCACACACATTTACTTCCATGTCTTCTACAAGGTCTCCCCCTTTTCCCTCCCCATTCAAGGATAGCCAGAATCACCCGATTTTTCACCTGCACCTTGAGCACTAAATCAACACACTTAGCCAGGTGACCACAGGCCTCTGGGCTCCTTTGCAACCAAAATAGGGCAGGAGAAGACTTAGAGCCTGTTTTGGTGGGAAGGAAAGACCAAAAGAATCAGTCCCAGAAGTGAGGGAAGGTTTGGCTTGGCTGATAACATGGCCACGCAGTCTCTCTCACGTAGTGACCTTGAGCCAAAGAGTGATGCAGAAAGGACAGCTGTGCCGGGCTTTGGGCCCATGACAGGGGTTCATCTCCTCTGCAGTCAGGGCTTCTGACCACCAGGCAGGACCAGGGCCTGCAGGATATCCGAGAGAGACACAATACCCTTCACCACATCATTCTCATCCACCACGACCAGCCGATGAACCTGTCAGTTAAAGAAATTGTTCGTAAAGGCTTGTTTTAACATAACCAAAATCTGGTGGCGGCCATCCCAAGCTAATACCTCATATTGCCACGTACTCATGAAACAACAGCCCCAGTTACTTGACGGGTGAGTTGAGGTTTATTTGTGTTATTTAACTGTTGGAAGAGGGGTGAGCATCATGCAGCCCTCCCAATGTTTTTGGACTACAACTTGCAGCATTCCTCACCCTTGGCTATGCTGGCTTGGACTGTTGAGGGTTTCAGTCCAACCACATCTGGAAGGTGGCATGTTTCCCATTGTCATTGAGAAAAAAAAGAAGCAAAGTACAGATAAGACAGTAAGGGTCTTTCCGCACCACACTATTATAGTGCTATTATTCCACTTTCAACATCCTGTGGAATTCTGGGGTTTGTAGTTTACTGAGGCCCAAGAGCTCTCTGGCTGAGAATTCTAAAGGCCCCTCCCTAAACTGCAAGTCCCAGGATTCCACAGGATGTTGAAAGTGGAACTATAACAGTGTAGTGCAGGAAGGCCCTTAGAAAACACTATGCACTTCTTTCAATAAAAATGCCGCGTTATGATAAGAGCTTTCAAGACACAGTATGTTAGTACCAACAGACAGCGATATGCTACTGACTGCCATGACGAATTCCCACTCCTGAATCCAAGAGTGCTCAATCTGACTGCCTGGGGAACTCACATATCCTTCTATTCCACTCACGGGTGGAAACTGTCTTGCTCTCTGCTATTTTGAAATAATCCTTGCATCTCAAATTTAAGCAGGATCAAAGGCACTCTGCTACAGTCAGAGCTTTCTAGGCAACACATGTCAGACTCTGTACACAACGCTTCAGCTGCTACGGGCATCTTAATTTTTTTTTATATTTTTTTTTTATTAAAACCCATATATTCACAATTTTACAGCGTTTATGTCTTATTCATTTTTTAACTATATAAAAATATATATAATTGTTTGCTTATTGAACAATCTTCCATTTGGCATCTTAATTTTAATACCCACCAAACAAACAAGGACAATAATAACACAATGTATCATTACTGTAACATCCCTTGACTATATTACTGTTGCCCCTATTTGTCTGGTGTTAATTTTACCACCTTCATAACAGGGACCAAAATGTCTATTCAATTTTCAGTTTCCTTTTGACCATTTTGATTGGCAAAAAGCAGCCCGGATGGTTGTATGTATCAGTCCTCTTTCCCTACTGAAATTCAGTACCCAAGAAGGGATCGAAGGATAATGGATTACCTCTGCCTCCACCAGCCTGTTGATTATCGTCTCCAGAGTCTCATGCTTGTAACACTTGAGCACACCTTCAAAATAATGTGAGCGATGCTGCAGTGCCTTGGTCACTGTCACATCCAGATTGTTGTATGTTTTTTCTGCTGCCAGGTTCTGATCACAGGAAGACAAGAAGGTGAGAGGGCCTGATGAGACAGGAAGTGAGAAGACCTGACCGGCACTGACTCCAAAACCTTTTCTCCCTGTATGTTATTCATGTCCCGGGATGTAAGAGAGAGAAAACTTCTGCCCCAGTCTGTTGAATCTTGCCTGCAACCTAGGCTGCATGCAGAAGAAAACTGGGCTAGATACCTGAGCTCTCTGACAGTGAACAGATTCATTCACAAGTCAAACAACAAAAAGTAGACCCTGATGGAAAAAACACAAGGGAGGCCACATAGTACTGGTCAGAGAGCCAATTAATAACAGAGCAGTGTCAAAAAAAAGCAACTTCTATGGGTGACTCATACTAGTGAGTCAAGCTATGTGCAACAGAAGCAGAAGGGAAAAATAAGGTCATTACGCCAGGAGAACTCAAGGAACATTTCCTTCCTGACTCCAGTCCTTGGCCCAGCCAAAACTCCATCAACCAATTTTTTTGTAGGATACATAAGCCTCCATTCAACACCTTGTCTCCACTGTGGGAAGACATACGCACTATTTACATAGTGGCTTAAACCATACCAGTTTAGATAGAAAACCATCTTGAGAGAAAGCCTATCTTTTATGCATAGCATCCATCATGGCATCTGGCCTTCAGAGATCTGTGATCCTAACCTATCTTGTATGCCTACTTCTTTCTTTTTTCCTTTTTTTTCCCCCTCTGTATGAGAACACAATCCATGTGCCAGAAATTCCCAGACTTATACCTTAACTAAGCCATGAACTGACTGAACAAACGTTGCATTAGAATTTCAGCCAGCGATGCCACCCATTCAAGTCACAAGAGACTTGCCACAGCCTATGCAATAATAGTTTTTAGTACTAAAAAATGATTACATGTTGACACACTATCATTCTTCTATTAAAAAGCCAGCAAATTAATTGCCTTTTTATAAAACATACTATGTTCTTTAGCAAGATTTTGTTCAGAATTTGGCTTTCTAAGGCAAAGAATTTTTATATAGTTTGGACAAGAATCAGTGTGATCCATCCCATTGACTAGATGGTGAAGTCTTGAGCCAAGAGGGGATCTTGCTCTTGCTCTTGCTCTTCCTCTCTCGCGTGCACACATACACACACACAGAGCTTGCAAACATAACTTCAGTACCTTGAGGGCAATGTACTGTCAAAAAGTAGGAAGATACTCACAATGACATCAAATTTGGAATAAATATCCACAACCCGACCTGAAAGGCAGTCAGAAACAAGAGGAGACTGTAAGGCAGCTTCAACCACCTACATAAACCACCTCTCCCCAAGATCAGATAAGCTTCACAGTTTCTTCATTTCAGTAGTATAGTTGGCAAAGGGGAATATCATTTTGTTGCTGTTATTACTTTAAAAAAATGGGAGCAAGAAAATCTTGCTGATCTGCTGCAAATTCCCTAGAGGTCTACCAGTAGATCCAAATCTACTTTTTACTCATCCCTCATATACAGTATGTCTCACGGATAAATGCATAGTGCTTGAAACCTAACTGGATTAAGAGAATTCCTGCATTTGCTCCACTTCCCCTACAACAGGGGCGGGCAGAGGGTGGGGGTGCTGCATTTGCCCCATTTTCTTCCAGTTCTCAAACCCCTCTGGCCCACATCTACCCACATTTACAAAAATATACGGTCACTTATAGTTTTATAAAAATGTCACTTCAGGCTTAAATAAGATAATGTGGGAGCGGGCAGCATTTAAATGGAAACTGCCACCCCAGGAGACCTCTGTGTGATTCTCCATTTAGGGCCACATTTTTTTTGGTGGTACTGACTAACAGGGGAGCCCAGGGACTGGACAAAAAAAGCCACATGAGTTGCCCACAGCCCTCAGGCCCTACATGTCCCGTCCTTGTCCTTTAACTCTGTAATGCTCACCTGACTCATCCACCACAGGCAAGGCAGAGACGCGGTGCTGTACAAAAATGCCCAGTGCAACGTAGATTGGGGTATCAGTATGCACCATGGCAATGTTTTCATAGGTGCCAATCTTCAACTCCTCTAGGGTTTTGGACATAAACTCTGGCTTAGGAAATTCTGCAATCTGTGGGAAAAGAGGAAGGAAATTCTTAAAGCAATTTACAGTTCTGTGGCCAAAAGGAATACAGTGGCACCTTACAGCTGCACTAAGCTATTCAAGGCCAAAGACCGGGGAGGAAACTCTCAGCCAGGCTAAACAGGAATGGCCTGAAATGGGGTAGGAACACTCACAAAGAGCTTGAGGAACTTCAAGATGCGCTTATGAGTCAGGATGTACAGCGTGTTCCCTGAATCCGGATCAATGACTGGAAGTCGATGGATCTTGTTCCGGATCAAAGAAGTGACAGCATCATAAAGGCTGGAAGTCACAAAAAGAGAAAGGGAGCGCATCACAGGTGAACAGTAACAAGGGCCCTCAGATGTTAATTTTCTCTCTGTAGCTCCATAATGTATGTGTCAAAAGCAGCTCATAGAGTGAAAGAAGAGGTGAGTGAGGATTCCTTGGATCTATCTGCAAGGCTGGAGAAGGTTGGCTCCAGTAGCACTGGGAAGGACTTCTGGATTCAGCTCTGTATTAATACATAGTTTCTTCTATTCCAAAGATTCAGGGCAGGTACAATCAACTACACATTTTGAAGAAGGAAGGATACCATTATATTAACAACTCAGAACAGTTTGTCCTCACAAGCTGACTGGGAAGGGTAGCAGGATAATACTGGTCATAAAAACACAATGAATGGAATGCTTCTTCCTTACATGCCCGTCCATGTCCTAATATTATTGACACAGGACTTCCTCTTTTTTTCTGAAGCTTGCAGGACAGCTACAAGTGAGGGGGCTTCTTAGTGCTTCAGGTATTTAATACTCTCCTTAGTGAATTTTTTTCCATGCTCAATTTTTTTTTCAAGTCTAGATGAAGCATTTCTTTCTCTATCTCTACCTCTGTCTCTCTCTCTCTGCATCTTTAACCTTTTGTTTCAACCCCTATGACACTTTGGTGACTTAGCTCCTGTACCAACTGTTTTTAACTCTTTGCCTGTATTGCCTTCAGTTATACTCATTTTTTTAAAATGGCTTTTTATTTTTGCAGATCTGGCTTTTTATTCCTTCCAGTTTTATATCCACATTTGTAGATTTCTGCTAGATTTTACTGCGTAATTGTTCTGCTTTTTAGAGAGAGGGAAGGAGGGAGGGAGGATGGGAGACATAGGCATGCAAGGTGGGGGTCATGATCTCAAGGACACACTACATATTGTCCAGGTATCCTCTAGCTTTTAGGCAAGTGGTCCCAGAAATATCTGTGTGTGTATATGCATGTGTGTGTTTTAACTTTTAAAGGTATCACTTTACAAATGTGCCAGAGTCTACAACAAACTGATGCAGTAAGGGCTTCACAATTAAAGAGCAGGTAAACCAAAACATAGCTATGCCTTAACCTACAAAAACCAAAAGAGGCATCTTGCATTGAAAATATGGTTCCTCTTTCTTAAAGGAGAAAAATAATTTTCTTTTTTCTCTGTTATTTAAGATGAAGCCAATCACATCATGACTGAAATTTGGTACGGCCACAAAAAGTCAAATAAAATAGCTTCAGGCCTTAGATACAGCTTGCAGGCCAACATTTGCCTGTCTCTGCCCTGAGGCGAGGCACATTTCTCAGCCTCAGTTCCCCATCTGTGAAGCAAAAGTAACAGTCACCTTGCCCTGACAAGATTCCTGTGAGAGAAATTCTAATAACAACCATAAATCAGTAATTATTGATGCATATTAATAATAATGTACTCATAATAACTGCACAGTTTGTGGTCAGATAATTAAATTATCTGCTAATTTATCCTGGCTTCTTAGAGACAAACTCTTCATGCTTTCAAAAAACACCAAGGCAAGGAAAGGAATGACAGAAAAGCATGAAGATGGGGTTAGCTTTACTGAGGGAAGACGCAGACATACAACAACTAGCAAAGAACTATGTGAGACACTGAATCTCTATTGCTGGTAAGCCTTCTCTAGAAATTACCCAGTCATTTCTAAGCCCTTCCCTATAACTAAGAGAACTAGAAACTTAGCTTACAGAAGGAAAAGCAATCTCCTCAGGTTGCAAGATTCTGTAGTTCATATGGATGCATACAATATGCACTGCCTTGACCACACGGTCTTCTGTGCCTGCATACCAGACAATTGCTGTCATGCTCTTTTGCAGGGTTTTGCAACACTGGATTCCTAACCAGAGCAGGTGAGAGAGATCAGAGTTAAAAAAAAATAAAGAGGCCAGGACGGGCCCATGTAAGGGAGCACAAAGGTACAAAAAGCCTGAAGAACTCAATGAATTAGTGGTGGTTTTGGCAGGGGCAAAGTCATTGGGAAGACTGTCAAGAAGCAGGAGCTCAGCAACATGGCAAAAAGTTAGACACAGACCAGCATGCAGACCCACATTGGTGGGCACCTCCTACCTGGCGCTGGGCGAAATGCAGACTAGCGGCTTGAAGGAGTCCTGCAGGTAGACCTCTGTGAGGGGACAGAACAGAACCAGTAACTTAGACACATCCAACTGGAAAGAGAGGAGAAAGCACACCAACTGTGCTTGTGGGGAAAGGGGAAGTCTATAGCTGTTCCCGATGGCTGGAAGGGGCACTTGGAGGTCTGTGGTCAGAAACAAGGAAGCAGAAGAGGTTTGCCTGCTTCTTCATTCACTGACTTCCTAACCACCAAGTTGTAACAGCCAACATTTCTTTCACTCATCTCACCAGAAGCATCCCATATGCTGGGAACGGAGAACACAGAGCCCTCCAGATGTTGTTGGACTGCAGTTCCCATAGCCCCTCACCACTGCCTATGATGGTGAAGCCCAACACCAGCCAGTGGGCTAACTGCTGCCACATTCTCTTTGCCCCAACATCTATCTCCTCCTTACCTCGCCATGTTTCGATCTTGTGCTCCTCCAGCTCATAGATCTGCACCTGAACATACAAGAAATAACACAAGGCATCAACCCAGAGAAAGCCATCTTTTCTGCTATCTACCCCTGCCTATGACAGTGTGGATTGTAGCTGACTCTGAGAAGTTACAACAGGATTTCATTGCCTAGTTATCAGAGGTCTTCCCCTAGCAATATGAGGGCATGATCCAGCTGACTAGAGGATCCAAAGGATGAAATGAATCTCCTTATGACAGTTGACAGGGAAAGCAAAAATTTCTTCCAGCTCCTTCCTGGTCCAGTTTTGAGTCAAGCTTGGCCTAGCTAGCAGCGTGCTCATCCAAACCAAGCTACTTTGTTCCCAAACAACTTTAAAAAAAACTCGTGAAGTGTTAAGGAAAGTGATGAATGGAGGGCTCAATACTACACCTCATTAGATTTCATTGTGTGTTTTTGAGTTGTTACCGTTGTCCTCTATTTTGTATAATTTCTTTCCTAGGAGCCACTGTCATTCAAGCTGCAGGCCATACATTTATTCAACAAACCACTACAGGCATATCTCAGCTAACAAAGCCACTCACAAAGAAGCACCATTTTACAAAGTTTTTTTTAACATCTGCCCAGCTCCCATTTTCTTCCTCATCCTCTTTCTAGCTGACTTTTATAGCAGCATCAGCACTGTGAAGATGGTGAAAGAGGAAAAGAGAAACACAGACTTTTGGGACTTGGTTGCAGCAATAAACAATGCAATAAAGCCTGAGCCTGAATTCTACTCTAGTAGATTGTACTGTAGCGATGCGTGCCTGCCTAAAACAGGCAAGCAAAACAGTAGCTGCCTTTGGAATCACTTACAGAGCATGTGTGAACAGCAAAACAGAGGGAAAAGGGCAAAGCAGATAAGCCTGCTTCCCCAGCTGCTGCCAGCATGTTTAAAAAGCACAGATCCAACTAAAATGGAAATCATAAGAAAAGTGGAAGTAGGCAAATGAAAAAGTCATTCCTGAATGCATTTTGGAAGAAGCTTCCAAGTGGTCTTTTGGCAGGTTCAACATGCTTTTGTCTACTTATGCAAGGCTCTTCTGATCTGGTTATACATTTCACACGTGCATACTGTTAGTTTCAACTAAATGGTTTGCTGAAACACGTTGAATTGCTCTTCTGCTTTGTGGTACAGGAACCTGTCCCTACTCTCCATGTTATTTCTGCCTCTGGTACCAAATTTTCTGTTAAAGAACTAATGCCCAAGAATACATCCACATTGTTAACTGAGGTATGCCTGTATTTCTAAGCTTCTCAGAGTCTCAAGCAACAATCTCATTCTCTAATCCTCATGCTTCACTCACACATTTTAAAGTTTTCCTCTGCAATATGGGCCAGAAACTCATTCTTAAGATAACTCAAAGGTCAGGACTTGATGATAATAAATCTGCATTCAAGATTTTATTCCATTCCAGAGATGGGACAGTTATTTTTTTTTAAAGGACAACGCCCAGTATTCCACAGCTAGAATGACCAATGGCCATACTGGCTGTGAGATTCTGGGAGTTCTAGTCTAAGCTCTGTTTCAGGAAAAAAAAAAAGGCTCACTTAATACTAGAGGAAGGGAAAGACGATGCTCTAAGCGTACTTACCATGGCTGATTTGTAGTAGCGATGCAAGATGTTGATGAAGTCTGTGATCGTGAGCATTCCTACAGAGGAAAGAAGAAGTGGAAAGTGATTTACTCCTGCCAACAGGCAATTTGAGAAAGCTTGGGAGAAGAAAGGAAGAAAAGGACAGGAAACAACAGGGCCACACTGAGACAAGCAGTGGGCCTTATCCAGTGGTGGGAAAAGTGTGGCCCACTGGCAGCCTTCAGCCCATGAACACTCCCTATACAACTCCTGAAGACTCCAAGAATTAAAAAAAAAAGTACAATTTTGGAATGTAAAACACCCAAAAACTACACCTAAAGTCCTCCCAAATGCAAGCAAACATACAAAACTGCCCTCTTCAAAGCCTCCTCAAAGCTCCCAAATAACTTCTTTCCACTGTTTCATCTTTAAAATGGCGACAAGAAGTGACATTACTTATGATCAACATTTTGAAGGGAATATGCAAGGAATACAAAGTATTCTGGTGTGTTCTGGTGAGGGGGATACCCTACAAAGCGGGGTGGGGTGGGGACTGGTCCCTGGCATCCACACAGTTGCCCGCCTCTGCCCTAATCCATGCCAGGTTTAAGAAGCCACATCACTACCCCCAGAATGCATAGCACTATAATGCCTACGCACTTGAAATTTAGGTAGGACGTGGTTGCTATTAGAGCCATCTCATAACCTGAGGCCTAAAGTTGTGGCTTGCCTGGCTTATGCACGAAACCAATAAAAGATACTTACCCACAAAGCTTTGGGTTTTGCTGTCCCAGAGTGGGGCAGCCCGTACGCCATTGGTCACCAATGCAAAGAAGGCTTTCTTTACCTACAAGCCAGACAAACAGACAAAAGACAGTTCCTCAGTGCAGCTATGATGTAGGACTAACACAGTGTCTTCCATTCAAACTATGCAAAATGTGCTTTCATCTCCTCTTCTTACTAAGAAAAAAGTAATGGAAGGACCAAATCTGGATCCAACCCATTGTATATCCTACTTTGTTTATACTTGACACTGGAATATTAACACACTTAATTTTACCACATTTAGTAGCTAGGACACTTCTCTTCTTTGCTGTTTTTCATTTGTGAACCAGATGTACGTTCTTGTACATTTATAGATTTTTATTTATATAGTTAAGGCAACATAATGGAAGATCTAATATCAATTGTAAGTAAAACATCTCATTTTTAGCATATTTCTACCCTCTTCTAGTATTTAGTTACCCTGTTATATTGCCATTGCCTACAAAAAGAACCATCTTTAGCCATTTAACCATGCCCCAAAATACCATTTCCTCCCTTAAACATTTTATATCTCTTCCCAAAATGTCCATCTATATTGCAGGGAAATTGGAGTGATACAGTGGAGTAGGGTGTATTTCCCCACTCCCTGCCTAGTACAGTGCACGAGGAAACCAGTCAGGACTGTGGTTCTCAACCTGTGGTCTGTGGACCCTTGGGGTGGCCACAATGACCTCACTGGAGGTCCACAAAGGCTGTCCCAGTGACGGCAGCTCTGGGCTCATGGTGCCACTTACTGCCCAGATCCACAGGATGGTAGACAGATGGTTGAAGCACATCTGCCCCCCTCCCCTGCAGGTTTCTTGCCTTGGGGGAATGCCAGCACTCTCCTGGGAGGGAGCAGAGGTGGCTGCCTGGGCCTTAAAGCCAAGCTCTCCCCTCCACCAGTGCCGCTTGGCCTCTCCCCGAGGCTCTGGTCAACCCCCAGAGCACCACCCAACTGTTGATAGCCTGCCCTCCTGCTGGACTCACCTGGCCCACTTCAAACCTGTAATGAGCAACTCAGCTTTGGGCTGCCACACCCCCTGGAGATGCTTATTTTGACCACGGGACCAGAGGTGAGGAGGGGAAAGGGAGCTAGGCAAGCTGGCAGAAGGGGGAGCAAGGCAAGCTGGCAGCAGAGGCAGTAAAGGCCCAGGGAGGGGGAAGATTCTGCATCCCCTCTCACACATACAACCAGTCCTAGCGCGCATGCGCGCGCGCGCGCACACGCACACACACAGAGTATACACACCCTTCCCTTGGGGCACTGCTCTGTCCCAAGGTGCGGGCCAGGCTTTGGGGCTCCCTCCAAGGTTGCTGCACCAGCAAGGTCCCCACTTAAAATTACCCGCACGCAATGCATGCCTAAAAGGATGCAGAAGTGTCTGTTTCTGACTGGCACACGAGGCAGGCAGTGTTGCCCCACCCCAGAGCACTTCCCCCTCTGTGCTTCAGAAAGAGGCCCCTTCCTCCACTGAGGAAGGGGAACTTTGGCAGGGGGTAGATGAATGATGGGGGTGGGAGAGGAAGTCTCTCCCAGAGGGAGTTGCTGCCAGCCCCAGTACCCCCCACCTGGCAGGGAAAGCCGTAACAGGCTTCTGGTTCCTGCCTCCCCCTCCTGCTGTGCCCAGACAGTCCAGCAACAGGGTTAAAGCTGAAGTGGGGTGGTGGCCACATAGGAAGGACAGCAAGCATCCATGAAGGGAGAAGCAGAGGGCAGAGTGGGCCAACAAGCGCAGGCAGGCAGGCTGCCTGGCCTTCAGTGGGCAGAGACACATGTGCAAGGGGCACCCTGGCTGGAGGTCCCAGGCTGCCATCAGCCAAACAAGAAGGGTGGCAAAGTGCAAACCCATGAGGGCTCCCAAAGTCACTTGCCCTCGCCTGGGGAATTCTGGTGGTTTGTGCCAACAAAATATATTTAAAAGGAGACAGTAATAAAGAAAAGGTTAAGAACCACTGGGTCAGGGGATTCCACATTTAAAAACACTGTAAATCATGAAAAGCTCATCTGTCACGTAATGAATCCCCAGGGCTTGATTAATCAGGATTAGAGGAATCACTATTTTGATGGCAAAGTCTCTAACAGCTTAAGAACCCTTAACTGGTGAAGATCTACCAAAAAAAAACAGGTTGGGCAAACTTTGGCTCTTCAAATGTTGTTGGACTGCTGCTTCCACCAGCTCCTACTCAGCTTAGCCAGTGGTGAGGAATGCTGGGAGCTGTTGTCCAACAACATCTAAAGGGCCACATTTTCTCCAGTCTGCTATATTTTCTAACACAAGTAACTTGTGACCCTCCTAATATTGTATAAGTCCACCTCTCATCAGCTCCAGCCAACATGTTCAATCATCAGGTGTGACAGGAGTTGCAGCCCAACAGGTAGAAGAGCCAAAAATTGCACACTCTTGCTGTAAGATATTAAGCAGCATAGTCCTACAGTGTAAAGAGTTCAGAGAAAGGTTAACTCGGGTTTGAGAAAGCTGCTCATGTTGTAAAGCAGCAGACTCTGTAACACCTTAAGACTGTGAGGGTGTAGACGGGAAGACAAAGGTGAGGTCACAGGATGTGAGCATGATAGGGCACACCAACAGTCCAAGGTCTTTTCCAGTGATGTAGACTCAAGTCAGTTGATTCGGACTCATTTCAGTGACTTGAGAATAAATGACACACTGACTTGACTTGAATCGAGACTTGTATATTTTTAGTGACTGACTTGCTGCCCTTGGTTCAGTAACATAATACATTCATCCAGAGGCTTTATGGCTTTGAACAACACTTCCATCAAGTTTTAACTGCTAGTCACATGATCTGTCTCAAGCCCAAAGTGTGCATACATTTCTTGCAGGGAATCAAGAAATGTGTCAGGCAATGGGCTTGAGGCGGGGTTGAGGTCTGCTTGGCAGTCTGTCCCTGCTGCATATTGGAGGAACCCTCTAAAATTTTTCCTAATAGCAGAAGGCAAGACTCACCCTGAGCCTCACTGAGTGCAGGGTGCATTTCTCAGAGGGGAACAGCAAATGTGTTAGACAACAGGTCTGAGAAGGAAGGATCCTTAACGAAGAGTAAGAAGGATCGTATGCCCCATTGCAAAAGCTGCAGACTCTTTTATGCCCATTGACACAAAAGCCTCCAGCCTCAGGAATGGGGAGTAAGATGGATCCTGTCCCTCACTTCTGAAACTGCATACCTTTGTAAGCCCACTGACCTTCCCATACACCCCAGCACCATGTATTTTTTTTCTGTTAAATTTGGCTCCCAAACTTGAGACTTGACTTGAAAGTATCTTGCAAGGACTTGAGACTTGACTTGAGACTTGGGTTAAAAGACTTAAATATATCATTGGTCTTTTCCCCACCACTAGATCCCCATATGCTCCTTACTTTCCCTGAAGAGTAGTAAGGAACACATTACTAGTGTTTTTTAACCCACTGATGGCTAATGCTGACCACTTTGCCCTTAAGTGGCTGGGATTACATGACAGCCTGAAAGAAACACACACATACTCCATCTACAGTCTTCTAATTGATATTTTCCACATATATTTTCCCAGATATAAAGCTATCTCCATCTGGTCTGTAGGCAGCCCCCTCACTGTTTTAGAGGGAACAAGAATTGCCTCAGAACCTCTGTCTTGCTTAAGATTACTTGTTCTCTATGCTCTAAAAACAAATTGCTACCCACCTGAAGAGATGTGTCAAACACAACGAGCTTGGAACTTGTCGGGATGAGGTCATAGCAGCGATGAGACTTCATGAAGCATGTGTAGATGCTGCTGTTGGAATCCCCATCTGCTGTGAGAAGGAGATTTGAGGGAACTAAGAACACAGATGGCCAACAGACACATTGCCTCTCAAAATGCATAGAAAACAAAGTAAGTAAATTAGGATTTTTAAGGAGCAGTGGTTTACGGAGAGAAAACAAAAGTTTCCAGGACAGAGCTCCCACTAATCAGAAAGCCTCAACAGTGAATTCAAGGCTCTCTAGCAGTTCCAATTATTCCAGTCCCATTTCATAAAAAGCACCATCACTGTGCATGACACTCTGCAGAATAATGTAAGTGAGAAGGGAGGAAAAATCCCTGTACCCAGGACAATATACCAGACATCATATTATAATTGTGGAGCTATTTCCTTATTTTTTTTTTAAAGTCTGACCTACAGAAATCAGAGAAATCAAGCAAATCTACCCTTTCCTGCCTGAGTGGCCTTCTTGGCTATGACACCCACAAAGACAGAGTCTAGTTGGTTTAGCTCCCTGTCACTCTCAAATCCAGAAAAACAGCTTACATTAAAATGGCTGCAGCACTGGTTTTCTTCTACTACACGTGCTGTGGTGTGCCACAGCCACCACTAGCCCAGCCATAAAGCAGATGCCATCTGAGGGTGTTCACTGCCTATCCCCTAGCCCAGGGCTGCATTTCCAAACCCTTGCAGATATTTTGGACTTCAAATCTCAACATTCCATGCTGGCAAGAGCTGATGAGAGTTGTAGTCTTAAATTACCTAAAGAGTACAATCTGAGAGAGAAGGCTGATATAAAATCTACTGGTTCAGAGTCCAGAAACCAATGATGTAATTCCTCACCCATAGTTTATTAAGATACTCACAGTCAACAAGGACAATGTTCTCTAATTACTCAGATAGTTTCACAGTCTTCCTGCACACATATAGACATATGTAGATTGCCCTCTAGTAAGTACTCCACAGAGCAGTCTTTTCCAACCTGGTAGCCTTTGGAAATTCTGAACTATCATTCAGAGGCAGCAGAGACTACAGATAATAAGGGCTGATACATCCAACATGGACCAGACTTGGGAAGGGCTAAGGTAGCCCTTTCTGATCATCCCACTCACCTTCTGTCAAAGGCAGGTTTTTCTCCAACCCACTCTCAGGAATGGTGCCCTGCAAGAGAGACAAGAAGGAGAAAGATCAAGGAGATGCCTCCTCACAACAAGTAATTCCTCTGACACCTTTTGCAGTAGGGCTCAGTTCCCCACAGCAGCTCCCTTAACTGCAAAACAGAGCATAGGTAGTGACCCGGGTCTTTGCCACCAGGCAGGTGGTTTTTGAGTCCTTGTTATCAGTTAATATCTGGCCATGCTGCTGTCTCGTGGCATAGAAGAGTTAACTTGCATTAGTCACTTTGCTGGATAAAGTATTCACTTTGCAGTTTGAAACTGGGAAATGATATGAAGTCTGAGAACCAAATGGGACAGTGAATTTTCCTCTGTTGTTGCACAGTTCTCATTGCTGTTAGGAGGAACGGATCAGGCTTGAGCACTGTGATTAACCAGCTACATGTTCCAGCCCTAATGAAAGCTACCTACACAGACATACAACAAATTTGAATTGCTCAGTCAGGAAACTCACTTTGTCACTATGTGTTTGTCTGCACTACACCATAAGGGGCACAACCGCAGTTTTCTACCACATTAACTGTGGTAGAGGAATCGTGGGGATTGTAGTTTTGTGAGGAACTTAAAAATTCTCTGCTAGAAAGAGATCTAGTCCATCCTCTTGAATTACAGCACTGGAGCTCTCTCCCCGGGGAATTCTTATGTATCTCATCAAACAACACTTTGCAGGTTTCTGTAGGAAGGAGCCATAGCAGTTAAAGTGATATGAGACCAAGATAACTTCTGTAGTGTAGATACGCTCAGCCTAACCTCATTCACTGGATTGTTATTAGAAGGTGGAAAAAATTCAGGTGTACACAGACATCAAACTTTTTGGAAGAACAGCAAGATACTCAATAGACAGGCCTTAGATCACATGTGCCCACAAGAGGAGAGATAACTCTCCTTTGATTCCAGAATGTAGCTACCTACCCTACAATGGGCTGAAACAGCTAAGCAAGGACAAGGCATCCAACTACCCTTCACTGTAAAACCGGGAACTTCAATTTAAAAGAGACATCTTCTTATAACAAGAGTAGGGAGGTTCAACACTGGGAAATGCTGACAGCAGCACTTCTACCATCTCCTTCCCAGCAGTTGGAAGGATGGAATTATGTCTTCTATGGCTTCTGTCCCCTCTCCCACGAAAACTGCATAGCATTCCCACAACAGTCTACATTCTTACCAGGCCATGACAAAACCCAGCTGTTGGGGCCTCCAAGCCAGAAGGCCACTCACTGCCACTTAGAAACTTGCCTGGAAATATTGACCAAGTTAAATAAGAAAGGGGCCAGGCCTGTACAAAGGAGGCACCTGGAAAAGTCTAACCGAAGCAACCAGACAGAAAGCACTGGGAGATTTAACCTAAACTCCAAGCAAAGATCCTTGTTACCAGAAAGGATTTGGCTATCTCATACCAACACAGAAAGCAGTGGCATTGTCACCAGTAAATATGCAGTGAAATCAGAAAAGCAGGGTCCCTAAACAGATTGCACCCCTGAAACTAAAGCAATTGAGCCCACTCTGGGTGAGTGAAAAACAGGAGTCTGGAAAGGTATTAGTGCATGAGAAACTCCTGAACAGGAACTGCAGAAGTCTGATGTGTGCAAAATTTTTCCACCTATAAAGCCTTAATAACATCAGCAAATGAAGCATAATCCAGACGCAGTGGGGTAGATGGTAGCACAGGCATTCCTAAGAAGTATAACATTTATGGCAGCTTCACAATACAGTTTTCCTAACATTCACACTGTAGGACAGGCTCAATCAACCTGCAGCCTATATCCACATCCAGACATACCCAAACATTTTTTAAAAAGAATCCAGCCTCAAGCACTCTACCAAACGTTAATCAAGGTGTGTTAAATGGTTGTGCACAACTTCCCACTAAAGAAATAAAAATGTTTTCAAGTGAGAGTGAATGAGGGGTGGGAACTGATTCTGTAATGTTAAAGTCTCTTCTGGGCTTTCCAAACTGAAAAATTTACTGAAAATTCAGTAAAATTTTCATACATTTTGCGATGGAGCCTGACCATTATCATCAATGGATAACCAGATGTAATATCATGTCTGCAGACTTCTATGATCTTCCCCCATTCCAGAATACAGAGGTTTGCCACTCCTCATACAAGGTGCACACCCAGCTCCAAGAACTGTTTGTTTTTCCCTCTTGTCTTTTTTTTTTCAGATCTCATTTAAACTTGTCATTCCCCCCAGACAAACTCACCTTTCAAGTGTTCTGGACGTATTTGCACAGAGATGCTTCTAGAGACCACATTCTCTCCATAATGATCTATGTGCATATATCTCCTGTCCCTTTAGTTCCAATAAACACTAACATCAAACACTGTGAGCAGGCAAGCAATCTCATATAACGTGAGCAGGACAGATAAACATACTCCTTTTACACAGGAACTAGCAGTTGTAGCCTTTGAGATGTTTCTGGTTCACAACTCCCATCAGCCACAGACAGTATGTGAGGTACAATTGGAACTGCAGCCCAAAAACATCTGAAGAGCTACAGTTTTTTACTTCAATATGACCAATTCCACTAAAGCTCCATAACCTTTCCATACCTCCATGTCCAGCTCTTGACTTGCTTCCTGCTACACAGTCACTGCTGTGTAATTTCTGCATTTGCTGCCTGCTCGCGTTCAGGACAGGCTAGCTGTCATTCTTACTACAGTGACATACACTTCATAGCATTCATAGGGGATATTAATAAGAAAGGGGATTGGAAAGGGGAAGGTCACAGGCTCTGAAAGCAACAGCCTTTGCTCTGCAGCAATAAATAGCAGAGGTACACAGTGACATGGAAGAGATACTGGACAGGAGACAGCTCTCATAAGCAAAGTCAACTGAATTTAAGAAGCCTTGACCACCAGCAGGAAGTGGGGAGGGGCGAGAATGATTTCCCAAAGGGTAACAGAGAAGAAAACTACTGTGATGCACCTCATTCCACCCCACCAAACCATGCAATCCACAGAGGCTGCAACAGTCTTTGCAAATAAGTTATTTGTGATGGCAACAGCTGCTGTCAAGGTGGTTGCTGACACACAAGCTGAGAAATAGATTCTTTGCTGAGACTGCCACAACTGCCAAAGCTCAAAAATGCACCAAGGGATAGAGAGAAACAGGAGTAAACAATGTTGGACAACCCTTTTCACCCCAGACAGAACATGAGGCAATAGAGCTATTCTGTACCAAGTTACACTGGGGTAAACCTCCAGTTTCCCTTCCATCCTATGGTAAGTGACCATATGCACAACAGCCAGGCTCTTGTCTTTGGTGAAAACACTGCAGGTCTATTACAGTGACCTAACAAACAGCCCACTGTACCTCTGCAGATGACAAGTGGCTTTCAAGTCGTATTCCAAGCAATCTTCAGGAAACAGACTGGTAATGTTGGCCAAGCTTCCCTGAAAGACATCTTGCCTACCCACTAACTGATTGCACCTGCATACGTTCTGGAGCACACACTGATGTTCTCACAAGGCAGCAATAAGGCCCAGTGGGTTTAGGCAGATGCCTTACAGTCTGAAACTTACCTCCCAAGAACATGCCCAGGTATGCAATATTTAAAATAAATAAATAAATAAATGACAAATCCAGTGTTTGACGGAATCTTAGTATGGAAAGGAGAACTGCTTTGGTACAAAACTTAGTGCTATTTATCTCCACATCAGATGGAACGACACACTGAGATGGGCATAGAGGGAGATTAAATTGCTTTCCCTTCAGAGGACAGCTTTACAAAGGTGGGCACCATCTTCTTTGGGCGATGATTGCCCACTTGTAAAATGTAGGATAAAGTTACACCCCGTATTGGCATAGCAAAGCAGAGTCACATTACAGAGCAACCTGTCTCAGAATGGACTGTGAGAAGCAGCACAGCCATGAGAGACCTGACTCCAGTGTAGTGTACGCCAGGAATTCCCTAATTCAAATGACACTTCAGCCACGAATTTACCCACTGAGCAACCTTAGTCAAGGCCCTCAGTTTCATTTATCCCGTCTGTAACACAGGGATGAGAACTTTGTCCAACCTAATCATGTAGTAAGATTTACTAGTGTAAGTGTCTACGAAACATTTTAAATGCTCAAGAACAGCGCTGTAAAAATATTAATAGGCACACATGTATGTGTGTGTGGATGTGCATATACACAGACAGACCATATACACATGCACACACACATATAGTCACCCAATCAGCCACCCCACATCATTTCTGGAGACAGCACTGCTGGGGGCAGCACTGCATTCCCTTTTTACAACCATCTAGATAAAACAGCTTGCAGCAAACCTAAAGAAACTCAGGACAATCAGAATATAATGCACTTCAAAATGATCCACAGAAAATATGCAATGAACCCCTTTGCTAAAAAGGGAAGGGCTGTTGTTGAAGGGACAAATGCCTTCTGCCTCACAACAGCCCCAAAAACTTTTGAAAGTTCCCAGTAGTGGAGATCTGCTGTTTCTAAAAAAGTAGATAGAACACCAAAATCTGAGCATACTATGGGCTGTCCCCTTGAGAGGAGAAGAGGATATCCCCATAGAAGCCATGGAGAGGATATCCCCATAGAAGCCATCTTCTTCTACTGATGCCTGAGTTCAAATCCTCACTCAGCAAACTTGGGGCAGTTCTTCATGCTCAGCTCCTTGGCTTGACAGGTTGAGAGCACAAGAAAACCCTCACGGACCCTGTTCTGAGTTTCTTATTTAAGTGCAAATGTTACCTTGGATAAATATCATTTCATAAAATAAGCTTCTTAAAGGAGACACACACCCATGTCCACCACCTACCACAACACAATCCAGGTTATTTAAATCAAATGTAATTGCCCTATTAATTGCTCTTTAAACCAAGAAGGAAGAACGTGTAGTCCTCCAAATATCTTTAAACTGCATCTTCCAACATCCACCACCACAGTGTTAGCTCAGCCACATGGGAGCTGCAGTCCCACGGCAACTGGAGGGCCATTTGTTTCCCCAAACTGATTAATACCCACCAACGTGGATGATTAAACCTTAAGAGTGGGTTGCTCTGCTTTTAAAATATATTTGATTAGATGGTACTCCTGATCTGTATTGGCTAGTTTGAATCCACAGTCACTCAAGTGAACTCTCAGCTCCGGATCTCAAGACAGTTTGCCATGAATACACTAGACAGAAAGATCTTTCCTGGTTTCAATTAATGTTTGAACTGAGGATTCAAGGAAGACTACAGCAACATCTGATCTTAGAGATAAAGAAAATGCTTCTTTAAACTTTCTTACTAGCTGCTGCAAGGCTCCACATCTACACATTTCAACCGTCGAACAAGATGCCCTGTGGCCTTGATGCTCTTAACTAGGCAGGCCTGCTAAAGAATATTAAGAGAGATTAGCTGGTTACCGTAACATCCACAGAGGAACCCAGCGGAAAGCCACGATCAGTTTGCCTCAGTCCCGCCGCCCGCAATACGGGGATATACTAACAAGCGGACCCATATCATAAATAGCCGTGCTTTGACCATAAAATGTTCTGTTATGTTATAAACTCATAAATGTTATGAGTAACAGTCACACGTCTGCACGCCAAGTCCAAGACACTCCGGTGGGACACAATCATCCCAGCAGCCATATGGGTGGAGAGGGGGACGCAGATCTCCATCAAGGATTGGAGGGAGATCATGGCAGAAAAGGGAAATCGGGCGTAGGAGGTAACAAGAACCCCCCGTCCCCGTGCCCGAGGGACCGGGTCAAGCAAGCGCCTGAGCTCGCTTTCACTTACCGCCTCCATTATCCCCGTCTCTTTCCCCCGCCGCCCTTACAGCACAGGGTGCATCTGCGGCTACGCTCTTGCCGCTCCAGCTTAACCTCCACTTCCGGTTTGACGCATTTCTGCCCTCACTTCCGCCAGTAAGGAAGAACACGTGAGCGGAAGAGGGTAGGGAAAAAATTAATTGACGTCGCTCTTGTACAGCTCAAGTGAAGTCTTTTTTTTTTCCCTTCTACCGCTGCAGTTTCAAGTTATTAATACTCAACGGACAGGGTTTAGATGAGGGGCATTTCCGCCCTACACTGTTATAGTGCTATGATTCCACTTTCAGCATCCTGTGGAATTCTGGGGTGTGTAGTTCACTGAGGCCCAAGAGCGCTCTGGCTGAGAATTCTAAAGGCCCCTCCCTAAACTGCAAACCCCAGGATTCCATAGGATGTTGAAAGTGGAATCATAGCGCTGTAACAGTGTAGGGCGGAACCGGCCTTAGCTCGGTTATTCCCGCCCCTTGTCTGTGGACAATTCCGACAAAGAACCAGGAGAGGGCGGTAATACAGTGACTCACTTCTGCTGGGAGTAAAAGAGTGATCGTAAAGGGAAAGCAGGGTTGTTATACCTCTTGCCCTTTTTTGACTGCAAGGAACAAGTGAGATCTGAGACATATTTTCCAACACAAAGCACGAAGAAGCTACCCATCTCACAGAAGACAAATCGTAGCTGGTCAGCATAATTCCCACACAAAAGGATACGTGCCAGTAAAACACTGAACAACGCAAGAGGCTTCTTGTAAAGTGCATTCAAGTCGTTTCCGACTTTTGGCGACCCTATCACGGGGTTTTCTGGGGCTGAGAGTGTGTGACGCGCCCAAGGTCACCCAGCGGGTTTCCATGGCTGAACAGGACATCAAACCCTGGTCTCCAAGGCCATAGTCCCATGCTTAAACCACTGCGCCACGTTTCCACCTTGTTCTTATTTCTGGAGGGCTGAACGCACTTCCTAAATGAGAAGCTGGGTTGCAACTGCCTACCCTTGCTGTTTTCTTGCAGTTTTCAAAGTTCTGTCACAGCACAGAAAGGGGGCAGACAAATTTACAAGGACACTGGAGACTGATTTATTTAAGCATGCGCTTTCGTCAATGCCAGTCCCCTAAACGTCCATATCAATCCACTGATTAATTCTCAGTATCAATCTTCTATCAACCCAGCATCAACTGATTGACAATATCAATCCACTAATTAAGTGGATGTCAGTCCATAAATTGATATAACCCACAAGCAATCAACATCATTCCACTAATGTAACAGGATGTCTCTATCATCGCACACAGCCCTTTGAAGATTTGCGACCCTGGTCACAATTTACATTTTTCTGTATCATACGACATGGTATCCCACTCCCTCAACTGTATAACTGTGTTTAAAAATCAATGGCTTCAATAGCACTCTACCAGCGTATATACAGGATTAGAAGCCCCAAAATTTCATGCTAAAATAAATCACTTAAGCCATTTCCGCACTACACTGTTATAGTGTTGTTATTCCACTTTCAGCATCCTGGGGTTTACAGTTAGAGCGAGGGCTTTGGAATTCTCAGCAAGAGAGCTCTTTGGCCTCAGTAAACTATAAACCCCAGAATTCCACAGGATGCTGGAAGTGGAATAATAGCACTATAACAGAGTAGTGTGGAAAGGCCCACAGTTATAGCCAAGGTGCACAAATACAGTGCCAGTCCTTTGCACATTAGAAAACAAGGATCCCTCCACATCAGACAGCCTGAACAGTACTGCTGTAAGTTATATTCAGAGGAAGGCAATGGCAAAGCACCTCTGAATAAATCTTGACAAGAAAATCCTACGAAATTCATGAGGTCATTGTAAATCAGCAGGTGAACTGAAGGGACGTATATTACATTAAGCACAGTTGTGCCTGCTTCTGAATAAGCAGCTGTATGTAGGGTTGCTACAACAGTGCTACATGACTTGAAAGTTTGACTATAGTCCTATGAATGCATGCCTTGGAGAAGTTCCACTGAATGTTATGGGCCTTACCTCCAAGGAGACACGCACAGGATTGCATGGGAAGTCCACAACTCTCCGCATAACTGCCTGGATGTAAATGCTCTACCAAACAAAGTAGGACTCCTATTTCCATAAGTCTTCATAAGAGCTAGTCTGCGTGCTAGCAACTTGCCAGTGCTGCTCCGTACTAAACATACAGACTATTTTATCAAAGGCTGTTTTGGTTTCAGACTGACCAGTTGCTCAAAGAGCTGCCCACTGTCTCCCTGCATGCTATAGAGTTTTGTTTTGTTTTTTTTCTTTCCTATTATCCATTGATGTGGGAAATTTGTATCATCATAGTTCTGGCAATTTCCCCACTACACTGTTATGGTGCTATCATTCCACTTTCAACATCCTGTGGAATTCTGGGGTTTGTAGTTTACTGAGGCCAAAGAGTTCTCTGGCTGAGAATTCCAAAGGCCCCTCCCTAAACTGCAAACCCTAGGATTCCACAGGATACTGAAAGTGGAATAATAGCACTACAAACAGTGCAGTGCGGAAATGCCCTCTGTTTCCATTGAATGTGCTTGGATAGTTCAGTCTTCTAATGCGGATGCAAGAGAATCTCTTGCCTTCCGAGGCGGCTGTTCCTTGCATTTCTGCGTGAACTTTTTGTTCCAACCCAGACTTCTTCTTCCCGTCGGAAAACACAGGAAAATAGTGTCAGGGATTCCAGGCAGGGAACCCTGGGAAAATGATCAGCCCACTGCAAAGATGTTGCATCATGTCCCAGCTGTGGGTAATTGCAAGGTTGCATAAGAAACAGGGGTCCTGTGCAGATGGTAGAGGGAGGTGTGAAAACCTCTACCCGATTGGTTGTAAATATGTATATAAGAAAGCAATCCCCAGTATGTATTCGTCTGTTGACCAAACCGGTATCTGGCGCAAGCCTTTGTCCGTCTGTTCCATGTTTTGTACATAACGGAACTGGCTGCAAGATAAAGTGCCTCCTGTTTGGAAGAAACTCCTTACTGGGGAACAAGGCTGCTGCCGTTGGCTCCCTGCCCTCTGGCTTTTCCGCTGCATTTCTGTGGGGCTGAAACTCCTATCCTCCCCCAACAAACAGGACAAAAACACAAGCCCTGGAATCCTCTGAAGCTGCTTAATTCCTCCTCTGGGACCCTTTATAAAAGAACCCTTTCAAGAGCGCTTCCCTTTCAGGGCAGGTAAACCTCAAAGAGCCTCTTGGCTGAAGTTGGAGGAAAACTCAACCTGAGCGCTCCAGGCCGGCTCGCCTGAGGTTTCCACGCCCCTGCGTGGGGGCAGAGCAGCGAATCACATGTTTCAGGTCAGGAGGGCAGAGAGAGGGGGACCCGCCTCCGCCTCTTCCTCCTCCTCCTCCTCCTCGCCTGGAAGGGGTTCGCGCAAGACGCGCAGGATCAATGAGCCGCCAGCCGAAGGAGCCAGGCGGCGGCGGCGGCGGCGGCGGGGCGCTGGACTGAGGGGACGGCGCGGGAGGCGATCGGGTGAGCGGGGAAGGGGAGCGTGGCTGCGTGCTGTCGTTTCGCCGGTACTTCGGTTCTCCCAGGTTGGCCTGCCCTCCCGTTTATGGAAGCTAAAAGGAGTATGGGTGGCCCACCGGGTTGGACCCAGCTCGCCTTTGCTTCCTTGCTTCGGTCTTTCTTTCCTTCCTTGCTTTCTTCTTTCTTGCTTAATCCTGCCCTGCCCTGGGAACGGAAACCGTGGAGCGGGGCGCGGCAGAACGAACCGAGCGACAGAGAAATTTCCGATCCAGAGCGATCGCGTTAACGTGACGTGGCAGCGGACGCGGGTGGGGAGCGTATTGGGGACCAGGCGGCTGGACAGAGTGAAGGAAGGGGCTGCGTTGATTCCCTATCCTGAGCCCCTCCCTTGCCCCCCCCGCTTCCCCCAAACTAAGAAATGGACGCTTCGGCGACTGTGTGGTATAGTGGTTAGAGCGGGACGAGGGAGGGAGGGAGACCCAAGCTGACATTCCCACTCAGCTGCTGGGTGAAACTCATTGGGTGGCCTCTGACCAAACCCTGCCTTTCAGCCTCACCCGTTTTACGGATGTATTGAGAAGATAATCTGGGCAGTGAACAGTTGTGGGTGTGTGCAGTCGGTGCACTGCCTTCATATCCTTGTAGGAAAGGCTGGGTGTAAACGTCAGAATTCAGGACACACGCACATACAGCGTAAAGTGGACCATGAAATGCAGGACCCAGGATGCTGAAAGTGCCGTAGGTTGTCCCCATCTCTTGAAGGATTATAAATGCAAAGAGGAATGCCGGTAGTTAATTGGAAAAGAAACTCCACTCCACCGCGTCTTCTCACCCCACTGTTTTCTCAGCAAGACGCCACACCATCTCCACCAACAAGAGACCCAATGACATCTTCAGCAGTTACTCTTTCTCTTGCCTCCCTTCCAAGGGACTGGATTGCTGAGGTTTCATTTCTCAGTGTCACATGTAACCTCCCCATATATGCCACTGCAGCTTTTTTTGTTATGAGAGCAAAAGAGGTATGCCAGGATACTGGGCCCTGATAATATAAAGCACTTCTAGGCTGCTTCTGTGCAGGTCTGTGAGTTTGAGGTGCTCCTTTCAAGAAACTCCAGTGGAAGGCTTTGAAGAGCCCATCAAATGCAGCTCCCAGCAAACTACTCTCTTATAATCCCATTATTACCATTTCGGTATAGAATCCAAAGGGTAGCAGCTGGTGTGTAAGATTTGGACACTGGAAGACCAGAACTCAAATCCCTCCTGGGCCATAGAAACCCACTGGGTGACCTTGAGCAAGTGACATTCTCTTGGCCTCATAGGAAGGCAAAGGCAACTCCCCCACAAAAAAACTCATCTTTGGCTCACCGTAAATCTAGTTTTGCCTTAGGCTCACCATAAGTTCGAAATATCTTGAGGGCAGACAACAATAAATAATGATAGAATCCAGGTCCAAAATCCCAAGGGCCTTCTCTGTAATCCAGAGGCAAAAATTATGCAACCTTCTAGATGTACTGAATAGCAATTTCCAGGGTTCATCACCGTTGGCTGTGTTAGCTAGGTCTGCTGGGAGTTGTAGTCCAGCAACAGTTGATTTATACCCCCACTGTAGTCCCTTAAACCCCGTTTATTTCCATGTACTTCTTCAAGCAAATGGACAAATTCCTGGAGCTGGGAAGAAAGTTTCCACTGGGCCATTTGGAATCTATTAGTGCCATGACCTCTCCCAAAGTTGCCACTGCCCAAATCCCAACCATTTTCTTGGGAGACATGGCACTTAGGAAGCATATGTCTTGTTTGCCACATTGTTTCCCAGCAGAACCACTGGGATTTTTGCAGTGTTGACAGAAATTTCATCAGTGCTGGAGACTATATCATGTTGTTTCTCAGTATACCCCCCAAAGGAGGGGGGAGGGAATGATTAGTGGCAGCCCTTGGCTTCCATGTCAGTAGCACTCTGGGCTTTACTTTAAACATTAAAGGTGCTGAACTTACTGTAGAGGTATGATTCAGCACCTTGGATAGCTCATTTAACACTTGAACTAAATACTGAGGCCCTATTGCACTGTGCAGATATAGCACTATGATTCCACTTTAACTGTCATGGCAACAGCCTATGGAATCTCGAGGGGCATTTAGGATCCTCGGACTGAGAGTTCCTCCACAGAATGCAGCCAAGGCAGTTATAGTAGACTCATAGTGCTATAATTCTGTAGTGTGAATGGGCCCTGAAAGCAGGTTCACCCACCCAACTGACGTGAAAGCCCTAGCCACTAATGAATATTGGGATGATTCAAGAATTGTGAGAGCTTTAATAGATATTTATAAAACACATTGCAAAGAGAAAAATGTATTAAACTCAGCTGTGCTTTTTAATAAGAAAAGTTTTTAGTGATAAATTTGACTCAATATTTGCTGGAGGAAGCCATAGGTCTTGTGCCCGCACAGAGCTGCCTTCACCCTCTGGGCTCTACATTTAATAGCTTCTTGGCCAGAATGGCTTTTTAGATGAGGGAATGTGAGGCTCCCATCTCTCAATTCCTCCTGTCTTGTTTCTCCTTCTTTCTCCTCCCTCTCTCCTGGACCAGTCCTTCTTAGACTATCAGATATAGGGGGGAGGGAGGACTGGCACTTATTTTTTTCCCAATGTACCAGCACCATATTAGTGCTGTTTCCCTATAATTATTTCTTTCTTTCCAAGGACCAGCAGCCATCAGTTCAAGGACCAGAATAGGTCCAGAGACCACCACTTTGAGTAGAAGTATCTGAAACCATGGCTGCTCTTCTGAAGAGCCTGCTTGCTGCCTCAGAGAAGGCAGCACATATTGCCCAACTGTGTCGCCAGGAGGAGGCACTCTTCAGCTTGCTCATTGAGGAGAAGCGAGGGGCAGAAAAGAACAAGAAATTCCTGCAGGACTTTAAGACGCTGGCGGATGTGCTGATCCAAGAAGTCATCAAGCATGATGTAGGAAAGGAGGTACATGCTGGGTAAAGAGCCCCAGAACCCTGTAGGAAATGTCACAAGGGGTTGTCTAGCAATTCTGAGTCAGGGGTTGGGGTGGATGACAGAACCAGAGAAGTAGCACCTTCTGCCTCATGGTGGTGACAACATAGTTCTTTCCCCCTTTTCTTCCCCCGAAATTGGGGTGGCTGCTGATGGGTGATGACTCCCATGCCAATGAAACAGTGAATCCACTCTGAGTTTTAGTTTGAACTTTAAAGATGCTATCCATCCACAAATCCAGACAGTAGGGTCAATGCCCTGAATCTACAAGTAGGGTCAGTGCCTTGAATCCACAAGTAGGGTCAGTGCTACAAGCCACAGCAGAGTCAACACCTCACTGACGTGGTCATCTTGGCCACCACTGATCACAGCATCCTCAGGAACTGAGATGGAACTGCACCTTGTGGTTGAGAAACAAAGGGCTTTACCAACAACAGGTACAAAAGCAGAAGGCAGTTGTGTACTTAGGACAGGGGTGGGATGGGTGTATCCCTCCAGATGCTGGACTGCATCTGTCAGCATCCTTAGCAAGTATTGCCTGTGGTGACAGATGAGGGAGCTAGTTCTCCCACAAAATCAGGAAGTAGAAGTTTCACATTCTCTTCCCCCAACTTAAGATGTGCCTTCATCCATAGAGTTGTACTGTGTGTTACATGTTTTTCAAGCTGTTCATACAATTATCTCAATAATCCTCAAAACAATCCTGTGAAGTAGGCCAGTATTAACCCACATTTCAGGTGGGCTGGTAGGGGTGGGGCAGGGCTAAAGCTGAAAGAGATACTACCTTGAGAGAGAGAATGTAGTAATTCATGGATGAAGTGAGATTTGAAATGGCTGGAGGGGGTCGTGTTCTGGGGCACACTTCCCTTGGTTGGCCAGTTCCCTGCCCCACTCCTGTGCCCAAACACTGGGGTTGGGAACTAATTGAATAGGGTGATGTGACCTGAGGGGGATACAGAAGTCAGGCTGACATTTTACAGCAGACCAGTCATTTGACTACTGCTGTATTACAGGCTGACATCTACATCATGACATAGGGCCTATATTTAGGAGCAGGGCACTGGTTGGCCAACAATCAAGCCTCAGTCTTGTTTTTGGGGATTCTGTCTGACCACTAACAGATATCCCTGGTCCCAAAGGCCTCCCTCAGTGTATGACTGAGCCACTCTTATCGGAAAAGGGCTCAGGGATTCCTGGATGAGCAGAGACTATCTCTGAGAGTTCACCTCACCTCTGCATCCTCACCTCACATCCTAGTGTGTATAAGACATGCTCAAGTGGAAACAACTGAAGTGCATAAAGGAAAACTTCCTTGAGAGCCTCTCTTACAGTTAACATGGGCTGAGGAGACTTCAGAGTCCTTGATCATCTTCCTGAAAAGCCAAAAACAGAGATAGAAACCATGGCCACCTTAGAGTCCCCCTGGAATGAAGAGCTTAAAGAGCTTTTTGCAGGCAATGTCACGGTGTGTATGGGTGGGACTGTCTCTACTCTCAAATTCAATCTTGGTCTGGCAGCCTTTGCTCATTTCAGAATGAATGGCTGGGAGTTAGACATTCTGACCAGGATTGATCCAGAGTTTGGAAAACTTTGCAAGTTGCCTTTTTAGACTGCAAGCCCTAAAAGCCAGCTGGCTCAGGCAGGAAGTTCTAGGCCAGAAAGTAACTTCTCCAAGCTTTGGAAGCAGCTGTCTGCTTCTAAACCAGTGGAGCATCTTGGAATGGAGCACTGAAGAATTAATGAACCCAGATTGGCCATGTTCTGTGACCCCTGCTCTGTGACCAGCCCTCTGTGCTACCCTGAACGATAAGAACCTTTCTTATCTGTTTGTTGAGTGTCACTGAATCCCACATGCATTTTCTTTCCATCCTTGTTTCATATGAGGTTTCATGACTGGTTTTTTGTTACATTAAAATTTGTGCACTCCCCTCTCACACTAGCATTTTTTCTAATCTGTGCTTCTGTCTGCATAATATACCTAATTGAAACAAATTCCCCTCACCCCTATTTCTGTGGTTTATTTCAATTATGCACATTTGTGCATTTTAAAATATACACATTCTTTGGGCCGTACTTTATTTCTTGGAAACATCCTGTTAGCCTCACAAATATGTGAATGCTCAAGGCAGGGAAAACATTTTTGTCACAAGGCTCAGGAGGTGCAAAAATGGTGCTCAGGTCCATATGACTGAGCCAAGGAAATTTCTTTCTATCCCTATCTGCACTGCCCAGAAGAAGACAAGCAGGCGGAGGTGTGCACCTGCTTATGCTTTCTGTCTGTTCAATATTATGGCCCCAGTCCTGCCTTCAGTGGGGCCTAGAAAGGGGGAACACAAAGGAAGCAGTAGGAGCAATTGCTGGCTTCTCTTGCCTGATATTTCCCTCTCCACTTGGTCCCTACGAAATAGCAAAACCCAGAGGGCTTTATCACACAAGGCAAGAAAATCACAGTTACATCAGGATAATAGCACCTTTGGCTGGGAATTATCATATTACCTTGTCCTCTTCTGTTGTTCTCTCAGTAGGAGACCTTGGAAAGCATTTCTTTTAAAAGGAGGTCATTAAAGGATTAATCCATTAATGATATGATAGGTCCCAGCCGAAGACAGTATTGTCCTGCTGTAATTGTGGTTTACTTACCTGAAGCCCAGAGAATGCAACACAGTAGGGTAGGGTTGGATGGGGTAGGATGGGAAACTGGGGCTTCCTGGCTGGGAAATCCAGACCCATTAGCATAACTAAATAACATTTACTTTCTTCCTCCCCAACTAAATTTCACTCTTCCTTCCTTTGCTTTTCCCATTGTTTCTGTCAACAGTTCCCAGAACTGCAAGATCATATTCTTGGTGAAGAGTCCAACAAATTTGAAAATGGCCTTGGTGAGTGATGGTGCCCTTGAGTGCTGGGTTGAGGGGAAAGCAGCGGTTTGTTCTGTCTTGAGTCCTTGACCCTCTTTTTCAACTTTATCTCACTGGATCAGTTACTGATTCTATTGTCCTCCACCTCTGCCTACTATGGCATGTTGCATGCTTAAAATTGGCCCCTCTGCCCTATACACCCAGTCCACTTCCCTCACTTCCAAGCCCCATTTCTTCAATAAAACACTTTCCTGAAGAAATGGGACTCCTCTAGATCTGCTTTGATGATAATTTCTTGCTCCAGTGTATTAGGCACTGGCATGTTACATACGAAATTATTACGGTATACTAAAGCTAAAAGCATGAACAAGGTAGCTATTATGGAAATCTACATTCTTCCCTCCATAATAAACCATAAGGGTAATTGAATGGAATAATGCTGACCTTTAAAAATTGTCCAGTCATATCACATCAAAAAAACTTGAAGAAAAGAATTGGCTTAATGTGGTGATGAAGGGATGAGAATGTGAAAGTCAAGTGGACATAATTTAGGAGAGCATTCCATGAGTTGGGATGAAAAAGGCCACCTCTCTTGCCACCACCCTCCAGTCTTCTGTCAAAGAAGATGCTCCTGAGGAAGGGCTTAGATTTTGATCTCAGGATATGAGCAGGTTCATGATCGGAGAAGCACTCTGTCAAGTATTGGGCTTGCTCAGCTGAGCTGTATGATCAGGGCTGGATTATACAAACTTCAAGTGGTGCACTTTCTCCCTTCACTGGTTGGGAGGTGGAAGGCTAAAGGGAAAAGGGTAGCTTGCCTCCTCTTCTTCTCCAGTCCTTTCCTGAATCTCTGGATGTTTCTGTTATCATCAATATTTTGCATGCTATTTGAAAAAATGAATAAAAATGCCTGAGATCAGGCTGTTAGTCTCATTTGGAAGTTGCAGTGCTGAAAACGGGTGCAGTCATAAAGATTTTTCTACTGCTGTCTGTTGTATTTTGGAATATTTGTTTTTCATTCATTCATTTAAATTCTGTGTCACCATTTTTAGAACAGTTCAAATATGTGCATGGGGTGGGGCTGTTTTTGAAACTGATCTTGGCCTCAAACTCCTTAGTCCAACCTTGTGTATAAGGCTTTATAGATTAAGACCAGTATTTCAAACTGGCACTGGAAATGTCTTGATCACCATTGTAGCCAAGCCAGAATGAAGACTATATCCTCTATCCTTCAGTTTTTTGTCGTCAGTCTGGACGGTATATTCAGGACTGGCTGCATTTTCCAAACTGTTTACAAAAGCAACTCCACATATACATATTGCTGATAGTAATCTAGTTCAGAGTTAGCAATGCATAGATGACTGAAGCTAGGTTATCCCTGTCCAGATAGGGACACAGCTGGACCACCAGCTAAAACTGGTAGAAGGCACTGAGTCTACCTGGGCCTCAAATGGCAGTATTGGATACAGGAGAAGCTCTAAGCTGCATGCCTGCTCCTTTTAAGGGAAGCTGAACATCACTTATCCATCAGTCTTCTCCATACTGAATGACAGCTTACTGGGCTTTATCCAGTCCACCGTTGCAACCAGGAATTGATGTAGCAAATCCACTGCCTTACTCTCTGAAGATGTAAATAAGAAGAAGATATGTTATTTAGTATATTTAGAAGAACACATTCAAAAACTCCAGATGAACCCATTCAGTAACTTTGTGTGGGTGTTAAATAGTATCCCTCAAAAGCAAGGTCAGAAATGTTTCTTCTCTCCTAGAAATACCTGTCAGTAATTTTCACATTGTGTTTATCAGTGGTTCTTAACCTTTTCTTTACCAGGGACCACCTGGAAATATCATTTTTTGCTGCAGACCCCTAAGACTTAACTCAGGATTTAAATAATTAAATTTAGATTTAAAATTTCAAATATTTATTTAAATTTTCAAATATTTATTTATTATTTATGTATTTAAGGCTTCAAGAGACTTGGATTCAAATTCCCACTCAAACACTGGGTGATTTTGGGCCAGTCACATTCTCTCAGCCTCAGAGGAAGACAAAGGCAAACCCCTCTGAACAAATCCTGCAAAAAAAACCAACCCTCTGTGATCGGTTCACGTTGGGGTTTCCATAATTCAGAAGCGCTGCTGATAAGGGGAGGTTCTTTCTAGCCTTCATGTCTCTCCCCTTTGGAAAATGACTTATGACAACCCTAAGGCGATGCTTCCGTGAGGGTTTTCTTGGCAAGATTTTTTGCCTTTGCCTTTCTGAGAGAATGTGACTTACCTGAGACAAACCAGAGGGTTTCCATGGCTGAGTTCAGACCTTGATCTCTAGAGTCATAGTTTGGGCATGCACACATACTTGTTGCCATGTCCCTTTTGTTAGAGACATGGCAGTAGAAGTATGTGTGCGCATGTCCAAAAAGTTCCTTTGTTTGCAAATGAGGGAGCAGTTTCAACTCCTGCAAATGCCCCTGGCTGCCACGTCCTTATTGCTACTGCTGGTGTCCAGCAGCAGGGCTTCACAGATCCATGGACCTGCAGGGGTCCCTGGAGCCCAGGTTAAGAACCACTGGTGTATATTATGAAGAGCACAAAAGCAGTCATTGAATCCTTTTGCACAGGGGTAGGACCACCAAGCCAAATAAAGCCTCAGTCCAACCTGCAAGTTACCAGTTGCTCACTTTTGCCCTTGAATTGAGGGTGCAATGCATTTTTCCAGAGTGGAGTCTAGAGAAGAGCTACCCAATCTACTGAATTTTATGTACCTTATAGGGGAGACTGTGGTGGTCCAGGTTTGTCCCATGCAACAGGATACGGCTACCTTGCTGCAAAAAATCTTGGATCGGAACCAGACAGCTGCTGAGCTGTTAGCTGCTGCTATTCATCAGGAGGTGGTGCTTTCAGACCCAGACTTGGATGATGTGGCTGTGACAATCTCCACAGAAAACATGGCTGTGTGGATTGACCCCATAGGTAAGTCACCTGTTGGGTGAAGCTGCTGTGTGAGGTACTAGAAAATACCAGGAAATGTGGTTTCAGATTGCAGCATGGATGGGGAACATGTGACCCTCCAGATTTGTTGGACTTTAGTTTCTCTCAGCCCTAGCCAGCATGGTCAGTGATGAAGTATCATGGGAGAAAGAGTTCAGCAACATCTAGAAAATGTTCCAGAGAATGTGTCCTGAAGCTGTGAACTCAGATTATATAAGAGAGGGCCGTCTCTACGTTGAATTGGATCATCAGTCTACAAAGTCCAGTATTGTCTGCTCTCATGGTAACACTTCTACATTACGGTCACATGTTTATGCCCAGCCCTGCTGCCTCAGTTTCCTGTGGGTTTGTTCGCACATTGTATTTGTTCATGCATTGCATTCAGTAGGGATATATATAAAAATTTAAAAATAATCTTTGAACTGTATTTTTTTAAAAGTCTCAGATCTAAAAATACAACTGGTGAGTGCAATGAAAAGATGTTTGGAGAAGCACATCATGCAGATTCACTTGTCAGGGAACTGTGATGACTTGAAGCTACATGTCACTTATGCTGTTGATGGTCAGCTTTGTTGGTGCTCAGCCAGATGGTCTTTTCATTGGAGAGAATGAACCTTGGACCTTCAGTATCAGGGGTGAGAATCAGGCAGACTTCCCTGTTATTGGACTGCAGCTGTCATCATTCCTCCCATTGACTATGCTGGCTAGTGCTGTTTGGACATACAGTCTGTAAACTTGTAGAGGATGCATTTTTCCTACCATCCTTGTTCTATATGTAAAGCAAATGGCCTGGCACTATACTGAGGTTTTTTAGGATTGGGGGCCCTGAGAATAGAGCTTTTTGCTTTTCCCTTTGATTGGACTGATAGTTTTAGATGGGGAACTGGTGATACCAGTACATCAGTGGCCTCTATATCCCTTCTTGCTGACCATGAGAAATTGCCTTGCCTCAGGTCCACCCATCTGCCTCTCTGCCCAAGTGTCATCTGCTCTGACTGGCAGAAGTTACATCTCATGGGTTCTCTCTCTTCAGATTCAACCAATCAGTATATTCGTGGGCGAGGCAATGTGGAGCCAGTGGATGGCATCTACCCATCTGGGCTTCGCTCAGCACTGGTGCTTATTGGGGTATACAACCGTCACTCGGGGGAACCTGTCCTAGGCATCATCAATGAGCCCTTCTTCAAGGAAGAGCTTCAAACACACAGGTAATGACAGCACCACAAGATTTTCCTCTTATTTTTACAAGCGCATCACAGTGCACACAAGAGAAGACTATTTATTTGTTTATTTTCTTGCTTGCTTGCTTTAAATGTCATCTTTCTCCCAGAGTGGGACCCAGGACAGCTCACAAGATGGGACAGGCTTAGCCCATGCTGATTCAGGGCTGGCTCCACCACTGGGCAGAATGTATCACGTGCCCAGGTGGGGTATCAGTAGCAGCCCATTCTTTCTGAGTCCTCTGACTGATTCCTGTTGCCTGAGGGCAGAACAGTGTGTGTGCCCCTTGGCATGGCATGAGCCCCTTAAACTAACTTACTGACCTCCCAAGGTCACAGAAGACAATATCAGGGCTGAAGAAAGAGTCTGTTGCCAGCCCAAATTGCCTATGTATGAGGATTGGGGGTGGCATTTTTGTCTGTTACCTCAGATAGCCAAATATCTTGGCCTAGCCCAAAGTTTAGTTTATGTTTGTTTTGAAGAAGTTATTCCCTTTTTTCACTGCCACTCTCCCAGGATGCCTTGAGTAACCTCCTGCTCTAGCACAGGAAGGCCATACAGAGCAGATCCAATCACACCAAGTACATCAGAGCACACCCTGGTGGTATACCCAAGAATGGTACACTTTGCTACACACCAACAGTCCAGTTCTCAATCAGATTAGCGGTTTAAAAGAGACCATGGGGCTGGTCCCAGTATGTGGTTCTCATTCGCTAACCTTCTCTCATGCTTTCCTCCTCCTCTCACCCAAGTCTCTCTTCCATTTTGATTTTTTTGTTGCAACAAATGATGCAGTGAGGCTGCCTCACATATTTGATATGAACCTCAATCATCTTCCCTGTACCTGTATCAGTGGTTTGGGTAAGGGACAGGGAAGAGTGGCAGCTAAGTTGCTATCTCATCTGAGGACCGTTAATTTCATGAACTGTGGGTGTTTTTCAGAGCTTGGAAAAGAAACTGCTTTGGACTACAGCTCCTGGCATCCCCCAGCAGGGGGAGTTCTGGGAGTTGTGGTCCAAAAAAGTAACTTTTACAGAGCTTTGTTGCATTTCCTCACAAATATGCACTGACTGCTCCCCCGCACTTTTGCAGGTGGCAGAGCAAATATCACTGGGGCATCTCCTACGACGGTACCAACCTGAGCTCACTCAGCCAGCCCCTCCTGCGGCCTTCCCCCCGCGTGGTGCTAAGCAGCAATGAAAAACCAACACTGCAGAAGGCTCTGGCCCCTCTCTATGGGGAGAGGCTCTGCTTTGCCTCTGGGGCTGGGTACAAGATGCTGTGTGTGGCCCTGGGCCTTGCAGATGCATACGTGCTCTCAGAGGGCAGTACCTTCAAGTGGGACTCCTGTGGCCCCCATGCCATCTTGCGAGCCCTCGGCGGAGGCATTGTGGATCTTTTGCAGGCATTGCAGGCATGGCAGGCTGGGCAACGCAAACAGCTTCCTGAACTGACGTACAACAAGCCAGTGGAGGGCTCTGTGGGTGCTGAGCGCTGGGCCAACCAAGGAGGTCTCGTGGCCTACGTCTACCAAGAGCACCTAGAAGCTGTGATGGCCACTCTGGTGGCAGCCGTGGATACCTTCTGAAGCTCCTCTTCTAGGTGGGCGTGGCTTGTTCAAGGCCCCTCGTCCTCACATGAGGGGAAGAAGCCAATCACCAAGTAAGGAAATGTATGACTCCGACATCCTTAACTACCATGGGACCAATCCATTCTACTTATGGATGAAGGCAACATGTCACCATAGGGTATTAGTAGGCATGGACATTGTACCTATACCATTTGCTCTTTCTGTGCTATTGGAGTCAGTGCAGGCTGGACAGCAAGATGGGGTTTAAATTGTCCCAGCCATCTTGCTTGGTAGATTGGTCCTCTTATCTGAGTAATATGCGTTATGGATAACAGAGGAAGGATGCATTGGGACCATTACACGATTTCCGTTAACATTTGCTCTAGCTCCCACTGTCTCTAGGATTTTGACAGTGTGCTGCTGTGCCAGTTTCCCCTTGCGTACTCACACTGTTTGCTGTACAGGCAAACATTCTGTGGCATTTTTGACCTCTGTGGTGTTGTACACAGTAAATGGATTATGTAGCTTAGTGCTTTAGGGGGCTTATAGATGGATAGTCCTGTTTCATGCTAGAAAGAAAGACTAGATGGCCTTCAGGCCCCATCCAGCTCTTGGGGAATATTTATACCACAGCTCTATTTAACTGGCTTACGACCTCCTTTCTAACAAGAAGCCCTGGGAATGGCATTTCTTCATTCTTACTATTTGTTCATATATACCCTGCTTTTTCCCCGGTACTGGAACTCAAGACAGCTTACAAAAGTTAAGTACCAATTGAAATAAATGCAAGTACCTCTGTAAAACATATAAAAGTTGTTCCTAAAATGCATTTAAACTAGATGGTCAAACTAATTACAGTTGAATTAAAGCCATTTAAAATTGCATTAAAAGACAGACAATATAAATCAGTATGCCATTAGAAACCCAATTAGGTCAACTTCTAAAAGCCTGCTAAAATGGAAAAATCATCACATGCTGGCAAAAAGACAGAAGGAGGGAGCCATCTGCCTCCCTAGGGAGTGAGGTCCAAAGCAGCCACCCCGCAGCCCTCTCCCTCGTTCCCATTAGGTTTCCCTGGGAAGGTGTGGGACCGAGATAAGGGCCCCTCAGAAAAATCTGGACCCTTGCCATAGAGAGTTTCCTGGGTGGGGAATGAAGCGAATAGAAAATCCCTGAAGATTCTTTGGAAGGAGCCATAGCACACGTATGAAATAAATATAAATATTTAGTGTGAATGCATACTGTGGTTCTGGAAATATGTTCCAGAAAACTGACACCTTGTCAAATTACAATTTATCTGTTGTGATTCTTTATGACCATAGGCTACCCAACGGTTGCCCCCATGAGTGGACAACTGCCATGGGTCCAATTATCTGCTCTCAGAACCCTCTGGGAGCTACATAGAGTGCCAAAATTGCAAAATAAGTGAATAAACAGCCACTTCTGGTTTTGCAAAGTGCGGGGGAGGGTGTTTTCAAAAGTGCACCTGGTTTCTGCAATCTATTTAAAAGGTCAGGAGAGGGTATTTATCTTTTTTTTTTTTTTTTGGCCACAAAGGGCAGTCTGGAGGGGTCAAAACCTAAAAGAACTGCCCTGGGTGTTGGCATGTAGCCTGGGGCTGCAGTCTCCCCTCCACTCCACTCCCGCAACTTACCTTTAGATTGGTCTCATGCCTCCTTTTTTAGAGGGCAGTCCTCTATTTGAAAGACTACCAGAGGGCTGTCATTTTTTAAAAGTGCCCTCTGTATGAAATGGGGTTGCTAGGTTGGGACTATCACAGACCTTGAGATTTCAGCCACAAAACCTGAGACCTAGGGAAAAGCCCTTGTGATGTCACAGGAGATAGGCTCTGATGAAGTCATTAAGCATGATATATTAAGTATCGACTACAATTGCACAGAGTACACCATTCAAATGAAAAGACCAAGGGCCCTTTCACACAACAAAATTATAGCACTGTAATTCCACTTGAATTCCCATGGTTCCATGCTATGGAATTCTGGGATTTGCAGTTTTGGGAGGAATACAGGAAGCCCCCACCTTCTGACACCCTGTTATCTGACAACTTGTTCTTTCAGTGCTTCCAAATTAAGGACAAGTTCCACTAATTCGACAGGGGTTCCACTTTTTCATCAGTTCTTGCCTATGAAGGTTTATTTGGATGGAACTGCTCACACATGCACACTCCTTGCAAAGTGAGCTGAGAGGCAAGAAAAGGCACTAAGACAGAGACTTTACAAATAGCACGTGTGCAGTCAGTAACAAGTAAGCCTCCAGAAGTCTTTCATGCTCCCTACAGTACAGTACAGTACATGGGCTCCGCTTTTCAACCAATTCCATTTTCTGACAGTACTCCAGTCCCTAACCTGTCAGAAAAAGTGGGGGAAGCCTGTACTTGGAATTCTCAGTCAGGGAGCTCCAGTGCCTCCCCAGATTACAAATCCCAGGATGCTACCCGATGTTAAAGTGTAATCCTAGGGTCACAGTTGTGTAGTGTGAAAGGACCTCAAGTCTAAAAGACAGGGAAAAAAATATATACACACATGCTTTCCAAGGCAATGTTCTTGCCCTGAGAAGATGTTCCAGGCCCTAAGAATCTGGGAACCCTGGTATGAAAGCCTGTCCAATCTAACTCTAAAGATGAAGAATCATAAGGAAGGAGATAAAGAAAGGAGCTGGATATTACCCATCCATACTGAACCCCTGCACAGAAGACTCAACTGACACGCAGGCCACCAAGCCACAGTCTTCTCCGCTTCGGTAAGATGCATTGTAATTCTGTCCAAATGACTGAAAACCATTTCTCATTTTGCATCCGTATGTATAAATGTTATTGTTGTTTTTGTGCGCCTTCAAGTCATTTCTGACTTACAACACCCTAAGGTGAATCTATCATGGGATTTTCTTGGCAGAATTTGTTCATGGGGGTTGCCCTTGCCCTCCTCTAAGGCTGAAGAGTGTATTACATGCTCAAGATCGCTCAGTAGGGTTCCATGGCCAAGTGGGGATTCAAATCTTGGGGTCCCAATACGACACTCAAACCACTACACCACTCTGGCTCTTATATATAGATGAGTATATGCAATATTACACAAATTTGTATCTTCTCTTGTCATCTTCTTTGATGGGTGAATGGCCACCATTCTTGGATCTCTCATGTTTCTAACAAAGGCGTAGGCTAATGGCAGGCTAGTAGGATCTGTTTGGGATTTCAGTTTTGGGTTAGGGCTAGAACTCTTGGTGGTGCAAGCTCGGTGGGGGGTGGGGGGAATGCGGACATCCCTTTGGCATTAAGGAACAGGTGCCTCTGAGCACATCCACAGCCCTAGACTTTGTTTTCAGCATCAGAACTGAGTTTCCAGTCCTGTCATGCAAAAAGTCCAGCCCTGAATTCCCTCCCAGACTTTAATCCATCTCACCAATCTGGTTTAGAAGAGAGGAAATGTCCCTCTCCCTCTTTTCTTTGCACTGGGAGTCAGAACCCTTTGCTGACCTGCTGCAGATCACCCAGAGATGTACCAGTAATTCAAGGATGGCAAAAGTGTGGTCCTTGGGCTGCATGTGAGCCCCAAGGCCCCTAATTAAGGCCCTAGAAGCCCCCCAACCCTCCCCCAAAAAACTTTGTTTACTTTTGGAGGCAACTTTGAGACAGTTTGCCTCCACAAATCCAGCCAAAAGTATCCCCCAGTGGCCCACAGGTGCAATACTTTGCTTCCAAAAAACCCCAGAGCTATCCAAACCGCACAAAATTCCCTGCAAAAAAAAAAAAAAGGGGCGGGAATTGGGCCAAAATGTCAGCTAGAAGTGATGTTAACCTCACCTCCAGCACAGAAACTTGTTGGTGCAGCCTACCAGATGGCTGAGAAGGGAGGAATGCCCCCTGTCCCCTCTGCAGTTACCCACCCCTGCAGTAGATCTGGATCTGCCTCCTAGTCACCTTTGTTCTAAGACGTTGCTCTCAACAAAAAAATAAGAAATGGGTAAATTCAAATATTTGGGATCAGAACAAGAAAACGACAGTCGTTCAACCATATATATGTATATGCTTTTAATATGTTTTCCATAATTTACTCTGAATGCAAAATATGAGTTGTCTTGGGCAGAATATGTTTCTTTTTTAAAAAGCTTTTTATTTTTTATAGTAGAATCATAGTAATAACATGTACCTAAGACTGGAACTACATGGAATATTCACTAATTTTATTCTGTTTTCAGTCAGTATATCTTGAATATTAAACATATTATATGCTGACTAATAAACAGTATATGTGAAAAACTAAATGCCAGTTTCTTCTTTGTCGTAGAAGTTAACATACAATAAATGCATTTGTCACATTTTCAGAACATTCTCAAGAGAATTTTACGCCCATCACCAAGCCAGATACAAACTTGATATTTTCAATAATAGAAAAGCAAACAAAAACTGTAGTAGCCATGTTGTCTAAGAACTGTGAGAGTTGTAGCCCAAAAAGTAACCTTCCCAAGTTCTGATTTAGAGTATGGTTTGAGGAAGAGCTTGGAAATACCACTTTTTTGCATGGCAGCATCCAGAATTTCCCAGCCAGAATGGTTACAATGCAAGCCTCTACATGTCTACTTGCAAATAAATGCCTTTGTGTTTAGTGAGACTTATTGCCAGAGAAGTGTGTACTGTGGGCACTCAATATCCAATAGTGTTTAGTGTCAGGACTCCCTGTGGATACGAAAATTTGTGGCTGCTCAAGTTCCATTATGTACAGGGGTCATAAAATGATGTCCCTTATATAAAACAGCAAAATCAAAGTGTGCTTTTGGGTTTTTTTTCCTTCTGAATATTATCAAGCCATGGTTGTCAGTTAAATCCGTGTGGACACAGAATCTGTGGATATTAAGAGCCAGCTGTATAGAACTTCACCTTCAATCTGGATGAATTTGCATTATCCACTGCAGGTCTAAAAGACAAATATTGGTCTTTGTTGCACATTTCCATGCACCATTAGGCAGACAAAGCTCATAGAAATGAATAGGTGGTTTACAGTGATATGTGACCGTGAAAATGACCTTCAAAACCATCTTTCCATTCTTAGATAGAAGCAATCAGCCATAGATGCCTGCTTTTCTACAAATGCCAACGACTGCAGGAGCAGATGCTGATTTTGTGCCTAGCCTACTAATACTATAATCCTCCCTAAGCACAAGCAATGGGATGGTTTAGAACTCTTAGTTAGTTCCTCAGCCCCAGGGCTACTGATACGCAGGCCAGCCATTTCCTGTTCTGAATTCCTCGTATCCACACTGATACCACCAGATGGAGCCATGGCTCTTACAACATGGTGATACTTATTTACCAGCAACTGGACTGGGGGTGCGGGGAATGGAGTCATAAGCTTTCACACATGATTATTGAGTTTTTAATAATGTGAAAAGCCCAGCCAGCCTGTTTCCATTTTAGCCTGATGCATTTTCTCTTTAATTTGGGAGGCTAATATCAAAAAGGTAAGTGTAATCAGATTTGCCATACGTTTCTTTTATAAAAGAAAAAGAACACAGACCTTCTATAAAAGTACACTTTTGGATAGAGTGAAGCAGACCACCTAGGGTTTTATTTCCTTTTCTACTAATGATGTTGGGAAAATTGTGTGTATTCCATGCAAGTACACAATTCAGTACTGACATATTATTTAGCTCCTGAGAATCTTGGCTTATTTTTCTTTGAAATGTATTTTTAAAAGAGAATGTCCACTCCTCATGGCTCTGGAGACAGTAGGTGTGACCAAAGTCCATGGGGCAGTAGCCATTTCTCAGCCAAAAAGGATCTTGGAGCAGTTTACATACATTTGAGTACCTTCACACAAAAAAGACTGTGGGATAGGATATTTGGTCAGGGGGATGGAATCAAGATAGACCACTGCAGAGCCACCTCCCCACCCTCCAGGTCTCACCTGCTGCTGCATGGAAGAACCTGGCAGGCAGAACTGAGAGAGATTGACCCCTCCCAATCTCATCCAGCCAGGTCTCTGTAATACGGGCCAAATCAGCACACTCGTCTAGAATCATCTCTACTCCTAATCCTCCGATCCTTTATTACTTTCATCCTAGCCCCAACCCAAACTTCACCCTAACCCTCACCTTAGCCCAGATCCCTGACCCGGAATGTAAAAAAAAGAAACATGTCCCAGATGCAACACTGACCCTATGTTCTGATGGTAACCCTCTCTCAAACACTAACTGTAACTGAATAACTAAAAACTCTAACCAAAACTTAACCCTAAATTGATAACAAACTTCCCTCTAAGATTGGTACCCTGATCTCAAATAGAACAGTCTTACGGAAATATTGAAATGAGTCTTTCAGTACTTCAGTACCCTGAGCCTAAGTAAATCCCTAAATGTAACAATAATCTGAGCATTCATTACCCCAACCCTAACCTCAGCCAAACCCTACCCTAGCCTTAGACTTACCTCCTGACACATAATGTAAAAAAATAACAGTACTCCAGTACTCAAATGCAACCCTAATCCAACATCCCACTTATTCAGACCCAGACTTGATCTTAATAACTCTCTTCACTCTTAATTCTAACTCCAACCTTAACCCTAGATTAACAGCAATCCTCCCTCTAAGAATTGCAGTCTGATCTCAGATTGCATCATAATCTAATGTCAATCTACTGGCATTAGACCTACATCCTGACCCTGACCCTAAGTACATTCCTAACTGTAACTTTATCCTCTGTCTGTTCAGCACTGTAAATGGAAACTAAATCTAACCCTAACTATAACCCCACTCCTTGATCTATAATGTGAAAAAGAACCATAGCTGAAATGTAACCCTAACCCTACATTCTTCTCCTAACTCTCATTCAAACTCTAACTGCAGCAGCGTAACCAGAGCTTTGCCGCCAGGAGCGCGCCGCCCAGTCCCCGCCTCCCATCCCAATGGGGGGGCTCCTTCCACTGAAGCTCCCCTTCGCTTGGCTTTATCATCATCACCATTTATTTGTTTGTTTGTATGTTATAACCCCCCATGTCTGCTTCCGATCCGTGGGTGAAACTTTATTAGAGGAGTGGTGAAATCTGGCCCACCAGTCACAGTGGGGCCCTGAGGCCAATGTGAGAGCCCCCTGCCATTCCTTCTCATGTTTTAAAATACAGATTTTGGCCTGGCCTGCTAAATAATGCTCTGCCAGCAAGGGGCCTGAGCCAATTCAGCACCGGGGGCCCTTGGGCACTGGTTCTCCCTCTCCCCTCAGCCGACCCTCCTTGGAAAGTCCAAAGACCAACGATGGGGAGGGGAGCTCAGTACCTGCCCCCCTTCAGGGGCACCAGAGGCCCCTCCTCAGACACTGTGGAACTGGGACAGTCTGACTTGCGAGTCAGTGTCAAGAAGAGACGACAGCCTTCACAGGACGGAAGGCCAGCACAAAAAGTCCCTGGCCTTCCTAAATGCAGCCCCCAGGGTGAAGCAGGTGTGCCTGCATGTGTGCACGTGAAGGGCACAGATCCACCTCAGTCTCTGCACAGAGGAGGGGGCTTCCCTTCCCCCCAAGGGGTGCCTTCTCCTCTTGCCCCTTCCTTTTGCTCCCCTCGTCTCTTTGGGAGGGGCGATGAGGATTCCCTCACGTGGTCTTTGCAGAAGGAAGGAGTAGGGCCGCCTCTCTCTCCTCCAAATCTGGGCGCCCCCCCAGGCCAGGCCCCCCCGCCGAGTTCCTTTCGCTGCTGCCCCCCACTTTGAGCGGCCTCCCCGGGTCCCCTGGCCCTCCCCAGGGAGAAAACATCAAGGGGGCCATGGAAATCTTTGAAGGAGCCACATAGATTTTTAAAAATTCAGTCCATGACCAACATCAGAGCTGGGAAGCGAAGGGCACGGGGAGGGGCAAGGCAATGAGACTGCAGCCGGAGAAATTCTGTTTTTTAAATGGTTTCAGTCCAGAGACGAGAAACTTTTGAATTGGCAGACTCTTTCTCTAAGGCCACCGCCCCCTTGTTGAACTTCCCACCAGGAAAATCCGGCACGATTTCGACTTTTTCATTCCCTGCTCCAAACCAATAAGAGATCACTTCACAGTTACTTTCCTCCATTCCCACCTCCACCTCGTATGCTCCCTAAATGGGGGGGGGGGGCTTTCCTGGACTTGAGCTACTCCGTAGCAGCCAAGGTCCAGCACCACTGCTGTGAAGAAGAGGTCCCGCGAGTCCAGCACCACAAAGCCCCCACCTGGGGCTCATGGAAGGAACCAGAGGAACAACTGTCAGCCATTCGCTCCCCCAGTATGGAGCAGCTGGACTTGGAGGGCCAAGATAGAGGAGGAAGCCGGCTGGCCAACGTGCTGGCAGAGCTCTGTGGAGCCTGAAAGGGAACTCGTGCTCTCCTCCCCCCCAACAATCGAGGGGGTCCCTCTGTGGGTCTCTCCGCAACAGGCAGCTCCCCTCGAGAGGGTGCTTGGGAGTCCGCTCTTCGGCTGAGGAAAGAACTGGACGTAACAACTGGCCAGGGAGGACAGCGGCTAATTTTTGCCCATTTGCAGCTGGTTGCATGTCAGAATCCGTGGATAGGGCCCGCAACACCTCACTCAGCGGCTGCTCCCTCACCATCCCAGTGGCTGGGGCTCTTCCTCCCCAGCAGCACCTCCAACAAGGTGCCGCCTAGGGCGGACCACTATTTCCGCCCCCGGTAGCTGCGCGACTGTCTAACTATATCCTGCTCTTAAAAACTCTCCTAACATTAAACTAATCCTAACCTTAGCCTAATCTACTCTCTATCTTTAATCCTACTGCTTGACCTGTATTGTAAAAAGGAACCATAGCCCAAATGTAACTCTAACCCTAATTCAGTGTAATCCTAATCGTACATCCCAGTCCTAAACCTCAAAAAAAGTTTAGCTTACATTTGAGTTTAACAACTATCTTAACTCTAAATAACCCTAAATATCACTAACCTTAAATGACAATAACATTTGTACTCTTATCTGAAATTACAAAATAATATTAAGGAAATATTGACATTGTCCTGGACTGGCAGCCTGCCAAGGCTTCACAACTGTATAATAACCTAGAACTAGCAAATAGTGTTTGTTAAAGCAGTTGAAAAGCAGTCCAGAGCTACCGAGCCTGAATTTACCAAGAGTTCAGGGAGACAGTATCCACAAGCAGAATCTATAGTCCAGGCAAAGGCCCAAGGTCTGAAGACCACAAGGGGAGAATTCAGGAGTCAGCAAGGCTGTCACCACCAACGGAGTGAGTAGATTCCAAGAGCCTTCTGCTGGCCTGACCTCTGATTATATAGCCTCAGCATCCTGGCCAGCTGTGGCCTAATTAATGAACTCTTCCTTTTCTGCCTGCACTGGCTGCCGTAAATACTGTCACTCTCACGTCTCTAAGGTGAGACTGTCAGGAAGAGTCCGATCTGGGTCCTAGGGCAGGAGCATGATGTAACCATAAATCCTACTCCTATCTCTCATTCAGACTCTGAGGCCCTTTCCGTATGGTGTAGTCACTGCATAGCTGCGGTGGCTTGAGGAGGTGTGCATCCGCTTAACGTTGTTGCTATTAAGCTGATGTTAAGTTGCTGGCGCGCCTTGCATGTTGCTAAAGCATTGTATTTGAGCAATGGAAAAAATGCGTTTTCACTCCCAGAGACCGCTTCTACTACGTTTCTGCAACTACATGCGGAACCATTGAAACGCATTCTCGCAGGAATGGGCGGGTTCAGGGCGGGCCCAGCTCAGTACACGCGACGTTGTATCTGCGTAGGGATGTCCTTCCCAAGACTTAAAAAAAAGGGGGGGATCAAATGAAATGGGCTGGGGCGGGCCATAGGCGGAGTTTTGTTTTGTAAAATGTTCTGCCTTGGACGCTGTCTTCTTACATGTTTTACTGCTTACCTGTGATGTTTAGTAGTAAAGGAAAGAACTCTTTATATAATCAGAGATACACTTTATTGTTGTTCATCTGTTTTAGGCTGGAGCGTCTTGGTTTAAATTAAACCCAGTTAGACAAAGCAGAAGATACACCACAAATATCTCAATAGTTAAAACTATCTGGTGTTTATAAAACACTATCTAAGGGAGTAAGATTCCACAGCCTTGGGAATTCAGCTGTGATTTGCATGTGCGTTGGGGGTGGAGGTTGCGTTAGCAGCAAGCAAGGAGGAAGTGACACAATATGTAGGGGGATAGTGGGAAAGAGGGAGAAATGTAACCAGAGTTGCAAATAGGATAAATAGCCAGCTCTGCTGGTCTGAAAAAAGCTAAATTGTTACTCATAATTGTTATTTCACAGTTACTCAACTCTTGAACTTGCAGCTAGTTCAACTCCCCATCTCACTGAAATTAAAAATATCGTCCAAATGGAGATTGACATTTTACCATCAAAGATGTAACTCCAGTACTCTTGGAGAAGAGGTTTTTTATTACAGAAGGATGAGACACTGCACTGAACAAGAATGGCTAGTTATGATCATTAAAAAACCTCTCCAGTTTTGAAAATGAATGGCATTGTAAATCAAACAATTAACTTTTTGACTCTATCCACAGTCTAAGGTAGACTAATGTAGAAGGGGAGATTCTCTAACTTGGCTTATGCTCGGAGTATTCTAGGGCAGTACTATTCAAAGTGGTGATCTCTTAATTGGTGCTCCTCTCCAAGCCATTGACTTCCCCTCTACAGAGAGTGTTCCAGGAAAGAAAAAAAATGAAGCTAATGGGTACTAACACAGCACTGGTTCCTAGACCATTAGAGGAAAAATGGCCATTTACACACATCAGATAGCCTGAAAAACAATGAAAACATAGCATTCTTACTCAAAACTAAATGAGAACAGTAGGTGTGCGGAGCAGATGAAACAGCTCTGCATGTTTATACCAGCTGAAGGCATATTTCTCAAATCTCTGTACAGATAGACAATTTATATCATGAATCAAGAAAGGATAAGTAAAGTTTTGGGGACACAGCCAAGTACCATTTACCATTAGATAAGATGAATCAAAATGTGCCAAGGAGAAGGAAGCTTAAAAGACTATTACAAGTATGTTATAGTTTGTGGATGGTCCCTACCTTTTTAGGGCTCTTTTCCTCCCTGATTGGTAAAACACAAAGTCTTTTTGTGAAAACTGAGCATCAGTGTTCCAGTCAGTCATTTCCTTTCTTAACCTCTCCTTCAATATAACTAAACTAGACATGGTAAGACTGAAACCTAACTCAAGACAGAATTGACAGTGTGTGAAATGGCCTCTGAGTAATGTCAGGAAGACTTTACTTCTGGTGTAACCCATTTCAGGGTAGAACTAAGCAGATTCTGGACAGCTTGAAGCTATTTCGTGCTTTCTCTCTCTCTCTGTCTCTCTCTCCATTCATCTAAATCAAGAATGGAAGTCAAATGGCCCTCCAGATGTAGTAAGACCACAGCTTCCATCTGTCCTAGCCAACATAGCCAATAGTATGGAATACTGGGAGTTGCAGTTCAACAACGTCAAGACTGCCACATGATTTCCATTCCTATTTAGTCTTATCAGTGGCTACAGCAAAAATCTATCTGTTTATGTTGGCCTGCTCTTCATGGAAGGGACGGTGTATTATTTTGTTTTATTATTTCTTAGTGATTTAATTGTCTTAGCTGCTCTATTTGTCAGTATATCTGTTTGTAGTGCTCCTTAGTCTCTCTGTCTCAGCAAGGAATGTTGTAGTGGAGGCAGGGCTTCAAGGAAGTAACAACGGAGCACTCTGATTAGCCGGGCCCATGACTATCGTCTACCACCTACCCATCCTTTGAGGTTCCCCCGAGCCTCACTACAATCTTTACTGTAGTGGTAGTAAAGTTCCCTGCCAACAATCCAGTGGTAATGAAAAGTTCTTTGTTTTGGACAGGTCACTATTCTATGTTCTCTTGGCTGATCTTAACAAATTGAATATTACATACTATGCGGCTTCTCTCTCCCATTGTTGGGCTGAGGCTTGGGTCTAGCAAACCATGAAACTCACTAAATGACTATGAGACACTCATTCTGACCTACTTCACAGTGTGGTCAGGAAAAAAAAGGGGATGGAGAAAGAAAACTAGGTATCCTGCCCTGATCATACGATTAAAAAGGAGGACTACAAATGTAGCTAATAAATATATTATATAGCCATGCATTTAGATATGGCTCAAGGCAACTGTCTGCATTTTTGCACTCCTTTTGCCAGCATAATGGCAACAAGAACTCTCCTGATGAGCACGTGCTGTTCACACAGAAGATAACCAGTTGCCTATGGAAAGCAAGACATAAATGCAACTGCCCCATCAGCCTCACATTCCCCAGCAGCTGGTATGCAGCGAAATACTGTCTTGGATGCTAGGGCTGATATGTAGCTGTTAGACGAATGAGCAGTGATGCCCTTAACCCACATGACTTTGTCCTATCCCCATTTAATGCAGCTCTCTCTACATCTTGCGGCAGTGAATGCCTGTCTATGCATTGCATGAAATACTTGTTTCTACCTGCCCCAAATCTCCCACCATTCAGTTTCAGTGGGCAACCTTTGGATCAGTACACCCTGCATAACTATATGCAATGCTGTCACATTCACCCCTCTTTTTTTTTCCCCTAAGCTAAAAGGTGTGTCCTCTCTGCCAAGGGGACATATTTCGCACGTGTCCTGGTATTTAATACATGTGGCCAAGCTGACATCAGAGTAGGGTCAAATTGGCAAAAGACATTAATTAAGAAGAACACAGAAGCTAGTTTGCTTCTTTCTGAGTCTCCTAGGCAGAGCAAGATTCTGCTGTCTCTGTCATAGTCACTAGCTATCTGTTGTCAGGCAACAGAGTGCTAAGATATTCAGCAGGCAAACAGATACAGCTTAGCAGTACAATAAAGCTTGTCTGGTCAGAGTGAAGCAGAAACCAAGTCCAGTGTTGGTCCAAAGGTCAGGAATCCAGGAGGCAACAAGATAAGGCAGGCAGATGGCGAGCAGGGAATCTGTAGCAAGGGCCAGGAAACACATGCATTGTTTCTGATATCGAGCCACTGTCCTCTGCCTTCATTAAGAAGGCTGGAGCCAGCTGGCTCTCAAGCCATTCTGATTAGCTCCTGATATGCTTGAGTCTGCTTGTCCTTCTTCAAGGGTGCTGTTCACCTGAGGAAGCTGAGTCCTGGTCCATGACACCCTCCTCTCCTCCTTGCTGAGTTGAGTGCAATCTTGTTTTCTCTTTGAAATCAGTTTGCAGCAACTGAAGTAAGCTGAGGACAAAGGGAGAAAGTGGGAGGAGGAGAGAGAAACTGGGATATTTTTAAAAAGCAATTGAAAAAGTGGAACACCAGAGAATTAATGAGGACTATCCCTACCCAAACCAGACAATCTCAGGGTGTATTATTTTGGTTCCTTGATCATGCTGGTTCCTCTTTCCAGTTCTAAAGTGTTTTTTTTTAATCTACACTTAGCAGAACTATAACAGATATAGTTGCACTATGGATATTTAATTTTGGCAATGTTAGATTTCTTTTCTAATTATGCCTTATTTGCAACGTGTCCTATTGTTACCTCCCACTCTCCAACAGGAACAGCTTTGGGTTGAGGAACAAAGAGCCCAGTGTTTCTTGATAAGGATTCCCAGTTTATTTGCAGATTAGCAGAACACACACGTGCGTGCACATGGGTGCCTTCAGAGAGGGACAAACTTCCTTTGTTTAGAGGAAATAGTTATAGAGTTGCAGGAACTTTCTTATCAGTACTTAAACCAATCCCTAGGCAGATCCAGAATTTTGCCTTACAATGGGATCTGGAATACTGAGTCAGTCTGGGAGGGGGCTGTCCAGCGAGGCATCCGCTGTCTATATGAGACCCATTCGCTTTCACGAAATCGCGGAAATCTGCCATTTTGTGACTTTTGCTCTCACTATATGCAACTTGGCTTTACCAAAAACAACAAAACCCAGAAGCTGCAAAACCCATGGAAGGTTCCTTGAGCTCATCACCACAATCCCAGTTTCTGCTTTTTGGTCAGTGGCCACAGGCTGAGATCCCATCAGTCTACAGGGAACCTAGGATATTGAGGACTTCTGTGCATTTCTGCTATTTCTATATTGCTGGTGTTGATTCTCATAGGTTTTTTTGTAAAGATGTGATGCTTGGGAAATAAGTGCGCTTTTACTTATTTAAAGCAACGGGGAAACCAAGAAGAGGAGAGGAATCCGTGTACCTAAGCAAACGGTTAAATCTTTTCAACAAGTTGTTAAATGAGAAAAAGAAAAACTGTCATCTAAGTCTCAGCTCAAACTGCTCCCTCCCACCAACAAACAATGAGCAACAAAGCCCTCCTCGACCTGCTCACTAAAGCACCAGTTGACCAATTAAAAAAAGAGGAGGTTCATTATTGGCCCGCGGGGCTCTGCTCCCGCAGGATCTCCGCCACGTTAGAACCAATGGGAAAAGAAGACACAGGACCAAAGCTTGATCCCTCGGGCGAGGGAGGGGGAATTTAACATGGAAGGTCGGCTGCCCAATCAGAACCGGAGAGGCGCGGCTTTGGGTTCCTTCCGGCCCCTCCTCTTTGGATCTTATCCAATCGCAAAGAGTCAGCAACGAGACATGTTTCATCCTCCCGTAGCTCCGCCCATAGAACGCCCTCGTCCAATCCGCTGCCGGGAAGAGCAGGGGTTTCAATCCTGCCGCGCCTCCCCGCTCCGTGACTGCAGCGGCCGCGGGAGCCGCCGACTTCGCCGCAGTCAGTGAGGCTCCTTCCCGGGGCTCTCGCTGTCCGCTTGGCGGTGGGAGCGCGCGCGCGGCGATGGAGCCGAGCCAGGAGAAGGAAGCCGCGGCAGGAGAGGCTGCGCCGGATCCGGGCCCGGCGGTCTCGCCCGGCCCGAGCTCCGGCCCCGGCTCGCGTCTGCCGGGGGGCATCGGGTCTGCGGAAGCCCTGGCGGCGCTGGGCGCGATCGGGCGGCGGTTGTTGTGGCTGCTCCCTGTGTACCTGGCGGGCCGGGCGGGGCTGAGCCTGGGCTTCGTGGTGGCCGGTGTGGCTCTCTACATGGGCTGGCGGGGCCGGCGGCTGAGCAAGGAGCGATCGCTGCGGGCGGCCGGGTTGCTCCTGGGCGACGAAGAGGCAGCGGTGAGCGCCACGAACCTGGGCCGAAGCCTGGGTCAGAACGAGCTGCCCGCCTGGGTAAGACGCCGCCGCGGCCCTTCCCCTCCGTCCCCCCACCGTTGGTCGTGGGGGGAGGCCCCCTCTCGCAGGGATGCTCCCTCTCCGCGGGTCCCTTACGGCCCGAAGGAAGAAGTTAGTTCCCTGCGTGGGTGGGTGGAGACAGCCATCTAAGGCGAGTTTCGGATGGAGACAAGGGTCTCGCAACTCCGCCTCAAGCGCAAATTCGAGCCCTCTGGCTCTGCTCATCCGCAGTGCCTCCACATTCCTGGTTTCACACGCATGGCTATTTACTGGTGGATTTCCAAATTCGCCTCCTGCAAATCCTGCTGCGAAAGGGAAGGGAGAAACGAACTTTTTGACCGCTCTTTTTAAAGCGAGGTGAGGATCCAGCACAGCTGGAGTAAGAAGCCCATGCCAGTTGCTGCGTGTTTGCATGTGCCTTCGGGTCTCCTGTTGACTTATGGTGACCCCATGAATTGCATAGAGTATTCATAGGCAAGGAATAATCGGAGATGGTTTGCCCACAAGTTGCTGGCCCAGTCCATATTTGTTCATTTCTTTGCCACTTAGTTGCAAATGACTGATTTTTTTTTTTAAGTTGCTCAGGGACACCTTGGCACATCTCTGTGTAGCATTTTCTGGGGTCTACTATGGGCCTAAATATTCTAAAAACACCAGATCTTATGGGATCTTGGAAGCTAAGCTGGGTCAGCCCTGGTTAGTGGTGGAATGGGAGACTGCCTACTACCCACCTCTATTTCAGAGGAAGGAACTGGCAAAACCACCTCATTAGTATTCCTTGTCTAAGAAAACCCTGTGAAATTCACAGGGGCAGCGTAAGTCAAAAGGCAACTTGAAGTATGGCAAGAAGTGGGCCCAGGAGTGGAATTCTACTTCCACCAGCCCTGCTAGCGCACAGTTAAATCTGGATCTAATCTTGTGTCCATTGTTTAATGAGAGTGGAAGTGGGAGGGAGACCTAGACGTTAAAATATTTCTCCCAGAGCTTTCTTGCCTGATGGCTCGGAGATTCTTTATTTAGCAAATTCTTATTCCACATTTTTTAAATCATGGAACTCAGTGCAGCTTACCTGTGACTCCCAGGTTCTCTCTTCCCATCCATTGACTAGAACAAGACCTACTTAGCTTCAGCAGAGTGTGGCAGCATCCTGCAACTCCCAGCTCATGCCCTTTCTCTCCTGCAACTGGTGATCTGGCAGGGGTCAGTTAACCTGAGTCAAATGAGCATGACAGTATACCCCAGTGTATATAATTGCCTTGCTTCGTGCTTCCTCATTCCATTCCTCATAAGGTTCCTAAACAGACTGGGGGAAACCATTCTGGAGTTTCATTTGGGGGGAAATGAAAAAAAGAAAAAAAACCTGGATAACTTCCTTTTTATATGGTTTTCTGTGTTTCTTCTCCTCTCTTACCCTGCACTGAAGAGTAAAGAGGCAAAGCTTTAGCCTGAGGCCATCCCATTTTCAAAGTAAGGATGACTGTGATTTAACCTTAGAGGGCTATTGTCAAGATTGAAACAATTGGCCAGTCATAGAGTTGGAAGGAACTGGAAAGATCGTCTAGTTTAATCCCTTGCCCTGCAGGAATACACCACAAAAATAATCCTGAAAAAATGGCCATCCAACCTCAGTTTAAGACTTCCAGCGAAAGAGTTCCATCCACAGAGTGCTGAGAATGCTGCCTTCAGCAGGAGAAATGGGTAGTTCTTTGCCCTTAAACCAGGATGGTCAGCTTGGGTGGGTCTGGGAGCTGTCATCCCCCCCCCCCCACTTAAACCCTGCTTTCTTCTGGAATCCTACTAGCAGTTTCATCTGTATGGACGCTCAAGAGTTCTCAACAGGGAATTTTCCGTCTTTCGTTGCTCTGAATGACGGGGAAAATGAAACTGTATGTAGGCAGGGAAAAGAAAGGAGCCAACATCACCTTGCTAATTGCTGCAGCTGGTCTTGAACACACCCTCTTGCAGAGTGTTTGCTGCATTTAGCATCCTCCTGTTTAACTTGCTTTTGTCAAGCCCTCTTGGTATATTTGCTAGCCTTCCATCACTGGAATTCTTTTTATACTTGTGGTGCTTAATCTTCTGTTTCACATTCTCTTTGCATGTTTTACTCTTCCTAAGATTTCCTTTTGGAACCCCTTGAGGGAATCCCACTTCACTTTCCTGCTTTGTCTTCAGTCCCTTCCCTGCAGTGCCTTCTCAGCATGTGCAGATGTCCTCCCTGGATTTGGTGTGCTGTTTCTCTCACACACTCCATCCTCCCCACCAGCAGCTCCTACACAAGCTCTTGGCATCATCTGCAGCATTTCCTACCATTTTCCAGAGAGTTAGCCCTGTCTTTCTGTGGCTACAACAGCAAAAGCCCTAAAAAGTCATCACTTTACGGTGTCACAAGACCCTGTTGTTGGTTTGTATTTCCTACTCCTTCCTTATTTGGCTTTTCTTTGCTTTTCCAGTGTGTGTGTGGTAGGGAAGAGCTGAACCAGCAGCCCAGGAAAGACCAACAACACCTGGTCAACAAAGGAGAGGAACAGTAGAAATAATAATAGTAATAGCAGAACAGAGGAACAGCAGGCATATAACTTTCTAACAGAATATCTTTTTACTGTGTTGCTTTCCCTAGAATTTGGTGCATTCTTTCAAGGAGGCATCTCTCTGTAATTTTCAGTCACCTTTTGGGTATGATGATATAATGTGAGCCTGGTCTCCATGTTTGCGTCCCGAAAGTAAAGTGCCCCAAGGCAGCAGAAGAGGGCCACAGCAAGCTGGATAGTCAGCCTGTGCAGGGGAGGGATCCTCCCTTCATTTTTAAGGGGGATCCTTGGCTGACGTGTCTGGCATAGTGAGTACTGACGTGCTGCCAGTGAAATCCCAAAGAACCCGGGTATTTGAGAAGTGAGAATAGCATCGTTCAGCAGTGCAATTAGGCTTTTGCCTACCTAATCTGATTTTGCAGGTTATCATTTTCCGCGCAAGAGTTGCTGCTGTTATGTGTTAATTTGAATGTGCCAAGCTAGTATTTCAGATCTCTTGTATCTTGTATAGTGTAAACTCCTGTCCCCTCAAGCAGTTAGCTAACAGTGAAAGGAGGTGTTGGAGTGTGATAGCTTAACTCTGTGTTTGCTGTGAAATGGAACATGTGGAGTCATCCTCGGTTAAATGGCTCCTGAAGCCCCGTATGCCGTTTGCAAGCTCTGTATTCCTACAGGAGGTGCTATCCTGTCTGATCTTGACACAGTTTGTGTCTAGCTATCCCTTTTAGCATTGCTGTGGGCTAGACTGCACACTGACCTTGATGGAGGGGTGAGGAATTGTAACCTGCCCCCCCACAATGTTTTTGGACTATAGTTCCCAGCATTCTTCACCACTAGCTATACTGGCTAGGGTAACTGGGAGTAGCAGTCTAGCAGCATCTGGGGGCTTCATACTTTATTGTTGTTGTTGTGTTGAAGTTGTTTCTGACTTATAATAACCAACTGTAAGATGAACTCATCACAGAGTTTTCTGGGGCTGAGAGCATGTGACGTGTCCAAGGTCACCCAGTGGTTTCCATGGCCAAGCGGGGAATCAAATCCTGGTCTCCATGGTTATAGCCCAACACTCAAACCACCACACTGGCATTCCTTCATGCTCCCCACTGTTATCATAATTTGTTTCTAATTGGCCCCCGGCTACTGAATCTCAAGCTACACTGTATGCTGAATGTGCATATGCCACATAAAACAGCAACCTGCAACAGTTCCCCCTCTATAACTTTTAACCATTTCATTGGCTTTCTAAACTTCATGGCAATTGTGGAATCCTCACCCCATCTGCAGACACTTAGGATGTAGAATGGAGAATGCACTGATAAATCACCCCAAATAACATCTAGAGGGGTAGCTGTTGTCTGCTTAGCAAAACCAATGAAGAGTCTTGTGGCATCTTAAAGACTGATATATATTAGTCTTCACAGTCCCTAGGACTCTTGGGTGGTTTCTATCCTGAATATTAGAGCTAAAAGATGGAACTAAACTAAACAGCAACTGTTTTTGCTGTTGCCACCTGCTTACTATGGATATGTGAATTCAAGCCTGAACATCTCTAATAGTGAGCATGGTGGTTGGAGGATTCTGGGAGTTGTTGTCCAAAAGAAGTAACATTTCCAAGCTCTTTAATGGGATGTTACCTAACAGCTAAATATTTCACAGAAACTTCCTCCCTCATGTTGTTGCCTTTAGTTGCTTTCCCCCAGGTTCTTTTGTCTGATTCCCAGTGTTGCATCTGAACCTTTTTTTTAATTTATTAAAATATTTATACCCCATATCAATAGCTCTCATGCCAGTTTACAATAGCATTAAAACAGGCTAAACAGGCTAAAAACAGTTAGTTTAGATAAGCTAAAAATATATCAAGCAATATAATGAGTTAAAAATAGGCTTTAAAAAACTAAAAGATTTTAAAACTATAAATAGCAGTCTTTGGGTTGAATTAATAAGACCCAAAGACTTTAGTAAACAGCCCAGTTGGTGCCTAAATGATAAGAGCGTTCGTGCCAGTCAGGCCTCCAGGGGAAGAGCATTCCACAGATGGGAGGCCACAGCTGGAAATGCCCTCTCTCATTGACTTTCACTTCTGGGAGATGGAAAAGCCCCCCCAGCAGATCTTAATCCTTGGGCAGTCAATTTTTAAAAATGAAGCACCCTTATATAGGATGCTCTACTCAGTTGGCTTCCACTGTTCCAATCTTGCATGTGAAAGCAACATCACTTTAAGCATCTGATCACTGTCAAATTTCCCTTCTGTGTGAGAGGCAGAGTAAATTAACCTAAAGTCAGGACTGGAGATGTGTAAATGTGATTGATACCTGCTGACACCATCTCATTTCCACATTCTGTCTGCACCTAGTGACTTGTTACTGGCAAAAAATCATGTCCCTTCAAGTTGCCTGTAGACTTATGATGATCCCATGAATTTCAGAGGATTTTCTTAGGCAAGGAGTACTCAGAGGTCTTTTTGCCAGTTCCTTCCTCTGAAATATCGCTCACAGTATCTGGTATTCCTTGGCTATCTCCCATCCAAGTACTAACCATAGCCAATTCTGCTTAGTTTCCAAGTTCAGATGGAATCTGGTGCCTTCAGGCTGTGTTGTTGTTGCGTGCACCTTCAAGTTGTTTCTGACTTATGGCAATCCTAAGGCGAACCTATCACAGAGTTTTCTGGAGCTGAGAGTGTGTGACCTGCCCAAGATAACCCAGTGGGTTTCCATGGGCACCTCACATACTCTCAACCCCAAAAAACTCCATGATAGGTTCCCCTTAGGGTCACCATTCCCCATGATAGGTTCGCCATAGGATATTAGACCCTATCAAAAAATTATTCTTGGTAGTTTAAAGAAAGATATAGAAACTTACTTGCTGTGGACTAGAAGTGGAAACCAGGCAGTCCTCCAGATGTTGTTGCATTGCAACTCCCAACAGTCTTCAACAACATAACAATTGTAAAGAGTACTGGGGGTTGCAGTCTGACAACATCTGGAGGGCTACATGACTGCTGCCTCTGAGGATGGCCTTCCTATTTGGCTTTCACAAAGGGTAGCACTCTTATATTGTCCTGCAGCAGCAAATAGGGGAAAAAAATGAAACCTTTCCCTTCACTGCCCAGTGTAATGAGTATTGATCTGTTGCTTAGCAGCAAAGGAGAGCCTGATTCTTTAGGGATGTAACAGCCTGCAGTAGTTGCAGGAATTCTGTAAGCAAGCTCTCCTTGCTCTGCTGTCTAAGTGTGACAGATGAGCTTCCAGCAGCTTGTTGTATTTAAGTACACTAATGTAGAGAGGGTAACTCATGGTTCTGGTTGACCAAGGTTGTCAAGGTTGGCTCTGGGCAGGGTTGCTTGTTTACTCCCCTCTCTGCCAAAGCAAACTGAATTTTATGCCAAGCACAGCAGAAAATTGCAACCTATCTGAATTATGTCATTTGTTTGGTGTTGTCCCTGTTATTCGTGGGAAAGACAAAGATTTCCAAAGTCCTTTGGATGCAAAGATTTCAACAGGCCTTGTCTGCATACTTGCCACATCACTGCCATGTGACCTAGAAACTCGTTTTTTAAAAAAAAATGAAATGGGATCATGTGTTGTCTGTGGTGTAGCTGATAACGTTCTCCCAGCTTCTTAACTGTTTGGAGTCATGGTGTATACTGAACCAAGGAAACAGTCTGTATGCTCTGTTGGGAGATGACATCCCCAAGGGCTCAACAGGACAAGCAAGGTGGAGTTGCTGACTCGGACACTTTCAAGCCACACTGCCCTGATGGGTCTATTTTAATATCTTGCTTAGGTTGCAGCATGTAACTGGATGGAATTGGCCACTTGAATAGTGGCTTTTGTTCAGAAGGAAGGCCATGTTCCAAGTACCGTGAAAGTTTTTGTCCTTGAAGTGAGTTCCCCAGTGAACAGTCAGTGTGCATTCCTGCATTTTACGGAAAGCTCTGGTTCCAGTTTTCTGAGAACAGCACCAAGCAGCAACAGAAGGGATGGCATGATACCATTACGATAACGGTACAAGAGTTGGTAAATAATGTCAGTGAATTTGGAGACTCTAAAAACAAGTTCTAAAACTCAGCCAAACTTAGCCTCCCTTAATAGACAGAGGCCCTGCAATATATTTGGCTTAAAGAAGGGACATACGAGACAAAGGGCTTACAACCACTTGAAATAGACCTGTAAACAGCCCTCCCTCCAGATGTCTGCAGACTTATTTTTGAGAAGAATGGAAGGCTTTTCCTCATCCCACTTTGGAAGTTTGGCTCTGTGTGTATGCATATGTGTGTTTCTGTGTTTGTTATGTGGCAAAGCCCAAGGCAGGCACACACTGCTGTGGAAAATAATCTGTTCATTACATGCCATAAATGGAGTTTTCCTTTGCTCATTCACTGCACTAATGACATCAGACTCCAGAGTCTGCCCACAGTTTCCCAGGGCTTGAACTGCTGCCCTTGGTCATCTCCTGCTGCAGCCTTCAGGTTGCAGTTTTAGCATCTGGAATCATTTAACCACTTTTACCAAGAGTAAGCAAGTTTTTACTCCTGAAAGTAAGTGGCTTGGTTGTCACTTAATTCTTTTAAGCAGAGCCATTGGATAACAGAGTGCACCTGAGAATTCCAGAAGAAAATTCACAACAAAGATTACAGCAAAGCTGTATTGTGTGGATCATGAGAAATTATGGTTTGTTCTAAAAGAAATGGGAGTGCCACAACATTTGATAGTGCTGATGCATAACTGATAGTCTGGACAAAATGGTTCTGTCGAGATACAATGTGGAGAAAAAGTGTGATTTCCCATTGATAAGAGGATCAGAACAAGACTGTGTTTTATCACTCTGTTTCCTTTCTACCTAGAACACATCATGCAGAAGGAGTCAGAGGAAGGAGGCCTGAAAATTGTGAGAAGGAGTATCAGCAGTTTAAGATGTGTAGACAGTACCATATTATTAGCAGAAAATAGCCAAAACTAGGAATGACAAATGATGAAAGTTAAGGAAGAAAGTGCAAAAATAGGGTTATTGTTGAAGACAAAAAGAATGACCGCAGATTATTTATGTAACTTTACAGTGGGTAAGGAAGGCATGAAATATTTTCTTTACCTTGGCTCAGTCATTAATCATAATGGAGAAAGTATTGTAGTCAAGAAACAAGAAGAAAACTAAGACTTGGAAAGGCAGCAATGAAAGAAATAAGAGGTGCAAGTATAAGTGTACATCAGTGCATAGAGTTAGAATTATCTGTGCCAAATATTTCTGATTGCTAGGTATGGTTGTAGAAGCTGGATAGTGAAGAAAACTGTCAGGAAGAGCATCAGCTAAATTGAAATGTGGTGCTGGAGGAGAGTTGTACAGATACTATGGACTGCCAAGAAGACAAATAATTGGTTCTGAGTGCAAATCAAACCTGAACACTTCCTAGAAGCCAAAATGGCTAACCCGAGGCTTTCATATTTTGGATTCATCATGACTGATTAGGAAAAAAAGATAAAACTTCGTAAAATGGAAGGCAGTAGGAAAGGAGGAAGGCCACACTCTAGAGGGATTGACTCAATCACTGAAGTCACAACCCTGAGCAAGGCTGTTGACGACCAGGAATCCTGGAAGTATCTCATTCTCAGCTGACTTGTCAACCACAATGTTCCCAAAATCCACCAGCCAACATGTCAAATGAAAGTGCTGTTTCTAAGTTCTGGTTTTTAGGAGTATAGCTGCCATATACTACATCAGGTTATTGATCCATGCAGCACTATGTAATCTGTTTTGACTGGCTCTCTAGGGTCTTGAGAAGATGAGTGACTATTCTGTCCCACCCCCTATTATCTGACCTTTTAACAAGCTGTGCCAGGAATTTAATCTGGGGCCCTCTGTGTGCTCTTGTCTTTGAGTAGGATCCAGGATGATGAAGATATGGTACAACCCAGATGTACTCATGTTTGCTTGGAAAGGAATTCCATTGATTTCAAAGGGGAACCACTTCCAATTTTCAAGCAGGAGAAAATCAAGTTTGCCTGTGCTTCTAAGTCTGCAGCTCCTTTGAAAATCTAATGAAAGCTATGGAGCCTCATAACATGGCAATGATGTTTGTACATTACCTGACTGTATATAGTAGTGTCCCATGCCACCTCATTTAAGTCAAACCATACTTTATTAATACAATTTTGGCATTGTTTTTATTTTCTCAAAGGCAATTTTCAAAGTAGCAGAAAGAAAATGGAAAAAAAATTACACTTGCTTTGTGAGCCCCTTGAAGCCCGTCCATGGTTACCCCTAGGACCACACATTAAGAACCTCTGGGTTAGGGTTACCTCTCCCCAGTTGTTGTTCATTCTCCATCAGATTAAATACAGATCAGTTTTCCACTCCTTGGCATGCCCTCCAGATCAGTTTGTGGCCAGATCCTATGTTGGCTGTCATCAGAAGTGTATCTAGGGTCGGGCAAGTAGGGCACGTACCCTGGACGCCAGTGCCAGGGGGGCACAAAAAAGCAGTGCTGGAAGTGGCAGAGGAGGAGGAGGAGGAGGCGGCAGCCCCGGCGTTAGGGACACAACTTCCACACTTTCCTCAGGTGCTGTTTATGCTAGATACGCCTCTGGCTGTCATTGTCTGGAGTCTTGTGATGGCCAGTCCAACACATTTGGAGGGTGCTGGGTTAGGTAAAACTGTTTTGTGCCTTCTCCTGTATGTTTTCCTTTAGCTTTCTCCAGCCCAAATTGTTAGTCTCTCCTACATCAGACTCGTTGAATCAATGGACTTCACCTGTGTATTGACTCCTTGTTCAGCCATAGATTCTGTGAGTCTGTTCTAGTTGGGACTTACTGATGGGATTCAAGCTAATGTCTCCATCTACCTCCCAACACTGTTGCATTTCAATAGCGTATCCTGTACTCCTTCTGTTTCCTTCTGCCACATCTCTAGCTTCAGTTAACTGGAGCAGGGAGCTGCCTGGGATTCCATTTGGAAGAAAGGTGGGAGATAAATGCAATAAATAAGTAAAATAATGGGGAGTTCCCATGTCTCAGTGATCCTGGTGGAGTTCCAACCCTCCAGTTGCTATTAGGAGGCCTCTTTCTGTAAAGATAGTGCAAATAATTTGTGCCTTTTCAGGCTTAATGAACTCTAGCTTCTCTCTGCAGTGATTTTGAGGGGGAGGGGAGAAGTTTTGCAGCAAAAAGGAAGCTGCCTGTTGAGATAATGATATAGTCAAAACAGCTTCCCCTGCTCATGTTGGGAGTCCAAGTACCAGAAGCAGAAGACGTGGTCTTAACCTTCCTGTTGGAACTGACAAAGGACGCTGTCCAGGAAACAAGCTGCAGAAAGCCCGATGCTGAATTCTCTGCATCTGCAGTTCATCTGGTAGCAGGCAGCAAACCTCTCTGCAGAGATGACTGCATCCTTTCTCTGATTCATACTCCTTCTCTGAGCTGGGATTAGCACGGTTAATCCAAGATGACCCATTTAGCTAGATTAAAAAAAAAAGCAACCCACACCTGTCCAACACAGGACAAAACCTTTTTGTTACTGAAGTTACTGTAGAATCTGAAGTTACTGTAGAATCTGAAGTTACTGTAGAATCTAAAGAGCAATTGCGTCATAAACAGTGCGCTCAGCAAGATCTCTAGTGTGCTGTGAGATACAGCATAAAATTACATGTTAACATCAAAACAGGCCCCCACAGCACAGGCTGCATACTGTTATGTCTGCATGATTCACTGCTCTCGATCTGCGGTCTCATCGTCTTTTGGGGAGAGCAATTTTGCAGTGGGCATGACTGTGTGACCTAATACATCCTCTTTCTCCCCTCTTCCAGAAAAAGCCCCTCCCTAAACTGCAAGCCCCAGGATTCCATAGGATATTGAAAATGGAATAATAGCACTATAACAGTCTAGTGTGGAAATGGCCCAAGAGTCACTGCTCTGGGACTGCTTACTTCCAGTCAGGAGGCCCTAACCAGAGTAGCTCCTCTCACATGGGATGTGATTCTACTATGTGCAAGTGATTTTCTTGCCCCTTTACAAAGTACACTTTTTACTATTATTGTTTTATTTATTTATATCCTGCCTTATTCCCAACAATAGGACTCGAGGCGGCTGGCAATATTAAAACAGTACAAATTAAAATATACATTAAAAAATAAATGTAGCATTTTAAAAACAATTGAACAATTTATAGAGTTACAAACATTAAATTTAAAAATATTAAATACAATAAAAACTATAGCAATCTTAAAAACAGAACAACACAGCATTAAAAATCCAAACCTCATTAATAATAAGAATACAGCAAATTATGTATGTATGTTTGTAATTAGTTTATCCTGCCTTTATCACAACAAGGGACCCAAGGCAGCTTAGGTCAAAGTAAAAAACCAAATACAATTAAAAACCTGACAATGCACATGTTAAAATGAAACAAAGTAAGTTTCATGTTAAAATGACCACAATTTCCCTCTGGCTTTAGTTTAAGGGAAAAATATTCTCTCTTGTCTAAGCAGACACTTGGGAAATGTTAAATATTTCCCTGAACAGTCTTGGCACCAAAGGGCTGGTTGTTTTACAGAAAGTTCTGAATTTTATTACCTGCTAAAGTGGTTGCCTAGATATTATTTGTTAGCTTTGTTTGAGACTTAATCAGATAAAATCTCCATTTAGTCTACATTAACAAAACTACATTAACTATACTAATGTAGTTTTTAAACTATAGAACAGTTTGACTCCTCATTTGCATTCTTGTTATTGTTAATTACCATCATGTCGACTTTGACTTATGATGAATGAATGAGACCTCAAAGTCACTCTACTATCAACAGCCCTGCTCTGGTCTTGTAGATGCAGGGATGTGTCTTCCTTGATTGAGTCCATCTAGCTGTAATGTGGTCTTCCTCTTTTCCTACTGCCTTCTACCTTACTAAACATTGTTGTGTTTTCTAGTGTGTCATGTCTAATCAAGAGTTCCAAGTAACTCTCTCGGTTTAGCCAATTCACATTCTTAAGACTCCAGAAATAGGAACCGATTAAGCGAAGCAGAACAAGATATGTACCTAAATGGGGAGCAATAGTGGGGTTTTTTTAAAGCAGTAATATCTAAAACATCTACAGGTTGAGTATCCCTTATCTAGAAATCTGAAAACCTCAAAAAATAGAAACTTTCAGCTGCCAGTTGCCCACTTGCGACTTCAAGGTGGCAGCTGCAATACTCATGCTTGTTCTGCTCACATCCTCAGTTTTGTTCATTTGCTTCTCGTGTTGTGTATGAGACATGAGGCTGAAGAGAGACTGAGATCTGAGAGACTGAGGAGATAAGGGCCCAATACCTGTATATGAAAAAAAAAATACAGTCCTGTACAGGAGGTTTCCAGGAAGCCTGCCAGCCACCTGCTTATTAGTTTGTGGGCTCCCAGAGATCTCCTATACAGTACTGTATTTTATGTATATGCAAATACAGGTATTCCAAACCCCCCCCCCCCAAAGTCTAAAATATGAAATACTTCTGGTCCTAAGCATTTTGGATAAGGGATACTCAACCTGTATATTAAGAGTATGACAGTTTTGCAAGCAAACTGCCAAAATTTATTAGCTTGTAATGTTGTTTATCAGCTTGTCTGCCCACATGCCTATATTACTTGGGGTATTTTGCATGTGTGACACAGAACTGTGAGAAAGGACAACATGGAGCCCACTCTCTGATTTTCTTTCCAAGTTTACAAAACTGTTCCTCTCAGCATACCTGGTGGCTACTGTTGTCATAGCTAGTCAATCAAATTTGTGACTTGACCCTATCTGGTTAAGGGGGCAGGTAAGGTCTGGGTAGGTATTTGTATAAGTGAGGCCAAAATCCCTGCAGTTTAAAGTCTGGGAAGGAGAAGAAGTGGTAAGCCTGTCTGTTTGGGCTTCAACATTTCTCTCTTTTTGGCATGCCTAACGACAATGGTATTTAGGGAATGCTTCTGTCTGACTCACAGCCTGCTACCCACTCTGTTTTCTGTTGTACAGGAAATGATGTTGCTTCTGTTCATTTTGCAGCCACACGATTAAGATCTGTGGGTGTAACATTTGGGGTGGGCCATAAAAGAGAGCTTCTAAATATAAGCTCGTCTGGCATCTTCTTGCTGTTTTGAACCCTTTTAGAGTGAGAGGCTTCAGTTTTGTGGCTGAGCTCTAAGGCATCTGAGTTAATGTGAGCTGAGCTTACTGGAACCATGACACAATTTTTAAAAAGCTATGAAGGTAGGAACTCACATCCTGCCATAGGGGATCAGTTCTTGGAATTGCTTGGCTGGCTGATGACCATATTATAGGATGGGGTAGAGAACATGTGTGTCTCTTGAATCCAGAACAGGAGTGGGTTATCATACAGGCCTCTGGATGTTGTTGGACTTCAAGTCCCCACAGCCCTAGCCAGCATACTTAAAGGGGAAAGATGCTAAGGGTTGCAGTCAAATAGTTACAGTCCAACAACATAATCTCCCATCCTTGTTTTAGGGTTTCATTGTGCTATCTGCAATCCACAGGATCTGCCTTCCTTTCCTAAAGAGCAGCCACTTAAAATAGGGGCTTGGTTTGTGTAAAGTGTATGAAGGCACCAGTGATTCTTGTAGGTTTAGTTGTTTTAAGGTTTAATATGTGCCCTAACTTCTAAAAAGAACTCAGACTGGTTTACAGACTTTAAAGTGCTCTAACATGCAAGCCTCATAAAACATTCAGAATGTGACATAGACTTTGTGAGCCCATGGTGAAGACTGAATATTACAGTTTGCTCAAGTGCTGCTGTATTAAAGAATGCTAAATGCCTTCCTTGAAAGAAAGAAAAAGAATTCTGTATGGCTTGCTGAATGACTGCGGGCCTGGGCTGAGGCAAGCATTTGAGTAGTGCGCTTACATGATGTTGTTAGGTCCTTTTTTCTGTGGGTCAGTTTATAAATAAAACTAAACTACATATTTTCTAAAAAGGCATAGCTGAGAGATACATCTGTATTTTTTTTAATATACGTGCGGGAGTCTGACACTTTATTGAGAGCCTTCTCTTCAGGGAGGGAAGGTTTAATCTTCCCCTTATGAGTTGTGATTTCACCGATAATCACCCCCACCAAGCCCCATAACCAGATAGGGTGGATATGGCAAAATCACAGCAAAGAGGGAGGGCTTAAAACCTCTTTCTTGTATACAAAGTCCAATTATACTTTACTCCAGTTATTAAAAATGAACATGTCTTTTCCTTTTAAAATGTCTTTTCATTTTAAAATGCTAAATATACCTTTTAAGTCAATGTGTGTTATTTCACCCTATGATTCTTCCTTCCACGCATATGCAAGGGAATAAATTTCTGAGTCTAGAAGAGAAGCCTTTTTTTTTATTATAGATCCCAGAATCCTTCAGCCAGCAAGGAGGCCATAGTCTACTCTGGGAGCCATAGTACAAACAAGGAAAGAAAACAACAATTTTTCCAAACTCTGCTAAATTAGGCAAGGGAAGGGCCCTTGCAACTGTATAGGTGAGAAACCTTAATAATACAAGGCCACACATTCAACTGGATTATTGATTAGGGAGAGGTGTTTGCCTATTTTGATTGCTTAGTGAGTGTGGATACAAATCAGCACTTCTCCTCTTGGCTTAGCTCAGTTGCAGGGCAAACCTAACTCAAGACTGAACTGAACCAGGCAATGCTAGTGCCATCTTCTTCCTCCTTCTTGGTACTTGCTCCGGTTTTTGCTGTGCCAGCTAGGAAATTCCTACAAGCTCTCTGGTCTATCTTGTCCATAACTCGGAAGAATTTGTTGGTTGGATTACAAATCCCAGAATCCCCAGACAATTGCCATGCTGGCTCAGGTGGGGTCTGGGAGGAGAAGTCCAAAAAAGTAGATTTTCCATCTCCTCTTACCCCACAATTAAGGTTACCAGAGCAACAACTGCTAAACTTCCCTCTCCTGCAAAACCATAAACGAACAGAAACCCTCTCCAGTTTTCACTCGGGCAACCTTACTCACAATATTGCACTCAAAGGAAGAACACCACTTCAGAGCTACCATTATGAGAATGGGATAGAGTGTAAAAAGGAGGAAGGGAGGGGGAGAAAAAAAGAAATGTGACAGCACCTTTAAGACTTACTGGTTTTCATTTTAGCATGAGCTTTTGTGGCTATAAACCATTTCTTTGGATGCAATACAGAGTGATACTAAAGTGTCAAGTTGTAAAGAATAGGATCCAGAAACATGTTCTTTTTCGTTCTCTACCACTCCACAACAGTATGCTGCAAGAGACTAACATGGCTACTTCTCTGAAAACTACGACAACGGAAAGCACTGTAGACATACAGACTTTCCTCAGAACAAAATGATGGAGCAAAATAGCCCCTGAGAGCGCTATGAGTCTGGCCAGCTGCTTTGCAGTAGCAGCAAAAACACTGGTTTAACGGTAAAAGCTCTTAAGCGTCTTTGTGCCACTATAGCAAAGATGGGCATTTGGTTCCTAGGCAGCCACCAGCAAACCAGTCAAATCATTTGATTTCCTTAATATGAGAAAGCAGGCAAGCAGCAAGCCTCCTGTTTCCCTCCCTGCAAAAGAGGAGGCTGTGTGAGTGAGGAGGCAGTCTCCTGCCCTCTGTTGATTTAATTTGCTGCCCAGGTGCATCCATCCACCCGCTCACACTTGATGTCTGGTGCTTCATATTGTTGGATTGCTTTGCAGCTGAAGCCTCAGGATTGGTGTGGAGGGGGCAGGGACACAGCTGTATGTTTGTGTGTGTGTGTGTGTGTATGTGAGAGAGAGAGAGGGAGAGAGACTTTGGCATAGCTGTCAAGCCTCTCCTTCCTGGTGTATCTGTAGCAGCGAGGAACACAAGCGTAGGATGATGACAGACACCTCCCACCTCACTCCTCACCAAAAAGGCATGAATTGTTCTTTGTGGGACTTCTGGCTCCTTGTTCCTTGCGTGTTACCTTGAGCCAGCCTGAGGCAACGTGGGGAGTTTGCTTCAGTGACTTGCTCAAAGCGATGACGAGGTCCGCAGTTGATTCCGGGGCTCGGAAGCTGGTTGCCTTGAATCCCAGCCAAGTTTTTCAAAGGAAGAAACCTGCTGTAGCTCTCTGGGTGTTCAGTTTGTTTTCTTCATTTAGGAAGGCAAACATTTTGACAATCAATCAAGTCCTCCCAGAACAAGCCTGGCAGGTTTGGAAGGGGACCTGAACAGTGTTTGCTTTCTGGCCCTCTTTTACCCACTGAAGTGCTTTGTTGAACAATTTTGAGGCAGAGCTAAAAGAGCAGGCGGGGGGCGGCGGCAGTGGCTTTTGTAAGCTGCCTTCGGTGTCTTGCTGCACCTCTGGACATTTTGCACATGGGTGCCATATTTATCCAGCCCACCCGCCCTCACAAGCTGGTTGGTTGCCCAAACTAAGGGATCAGTTAATTATGTTGGCTTGCTTTTCCAGGGGACTTATTATTCCCTGGAAGAGCCCCCAAGCCCTCCACTGACAGAAATGGGGGAGACTCTGTTGTCTGCCAGTGCCAGGCCCTCCCTACTGAGAGAGTCTAAATTGGGCTCCCTCCCTGACCACTTTTTCTGGTAGGCCAAGACCTTTTTATTCAAGCTAGCCATTGGCTACTGATCTTGCTGGTTGCAGAAGAGGCTTTTAACTGGATGGAGGCTGTATTTTCCTTTCACTAGTGTGTTTCTCAATCACATTTTAATTTTTCTTTACACGTTTGTTTTACATTTTGAATTGTATTTGCTTTATTCGGTTTTATCATAAACCACTTCAATTCTCATGGTTGGGGGAAAGAAACAGGGAAAAAATAGAATAACTGTAAGTTCATTTCGTGCCATCGGAATAAATTCGCTCACCTCTTTTCTACTGAAGTCAGTGCCTCCACCACTGAAAATCTGTTCAGCATGTTTCGGGGCCTTCGAGAGCAGAATAGGAAGTAGCACAGTGGGCTGAAGGGGGAATCAGTGAAATCTGCCCCTTTCAGTGGAGGCTTCCGTTGATTCAGAAGCTCTTTGGTGACTAGAAAGGCACTGTTGGATATGAACTCATCAGAAAGCTTGGGCTCCTCATGTGATACCTTTGGAGGGAGAGCAGAGAAAAAGTTGATTCATGTGATTTTTTCTTGGATTCTGCTTATGAAATACTATAGCACCCCCCCCCCAAAAAAAAGGTATGTTATAGGAAACCCTGAGGTCTTTTGAAACTTTCTGGAGGTTTTTCAGTGAGAAGATCAGTTACAAGCAAGCTATCCAGCAAACCAGTTTTTTTTCCCCTGATACTGTTCTTCCCCTACAGAGTGCAGGCAGAGAGGTTTATTGTGGGGTGTGCAGACTCTGTTTGCAATACTCCCTCAATAGTTCCTTGGCCCAGCCCCTCCTTATGCCGCTGGCTTTTGCTCTGCTAGTGGTGGGGTTGCTTGGTTTCTTTTCTCAGGAACAGATGGTCTTTCCTCCCACGCCGTTTTCTCCGTGTGCCCTTCAGCCTCAACCAGGGCCTCACTGGAATGGTACTTTAAATTAATCAAGTGCTCTGAAATAACAAAAAACTCCCTTTTTTCATCCCATTTTTGTCTGGTTCTTCTGTCACAGCTTCTTTCCACTGGAGAGGCCTTCTCTTGAACAAGCAGAATTTCTCCAGAAACCTCTTTTTTTTTTAATTTATTCAAATTTCAACAAATAAAGCAAACAATAATTTCTGCAATGTTTACATGTAATGTTTTTCCTTCTTCCTTTCCTTTCTGGATTACAATTATTGATATTCCCTCTGTTTGTTTCGTATCGCAATAAAATGTTAATAATCTATAATTTGTTAGTTCCTGCTGTATATCTCTACTTTACTTGTTACATGATATTTCATTAACTGTTAACTGTGTAATAATTGTTATCGTGAAAAATGTATTGTCCTCTGTCTACCCCCAACCCAAATCTGTGACAATCTTCCACTCTTTATTAATGTCTTCATCTGATTTCCCTTTCAGTCTTTGTGTAAGTATATCCGCATTTCTGTTTTCCATGAAAGCTATCCACCACTGTTCCATTATGGGTATAGTTTCATATTTCCAAAGTCGTGCATATTCGATGCGGGCCGTCGTCACCATGTACAATATAATTCTCCAGTGTCTCTTGGCTGGTGTTCCATCTAGTGTATGTGTCATGTTTAGCAAGTAAAATTCGGGTGTCATCGTGAATTGAATCTTCAAAATTGAACTTATTTTCTTATGTATTTCTTGCCAGTATTTTTGTGCTCTTGGACATGACCACCATGTATGAAATAGTGTACCAAAGTTCTCTTGACATTTCCAACATTGACCTGTACCTGTCTTATAAATTGTCTTTAGTTTTTCTGGTGTCATGTACCATCTGTGGAATAGTTTGTAGTAATTTTCTTTTAAATTTTGGGCAACGGTAAATTTCTGTGTACATTGCCAACTCTGTTCCAACCATTCTAACTGTATTGGGTGTCCAACATTTTGTGCCCATTGTATCATTGCAGCTTTAACTGTCTCTGCCTCGCATTCTTGTTGTGAAATTTCTTTATACAAACATGCTAGTAAATGTGGTGGATTTTCTCTTAACATTCTCAATAAATGAGTTTGTTCCTTTTGTTGTATTCCATAGGTTTGTACATCCATCTGAAATCTTTCCTTTAACTGTCTATAGGGAAACCAGCTTAGTTTTATTCCTTCAATTTCCAATTCCTCTCTTGATTTCATCTTCACACTGGAGTCATCTGTTATGTCTAATAAGTCTTCATATCGTAGCCATTTATCTGTGTCTTTCCATCTCCCAAAAAAGGCTTCTTGCGGGGAGACCCAATTAGGTAACTGCCTTATATTCTTCTTCTTATAGTCATTCCATATTCTGAGTAGCGATTTCCTTATAAAATGATGCATAAAATCTTTGTCTACTGCTGCTTTTCCATAAAACATGTAGGCATGCCATCCCATTCTTAAGTCTGCTCCCTCTAACGCCAGCATCCTCGAATTTTGAAGACTTAACCAGTCTTTTAGCCATTCCAGAAACCTCTTTGAGGGTCATGCAGATTATGGAAGTCTTGCCAGCCTGGAATTTTAGCTTTGGCTGTAATTCTGGAAAGGAGATGTGGAAGCTTGTGGGCAGGGCTCACCTGAGAGGTTTTGGGCACCTGGGTTTAGTGCCAAGGCTTGTGCCACAGCAGGAGGACTCAGTTGCCACTGCCAGCCATCAGGGCCCCTTTCTTTCTCTGCTCTCTGTTCATTCTTCTTTCTGTTCAGCTACTGTGGGCACTCACAGGAACAGTAGTCTTTTGTTGCATTGCCTCCCCTCATTGTAATGGTCCCCAAGAATGGGGCAAAGGAGTAGACAGCAACAATGAAGGGGAAAGCCAGCATCATGTAGTGGTTTGAGCACTGGACTGTGACTCTGGGGACCACAGTTCAAATCACCACTCAGCCATGGAAACCCACTGGATTACCTTGGACAGGCCACATTCTCTCAGCCTCAGAGGAAGGAAAAAACGAACCCCCTCTGAATAAATCTTGCCAAGAAAACCTTGTGATAGGTTCACATTACAGTCCCCATATATCCAAAAATGACTTGAAGGCATACAGCAGCAACAGTGAAGAGATAGGGCTGCCCGTGTACATGCACATACAGTCACTCAAACCCCACAAACCTGGAGCTGGCTCTGCTTGTAGGAATAGTATTGTCATCCAGTATGGCAGGGAAGGGAAATCTTTGGCCTTCCAGGTATTTGAGCCTACGTCAGCCCCGCTCAGCATGCCCAGTGGCCAAGGACTGTGGGAGTCGTTATCCAAAACCTTTTGAGGTCCAAATATTCCCCATACTTGCAGTATGACTGGGATGGGCTGTTGCCTTAAGTATTTCATTTAGAAAAATGTAATGTGCCTCCTATCTTAAATGCTTTTCTTTTATTTATTTATTTTTAATCTCAATGTGAATTCAAGGCAGCATACAAGTTCAAAATGTGTATGTGTCGTAAGATGAGCACAAGATACTGTATGTATGATTAGAGTAACTAGAAACAGCTCCAGAGATTTCTATCTTGAAAGAAGATATAATAGTTACAGTATAGTGGGGCAAAGAATGTGTAACCCTCCAGAGATTGTTGGACTGTAGCTCACATCAGCCACACCCAGCACAGGCAGTGGTGGGGGGATGCTGGGAACTAAATTTCAATAACATCTGCAGGGTCACCGTTTCCCAGCCACTTCAGGTAACTTTCCCCTCCCTTTCCTTAACAAAGAGAGTATTTGAGTGGATTTAATGTTTTGATGACAAGTTTGGGCCACTTCTGAATTAGCTGACATGATGGGAATGTGAAGTTGGGAAGAACGTGTGTACCAGTGAGTCCAAAATGTCAGCTTAATCATTTGGCTTCCCAGTGCTCTTGAGCATTATCTGTGGGTTTGTCTGCAAGCTCTGGAGCTGGGCGCAATTCGTATACCAGTGGCAGCAATATTACTGCTGGTAGGGGAGAGGTTGTGCTGAGCAACATCCAGCAACTTTTCTTAGGTACTGTCGGCCCTCCACATTCACTAGGGTTAGAGGCACAGGACCCCCACAAAAGTGGGAAAAATCACAAAGTGTGTGTGTTTGTTGGAAAGGGGCTGAGTCATGGTGGGGAGAGCAGGCACCCAGGATCCAAACCGGGTGAGGGAAAAGAGAGGGAGGGAGGGTGTCATGGTGGCCATATGCTTCCTCTGTCTATAGCCCATCTCCTTCCTTGGGTGGAGGGGCACAGGAAGAGGGTTTCTGGTGCTGAGAAATCTGGCTGCGATCCACCCTTAGCTGGTCAGGCAGTGGCTGATGGAGGAGCAGGGGGACCAGAGGTGGGTTTTTACAGGGCTGTAGGGCCTGATTGGAGCTACGGAGAGGGAAGGTTCGTCAGAAAAGAAGTGCCTGAGGTGTGGGAGGGATTGGAGTAACTCCCTGAAAGTTAAACTGGCAAGTGTGGAGAGCTGACTGTATATTATTGGATTTTATATCTCCCCTTTCTTCCACAAATGGATTCCAAGGTGGCTTACAATAAAACAGAACAAGGAATTCCACTGTGGTATCTACACTCATGTGCAGACTCCCTTTGCTCATTCACAGGCCCCTGTTCAGGTTGTTGAGTTACTCATTTTAAGTCAACATGCATGGGACATCAAGAGGCTCTTCTCTTCTGAGCATTGCAAAGGAAGCACACTCTGTTCTGTGCTAACTTAAGGCAGGGTGGGAATCATGCTGCCTTTAAGATGTTGTGAGGCTACAACTCCCATCAGCCCTAGCCAACAGAGCGAATGTAAGGAATATTGAGAGTTGCAGTCCAATGGCAGGCTTCATGATTCTTATCCCTGACACAAAGTGTATTACAGAAGGCCTCCATGGGCTACAGTTCTATGTGAAACCGTGAATCCCCCCAAAGGTGATAATCTTGCTTGTGTTTACAGTAAGTAAAATGTCACAGAGTGAATTAGAAGGCAGTCAAAAGCCGTTGATCTGTCCACAGGCTGATAATTACTTGTTAAACTCACGCCAGTCTCTGACGGAAGCCATTTCCGCACTAGACTGTTATAGCGCTGTTATTCCACTTGCAACATCCTGTGGAATCCTGGGGTTTGCAGTTTCGGGAGGGGCCAGCGAGCCCCTCCCAAAACTGCAAACCCCAGGATTCCATAGGATGTTGCAAGTGGAATAACAGCGCTGTAACAGTCTAGTGCGGAAATAGCCTTAGCCATGAATGCACATACAAATCAGACTTGTGCGTGGAGGTTATTATCCCAGGATTAACTGATCTGTGATGCTGGTTTCTGATTTGATGTGTCCATTTGATTCTAAACAAGTATTCTGTAGAAGACCAGAGCAGTGTAGTGGTTTGAATGTTGGACTATGGCCCTGGAGACATGAGTTCAATTCCCCACTCGGCAATGGAAACCCACTGGGTGTCCCTGGGCATGTTACACACACTCAGCCCTAGAAACCCCCATGGGTCAGGAGCAGCACCTAGCAACAGCAATACGGAGCCAAAGGGAGCCCAGTCCTGTGGGGTGGAGCTGTACCTTTGGTCTAGCGTTGAACATGTGGAAGGAGGGGAAAGAAAGAAGATTACCACAGTATTATTCAACATTCATTCAACTTGGGCCAGAGCTTTTAATTTGTACACATATTTCATCCCCTTCTGCTGCAGTGGTGATGCATGATGGGGAAAATTTATGAACTGTGCTGTTTTTTTTAGTTAGTTACATTCATATCCTGTGAGCAAAAGGTGTGATACAACACTCTTCCTTCTCCAAACTGCAGTCTCACAGCAATTATCTGTGAGATAGATCAGGCTGAGCAAATGTAACAGATGTGAATTTACCTGGTAAATTTTGATGGCATAGTGGGGAATACAGTCTAGATTTTATGGCTAGACTCCTGTATGCTGTTTATGTATGCATAAGCACTGCAGTTAGAATGCCCTGTACTGAATCCCAGCACAATGACCCCAGTCCTCACACACTGGGCAGCTGCCACTGTGACTGGCAAAAATCTGTTCCCTGGTTGCTCAGGAAGCAACTGGCTGTTGTTTCTATCCATCCCCTCTTGTAAATGATCCCTATTGCAACAGCCAGAAATAGGGTATCTGTTGCAACTCTCCTTCACACTGGAGATTGTTCACACAGGAGGGTGTGTAAAGCAGCCAGCTGCTTCCTGAATGATGAGGGAATTAACCTCAGTCAGTCACAGCAGATGCTGCACAGTAAGTGGAGATTGGATGACTTCCATGGTCCCTGTGTAGTCCCTAAAGTAGGGGCTCTGTGGAGACCATAAATATGTAACAGTCATAAGTACATAACTCCAAGTTACACATTTTGTAACTGTGATATAGGATTCTGGCCCCCAATATCAGGTCAGCCCAGTAACCATTAAACCACACTGTCTCCCACTAGTTTAATATATGCTCTTGTATGTGCTGAGAGTGGAAAACAGGAGGTCTCATGATGAGTCCACAGGACCTCTTCCATAGCTTCTAATAAATTTGCTCAATGTTTATAGTCTGGAATGTAAGGTCCCTGGGGAAACTTCCCGTCCTCCTCTTGAGATGAGTGAGACTCCTCTGAGAGGACTGTTGTTCAATGTCCTATCCGTTTCCGTGAGGTCTGCACAGGGAAATTGTGTCCCAAGTACCCGTCTCAATGCCTCCCCTCTCCACTCAAGGATAATTTAAACAAATATTGTGCAGTTCTTTCCATCTCTACCCATTTAGCTTCCTTTGCCTCTTTAATCATTATTTGTACATGTTTCTAAAAATACTCATACTGCAATCTTTGACCTCCAGCTTGTTCTCCCTGCTTTTAATGCCTATTTTGTAATCGCTTGCGCAGACCAGTTTCCAGCATTGTCTGCCTCTGTCCTTATTGATTTTATAAATAAGCGCTGGGCAGCTGTGGCCCTCTAGATTTTTTAAATTTTTTTATCTACAAGTCCCATTATCCCTAACTAGGAGAGCCAGTGCTAGGGATTATGGGAGTTGTAGGCCAATAACACCTACAGGTCCAGAATTGCTCATCCATGTTGTATACCTTCTGTGTGCTTATTTGTGTCCAAAAGTGGCACGCGTCTGGCTGAAGGAAGATCTGGAATAATTTAGACCAAAATTGTAGACAGCCCCTACTTCATCTCCTAGCACACATAGTGGAAAGGAGAGGCAGCATTATTATGCAGTTGTTGTTGTGTGCCTTCAAGTCATTTTTTTGACTTGCGAAAGCCCTAAGGCGAACCTGTCATGGTGTCTTCTTGGCAGAATTTGCTGGGGAGGGGGGTGCCCCTTTGATGCTGAGAATGTATGACTTGCCCAAGGTTACCTCGTGGTTTTCCAAGGGTCGGCAGGGATTTGAATCCTAGTCCAATGCCCAAATTACTACACCGCACTGGCTTTCATGTTTTATGAGAAGGAGTGGGTAAACTGAATGCAAATAACCCAGTGAATAAGCAGCTAGCAAAGAATAGCATGATAGTAAAACAGAGGCTGTTTCTGTACTACACTGTTACAGCGCTATGATTCCACTTTCAGCATCCTATGGAATCCTGGGGTTTGCAGTTGAGGGAGGGGCCTTGAGGATTCTCAGCCAGAGAGCTCTTTCACCTCAGTAAACTACAAACCCCAGAATTCCACAGGAAGCTGAAAGTGGAATAATAGCTCTATAACAGCATAGGGCAGAAATGGCCAGGAAAATGAAGCTTGCAATCTTATTGCACACCCAGCTGGGAGGATGCTCTATTAAACATAATAGGCTTACTTGTGAGTAGACCTACATAGGATTCCACAGTAAAGGTTTGAGAAGTTGTGCAGATTTTACTTCTGAGCTTTTTTTTTTTTCTCCTGTCCTTGGAGACCAACAGTGGGAGAGTTGAGCTATCTTCTAACAAGGGGCACTGTAAACAGCATTTCTGTCCTTGGTCTCATATTCCCCCTCCCTCTCTCCTCCGCCTTTATGGTTTCCCTGAGAAGAGAGGAAATGAAACAGCTACTCAGTAAAGAGAGCCTTCTTACTGGCTCCTCCCTGTTCTAGAGAGCTTCTGTGGTTTTCTTCCATAGCTTTTATCGATCTGAACAAGAAAGAAATGACTTATGGGCAGATGAGTAGCAGCCTGAAAAAGCTACCAAGACAGCTGATGTCTGCAGTCTTTTAAGTCTGGCAGTGCCCACTTGCCTTGTGTGCCAACCCTGTAGTCCTGTACCCACTCAGTGAAACATAGGATCCCTTTGTCTCTTAAGGACAGAAGAGTCTGTTAATGGCCTCTGTCCTGGATGTTCTTTCTTATCATTACAGGGAACAAAACAAACCTCTGGAGTAGCTGTTGGAAAGACAAGAATTGTTTGTCTGTGGGCACATTAAGAGGCTCTTCTCTGTAACGGAGAAATGCCACTGCCTCTGGGGAATAAAAGGGGCTTTTTCTCTAAACCCAGGTTGCCATCTTCTCCTTGGACTGGTTTGCACATTTTGCAGTAATGTGAGGAATCTGTGGCCTTCCAAGATTTTGCAAAATTGATGGCTTTTTAGGTGGGGGTATTCTATGTAACTCTGCTGCTTGAAGCTCTTTGTAAAGTAGAAGGGTAGGGATCTGAACTCACAGCCCAGGACCTTTGAAATAGGAAGTACATGAGCTTCCGTTGACCCACACTCCCTCTGGGTTGTGAGACAGAAAAACATGCATTCGTACGATTCTGCCACCCCAACTTCCTTCTCCACTTCCCGAGTTGTGTTTTAGAATTTCTCTAAGTTCAATAAGCAACTCAGGAGGTAATAGGCTCACTGTTTGAAGAGAGAGAAAACCCTAAAGCCTTGTGTTTGTGCTCTTTGCTCGGTTCTGATTCTGGCATTTCTAAATATAAATTATAAGATGACTGGACAAAGAATGTGTTGAGTCTGTGTTTGCACATAATCTGAAGTCAGAATTCTGACTTTGTGTTTTCAAGCAAATGCGTTCACACAGTTGCTTGTTTGCTTGCACTTGGTTAGGTAAACCTGGGAGTTGGCGACAGATGGCTCATGTGAGGCATGTGGCCATCATCACCTGTTCTTTTGGCCACCAGAGGCTGACCCATTTTTTTTACATTAAAAGACTGCAGTAATCTGTGGGTACAACTATTAGTAGTTTTACTTAGCTGGATCTCTAATTGTTAGGATAATATTATTTTGTCTTCTTTTCTCTTTACAGTTTGGGGGCGGGAGTCAGAGCTCTTTTGTTTATTAGTGTATTAGTATGCTATTTAATTGTTTAGATAAGTTAGTCAGTGTTTTAAGGTTTTTTTTAGTTTGTTCGGTATTTTATTTTATTGAGTGTGTTAACATTATTTTATGTCTATATTAGAAATATTTGTTCAAATTCATGTTTATGTAGTTTTGTGTTGGGTAATTTTCCATGAAAACTCATAATTAACTATACAAAAGAATGGAGAATGCCATTTCCTGGAGTTGCTGGGAAGTGCCATTTACTTTTAAAACCATATTGCTTTCCCTTCCACATTTTTAACTGGAAAAGGATGGGGTTGAGGCTAAGTAGAAGAAGCCTTCCAGCCTTTTTTGGGAAGTGAGAATGCAGCCTGGGTGTACATATTTGTTCTTCCTGCCACCCATCCCTCCAGAATGGTCCACAACTGGCTAAATCACCAGGGCCTTACCGAGGTAGAAAACCTTACTGTTGCAGCTGAATTCAGGAGGCTGAGCTTTTCCCTCCGCTAACAAGCCAGAGTTGGAAGCCTAGGTCTGATACTGGTGTTACACTGAGGAATAACAAGTCAGGTGCTGAATCCTACGCCTGAAATCGGTTCAGTGCATTGGATAATTCCTTTAAAATTCAAATTAAAACCTGGAGGGGATTCAGTGCCTCTCTGACCTGGAAGCTGTCAGCTGATGCTGGCTAAAATCCCTGATTATCCTAATCTCTTTTTATTTTAACAGTATCACTTAGAGCAGGGGAATAATTTTGTTTTGTTTTGTTTTAATGGGAGTCAGAAATCTTAACTGATCATCCAGAGATTGGTTTGTAGCTGACACTAGCTGCAGGGCAGTGAAATCTAGTTCATCTAAGATATAATCTGAAATTGGTGCTGAGATCAAAAGACATTCAAGTGGGGAAGGGATGCTGGCCACTTTCGTTTGAACTAGCTTTGGGCTTCTGACTGAGTGCTACAGGTTTGCGGTTGTTTCCCATCTGCACCAGGGCATCCTTGTATTTGTTTGTTACCATGGCAGTTCAACTGCAGGAAGTCAGCTGCAACAAACCAGGTATGGCACAGGAATGCAGAAGTATAGCTGAGCGGGGAGCAGGTGCCAGACGCCTGCCAAGAAGCAGCTGCCTGACTTCACGGGTCTCACATTTTGTCAGTGCCACCCTCCTACGCCCGAGTTTTCTCTTCCGTTCTTCGTACCATCTCTCTCCTCAAATCAACCTTAATCTATTTTTTTTCCAGGTCTTTTCCGCCATTCTCCAATATTGCAGAAGTAGGGATTCTATATTCTCCCGCTGGCCAAATTTTGCTATAATCGTGGTTCAGTTAACATAGACTTTAGAAAGGTTACTCTTGGGACTGAGAACTTTCATAATCAGCTCCATTTATCATGGTCACTGATCCTGTTGGCTGGAGGTTATAACAGTGGTAGCCCCCACAGATGACTTTTTCAAGCCCCATAATAAATCTATTATGTTTGGCCAGGGACAAGAAAGCTTCCAGTTCTGCTTTTTTGTAATATCTTTTCCCGGGTACATGGAGGAAAAAAGTTAGCTTCCGCCTGTTTGATCTTCTTTTCCTGGAACTAACATTTTGACTTGAGCCATAGACAGAGATTTATGCTTCCTGAGCCAAAAAAAAAAATCCTTCTCGTCCCATTGTCTGCAGCAAGGTGACCCATATTCTGTGCCAAAGAATTTGCTCTGTTGCCAAGATTTCGTTATTTTTTAATCTGGACTTTTAAAAATGGAAGCCTTGTGGGATGATTCAGAGGAGTGAAGGTCAAATTCTAAAGAGACAGGCACCGTGGAGTAGTGAGAGGGTGGGTGAGGGGAATGACGCATAATATTACCCAGGGCTTCTGCACACAGCCCATTGCTAACCTGTGGGATTTTCAACCACAAATAGATGTAGCCCGCCAACTCACACAGCTCTAATAGGAAATTAAACAAATGGATGGAGAGGAATGCTGTCCGTGGCTCTTTGTTATGATGGCTATACATTGCCACCAGTGTCAGAGGGAGTTAATATGCCTTTGTCTGTCTGCTGAGTGGAGGGTGCAGTTGCCTTCATATCCAGCTTTGGAGCTTTCCACTGGTCTAGATAGGCCTTTGGTCTGACCCAGCAGGACTCTCTTGGTGTTCTTAAGGTGCCAGGGCTCCATCTTCTCTCGCACACAATCTACTGCAATCCCCGTTGATCTCCTCTCTGGCATCTTGAGATTTCATCAAATAAGACATTGGCTGGGATCTGACATCAGACTTGGGACATGCGTGTAGTTGCCTGGTGGTTGTGCTTCCCTGCCCTTCTGCTGGCTACATTACACAACCAATTGGGTATATGCCAGAGTGCCTGCTTATTGTCCTGTTGTGCACTGGGGAATGCCCAGTGGCTGTTTCTGAAATCCCAGGGAGGAAGGTGGTACACTGAAGGCACTGACAAATAATTATGCTTTGATGGGAATGCTTTGATGGGTGTTCCCACATAGCAGAGGGTTGGACTCGATGGCCCCTGTGGTCTCTTCCAACTCTGTGATTCTATGCACCATCCAATTAGGTGCAACTGCATGGCTGGAATCCTGTTGCTTAGTCCCAAATAAAGTTGGCCCATTGAATCAGTTATTGAATGGTAAGTCAACACACAGGCAAATCCACCATTTATCAGGACTCATCAGCTCCACTTCTAGTCACAGTTAAGCAATAGAATTAAAGCCCATGCAAAATGGTTTCACTTGTGGAACACCACTTAATCTTGCCATGTATGAGAAGAAACTGAGGTAACAACAGTAGCTTGGTGGGCTCAAGCATGTGGGGAAGGGGACAGAGCCAAGCTATTCAGCTCTAAAAAAGTTCTCAGTTAGGCTCCTGCACAGGTGTGAAACCCAGTTGTGTGAGAATCAGAGACCACAAAGAAGATACATCGCTTGCACAACAGCAAATCTCTCCCCCCCCCTCTCTGCATATTTAAGAAAATTTACATAAGTATACAATACCAAGAGCATTCCAGCCATTGTTTCCATGTGATTACACCAGCAGTGGACACATTCCAGAGTTCAGAAGCTATATTTCCTTTGGAGCTCTAAAGGCTACTCTATGGTGATGATTTTTTTTCTTTTTTTCTTTTTCAGTGAGCGGCACATGCCTAAACAACATTGTACAACACCACAAACATGTTTTTGACATCACGAAATCTTTTTTGCTTTTGAGTGAAAAAAAATTGGCAGGTGTGCCAGGGCCTTGGAGAGATCAGTGGAGGTCCCAAAAGCCATATGAGGCTCCCACATAGGGCTTCAGCCATGTGCAATTTCTAGCCCTGGCTTAAGCTTTTCTTCAGTCTGAATAAATAGGAGTGGGAGATACCTTGTTTCAAAGACTCTTAACAGGAGGTAGGAGTCTGGTTTACACACCAGATCGTATGTTCATGGGATAATTACATAAAATCACAAAAATATATGGCTGTAGTTTTGTGTTTTAGAAGAGGCTTGTGCTGCCTAAATACCCTGAAGGCACCAGATCCCATCTGATCTAGGAAGCTAAGCAGGTTCAACTCTGGTTGGTACCTGGATGTGAGCTGGCCAAGGAGTACAAGGAGCTGTAGGCTATATTTCAGAGGAAGGAACTGGCAAAACCACTTCTGAGTATTCCTTGCCTAAGAAAACCCTTTGAAATTCATACAGTTGCCATAAGTCAACAGGGGACTTGAAGGTATGTGCCCATGTGCATGCATGCACACACAAGTGCGCGCGCGCGCACGCGCACATACACGAATATAACCTAGCTTTCTCAGTTGAAGAATCTCTGTAGTAAATGTTGAATATATTGTGCACCAGTGTGTGTGTGTGTGTGTGTGTGTGTGTGTGTGTGTGTTTTGTTTCCACACATGCAAGTTCTGGTGGTGATTCATGTCTGAACCCCATATTTTCATCCATCTCCTGTAAACTCATCTGAGGTTTATCTTTACTTTTTCTGAGAATCTTGCCTCTTCCAAATGTGTTGGTATCAAGTTCTGTGAAGTGCTTACGTTTTAAGCTTGTCTTGTGATATTTCAGTTAAAGCATCCCAAAATAACATGTACTTGCTCTTTGTAACAGTGCCAGATTCTTTTGCGCAGTATAAACCACTGTGAATTGGGAGTTATCTTTTGAAATACTGCATTTTGGAAGTAGGGAAAAGCCATTTGGGTGAATAGCCACAATCTTGATCAGACTAAGGCCATTTCTGCACTATACTGTTACAGTGATATTATTTGACTTTCAACCTCCTGTGGAATTCTAGGGTTTGTAGTTCACTGAGGCCAAAGAGCTCTCTGGCTGAGAACTCTAAATGCCCCTCCCTAAACTGCAAACCCCAGGATTCCATAGGATGTTGAAAGTGGAATAATAGCACTATAACAGTGTAGTGTGGAAATGGCCTATGGCTTCCTGTGTGGAAGAGGGCCTACTCCTGGTTGACTGCACATGCACTATACATTGTTATAAGATTATAGCATCAATTAAATTCTCAGTTACCTTCTTCACATGCTTGTATCCACTCTGCCTTGTATCTCTAAAATATATGCTAATTTGGGAGAGAGGGCAAGGGACAGGGAAGTGAAAATCAAGATGAAATTGAATTGTTGTTAACTCTCAGTTTGATTTTTCATATGCTTCAGTTGGGCTACTTTGCACTTTCTCCCTTTTGAAACGCCAAGGCACCAAATTTGGTTAAAACACTGCAGATAATTTTTTTAAAATAGGAGAGATTTTAACATCCACACACAGCCATTTTGGCCCTTCCATTCATAGGTGTTAAAATCACCTTAGGGGAAGCTTTAGTCCTCTCCTACCTTGTGAGGTGGTCGTGTTCCAGGTCAAGGACTAATGTGCTTATGCAGAAGTAAGAAGAAGAAAGTCTCAGCTGCAACCTATGTATTTGTTTCCTGTAATAATCTAGTCACAGGTTTTCTCTAACAAACAGTTTTCAAGTTTGTTTTTTTGGTTTTGGTCAAGGGGTTTTTTTGGTAATGCGTACAACTATCACCCCTTATCCATATGCATACATGCATGCATGCATGCACACACAATCACATGTACAGTCACAATCATACATCAGCTAATCCCAGAAGAGGACCATCTTTCTGTGCATTGATATTGTTGTGAGTCTCCAAGTTGTTTCTGACTTAAGGCAATCTGTCATGGGGTTTTCTGGGGCTGAGAGGATTTCCATGGTTGAGCGGGGGATCCTGGTCTCCAGGATCATAGTCCAGTGCTCAAACCACTACACCATGCTGGTATATGAGCCTGTAAATTCTGCTCAGTCTTACCAGTTGCATGCTTTTTCTGAGGAATAGGAAGGGTGTGGTATCATGTTCAATGTGGCTTGAGAATCTTGAAGGAGATCAGCTGCTTTTCTCATGTCACCAGTCATCCCCCCGTCATATCTCTTGCTGTACCTCCTCTCCTCCTTCCTCCTCAGCGTTCCCCCCCCCCACATTCTCAGCCAGCAGATTAAGCAAGCTGCTTCACCAGACAGCTGATCCACTGATGGACAATGAATGACTAAGCAGCAACAGTCTCTGTGCTCCCAGGGTGTGCGCCAGGCTTCCCTTGGCATTTGGCCTCCCATTCCTGGCCTACATTCCACTTTATCTTTCCCTGATAGCCTTGCTGTTTATTCTACGGGTTCTGAAATCCTAGATATTTTGAAAAGGGCTTCTAAATTTGAGCAAAGCCAACCCTCTGCACCTTGAGTTTATTTGGCTTGCGTATGCTGAAAGGAGGTCGGGTATGATATACAGCCTGAGGTCACAGGAAGCACAGTTCTCTCTCTGCTTATCTGTTCAGAAGTCAGCCTCACTAAGTTCAGTGGGATTTTCTCCCCAGTAACTTACATGTTTCTGATCATAACCTTTATGATAATCTTTTCCCAAAAGCTTTGTTTATTTGAAGGTAAATACTTCCAAGATGTGGAGCAACAAGTGGGTGTTGTCAGTGTGGAGAAAACTTAGGCACAAACGCTGGACAACTGTGTAGCAATCTGTTGAAAATGCCCCATGCCACACTCACTGCTAAGTTAAGCCACTAGTTTTGAAAAACAACCACACAAAATCACTGGCAGTTTTAGGATGCTTTGGACTCCCCTGCACATGTACACCAGCGCAGGGAACCTCAAATCCTGGCACTGAATCCAGCCTTCTTATATTCCCAGTTGGGCCCTTCCGGGTCCCCTGGACAGCTGCCCCCGCTTCCTAGTGACACTATTGTTTTGTATTTCACCAGATTTTGAATGGTTTTCCTGCATTCTAAAAAGTTGAAATTCTTCTCCTAAGGTTTAATAGTTGGCAGTGAGAGCTTTTTAAAATTAAACTATGCTGCTATTTTTGGTTCTATCCTTTCGACTTCGACCCTGCTTGCTCCTGAAATGCACCCCCTCCAAGAATATCTTTGAAAGAGAATTTTGTCCTCAGGCTGGAAAAAATTCCCCACCCTTGATGTATACAGAATAATCTGTCCTCAAACTAAATGAACCCAGTACCCTCTGGAAGTGTTATGGTACAAACTCCATCATCTCCAACAAGCAAACCAAGAATAATAGGAATTGTAGTCCAACATATCCGGAAGGCACCAAGTTGGGGACGACTGTCTGCTAGACAGTTTATCTTATGTAGCAAAACTGTAGATAAGTGGAAAATGTCAGTGCCTTTTGCTGTACAGATTTTATGGGAATGGTGAAGGATGTGTGTGTGTGTTAGGACAGGGGAATTTTTGTTGTGTTCAGGAGCCCACAATCCATGTCCCTTATTGCTGAAGCTAATTAATATGTCTTTTTCTTTCTAGGTCAGTTTCCCAGATGTTGAGAAAGCTGAATGGCTCAACAAGGTGAGAAGATGTGCAACTCAGCTGTTTCTCCCCAGCCATGGCTGCATAACAGCACTCACAATATCATTCTTATCTCTCTTTCTCTGTGGTAGATTCTGGCCCAGGCTTGGCCATTCTTTGGCCAATACATGGAGAAGTTACTGGTGGAGAACATTGCACCAAGCATCCGGGCCTCCAACACCCATCTGCAGACTTTCACCTTCACCAAGGTTGACATGGGAGAGAAGGTAATGCTCAGCCGAAGGCTATTCCGTCAAAATAGATGGGGGTGAATCTTATCCATGGGATAAACTCATAGAATCATAGAAATGTAGAGTTGGAAGAGACCACACGGGCCATCCAGTCCAACCCCCTGCCATGCAGGAACACCCTCAAAGCACTCCCAACAGATGGCCATCCAGCATCTGCTTAAAAACCTCCAGGGAAGGAGACTCCACCACATTCCAAGGCAGCATATTCCACTGCCGGACAGCCCTGACTGTCAGGAAGTTCTTCCTGAGGTTCAGGTGGAATCTTCTTTCCTGCAGCTTGAATCCATTGCTCCTTGTCCTGGTCTCTGGAGCAGCAGAAAACAAGCCCCCTCCCTCCTCTACATGGCATCCCTTCAGATATTTAAACATGGCTATCATGTCCCCTCTTAACCTTCTCTTCTGCAGACTGAACATACCCAGCTCTCTAAGTCTGTCCTCATAGGGCATGGCTTCCAGGCCCCTCACCATTTTGGTCGCCCTCCTCTGGACTTGCTCCAGCTTGACCATGTCCTTCTTGAATTGGGGTGCCCAGATTCAGTGCATTAACATTCAGTAACAGTCACACATCTATCCTTCTCAAATTTATCATGGCTGTGTAATTCTTTAGGTGTCACCAATGTATTGTATAGCACCTTCTTTAAGCTGTGTCAACATCTATAAAAATAAGTGTTATTTATTTACTTGCTTGTTTGGATGACTTCTGTCCAACTTTTTTATACCAAAGTGTAAAATCAAAGCACGAAAACAAAATCACAAAAAACACAACTACAATTTGTAAAGTTGTTGATATTTAGTTTCCAGTCATTTCTGACTTATGGCAAACCTAAGGCAAGCCTATCATGGGATTTTGTGGGGGCTGAGAGCGTGTGACGTGCCCAAGATTATCCAGTGGGTTTTCATGGCCAAGCAGGAAATCAAACCCTGGTCTCCAGGGTCGTAGTCCAGCATTCAGACCACTACACCACACTATCTAAAGTACCAAACCATAAATAAGACCCAGAAATCAAACTAGCAGTTAAGGTTGCAGCCTTGTACATACTGAGTTGAGAACAAGCCCTGTTGATCTCTTAATTCTACAGACCTAGGCCTACTACATTAGGTAGAGTGAGGCATTTGCATCAGGTGGAAGGCATTGGAGGCGAACAGTGGGAGCCCTCAGTTATTGCCCCTGAGCTTCTTGGCCACTGCCCTCCTTGGAGAGCGAACTAGTGAGTTCCACATAGCCTGTGTTACTAATCTAGCTTGCTACTGTTAGAACTGCCAGTCTAGTGGAGGATGGCCAGTTTCTACACATGGAGTAGAGTGGTTTGCCATTTTGTAATCAGCAGAATGTTGGAGGACGAGGCTGTATACTTCTAAACAGACGGTTATAAGATTATGTCATGAAATAGCCTAATCTAAAAGTGGAAAAAAATAAGGTTGAATTCAGCCTAACTTAGATGAGCTCATATCCCATAGAAATCAGTGAGGTTTGGCATAGCTAATTTGTCCAGTTGATTTCAGTGGGGCCTAGGTTGACCTAACTTAGTCTGGATACAAGAAATGGTTCTTAAAAGAAAAGCTAGTCTAGTAATAGCAAACCCATCCAAACTCTTTTCCAATATTGTGTTTCTGTGATTCTATGCTGCAGATTCTAGTACCAGCAGGGAGTTGGTCTAGATGCCCCTTGGGATCCTCCCTACTCTGTTTCTATAATAAAGAAATGCTACAAGTTGACATATGATGTTTCACATGCCTTTAGCATTACTAAGCATAGTCAATCTTCCTGTAGCTGTTTAATTGGAGGTAGGTCCCATGGAGCTCAGTGCGTTTTGGACGTCAGTAGACAGCCATAAGGTTGCACTATGTGTATTAAAACTGATCAGGGAAAAAGGATGCATTAAACCAGCCACTTAATTGAGAGGGAGCTTCTTCAATTTTGGATGAGTATTAACTACTAGCATTGAAGGCGTTTAGAAAGCCAGTGTGGAGTGTGGCATGAGTATTGAATTCTGAAGATATCTGGAGAACTCCAGAGACCCTCTGGAGATACTTGCTCGGCCATGGAAATCCACTGGGTGACCTTGAGCAAGTCACATTCTCTCATCCTCTGAGGAAGACAAAGACAAACCCCTTTGCAACAAATCTTGCCAAGAAAAGTCTTCGACAGATTCACTGTAGGGTTGCTGTAAATCAGAAATGACTTGAAGGCACACAACAATGACAACAACATTGGAGGAGTCTTCATGTGCTGCAGATCAAATCTGATTTTCACCTTTTGGGACACTATCAGTAATGTCAGGGTGTGTGTTTGTCTTACAGATTTCCACTGCATTCAATATCTTGTGTTATAATCATACTGGCACATTTTATTCTCTGATATTTTGTGTCACTGCAGAGTATAAAATGGAAGTTACTGAATCCTATAATTTTGCTGCATAGTGAGTATTCTTGTTCCTTAGGTTGTGGAGATTGTATATTAATGGACCAAGAGCCATAATCTCACATCCTTCCCTTTTATACTAGACATATAATCATTATCTCATTTATGTTCCTCCAGCTTCCACATTAGACTCAGAGCTACATATATCCTGCAGGTCTGCAGTTTTGCTTTCAATTTTGATTCTGAAGGAAGATGCAATATTTTATTTATTACTCACTGCATTTATATAGTAGCTTTCTCTGAATGCAGCCGTATCTTGTTTCATTTCTTCAAACTCTTCTAGCCACTGTGACTAGGATAGAGGGGTTGAGAATATTTTCAAAAGCTTCGATTCCACTGAGCAGTATCAAGTGCTTGTGGTTAATCAAGTGGTTAGATGTAGCTGGCTCTAACCTAATTCCTTATTTTTCTCCCTTGACTAATACTTCTTAGCACAGGTCTAATAACACCTTTATATTTGGTTGATAAGTCTTGATCTTCAGTCCTTAGAAGGAGGAAAATTGGAAAATCCCTGTAAAATGTGTTCAGCCAAAGGAACAGTGGGATTCTACTTATGTGCAGTTTTGATATAGAAATGAGTCTGTACGACAGGAAGGTTAGAGTAGCCTTCCCTGCCCTGCTGTCCTCCAGGTATGTTACACTACAGCTCTTGTGGAAATCTTTGTGGACATAGGAGTACCACCAGTGGTTCTTCCGTAGGTGGGAGGCCACAGAAACAAGTTGTCCTGGCAACATGTTGTCCCTTCACTTTTCCAGAATCAAGTCTGTTAACGATAGCAGTTTAGGGCTGGTGTAATTAATTCCCTCCCCACTGAAACCAGGAGCTACACACATACACACCAAGGACTGGAAGAAGGAAAATCCTTATGTGACCCTGACTAGAAGAAACTCACTAGGGCTTTAAAAGTGTGAATTGCTTGCTAATTTACTCCTCCCCTCTACCAAAGATTGCTGTGTTAGTTTTATTTTGCTTTGCTTTGCTTTGCTTTGCTTTGCTTTGCTTTGCTTTGCTTTGCTTTGCTTTGCTTTGCTTTGCTTTGGCATTTATTTTATTTTTTCTGGGAAAAAAACATTTTTAGGGACTACAACTCCATGGTGGTTGGAGGATTCCGGGAGTCGTCATCCAGAAAATTAATTTCTCCAATCTCTGCCCATGGGCAGAGCTCCATCTTATAGCTGAGTCACAACAGCTTCTTAATGTGAATAAGGAGGGAGAGGACTCACCTCCACTGGCTTTTCCGTACACATGGAGAATGAAGTTTGTAGTGATGGGACTCTATGACTTAGAAATGTTCCAAGTTAGTTTTATCATTGGCATAGTTAAGATAGAAACGTACAGGAATTTAAGGTGCACCATTCTTCATTGTTTAACAGCTGCCCCACCTGGCAGACAGGGATGACATTTTATCCCACAGCAGTGAGATGAGGTACACACACCCCTGCTCAGATCACTGAGTGGGTGAAAGGAGACTGACCCACTCAGAGGTGGCTGGGTCTCAAAACTAGACAGAGACCAAAGAATTATCAAAGCTGAATGGTACCTTGCATACACAATCATTGAATTTGTTGCCTGAACACACTGAGGAAAATGGCAAAGGGAGTGGGAAGTAATGCCACTCATGTTGTTGTTGTTGTTTTAATGTTCCTGTAATGATGTTTCTTCTACTTAACAGCCCCTCAGGGTCATTGGAGTTAAGGTCCACACTGGCCTGAACAAGAAGCAGATTTTGCTGGATTTAAACATCAGGTGAATATTAAGGTTTTGCTGTACTGCTGTGTTAGCTCCACTGTCAGAACAGAGCTAATGAAAATGGAGTGTTCATTACTGCAAGACTAGCAAAGTATTTGTCATACTGACAAGTTGTATTTTGTTAGCTGGGCATGAACTGCACCTTTCCCTGGAAGAGCACACACCTTGAGGGCAAGTTTTGTCCTGCAATGAGATATCTGACCTGCAGTGCAGAGGGGAAGGCAATTTCCTTTCTTCTGGAGCAGCCCAGCTTGAGTCTTTGGTAGGTGGATATGCTTTGAAAGAGGCAGATGTCAACTAGAAGGAGAGATAAGACTGATGAATGGGCCTCCATGAGACTGGTTTGAAGCAAAGCACTATTTGTCCATATGAGCTGAGCAGAGAATTATGGTCTCCTTTAGTCCTTGAGCACATCAGATGTCTGCTGTGTGTAATCCTTTCCCCAACAGAGGTCGGGACTTGATAGGACAACATACCACACCTCCAAATCCCAGAATTGTCCAGGCAGGAGGGTTGTAGTTTAAAGTAATGTTTCCATACTCAGGGGCACAGAATATCAGCGGTCCTTTAGAAAGCACCCCACGAAGTTAAGAGGGAACTCTTCCCTTAGGCCAGAGATGGGTAAAGTGCTCCCTGCAGGTCACATGTACCCCTCTAGCAATATTTGTGGTCCCAAGAGCATCCTGGGGGAGGTGTCAGGAAAAAATTTGCAAAATGATTCAAAATGCCCTCTCCACATTTGGAGGCTCCCTGGATCCCCCAGGGGTTAAAGAAATTTTTCATAAAATTTTTCATAAAATTTTTCAAAATATTTTTTACCCCAAAAAGCCCTCTGAGGAGCAGGGGGGCATTTTACCTGAGCCAATTTAGGTCTGATAGAGGCCCTTTTTGAAGCAGGAAGTAGAAAGGAAGTGACTTCCCCTCAGTTCTTGTTGTTAAAAAAGGCCTTTCCTGTGCCTAAAATGGCCCAGGGAGGCACAAAAACTTGATGAAAATATCCCCATAGTCCTCTAGGGGCCATGTGTGTGTGTTGGTAGGAGCAAGCATGGAAAGGGTGTAGTTCTCCAAGGTCTCCTGGGAGGCTAATCTCTACCCTTTCACAGTAGCCCACTTCTGCCTTAGCCTCACGTTTGTTCATCCTTGCTATGTTGTACAGTGGGCCCTCCTCACATGCAACCTCTACACATGCAAATTTGTGTTTCTTCTTTTACACAGGGGTTTCTGGAATGGAAGCCCCATATGTATGGAGGGCCCACTGTATTCTGGATTCCTTTGGATTCTGGGAATTTCATGCTGCTGTCTTCTCCTCTTGTTTCTTGCATAACAGCTACGTGGGTGATGTCCAGATTGATGTGGAAGTCAAGAAGTTTTTCTGTAAGGCTGGAGTGAAAGGCATGCAGGTAAGATGGATCAACACTGAGACTGAAATGAATGGTCTAGCCTTGCCTTCTAAAACCTGGTGCCAAACCAGATACGTTTGGACTACAACTAATCTCCAGCCAGCATGGTCAATACCCTCGTGGTCTGTTTTGTGAAAGGCCAGTGGTCAGGTTCCATTTCAGGTGTTCAGGGTTTCATAGCTCATCTCAGAGGCTCATCTGCTTGCTAGTGACAAAACTGTATTTTTAGGGAAATTTTCCATTCACTGTTCTAGCATACTCTGCCTTTTGTCCCAGGAAATTTCTGTGTAGCCTACAAATGTTCCCAGCAATGTTCTCATTAGGCCTTTCCTTCCTGTGGAAAAGATATCAGTTCCCTGCCTGTCTCTCTCCTTTCGACTGGTGCTTGAAATTCAACCTTCTATAGTACCAATTGTTTGTAACCAAGAACGTAGGACCATCAGAAACATCCTATTGGATCAGTCCAAAGATGTGGATCATTGAGCATCCCTGTTTTCTCACAGGGGACTGTCAGGTGCCCCAATGGAAATCCCAGAGGCAGGACATGAGTGCAGTAGCATTTTCCTGCTTTGGTAACTGGTGTACAGAGGCATATGTCTTAGATACTTGAGGTAACATACAGCCATCATAACTTCTGGCCATTGACAGCTTTTATCCTTCATGAGTTTATCTAATTCCTTTTTAAAGCCATTCCAGTCGGTCACTGTCACTGCCTTTTGTGGGAGCAAATTCTACACATGGGCTGTGGGTTGTATTTCAAAGGCATGGTGACCACAAGGAGGAAAAGATAAAAGCCATACCATCCACACTCAGTCACTGAGTGGAGGTATTTATTGGTATCCCTTCCCTTTACAGACACCATGTGTCATAACAAATCCCTTCAACTCCCCCCAATTCCTGAAGTGAGTCCTAAGCCTGCATTCATGCTGTATGGAGATGTGACAGAGTGCCCCCTACTGCTTGTCAGCAGGAACTGCATCACTGGTAACATGGTTAGGAGCATTGTTGGGACAAACAAGGCGTCACGGTTGGATCCTAGGCTTGATTCTGAGCACAGGAATGAAAATGGAGTTGACTGTGAAGATCTCAATCTACTCCTTTTTTCTCTCCCTCTCAGTTACACGGCATGCTGCGGGTCATCCTGGAACCCCTCATTGGCAATGTCCCAATTGTAGGGGCTCTCACCATGTTTTTCATTCGCCGGCCAGTAAGTATTCTGCCATATCCAATGAGTCTTCCCGAACAGCCACCCAGTCAAACCATATAACTGCTGATGTCACTGTGATGTGTGTGATCCCTTAGGACTTTCCCTTTCCTGCCCTATGAATCCCACCTTTACTCTTGCAATGGGTCTTCTCCCTCTCCATATCTTGTGGAGCCCAAAATCAAATCAAGTTTAAAAAAAAACAACAAATCAAGTTAAGATGTCAGCAATAGCCCAAAAACTATACTGCGTGCTACAGTACAAACTACTGAGGAAAGAGAAACTCCAGAAAGGTTGTCAGTCTCTAAAGCAGAGATGGGCCACATACAGTCCACCGGGTTGTTTTGTGTGTGCACTCCTCTACTTGTCCCCATTGTTTCTATTCCCAATTGCAAATCACACAGCCAAGTATCAAAAGCACCACCATCATCAAAAATAAATGAACACAATCCTCTTCTTTTCCCTTCTGGAAGGTGAGGAGACAATCTGCCCACCACGCTGGCAGGGCTATATGATACTAGAAAGTGCATCTTCCTGTACCAAAGAGGCCCCACAACATTTGTGGCAAAATAGTGGTATCCAGCAGTAAAATTCATAGCCATTGCCAAATTGCAGTGGTGGTATGCATCCTGTTGGTTTTTGGGGAGTGAGGTGGGGGTGCACTTCCCAGCCTCCAGAAATTGCCCCACTACCACCCTTTCAGTTTTGTAGGACTAGAAGGACATGGGGAAAAAAAGATGTACAAGGTAGTGTGTTTTGAGCAGTGTTGCCACTCTAAGACTCTAAAACTGTGCTCATATTTATATGGGGAAAGACAGTGCTGGGTGGTAGAACATGGAAAAGTGGTGGTTTTGAACTACACCCCCTAGAATCCAAAATAGCTGGGGGATTTGGAGCATTGCAGTCCAGGAATGTAACTTATCCAAATTCAATCCCTTAGTGAAATGCACAGCCTTGACCCACTGACTCCTTCTAGGTTTAGCTACTTTATATCCCACCTCCCAGTAGCCTCCTAAAATAACTAGGAAAGCAGCAGCATTGATATGTGGGCCAGGCCCCCTAATAATGTGAACACTACTCTAAACCAACAGGACTGCACATTGCTCTTTCAACTGCTGTGCTGCTCACTGGCTTAACTGTATTGAGTTTATTGATCTCCTATGAAACTCCCTACAGATATGAGAATGCTCTTTGATTTCTAAAGGATTCCAGTGCCTTGCCCAACCCCTTTTGTTGGAGGACAGTATAGGGCTGATGAGCAGGCATACACATTCATCCCTGCAGTATCAAGCAATGATTGATGTGTAGTCACAGATGCAATACCATAAACAGGGCATTCATATTGTCATACATTATTTTCAGTGTATTGCCTTTGAATGGAGTCAGTTTACACATGCTGGTTTCAGTTGTTCAAGTGCAGGATAACTAAGTGATCTTCTCCATGCAGTTGTGAAGCAGTTTCATGGAAGCCTTGATTTTGCAACTGGCAAAGCCTCTTCTTGAAACTGGTTAGAGAAATGTGCATGCATTTATTTCAGTTCCACAGCTGCAGGTTCCCTAAATAATGTTATCAGGCCCCACAGAAGCCTGGACACAATAGACTGCAAGAAGAATTATATGGTATCTTCAGCCCTGATCACTTTGCCCTCCCCAGTTTCAACTGCTGATCTTACTCAGTGTTTCTGTGACTGGTTCTAACTTATGAACTACTTCCTTTCTTCCCAGACTCTGGACATTAACTGGACTGGAATGACAAACCTTTTGGATATCCCTGGATTGAGGTATGTCTCTCTTGGGCTTGCTTTAAACTTCTGGGGGGGTCATTAGAGAGGATCAAGGGGGAACTTGATCAGTCTTCCTCAGTTAATGTACTGCTGTGATAAAAAGGATGGAGTCTGAGCCAAGAACAAGCAGTATGTAAAGAGGCTTCTATGCATTCCCTGCATTTTGCCGTTTGAGGTGCTTTTATTTCTTGGAGGTAACAGAGTTACTGAGTAAGAGGGAAACTAGTGAGAGAATTTTATAAAAGAAGCAAAAACTGGGGGGCACCCAATGAAATTCACAAATGAAACAAGAGGTACTTCTCAAGATGCTCAAAAGATGGTCTGTTTATTAGCTCAAGAGACTACACAGGCCATCTTCTGAGCATGTGTCTCTCATTTTCCTTTGGGAGAATTCTGTAGTCAGAAGCTGAAAGGGGAATGTGAAGAGAAACCTGTTGGAGCTGGGTCTTGTTCAAGGGAAGTATTCAAAGATGTAGTCTGACTCAAAGATGTGCTGGAGGATTGTAAGGATGTGTGGTTGCAACAGACTCTGCTGGGATGGCATCGTGTCAGAAAAGAGTGGCAGTGTGACAGACTGGAGGATATTGTGTAGTAAAGCTGTAGGCTTTTCTCCACAGCTCACTATCTGACACCATGATCATGGACTCCATTGCCTCTTTCTTGGTCCTTCCCAACCGCTTACTCATCCCATTGGTTCCTGATCTCCATGAAGCAGCTGAGCTCCGTTCCCCAATTCCCAGGGTAAGGCAGACTTTTTTTTCTGTGCCAGGGATCGGTTTGGCCTCTTGAGTCTAAGCACTGTACCTGAGACAGCTTCCATTTTCTCCCTTCCAGGGTATCGTCCGTGTCTATTTAATAGAGGCCAAGGACCTGCAGTCCAAGGATAAGTACATCAAGGGGATGATTGAGGGCAAGTCAGACCCATATGCCCTTGTGCGGGTGGGAACCCAGGTCTTCACCAGCAAAGTCATTGATGAAGACCTCAACCCCAAGTGGAATGAAATGTATGAGGTAACTGGCTGCCAACTAAAGTGGTAATTTGAATGCAGATTGTTAGGGGTATGCTCAGCCCCCTTTCTGTCCTTCCCTCCTGGCTTAGCTTTACCTCTTCACGCAACACAACTGTCGTTCCTTTCCTTTCTCTGTCTGAAGAGGGCCCCTCCGGCCTACACAATAGGCGGTGTCTGCTCTGACCCCCCACCTCACTATCCCCACAGTTCATTGTACACGAGGTACCGGGGCAGGAACTGGAGGTGGAGCTGTTTGACAAGGATCCCGATCAGGATGACTTCTTGGGCAGGTGAGAGGCTGGTTCTGTTTCCAGCTCTTAACAGGGGAGTGAGGCCTAACTAGGTGAGTTAGCCAAGGAGTTGGAAGACAGAACTTTACTGTTGTTGTTTTTTCTGACACCAAGAGGGTGGGACTGAGGCTAATGATGGAGTCAGGGGCAGTTCACATATAAGTCCTAGGGTCAACAGCTTCATCCCCAGCTCTGAAGGTTGGATTCTCTTGGTGAAGGGACATCTGGGGGGATTGTATAGACAAGGGTCACTCAATCTGCCACACCTCAGTGCTGTTTACCTAGTATCTCAGGAGCAGTGGATATACAAATGTCACCACTTTTGTTCTTTTCTCAGGATGAAGCTGGACTTTGGGGAGGTGATGCAGGCCCGTGTACTAGAAGAGGTGAGCACTAAGATGAGTACAGGGCTGGCACAAACAAGTGTCCAGGACTTCTGTGGGCCAATGAAAATAGCAATTTGTCAGAGTAACAAGATGGTGATAAAGGGTCTTGATAGATGCAGTTAGCCGTATCTATGCACTATTACACTAGATACAGTTAGCTGCTCAGAGTTCACAGCTGTGGGTGCCTCTCCCAAGAGGGGCACATTTGTGCATTTCAAAAGCTGTGTTTCCATGTGAGAGGGTGGTTAAGCAGTGTGTGTAATTTGAAATAAACACATAAGCATGTATGCACAGTTAAAAAATAAAAAAGCAAAAAAGCATCCCTAAACAAGGGACAGAATCAAAATGATGGTAACCATGGTAGAATTGGGCACAGCCCGTGGAGGTGGGAAAGAGAAGACATCCATGGATGTAGGACATTCTAGATATGCACGTACCTGCTCCAATTGACAGACTGGCTTCATGACCTTTCACCTTCTCCTCCTTGGCAGTGGTTCCCATTGCAAGACGGTGGCCGAGCTCGTACGCACTTGCGCTTGGAATGGCACACGCTTATGTCTGATGCCTCCAAGCTGGATCAGGTGAGTGCTGTCATTTGTGGTGTAGGCTAGGGTGGTGCAGGGTTCTCACTGTGGAGTGGGCTGCCCAGGAGCCAATGCTCTTCAGGCAAAAAGAAATGCCCAGTATCATCTGCTCCGACTCGCAGCAGTTCTCCATGTTTACAGACAGAGGTCCCTCCAACTCGGTTATGGAAGTTTCTTTTAAAAGGTAGATAGCAAAGACTGCTGAGCTAGTTTAGTGCCCTCCACAATGCTTTCTGTGAGTTGTTGAATCTTCAGAGGATGATTTGTTCTGAGAGAAAATACAGGGTGAGGTGACTGACACTGGATGGATTACACATTCAGATTCCAAGATACATATAGTTCCATTCCCATGAGCTGACTGGGATTGGGAAGCTGGCTGTGATGACATGATGGCACAGATAGTATAGCCCAGACTTAAATGTGCAGACAGATAAAAGATGGTTCAGAATAAAAGATGTAGTTTTAGGAATCCTGATGTTCCCACTAAGAGTGAGTTATAAGCCATAATTATTTTCTGTGCATCAGGATTGATATCCCACAGAGTGATAGATAAATATATTGGGAGGAAATGTTGGAGCTGAAATAATGATGGTTTTATTTACCACATACGACTTGAAGGTTCTTCAGTGGAACAAAACTCTCTCTGCCAAGCCAGAGCCCCCTTCAGCTGCCATATTGGTTGTCTATCTGGATAGAGCACAAGAACTCCCGGTAAGTAGTCGGAAGAAATCTTTTGCCTTACCATCTTAACCTTCCCATGAATTAAGATCATCAGAGGAAACCCTTCTCTCTTTCCATACATCCTGTAAGAGAAAAGCACCCTCTTATAATCAGTGGAAGACAGAGCTTTCTCTGAAGTGATGCCCCAGTTTTAAAACGTCCTTCAGAGGTTTGCTTATTCCCAGCTCTGTGTATTTTTTGGCACCAGGCCAAACGACTTTATTTCCAATTTTTTTAAAAAAAAAAGTAACAATTTTATATTTTAAAATTCAGTTTTATAGTTAATGCTGGTTATCATATTAAGGCTCTCAGTTTCTGCTTAGATTTTGTTTTGTTACACTGAATGCTCAGTTTTTAGGTACACTACTCATGAAAAACTCCTTGAGGTAAAGAGGCTGTCTATCAAATTTTAAAATAGATTTCATTTGGTCGCTAATAGTCGCGTGTTCTCTCCTTGTGGTCAGATCTGGTTAAGGTAGATCAAGTTTTGAGTATATATTTAAATTTCTTATTCTGCCCTATCTCAAAGCTTTGTTGGGGTAAAGGCAGGATTAAAACATCCCTCTAATATATTATTTTTAAAAAAAATAAATAAGGCAGATTGTTCCAATATTGATGGACATCAAATTTGTTGAAGGTTTTTCCCTCCAAGCCATAAAAAATGTAATGTCACATATTCCCAAATTTGATGAAGAACAGCATGTTAAATATTTCTTCCTATAAGTAGAATGATTTCATTTATTAAACCATATGCACTTTAACAGATATGATCACAAGACTCCTAGTCAATAGCAATACTCACCCACTTTTAGAATATGTTAGAGCCATCGAAGAGGATATTCCTCACAAGTACGAGAGGACTATCAAGAATGCGTTTCTACATTTCCTTGTTGTCCAAACATGTAAACAGAAAGTAATGTCTGGGGGGCTTTTATTCTTTATATAGCACCATCAGCGTCCACAGCACTTAATAACAACTGTGGGGATCAAAAAGGTAACAGCTGGAGGCTCAGGAGGCCAAAACTGGCACCTCAGCTGCTTTCCCCTCCACAAGCTAACAAAGTCTGTGTTCATGCATCAGGGCTGACCCTGTCATTTCACATTTGCTTCAGGCAGCAGCAAGGAGTTGGAAGAGAAAGCTATGTGCCAAACACCCTGTCCCTAGGTGGTGCAGTTGAAGGACATTGTTCCATCACCAAAGATTCAGCTGCTTGTCCAGTGGGCTTTTATACATGGAGTAGGATGGGTCACCATTTATTCTTTGCCTCAGGCATCTAGATGTCTTCAGTATGTACTGGTGGGAGTGGAGGAGGCCTGGGGCTCTAAAACTAGCCTTGGGGGCTGTACTTTCCCCTCCCACACACTAAACACTGAAGATAAAAGAGCATTTTCCCTCTCTGCCAGGTCAGCTCACCCAGAATGTGTTGATGGCCTCAGCCCTTGGCCAATTCAACCATGGAACTAGATGTTCCACTGAAGCCTCTCTTACTTCCCAGTTCCGTAAAGGAGGAAGTATCCGCCCCCCTCCACTTTTATATGTTGGGCTAAACCTGCTAAGGACTATATTGCAGGTGGGAATCATGCAGCCTGCAGGTTGTTAGTGGCCCAGGGGGAGGTCCTGAGTACCTTATGAGACCTTTCTGGAGCACCCCAGCCCTAACACACACATATACACACATCCAAAACTTGGGGGGGGCGGTGAGAGTGAAAAGAAATCTCCAAGGTCTTAGCAGTTACCCACAGTTTTGGCCTCCATCCCACCCACAACACAAAAATAAATAAATACATAAATAAATGTAAATTTTAAAAAACCACACTGGACATGAAGAAAACATCACTTCCAGTTGCAGAAAGCAACAGATGTGTCAACAAGACCTGGGTAGAGACTGGAAGTGCAGAAAATGGCACTTCCTCCTGCTCCAGCTCATGCATGTCCGTATTGTATATTTTCATTACCCTTAAGGAATTTTTATTTATTCCTATTTATTTATAACAAGGAGAGCCAATAGGGTATAGAGATTAGAGTAGCAGAGTGGGAGTCTGGGAGATCCAGGTTCTAGTCCTCACAGAACCATGACACTCACTGTCTCTCAGCCTGACTTACAACTGACAGGGTTGTTGTGACAATGCAATGCAGAAGAGGAGAGCCAGGTGTGCTACCTCGAGTTCACTGGTGGAATATCAGGATGTTGATATAACTAATTAATAAGGCAGTACTTTCTCTCCCTTTAGCTGAAGAAATCAAGTAAAGAGCCCAACCCTATGGTGCAGCTCTCCATCCATGATGTCACTCGGGAGAGCAAGGTAAGGGGTTGGGCTAATTCATTCTTGGCTCTTAATGGTTGCTCACCAGACCTCTCCACCTAATGAGTACTTTTGGTGGCTGGAGGATCACAGTCAGAGTGGAGTTGGTAAGGTGAAGGAGCGTACCAGGTTTTTGGTTCCTTTCTCTCTGTACAATATATCCAATTAAGTGGTCTCTGCTACAGCGAAAATTGTATCAAAAGCAAGATGGATGGGCAGTGGTCAAGGTGGTGGTGGTTTGGGGCCGCTCCTCTCAGTCTTGTGGTCAGCAGAAGCTTTAGGATGAAATTTGCTTGCTGGAGGGGTTCTGAAGACACAGTGGATGGGAGCCTGAGTGCTCCCTTTTCTTCTTTTGCCCTACTGCAGCTGCAGTCAGTCTGATGTGCCTGGATGATTCACGGGTGTTATTTCTGCCCCTGCCTTCAGAGGGTACTGCTGTTCCATTATCCTCTCTCCCTTTCTCTGCCAGGTTGTCTACAACACTGTCTCTCCTGTCTGGGATGATGCCTTCCGTTTTTTCCTGCAAGACCCAACCACAGAGGACATCGATATACAAGTAAACTTTGCTGCCCTTTCTGCATTTACTTTCCACCTTCTTGCCACCTGAACAGTAGCAACAACTTTTCTTTTTATCCTACTCCTCCTCCATGTAGGTCAAAGATGACAACCGCCAGACCACCCTGGGTTCCCTCACAATCCGTCTCTCTCGTCTTCTGAACGCTGATGATATGACGCTTGACCAGTGGTTCCAGCTGGAGAACTCTGGGCCCAACAGCCGCATCTACATGAAACTTGTTATGAGGGTAAAAAAGTTCAGAGAGGGTAGAACTTCATGTTTAAATACCTGTAGTGCAGAGAGTGATATGGTTGCCGTACTGAAAACTGGAGAGGGCTCCTTTACCTGTAATAACTTATAGAAAGGGATTTCAGCAGGTGTTGCTTGCCATGCAACAAGGTAGCAAGCAATACCTGCTGAAATTCTGTCTTCTACACACCCATTAAAGGGACAGGAGACATCTCCAGTTTTCATTTTGGTACCTCAGATACCAAAGTGATGACATTAATTATCCTTTCTCCCTTTTTGATGCCTGCCCAGTAACAAGTACTCTGTTGCCTTTTATATTAAACACAATAATACAGTGTTTTTAAAGTCCTTTTCAAAAAGCACATTAATGCCCCCACCCTCAAAAATCTTTTTTTTTTCAATGAAAGAGAAGGCAATTGAAGATCCTTGTTCTGTCCCAGAATAAGCAACTTGTGGTTCTCCAGATGATGTTGGACTGTGACTCCCATCAGTTGAAGCCCACATTGCCAGTGGGATGATGGAAGTTGTAGTCTGTCAACTTCCGGAGGCCCATTGAATAGGGGAGGGGCCAGAGGCCAGGTGGCTTTCCTTTTCTGTCTCTGTTTCCTTGCTGGCAAGTTAAACCCACTGCTGAAGGGTAGAAAAAAGGCAGCAAGAGAAACATCCCTTCTCTTGTGTCCTCTGGGCTATTATTTCTTACTGTTTTTTCTGGGTGGGAAAGTTCTCAAGTGCATGACAGAAGAATAAAAAGAGAAATTTCTCTTAGATTCACCCAGATGGGCCTAAATATGGGGAATTAAATAATGGAGCTTCAAAGCCAAACAGTTTGTGCTGGATGAGATCCATGACAGAATTTGCTGGTGATCTTTTTTCTCTCTGAAAACACCCATAGGGGTGAGACTTGTCTTAATCCTTCCTCCTTTTCATTGATCAACCAAAGCAGTGACTAGAGCTGTTGTTAGCTGCAGAGACAGAAATGTGCACCACAATACATGCACGTTTTGTCCCTCCACAGCAGCTTCTAGAAGGGAAGGGAAGCCAGAGAAAGGGTTAAAAACTCACCATGAAATGCAACACACAGATCATCCCACTAATCCTCAAGCTGGTTTTAGAATAAAGGAATAGATCTAATAATAAAATTATCACATCACACAGTTTGGGCGCCATTCTTAAGCCAAGTACAGAGATAGTTCTGTTAGGGTTACCCGGAACCCTAAAAAAATATATATAGGGCCAGACCTAAATATTAGGTCTGTCACAGACTACCCCAAGTAGTCAGCATGATTGCGGGTGAGCCCTGAATCAGCCTGGAAAGATCCCCAGTTTTGGCCAAAGGAACTTCCTCCCCTCATTTCTTACACGAGCAAAGAGAAGGACCCTTTATTGTTAAAAGGAGGAATTTTTATAGGTTACGGTGACAATTATGTAATAAAGCATTCTGTGCACGTACAAGAACCATCACTTTCTCAGGATCAAAGTTCTGATACATGGTTGCTAATAAAGTAATTTCTGGTTAACAATCAACAATGAACCCAGAATCACACATATTCAGCAGTAAAGTATAAGAAATATTGTTATAGTGAATTCTGAGAACTGATGCTGAGAACCCAGCCACTGACTTTCCAATTGATGTCAGCATAATTTTAAATAAGACAAGAAGCTGACAACAGGAACAGCCTTTAAAGTTGACAAAAATTCAAAAGGGAGGTTAAGCAAGGCTCTGTGAGTTGAACTGCCCAGTGCACTAAATAGACCAGAGAAGCATTTGTTTATTTTCCCTAAACTCTTTTACTGCTTACACTTCCCACTGGGTAAGCCTAGACATGCAAAACCACATGTCTCTACAGTTTATTCCTGCTGCCTCTGCCTGGGACTGTTGGGTCTTTTGTCTCGGAGACCTCTATTCATGGCTGACCTTCCGTACTTGCAACTCGAGTGTATCTCTGGAATAAGATACTAACCTTGGGAGGTCTTGCAATTTTGTAGAAGATACTGGGAAGTAACGGCCTTTGGTTCTTAGGCTTGAAAGTTATTCCCCAACATCTTTTCTGACACTGTAAACTGCCCCACCCCTACTGAGGACAAGTCCCACATGAAAGATGAAAATCCTGCTGCCACATTTTCACAGTGGCCCCATGGATCCAGAACAGGAACCCGTTGAGAACCACAGTGGTTAACACATATGTCTGAGAGTCAGGGGTGAAGCTGTTGTACCAAAGTCACTGGGGGCCAGTCACACTACAAAATTATAACACTAGTATACCAGGTGCTCTAGGCTGTATTTCAGAGGAAGGAAATGGCAAGAGTGCTTCTGAATATACTTGCCTAAAAAAACCCTATTAAATTCATGGGGTTGCCATAAGTTGACATGAGGGGAAGAGACCTAAAGCCATTGTGAAAACTCTAAAACTATCTAACTGAGCCACTAGCTTGCAGTCCCCTTTTCTTGTCAGTAATGGTAATGAAGGGGAGGAAACAATTAGCATTTGCTGAGGAGAATCCAAGGACAACGCTAACATTGGGCAGATTGAGGCAACTGCCTTGGGTGGCAGATCCTGGGGGACAGTAGTGGTACCTCCCTTGCTGTTCCTCATGAATACTCTGGCTGTTCCATTGCAGACCCTTTCATACAGCAGAATTATGGCGCTGTGATTCCTCTTGAACTGCCATGGTTGCAACCTATGGAATCCTGGGGCTTGAAGTTTGGCTAGGCGCACCAGGAGAGCTCTTTGGCTGAGGAGTCTAAAGGTCTCTCCCTAAACAGGGGTCCATAGGATGTTGCCATCACAATTGAAGTGGAATCATAAGACTATTACTGTGTAGTGTAGAGCTTTCCAAACTGTGTGTTGGGACACATTCATGTGTTGGCTGCAATGTGTAGGTGTGTTGTGCTAACGTAAGGGGTGGAGGGGCTGCCTCTCCTGCCACTGCTGCCCCGGGCCAAGGAAGATCCCGGTGACGGCAGCAGCAGGCCAGGCTTGGATGGAGGGGCTGCCTCCACTTACTGAATTACTTACTGAACTACTGTGTCATGAAATGATGCATGTCTAAAAAGTGCGTCACCAACATGAAAAGTTTGGAAAGCTCTGGTGTAGTGTGAATGGGCCCCTTGTTGGACAGCACATGCACACTTTCCATTTTAACTATCACAACATCCTGTGGAATCCTGGCGTTGCCAGTTGTGGTGATGGGACTTTAGAATCCTCAACCAGGGAGTTCTTCTAGTGCCTCAGCAGACTACAAATCCCAAGATTCCATAGGATGCAGCCATGACAGTTAGTGGAATAATCATGCTATAATTCTGTAGTGTGAAAGAACCCCTGATGTTCCACAGGAGACACTACAGACTTTGGTATTTTCTGAGGGACTTGAGATTCAGGAAGCAGGGTAAAGCAACAAGGAACTTACGTGTCACATTACTGGGGGGCCCTTGGTGCACCTTCTAGGCCAGCAGCTACTTGTCTTGGGGAGATGAGTTTAATTCCATGCCCAAGTTTGCAGCCAGGCCTCCCTCAGCTAATGGGAGGGAGATGCTACAACCCTGCTGTTGGGTTTAGCCTGCATTCTTCAAAAGGCCAGCATTTCCTAAGGACAGGTTACTTATGTGAAAGTGTGATCCTTCCAGTGCTCTTGCACTTCATGTACTCTGTGGCAACTTCCCAGCTTAGATGTTCTGCTTAGCTTACGTTTGCCACAGAAACCTCAAAACCTCCTCAAAACCAACTGTGAATAGAAGAGCCATGTCCTTTGAGCAGACACAGTAGGGATGAGGGCATTCTGCTCTGTTCCAGAATGTTCCATGCAAGGTTTTGCATTGGGGCAGAACCCATGTGTGTGAGTCACAGAGACCCTGAAGAAAGACCTCATTCTCAATCTAGCCCCCTAATGGGATCTTCCTCATCTGTTACTGTTTCTCTAGATCTTATACCTGGATGCTCCTGAAGTTTGCATCAAGACCCGACCATGTCCCCCAGGACAGCTGGATGTCACTGAGAGTGCCAATGTGGGCAGCAGTGTTGACCAGCCTCCTCGGCCCACCAAGGCCAGCCCAGATGCGGAGTTTGGCACGGAGGTAAGGTCACACACACACACACCCGGAGGTTGATGTCCGCTGAAGCTAGCAACCGTGCTAAGCCATATGAAGTACTACTGGGAAAGACAAAGATTCTCTCTTGTGAATTGGGGCGGGGGGTGCTGTAGAACAGGTGGGAAACCACCAAGCAGTAGTGTAATAGGAAGCAGGCATGGCCGTCTGGGGAACCACATGGGACAGGATTCAGGATAAAGGCCTGACATTTTCCCACCCCAGTGCATAATAAGGAGAGGGGACTGTTCTAACTAGTCACCTAACTAAACTCAAGGGCAAACTGGATTTTATTTTTATTCTTGTTCTCTGGATTTTAAAAAGAGAAAAAAATATGATTGTGCTTAAATTGACAGCAAAGTACAAAACAATTTTCACACAAAAGCCATTACAAATCATGTTGGAAAACTCAAAAAGATTGAAAACTCTCACTTAACAGTCTTCCAAGGTCCCCCTCCCCAAACAGATAGCCTTTTGTTAAAATGAATCATTGACTATTTCCAGTTACTTTGCTTATGTAGTGGTCCCAGTGTCACGTCTTAACTGATCCCCAGATAATCTTCTTCCAGCTGCCATGAAAACATAAATACTTCTACTGTTATGAAAAACAAGCATGTAAGCTCCCTGCAGGCATCTGGTTTGCACTCCTGGGTCAGTGTGTCTAGGCCAGCCTCCCTTTTCCCACAGTGGCCAGCCAGTTGCCTGTGAATAGCTTACAAGCAGGATATAAGGGCAGTAGCTGTCTTCCGTTGTTGCTTCCTGTAACTATTATTTAATGGTAGTGTTCCACATAGCTGGCAGACTGATAGACTTAACGTCCATGGAATTGTTCAAGCCCATCACTATACTCTCTAATGTCAGTTGAGCCTCTGTTCTCCTACCCACTTGTATTCCTCTCCTGCTGAAAACTGTTGTATCGTGATGGTAAAGAACAAGCCTGGGGTCCTTTCACATTACAAAGTTATAACTCTTTGTTTCTACTTTGAGTGCCATGGTTCCAATCTGTGGAATCCTGGGGTATGCTCTTGTGGGGGACAGTGCTTAGATTTCTTATATGGAGAACGCTAGCACCTCCCCAAACTACAAACCTCAAGATTCCATAGGCTGGAACCATGAAATTTAAAGTGCAATCACAGTGTTGCAATGATTTAGTATGGAAGTGCCCCAGGTTGGTTTGGGCATCCCAGATAGAGACCGATTACATTGGATGGTGGTGGTGGTGGTCGTAGATAAACTCAAGGTAAACTCTATAAAACTGCCGGTTATCTAATCCTACCTACAGAGCGTCGTTCGTATTCATCTGCTAGAAGCTGAGAATCTCATTGCCAAGGATAACTTCATGGGTGGGATGATCAAGGGCAAATCGGACCCTTATGTCAAAGTACGCTTGGGAGGACAGAAGTTCCGCAGCCGTGTTATCAAGGAGGACCTGAACCCACGCTGGAGTGAGATCTATGAGGTAAGAGTATACACCCCACCCACCCAGTTGTCAAGATGAGCTCTGCTTGATCTTCCAGCCTTAGTGCTGGTGAATGGTTGGGTTTGATCAGGGGAACTGTGTTGCTCCCTGCTTGTTCTTTGGGATTGTATATTGGCCAGCTGCTCACTCCTGCTTTGGATTAAGTGTGAGGAATAGAAAAATAATAAACCAAGCAGTAGAATCATGCAAATCCTGCCGATGTTGTTGGACTGCAGCTCCTAGCATCTCTCATTATGGGCCATACTGGCTACAGCCATTGGCACTTGCGTTCCAACATCATCTAGAAGCTCAAATGATGACTAGCCTAGGATAAATTATTCTGCTTAAAATGCAGTATGCCTGACCACCCCACCCATGTATCTTTCTTCCAGTAGAAGTGGGTGCTAAATGCACGCACAGCAGAATGTTGCATATCTGAAAATATCTGGAAGGGTGCAGACTGTGGAAACCCCAAATATGATCTGTTTAGGGGTTTGTTTTATTTCTGTGTAATGTAGTTCCAAAATATTTCAGTTTAACCTGCCCCTTATCAGTGTAAACATTTGGAAATTACTGGGCATTTTTCTTACAGGTCTGATGGAGCATTTGGAAATCTTATACTTTAAATGCACTTTTGTCTAAATCTGCTACAAAGCAACGTGTCTCTCTCTTCCATCTTAAACACTTCAAAGCAGTAGTAGACTGACCAAGATGTTTGAAAAATAGTTTGCAAATGATTCGCAAATTCTCATTTGGATGCAGTGTTGATTTGCAGTATTCAGCTGTTATTTATTCAAAAGGCAGGCTGGTAATCCCTTCCTCCCTCCATACTGACCACCACCACCCTGGACTTACCCTAGAGTCACTACGGCCCCTCTTCCCCACACACAGCCACTCTGAGAGTGGTGGGAGATAAGCAAAGCCTCTGCTTATGTCCCCATAAGCAGAAATGAAATGATTATATCCTCTGCTGCCATTTCTGAGTGACAGATGGACTTCAACAGGGGATATAATCATTTCATGTCTGGCTGCAGAGACATAGCCAGACAGTTCTTCAACCCCCTTCCCCTCCTATTCTCCACCACTCCCTGAATGGCTGTGAAGCAACTGCAGCTGCTTGATGGTAGGTCCAGGAGGAGTAGCCACATGCAAAGAACTGGGCTGCACTGGATGGCCCAGGATTGTGGCCTATATGTGTCAAATGCTTTGCTTATCTCCCACCACTCTCAGAATGTCTGTGTGTGGGGAAGAAGGGCTGTAGCGACTCTAGGGTAAGTCCAGGGTGGTGGTGGTCAGTATGGAGGGAGGAAGGGATTACCAGCCTGCCTTTTGAATAAATAGCAGCTGAATACTGCAAATGGACACTGCATCCATATGAGAGTTTGCAAATCATTTGCTAACTATTTTTCAAAGGTCTAGGTCAGTCTATTACTGCTTTGAAGAGTTTAAGATTGAAGCTTCTGGCATCCAAGATAGACACCCAATCATATATTTTTCAGCTTTTGTACTCTGAATGATCTAGTCATGTTACTAGAAATTCAAAGGACCTCATTTACAAATCTACAGTTTGCAACATTCTGTAGAATAGACCCACGGCAATAAAAGTGTCATCAGACTGCTATAGCTGTGTAGTATAGATCCTCTACAGATTCTGCATGCCTCATTGCCTGCTGCTGGCCTAATGCACTAGGTCATTTTGCAGAACTGACTTCAGAAGAAACCTTGGCTTTCACACATAATCCACACTAAGTCCCCTTCCTTGGTGTGTGTTGTGACCCCCTTCCCTGCACTCTCCAGGTCATCGTGACTAACATCCCAGGACAGGAGGTGGAATTTGACTTATATGATAAAGATGTTGACAAGGATGACTTCCTGGGAAGGTAAGTCTGGGACAAGGAGGAATAATGAATAGAAAAGAAAATGTACTCCTCTTGGCCTTTGAAGTGGGAGCAGAGGAAAACACCTGGGTAGCCAGAATATTCCATGAAGTAGGTGGAGGAGACATTGCATTCCTTTCCTATCAATTTCGCCAGTCCCACAGCCACAGATTTTGTGGCAGTTATGAGCCAGTTTGAAACAGAAAAGCCTAAATGTAAATAATCTAAATTATTTTTGAAATTACATTTCAAAATGTTATAAGTGCCAAATATTGAACTGCTTTTTGGTCCTCTCTATGCTTTTGCACTTACGGAGTACATTTTATTTCTTACAGAACAGTGGCATAGAATACCATGTTTCTTCCTTATGTTTTCATAATATGTTTTCAAAATATGAAAAGTAGACCTTCATGAAACAAACAAGAAAGGCTCAAAGCTTCTACCATTTCTTCTCCTCCTACCTTGTCCATAAATGTGATCTGTTTCTCATCTCCTACCCCTGCTCACCATGGCAGAATAGGGTCTCTGAATCTGAGCTGCTTTTGGTCCATCTCTAGGATACCTGCAGATCCCTTGACTGAGGCTTAATTCCACCAAACGGTTGGATGCAGAGACTCATAAGAAAAGATGGGGGCCATAAGACAGTCAGATTCATTCCTGGGCTGCATGGCAGAAATTATGAGCCTCTTCTTTTCACAGACAAACCACCAAAATCTATCCCACAGTGTGCCACATTGGCTCCAGGTCTCAGCTTGTGAGCCAAGGAACACACTGGAAATCAAATGACTCCAAGGTCACTAGGTCAGTGTTCTCAAACCTAGTGCCCTCCAGATATTTTAGACTTTACTCCTATGGTTCCTCACCATTGACCATGGGATGCTGTAAGGCATTTGTAGTACAAAACATCTACAAGTTGAGGGAAGCTGCACTAGACAGTCTGAACTTGGATGGCAATTCCATTATGACTCCAGACCTAGCCAGTGAGTAGAGTCCTAAGACTCCACTCAGAGTTGCCCTAAGAGAAAGCTTTATTCCAACCTGCTTTGGGCTTCTTAAAATGAAAATAAATAAAAAGTTTGGGCCACCATTCCTCTGTCATTATAAATAGTTTCTGTCCCCTCAGAATGCATCATGAACTACCTCATGGTGGTGAGGGGATAGAGTCAGGCTTTGTAGCATTATGTCCTCTCTAGGACACCCAGTTAATTGTTTTTGTGTCAGAAAGAAAAGTGTTTGCTTAGAGAATTAACCTTCTCCATCACCCCCAACTCCTAGGTGCAAGATCCCTCTGAGGCGAGTGCTAAGCAGCAGGTTTGTTGATGAGGTAAGAGGACTCCACCATTAGCATTCCTAGTCCCTTGTCCCTGGTTAGTGGGTGTGGATGGCCTTCTGCAGCTCTGCTGGTCTTTGCCCCCTTTTTCTGTTTTAGTGGCTCCCCCTGGAGGATGTGAAATCAGGACGGCTCCATGTAAAGCTGGAATGCTTGCCCCCCACGCCCAGTGCTGCAGAGCTGGAGCAGGTAATGGGGGTCGCCAGGGAGAGTGTCCTGTGGGGGTCTGCTGATGGATGAATGTTCTTCATTGATTTATATGCTGTGTGGATGCTCTTAAGGCATGTTGAAAAGCAATTGTGGCCTGGGATCTTTCCACTTATGGAAGCCTCTCTTTGGAGAAAGAAAGGCTATCTTGTCACCATATGATGAATACAGGGTACTGAACAGTCACACAGTCATCACAATGTTGAGTGTCTTTTCCATAGAGTGCTCACCAGTGGTGGATGGTCCATGCAAGGCCATGCCTAAAGGATGATCCTGCGGTATCCTTTTTCTGCAGGTATTGATTGTGAACAGCTTGATCCAGACACCAAAAAGTGAGGAACTGTCGTCTGCCTTGCTCTCGGTCTTCCTTGACAGGGCTGCTGACCTACCGGTGAGTGGTAGTCTGAATCCCATGGCTTGCTGTCTCTCTTAGATCCTTTCAGAGGCCATTAGAGCCTCAAATTCAGTGCCAATTGCCACTTGGGCAAGCTTTTAAAAAAAGTAGCTCCCTCCTCTGGCAAGAGCAGAAGTGGAACATGGATCATTCTATTAGGCAATTTAATCAGGGACACTTGGGTTCATATCCCAGCTTGAGTACAGATTTGGACTAGTTCAGCTGGTTTTCCTATTTGCATCTGAAGCAAGGGTGAAGAGGTTTGTTATTTACATTGTGGGGAGGGGAAGCAAAGCTCATTCTTCTCCCAGTCTGAACTCTGCATTTACACTTTTGCTCTCCTCCAAAGCAGTGATCTTCCCTCTCCAGCCCAGTGAGAACTTTTCATACAAATTCTTCCCCTGGGCCGTCCCCTCCTCTCCAGAGTTCTGTGTAGTGAGCCTACAGCCATGAGGAATTCAAAAGAACAAAAAGGCACTTAAGGAGGACAACGTATATTGATGCCTTTGTAGGAACGCCTTCTATGGACACCTATCATAACAAAGCTTTTCTCATTTTCTCTCTTTCTCAGCTGCGAAAGGGCTCAAAACCCCCAAGTCCTTATGTCAGCCTCTCTGTCCGTGGCATTTCCTATAAGACGAAGGTAAAGAACATGGGGAAGCATGTGTGTCTGAGGGAAAGAATCAAGTTGCAATAGGTGATAAATTACTGCTTTCAAGTGAACAAGAGTGGCGAGCAGGCAGTCGAAGGCTGCTGGCATTGGGGATGCAAAAATATGGAATCACAAAAGGGACTAGTATAGCTTGAAAGAAGCTGTGTTTGCTAATGCTTTCGCTGGCTTGAACTAAAGTCTAAAATGGAGTTTTGTTGATGGCTGCAGACCTTAGGCCTTGCAACCTTTTGCCTAGTTACAAGATATTAAAGTATTGCTGAGTTCAAAGGAAAATATCTGAGTACAGGCAAAGAGGGTGAGATGGAAATGTGGAGCTAAGAAGAAGTGGCAACAAAGTAAGTAGTGTGTAAGAGAAAAAATGGGTGAATGCTTTTTACCGCTATGGAAACAGATCTCTGTTCAATTAAAACATTATTTTAAAAACACTTGATTGCAGACCTTCAATATTAGTCTCATATTGATGGACAGTCATCCCTCCACATTTGCTAGCGTTAGGGGCACAGGAAAGTGGAAAAACCGTGAATAACTCTAGACTCTCCCAAACCATATTTAACACACACAAAAAAAGTATGATCACCATATTCAACCTACCATGAATTCCTTTGAGGCATCAGGGTTCTTTTATAAGGCAGAAGTGAGTGGCTGGTGGGGCTTACTGCCACCTCCGCTGCTGCCCCACACCATTTTTAATAGGGACTTACAAGCCTTGTTCGTGGTTTCTCAGTCTCATGAGGCTTGCAATCCCTATTAAAAATGGCATAGGGAGGCAGCAGAGGTGGCAACAAATAATCCCCATGAATAATCAAATCTGAAAAGGGAAGCCTGCAAATGTGGAGGGCTGACTGTAAATTGATGCATATGAAAGCAAGTGTGGTGTAGTAGTTTGAGGATTGGACTACAACTCTGGAGACCAGGACTCAAATCACTGCTCAGATATAGAAACCCAGTGGATGACTTTGGGCAGATCACACTCTCTGCCACACAAGAAGGCAAAGACAAACCCCTCTGAACAAATCTTGCCAAGAAGACCCTATGATAGATTCACCTTAGAGTCACTGTAAGTTGGAAATGACTCGAAGGCACACAACTACAACAATAATTGATGTATATGGATCCTAATTTTTAACCTAGGCACTAATCAGTAGCAGCTACTCACATGGCTGGACCACTCACATTGGTGTACTGATTACTCACATTGTTACTAAGCATATCAAATGAGAGAGGAGATTCTGAAAAATCATTAGGAAGAACTTCCTGATAGTAAGAACGGTTTGACAGTGGAATAGACTTCCTTGGAAAGTGGCAAGCTTTCCTTCATTGAAGGTGTTTAAAGAGTGGTTGGATGGCTACCTCTCAGGTGTACTTAAGCAGTGGAAATCTGTGATTCTGTGTCAGGTACTGGCAGGGGACTGGACAATATGGCCCCTTGGGGTCCCTCCCAGTGCTGTGATTTTGTGAATCAGTAAATGTATTGCAAAAGTAAACCTCCTGTTTATTTGGGGAAAGGGTGCTGCAGAAACTCTGGATGGAACTTTGGGACTAAATTCAGCACCTACCCCTTAAAATAAATGCGGATTAAGTTAGTTGTAACTTTCCTGTTCCAGTCATTTCACAGGGTCTCCTCTAGATAAACTATAGATTTAATCCCATAGTCTAGAATTCAGTGTGGAGGCAGATTTCTTCTAAGAAACCAGGTGCTTATAGAGCTATAGATAACTCAGTGAGGGGAAATGATGAAAACAAATGGGCTGAAAATAATTAGGGCTCCCCACAAATTATTACATCAGAGTGAATAACAGTTTTATTAATACACCATCCTTGCAACTCAGAGCAGGCATGGTCTAGACAGGTCACTCTAATTTCAGGTCACTCTTGACTCTTCCCTAGCTTAGTAATCTAGAGTTATAAGGACCATGCTCTTCATTTTTCTAGAGTGTGAGTAGTTTCTTAAGTCCTCTTGTATAAAACAGGAGCCATCCTTTAAACCATGGTATTTTCTTCCCTTCTGTATTTTCCAAATGTTGAAGGGTTTTGCCCTTGCCTCTGTCTCTGCCCTCAGGTCTGCTCTCAGACGGTTGAACCAGTGTGGGATGAAGCTTTCTCTTTCCTTATCAAGAGGCCTCAGGCAGAATCTTTGGAGCTACAGGTAGATCTCAGTCTCCCCATGTCTGTGTACCTGTCTCTCTATCTCTCTCCCCCATCCACCATTTTGGCTTCTAGCTACATGAAGAGAACCTGTAAAAAGTGGAAGAGACAGTAGCTCTCAAGTGAAGTGGCTGCAACTTAGTTCACATAAAAATAGAAACCACCTAACAGTGTACTAATTCTAGAGCATAGTAAAGTTACTCTATGGACAGCTGTAGTGGGGGCATTCTGGAAGCTGAAGTCTCAGAGAAATAACTTTTCCAAGACCTGAGGCTGTTTTTATTGTAAGTGGGATGTTGCATGATTTAGGCACAATTTCACAAGATTGCATTGGGGAAGCAAGTCATTTCTTTTAGTGTAACATTTAGTATTATGAGTGTTTAGTATTATGAGTGTTCCATGTATAATTTGTCTACTCCATTCATTAATAGTTTTTATCAGTTTTTAAAACCACGTATTTTCCCTGTAACCACTATAAATAAGAGTGAAGGTAAGACAAAAACATCTTGTTACATTCATTCCAAACATAACTTTTATCAAATCAATAAATGAATGGATAAACACTAACAGTGCTATATAAATGCTTTTGTTTATCATTATCACTCTGTGCACGATGGATGTTGAGCATGCAGGATGCACTTTCAAGCCCAAACTGGGGGTGAGGATTGCAGAATAGGAGAGAGTTTCTATCAAGACCCTTTGCTCTTGTAGAAGAAGACTATGTGTTCAGCATGGTTTCTCTCTTTCTTATCAGATCCAGAAAATGGTTGAGACCTAGGGCTGCACATGTGTGCTGTCCTCATGCTGCCAGGGAAGCTGCCAGTGCATGTGTGTGAACCCTTGACTAACCAGGAGTGGTTTAAGGCTGCAGGGAAGCTAGAGGCCTACTGTTTGCTTCCTTTCAGTGTAGGACCAAAGGCAGGAAAGGCAAAGTGTCCTTTTATCTGCAAAGGAGCCTCTCCTCTAAATCAGTGGTTCTCAGCCTTTAGTCTTCCAGAGATTTTTGGATTTCATGTCCCAACGATGGAAGACCGTTGCTTTGACCCCTGTTCCTCTTTCTGCAGTATCTTATAAGATACAAGGGGAACTGTGTGGTTGTAGCTTAGAGAAGAGAGAGGTTGGAAGGGATACAGGATGTTGTTTGCCCAGCCTCATCCTGGCTCTGCAACCAGAGACTCCCTGTTAAAACTGAAGAGAAGCAATGGTCTCTGCCCCACCTCCGAGGGGGCCTCAGTCTCTCTGCTTTCCACTGTGGAAGGCAGATGGGTTCCCTAACCATTTCTCATTCCCACAGGTGAAGGATGATGGACACACTTTGGGTTCGCTCTCCCTCCCCCTGTCACAGCTACTGGTGGCAGAGGGGCTTGTCCTTGACCAGTGGTTCCAGCTCAACAATGCTGGATCTGCTGCCCAGATTCTGATGAGAGTGCAGCTCGGGGTAAGTATAGAGAAGTGAAATATCCTAAAATTTTGAAGCTGTCAGAAAAAAACTCTTTCTACCCCCACCACCAGTTTTTTCAGAAAAAGACCAGAGCTTTTTGGAAAAATTGAAAAATGTACTTTTAGCACTCTTTACAGATTGAAATCACTTTATTACTTTAGGAACTTAAAATGCTTCACATATTGCTTTGCAATTAAATTGTCATGTTTGATATATTAAAAGTACAGTAAATTCAGAATACACTTAAAAATAGGTGTTACTTTTTTTAAAGTTTTATTTGTTGTTACAAATGGATGTATCAACTGTAAGGAATCTTTGGGTTTGCCAGTTTGAGGAGCAGGCCAAAACAAAAATTAAAAAAAAACAAAAACAGAAGCAACCATCAGTACAGTAAATCATAGAAAATTATTTTATCTCCACTAATTCTCTATAACGTCAAGCAAGACATAACACTTTCATTTCTGTAGGTAGAATGAACCAAGAAAAGAAACCTTAAGACCAGGAATTGTGATGATCTGATACCATATGAAGCATTACATAAAAGTCTTTCTCTTACATGGTTTATAGAAATGATTTGGGGGCAGTAAATATGTGAACGTGTTGGCTGGCATTCTACTCAGTACTTACAAGATCATAAGCTGGACTTAGAATGTTCTAAATGCTGGGGATTCACATTTACAGTTAATGACCAAATGTCACCCCAACAACCTACAGTTTCAGCCTGGCAGTGTCTCAGTTGATGGATTTCCAAGGATTAGAGTGCTGGGAGATGACATCTGCAATGCTCTGCCAATTGCAAAGCACATTGAGACAAAGGCCATTTCAGCAGAACCCTGAGAGGTCTCTCCATCTGCCTGTCATCAATATGCCCTGTAACAGGGAAGGTGCGATAGACATCATTTCCCAGCGCCCTGATCTGCAGTGCTCAGAAACCTTTAGGCTGAGATACTGGCAGGCTGAAACAGTAGGATTTTGGGAGGTGGCATCAGATATACCTACAGTGATGCAGCTCCATCACTATATTTACAACTGATAGTGCAAGATCTTGGCCATTGTCTTGGTCATCATTCTAAAAGAAAATTTTTCTGAATCCATGTTTTATATTTCTGGGAAAAATAGGCTTTGAGGGGGAAAAAAACAGTTTTTCTCCCCATTTTCCCCCTCCCAGATCTTCTTATCTCTGAGCGAGTGAGGGCTGTCGGCAGGAGCCACTCTGGGCTCCATTTCGAATCCACTCTGACCACCTTGCCCCATTCTCCTCTCCACAGCTTCTGATCTCTCAGCACTCTGGTGTGGAGGCTTTTCATACTGTGGCAGGTGAAGAGAATGAGGAGAGCTCACTGAAGGGTTCTGAGGCAGAGCTGTACATCCGGGAGGATGGGGACTCTAGATCCACGCAAGAGCTGCGCCAGCGCATGCCACATGCCAGCAGGTACGGAACGCTTCATGGTGCAGCATGGAGCCAGTGGTGCCAGGCAGAGAGGGGATCCTGAAATGCTAGCTCCCCTCCCCTCCCCGCAACACATACACACACAGTCTGATTGTTCCACTATACATATGCACTCCTCTGTCCCTTCTTGTACAGGAGAAATACATCTCCCCTTAATTTAGTGCCTCTGTGGCCAGGATGCCATGTTTCTAGAGCATTCAGAGTCCAGTATTTTTTCACTGTGGGTAGTATCTTTTTCCTTCAGACAAAGCGGCCATCTTGTTTTTATAGCCCTATGGAAGGTGGCTGCATAAAGTGTGTCGGCCAACTGGAGTGATGGCCATTTATTACATATTGCCTGATCACACAGATGGTGCTGAGTGACTTTGACTCCTTACCTCCACCATTGCCATTTTGTGCCTATTAAATATTTAATACCAACAGAATATACATCAGTATGATTGGTGGAGGGTCACCCAACCCTTCTTCTGACAGCCTGTGTCTCCTGTTCTCATCTGATGTCTTGACTTTTGGCCTCTCTCCTCTCTGCCTGTCTTGTGATTTCAGTCTGTTGTGATGTTTCAGTGGCCTTGTGTTGTCAGGAAAAGCACTGGTAGTGATTACAACCTCTGTAATTTCTGTTGGCCTAGCTCCTCTGATATCACAGGTGGCTCTTGCAGCCTATAGTGGGGGAACTGTTTAGTGGGAGGGAAACTAGAATCAGAATCATAAAAGGCCAGGGTCAGCCTGTGGAACTGAAGCCAGTACAATTGTGGGCTCTTGAATAACATCTTGTTAATGCAGATCGGATGAGTGGTCTTGGAGCTTTTTGCCAGAAAGGGACAGACAACGCTTGCTGTTTATGTACGTAATATATTTAACACTTTGAAAGGTGAGCACTCCTCCATCTTGAAGCATAATGCTCATCTGGGCTTTGGGAACACCAGCAAGTCTTCTCTCTGCAGCAAATTTGAGCTGCAGGAAAAATTTTCATGGCCTTGCTTTCCTGTCCTCCCTCATTGCTGTTTTGTGTAGGTAGTTACTACTACCTAATGTACTTCTCATGGCTGATAACATTGTGCTGCCCCAGTTACACACATCATTGATCTCTGTTTTCATCCGTGGGCACAACATGGAAAACAAAGAATCTTGCGGTTAATTCTCTTTCCATGCTATTGCAGCAGCTCTTAAAAGATTGTGCTTTCCTTTCCATCTCAGTGTTACTGTCAGTATCTCTTATGCCATTGCATATTCTTCTAGCTGCACATGCCACCCAGAAGTTTCTAAAAATGTCCCACCTTTTCCTAACCCCAGCCCCTCCCATGTTACTATGATACACATACACACCTTGCTAATGTCTCTCTATACTTGTGTGTAATTCCACATTGCAGTAATTTGGAGCTCTCAGACTCACCACTGGGACAGCTGCACCTTACGGTCTGGTACAACATGGATGCCCGCAAACTTATTGCCATCATACATGCCTGCAGGTACTGGCTATAGGAACAAAGCATGGTTTCAATTGGGAAGAGGGAATATAAGGGGACTGTGACAGCTTTGGTGCTTGTCTCCTTGCTGGATTTTTCACATTCACCAGGAGGGATTTTATAGACACTTTAGAGGTGGGTATTCTCTTCCATCCTCTGCTGTGACTGCCCTCCTAAACAACCATTCCATAGGATCATAACCAGACACAAATTGATGTCATCATCCACCAAGACCCCAGTGAACCACAGTGGAAAACCATGAGTACTGGGGGTGGTGATTACAGAGCTATAGCAAAGTTTGCTTACGGAGCCATAGCAGAGTTATGCTGTGCTGGGCAGCGTAGGATCTCGGCTGGTATGTGATAAACCTTGCTGGTGGTGTGCCAAGATTTTCTCCTTGGCACTATATTTACAACTATTTTGAACCCAAAACAGTGAAGCGTAGCTGCCTTTTCCAGGGGCAATATGAATGCTTGTGCATTTGAATGGTGTAATGCAGGAGAATCACTCCCTGAGGATGTTAAAAAAAAAAAAGGTACCAGTTGATGCTGTGGGAGGAAGGGACTTGTTTAACTAGTGAGACATTGTTACCTGTAGAGCCCAGTCGCTTAGATTGCAACTTGTGATATCTACAGCTTCACTTCGTTTTTGCCTGTGTTTTTCCTCACCCCTCTTTCTAGGAATCTGAAGTCAAGTGCCAAGGATATTCCTGACCCCTATGTCTCCCTTATCCTGCTGCCTGACAAATCCCGTGTCACCAAGAGAAAGACTACTGTGCGGAAGAAGACTCTTAACCCAGAGTTCAATGAGAAGTAAGAAGGAACACAAGGGGGTGGGGGGGTGAGTGAGTGACTGGAAAGGAAAGAAAAGGCCAGGAACAAGGCAAAGGTGAGAAATGCTAAAGGAGGAAGAGGAGGAGGAGGAGGGGACAAAAGAAACAGAGAAGAAATAGAAGACCAGAAGCAAGGAGAAATGGAGGACAGAGTAGAAGCTGACTATAATGAAAGAATGAAGAAGCAAAGTCACTTCTGCTGCTGCTTGCTTCCTGAGCTCTTTCCCACACACAGGGCTGCTGTTGCGCCTTTCTCTCACTGCACTGCGTGGCTGCCCAGAGCAATGCAGCCTCCCACCCGCCCGCCCGCCCTCCTTCCTCTTCCTCTTCCTCTTCCTCTTCCTCTTCCTCTTCCTCTTCCTCTTCCTCTTCCCTGAAACTGATTGGTCCAGCAGTAAGAACCAGGACATAGCCTGATTGGTTGGGGGCACCTTCACCTTTGCTCTACTAAGCAAATTATAAAAATAAAATCACATACATTTTTGTTATGCAGGTCTGGGAAATCATAGGAAAACAGAGCAAGTGGCAGCCAGGCAAACAGAGTGTAGAACTGGGGTGGGTGGCTGGTTTGTCTGAAAATGATGAAAGCATGGAGAAGATGCACATTTTCTGCTACAAAGAAGAACAAGTGGGCAGCAGTAGATTGTGTAAAGCCTCCAAAGTGAGTGAGTGGGTGGGTGACGTGTGCTTGGGGGATGGAAAAGAGAGGGGAGCAGGGTGGTTTCTGTCTATGCCTGTTTCTCATTGCTGTGGTTGCATACTCACAGCCACTAACATTCATTAGATTCTATGTTCCACCGTAAGCATGAATTCATTCAGTAAGGGAACAGTCACACATTTATCGTGGTTGTAGTTATTTTGCTTGCAGAAAGAGAACTAAAAGTCTTGTGGTATATGTCACCATGCCATTTTTATTTTATTTTATTAAAAATTAAAGCACCCTGTATCTACAAGAGACCTAAGGCAATTTTTTTTTTAAAAAAAGAGCATATTATAAAGCAAAAGACAGTTAAATTGTTGCACTAAAATTGTTGAACAGGTTTGAATGGGACCTAACATTGGAAGAAGCCCAGCGGAGAAAGCTAGAGGCCTACATCAAAAACAGTGTCTCTTTCATGTCCCGAGGAGAGCCAATTGGAAAGGTAGGCAGTGGACGTGGCAGTTGCCATGGTTTTACCTTTGACCGCCAATAGAAGACTCCTTGCAGGAGAGATGGAAGCACATGACTAATTCCACCCTCTCCTTTTTTTTCCCCTTCTTTCTTTTTGCCTCTCAGGTACACATTGACCTCTCACAGAAGGACCTGACTCAGGGAGCTGCCCAGTGGTGAGTATAGGTTGAGCAGGGGGTGACAGAGGGAAAGACATGTACCCGGGTAAATGGCTAAACCAAGTCTGCATTTCTGTCCTTTACTGTATCTAGAATCAGTGGGTTGGCAGAAAAGGTCTTGGCCCATCTTTCCTCTGTATCACATCATTTTTTGCATATGCCTGGTGCACTCAGGGAACAAGGATAGAGAGAGTGTGGGGAAAGTTCTTTAGGTGAAATATTGGGGATCAAGGTCTCATTGGGAAAAGGATGGTGGCAGAGTCTCATTCACCTTCAGCAGATAAAGTCACCTTTGGCAAAATCATCACACATAAATCACATCAGGTAAAGGTCATACAGGGTATGCTGTCACATCTAGTAAGGTCATAGTAACTAGAATCAGGTTGGAGGAACAGAGCATTCAGGTTACAGCAAACTAGCCAGAATTCCTGATAGCTGCCAGTGAGCATGGACTAACTAGAGAGTGTGTCTGTGTGTGTGCATGTGTGTGTGCTCCCCCCTAGTTGTCACAAATGTTACCCACATAGAAAGTTGCAACCACTGAAGCTTTAAAAAGAATTATAAAGGCCTGTCCTGCCCTAGGCCCTGCCCTCCTCCCTTGAAGAAGCAAGGGCCCTGACCAGTTTTGCACTTTTGGTTTGTGTGAGGGTGAGAAGATGAACATGCAGCTGGGATTCATCTATAAATGCAAAGATAATAAGAGAGTCATGTCCCCTGGTGGGGAGGGCATGGGGGAAATACTAAAGGTTATCACCTGAGGAAAGGCAACCTGAACCTTGTCCTCATCTGAGTCTTCCTCGGAGCACTATAGGGTCTGAAGTTCAGGGACAATGATGTAATGAGTAGAAATCTTGATTCAAAGATGGGCTTGAGAACTGTGTATTAAAACAGATCATTCTACAAGGCATACCTGAAAGGTGGGGATCTTCTAGATTGGGTGGGAATTAGGCTGTCCTCCAGGTGTTACTACAACTCTCTGCAGCCAGTACAGCCAGCAGTGAAGGAACATTAGCAGTTGCAGTCCAACAATATCTGGGGAGCCACATATTTTCCTACCCCAATTCTAGATCATCCTTGTTGAGCAAAGCAAGGATATATAGAAAAGGGCTGTGTTTTTCTCTGCCCAATGGTCAATAAAGCACTCTGGTCCTGGAGCTATTCACTGCAATTTTCCTCTTTTCTCACTTTATCTCTTCTATTGATACTACTACTAAGGAAGCTGCTTCCTTATGAAAATGAACTCTTAGCCAGAGTTTGGAAAATTACTTTTTGGAAAAAGTACAACTCCCAAGTTGTCCAAATTTGGGGATTGCTTTCTCAAAATAGCTCAAAGTAACTTAGAAAATAAAAGCAGGCAAATGCTGATATCGCCAAGCCAAAAATATTATAAGGACACATTAATTCTTCAATCAGAATAAATGGTTACAAAATGCATGAAAAAAACATGCAACAGAAATAGGTTGATAACCTGCAACATCAGACTGCTTGCATTACAGAAGAAGCCAGTGTAGCTGGGCCTAAAGATGCTGAGAGTCAGCTAACCTATAACAGTTCAGCCATTGTAGGCATTTTATGCTGGTGGACTAGTTCCTGCCAAGCAGACTTTGTTGGCAAAACAGGGCAGCTGGAGGATGTAAACTGGAATACCTAGCCAGTTGCTTCACTTACTGAATCTCCCTTGGTTGGGAAATTTTCCTTCTACCGGCAAACTGTCTGCATCTCCCTTTGCACAGTGTTGCCTTATACCATGAGAACAATTGCTTTGGGGATATTTTATGTCAGAACATCAGGAAAGGCTGGACAGTGGGAGATTGAGGGCAGAGGAAGAAAAACCTCCTTCACATGGTGTATTATTAATCTGTGGAATTTGCTAGCACAAGGGATTGGCTTTAACAAGTGGTTGGACAAATGCAGGGAGAACAAGGCTGCCAGTAGTTACTAATCATAATGGATAGGAATTCCCTCTAGTATCACAGGCTGTACACTTGTAAATACCAGTTGCTGGGCAACATGAGCAGAAGGGCTGCTGTTGCACTCAGGCACTGCTTATGGGTTTCCCACAATGCATCTGGTTAGGCACTCTGGAAACCATGATGGGCAAGACAGACCATTGGTCTGGTCCAGCAGCATTCTTCTTGTGTTAGTAAAGCACTTTCCTTATCTTGCAGGTACGACTTAAAAGATGACAAGACCAGCTTCTAGTCTCTACGGTGCCTCCTTTCTTGAAACTTATCCATCCATGGGGTTAAAGAGCTGGCATGAGCGCTGCCACCACCCGCTGCCACCCTTCACTGCAGGATTGCAAGCTCGCCCCCCGCTGCCCCCGCTGGATGGGCTCTTCAGTGTTTTGTTTTTAAGCGATCATAGTGTTGTGTTTTTAAAAATCAGCTTTTTCCATGTAAAACTCATTAGGGCAGAGAAGTTACTTTTGGGTGAATGTTGTTGGAGGAAATGATATGGGGAGGGGCAAGGCAGGAAGATTCACACCCTGCATTCACCCTGTGTGCTTTTCTCAACATTGCAAACCACACGCTGCCTTTTTATTGACCAAAGAAGTGGGCCTTCTTCATCCTTCTCTTGTGTATGACGTTCAGTGTAGGCTTGCAGATGTCACAAGCTGATGCTTTCTGCAGCCACTGGAGAAGAAGTTTAAAAGACTAGGGATAAACTGAGCCAAGGGTGTGATGTGTTAGCTCCAAAAGTATAAGGAGACCAAGCAACATGGAGGGACCAACTATTTTATCCAATACTAGCAGAGAGCAGATAACCTCTTTTGTAACAAAGGGTTTTCACACCCAAAGGGGGTCAGTGGTGTCTCCTCTGAGTGGCACACCAACCATTTTTCATCTAGAAAGGGAACATTATGCAACCACTGCCCTGGGATTGCTCAACAGGAAAAAGAAATTGGGATACTGCCCTAGTTCTCCTGCTAATACAGTTTTCAAATGGTGTTCAGTCATGCTGAATGAAAGAATTGAAAAGCAGGTCTAGAGGAGGAGGTGCAGTAGCTAAACAATTTTATTTGCTTTCCTCCCCATCCCAGTTGGGAATCCATGGCTCTGACCTCTCTGCATTTACGTTATGCCCCGAGCTGCACTGTGTCTCTTTCCCAATTTTCTATGTTTATTTTTGCAGTCTCCTGGCAACAGTTCAGGATCACCTGGCCATACAGAACTTGTTCTTTGTTTATTCTGACTCCTTTGCATTGAATCTGTTTGCTTTGGTATCTTGTGTCATTCCTCTGTCTGCTGCTGAATCCAGATGGGCAGAAGGATTTTGTGAAGTAACTTTATTTGTGCCACTTTTAGTGCTGTTTTAAAAATGAATGTTTGTTTGGTGCCTTCTTGCACTCCAGTCCCAGAATGGGACATGTGGGGTGAAAAACCTCCTCCACCTCACCCCTTCCTCCCCATACAAAGGCTGTGTATATCCTGTAGCAAGGAAAATGTGATTCCATGCTCAAAAGCAGGTTTATAGTGATGCAGAGTTTATTTAACTATATACAGATTAACTTGCAATACTTCTATTTTGACTGACTTTGACTATATTTTGAAAGGTGAGGTGGCAGGGGGAAGAACAGACATGAAGTTGGTGAGGAGAGGAGGTTTGCTTCAAGGAGAAAGACATCAGATGGGGATATATAAGGCCAGAAGCCCTGCTCTTGATTTCTGTAAGCATGACTGTTAACATTGTCTCTGCTACAGCAAGAAGAACCTTAAACATGAGCTTCTGGAGCCTTCCCACACATTAAGAACTAAAGAGCTCTTTTTTTTCTTTTTTTGTTTTTAAAGAGCAAGAAATCACTGCTTGCAAATTTGCACTGCTAATGTGAGCTTGGGTTGGGTGGAAGAAGTAGGATGAACACTTTTAAAATAGTGTTCCCCCTCACTTGCGCATGCGCACGCACGCACACACACACCAATACCAATAATAAAGGCAGCATTTCTTTGCCTTGCCTTCACCCCTATGCAATTCTCCCTTGTGCTGAGCTTGGTGAGGGTGCCTTCCAGAAAGCATGTGGTAGCATGGACCTCTCCTCAATGTCATCTGGCAGTTGTATTTTTGGTTTTGGCTTTTATGGAGGGTTGTTGTTTACGGCGTTGCTATGAGAAGGAATCATACTGCTGTAGTGATTTTTTTTTTAAATCATGGAGATAAATTCTCAGGAAACTAAATCCTGAAAGATGCATCCTAATAACTGTAGTTTTTCCCTGCATTTCCAGACCTTGTGATCTGGAGCAGGATGTCTAGACATATTTCTAGCCTTCCTAAACGAAGATTATTTCCTTGCCACACTGTCTGAAGTCCTGCTGTTCACAAATGTTGCCTTTGAGGCAAATCCTTTTTTTAAAGAATCCAACTCACAGGAAATATGATTTCCCTCTTTTCTGCTCACATGCACTTGCTCTCAGATTTTTGAAGAATAAAAAAAAAATTAAAAAAAATAAAAATTCCACCCACATGGTCTGTTTACAAGGGGCCATTCTTTTTAATTGCTTATTCTTACACACACGACTGTAGCGAATCTGTTTGACACAGCAAAACCACCTCCTCATTGAATCTGGCTCTGCTCACCCCCAGAACTGCATGCCACCGTGAAGTGGGGGGGGGGGCTGCACGTGCCTACAAGGAGCTCAGCCACTTGCTGCCTTCCATGCCAAATTGGGGCTCCACTGTGTGCTTTTCCTCAATCAGGCTTTAGTATAAGAGTGTCTTTCTGGCACCTGTGCCTCTCATAGCTGCCACTGTAACGTCTTGTAGCAAATAAAAGAGAGGTAGAAAATGTGACTTGGTGTCAGGTATTTTTTATCCTCACCTCTACTCCCAGACAACAGAAAATAAAGCTTTGACGCATTCTGCTTGCAGTTCTGTGGTTTTGATACTCAGTGCACATCTTCAGGATTCCAGGACTTGCCTACTACATGGTTGGACTGTGAGACTCAAGAGAACAGAGGTTGAGAAAATGATTTGAATTAAGGCTGCACTACCCGGATCAGAGGAAGCTGCCTATATAGAGTCAGAAGATTGGTCCATCTAGCACATTATTATCAGTGGGCAGTAATAGCCTCCCCCCAGGGCTTCAGGCAGGAATTGTTCTTAGTTCAATGTGGAAACCCCCTGGAGTGTCACTGGTGGGTTCCCATATAAGTATTAAACAGGCCTAGTGTTGCTTAAGCCTCTAAAATGATAGAACAGATGATAGAACAGCAGCATGGTGCTAACCAGGACATTGTTCAGATATGTTACTTCCTGTTGATGTGTTAAAATCTTGTAAATGTGAGGCCCCTATTACACAATCTTAGGTTGCCTCCTGCCCTAGGTATGTTGGCCTCCACACAGCTTGCTATAGGAATGATATAGGTGGGTGAAAACCGTGCCTTTGGGAAGTGGACAAACACAAATCAAGGCTGAGTGCGCTTTTGAAACCTTTGCTATTGGTGACTGTAGTGAGCATGTTCCTAATGCACGTGTGGTATCACTTCTGAGGAAGCTTCTCATTTTTCCGTCCCCCTTTTCACTGCCTGTTTTTTTTTAATGGGGGGAAGAGCAGTGACATACTTGGCTAAAGATGCAACTGCTGTGAAAGTGGTCCAAAGGTATTGCATCTGCACTATCCACATATACTGCTGGGTTTCAGGCACCACAGCATCATTTATTTTTCTATATATACATCCTTCTCTTTGACTTGTTCCCAACTGAAGGAGACTCAAAGACGACCCTATCACAGGGTTTTCTGGGCAAGATTAATTTAGGGTAGGGTTGCTATTACTGTCTTCTGAGCCTGAAAGAGTCTGACTTGCCTAAGATCACCCAGTGGGTTTCCATAGCTGGGCAGCAATTTGACCTCTGGTTTTACAGAGTCCTGACCCAACACTACAACCACTACACCACTCTGGCTCCAACACACATTAATAACAACAAGACCATCCTCTCTCTCTTCCCCCACAGCTTATGATCTAAAAGGGTGCAGCACAAAATGAAGAGGACATGAGGAGAGAAAAAGAAAAACTAGCATCAATTTTTATAGATCAGTTGTGATAGCAACAGGTTGCTCATAAATCAAAAATTAGGCCTTGGTTAGGTGGTTTTCCAGTGTGGAGCTGGAATTAGAGGACTAGATGCCCACTGGTCCAGTACAAAAAAGGCTAAGGCTCTGGTGGTCTGATGCTGGTTTGCATTTCTTTCTTTCTCCTGAATATTGTGTTTATAAAATCTGCAGAAAAAACACACACATTCATCTAATGGAAAAGGATGGACTGTGAGGGATGAGTCAGTCCTTTATGTCCACATCACCTACGCTTTGCTATGGAACAAATACAGGTATTCATTCACAAAGACAGGCTGGTACTGGTCCAAATGCATTCATGCTAGATTTCAAAGATGTTTCTTCACACTGAACTATATCACTAATCACAAACAAGGTCAAAGGAATGAATATTACTCCCCTCTTCATCATTGTGGATAAGACAGGAGTCTAAAAGGACGGGAAAGATGGACAGACAGGTTAAGAGCCACAAATCTAAAAGAAAATAAGCACCTTTCCTCAGTCCATATGTCAAAATTACTCAGACGAGCAGCTCCCAGGCAGATACTTGATGTGTATTTTATATTCCCCTTTAAGACAGATGGCAGAGAAATTTGACACAGTGAGCAGTTTTGCATTGGGTGCAGCACTGTTCAAGGAGCACTGTATCTAAAATAACCAAGAGATCCTGATTCCTATACTATTTCTTAACTGACCTCTGAAATCCCACCAGAGCCTTGAAAATGCCTCTTCACTTTGAGACCTGCAAAGCAGAAGCTGCATTCCATATTAGGCCACAAGCCAATGTCAGATTACACCCTAAATTCATGCCTTCTTTTCCCTCTTAGGCTAACAAGGTCAGTTCTGCAAGGTGGTGAGGGCTAGACATTCATCACTACTAACTGTATTTGGAAACAATATACATTCCAGTCCCGAGAAAGGTGACATCAAGGATTTCAGTAATCATAGGGCCATTGTATTAATCTTCCAGGTAAGCAAAACAATGTTCAAAATTCTACTGCAAAGACTTTTACCATACATGAAGCAAGAAATGCCAGATGTCGAAGCTGGGTTCAGGAAAGGAAGAAGGAGCATATTGCAAACACACTTGGATAACAGAGCACACCGAAGAGTTTCAGAAGAAAATCAGCCTGTGTTTGTTTTATAGATGATAGCAAATCATTTGATTGTATAGATCACGAATACCTATGGATTGCTCATAAAGAAATTGGTCTACGACATCATTTAATTGTCTTGATGCATAACCTGTACTTAAGACAAGAGGCTACTGTCAGGACAGAATATGGAGAAAAGGAATGGTTTCCAGTTGGCAAGGGGATCAGGCAAGGCTGTATTTTGTCACTCTATCTGTTTAGCTTATACACTGAACACACCATACATAAAGCAGGATTAGGCTTGGAGGAAGGAGATGTGAAAACTGGAGAAAGGAACATCAACAGCTGAAGATATGCAGATGACAATAGCAAAGACTTGGAACGATTACTGAATGTCAAGGAAGAAAGTCCAAAGGCAAGTTTACAGCTGAACATTAAGAAAGCAAAAGTAACGAAAGATGAACAGGTTAAAGAATATATGATTAGTTGGGCAACTACGAAGAAACTCAAGTTGTTCTTGTTAGGAATCTGGGAAGAAGATACCACGGTTGATAAACAACAGCAGAAATTAGTACAATATATGTTACTGACAGCAAAACTAGTCTATGCAAAGAACAGGAAAAAATTGGAGATCCTTTCCATGTCTGAATGTCTTAATAGATTGGTGGAAATTGTGGAAATTGATAAACTAACAAATAGATTAAAGAGTCAGACAGAAGATAAAATTCTCTCTGAATTGAAATCTTTAATTATTTAAGAAAAACTGAGGCGAATTGATGATATTAAGCTTTTAAATTTCTATAAGATTTTAAGCTTTTGTTTCTTTTTTACTGTAACAGGAGAAAGGTATTATAAAAATATTAGATGACTTTACATTGTTGCTTCTTTAGAACATCTATCCCATCTCTACCGTTTAGTTAAATGAATATTATTTTAAAATTTATTAATAACGCTTAAGAATTATTATTTTAATGAGAATTGTGTAACCTTGTTTGATTAGAATAATTTTTTTGCTTTAGATTATAAGGGTTTGTTAGTGGTTTTATAAATATAATTAAAAGATTGATATATAGCTTAAGCTGTATAACTTACTTTATAATATTCTATAATGATAGATTTAGATTAGAATAAACACAATATAGATAAAATATTTGGCAGGGGACCAAGGTGAACAAAAAGTCCATGATTCACCTGACAGCATTAGCATTCCCATTTTTGTGTGGAGGAAGAAGAGGACATGCCTTCTCTTTCTCCACTCAAACAGAGAGAGTTGAGAGTAAGGAGTCCACAGCAAGCCCCTTCAAAATCCAGAGAGCAGGTACAGCATCTCTAGGAAGGGAAAAGAAATTCCTCTGAGCCTGGAGATTAATTTCCAGGAGATCATCCTGCCTTCCATTGCTTCTCAGGGGTTTTGCCTATGCATGTTATTGCTGTGTGCCTTCAAGTCCTTTCCGACTGATGGCGACCCTAAGGCAAACCTATCACAGGGTTTTCTGGGAGCTGAGAGTGTTTGGTGTGTTTCCCTGGTCGAGTAGGGAATTGAACCCTGGTCTCCAGAATCATAAGCCATTTCCGCACTAGACTGTTGTAGCGATCTGATTCGACTTTCAACATCCTATGGGATCCTGGGGTTTGCAGGATTCCATAGAATGTTGAAAGTTGAATCAGATCGCTACAACAATCTAGTGCAGAAATGGTCATAGTCCAATGCTCAAACCACAAACCACTACACTACACTGGCTCTTTCTGCATATGCATAACCTACAACATTTCACAGACGAAAACCAGGACATATATGAGCAGCCACACTGAAGTGTGGTCAAGATGGCCAAAGTTACTAACGAGGAAGAACACACAAGCTAGGAGAGGTCTCAGCAGCTAGATTTTGTCTGAATCTACAAGGAGAGGTAAAAATTCTGCCCCTTCCTCTTCTTCACTCCCATACCACTGAGTTAACTAGTTCTGCACTTTGAACTCAGTTTGCAGCAATAGAAGTAAGCTGAGTACGAAGAAAAAAAGCGGAAGGAGTATAGAGAAATTGAGTATTTTAAAAGCTGCTGGAAATGTGGGCCGACTGAGAATTATTCAGGACGGCCCCTGCCCAGTCGGGACACTTGGAAGGCATGCGTCTGCATGGAGGACTTGTCTTCCCAGCTGCTGGACCACACACCCAAAAAGCAGCCGGCTATGTTACACCGAAGATGCCAGCAAGGACTGCAAGGGTAATTTTTCCACAGTTCACCCTTCTCCTGTGTCTGTGTTGTTTTTTGCACACAGACTGAGGGATGTCAACACTGTCATGGGCTGTCTTGTCACTGGTCAGGCCCTGCTAGGATCCCAGCCAACCTCGAGCAGTAATAAAGGAGTAATAATTAAAAATATGGGCATACGTTCATGCACACAGTCCTCTGCTGCTCTAAGAGGAAAAACTGGGAGAGCTGCCAACATAAGCCAGATTCTCTTCCTTTAATAAAGTTGTAACAGCGTTGTCCGGAACGTGAAGGAGGTCGTTCTGGCAGGACAACTGGAGCCATCCATCAATCAGTCCCTCCTTAACCATGAGGTAGCAGCCTTGCCTTGTGGTGCTCAGCTGCTCAGCTACTAACTCTTCGTCTCTTTTGTTAGCTCTCAGGCAACAGGGTAACATGCCAGGCATTGGCATCTGAGAGTTGCAAAGCGTTCCACTGGCATTCATTGAGGCTTGTGATTTGGTCACAGAACACACACCTCTGTGGAAGCAACTGGCTTGTTTTAGCCTGTGGCAGTTCTGATTTGAGAGCCAGCATAGTATAGCGATTTGAGTGTTAGACTACGACCTTGGGGACCAGAATTTGATTCCCTGCTCAGCCTTGGGAACCCACTGGGTGACCTTGGGTGCATCACACACTCTCACCCCCCAGAAAACTCTATGATAGGTTCACCTCAGGGTCCCCATAAGACGGAAGGACTTGAAGGCACACAACAACACCACTTCTGATTTCCAGTTGAGTTGTTCCTGAATGGTCAGCAAGCAGAGGCTGTGACCTGAACTCTGAGGGATAGTTAGTGCAACTTTTAAGACAAGATACTTTTTGCCTGCAGCAGGCATGGTGTAGTATTTTGAGTGTTCGACTCTGGAGACCAGGGTTCGAATCCCCACCCAGCCAAGGAAACCCACTGGCTGACTTTGGGCAAGTCACACATTTTCAGCCTCAGTGAAAGGCAAGGCAAACCTCCTCTTAACAAATCTTGCCAAGAAAACCCCATGATAGGGTCTCTATAAGGTTAAAATGGCATGAAGACAAACAACAACTTTTTGCCCATGGTCAAAACTACATCTGGAATCCCCCAAAATAGCAGATCCATAGACTTTGATTCTGTTGGGCACCAAGCTACATTTTTCCGCTCTAAATGATAGTTAATTTTTAAAAATGATAAATATATATCATTTTAAGAAAGCTGCTGTCTGTAGTGATAAAAGTGCTGGGCTGGGAGTTCAGAGACTCAGCTTTTCATCCCTGCTGAGCCATGAAATTCTCTGGGCAACCTTAGGCCAGTCAGTCTCTGTCAGCCTGACCCAGCTCACAGGGTTGTTATGAGGTAAAGCAGGAAAGAGGAGAGCCACATATTTCATATTGAACTCACTAGAAGAATGGTAACAGAATGTACATTACATTATTTCAAGGCTGAAATAGTGATCTCTCAGTAATCCCTACAAAGCACCTCTAAGTAGACTGGGTTGGAAATTTTCCATGCCAACAAACCAACCAAAATCTGCAACAAGAAAAACTGAGTTCTACAAAATCTGTAATTGTTCCAAAAATAAATGTTAAATAAATGTGATTCATTTACCCTGCATTTTAAACTGTGAATGCATCCGCTACATTTCTCCAGCATTCTAGACCATTTACTCTGATTCTGATAGGTATGAGGTGAGGAACTTGAGGAAGCTAGGCTTTTGAGTATGATTTTTATTACTCCCAGACTTGCTTCTGAGATTTTAGCAGGCACTGCCTATTTGTTTTCAAGCACTGGGTCACAATCACAAGAAGCTGGCACCTGTTGTTTTTTTTTTTAAATAATTTCAAATTCTCAGAAGCCAACATCTGCACCCAGCATCGTACTCCATTCTTTTTTTAGGATTCTGTGGAGTTCTAAGAATACATGCAGTTCTGGTATTATGAATTTGTTTTTCCTTAACTTAGCCTTAGCACCAAAGTCCTAGGAGAATGCAAGCTATTTGCCAAGGCGGCTTTGCTGTGTGGGATTTTATGATATTTTTAAAAAATCCCAGAATTAGTTGAGGAGAAGCCTCGTTGCTCATAATCTCCCTGAAAGGCTGCACCTGTGATTTTGCCTCTGACTGCAATCATTTTGGAAGAGGGATGTGGCATCTGTTCATCACACATGTGCTGTTCAAAATGATTAGAATAGGAAGTTAAGCTGAGGTGAGATCCTCACTTTGAAACAGCTTTTGGCTTTAAGCTGTTGGTTTTAGGAGTACATTATGCTTAGCAGCCACCACCCCATCCCCAAAAGAGATTGGGAGAGAGTTCACAAAAGTGTATCCTATTAAAGAATCAGTTTCTATAGTACAAGACTCTTTATTGGTGAATGGCACAAAGAAGGGAAAAGACAAAATCAGTATGTATAAAAGTTGCATATGCCAATTGACATATAAATATATAGGTGCTAATGCAGATAGGGTGTTAACACCTTAAAGCAGGGCTTTCCAAATGGTGTGTCATGACACATCAGTGTGTCACATGTAGTGTGTTGGTGTGTCACCTCTCCAGCCAAGAAAGACCCCCCCTCACCTGAGCCTGGCTCGCTGCTGTCTCTCTCATTGGGGCCTTTCCCTGGCAAGAACGACAGCAGTGGGCAAGGACCAGCTGGGAGGGGGCTGCCTTTCCCCCTGCCGTCACTCTTGCTGAGGCCTGTCCTGGCAAGGGTGACAGCAGCAGGCCAGGATTGGGGGAGCTGCCTTTCCCCACCCTAGATACACCGCTGGGTACCTTCGGTTTGCTAGTAAAGCTGAATTACTGTGTTGTGAACTGATGCATGTCAAAAAACTGTGTCGCCAACATGAAAAGTTTGGAAAGCTCTGCCTTAAAGGCACCGAATCCCATTTGATCTTGGAAGCTAGGCAGGATCAACCCTGGTAAGGGCTTGGATGGGACATCACCAATGAATACCAAGTGCTATAGGCTGTATTTCAGAGGCAGGAACTGGCAAACCCTAAGAAAACTCTATGAAATTCATGAGATCACCATAAGTCAACAGGCGACTTGAAGGCACATACACACACACTAAATACCTCCTTGCATAACAGTTGTGCTAGTCTACTCACACACCCCTTTGGTTGCGCTAGGATGGGCGTGGGCAACTGTCACAGGCCAAGGGACTATATTGTCACCCCCTAGAAACCTCGGAGGGATGCACACACATCCCTACTGCATACCCCTTCATCTTCTCAGTGCCTGAATAGGGAATTCTGACCAACGCGGGGTCCTCTGAGTCCCTTGTCCCTAAGGGACAGTTTCTGCCAGTTTTTAAATACCTGAAATCAATTGCCTCAAGAACATCATCCCTAGGGAGGCTTCCCTAAAGAACAATGTCACACTCCATTATTCCAGTCAGAAGTTGTCTTTTACTTTCTACAAAATAAATAAAAACATACTTTTCAATACCAATATCATAGTGTAACAAAGCTATAAGCAGTTTTATGTTCACACAGTTTCAAAGGGCGACACTTGGACAGGAATGAGAATACTGCAAGAAATTGTGTCACAACAGCAAGAGCCCACAAAAAGCAATAAGTCTATATATACCACATACCTCAACAGAAGGCAAGTCAGCTAGCCTGTTTTAGAACAACTTACAGAAGAACCCTATGCTTCATTTGTGCAAGGAGGAAGTGCTTATATTGGCACAATGCCTGCCATAATTTATTGCCTTTCAACTGGCATAACTTGAATATAGGATTTTATACTTCATCATTAGGAGACAATTTTACTACAACAGATCCTCCATATCAGTAGTGGATACTCCACAGTTGTTGCTTTCAGACATTATAAATTTTAAGTAATTGTTTAAGTAATTGCAATATTTCAAGTATTGTCCCCCTCTTCACACAAATGTAGACTAGCCAATTTCAGGTAGTTAAGAGGTTTATAAAATGTACAAAAATTGGCTTTAAATCAGAATGGGAATCACGCTGATCTTCAGATGTTGTCTGACTGCAACTCATATCAGCCCTAGCCAGCATGGCTAATACTGAAGGATGCTGGGAGCTGAAGTCTAATAAAAACTGGAGGGCTGCATGATTCCAACCCCACATCAAATAGGTAAAACAAAGCTCAGTGAAATTATAAAGTAAGTACCCTGCAAAACAAAATATGTGCATGTAGCTTCTTGTCATCCCCATAAATGAACATTCTCTATTAAAAAGTTTTATATAAAAGCATTAAATAATTCAAGAATATATTATGTAATACATATCTGTTCCTATCTAGTAAAAGCAACCAAAGAAATGTTTGCCAAATGAAGGAATTTATAGATCACAAACCACTCCATTCTCTTATTAATCGTCCTGATAATAAAGTTATTATTTTCAATATTTACAAATGATAATGAACATTTAAAAAATAAAGAGCTCATAAATACACTATTGATAGCAGCAAGAGAAGAAATTATATATTGTTGGAAAACTGCAAAAGATTTATGTCACAGATTTACCTGTAACAAGGAAATCTAGAGAAGCACTGGGGTCTGAAGAAGGAAAAAAATTGAAAATTATAAAGAACTGTACACTAGATATACAAGAGTGATGCCATAATATTTCTGTTGTTTTCTTGTGATCTTTGTTGTCTGATTTGTTTTGGGAATGTTGTAGTTTATGGTTGGTTTGTTTATTGTTACAGAGGGTTGGATTAGTATGAAATTTTTTTTTCAAAAAATTTAAAAAAAATCTTTATAATAATGATTTGTTATAATAATGGTTACATATTTGGCACCCTACTTCCACCCAAACCAGCTCAATTTTCCTCGGTTTTGCCACAAATCTACAGCAGAACAGAAGGCACTGTGCTATTAAGCTAATCAGGCTATGATAATTTTAAAATGCCCTTCAGCTCAGACATGTTGCTGTTGTTTCCAGTCTCTATCTTGTGACCAAGAAGAGCCTCCGCATTTTTCATCGCCAAGAATTAGAAGAGTCCAATGCAAGATAAAGAAACTCCCAGACAATGGTGTAATAGATACTTCCCACTCACCCCCATTCCTCCTTTCCCACAGTATAGCTAGGGTCCTATGCTATAGCTGTCTTAGAATATCAGTTATTTCAGCCCCAGGTGCAATCTTAACAAGCAAACACGCCCAGCCCTATTAGCCTTCTGCTAGCCCATACAATTGCCGAAGGTTTGCAGAATGAGCTGGGTGGCCTGATGCCATGAAGGCACGTCCACAGCCTGGCTGTGCGAAAGAGGATGCTAAAGCCCACTGAGATCTCTCAGTCTTGAATGGAAGGAGGAATTTGCATTGCTGAAGGTGACTGATGCTCCCATTTTTAGATACGTTCCCACCCGATGCCCAGCTATTCCTCTTGGGCTGACATCACAAGGCATCTAACAGAGCTATTTAAACTGCAAGAGGGCAAAGCCAGCGCCCGAGCCGGGGATCCTGCCTACATGTGCTGCTGAGGCTGCCCCTCCACTCTCCTGGTAGGAGAAAAGCCAGAACAACATGGCACCCAAGAAGGATGCCCCAGTGAAGCGGCCAGTAGCCCCACCAGCCAAGCCGGCAGCTAAACCAGCAGCGGCGAAGCCAGCAGCCCCAGCAGCTAAAAGCAAAGCACCAGAAACGGCACCAGCACCACCAGCAGCACCACAGAAGCCCAAGGAGCCTCCAATTGACCTCTCCAAAGTGGTGGTGAGTGAGTGAAGGAGGGAGGGAGGGAGGGAGAGAAGCATGGGTGAGGGGACAGGAACAGAGCAGGCAACTCTTTCTCCCCTTGGGAAGGGAGCAGCGGTGTAGCTATGGAGAGGAAGGAAGCATTCTCCCACCATTTTGCACTATTCCCACAATAAATTTTCTTATTTTCTTTCTGTCCTCAAATTTCCAGCATTGTAATAACTTAAATCTTCAGTTGAGCAATTAGCAATTCAGGTTAGGCATCCAACGAAAAGGCACAAGTACAATGACCAAGGGAATGCAAGCAAAGCAAGCATAATAGATGTGAATGATTTTCAACATCCTCTGCCATGCTAGAATTTTGGGAACTGGAAGGAAATTTAATTTAGGGACAGAATTCTTATCTGGAGGGCTATGCCTTCATTTCCTCCCTCCCCCCATAATTACACCCCTGCAGGGAAATGGATTCAGGTTGGAAGTTGCTAACTAAGGTCTCAAATTCTTTGCTGTGGGTATAAAGCAGGGCAGGGAACCCATTCAGTCCTCCAGATGGTGGTAGACTGCAACTCCCAGCTGTCCTAGCCAGCATAGCCAATGTTGATAACTGCTGGGAGTTGCAGCTCAACAACTTCTAGGGAGTCAGACAGTTCTCACCCTTGATCTAGGAGTGGTTTTGTGCGATCAGAGATACCTGAACAATTTATAAAGGAGACATTGGTAGGAAGGTTGCTATGAATTTTGCTTACTTGCAGGGAGGCAAATTAATTTCCCCATCCTTCAACATTGAGATCTCTTTAAATATGACAGCTTCTTACACGCTCAGTGTGCACTTAGACATGCCCCCGACATATTCAGTGTAGCTTACTCCCAAGTAAATATGCATTGGATAGATTTTGGGCAGCCTTTACTATTCCTAGAAGGGCTCAGTGACAATAGCTATCCTAATAGTGCTTGATCATTTAACATACTTCTGCCTGATAACTGCTGAGGAGGTGGAACTACATGGAAGTCTTGGTGATCCAGTTTCTCCACACCATTTCAGGGGGGCAGCCCAGTCCCCACCTATTCCAGGGTTGATGCCTAAGATGATCTTTTTACTGAGGTGGTTTTCAGACAACAGGCTTCTCATGCCACCAGTCTGGAAGCATTATGGAGTGCTTCTATTTTCCCCTAAATTGACTTTTTTTCTGATAAGGAACTAACAGAAGAACCAGTGGCAAAACACAGGAAGGTTACAAACGGATGGCATGATCACAGGGTCCAGAGCCCCTGCAAAACTCCCCAAGGTGACTGCCTAATAATAAAAGCTTCACTTGGAAGCACTCTAGATTAAGTGAGTGTTTTAGGAGGATATTTTATTGTATGGGACACTGACACACACCTGGGTTGCTCAGTAAGAGACACTGCAAGAGGACAACAAATGGACTGGGGAGGGAGCACATAGCAATCAGTGGGAGCCTAGTAGTAAGTATTTATCCTATCAATAGGCAAAGATGAGTGTTCAGTGTTTAACAAGGAAGGCCGGTATAATGATTTTAGAAGCCAAATATAACTATTCCACTATTCCACTACCCCCTGCCCATGTCAGTGTAATTAACACGTTTAGGCTTAAACAGTAACTTCAGACTAGAAACTGACAACAGATTTTAAGGGAGTAAGAAATGGTTTGAGAGAGGCATAGTCCTACGGTGTACACATTCCTTCCAGCTATTTGTCACTTCTGGACAAACAGGTTTTGCAGACTTTTCAAACAACTGCTGTGTGTTTTCAAGTCATTTTTATACTTATAGCAATTCTGAGGTGAACCTACTCTGAAGTAGCGAGAGCCAGCACAGTGTAGTGTCATTTGAGTGTTGGACTACGACCTTGGAGACCAGGGTTTGGGGTTCCCTGCTTGGCCATGGAAACCCACTAGGTGGCCTTGGGCACATCATACACTCTCACCTTAGAGTTGCCATAAGTCGGAAACAACTTGAAGGCACACAACAACAATGCAACAATAAACTCCGAAGTGGCACATTGTTACGTGTTCTGACTTATGGTGGCTCTCTCCTAGGGTTTTTCTAAGTACAGTTAGATTTATTCAGAGGGGAGTTGTCCTTGCCTTCTTGTAAGGCTGACGGAATGTGGTTTGCCCAAGGTCACCCTGTGGATTTACATGGCTCAGTGGGGAATTCGAACCCGAGTCTCCCAGACTCCTAGTCCAACTTTCAAACCACTCCATCCCCTGCCTCTGCAAAGCCTCTTATCTAGAAGACAGAGAGAGAAGTGAATGACCATGCTATGAACAGGAAAAATCTTTTCTTAATCTGTTAAAGAATAAAAAAACATTCAGGCAAAGAAAGGGCAAGTTAACTGCCTCTAGCTTTATACCATACCTTGCAATAACAACTATAGTTTACTTTAAACATTCTGCCACTTCTTCCTGGCAGGATAACAGAATGAGCTGAAGTAAAATTGAAGGTAGAAATGTTTGGCACCTAATAATGTATGAGCAGTGAGTTTGTATGCATGCACATCTGCGCACTGATTATATAGCTGGCTTCCAGAAAACCCATATTTGTGCAGGACTCTCAAACAGTACATAAATACCTTTCTCTTCAATGTTCTTTCCATCACGTCTCACCAAACTCGGCATCCCCCCCCCAAAAAACCCCAAGGAATCAAGCAGATGCCACATGAACAATATTTTATCATCTTGTCTAGTTTTTCTTTTCATTCCTTTACTGAATCCTCCATAATCAGTGCAGCATTTTATGAGAACATAATCTCTTGTTTAATCATAGAATCATAGAATCATAGAAATGTAGAGTTGGAAGAGAACACACGGGCCATCCAGTCCAACCCCCTCCCATACAGGAACACCCTCAAAACACTCCCGACAGATGGCCATCCAGCCTCTGCTTAAAAACCTCCAAAGAAGGAGACTCCACCACACTCCGAGGCAGCATATTCCACTGCCAGACAGCCCTGACTGTCAGGAGGTTCTGCCTGAGGTTCAGGTGGAATCTCCGTTCCTGCAGCTTGAATCCATTGCTCCTTGTCCTGGTCTCTGGAGCAGCAGAAAACAAGCCCTCTCCTTCCTCTACATGGCATCCCTTCAAATAATATATCTAAACTAACTCTGGCTGATTCGAGACATTGAAATTCTGGTCTTTCTGACTAGAAATAGCCACTAAGGCCATTTCCACACTAGGGGCCATTAGTGCGATATACCGTTACAATTGCGGCATTGCTATGCGTGCGATGCCATCAAGTTAGGAACGCTGTTTTCCGCACCCTTCCCCCTTCAGCGGATGAGTAGCAGTATTGCCAATGGTGTTCCTTCTGTACCACAGCATCCTTGGCACTCCCTGTCCTTCACCCCACCCCACCCCACCACCCCTCATTGGTCGGGGTCTTTTTTTGCTTTTCTTTGGAAGCCGTACTAAACACAACAGTATACTATCACATTTTCACACTATAATGCCTAGAAATTATTTTAAAAAAATAAAAAGTATTAACTCAAAGGAGAACTTTCAAATAAACATGGAGAAGTGATAGATTTCTAAGTTACTGTGCCATGGGAGTCACTTAGGGAGGGACAAGCTGGCACGCCCACAGCCTGCCCACTGCTGGATTCATGATGACTAGAAGTGCTATCAACAGTAACTACACAGTACCGCACCAAGCAGGCTGACGGGACTGAAGCACTAATGGAGGCAGTTAAGAGATTTTGTTTTCTGGAAACAGAACACAGCAATTTTGCAAGACTTGGGGACAGGATAGCAGCTGGATAGCAACGACATCATGAGGCAGCACAGCTACTGACCTGGAAACAACCTGCTGCTATGGCAGTATAGCGACGTCGTGCGGAAATGGGCTAAGTCTTGCAAGGTGTAATGACAATTTATTTGGTCCTCTCCAGAAATATCAGCTGATCTTCCAGAGTTTTGCTGTAGTTAGCAATTTGCCGGGGCACTTTCAAATAGGTGTTTATGGTTTTGCACAGCTAGTGTTCCCATTTTCAGAAAAGCAGGCAAGAAAGAGCGAAGTCTAAGCCAAAGCTGTTTACTGAACTCATTGGTCAGTGGTGATTTGAAACAAGGTCTCACTGGTTCAGAGTTAACACTTTGTATATTGGAAATGGAGTAACAAGAAGAGTGGGTATGTTTTCAAATCAGTCAGAGCTCTTCTTAGGCCCCCACTGAGTTTAACATGTGCTTATAAAGCAAACAGGCTCGTAAGGTGAAAAGTGAATGGCTGCATTGCCTCAGAATTTTTGGGACACTGCCACTTAATCTGGTAAATGATGGGCTCCCAGAACTTGGAAAAGTTACTTTTTTGGGTTATGCTAGTTGAATGATTCTGGGAACTACAGCACGAAAATAAATTTTTCCAAGCTCTGCCCTGGACTATTACTAGTAACAGCAAAAGCTGGGGGTTACCAACCATCACTGCAAAGCCCTGTTTGTGTGATCTTTCAAAGGCAGGCTGACCAATGCCGCAAACAGAATGCTAAACTACACTGCCTTCCCTCTTCCCCACCTTTTATGCTAAATTTCTCTGTCTTGAATTCAGCAACTTTACTGCTGTAAATATCAGTAGATGTAGAACAAAGTATTGTCATATATTTTCTCCTGACACAACCTTTATGCAGCTTGGACAATTTCCTTTTTGAACAGAGGCCCAGCATTTCGGGAGGCATAGTACAAAAATATAACTTTGCCAAGCATATGAGATTATTGCATTTTAAATGTTCAGCAATCCAGCAATACAAATCAAGAGCCTTTGAGTTTAGTAACTAAGCGTAGACAGAAACAAGGACATCTGAGGTCCAATTTTCCCGGTCTCAGCACAACCCTAGACTTCAAAGCCATTTGAGTTCAGTACTTCATGGAAAGTCAGGGCTGCTACTTTTCTTCACCACATTATGGCAGCTGTAGTAATTCTAAGAGCAGCCAAGAAAGAAAACCCATTTTGTTCCCCACCTTAACAGAGTCTCCTGTGTTAGACAATGAGGAGTGGGAAGGGCAGGCAGCTAAGGTTAGCAGGTTAGAGGGGCAAGATAAATTTAGCAATTGAAAGGGCTCCTGTTATTTTAACGACAGGTCCAAACAGCAGGCGCAAAAGCTTGGTATTTGGCCTGCATTCTCAGAAAGTCTGGACAGGAACAGGTGGCCAGAAGCGGGGGGGGGGATTAGCATATCCCCCTTTTTACAGGGAACAGTTATTTCAATTCCACCTCCATGGCTTAGCTTTGCTGGGATGCCACCTTCTGAGACTGGGAGGATCAAGTTGCGGCAAGATTGGGGCGTTCAATCAGCAGCCGCATCCTCGTAATGCTGCAGGATTCCTGAAACAGTGAGGTAGGGGCTCCAATAAGGAGAATGACCATAGAGAGGAAAAAGCAAGTTCTTATTTAAACTTGATCTGGATGCCAATCCTATAAACCTCCTGCTGAACTGGTATTACCACCCCACTCAGTATGACCTCTGTACCATCAATATATCTACTTTCCAGTCACAAGACTGAAGGTGCATGCCATAGTCCAATCAGAGACAGTACCACCCACAGGGAACGGTGAAGAGTGAATTAGCAGTCATATATATACCTCCTCAAAACTGGCCCAAGACATATTGCTATCTTAAGCAAACCAGAAGATGGTTTCCCATCTACTGAAGTCAAAGGGCATACTAGTAACCAAGACCAGTCACGATATTCAACGCATGAGGAAGAAAACCCCTCTGGTGCCCTCCCTGGCAGTAAAAACAAAACTATAATAAGTAACACTTTGGTGCTCCTTCACAAACAGATACGCTGCACAACCCTAAAAGTAGGGTTGGCCCTGTCTGTCTGTCTGTGACTACCTGGAATTCTTAAGAATGCCAAGTGTGTGTTTCCAACTAGTTCATGATGCACTGTTGTTGATTCCTGTAAGTGACAGGGCTCCCTTTTCCCCTTTCTCCTCAGCTTACTTCAGTTGCTGCAAACTGAGTTCAAAAAGCAAAAGTAGTTTGCACTCATAGGTTGTTGTGGGTTTTCCGGGCTTTGAGGGCGTGTTCTATTAGCATTTTCTCCTGACATTTTGCCTGCATCTGTGGCTGGCATCTTCAGAGGATATGGTGGCATGGAAGTTAAACAGAGTATATATACTTGTGTAGGCCCCCGGGTGGGAGGAAGCAATTTGCATATGTCACAGTTGGCCTATTGTTAAATGGGATATCTCAGCATGGGAGTGAAGAGGGAAAACGTACTCTTCACAGTAGGTTCAGGCAAAAGCCAACTGCTACAACTTTTGCTAGCTTGGGTATGCTTCCTCATGAATAACATTTGCCATCTTGACCACAGCCTGCTGTTGCTTGGCCATACACATCCCAGTTTTCATCTGTGAGATGTTGGAGGGTATGGCGTGCTAACCCAGGTAGACTTGAGTGGCCCTTTTTACACTTCTGAGGCAAAAAAGCTAAGCCGGGTTCTTACACGCATACCACATCCTGCCACAACCCTTGTTTCCTTCTTTCCCTGGTGGTCGTGGTGCTAACAGAGAAGAGAGGGCTCCTTGAAGGTACAGGAAGCTTTGTGGAGCAATAATCACAAAGAGGAATGCGTACTAAGCATCATCTTATTGACACTCTTCTTCCCACTGTCCCAGGCTCCCGCTGCAAGAACTAGAGAATTGTTAGAGACCCAAAGTACCGTAATACATTTTGGACAAAGGTGGTCTTTTGCGACCCCTGCATTGCGCTTCAGAATTTCCACCCCAAGCAGGAGCCATCAGACCACCCTACGGTCAGGCCAGCCACAGACGGGATCCAGGCCTCAAAATGGTCATAGATGCACTGTGCAGCCTTGGGGAGATACACTGTATCTGTGCAAATGACCTTACAACACAGCTAGAGGGAAGGAGAGGGGAAAGGATGAAATCAAATCATTATTAACTCATAAGCCTTACCAGGCAGGTTAGGACTGTAAACAGGTGATGTTGGTAATAGTAGTGATGTTTCTGGGTCAACATAATTTAGTAGGTACCATACAGACCTACACAATATTTCATTTCACCTATGGAAGCCAATTCATGTCCCAAGAATCTGACATTTTTTTTAAGGCAATTCCTGTTTCTGATGAACAGTTAGGTATATTTTGAAGATAAAAATGTCTAAGATGACTCTTAGTGCTAAGCAAGTTACCCATTCTTCACACAACTGTTGTTCAGTTTAAATGTACAAATGTCAAGAATAACAAAATGCGTATCATACACTCCCCATTCAGCCCTTTGGCTTTTTTTCTGGAGATGTAACATCCATCACACTCATTCATTTGTACCAGATGATGAGGCTTCTAGTTTGTTCTAAGAAAATAAAATTAGCTGTCCAGGAACAACTTGATCCTAATCAGTATCTTGATCAACTCTGTCTCTCTGGCTTAGAAAACTGTCACATTTTTCCTGTGATTGGCAAGATCTTCAGCCACTTTTCTTTTCTCTTTTCAGATTGAATTCTCTAAGGAGCAATTGGAGGGTAAGTCAATTAGTACCTGTTGCTATTATGTGCTTTCACGTTGACTCTGATCTGTGGCAACCCCATCACGAGGTTTTCTTAGCAAAATTTCTTCAGAAGAGTTTCGCCATTGCCTGCCTCTAAGGCTAAGAGAGTGTGTGCCTGGCTCAAGAGCACCAAGTGAGTTTCTATTTCTGAGCAGGAATTCGAACCCTGGTCTCCCAGAATTCTAATCCAACACTCAAACCACTACACCTTGCTAGCTCTCTCCAGATACTGCCTATCATCAATGAATGCCATGTGTCAGGCTGTTGCTATAATTCCTGAGACACAACGAACGCTTCCAGGCAAGGCTTCTATCATGTAATACTGCCACAGCTACACAATTTTACAAGAAGTCCTTCTGTCATCATCTTTCAGTTTGTAAATGTCACGTTTTCCCATCATTTCTGTTTTTTCTTGCTACCCCCAAAAATCTGTTAAGAAAGAAAAGGCAGAACATCTGTCCAGTGCCTTTAGATTGCTAAGAGTTAGGAGACCTCCATCTGGAAGCATCTCTGGTATACCCACAAATATATGGAAAAGTCCATGAACCCACGGAAGTAGCGAGCTTTAGCATAAAAGTTACCTGGAGGGTAACTTTCACTTGATTCTCCACTTCAAGCAGCAATATCAGAGCAACTATTTGTGTGCATCTTGGTGTTTGTCAGTTTTGTTTTTATGGTCCATAAATTCTTGGTCTCTAAGGTCAGAAATAGATTTTATTGGAGGTGCTGTCACCAGCAGTAGCCCCATATCACCTTCTCCTCTCATTCCCCATAATATTTAATATCACAAAAAGCATGACATGATGTCATTGCTCTACATGCTTCTGAACCTCCAACTACTCCATTTTATTTTTTTTAATCATTTTATCCAAATTCAAATATAAAACAAACAATTATAACTGTCAACTTATTTGAAATATTTATGATCTTCCACACTGATCTAGATTTCATTATCAATATTTCTTAACATGCTTAAAATATTGTACTACATTTTAGTGCTATTATTACTTGTTGATTCTTGCATTTCCATCTCCATATTCCTGCTTCATGATATATATCCTGTAGCCCCCTCATAATTTATCTTAAATCATGAATCACAGATTTCCATCTGATGGTACCCAGCAATTACCCATTACAATTTGCCATTCTTTTTGTATCTCTTCGTCTGATTTCCCTTTTAATCTCTGAGAGACCATATCAGCATTTTTGTTTTCAATCAGTGTACCCCACCATTGTTCTAATGTGGGTATTTGCTGAGTTTTCCACATCTTTGCATATTCAATACGAGCTGTTGTTATCATGTACAGTAATATTCTCCAGTACTTCTTTATACCAGTACCTTCTAACACATCAGTCATATTTAACAAATACAATTCTGGTAACTTAGCAAACTGTACTTTCATTAATGCACATATTTTGTTATGTATTTCAGTCCAATATTTCTTAGCTTTAGGACATGTCCACCACATATGATATATCGTACCGACCTCATTCTGACATTTCCAGCATTGTCCAGTACCTGTATTATAAATCTTTTTTAATTTATCTGGTGTCATGTACCATCTATGAAATAGCTTGTAATAGTTCTCTTTCAAGTTCTGTGCTACTGTAAATTTCTGTGTTTTTTTCCAGCTCTGCTCCCAAGACTCTAATTGTATTAAATGTCCGATATTTTGTGCTCATGAAATCATTGTTGCCTTTAGTGTTTCTTCTCGCCTCTCCTGATGTAGTATTTCTTGATATATTTGGGCAAGTAAATGAGGAGGATTTTCGAACAGCCATTTAATTACTCTACTTTTCTTTTTAAATTCAATTCCATATGTTTTTATATCCATCTGAAACCTTTCTGCTAACTGTCTGTAAGGGAACCAACTTAATGTTATTCCCTCTTGTTCTAATTTTTCTCTTGTTTTAATCTTAAAGTTGTTGGACGTTGATCTCTCAATTATATCATCATATCACAACCATTTATCTGTGTCTGTCCATCTGCCAAAAAAAGCCTTTTGCGGTGAGACCCAGGTGGGGAGCTGCCATATGTTTTTAGTTTTATAATCCTCCCAAATTTTCAGAAGCAATTTTCTGATTAAGTGATGTGTGAAATCTTTATCTATTTTTGCTTTATCATAAAACATATAGGCATGCCACCCCATCCTCAGGTCTGCTCCCTCCAGTGCCAACGTTCTCGTGTCTTGTAGGTCTACCCAGTCTTTTATCCACGTAAAAGCCACGGCCTTATAGTATATTTGAAAGTCTGGTAGTCCCATTCCTCCTCTACTTTTTAAGTCTGTCATAGTATTCCATTTTATCCTAGATTTTTTCCCTTGCCATATAAACTTAGTTAGTTCTCTCTTCCATTGTATGAAAGGTTTCATGTTCGTTATTATAGGAAGATTTTGGAACAAAAAGTTCATTTTTGGCAAAACATTCATTTGGCAAAACATTTATTGCAGCTATCCGCCCCATCATTGACAAACGCATAGAGGTCCAACTTTCCAAGTCTTTTGTTATTTCTTTCCATTTTTTTTCATAATTATTTTGAAATAACTCATTGTTTCTTTTGGCTATCCAAATACCTAGATATTTTACCTTTTGTCCTCTATTAAATCCTTTTTTTGTACTAATTCCACCTCTGCTCTTTCAGTCATATTTTTGGTTAAGAAGACTGTTTTTTCCTTATTAACTTTAAAACCAGAGAATTCTCCATATTCTTGAACTGTAGTAATCAATTTTTCAATACATTTCCCTGGGTCATCCAGTAAGAAGACCAGATCGTCAGCGAAAGCTTTTAACTTGTAATGATATTTCTTAATTTGGACTCCTCTTGTTTCTTTATCTTCTCTTATAGCATTGTTAAGTATTTCCATTGTCATGATAAACAGCAGAGGAGACAGGGGACACCCTTATCTCGTACCTCTGTGTAGTTCTATCATTTGTGTTCTTTCACTGTTTATGACCAGTCGAGCTTGTTGTTGGCTGTAAATTGCTTCAATCCATGCAACAAATTTTTCTCCTGCCTGCATCTGTTTCACCGCCGTCTTCATGAATGGCCAGCTGATCATGTCAAAAGCTTTCTCCGCATCTACAAATATCATGGTCATTTTCCGTTCATTATACTTTTCATAGTATTCGATTACATTTAAGACCATTCTAATGTTATTTCTCAAAGATCTTTTTGGTAGAAAGCCATTCTGGTCCACATCAATTACCTCTAACAGCACTTTTTTGAGCCTTGCTGCTAGAATTGAAGCAAAGATCTTGTAGTCTGTATTCAAAAGTGATATTGGTCTATACTTCTTTACATCGCTCAAATCTCTTCCTTCTTTTGGGATCAACACAACGATAGCTTCTTTCCAAGTATCTGGTATTCCTTCCTTTATTATTTCATTTATAGTGCTTTGCAAAGGTATTGAAATCTCATGTTCCATAATTTTATAATATCTTGCAGTGAAGCCGTCAGGTCCTGGAGCTTTATCGTTCTTCAAATTCCTAATAGCCTCAACTACTTCCATCATAGTAATAGATTTGTTCAAGATTGATCTTTGGTCTTCATTAAATCTCATTTTATTCATTTTCGCCAGATATTCTTCCACTTCTTGTATTTTTTTCCCCTTTGAGATCTTACTCATCAGCTTCACATAGTAATTATAAAAAGCTTGTTTTATTCCCTCTTGTTTTGTAATTCTTTCTTCTCCTGTTCTAATCTCGGTTATGATATTTCTGGACCTTCTTTTACGCAGCAAACCTGCCAAAAGTTTTGAAGGTTTATTAGGTTGTTCAAAGAAATTATATTTTGTTCTCTTTATCTGTTGCTCTATTTCTTCCAAATTAAGTTGATTTAATTCAGCTTGCTTTACCTTCATCTGTAATCTAATCTGTTTATCCGACGGATTTTGTCTCATCTGTTGTTCAGTTTCTTTCATCTTTTTCAAAATTCGCTGCTCAATGTTTCTCTTTTCTTTGTTAATCTCTGCAGTCCATCTGATAAAGTTACCACGCATCACAGTTTTACTTGCATCCCAAATGGTTTTCATCGACAGCTCCGACGTCAAGTTCTCATTAAAATAATTATCTCTGTTTTTGCTTTCGCTATGTACTTTTCCTTATTCCAAATCTCATCATTCAGTCTCCATGTTCTTTCTCTGTCTTTAATCCTTATCTTTAATTGTAACGGATTATGATCAGAGCATAAATTGGGAAGAATGTCCATATCTGTAGTTTTCATCAAAAGTTGTTTGGATACTAACAGCATATCTATTCTTGACATTGACCTATGTCTATCCGAATAATATGTATGTCCATCCAGTTGCCTGTTCTTGTATCTCCAAGTGTCATATAAGTTTAAATTGTCCATCATATTAAATAAGCTCTTAGGAAGTTTGCTGTTGTTTCAGGGAGTTAACTTTTGCATTGTCCTGTCAACTTGGGGACTGATTACTCCATTAAAATCCCCCAAAACAATAATGTTAGAATTTCCTGTTTCATTAAGATATCTCAATACCTCTTCCTGTATTGTAGGGAAGAATTCACCTTTAGCTCCGTTTGGTGCATATATTCCAACTATTAATATTTTATCCTGTTTCAAAGTAACTTCAACTCCTATATAATGACCATTACAATCTTGAAAGATTTGCTTTGCACCAAATTTTGAGTTTACATATATCAAAACTCCCCTCTTCTTTTTATCCATCGTAGCTGCGAAACAGCTACCTAGTTTCAAATTCCTGACATATCTCAAATCTTGAGTTCTAATTTGAGCTTCTTGCAGACATATTATATCTATATTCTGTTTCTCTAGATGGTGAAAAAATTGTCTTCTTTTGTATTCAGAGTTAAACCCCTTAATGTTCCAAGAATAAATCTTCAAATCCATTTTGTGGGTTATATTAATATTTTATTACTGAAGTTTAGCTTATTCCTTCAGTATGTTTCCGGCTGCCTCCCCTTCTTCTTGTTCCACAGTTCCTTGCACTACTTCTATTACTTCCTCTTGTTCTCCGTCTTCTTCTTCTTTTTGTAGTTGTTCTCTTTCCTCCTCTGGAGGTAGCTGTTCATGATCTTTTTCTTCTTCAGAGGTGTCCTTTTGTAAGACTTTCTTCAATCTATCCATCATTTCTTTTGCTTTGTGTACTGAGTTAATCCTATATCTCTGCTGTTTATAAGTAAAGGACAAACCTTCAACCTTTTCCCATCAATAATTAATCTGACGCTTTTGCAGAAGGTTGGCCAACAGTTTATATTCTTGTCTTTTCTTTAGGATTTGATAAGGTATATCTTTGAAAATTCTGACGTCTTTATCTTCAATCTTCAGTAGTCCATCGTAGCTTCGCTGTAATATTTTGTCTCTAACCATAGTCCTCGTGAACGTTATAATAATGTTTCTTGGTAATTTCCTCTCTCTCGCTACTCTGGAGGAAACTCTGAACATTCTGTCAATATATGTGTCCATCTTTTCTTCTTCAATGTCAATGAATTCTGCCAAAGCCGGTACGATTTTTTCGTACAGATTCTCTGCTGAAGCCTCTGGAACACCTCTAAATCGAAGACATCTTTCCCGATATCATAACTCCTGCTGAGTAATTTGAAATTCATCTTCTTGTTGCTTCCCCTTCATCTCAGTCATTTCCTTTTCGACTTGTTTAACTTGTTGTTTTATCTCCTTTGTTTCTGTCTTTAGCTTTGTCACATCCTTTGTTATATTTTCCAATTTCTTCCCCAGTTTGTCTATTTCTTGTTTCATGTCAGCTCTCATCTCTTTCCTTGTTTCTTTTATATCACTTCTTATATCATCTTTCATGCTTTTAAACTCTTCCATCATCTGTAACATGAAATCTTGAGGTTTATGGGGTATGTCCACTGATGTCCGTCTGGTTGCCTGGGAAGTTGTTGTTGTTGTTGCAGCTGTCGCCGCTCCTCTTCTTGTCCTTTGGTCCGTTTTTGATTTTTTTTTTTTAGTACCTAATGCAAATTGCTTTTTTGCTTTTTGTTAACTTAATCAAAATTCAATATAAAAATCAATTCCTTATACCTATATTTTTTACAGTTAGCACATAAAAAGCTTACTATTTATAACCTTGTAGTTTTCAAATTCTAATAAAATTCAAATTGTTATATCTATAATTCCTTCACATTAGGTCCAATTCATTGCATGTATAAATCAATCACATCAATCACATATATCCTTAGCTTGAATTAATTACTTTAAATTGAAATTAACACTACTACCCAGTCACTATATCAATGAAATGGAAATAAAAATAGCTGTATATATGTAGATATGCAAGTATCTTATGTATCAATTTATATATGTAGAATTTGTATAGATATATAGATATATAGATTTATTCTATAGGATTATATATTGCTAAATAGAAAAGACCACTTATTTTAAAATCTAGTACATTGTATTCAATTTATTCATCAAATTCATTCAATAAAATCATACAGTGAGTTCATTCAATATAATCAGTGGGCTGTGCCTAGGCCCAATTCTTTCACTTCCCCCTCCCAGCAAATGCTGAGTCTCCTCTCTCTTCTGGAACTGTTCCCAGACCTTGACTGTGAGAACTTCTCCTCCTTCTCCTCCAATGTTGATAACAGGAATCTGAGCTGCTCCGCTGCGTGGGGGCAAGAGTCTCTCTGTCTTTCCTGTCCTTCCAGCACAGCCTCAAAAAACACTCCCTTATGAATATTTTTAAGTCCTCAAATTGTTCTCAAAAGGCAAACGGACAAAAAATAAAGGAAACAACGCAGTTGCAGAGCAAAGTCCCCGATTTTAAAAATCAAACCGCAATCCAAATGTCACAGTCCTGAATTTTAATATTCCATTTTCATTGTTCCAAGTTCAATGTTTAATGTTGTTCAATAGAACAAAAGAAGAAAAAACAATCCAAAAAGGAATACTGATGTCCCATCTCGTCACCAAAAAAGGTACTATAATCCACAAGAGTTCGGCAGCCACGTCTTAAATCCTATACTCCCGAATACATAGATGTAAGGTCCCAAACAAACACAGATCAATTATGTACCAAGATTCCAAAATTCCAAGTCAGTTCAATCAAAACGGAGGGCAAAAACAGAAAGGCAAAAGCTTAAGTTTAAACCAAGGGTAACCATATTCTCAGTCCAGTCCAGTCTCTTCATACCAAGCAAAGGCAAAAAAAAAAAGCACAAACTTCGATCCCGTCTCTGTAGCTCTCCGCTTATGCTCTTTTAATCAAAACCGCTAATGAAATCCCTTACATTCTTAGTATACAGTCTATCTTAGGAAGTTGTAGTCTTCTAAAAAAAATTTATCCACCATTACATACTCACAGTCTGCTGGGTCACTACGTATTGCCACTCCTGTTCACCGCTGCGAGTTCCAAATTGTTGCAGTATCAGTGAAATAAACTACTCCATTTTATTGACTGCTACTCTTGAAAGAAGGAAGCATGGTTGGGATAGGAAAGGTTTTTCTGGGAAAACTTGATGCAGAGGAGGGCAGGTAGTTGTACCTGTCATAGCTGTGCAGAGGGAAGCCATATGGGGGCGGGGAGAGGGCAAATGGAGACATTAGAGAGAAAGATGGTGTTCAATAATTAAAAATGCACAAGGAATGAGTCTTGTTTTTAATCAACTATGGCAAAAACAACAAAACCTTTTGGCACCAAGAAGATAGGTGGGTTTTACTTGGTATATGTTTTTTTTAGACTACGGATTTCTTCTGTCACCCTTTGCATCCATCTGGCCCCCTGAAGTTAACCACTTCAAATAGTTAGCAGCCAGCTCCAACATAAAAAAAAATGTTTTGTTCAACTGTCAGCTACCAGATTTGCCTCTTCTGAGAGAATATCTGTATAAGAAAGTGAATTTATGATTGATGTCACAGGCAAAGCTGTTTGGAAGCCAAAGTTGTCTGAAGCAACTTCCTCACCTCTAGTTGGACTTGAGTAGAAATTAAGGAATACAAAACATGTAGGCCCCTGGATCAGTTCCAAAAACAGCCTCCCCTCCTTGTGTACTTATGTGAGCTGTTCTAAGGATGGTGGCATAGAAATTAAATGAATAATAAGAAACAAAATATGATGGACAGTAGAAAAATCCTAATGCGTGAAACCATTTATAGCACTGTAACTTTCAAGTGAAACTAATAGCATAATCCCAGACTTTTATTCATTTTTTTCAAATGATATAAAAAATATTGATGATAACAGAAAAATCTGGATATTCAATAAAGGACTAAGGAAGATGAGGAAGCTAACTATACTTTTTCCCTTTCAGCACTGTGCCTGCCAACCAGGGAATGGCCTGGAGTAGAGCTGTCAGACTGAAAACCAAAGAGGGCTCCTCTCCCCTTAATGATTCTGGAGAAGAGGGAATTTCAGCAAGCGTTACTTGCTACCTGGTTCTGTGACAAGCAGCACCTGCTGAATTTCCTTTTTCTACACAACCCTTAAAGAAAGTACTGGGGCCTTCTACAGCGTTAAATCTGGCAACCCTAGCCTGGAGTCACTGCAGCAGCTCAGTGACGCCCAAACTCTAGTCCTCCAGATGTTTTGGACTTCAGCTCTCAGAAGTCCCAGCTGCCTTGGCCAATGATATATGATTTTAGGACCTGAAGTCCAAAACAGGTGGAGGACTAGAGTTTGGGAAACACTGCATTAGCTGAACAATTGAGCTGCTAACAGGTTGGCGGACGAAAAGAAACCGAGGGGAGACCGTTAGCTTGGCGGGACTGAGCATGCTCAGTACCGGATGGGGGAGGAGTTCCCACCAAGCTGCTCAGCTCTGGAACTTTCCAAAAAGCAACTGCGCATGCGCGAAGATTCCCATTGTGTGAGGCACACAGACTACAAAGATTAACCATAGTTCTTCCCTCCAAAATTCAGGATGTTCTAATCTTATTCAGGCTTCTCCTTTTTCAGTTGCCATCAGTGTTTTGAAAGGAAAAGGTGCCGGTGCCATTTTTATACAGTTTAACTGGATGAGATAGGTTGGCATTTTGTATTCTGTTCCCAGTACCCAAATGCAAAACAGCTACACAAAAGAGCTTTAGATTTCATGCAAGACTTCAGGCATTGTTTCTGGACAATAACCACAAAACTATTCAGGGAGGGGGTTTAAAGATCAACTTATACAATGCAGGGGAATAAAAGGAGTTCTGAAGAGTTATGATGCAGTAAATGTTAGCCTTGAAGGTATCACAACATTCTTTTTGTGTTTGCTATAACAGATTAATAAATCCACTACTCTGGAATCTGTCAGTTCCAGAGAATAAAGAGTGCACTTTCAGAATACACTAACTTCCCAGCAATAGGTTTCACCCTGAGAATATAATCTGTATTATAAACTAAAATGAGTTTAAATACCATAACTTCTCTATAAAGAAATAATAGTTTTTTAGAGCTGCTTAGAAATTTTTCTAAAATATCTCCTCACCACAGAATTAAACAGATTTGAAATTGGATTTACTGTAACATATTAATGACCATTCCACATAACTGTTTAAAAAACCCTGATATTATCTATTAAGTGCTTTTCTGGCAGACAAGCATTAAAGCAGACTACAGTTTACTCGGGTTTCTTGGCTGGGAGTAATGAGAGTTAAAAGATATGAAAACAAGTTTACAGTTACACAGTTACATTACATTAGTAATGCAGGCATGTCCCAAGATAGCTCATCCATCTCAAACTATCTCACTATATCAACTATTATATATAGGCTACAAATAAGAGAAAAGACACAAATATTGCAGATAAATAAAATGGCAGGAAAAGGGAGAATCGGGAAATTCCTGATTCCATTATGTTGTACTTCTAATTACCATTATTTTTATTCAGGCAGGTCTTTGGTATGTACATTGGTGGAGAAGAGTGTCTAACTGGTTTGATGCTGATGCTTTTCTTGTTCTCCTTTTAATTGTGTTTTTAACTTCTTTGTTTTTATGATACAATTTAATTACATTTTGTTTTTAATTTTTATTTTATTGTTAGCTGCCTTGGTCACCTTTTACACAGCAAGATGGTATATAAATTAAAATTATACTTAAGTAATTAAACCTTTCAAAGCAAGCTGGGCAGCTAATGGGAGAGAGGCACTTCTCTGGGCCTGACTAGCAAAGCCTGTGTGCCATCCAGGGTTACGGTGAGATTAGAGGCGTCATCTAAGTATAAAAATGAATTCATTACATAGCAATGAAACCATTCAAAGAGCAAGATGGTGTTTCCTTCAAAGGGTGACCAAGATCCCTCTTCCATTTAAAGCAATGCTAGCCAGACCCTTCAAAACTCCCATTGTTTTCTCCTTAGGCCTCACCCAGACAGGAATTGCCCTTTGATAGGAAGCTCTCTCCCTCCCTCTTGCCCTTCATACTGGCTGTGATGAGTGATTAGAAGCCGGTCAGGTTAAACAGAACTTGCAGATGGCGGTATCCAGTTTCTTGGGATTATGTGAATCATCTTGTCGACAGCCGGCAAAGACAAGCTCAACACTTTATCCCCAGAAAACCTCTTGGCCCCTGCAGGTCTCTCTAGTTCCAAGACCTCATTGCAAAAGAACCATGTTAAAAGTTCAATCTGATCTCCCTAGAGTTCAAGGAGGCCTTTGGACTCTTTGATCGGGTTGGCGATGGCAAAATCCAGCTGAGCCAATGTGGAGATGTGATGAGAGCCCTAGGCCAGAACCCCACCAATGCCGAGGTCATGAAAGTCCTAGGACACCCCAAGCCTGATGGTAAGTTACTTGATGGTCATCACACATTCAGGGAAAGTTCCCAGAATGACCATGGGAGGGCACTGGTTTTCAAATTCAAGTCATTTACAGCAGGAAATTCAGTCATGGGTTAGAAAAGGAACCTTCTGTAGCTCTAGCTAGGAATATAAAGCTGTATTGGAATTAATACACATGGGCTTTTCAGCTCTTAGAACAATAGTTATAACAACAAGAGTCTGGTTTGTTCTTGTGCCTTTAACAGCAACTTGATTTTTGAAAGCTGCAAGCCATGCTTTTCAAGGCTCTGAGGGAAACTGAACATATGTTGATTAAACCACTGAGACAGAAGACCTTCAAGAACCTTAGCTAGACCTGTGTAACCACATTCAACTTGAGCCTATGTTGTTCCTCTAACATCAATCTACTTCTATTTGCCAGAATTTATAGAAAGCACAAAGCTATGATTGAGAAGAGAGATTTATAGCTTCAGTTGGCCACGTGCTGTGCTCTGTACAAACAACTTAAATGATGCTCACAGAATGAATTATGGAGACTACATATATTCACATAATTTATTCTGCTTCTAGAATTTATGATTTTAGATTATTTGTATTTCAAAATACTGGAATGGTGAAAAATTGCAGAGGTAAGATATAGGAGACAGAAGCAGGAAGCTGTGCAAGGCATGTAAGACACATTCCTGATTACCGGAAATTTTCACAGACAGGGCTGAAATTGCTCTTAAACTTTATGACCTGACACCAATTTGTAATTTCAACTAGAGAAGATCCACTGAACCAGTTAGATTAACTTAAGGACCAACTCATCACTGCAAATTCTTTCAATGAGTCTGCTCTAGTTGGGACAACGAGAAGGATTCAAGCCTCTAATTCTATTACTGATGTTCAAGAATGAGTGCCAATTGCCAATGAGTGCCAATACCACTTAGCAGGCTCAGTGGTACAAAAATTCCAGTGGGTAGAAAAGCCCTGAGGAGTCCTGGACCCAGGCCAATGAGGGACTGAGCATATGCAGGCCAGTTCCACGCTAGACTATTATAGTGCTATTATTCCACTTTCAACATCCTATGCAATCCTGGGATTTTCCCAGGATTCCATAAGATGTTGAAAGTGGAATAATAGCACTATAACAGTCTAGTGCAGAAATGGTCACAGTGACCATGGGCTACTGATTGACTGGAAAGGAACGGAGCATCCATTGGGAGAACGTGATTGGAGCATTAAAAAAAAAAGCGCTCTACACCTAGTTTCAGGTTGTTTTTATTCTCACTACCTGTAACAAGAAGATTTGTAAAATGAATACACATTTTACCCAGCACAAGTTTTACATCTGTATTGTCCAAGACAGCTGGTACAAAAGCAGCTTCAAACCATGTGTGAAGAAGTCTTGCCTGTCTTCTCCCAAATGTATTTGTTGTTGTTACTGCTCCTTGTTTTCCTGGAACCCTAAAACTCACAGTCTTCAGGATGCAAAATACTGCATAGAATACCCATAGTCTGTCATTGGGGACAAGTTTCTGAGGTCTCAGAGTGTGGTTTGATAAATGGTATGTGAAATCTGTGAAGGAAAAAACTTGGAACTGGAGCCTTCTTCTGACAGTCCTTTTTTCCCTCCCCACAATCAGAGCTGAATTCCAGACGAGTAGAGTTTGAAGAGTTCCTGCCCATGCTACAGACCATTGACAAGAATAAATATCAAGGCACCTATGAGGACTATGTGGAGGGACTGAGGGTCTTTGATAAAGAGGGGAATGGCACTGTTATGGGGGCAGAACTGCGCCATGTCCTTGCCACTCTTGGTAAGTACCACCCTCACCAAATGATAAGGGAGTGACTAGCATTAGGAGCAGCTTCTAGAAGGCAATTTATGTAGAGAATGATGGCTATACCCCCAATCCTCAGAGGACCCCCTTTTTCCCACACATGGCCATTGCCCAAATTGCTCTCTTTGCTGACCCAAATTAGCCAGCCACTAAAACAACTAAGGGAGAGTGTTGCACTAAATCATAATTTAAATTTTGTGTTCATGAACTGGAAGGGATTTCATCTTAATGTTAATATCCTAACATTCATAGATCAATATTCCTTCCCCATCTGGGGACTGGGAAGAGAAAGAATAATCTGGTTGCACAGAGCATGAATTTCTTGCAGAAGATTGTTGTACTCTTACACAAAAATCTGAAAAGCAAGGAAAATGAAGGGATAGTTTTGCTGTCCATTCCTACTGTAGGGATTGGATTTGTGTGTCCACCCCCAGCATTCCTCACCGTTAGCTGTACTGGCTGGGGTGCTGGGAGTTCTAGTTCTACAATCTCTGCTGGTCTAAACAGCAGATTGAGAAATGGTGACCCATTCTCACCTTTCGATCTTCACAGAAAAGCATGGATTTGAACCCAGCTCTCCTTAATACACATGCAACCCTCTAACAAAACAATAGATGCGTGTCCAGCACACAATATATGCCAGAGCTATCTACAGCAAGAATTTCAAAACCAGGTTTGATTTTAGATGCTGTTACAGCAAACTATCACCTGTGCAATCAAAAGAAAGATTTCAGTTAGCCATCTACATTTACAGGTTTCACTTTCACAGATTTGATTATTTGCAAGCTTCTCTAACCCCTGCCCTCCCAGCCCAAATATTTTTTTTCTGGGGGAACCTTCCTTCTCAGTGACTTTGATCAGGCCACACAGCCCTTTAAAAACTTGTCTCTGGTCCTCCCCCTCCACCAACCGCTGCCTGGCTAGCTGAGGACATATGGCAGCCTGATTTCTCAGCACCAAAAATACTTTCCTGATGTCCCACATATATCCAAGGAAGGAGATGGGCAAGAAAAAAGAAGTATAGGTCCACCATGCTGCTCCACTCCTTTCCCTGATCTGCTTTGGACCCTGGATGCCTGCTCTCCCCAACATGCCTCAGCTTCCTTCCCACAGACACAGCATTTTGATAATTATGGTTTTTCCACTTTTGGAAGGGTCTTGTGTCCATCACCCTACTGAATATGGAGGATTGACTGTACATTTCTCTCTGAATTAGGTCATGACAGTATGCCTATGGATCATTTGGAGTATACAGAGAGCTTTTACACTTCTCTTTAAAAGTGGTTTGTCTGGAAAGCCCTAAGATTAGTCCACTCTTCTGGAAAAGGATGAGCTTCCAAGACTGAGGTCACTCTGTCCCAAAACAGGACATTTCAAGCCAGATGGGGTGAAGAGCAATAACAATGTTTAACAAACCAACTTCCCCACCTCCAGCAAGTCTTTGAGAATATTTTCTTTAAAAATAAAAGGGCCTTTTTTTTTAGTGTGCTGCACTATTCTTTTGTGCTGTTAAATCAGTGGTTTTAATTTGGTAGGCAATACTATTTCAATTGTAATGTTTTGCATGTTTTTAGCTACCTGTCCTTATCCTGTTTCTTTTTATGTTGTAAGCTGCCTTGAATCCATTTGGGGGAAAAGGCAGCATAGAGATAAAGTAAATTAATGAAATGTCAAGAACCTAGCCCGGTTTCATATACTGTCCCTCCTCTTTTGACTTTTTTGTTTGTTTTGTTTTTAAGGAGAAAAAATGACTGAAGAGGAAGTGGAAACCCTATTGGCTGGGCATGAAGATGCCAATGGCTGCATTAATTATGAAGGTGAGAGGCTGTTTGTTTATCCATCAGTAGCCCGTGCTCTGCTAGGATCAACACCTTGGACATCATCTTTAAATTCTGGACTAAAACTCCAGAGTGCAGTTAGTGCCCCACTGACATGGAATCCAGTAGCAACCACTGGTACACAGTATCCAATCAAGGCCAATCAAATTATTTTGGCAACCAAGGGGACAAAAAAATCCCAGAAAAACTTATCTTCCTCTTCCTACAACAATAATAAATTAATAGCCAATTGTTAGCTGCTTTTTCATGATGCACAGCTTGAGGGAGCTACCTCACTCAACCAAGCCTGGTTCATATAGAGTAGTTGCCACATGAAGGCAAATAAAATGGTCTATGCTGATAGTTCTAACTAGACACCCATATGGAGGCAAACAAATTTATTTTTGCATGAGCTTTCATGGATATAAACCCACTTCTTCGGATGTATCACTGTACTGTATCTGAAAAAGTGGGCTTATATCCACAAAAGCTCAGGCAAAAATAAGAACTAGTTAGTCTTGAAGGTGCTGTTACATTCCTCCCTCACCCTTCCTCCTTTTAATGAAAGTGTGACTGCTCTTTAAAGGCACCATATTGAAAAGAGACTACTGGACCAAAATGTAGGGAAGGCTAATTTTAACATCTTAAAAGTGATCTTCTTTCTCTCCCACAGCTTTTGTTAAACACATCATGGCAAACTGAGCTGATGTCAACAAGTGGGTGCTCCATTTCTAAGTATCATTGTTTTTTTTATGGACTGACATGTGGCTGCTTGAGAATCACATATACATCTTCTTTTTCTTCACAGAGCTGCTTAAAATGGTGCTGCACAGCTGTACCCCTCAAGCAGGACTCTAGTCCATTGCTCCCCAGTGCAGTCGGTATTCCTTTTCTTTCTGCCTTTGTATAAACACAGCCTGCCATCCATCTCTCTCCCCACCCCCACCCCCCATGTTGACTGTGCAAACTACGGTAATCTTATTTATATTACAATGTGAGAACTTCAGTAAGTGATCACCCATCAAACCAGAAGGGGGCACCAGTGGAATGCTACACTCACAGCCTCTATAATAAACCTAAATTCTTCAGTCACTGGACTCTGCAAACAATTTTATTCCCTCCTGGGCAATAAAATACGTGATTTTCAGATTTTTCTGGTCTCTTGGTTTGTTACCACCCTCCTTTCACCCTCAGTGCAAGGAGACTCTACCTAATGCCGTGAAGCTCAGAAAAAGCTGGAGAGCTCCTAAAACTTGGGAAAGCAGGAAAAAAGTCAGAAACAATCAACTTATTAATTTTCAGGCATATATGATTCAGTGCTTTAGAACCAATCAGCAAGGTCAAGATTCCCCCACCCCACCCCCCACTGGAAAGAGAAAGGTGTGGGCTTTCCACTTTGTGCATGCTGACTCTGTAGATGCTTTACATCTATTCAAATCCTGCATCAGGGAGAGAGCAATTTAAGAGAGATGGGCATTTGACTAGCCTTTTCTCATTGACTGCAACTCTACCTCCCCCTCACCCGTTTAAGACTGAGCTTGGAAACATTATCGTTTTGGACTACAGCTCCACAAATAATACCAGCCAGCATTGCCCATGGAGATGCTGGCTGGGACACTCCTGGGAGTTTATAGACCAAAATTAACTTTTTCAAAGTCCAGTTCAAGGTGCCTATTTGTAACAGTAAAAATCCTTATTACTTGTTCATTCCTAATTACCCTTCCCAATGTTGTTTTTCACTAGAAGAAGCAACCAGCAGAGTTTTAGTATACACATGTGTAGTGTATTGTTGGTTATCCTTCAGACTTCCAGGGGATTAAGATTAATTAGCAATGTACAAGATAGCCATATTTCATTGCCTATATACTCATGTTTGACCATAAAGAGAATGTATACATCTCCAAACATGTACTGAAGATAGTACCATGGCCTATTATAGTTCCCTCACATTTTGTGCCAATGTATCACATATCTTATGTGAACTAAACACCCTGAATCTCAATGTGTGCTCAATCTCTCACTTGCTCACATGCACACACATACACACACCAATCCATAAAAAGGCATAAAAATAGGACAGGTCTCCAGATGTACTATATGCCAAACTGTATTACACTGCCTTAGACAACAACAGAACTAGCCTGCTCTTCTCTTGGGCAGCCTGTTTAAGAACACATTGATACCCTCACTACCACAATTAATTAATTAGAGCGTCTACACCATGTAGCATAGGGCTTAGAGATATTATGTCAAAATATCTATAGTATGCCTGCTCCTGACAGCATCTCAAGAGAACCAGCATGTAGTGGTTTCAGTGTTGGACTAGGACAACAGGAGACCACAGCTCAAATCCCTGCTTGGCCATGGAAACCTGGGGCAAGTCACACTCTTTCGGCCTCAGAGGAAGGCAAGGGCAAACCCCCTTTGAACAAATTCTGCCAATAAAACCCTGTGATACGTTTGCCTTAGGGTCATTATAAGTCAGAAATGACCTGAAGGCATATAACAACCATGTATATGTATATGGTTGTTCTATGGCTCTTCAGGTAATTTCTGATTTATAGGTGTATGTGTATATTTGTTTGTATACATACACAGACATATATATATCTCAAAGGATCTGGCTCTGAGAACAAACTACATCTAAGCCCCCACCCAGCTTCAGTTCACATGATCCTATTTCACTCCCACTGAGCCAGCATGATATAGTGGTTTGGGGGCTGGACTATGACCCCAGAGACCAGGGTTTGAATCCCTGTTCAGCCACAGAAACCCACTGAGTAACCTTGCTCAAGTCACAATCTCTCAGCCTCAGAGAAAAGCAAACTTTCATGGAATAAATCTTGCCAAGAAAACCTTAGGATAGGTTCACTATAAGCTGGAGCCAATTTGAAGGCACCTAACAACAGCAACATGCCACTTCTGAGTAACCTCCAGCAAAACCCAGTGAACCTTTGTTCTAAAACAAGGCTCTCGATTCTGCAAACCCCTTGCCCTGCATTTTCATGAACTACTACTTCCATCTTCATTAGCCATTAACTGTGCTGACTTGAGGTGGATGTGAATTGGAATCCAACAGTATCTAGAAGGATATAGGTTCCCTTGTTACCCTGATTTCTGGGGGTCCCGTGAGGGACACCTCAATGTGCTCAAAATTACAGGGAATGGGAATTAGCTAGAGCACTAGTTAGCAATGCAAGAGGCAGGCCAACGTAGCGAGATCTTTTACCCAGTGTCTACGGGGTCAGGCCGAGTCAATAATCGTCACAGCAAACGTACGCCCTCACTCACTTAGAAATCAAGAAATACTGCACTCTTGCGCAGCCATGCACACAGTCCTAAAGAAATAAAGAGAGGAAAATAGATAGGGGATTTTCAGGAGGATTTTTGGAGAAATACTACACCTGGTCCTGTAGTCCGGTAAAAGGAAAGAAGCTGGGGAGCGTAGATTCTCAGCACGTGGAGGCTTAGGGGAGGCTCGTCAAACGGAGAGGCAGCAAGTTGGGAGGCAAGTCACAAGCGATCCAGTGAGAGGCTCAAAATCAGGGGTTCTTATAGGGGAAAATGTGCCTGTAGGCTAGTCCGTTCCCAGAGAAAACAATGGGTTTTGGGCTGGAGACAAAGCCTCCGAAAGGTCAGTACTTTAGATGATTGAATTATGACAGCGTTGTCAATAGCGTAGACAGTATGTAAACGCAGAGTGCTTGAGAGTTGGATAGTCCGCTTGTCAAGCTGCCTGCTCGGGGCAGGGGATCTTTTGTAAACAGCGTGCATACATAATATGATCTTAAAAGGGTACTTGCCTGGAGGTCTCCTAAAGCTGCAGTCGGCAATTACTGGCCTGCCTGGATTTTGTTTTGAATAGTTCAGCTTTTTTCGGCCGTGCCTGTGTGCGTGCTTGTCCCGGGGCCTCGCAAGCACGTGGAGAGGAATGGGTAGTAAAGGCCAAATTCTTGATATCAAACGATATCTAATATCCCACAAGTTCGGACTAGAAACTGCAGTAACACCCTATCTCATTTTTAAAGATATGCTAATTCCTTAAATATGCAATGGGTCTACAAAAGTATTGCTGAACTATATTCCTATTTTATGAAACCTCCTGCCAGATCATAAGCTATGGCGTGATTACATGTGCACCAGGGAAGCCAAACAGTTTGTGCTTCCACACTGGAAAGATACATCTTAACCTTCCATACAACGATAGATAAATTAACTGGACTCAGACCTGTATCTGAAGCATGGCAACTGCAAACACACAAAATCCTCACCTGGAAACATGAACTAGCGATCTTAAGGTCACCATAAGTGAAAAATGACTTGAAGGTACCTGACAACAACAACAGGCCTACATGAGAAGAATAAGAAACACAATTTGCCAGTTGTTTTTTCTGACCTATCCTTTGTCCTTTCCCAGAATATATATTTAAACTGATACAGGTGGAACATGTTATTCAGATCTGCCCAGATGTTACCATTGAAACATCCACACAAACATTATTAAAGCAAGAAGGGCAAATGAGACACACAGGTATGGGTGATATACACAGACGTATTCCATCTATGGAGGCAGAAATATAGGTCATTTCCACACCACAATGTTATAGTGCTCTTATTCCACTTTCAACATCCTATGGAATCCTGGGGTTTCCAGTTTGGGGAGAGGCGCTGAGAATTCTCAGTAAACTACAAACCCCAGAATTCCACAGGATGTTGAAAGTGGAATAATAGCAGTATAACAGTGTAGTGCAGAAATAGCTATAGTCTCTCCCCACCCAAAACTCAGTAAGTCTCATCTGCAACCACATTTACCTAGAAGTACATCTGTTCTATTCCCATCAATTTGTTGTTGTGTGCCTTCAAGTTGTTTCTGACTTACGGCAATCCTAAGGCAAAGCTATCACAGTTATTTCTGGGGGCTGGGAGTACGTGATCTATTCAAGGTCACCCAGTGAGTTTTTATGTCCAAGTGGGGAATCGAACCCTGGTCTCCAAGGTCATAGTCCAATACTTAAACTGCTACACCATGCTGGCTCTCATTCATATTGATGGGACTGATTACTTAACAGTTAGGCTCTGTCTGTAAGAGTTGTAAATCCCCAGCTACCTAAGTTTTCAGTGACAAGTGGACATTTACATTTGTAATGTACTGGGAATTTTTATAGCAGGATGTCGTATCTCCTTGTCTCAGTAAACAGCCACTCAGTGTATTGCCACCTGTTTGGCTGACCATCCCAGTGTTTTCTAGTGATGACAGAAGAAGCATAAAAGCAGACCCTTAGTCAAACACCTAAGAGGCTGTCAGATTCAAGAGGGTTTTTTTAAAATTGTGCTCTCTCCACAGTAGAGAGTAGTTCAAATTCACTAGTGCTGATGGAATAGTGACGTATTAGCTGAACTTTGATATATGAGCTGCAGGAATAGATTGCATTTAGCAGGTCTGCTCCGGGGATGTCTTACGTTCTTCTTATACTAGAGAAGCTCCTGTGCTTTGGAATCAAAGCATCTAACTACAAATAGCTCACAGAGCAGCTCTGAGACATATAAAGAAGTCTCTATTAGTGATAGAGGGAAGATGTAGGCCCATAGTATTTGAGTGAAGATGCATGCCGGCCCATAGTAATATTACCGGATTATCAGCTTGAACTCTAATTTCATGATCACATTTCAGAATTTCTAAATTCTTGTGTTTTGTTCAGACCTCATGGGACATTCTCAGCCTCTTCTCTGCTTTCTCCGGACTTGATTTCCGTTACAACACCATCACTAAACACCACTAAAGAGCACTAAACACCAGAAATGTGAAAACCCACCATGTTCCTCTCCTCGGGAAGTAGCAAATCCCCCTGACTAACCACTACTAGGTTTCCAGATCTGCCACATCCCATTCCCTGAGATTCCAAAAAGAAAATAAGGAGCTAGGACCTTGTGATGTTGTGGGAAGAGTCAGCCACGGGTTGAGGGGAACTACTTCAGGACTAACTGATTGCGGGAATGGGTATGATTAAACTTCAGTTAAACTGGTAACACACCAACCCAGAATTTTTGTTTGTTTGGTGGTGGCACTTCAGGTAGCAAAAATGCACCCAATCAACTACAGTGGTTGACTGTCCTCCTTCCCTCACGTCCCACACAGCCTTACCTTCAATACATGTGAAACTTGGAGAGTTTTTTCTAGGATGGTCAGCAGTATAGGGAAAATTCCAGAACTGAAGCCAGCCAAGGCCATACCACCTGAGCTAGTAAGGAATGGAGCAGGGCCACATTAAGGATTTCAAAGGCCCTAGGTGCTCTTTTATTTGACTCCCTGCCTTGCCATGCCAGTAGGGATACTGTTGTAGGCCCTAAAATCCTGTTTTTGTAAGCCCTAAGTAGTTGTGCCTAAAGGGCCTAATAGATAAGGTGGGTCTGGTCTGAACGGAGACAACACAAGTAGGCCAGGGCTGAAGCCCAAACAGGCTCAGCTTGTACACTACTTTTAACAATCCACAAACTCACACTGAACCTTACATAGGACTTGGGTTCTGAGAGGCTGCCTGCTCTCTCCGGCATTCTGGGAATTTTGAACTTTTTAAAAAAATAGTATGTCCAGGGTCCAAAAAAAGAGAGCAGGGTTTTTGCAACTACAATACAGTAGTTGTATAGACACAAGGTGTAGTAACCCTAGCCTCTTCTTTTCCATGAAACCACCATATAAACAGGTCGCCAGCCAAAACTGGGTTAAAAACAAACCAAAACTGTGAGTCTTTTGACATAGCTTAAACAGTCAAGAGAACTTAAGAAGTATGAGCCATTGAGCACACCGTGGTGCGACTTTGTCTAATTCCAGAAGGAATGAGCAGCCATCTTAGTCTCTCACAAAAGACACCACAGGAAAGTGATCCTCTTGCTACCTGAAGGACTGCCAGTAATAATTCTGTGTATGTTTTCTGAGAAGCAAGTCTCACACTCTTCCGCTCAGTGGAGCTTACTCCCAGGAAGGTGTTCCTTAAAACCTTTCCTATGGTTGTCACAGGATTCATAGTGAGGTAAACGCTTGCAAGCAATTTTCAAAGATACAGCAGTTTGATCTGCTTCAGTATAAGAGAACAAAAAAAGAGTCTTCTTGTCGTCTCTTTCAGATTTAGCAATTTACTTCAACATTAGCTTTCATGCAATACTTAATAGTTCACATCCTCCAATATTTCACAGGAGAAATGGCCAAGCAACATCCGAATGTGGTCAAGACCACAAAAGTTCTCATTGAGGAAGAACGGACCAGCCAGGAGAGGCTCCAGCAATTTGCTTTTGCTCCAAACTTCTTGGACGGTCAAGATCGTGTGGACTACTTTTGTGCTTTGAAATCAGTTTGCAGCAAGTGAAGTAAAGAGAGCATGAAGGTGCAAAGCTGGAGGAGAGGGGAACTGTTAAATTTTAAAAGCGTAGAGAATATGGAACAACACAGGATGATTTGGGACTCTCCTTGCCAAATATGGAAAGTCGGAGGGTAAGGATGATTTTTAGAGCCAGCGCGGTGCAGTTGTTGGGAGACAGCGTTCAATTCCCGGTCAGCCACAAACACTCACCGGGTGTTCTTGAAAAAGTCACAAACTCTCAACCTCAGAGGATAGCAACAGCTAGGGTTCAAATTTTGCCTAGAAAACACCGTGACAGGTTCGCCTTAGGGTCGCCGAAAGTCGCAAACGACTTGAGGACACCTAACCGCAACAACGGGTGGTTTAATTACCCTAAGCTCAGAACTACAAGCCAGCCAGGCCAAAACCAAGTTTTGTTCGGGCGTTTTTCTTTTTTTTTGGAACTACATTCCCCAGCCTCCAACGCGACCGCAGCCCCTCCTGAGCGGCCTCAACACCAACAGCCACCACCCCACGGGCTGTGCCGCTCGGACGCCTATTTATAGGCAAAGAAAAGGTCGGATACGCTTTCCTGGCGGGCGGGAGAGGCGGGAAAAGCTCCTCCCCGTCTGGAGCAATTATTCGAGCGCGCCGTCAGCCGGGAGGCCTCTCTCCTCAGCCAATCCGGGGGCGAGCGCCTGCCCGGTGACCTCAGAGCCCGCCCGCCCGCAGAAAGCGCTCGCACGCGTCCGGGGCGGAGAGCGGCGAGTCGTCAGCGCGCAAGCCCGGAGGAACCAGCCCGCCGCCGTCATGGTGGGTCCCTCGCGGGGGGCTTGGGCTGCAAACTTCGGGAGGGTCCGGGGTCTGTGCGGAATTGGAGCGCCGTGGCCGGGGAGGAGGGAGGTTTGGGACCCGGCGGCCGTGCCCCGGGCGCGGGAGGGATACTCGGTTCTCAGCAGGAATCCCGGGTCACCTTCAAGGATGGCGAGGCGGGGAGAGCCGGCTGCGGGAGAGAGGAGAGGGGACGGGCAGGACGTGGAAAGGCGGCGGCAGGGGCGGCGGCGCGGGGCCTCGCAGGGAGAAATGCGCCGAGAGTAACCGGCATCCTCTCTGCTTGTGTTTGCTTTGCAGTGTGACTTCACAGAGGACCAGACCGCGGGTAGGTGTCGTGGGTCTTTTCGGCGCCTTCGGGCGGAGGAGGGGGTTGGGGTTGGGGTACCAGCTCACGCAAACCCTGCATAGTTCCCTCAGGTCTCTCCCCCCTCGGTTACTCTCACGTTTAATCACAAGAATCCTAAATCCGCTTAGAGGCCTGTTTGGGTTTATGGTTCTTTTTCCTTCCTTTTCATTTCTTCTAGCCTCTCTATCCCTCCCACCCACCCCGTCTCTTGAATACGGGCCTTTGATGGTGAGTTTTGTGCGTGTGTGGAAAAAAATTAACTCTACCTTACTAACACCTTTCTTGTCCCTGCGCTAATGTGACCAGACCTCTGGTGCGTGAAATCTGCATTTAACTGTGTGGTGTTAAGCTGGGCTCCTCTCTGGTTGAGCTACTTGTTCCCATTTTTAGTGACCTTCCACTTTTTCTTAGAAAGTTGATGCTGGCATAGGAGTTTATATGGTTAACATGCAAGCAGCCCCACCCCACCCATATAGTGCATATGCCGTGATGGTATTTCCTGGTTTAAGCTATCAGAATGGATCCACCCATATCCCTCATGTTATCACTTTCACAGTCAAAAACATTTCAGACGGCTTAGAAAACCCCCACCCCAAGTGTATATTTTGTACATATTTGAAGCAGGAGTGGAACTGGCAGCTTTCTGAAGCAATAGAGCCGGTCCCATCTGGGGCGTTGTGCAAAGACAGGATGTGATTGAACAAGGCGGGTGGAATGGTGCTTCCCTTCCCCCCTTCCACCAACCCAGCGGCAAAAGCCCAGAATCCCGACTGGATTTGGAAAGAGATTTTCTCTCCTCAGCTTGTGTTGGAAGAGTTTGCAAGACTTGGAGAGAGGTCCTGTGCCTTCAACTTTTTTTAACTGCTTCCTGCCCTGCTTGAAAGAAAGATTTCAAGTGAGCAAAAATGGACGCCGGGATTGTGTTCTCTTGGCTTCCTTATATGGGCAGGAAACTCATTTCGAAGTAGGCAGGGTTGGGAGGTGCCGCACTGGTACATTCCAGCCTGGATCCCAAGCGCTGGGGAGCAAACGAGGAGAGATTCCTGGGCAAAGAAGGAAGCCTGGGAGTGTAGAGGTCTTAAGGGCAGCTGACACAACTGTCAAGCTCTGTGCCTGATTGCGTTTTCTGTTCCCCTTGGAGTATTCCCAGAGATGCAAATTCCTGTTAACAGTTGTGCATTGCACCCATTGTTTTTAACAGAGAGAGTTCGGACATTGTTGCCAGGTTCTAAAGTGTGATTTCTCCCCAGGAGTAGTTTGCAAAGGGACAGCAAAAACAGCAGAGAGTTCTGTGACGGTTTAAAAGAACTAAAATGTTTGTTACAGACTGAGCTTTTTGTGGTTTACAGGCTGCTTCCTCAAATGCTTGTATTGGCTAGAAGTATAAATAGAACGCACACCCAATTATGTATACTCTGTGTTAGAATTAAAAAGAAGGAAGAAATCTTGTAGCATCTTTAAGACTAATTTATTCTGAGAAAAGCTGTGTCTCTAAAAACGGATGTTGAAATCAAGTAGTTAACCTTAAAGATACCCCAAGATTCCTTTCCTTTTTCATATTTGTACCTGAATTTCCAGATAACTTGAGGAAGTGGGCAATAGACCATCAAACTTTGTGCTATGATCAGTGTCTTGGGGCTCTTTGTTGTCATGTAGATGTTACGCTTCCTGCTACTTGTTTTGCGCATGAACATTTTGAGGGTGCTTCTGACAAATTCAAAAAAGAGTTCCATGCAACTTCTGCATGAGTTTTTAATTATTCAGATTATCAGACTTGCAGTATCTACATATCGCAAAACTATAATAAATGTACCGTTTGGGATATCCTGAAAGAAGAGAGAACAGTGCCTGAAAGGTGGAATCACAAGTAGCAAACACTGGGTTTTTTCCCCCCCTGTTCCTGAAAATGTAATGGTCACCCCTTCTAGAAATATTCCATTACCACAAAGCTAGGGCACATATGGCCATCTAGATGTTGTTGGATTATAACTCCTTTCAGCAGTAACCAGCATAGCAAGTGGTGAGGGATGATGGGAGCTACAGTCTGATAGCATCTAGACAGACATATATTTCTCAGCCCGGCTTTACATAATTATTGAAGTCCAACTGTGTGTGTGTTTAAAATATGAGAAGTTTCTCCAGATTATGAAACATTTGGTCTTTAGAGATATATGAACTCTCACTTCAACTGATCTTTCTTGCTGTGAGTTGATCATGGCTTTTCCTTTGTATGATGCCCCTTTACAATAAAATGCACACATGTCATCTCTTCTGATGTGGCTCATTTGTTAGCTTTAGATGCTAAGTTTGTTTACATCACCTCAGAGGGGGACGAACAGTGTATCTTTGTGTAGTGTACATGGCAGTGCTGGTGAATAGCATTTTTCTCTCTGAGTGTGTAGAGGGGGTCAATTTGCAAGGCAGTCTCTTGGTGTAAGGCTGGTGAAGCTGTGGTCCTGCAGATATCGCTTGGCACCAGTTTCCATCAGCCTCAGCTAGTCCGGCTGTTAGTAAGGAATGGTTGAGGAGTAGTCCTTCGTCAACAACCTGAGAGATACAGGCTCTCTGCTCTTGTTTTAAGTTTTTGGTTTGGATTAATTGTATAAATGAAACTTTTCCAACATTGGTGTGGAGAGGAAAGAGAAAAACGTATTTCAGGATTGGAAGAGGCTGTAGTTCAGTGGTAGACTCCTACGTTCCATTTCTTGCAGTTCTGATTAATGGCTTTTTTTGAGTAGCAGTGGTGAGAAACATCTCCGCCTGAATTATTGGGGAGCAGCTGTTGGCCATCCTGGATGGACTAGTTGCCTCACTTGTTCTAAGGTGGCTTCATAGGTTCATAAGAACTCAAATGGTTTCTTGTGGAGGCAAGGAGGTCGAAGGGAATGCTAAGGCTGGAATCAAAAATAGAAGGGGAAAAATTGCTATGATTTTTAAGGATTCTTTCTTCTCCCTTCCCCTGAACCAGTGCAGAATTTTATCTAACACAACGTTGCAGACTGCAAGTGAACTTTAGAGTGTAAAATGTTACAGTGGCAAGAGAGTGAAATGTTAGAACTGTGGCAGAGTTTGGAACAGTTTGTTTATTTTTAACTTTCCTCACAGGATTCTTACAGGATCATAGAGGGGGTCTCTCTTAAGTCTTTGGAATAAAAGCAGAATACGCATGTAGTAAACAGGGCTGTTGGTCCTTATTATTCCCTGAATAAATAGGTATATAGCCTGCCACTACCTTGTGGAAAGCACTTTTGCGATTTTTTTGCATTTTCCCTCTTTACTTCTAGTCCATTTAGGTGTCCAGGTTGCCCATGCTGGGTAGGGACAGGGGATTGAGGCTGTGAATGTCTGCAGCATTGAACCAGCTTCTTCATGTGAAGATTGCTTCATTTTCACTTTTGCAGGGAGGTTCCACAAACCTTCTACACCTTAACACATGGAGTGAGTTGGGGCTGGACCATCAACAGTTTGACCAGAGAGGTGCTAGGAATGGCTTCTGCTGCTCTGCTACCTTTTGCATGATGGTAACCAGCTGAACAGAGCTTCTCTCTAGCTGAGACATTGCTACAACCAGGATTTGTGATGGTTACTTTTCCTTTTGTACACTCTGAGTAAACTGCTAAGGATCTATGGAGATTTCAAGGGACATAATGTAGACTGGTACAGAGGCAGCCTTTTGCTCTAAGATGGGGGAGTGAATGTGAAGGAGTTAAGGTTGTCTGGATGCTGCTTGTTTGTCAAGCAGAGTAAGATGCTTACCTCTAGAGTGGATAATTCCCCTTGAGAGAATTCTTGTCTGGTACGAATGAGATCCTACTGCCTTCCAAATATTATTACACTTCAGCTCCCAGCATCTGTCGCATTGCCTCTGCTGGCTAGGGCTACCTGGACTTATAGTTCAATAACATATGGAAGGCTGCTTCATTCCCACCACCACCACCCCAGGTTAGATGGCATCAGCATTGGCTCTGCAATTAGACAGAGAGGAATCAGATTCATACAGCAAATTTTGGGAGTCATAAAAGAGCGCTAAATTGTTAATTCTGTATTTCTTATATTTTTGCAACAAGTGATGGAGAATTGTCTGTATCTTGACTTGCTTTGGGCAGCTTGCCGCTGTCTTCAGTGGTAGGCAGGAAACTTGCTGATGTCGTCGTCGTCATCATTATAGTACTATCAGTGTACATGATGCTTTACAAGTAAGACAACCAAAAAAAATGGGTCCTGCTAAAGACATACAGTCTAAAATATATATGTATGTACACACATCAGGGGAAGGAGTGAATAATAAAATACGAAACTATATGATACAATTGTAAAGCAAGTGTCTTAAGTCTGTTCTGGATGATACAGCCATAATTTGGGAGGGGAATGAGGGAGAGAAACAGAGAATATGTGGTCTCAGTAGATACCTTTGCCATCATTTGAAAAACAGAGATTACGTAATGCTACCTGCTAGGTAATTAACTTTGAGGTAATTAACACGCAAACATCTTTAGCCAAATGTCCAGAGCAATTGGCTGATATGGAATTTGTGACTCAGTAAACACATCACTGAAAATCTCTGAAGAGGATAATCTTTAAAACTGACCTTTACAGTCTGTGGCCATGCTCTGGCACACACATTGCACTGCAGTGTATTAAACATCTTCATAACTGATCCTGAATATTAACCAGCTGTCATTTAACCTCTCTGGTATATCCTTCAATATACTTGTGCTTTGCTAACTACAAACTAGTATAATGGTTCCTGTGGTACAGAAAGTGTACCCACTCTGACAGAAGCGATCATTGGAAATATATGATGGCATACTTCAGATTAGCACCCAACCTGGAGAAGGTGCCTGCTGTTGGCATCCAAATGATTCATGGTCAGATGCATTAGGGCATAGGGCCTTGCAACAGCAGGCCATAATTGGCATTGTTTAGTATCCAGAGTGGAACAAGGGTCGTGGAGCAAACAAGGCAATATAGGCTGTCCAGGATTGTCCCTGTGTGTAACTTTTAAAAAACTCTTGTTAGCAGTTTACAGAGGGCAGACTGGCATATGTTTATAAGAGGGGTGGATGGATATTAATCTGACAAATAGAAATGCCACACTTTCATGGACAAATCCTTTAACTTCTTTAGTCTACTCCATTAAAGATCTCAGTGTTGCTCTCCTTGGTAAAGCTGGTTTGAGACAAAAGCTGGTAGAGCTGGTTTGAGGCAAAAGACACCCAGATGATGAGACATCCATAAGATGATGAGACTGGCTGTTGAATCTTACTTCAACATCAGCAACACGTTTGTCCACCACCACAGCTGAGAGTGGCAGATTTTTCAGAGAGAACGGAACAACAGACTATACAGCAGCAATTTCTGGTGGCCACTGTATCAGTGAGTTGGTGAATCCCTGTTGGATTTTAGTCTGAGCGGTAAAGAGACTGTAAACTATCCATCAAAACAAAAAAATAAAAAGCAAAGACTATACAATAAGTACCCCAGTGACTGATGTAGGAGCCATCAGCTGCCACTGATATGTGATTAATCCAGCTCTGTTTGTGTGTTTGGATTTTGTTGCTTTTTTCCCCAAGTTATGCCTGCAGTTCTTCATCTCCCTCTTCAAACAGTTGTTTCAGTTTACCTAATAATAGGGCTGGCTCTTAAATGAATGACCTGCGAGAACAAGATCTGATAGATTTCAGTTGTGTGGAACATGGTTCCAAGAGAGATTATGGATTTCTTTTTCATTATCCAGCCTGGCGCCCTTTCACACTATACAATTATAGTGCTCTAATTCCACTTTAACTGCCATGGCTGCATCCCGTGCAAGCCTGGGATTTGCAGTTTCAAGAGAAAACTAGAAATTTCAGCCAGAGAATTCTTCTCTAGTGCCTCTGACCAAACTACAACCCTTCCCCTGACAACAGTTCTATCAAATGCAGCTATAGCAGTTAAAGTGTAATTATAGTGGTATAATTGTGTAGTGTGGAGGAAGTCAAAGTGGTCATTACAAGATGAAGGGTTTGCTGATAAGTAATCAGTAATTCATAATCTGTCTGTTCTTTCACAGTTCAGTCGATTAGCCTTACATTTCCTTGTATAAGTCATTTCACCATCTGACAGTGTGTGCTGCAGTTGATGAGTGCTCGTGCATTCAAAATTAAACACACTTAAGATGCTGCCAAAACTGAGTTTTCTCTCTTCCTCCTCATTCTCCCCCGCACTCCCAGTCTTAGATATTCTCTAGTATCTCATTGACATTTTGGGCTGCCTTTGTCTTTCTGTGTAGATTTGGTTACTTGGATGCTCCAGTTTCTTCAGCTTGGTGCCTCTGGAAACTAGATCCTGTTTGGAATAGAAGCAGACTGGGTCTCAGGCAGCTAGATTATCATCTGATAGTTGGCAGGTTGAATATTGAATACTAAGGTTCTAGAAAGAAGGGATTTTGGTGGAACATTTTGAATACAAGTGAACTGACACTACGAGCGCCATCCTGCATACCAGAAATGAGACCAAACACAGAGTGGACCACCTTGCACGTGCTGGTTGCTGGAATTCTTGCAAAAGTGAAATGTAATCTGACCTAGCAAAACACTTGTAGGAGTATGTAAGTCTGCTGACAATAAAGAGTGGTTGTACCTTAAGTGTGTGCGTGTGTGTTATTTTTGGCATCTTGCCCTTTCTCCAAGGAAATCAAAAGGATCCTCCTTCTCCCTCTCCTCTCCATTTTATCTTAACAGCCACTGTGAGGCATGGCAGGGCAAAAGCCTGGCATCTGGTCATCCCATGAGCTTTGTAGCTAAATGGGGATTTGCACTTGCGGGGGTGGGGTCCACAGTCCTAGTTTGATGTTCTAAACAGTACGATGTCCTGATTGATTGTCTTGTGCTTAGATTTTGTGCATATGGTCTTGCTTAGTAAAATTATAGCGTAACTACTTGAAACTGAGTTCCATTGTATTTAGCAGGGCTGGATCATGTGTGCAGTAGCTTGTAGTGTGAAAACAGTTTAGTGAATTGCAGGCATGCTAGTGTGTTTTTGGGTGGTGTTTGTGCGTGGAAGAGTATTCCCCCCAAGACTGAACCTCTGCCGTGGAGAACAGAGACGTGTCTGATCTTGAGGTATAGCTTCTTGTTGTTGAGAAGATACATTGGTAGTGTTCATCCTCCCCTCGCACTGTGCTTGGGCTCCCCTTTTGCCTTGTATTCTTATCTCTTTCCTTTCTGTGATACTCCACAGAGTTCAAAGAGGCCTTCCAGCTCTTTGACAGGACAGGGGATGGCAAGATCCTGTATAGTCAGTGTGGAGATGTGATGAGAGCCCTGGGCCAGAACCCCACCAATGCTGAAGTCATGAAAGTTCTTGGGAACCCCAAGAGTGATGGTGAGTGCCCTTTCGTACCATAACAGCAGCAGAGTGGGCTAGGATGGGAAGGTAATGGTGCTCCAGTTCTTCTTCCAAAGGGCTTAGGTCTCCATGTAATAAAAGAGGGCAGAATCTGATCAAGGCAGTGTGTATTTTAGAGTTTAGAGTTGAACTACACAGATTTAGGTGGGTTGGGCACAGGACGTTCTCGTGGAAGAAGCCTATGCCAGATTCAGAGCACAGCTCTGCAGCACAGCTCACCCCTTTCAGCAACATGTCTTAGCCCTCTGTGTAGCATTTTCAGGGGTTTGGAGGATCTACCATGTGGAGATTGGCTTCAGCCTGAGATAAACACCTATGACTGGATCAAATCTGATGATACTTTCTTGGTATAATATTAATAAGAACTAAATATATACAGAGAGAGATTTAGATCCTACCTTTGTTACCTATTGAGTCAGGTCTTATTGTTTTCTTTTGTTGTGCTTTCCCTGGTATTCAGAACAGATTCCAATGTTCAAATTAAAATATCTGTGCATGATTTATACTTTTATTATTGACGGGCCTGGCTTTGCACTACCATCAGGCAGAGTAAGGCAGCCACTGAGAGGCAGCAGCAACAGCCCCTTGCTCCTCCTGAACTCCCTAGTTGCTCTCTGTCTGTCAGAGGGCAGCACTGTGCCTGAATCACAAAGCCTAAGCTATTGCTCTCAAGTGGCCTGCTGTTGTCTGGCATGGTGGAGGATGCTAGGTTTTTCCAGTTTTGAACTGGCAGCTTAGTCACGCTACTGTTTGTGGAAGAAGGGACGCCGTGCCTCAGGCAGCAACATGTCTTGAGTTGGTTCTGATATTCAAGATCCTGCCCCAAGATGGCAATCAGTTATCAAGGAAAAGTAAGATGGCCCAAGGTCTTGGTAGATCTTCATACTGTAAAGGGCCAGATGTGTTTCAACTATCAGTCTTCATCAGTGGCCAAATGAAGTTTTCCAGTGTTTCCTCCAGAGAAAAGGACGAAGTATTGGTTAAAAGCTACATAGTCATACAGGTATTAAGAATGCACTTACTCACAAAGAAGCAACTTCAGCACAGTACTTACCAACACTAGAGTATACATTTTTACAAAATAAAAACAGCTCTCCTTCAGTCCTCACAGCCTAATGCCAAACCTCAGAAATTTTGCTTATATATAGTAAGATTTCCACCTGAGCTTTCATACATCATCTGAATACCAGGGGCCACTTCTGAAATTAGATTCATCACAGAGAGAAGCTTCTTGTCCCAATTTCTAGAACCAACTTGGTAGTAGCATTGGTCTGTGGCATCTACTAACATCTCTTACTCTGTTTATTTTTTCCCCTAGAAATGAACGTGAAAACATTGAGCTTTGAACAGTTCTTGCCCATGATGCAAACGATTGCCAAGAACAAAGACCAGGGATGTTTCGAGGATTACGTGGAAGGGCTGAGGGTCTTTGACAAGGAAGGGAACGGCACAGTGATGGGAGCAGAGATACGTCATGTTCTGGTCACCTTAGGTATGGCTAGGGGATAACTCACCATTGAGCATATGCCAGACTATTTATAAATATGACAACAGGGAGTACGCCATTGTTTGGTTGACAGGTTTTGTTCAGAGCATACTATGAAGCGAAATGAGGGTTATCATTGCAGCATTTAACAGAGATAGAATGCCAGATGCCCCTGCCTCAGAAGTTGTGAGGAGAAAAAAAAAATGCTGCCTTTTTTTTCCCCTGCAGGGGAGAAAATGACAGAGGAAGAAGTAGAGATGCTTGTGGCTGGCCATGAAGACAGCAATGGTTGCATTAACTATGAAGGTGAGAAGCTGGCGTGGTGTTATGCTCTTGCTTGCTGCATCTTGCTGCATCTTGAACATTTTCCTCTTGCCTTCAGAGGACCAACCATACATAGAGGAGGGGAGAGCTCTGAGGGTGGTCAGAGAGGGCCTTGCAGAATGCTTTCTCTAAAGCATATGCATTTCCTCATGAGGAGCTTATATGTGCCTTGTTCTGAGTCTGAGTGAAGGAAACCACTCTGCAATTCTTCTGGCTGGAAACAACTTCCCGCGGGTGCTGACACCTGACCTGGTCTCTCAGACCGTGTGTCCTTCCAACTGAGGCCGGGGGGGGGGGGGCAGACAGTGGGCTTAGGTGTCATGGATAGGATCTGACACTTGTTCAGGCACTCTCGTCCGTCCTTGAATTCTCCTCTAGTGATCTATCCTTGTCGCTTATTTACTGACATATACATTCTCTCCACATCAGAGTTTGGAACAGTTGCTTTTTTGTGCTAGAGCTTCCAGGCCACTGGTCATGCCTGCTGGTGTGTGTGTGGATCTTGGGAGTTCTAGTCCAAGGAAGCAACTGTTCAAAGCCCTAGTCTGTGTGTCTCAAACCGATCATAGCAAATGCTTTCTGCAAATGAGTTTTTTAGCACTCCTGGTGTGTAAGTGTCTTAGACAAGTTGTAAAGATAACAGTACTGCTCAGAAGGCAAGATGTGTTAGGAATGTGTGTGGTAGTAACATCTGGTTAACATGTACTTAAGCCTCAAGTGGACTGTTCTGTGAGTTAAATGTTCCATGTGTCTGGTTTTGTTTGTTCATTTGCTTGATCAATTTTGATGTTTCTTCCTTTCTACAGCATTTGTGAGACACATCTTATCAGGGTGAATTCGAACGGGGTACGCCTCCTACAAACCTACCTCTTTTTTTAACAGCCTCCTTTTTTTGTCAACCTAAAAAAAGGAAGATTTTTGTTTGCACTCTATTTTTTCCCCCGTCCCTCTTGTTCAATATCCTCCATTTCTCCCCATCTTCTGGCATGTCTTTGCATGTAGCTGATTCTCTTACGTAATCCAAAAGCGAGGGTGGCTGGGGAAGTGAGGCAGCTCTGACTGGTCAAAGCAAGACTGTGCCTGTGTAACCTCTCCGGGATTGGGGTAGGGGTCTTGGGTGGCAGTATGAAGGGGAAGGCACCTTCATCTGTGGCATGGTGAGGGCTAAGAACCTGAATCAATAGGCGTTCACTTATGTGGTTTCTGGGACATGCCTGAGCTGCTACTGGAGATCACTGCCATCTTTTTTTTTTCCATTCAACGGTCACAAGGGTCTCTTCATGCATACACTTTTCTCCATGTGTGGTAACTCCTAAGGCATCTTTGTCTCACAGTTGCATGGAGAACTGCATGCGTGAACCAGATAGTTCACCATCCAGTAATAATCTCCACGGTTTGCTGGGTACTCATGAAAAAAAAACACCAAAAAATAGTTTCAGGGCTTCGAATCTGTTTCACTAGTAGTCAGATAGTACCTTCCATCAAAACCCAGTCAGTAATTGACTCTCACTCCCTTTCTAACCACCTCTATTGAGGGATACAGACAAAGGGCAAGAGAGAGGTGAGAAAGGTGTATGAAGATACTAAAAGCAGGGCTGTGGAGTTGGTACATGAAACCTTTGACCCTGACTCCTGTCAGACTCTTAGTCTTTCATGAATGTCAAACGTATATTAGTAATTCCGAATTTACTCTAGTAAAATGGTAGCACAAGGCATTTCATCACCACCACATGAATTGTCGGGCTACTTAGATTGATAGAACATCAAATGTATTTATTTGATTAAAATTTCTGAATCAGGAAATTTTCCTGAATTCCTATGAAAGTAAATATGCAACAAACTAGGCATTTAATGTTATAAATATTTATTTTGAAGTTGGACTCCACCCGTAATTGCTTTCAACTCCACAGCCTTGACTAAACGTTAAGTTTTTAAATTGGAAAAAGAAAGGCAAACAATGTTGAAATGTGTTCTTGTAACCAAGTGTAGGTGCCAGTCTGTGCTCTCTCTGCTGTTAAGAGCTGGAATGCTGCTTCACAGCCTCTTTAGGTCTTAAGATGCCAGGGATACATGCATGTCTGGAAGGGAACTTGGGATTTCATCAGGAAATTGAATAGACTCCCTAGATTTACCTAGTTCTTTCTCTGGTGCATGGGATAACATTTTGCAATGTGTTTGCAACGGCTGAAATAAATTGTCAAGGAGATCCAGTGTACATGAGAAATAGGAAAGGTTGGCAAACTGTCCTGTGCATCTATCTCATCTGGGGATGCCATTTGTCTCTTACAACAGTGAGGTCTAGTTTCTTGCTTGCTTTAAAAAAAAAAAATCCAAAGATCCTAAGTCTGTAAAAACAGTTCAATGTTGAGTTATAAGTATTTTCCCCACCTAGTGTTAATCTGAAAGCAGTATTAGTTCCGTGGTACACTACAGATAATTGCACTAAAATGTTATGGAAGGGGGAGCCTGTATATCTCCTTCAATCCTCAAGCAGCTGTTTAGGAGCCTGGGACAACTGGACACGTCTCATAGCCCTCATCCTGCCATTTGCTGGAAACTTGCCACCTGCACTGGAGGTTAATTGGACAGTCTTTCTTTAGGGGCCTGTGCTGTGGCTGCCGCCTGCCTGCCTTTATTCCCCGCCTTCTCTCTACCTAGGTAGGCTCAGCCAGAGTGCTGAGTTCCTTCTCTGCTGTAGCTGAGTCTCTCTCCAACTACTTCTCCTCTCTGCAAGAAAGCAGAGCATCTTCGTAGGATCAGCTCCAAAGCTAATGCCTGGCAAATAGTTAATAGAAATGCCCATGTTGCCTTCTTGTTTCCTTGTTGCTTGAGCAATTCCAAACTAATGTTGGAAGGGTCTTCTCTCTTCCTTAAAAGTGGATGTGGGTGGACTCTTGGGCGGTGGGGTGTAGGTAGAAGCCCAGTACATTGGTACAGAGGAGGGGAACATGCTGTGTGAACAGGGGCTCTAGGAGGATGCATGGCTGTTAATCAGATTCCCAACTGGTGGGAAAAAGGAAAGTAGCTGAGAGCGAATGAGATTGTGTGTTTTGTTTTGTTTTTCCCCTTTTGGCCTCACTTTTTGTGTCCAGTGCAGTCTCTTCGTTCAAACAAACCACATATCCAGAACACTAGACCTGTACATGAGAACATCATTGTTTACTGCAGCCCAGCAAGTCGAAGAAGGCTGTGGCTTTTGTTTCTCTATAATACATCCCTGTGGATGTTATTGGAATGCAGCTCCCATAAGCCCCAGCCAGTGGTAAGGGATGATGGGAGTTTTAGTTGAGCTGTGTTTGAAAAGCCAAACATTGCCCACCCTGTTTTAGGCCTTACTACAAATGGAGGCTGCCTCTGGGAAGCAATGGAAAGAGATTAATAATTATCAAAGCATTAATGAACACACACTCATGCTAACCCTGAATCCCCATGCTGTGGGAGGTCCCACTTCCCCCATTAAGAGTAGCCTGGCCCTGGCGTTCTCTGCCCGGATGTCTCTTTCTCACACTGTCTTATGTTCTCTCCACAGAGTTGGTGCGGATGGTTCTGAGCGGCTGAAGATCACCTCTAGCTTCTCCTGTAAAAACCTCCTCCCATTTATCCTTAAAATGTTTGTGCCTTTTTATCTGTGTATGAAACTATTTTGGTTCCCTCTTCTCTGACCTCTTGGTTTAGTCCAGGGAGGGAGGGGTTAGAGAATTAAAAATATCTAAAGAAGGGTGCTCCTGAATAGAAGTGCTGCAAAGTAAATCTTCAGCTGGCTTGTCTTGCATCACTTTATTTCCAGAAGTGTTTGGCTCTTTCTCCCTGTCAATTGCTTTAATAAACTACTCCAAAAAGTATCTTCCTAGCATTGTGCGGTTTCTTTTCTTAAAACAATGCAAGCTACAGGTGTTCAGTTGCCTACAAACATCATATTTTATTTATTATGAATTAGTTAGCAGACTGTATCAGAAGGATGGCTACAAACAAGAATATTCCTCTCACCACAATACCAGTAATAAAGTGATCTGTTTCAAATGTCAACAGGGATTTCAGAGAAATTTCTGTTGGATTCTAGTACCATTTTGAACACTATTCAGCTTGCTACCTGTGAAACTGGCCTACATATTTTGATTACTGCTTTTGAAAGACTAAAACCATTCACTTTGCATTTGAACATCCGTGGAGGTATTTGCTGTGTATTGTGGAACTATTTTCAGATGTAGTGGCTGGTTTGTTACTCTAGTGTCTTTTACCCTCAGGGCTTCATTGAACTGTCTGCATTTCAAAGGAGAAACCCTCAAGATGCCTTTGTAGGTCACTTCTACCAGCTCACGATCTTAAGAGAGCTAGCAGTCTCCTGTAGTGCAGCCCAGTCGATCTCCTGAAGAATTGCCAGAATCCTTGCATAAAAATAATGCCGGCACCTCATTTGGAAAAAGTATGTGGTTAGAATGGGTTAGAGTGGATGATTGGGGTGGGGAGATCTTACATGCTTGTTTATAGTCGCTGTTTTACTTAATACTTGATTTATAGCCCACCTTGCTACCTATGCAGAATCCAAGGTGGCCTAAAGCATTTAAAAGACGGGGATCAGTTAAAACATTATTTATACAAAAATTAAAGAATTAAATAGCTCAATTAAATGCAGATTAAAGTAATAAAACTGTAATTAAAAAGATTTAAAAAAAAACACCACACACCCTTCCTGTTACATAAATTTTCAACCCAAGGTCTGCCTGATTAAGGAAGTCTTAGCTTGCCAATGCAAGCAAAGGAGAGCACGGACCAACTGAACCCATGAGAGGATTACACAGTCTGAGAGCAGCGGCTGAGAAGGCTCATGTCACCAAATGTGCCAATGATGGTAGTGTGACCAAGAGAAAGCCTTCCCCCAAAGATCCTAACACTCAGGTGGGCTCATACAAAGAGGTATGGTCTTTCAGATAGTGTAGACCCAAGTATTACAGGGCTTTATAGAAACAGACTGGCAGCCAGTTAAGTGTTTTCAGCAGGCGGATTATATGTTCCCTGTAATCAGATGTCGTCAGGAGCCTGGCTGTAGCACTAGCTTCTGAACATCCTGATCTACAGTTGCAGTCCAAAATCTGCAGGGCTTCACTTTGCTTGCTAGTAATATACTGAACAGTGTGTTTTTGTGTGCAATAGCACACAAAATGTGGGGAAACTGATAATGTGCAATTGTTTTAAAAAATGAGAAAGAAACTAGATGCATTGTGCTTAAGTGTTCATGCACTTTAAAATGGCAAAAACTATACACACCAATTAGCATGTTGTTTCAGAATAAACTGTCCAAACCACAGTAAAGCACCTACTATTGATCATTGGATCTGCCTCATTCTCACAATCTTTTGCCAGGTAACAATTTGTCACAGCCCTTTAGAGTACTAATTTTTAATGCCTTACGCCTATCTTCCCTGTGTTTCTTTTTCTGCAACCAATACAAAGCAGCTGCCCTGGGTTTCTACTCAGGCCAAAGTGACCTGTTACAGAATAACTCTACCATAGTCTCTACTGACTGCAGTGTAGAAGAGACCAGTTGTAAGCTGTCAAGTGAGTCATGTTTATTGCACAGTTTGGGAGAAAATGGAAAAACATCTTTGAAGAGGTACCAATTTTGGCATCAGGAATGGCTCTTGAGCTGATGTTGTCCCTGAGCTAGAATGTATATTGGTACAAAAGCCATTGGATTGTCTTGCTAAAGAGCTAAGGCAGATTTAAGAAATGAATCCTTGCCGAAGGTAAGAACTACTGGCTCTTGTGGAGAAACTGCCATTGATTAGGGCGTCAGCATGAAGCAAAGCAAGTATTGTGCTTGTTTGGCTTTTGTCTGTGTGTTTCTAAAGTGGAGTCTGAGGTGGATTATGTGCATTTGGAACATCTGCTACAATATGCTGAACCTACCTCCTGAAAATTCCTGATTTTCCTTTTGAAGTTGCTTTTGTTAGCGGGGGTGGGGGGATCCATTAAAAAAATTTTCTTAGGGATTTTGCTTTAATAATCTCTGTGAAGCATAGTTATCCCATTTGGTTAAAAATAGTATATCGAGGGTGAGGGAGAACTATTTCTTCGCCAGCAAGTAGCCCCATAGCCTTACCATTCATGGGAGATGGTGCTACTATCCTGCCCCCCCCCAACACATTTGTGAAAGAGCTAGACAAGAATAGAAGAGTTCAATTTGGCCATTTTATTTATGTTCTTTCCCCAGATTAGGCTTAGCTATCAAATTTGGCTTTTTGATCTTGCCCAATAGGAACAAAGAGGGAGGCTTTTCCCTCTTACAAATACATCCATAATGAGAAATATGTGGAATGGGACGGTACTTTCTAACAGCACCAAATAAAGGCAACTGTGCAATGGCCTCTGTGCCATGCAATCATGCCCAAGTGGGGAGAGACTGAGAGGAAACAGTTGCAGATTCCACTATCTTAACTAAGGCTTCATGCTCATCCTTTTTTAATCAAAGGGATCCTTATTAAAATAGCAACAGTAATAAGCGTTCCTTGAGGCGGTCAGCGGGGCAAGATGGATTTTCAGTGTTTGCGACAACAGTGAAGTCTAGCCAGTTTATACGTGAACCTGCCTGATTGAAAAAGAAAACATATCACCTAGAAAAGCAGAAATAGCAAACTAAATAGAGGGCCGGTTGCCATTGCAAAGCAGCCTTTAAGAGGCTACAACTGCAATTTCTACTAAATGAATTTCTTCTCATCTCCAGCCATGGCAAAACAATTGAGAGTGCAGTTTCAGGCTCAACACGATTTCCCCATGAAGTACGCTTCCATGTTTTTTTTTAAATAATTTTTATTAATTTTTCACATGCATAAAAACAGAGTGGATATACACCATAAGATAGATATATCCCACCCACCCCCATTTCAATATTCATATTCCCCAGTTGAATTCTGCTTTTTTATTTACAAAAAAGGGAAAAAGATAACAAGTTACAGCTTAATCCTCTCATACTTTTATATTTTTAACCAATCTGTTACTCCTTTCCATTCCCTTTCAAAGTTCTGGATAGGTTATTTTTCAAAGAATTTGCTAGTTTTTCAGTCCCCAGCATATCCAGAACCTTTAATTTCCATTCTTCTAGGTTAATCAATTTCTTCTTTTTCCAATATTGCGCATATGTCAACCTCGCTGCCATTATCAAGTACAACAATATCTTCTGGTGATTTCTAATCTCTCTTTGCTGACCTAACATGTTTAACAAATAGAATTCCGGTGTCATTTCAAAGTTCACTTTACAAATTTGTTGAATTTCATCATGTATCCCCTTCCAAAAATTTTTTGCCCTCATACAAGTCCACCACATGTGAAAAAAAGACCCCCACCTTTTCATCACACTTCCAACACTTGCATTCCCATTTTTAGTTATTTTTTATAATCTCTCTGGGGTCATACACCATCTGTGAAGCATCTTATACAAATTTTGTCTTAAATTTAAATTTGGCATGAATTTTATATCAACCTTCCAAGCTTTCTCCCAAGCTTCTAATTCAATTGGATGCCCCACGTTCTGGGCTCATCTAACCATTGTTTCTTATTATGTCTGGTTCCATTTCTCTCTTCAATAATAATTTATAAAGTTTGGAGATTCTCTTCTTATGATTTTTTTTCAACAATAAATCTAATCCATTTTCTTTTCTCTCAAATCCATATAATTTCTGATCCATTTTGAATCTTTCATTTAATTGTCGCCAAGGGAACCAGTTTAATTCATGACCATCAGCCTTCAATTCTTCTGCTGTTCGCATTCTAAGTTTATCCCCCTCCCATTTCAGTATATCTTGGTATGTTAATAAGTATCCTTGTTTTGTTGGGGCAGTTTTAAAAGCTTCTTGGGGTGAAGTCCAAGTTGGAAGTTTTGTGTAGTATTTCTGCTTTATTTGTAGCCAGATCTTTAACAACGTTTTCCGGATGCAACTCTTCCACTTTTACGATGAGGCAAAAATAGGAATTCCTTCTCAAGCCTGAATAGTTTTAGAATTCATAATATGTAAACAGCAAAATGTAAAACAACTGGATAAAAGAAAATTTGAAAAATTATCCAATTATATCCTGGGAGACTGTGTGCATTACAGATTCCAGCTATGCTTCATGAAGCCGGTACAGCTTTTATTCATACTCAATAGAATTCTAAGTGGGGTATCACTAATGAGTAAGTAACCTCAGAGAGGTACTTCTATAAGTCTGTTGCAGAAAGCATAAACACAAGTCAATGCTGCTATTGGTCAGAGTATGCTACCATTTTCTAAGCTCTACAGCGCAACCTGGTCGGCAGTGTTTCCTGAAGAGAGAGAGAGAGAGAAACTCCTATCACAAACAGTGAGAAATATTTAAACCAGCTGTCACCAAGTTTGTATCTTCCCATGCGTCTGCAGTTTGGTGGAGAACTTTCGAGTACTTCATATGCAGAACCCCGCTTACTTTTCCCATGACATCACTCTTCCCTCGCCCACTCACCCACCTCCAAACACCAAACCTTTGATGTCATGCAGGAAAGTGGCACAAAGAGATCTGCAGAAGCGGGGATGAGAAGAGCCATGATTGGGTCATCCCCTCCAAGGCTGGAGCACAAGGGGAGGATCTTATTTATTTAACAGGCTCTGGAGTGCAATTCCAAGGACCACTGCCCTGTGAAAGACTGATGCTTATGTTACAGCATGAGCCCTTTAATGGTGAAGGGCTCTATAGTCTCTGCCTGACAACAGCACCCAAGGAATGCTGTCTCCAAACTGAGAATCCGTGTGTGCATGTATGCGTGCTCGCGCATGCATCTTCAAGTCACCTGACAGTTTATGGCAACCCCAAATTCATAAGGTTTTCTTAGGCAAGGAATACTCAGAGGTGGCGGTTTTGCCAGTTCTCTGAAATATAGCCTACAGCACCTGGTATTTGTTGGAGGCCTCCCATCCAACCAGGGCTGAATCATACAGTTGGAAGGTACCGCAAGGGCCACCTAGTCCAACTTTCTGACCCTGCTTGGCTTCCAAGATCAGACAGGATCTTGTGCCTTTAGGGTATTCAAGGCCTTGTAGGCAAGTACGCTTGGCTTTATTTCCAATGAGTGTATATTCCTTCAAGTCTCCTGTCAATTTATGGCAACCTCATCAATTTCAGAGGATTTTTTTAGGCAAGGAATACTCAGAGGTGGTTTTACCAGTACACCTGGATGAATCCCTTTTTTAAAATAACTGATCTGAACTGGCTAGCTCTTTTGCAATGGGATTCTAAACTCATAATGATGAAACCATATTTCAAATGCATTTCTCACTGGCTATGAAAACAGTTTGGCCACTTAGCCAGAGAACCTATTCCAAGCTACACTTCAAGAAGCACACTTTTGTCTCTCATACCCATAAATGTTTTGTATCGCTTGTTTCCAGTAGGAACCATGCAATCAAGTGATCACAGAGATTAGCACCCTAGCAATCTTTGCTATGAGGAGCTTAGCCCATGCTCTAAAATACACATTTTTCCAGAAGCAAAAATGTAACTAACAGTGAAGTTCTATAAACACATACTCAGGAATAAGTGCAAGTACTGTAGAACTTACTTCAACCTAAGTGCCTATAGGACAATAGGGCAAGTTAGATTTACTTTATCAAAATCACTCAAAAGTCTGTGTGATTTGGTGGCCCTCTATTCTATTCTGTGTCCAAACCCCTTTTCCTAGTTCTTTTAAAAAAGTATTTTAATAGCTTCCCTCAGTTTATTTTAAAAGAGTAATGTTCTTACAGATGTATTTAGTGTTCAGCTGCACAATCATTAAGTTAGCCCTTGTGAATGGATGTGTCCCCAGTCTGTGTCCTCAGATCTTTAGCTAGATTCAGGAGAAGGATCATGGTTAGAATCCTATTGATGCCTTATGTCAGCATAAAGATGCACTGCACTGATATTCAGCAGTTTTTGGAAGTTTTTGGAAGTTTGCTCCTGACAAGATGTTACATTCACTCCCCTACTGGCATCACAGCACTGTAGTCATTTTGCCACTGTGTTTTCAGGTTGTCACTCTCATCTGCAGAGCTGAAATGCACACACACAATCCCTCCCATGTAAGAGCTCGTTTGTTTTTTTTCAAATTAGATTTATTCAATGGCTCTTTTTTCAGGTGGTGGTGGGGAGTTCACACTCTGGCGTAATACCTATGTCTGTATAAAACTTTGTCCAAATGAGGATATCGCTTCACGCACTAGATGAAGTGGAGGCTAATCCAAGAATGTTTGTCTTATAAGACATGTGCAGTCTTGAAGATGGCTTTTGCTAACCTTAAACTTCTGTTTTTCTGATTATTTTTAAAAGTAAGAGCATCTGCCACAAAGTCAGGACAAAGAAGGCAAAGAGTTGTAAGGAAGAAAGTGAGATATCAAGGAGAAAAGACAAAAAAGGGGATTGAGAAACAGCTAAGAGAAGCAGAAGAATGTAGGTATGATTTTTGGTGGGTGCAGGCAAAGTGAAAGGAGGAGTTAGGAGTCCAATTAAAAAAAAGCCCAACTTCTATCACGAGATCCTTACCTTGCTTGGGGAGCTTCTTCTCCTCCCCTGTCAGAGAATGTGTCAAAACCTCTTCCTGGCAACTCCCTTAACCTGTCAGTTAATTCACTTTTGTTATGATGTGGAACCTTCCGTACTTTTGTCTTTTGAGTTTTTGCTGTAAACTGCCTGCTGTAAAACAGGGCAGTAATCCATCACCTTGTGACTATTTTTTAAAAACATATTTGCACATTACTCAAAATGCCAGCAAAAATTTTTAGACAGTTTAGTCAAAAAGTAGTAGCAGCTGTGGACAGGGAAAGAACTTGAAGAAAGGGTCAAAAGATGCAACAAAGATTTTTAAAAATCAGGTAATTCCTGCTTTATTTGCAGACAGACAAGAGAGGTTAACAGGTATGGATGAGCCCCTTCCCCACAGAAAGAGAACTCTTATGCTCCTCCCTAGTATTCTTCCTTGAGGGATACTGATTTCTGACGCTTGAAGCCAAGGGTGGGCTTTCAACAAGAAAAAGAGCACACACAATAACAGCCCAGACAGAAACCTTTACTCCTTTTCTGAAGTTACACAGAAGGGTTGGATAAATAAAACTGCAATCATACAGAAAGGAGTGACTGGGCTTTCCAGGAATGCTCAATCTCTCAGGTTACTTCACCTATTTTGCTTCTAAGTATGGCTATACAAATAATGTATACATTCTGGTTCTGCCTATGTGAAATAACAGGACTCTGAGAGAGCTCCAGTTTTGTGAACTTTCTGCGTTGTGACTACAAAGGTTGTCAAGTAGGCAAACGCTGCTGTGACTGCTTCCCATCCTTACTAGCTCATGAGAGAGAGAGAGAGAGTGATTAAACTATAAATGTTGAAGCTAGTAATCCACCACCGTAGAAGCGTGTCAGTTCTCTTTTTGTAAAAGCCACAGCCCTCTTTTGTGAGTTAATTCAGTTTAAAATAACCAAAATATTTATCCAAGTTTTAAAAAACCACCAAACTATTTATGCAGGTTAAAAAAACTTCAGGCTACAGATTTTTTTTTCTCCAGAAATCAAAAACAGTATTGCTGTATAAACTCCTCTTGAAAATCAAAGCATGGTGCTTTGATTCTCTTTCTCTCTTGTGCAAACTATGGGCAAGCGATTTTATTCTTTGAATAAGCATTAGCATAAATAGGACAAGCTACAGTCAAATCCTACTGTCCCCATGAACTGCAACACCCTTTCTCTGTAACCTGCCACCTCCCACCTCCCCACCAAAGAAAGCAGGTTTTCCTGTCTGGTAGATAGGAAACATTTATTGTAATATTTCTTTATTGTTTTTAAAAAAAAGAGCGAGACAGACACATACAAGGGGGGAGTCAAACTCCTGTTTCAACCAAGTTTATAATCAAAGCCCTCTATAAATAGCAGTGGCTGCTTGGATATAGATTTTCTGCCCCCCTCCCCCACCAATTAGAAACACCTTTAAATAAAAAGTCTTGGTACAACTGGATACAAAAAAAGCGTTGGGGAGACGGAATGGGGCAGAGACGCATGGGGGAAGGGACCCAACAGAGCCAGTCCTCTTCCGCCTCAGATCACTGTTTTGAAGCCTTTTTAAAACCCACCCAAACAGAATCCATGTTTAACACGATTTGGGGTTCTCTGTCCTTCCCAAGTGGTGAGGGCTCATCCTGGAGACATCACACGAAGAGCAGCTTATAGCTTCTCACTGTGTGGGTGGGACTGGTGTGGCCGTGCTGGGGCTGGGAGCAATTGGGTCTGATTGCAGTGACGGTCCTTGATCTGGGTTGGAGTAGAGAGAAATGGGATGCATTACAGACAATCCTGATCAAATAAAGAGGGTACAACCCTACTGCAGACATCAGAAATACCTTGCTGTCACATTCTCTCTTGTGTTATCACAATACAGACATTCTGATCGTTAAAACAGTTTTGGTTTTCTTTTTTTCCCCAAACTGCAACAAAGTGCCTAATAGAAGGGAACCTCATCATCAAAAGCACGATAAATTCCCCCACCCTCATACTGCCAGACTCTCTTCTTTCTCTACCCTGCTATCTCGACCCAGCATAACTTGCTATTTTAGTACAAGAGAGTCCTGCAAGGGAGTGAAAGCCTAACCCTCTCTAGATCCATTCTCAAATAAAAGGAAAAGAGTTTACATCTCTTGTCAATTAGGAAGCATATTCTTCCAACTCTGAACAGCATCGTAAGAACATAGACCTTCAGAAAATCCATGAATCTGCCAATCTGAACTAGACTCTGAAGAAGACAATTCAAGAGAATGAAGAGTGGCTGAAGCACAGCTTGATGTGCTGTCGGCTTCTGTGATAGCATCTTAGGAAAAAGAAGTGGCAGCTATTCTGTCTTTGACTTCCTATAGCAGACATGACTACTAAAGCATATTTTAATCTAGTCCTGCCTTCTGTCTAAGCAAAGGTCTGTCCAAAATTCCTGATTTGCTTGAACTCTGCACAATAGGATACAAATGAAAAGCAAGAAAATGTAAGCCTATCTGTGGATGTAGGGAAAGTAGTTTTAACAAACCAAAATGGCTCAAACAAGCAAGTCATGCCAAACCATGCATAGGAGGTGCACATTCAAGCATCAGCCACTACATGCTACTTCCAGCTGCAGGCATCTCTGATGCTTTTGAGAAAGAAAAACAATCCACACAGGATTCAGTAACTAACTCAGACAGGGCAGGGATGAATAAAGTAAGAGATGCTATAAATTCTCTACAAAGATCAGAATGGCAACTTTTTAATAACAAGCAACCATGTTTCTCTCTCTCATGTGTACATTTTTCACCAGTGTACACTACATCTACGGACATTTCCCTGGCAATGTGCACAGCTTGCTTAAGATGGCATCTCCAATAGTCAACAGCTAAGACTTTTGGAAAACGTTCTTTCCCTCCCTACAGCCTCTATTCCTTGCTCATCTCCCTTTATTCTCTATTGCCAGCTGCAGGAGTCTTTCCCTGCAAAGGTCTCTGGTGAAACGAACAGCACAAACCCAAGTTCAGGGAAAAAGCCCAATGGCCCCTTCTGTTTATTGTAACAGCTATATTTGAATCCAACTCATCTTTAGTTAGAAATATATTTTTAAAAGCAAAAGTATATAAATATGCTCACACTTAGAATATTATGTAATGACCTGCAACTGTTTTTCTCTCCTAAAGAATAGTTATTTCCTCTTATCCTACTGGGCGATACTAAGGAAGGAGTGCTGACAGCGATCAAGGGGGTTGGCGACTTTTTTGCACGCGTGTGCTGTTCATGGGCCCACTTATTCACTTCACTCCTTCCAATCTTAACTAGTCCTAATACCTATTATCAATTCATGTTGAGGTAGAACAGACAAAGGAGCGCTTCAAACATTTTTTCAACGTGGGCATAAATTTTCTGTAGGGGAAAACAAAACAAGACAAGACGAATACATACGCCATCCACCTGTGTAACATAATTCACTTATTTTGCTGCGAGAACATAAGATGGTGAGATCTCTTTAAATGTCAAAGGAAACAGCTGATCCTGAACAACCTCTTGGGAATTTCTAATGTGATGTAACATCTCTCCCTCTCCCACCCACCCGCCCCCATCTCTGGGTCAATTCTCACCTGATCCAAGACCAGCATTTGGAAGGAGACTGCCCTGCATTGCTGCCACAATAGCTGGGCTCTGGGCAGCTGCAGAACCGGGAGGCAGCGGGGCCCCGGCTGGAGGGTGCAGGGTGCTAGAGACGTTGACGATGGGCGGATTAGCCATGCTGCACGCAAGGTTACCATGCACTGGATGGATGGGCGTGTTAGCAGGGAAGTTAATGCCGATGGAGTCTGTTACGTTACTAGCCATGCTAAATGGGATGGAGGCAGGCATTCCAAAAGGCAGGGCTGAGGGGATATTACCAGCCATGGCAGGGTGAACGGATGCTGGGACTGCCCCGGGGAGAATCTGAGATGAAGGCTGCTGGCTGGGGAACGGAGGCTGGGCTTGAGAGAGAGAGAGAGACAGAGAGACAGAGAGAGAAAGTGCTAGTTGAGTGTGATGATTCTTCAGGCAAGCAAAGACTCAACATGACTCATTAGCATACACTGAGGATTTGGGGATCTGAAACATTTGATCACATAAGCATACCACACACTTCCATTTCTTTACAAGCATATACTCCAGGCATGTGCGATTCTGACTACTGTTATATGTGGTCACTGATTACTGCTAGATATCTCAATTGGTGTGAATCTATCACCAGAATATGAAATATTCTCTTCTCCCCACTCCATAAAAATATGCAAGTTCCTCCAAGAAAGAAAAATTCCCAGCTTAAATAAAAGGCTGACACTTGGATAATCTTTGCTATCTCCACATTTTAAGATACTAATCAATGTTTAAATCAGGACCAATTCATGCCTCACTGCAGAAAGAAAACTCCGGTCTGGTTATTCGTTGCCTCAATAAAATTCATACTGAACAAATGATTTGGCTCTTTCTCATACAAATTGCACCTTCAGTGGCTTCAGAGAAGGCCCTGGTCTGAGTGACTCTGAATGTCCTGGTAGCAGCAAATGAACTGGGCCTTAATCTTTATATTAATCCCTATAATCTCCTGTGGATTGGACAGGCTACCATTAATCCTGTCCTAGGGACAGACTGAAAGACATTAAATTGGACAAAGCTGTCAGAGCACCATGACACACATCTTTAACCCACATCTTTCAGACTGCAGCCTTTTTCTCTGTCCTTTGAAGCACAACCATACAATTTCTTGGTCAGTGCAATCCAGTTGCCAATACCTCATTCAAACAACAGCTCTTCCTCACACATATACCTAAAATGCGTGTAGGATCACATTTTGTCCACACTTGATCTCTAAAGGCGGGGCGGGGAGCCAATCCACAACAAGTTTTCCCAACATCAGCACAAAGGCTAATTTCAAAGGACTTCCAGTTACAGAAGAGACTGGATAAATACACCTGTATGTACACAGGCTCTCCTTTTAGATACTGCACTGACTTTGTGTGTGCACTTGTACAGATAAAGGCATGGTGGAAGAGGCATGGCAATATTAGGACACAGCCCTATTTCCCTCTTCAATGTAGAATGAATTCTAGGACAGGGATGCTGGGTTGTCTATCACTGGTCTCTCTGGCTGCAAATCCATTAAAGCAGTATAAAAAGCAGTCTTCCTTTAAACAGAATGCCTTCCGCACTTGAATATTTGTGGGTAAAGAAGAACTGAGCCTGTCTTTGCAGGAATTCTCAATCTACTCTAAAAAGTAGACTTAGGATCTGATCCCTTCATATCAAAATGGAGAAACAGCAGAAAACAGATAGGAGATAATGCTGTGACTAAAGTGCAGGGGCACAAGACATCTCTGTTCAAAGGCCTGGAAATAAAGAGAAAGAAAAGTTCTTTCAGTTGTGTGATGCTCAACAGACCAGTGGCAACAGCCAAAGCAGATCTCCTTTTCCCACCATGAAACTGCTATGATGCTTATTCAAATTGCTTCCTGGGATGAGAACTGACTATGGCCATTTCCACACTAGACTGTTATAGTGTAATTATTCCACTTTCAACATCCTATGGAATCCTGGAATCTGGCCTTTGCCCCTTCCTAAACTGCAAACCTCAGGATTCCATAACATGTTGAAAATGGAATAATAGCACTGTAACAGTCTAATGTGAAAATGGCCTAAGTATGTTCAAGTAGTTTTACTTCATGATCACGTTCAGTCACTTCTCACCCCCAGAAGCAATCTGGGTAAGGGGATCTGCTGTGGCTGTCACTACTGGTATGTTGAGAATCACACAACTCAAAGGATCTCCTTTAGTACACAGCTTTCTTCTAAATACTTACAACATCACCAGCAATGCTAGCCTAAGTTCTTGAAACCCTCTAAGAAAGGAAATTTTATAACAGCCTCTATGAGCTGCTTCCTCCATTAGATCTTCCCCAATGTTTAACATACAGCTGAAGTTTTAGATCCCATTGTGGAGATGAAGCTGCCACAGGCTCTGCCACAGCACTTTCTAGACTTACTGAAGAAACACTTCCATGGCCTCTGCACAGGACAAGGCAACTATGGCTTCTGAATGTTACTGGACAGCAACATCAGCATACCTCAACATAAGACTATGGCTATGGATGATGGAAGATGCAAGTCCAACAATATGTGGAAGACCAAGCTGTTTACCCTGGCCTCTGGTACATAATGACTTTGCCCAGCTTTTTGAGAAGTGAGAGATTAACCCTGGAGTTAAGAGGCATGTCATGGGGCTTCCATGAGAATAGCTGCTCTTACTTACCATGGGAACCTGTGGAAGGCTGTCCAGTCTGACCTGAACCAGTCTGCGGTGCTCCAGTTGCTGTCTGCTGTGGTTGGACAGCAACTGCCTGTCCAATCTGTTCTGTTTGAGCCATACTGCTGGGCTGCCCTACAGTGCTGGCAGCCGACACAGGTGTCTGGGAGATGGGCATGGAGTGAGCAGCTGGTGCCAGGGGTGCCCCTGAAGAAGGGAGGGGCTGTGAGCCTCCAGGGAGAGATGGCAGTGGCTGCTGCTGCTGCTGCTGTTGGTGCATCTGCTGGAAATGCTGTTGGCGAGCACGCATCTCGGCATACTTGAGCTGCTCCATGTGGAAGGCCTGTCGGTCAGCCAGGAGCTGCTGTCTCTGGTACTCTAGCTACAGAGAGGGTGGCAAAGGGTGAGGCTTGGCAGGTCTCCAGGCTCACTTCCAATCACATATCGCTCTTCTGTTCTCTACTGTTTTTTTTTCCCAAGATACAACTATTGGATCCCAAATTCTTTTACTATTTTTTAATTGATACAAAGTAAGCATAAAATTCCTAGGCATTGATCAGGTTCAAATCCACTCCGCTTCACCACGTTAACTGTGCAGCAAGAGCCTTCAGAGCACAGTTTGGGCCTATACCACAGACCACTGGGCTGGCTGCAAATAAAAACAACTTCAGTGAAGCTGTAACGTAAGTAGTTACTACAAAGAGTTGTGGTGACTTCAAATGTGAGTAGCTGCTGTCACAATGATAATTTTTTTAAAAATCTACACACATAGCAAGTTGCCTCTCAGCATGAGGAACAACTGGCTTTGCACAAAGAGCATCTCTTGCTGAGAGGACACAGCGGTACTCACTGCCTCACGTTCCCGGTCCATGATGGTCTCCAGTTCCTCAAAGTGCCTCAACTTGATCTCAAGCTTCTTCATCTGTGTCTCCACCAGCAAGGCAACCAGGGATTTGATCTTGCGCTCTTCTACTGCTGCCAAGTGCTGTAGAAGAGGAAAAGAAAAGAGAGTGATCAACAAGTCAGCAGCCCCATGAATTCTGAAAACATCCCTAAAGAAAATTCCCAGCAGAGATACTGATGCAGGGTCACCTAAGACAGTTTCACTTCCTACACCTTCAGATGTTTCCAACTATCTCATGCCTTACACCTAAGACAGAAATGAGAGACTGGTATACCAGGGTTTGGAATATCAGTCCATTATTTACAGTCCGCCACCCAAAAGGCAAAAATGAACGGGAACATGATTGACTTACCTGCCCCTACTGACACAAACACTAGCTGGATGCCTGAACTACTTTGTCTCAGAAATTTCTGCCATGCAGCCAGCCAGAAGAGAGTGACACTTCCTCAGGGAGTCCAAGTTATCTCTTTGTTGATGGTTAATTTGAACCGGAGAGCTCTAAACTCACACTCTATTGTATCAGTATTTAGAACTTGGAGAACACTTATGTGGTTTACAGTCATGCTGTAACTGTTGCTAATTTTGAAATTTTAAACTTCATTGCAGGTTGGCTAACTGGTTTTGGTCTTCTCCTCCACTTAATTCCCTTCTTAATTCCCACCGCATATTTGTACTTTTGCGAACTGCTTTGTGTACATTTTTTGAACCAGGAATTTTTAAATCAAGCCAAATGTGACTTAGTATTCTACAAAACCAGAAACTAAACTACAACTCTCATGATGTAATGCTACATCTTAATCTGATTTATGGAGAACTAGACCCCAGTCATTCTCTAGGCCACTCACCTTTGCCTTTACAGCTGCAGCAGCCAAAGCAGCAGCTGCTGCAGTGGAGAGGTTACCTTCTCCAATGTCCCTCTCCACCTTGGTCTTCCGTTCACTCTCTGCCTCTGCAATATCCTTGGATCCCTCTTCCTGGCCATCCTTGGGTTCTTTCTCCTTTTCTCCATCAGCTGAGAGACAAAAAACACACAATGGCCTACAGCTGCTTGGTAGAGAGGTGAGGAGGGCTGACTACTTGCTAATGCCCAGAGTTCTTATTTCACTTTTGTTCCTGTACTCAAAGGCTGTGGGGAAGCTTCTGAGCCTTTCACCTCACTTTGTTTCCCTCTCAGTGCTGTGAGAAACAAAACCTGCTGATTTACTTCCTATTCCAAGATTCTTTATACCTACCAATTTGACCGACCACAGCGTCTTGATTTTTCAAGGGCAGAGCTCGCCATCTGCCCCAGAATTAGGCTCTGAAAAGCAAGTGGACTGCTGCATTTCATGAAACATATCTCTGTTCTAGCCTTCAGGACACATAGCTATAGCACTCCAATTCAGTTTAAGTTAACCAGCTATGGCAGGAACTGTGCCACTTCCTGGGAGGTGGCGCTCACCCATGGTGTCCCCATCACTCTTGTCCATTTCCTTCTCGCCATCAGTCTCTTTGCTTTTATCCTCCTCTTTCCTAGACACCTCCCCAAGCTTCTCCTTCACTTCTTCCTCCAGGGCTCCTTCCCTTGGTTCCTGCATTGAGAAGAAAGGCAGCTGTCACAATCAAGCCTACCTGAAAAATTCTTTGTCTCCAACAGTACATAACCAATGGTTACAGCTTTGGGTTTATATATATATATAATATTGAAGACTCAAGTGGAAAAGGCCACAATAGGAGCTAACGGTCTACAGATTATTACTCAAGAAGCCAAGCAGACTAATAAAATGAAAGAGTTTGAAGGAAGGGTATGTAAACTGCACAATATGGTGCAATCCTCTTTTATAAGCATATTGTAAAATTCTCTCAGCTTGCCCTGTTCCCACCTTTGGATGCCCCACACATCCTGTTTCAGGGATCCTGTTGCCCCCCATTACTGCTCAAGAGTTTATCCAAGCCCTCCCGCACCTTCACCTCTTTCTTCTCCTCAGAAGGTGGTGGTTCTGTTCGGCTCTCATCTGTGCAGCTTTCTTCTGAAGGAAGAGTGGAAAAATAGGGCAAAAGCAAAGATACCAACATTAGTTTCTCTGAGTGAAGCTCCAATCCACACCCTATGCAAATAAAAAGCTGTAATAATGAATGAGAGTCTGGAAGAAATACTCTAAAATGGAACAAAAAAGCCATGGGATTGCGTCTCAAGCACTTTTGCAAAGAATGTCAACTGAGGGATCTACTGGAGGTGTGGCCCACCAGACACTACTGAATTGCAAATCCAATCGTCCCTCACTACTAGCTAGGGCTGATGGGAAATGCAGTTCAACAACTGGAAGGCCAGATCTTTCCCAACCCTACACTACATTTAATGCTCTGCAAATGCTTTTCAGGCTTTAAGATTGAATTAGGACTGGGACTCCTTTGAGAGGAAAACATTCAAATACTAGTCTTTCCCTTCCTTCACCACTCAGATCCACCTGAAAACTAGGAGTTCCCCCTTTTCAAAGAAGGCCACCCCAGAACTTATTCAAAAGGCAATAGGGTAAAAGCCTAAGTCACATCCCCCAACCCATGAAGTGCCCCGTCTGACAGGGTGGGGGTTAGATGGAGTGACGATAGGGATCCCTTACCCTGTGCCAGGCGATTGAGTGTGAGTTCCAGGCCGGAAGCCAGGCCGGCTCTGGTCTCCTGCGTCTCGGCACCCTTCTTAGTCCCCACCGCACACTGGGCGAGGTCCAACGAGGGCGCTTCACGGTTTGAAGCGCGGAAGGCGCCCCGCTCGCCCCCCTCACCTATTCTCTCCAGCTCATCAGATGTGGTCCCCGCAATGCCGCTGCTCTCCAGACCAAATGCCGGGTCTGCCTTGCCTGTCACCTTGGCAGCTTCCTCCACCTTGCGAACATGAGCTTCCACCAAGGCTGTGGGCACCTCTTCTTTCATCTTGGAGAACTCCTCTGTGGAAGAGAGCCTCAGAGTCAAGAGAAAGGCTTTCTTCAGAGCAAAGCCAACAAAATGGTGCATGCAACAAGGATACATTATGAGGATATCAAATGGGCACAAGGGTGTAGATGTTGGGGTGACAAAAAACTGCTACTGTGCTTATCCTCCTCCTGAGGGAGCAACTAAGATAGCCAAGAGTTGGCTAACATAGCCAAGAGCCAGTTTGACCCATACCAGGAAAAAAGCAGGGTATAAATAATGATGATGGTGGCGGTGATAGTGGTGGTAATGGTGATGATGATGATGATGATGATGATGATGATGATGATGGCAGTAGTAGTAGTAATAGTTGTAGTTACAGGTAAGGGATGTCAGAAGGCAGAAGCCCACTGGCAACACAAGAGCAAAAGAACTGGATTTGACAGAATATAGCAGATATGGTAACTCATTTAAGTGCCCACAATTCCACCCTGGAGCCAAGATAACAACAGATACCAGCATTTTCTAGTCTTTTGGACGTTACACATACGCTGTTTCAAATGCTAGGTTTTTATCCCATACCTATAAATGACACGCTAAAAACATTAAAATATACTGTTCATAAACAAATTTTAAATATGAATACATGCTGTAGTGTGCCTCTTACGGACACAAATATCCATGAAGCAATAAGCCCCACAGCATATACTGTGCTGGGTTTTTGTTTTGTTTTGTTTTTAAAACAGAGTAGAAAGTATCCCCTTCTTGTAAGATGAGACTGTAGGATGGACCATTAAGGAACAGCAGCAGGGCTTTCACAAAGTAAACAAGAGAGAGACATCAACCCAAATTGGGGGGCAGGATGGTGAGTTTCTCAAGAATAAAAGAAGGTGTTTGGGAATTTAAGTCTTAATTTTGTTTGTAAAACATTGTCATACATAAACAGCACAAAATCTCCTTACTGGTTCCCAGGATGCTGGCCCAGAAAGTGGCATCCTGAGATCCTCAGTTTCCGCTTAAAAACCTCCAAGGGTCTAGTTCTTATGGCTGTAGAGAAAAGCTTGATAACATATGGATAATGCACTATGACATTTCATTTTATGAACTTTTAGGTTTCTGTCAGGCAGTGAGATAATACCTCATACCTTGGATTTTTCTATGACTGTTGGATGTAGCCTTATAATCCTATCCATTCCCAGTCTCAGTAACCATCCCTCCCATATGTCTTACCTCGCCCCCCTCCATCTAAAATTCTACAAAATTCATAATCTTGAAGCAGAATGAACTTCTTAACTGACAGTGTATTCTGCTCAGAGAATCCGGGCTTGCTAGGGATTCCAGGACAAGTTCAACCTGCTCACAGAGTCCCTGCTTATTACCTAGGGCGGACTTGGCTGCTGCAGATGCCACACGAGGATCCACCACAGAAGCGAGGAAGGCCACAGTGCTCATGACAGGGTTGCCCGACTGGCTGAAAGGAATGGGTTGGTAAGCTAGGGGCCCAAGGGAGGCTTCAGAGTCCTCCAGGTAAGGGTCCTCAATGGGAAGACGGAGGAAATGCAGAATACACTCATCCTGTGTGCGGCTGCCAACGTGCTCAGAAACCTTGTTCCAATCATCCTTGTACATCTCCAAGGCCTAAAAAACAGTTCAGAGAAACTATGACAAGGGGAACGCTAATGCTATTTAGAGATTTAACATGAAGATGAGATTCCTCTTTTGAGCTGCCACAAACTGGCATTTTATATCTGAATTGAGATTTGCTTTCAAATATAACCTCAGAAGAAAATAACAACAACAACATATTTAATGTCCCAGTTCACACGATGTGTAGATGGAAATGTATGATGTCTCCATATTCATGAAGATTCTTCAGCTTAATTCTGTACCATGCTTTGGCATTTGTGTGGAATGACAGTCCCATTTTAAATAACCACCACTGCCTAGTCTGGTTATAAACTGCAGAACTGAGCAATGCACATGTATTTCTCATGTGAGGGAAGATGAGAAGGCAGGTTAAATAGAAAAAAATGGAAAGAGATCTCTGAAATTCTTCAGAGTGACTAAAAGGAATATTAATTAGAAGCTATAATAGTAAGACTGAGCAAAGGATGGAAAAAGTTAGCTAGAACCGTTTTTCATTCAATAATCTAGGCCAGAACGGATACAATATAACAGCATTTAGCCCTCAACTATGACTTGATCCCATAAACCCCATTAAGATTCTAAATGTACTTATTTAATTTATATCCTTCCTTTTTCCCAATAAGGGACCTATGACTGCTTATGAAACAGTCACAAGAGAGAACTAAAAAAATGGCAACACAGAAGTTAAAAAAAATTAGCTATCATGTAAAAACACTCATCATTTAAAAGACATAACAAAGCTGACCGGTGCATCTCACTCCATATGGCCTCCACTGAATAGCAGTGACTCATCCCCCCCAGAGATTGATCCTAGGATCCGTTTCCATGCAAAACTGAACTAGGTATCTTCCTCGGTCCTTAGCAGTGGGCTGCAGTTTAGGTGTCCAAATGTAATTTATCCTTAAACTGTTGTCTAATTTGTATAATCACAGGCAATACTTTATCTGTATAAGTTCTCAACACTAAAACTGAAATGAAAGGAAAGTGATCCTAGCTAGCTTTTATTATGGTTTTACCTCTTCCAGTAATGAAAGGCTTTCTCATCAGAGCCCATTTTAATATCCTCAAAATTATCTGAAAGGGACTATCTAATTCGATATTATCTCATTATCTAATTTATACACACTGGTTGGAATTTTTGATGAAAAGCAGCAGACAAATATTCTAAATATATCAATAAGCAAAAATTCTTGGGGAAAAACAGCACACCATTCTTGGCTCAAACATGATCACTGAGACGCACATGAGCATCTACACAGGTGGGATGGCTTCAGGCAATAAAAACCCACCAACACATTTGTGGTTTTTTTTCTTATTAAACACTGTACATCATTTCAACATAGCAATAAAACACATCCATTTCAAGTTTATTTTAGCTGGTGAAAACAGAAATGAATTAAGAATTTAGCAATAGGAACGTTAGAAACATAAGGCAAGGGAGAGAAAGACAGAATCCCTAAAGAATATACACAACTGGGTTGTGAGGCACTGGTTCACTAGTTGTTGTTAACCAAAAGCTTCTCTGTCCACTCACCTCCAGAAGCAATAACGTTTCCTGCTCCGTCCACTCACGGGTAGCACTGGCAGCAGCTTTGCTCTATAGGGGGAGAATGTGCATTAGAAAGGATATGTCTCTGGATGAGCATTATGAGAAAATCCTCTCTCACCCTCTTTTTACCTTGGAAGGAACATTTTTTTTAGTGTACATGTCAGTACGAAGTCCAAAGTTTTGCATGTCTGGTGGCTTCTCCTTACTCTTATCAGGGAAGTTCAGCATCTGCTGGGAAGCTGTGGTTTGCTAAGAAGAAAGAATAAAGAACTTCACGCAATGTAAAGAAAGCCTTACACACAAGATGTGTGAAGAGTTACTTGAAAGCTCATTATCATCCATATCTGTCCATGCCTCTTATTTGACGGCAATTTATCATACAGAGTATGCTTTGGTATGAAGCAACTTTACACTTTTACTGTGCCAATACAGACATATGATACTTCGCCTGACCAAATATCCTATCAGTTTCTTGGACGGGTCTATACTTTCTATGACAGCTATCTGTAGATGCCTGTCTTATCCCTTGATGAATGTTGCCTTGCTTGACAGCCAATAATAAAACTTCACAGAGGTATGGAACTCATGAAGAAATTATATTTACTGACATCTAACAACCCCCTAAAGTGAGAGTTGCCACAAGTCTCTTTTTAAATATCCTTAAAAAGCTCACCAGATAGACCTAGATCAGGTTTTGGCTACCTGGAGCTTCACAATTGTTCAAAGCAAAGAGTCCAGATAGCCTCATTCTCTTAGTTCCCACAACTACTGACAATCTGTAATTTTGTGCAAAAGCTCTCATACCATCTCTGGTTTCCCCTTCACTGTCTCTGTAACAAGATCCTCGATCTCCTTGCTCTTCCGTCCAGTTTTAGCGTCACTATCACTCTGGCGACCCTGAAGAATACAAGCAAGATTTTGCTCTAACCCCATTTTCACTTAGATCAATATTTTAAGTCAGGAAGGCAAAAAAAAAGGCATCATCCAAAGAGGAAGGGAGAACATGGAGAAAAAGTGGTTCAAACATATGTTCATGTGGCTTGCTCTCTCGCTCTCTCTCGCTCCAGAAGTTCCCCTTGTTCTCTGTTTATTGGCGTTCAGAATCCAGGTCAAGGCAGCCATTTTCTGGAAGGCTTTCAGATTGTTCCAACTACTGTTTTTTTGCCCTGTGTCTGCTTCTTAAGTAATATGGATACCAGATTACTTTTTATCAAGCCTTTTAACATATTGCTGTACTTATGTATGGTCTTACATTACTTTTAATGCGTGGTTTTACAAGTAATTCCCTGGAGACATTTAGTAAGGTTTTTAGCAAAACCTTAACTAAATAAATGACATTAAAGAAAAATGTTAATTTAACATTTCTTCTCAGATTTAAAAAAAAATTCTCCTCAACCTGGGGTGTTTTGGGCTGCAGTGGTACCAATCCTGAAGGTGTATCAGCCAGAACATGGAAATGAGATGTTGGTGGTGGTCCCATTGGTGTTGGTCGGCTTTCTGCGTCTACTTGGTAGTTAATAAGTCCCCACTGTTCCAAGAAGGCATGGACTCTGCAAGAGAAGATCAGAGTTGGAACCTGAGCTCAGAATCATGTCCAGCCATGCGATAAATTCTGTTCTTAACAGAGAAAATACAGCCCCAGAGATTATGTGCCACAGCCACAGCCACACGACGGATACCCACTTTTGTAAAGCTAGAGGATTCCACTATTTTTGTTTCTTTGTCAACAGGCCTAACAAATCAGGTCAAGCATATCACCTCCTATAGATTCGGTTTTGCTTTTAAATACAGTGACAACAGTAACAACAAAATGAAACAGGAAGGGGGGAATCCAGTTGCTTTAAATGCAGTATTTTTTTAAAGAGACAACAAACAGCCTCTGTCCCAAACAGGTTTCTTTTGGCTTCCTCAGCTATTCTGTTGCTCAGCATACCTCATGATGGCACAGACATCCCCAGCCAGGTTCCGACGGCAAGCAGTTGAGGTTAGGTATTCCTGTGGATTGAGCCGGTACGTGTCAATCATAAAATTACGATATGCCAGGTAGCTGAAGAGTAGCAGGAAGGAAAAAGGAAAGAGTGAGAACTGCTACCGGTTCAACTCATTCACACTGCAAAATCTTTCTATGAGATCAAGCATATCCCTTCTCTATTTACGACAACCACAACAGCAATGTTCAGAATCTCTGCATCTAATCAGATAGAATAAAGGACTAAAGAGTAAGGAAATAACTCCTCCAATCCTCTTACATTTCTGGAGTCTTTGATTTATTCTTGCCATTGAAAAACTCTGGGAGGGCTCTCCGCTCAATGGCATGGACACTGTGAAAGAATCAAAAAGAAGTATTAGAACAGACTAGAAGGATGAAGGAACTGAGAGGAAAACCTCTCCCACTCCCTACTCCAGCACCTGTTATAGTCAAACCAGGCTGCATAGCTTGGGATGATAATGTGATGAGTCTGCTCGGTCACATTGTCTTCATGCAAGTCAGGGTTTTTGGTCTGCTCTCCTTTGTTCCCAGCATTGTTCTCCTCTTCATCCTAAAACCAGAAGTCTCTTAAACAGGCAATGTTGACATGCATGATTTTTTTCCCCAGTCATTGTTCCTAAGCTTTATTTTAAAAGGAGACTATGATGGAATTGTTCATCCACACAAGTACAGAAAGCTTAAGTCCTTGCTATGAAGAACTAACAGGCCAGTCTGAACACAGTGGTTGGCAGGGGTATACACAAAGTGAGAAGGGAAGAATCAAAGGAGAGCTGCTACTTGAGAAAGCATCAAAGTTTAAGCAAAATTATGCAAGGAGGTGTTCCTCAGTATGTTCTCGTAACGGAATTCTGTCCAATTCTGCTGAAGCCAAACTAGGCTAGATGGAAAGACCAACAATAGCACTGGCACACTTAGGTGGAAAACAGCAACAACATAAAAAAGTTCAACGCTCTGTAAAGGATAAAAGATACTTTGATCTGCCAGCTCAGGGACTTTAGGATGTGTTTGGAAACCTTGCTGCATCAGCAGACCAGCTAAAATAAGGCAGAAGCATGGGCAACACAGGAGAGGAGCCCCTTCTTGCCATATTCTGTACCCCTTTAATACATGCCAATGGTTCCCATCTATGCTTCGATAACTTCATCTCAACCTCACAAGTGGCACAAGAAATTTTCCTTTCCACTGATTTCAGTTGCTGACCACCACTTTATGCACATCACCATAACAGAACATAGAATGTGACATAATTCAGAAGCCCATCAGAGCACACAGTCCCCAATATATAAACCCCATAGAGTGAGTCCAAAATTCAGGTGACTGGATGCACAGCATGGGGCTTTATTGTTCTGGCTCCATGTTGAGCACATTTAAGAGCTCATAAGTGATAAAAGTCTTTACCTGGGGACTTGAATTGCAAAGTTGTTGCTGGCTGTACCACATGTACTGACAGAGCAGTTGTTGTCCATCATTATCTCTCCTTCTGTGATGCAGTAGGGGTGGGTGGGGCATGTGTCTCTTTTTATGAATTCAGTGGTTCCTTCATGTGTGGACAGCACATGGGTGTAATTACTAGCAAAATCCCTCACTGACTGATGCTGGCTGCATTTCTAGGAACACTGTTGGCATGCATCATTTTTATACCTACTTGTGTTTCCTGGTTATGAGTTCTGCCCTGGTCCCTTGACTTTGCACAGACAGGCTACAATGGCCATTCTGCCAGTGCAACACTGGCGTATCTGCCATGTTGAGTTCTGTAAATCAAGAGAACAACAAGAGGCAACAAAGAGACTCCAACAGGCCTACTCAACTCACCTTTCCTGCAGTCTCCATGCTCTCGTCCTCTGGCTCATCTGGAAAAAAAAAGGCACAGGTAAACTATATCAGGTAAAGAAAGGATGGGTTCTTTACCTGTAATCATAGCTCTTCAAGTAGTCATCTGTGGATTCATACAAATGAGGTTTACTGCACCTGCACACTGCATCATTTAGAACCTTCTAGAGCTGTTATGTGTTTTGGTGGTAGCCCCTCCTCTCTTGGTCCAGGTGACCAGACTAATTCTTGCTCAAACCATCAACTCCCTGGACACTGAAACAGTAGCCAAAGAGCTAGTGAGGGAACATAACACACAGAGAGGAGGAAGGATGGATGTCATATGAGTTCACAGATGACCACTTGAAGAACTATGGCTACACATAATCAGCCTGTCCTTCTTTGTGGTCTCTGTGATTCACACAAACGAGAGGCTACCGAGCTATTCACCAGAAGAGGTGGCAATGTCAGGAGCCACAAGAAAACAGCATGGCTCTCCCAAAGCCAGCATCAGCCCTGAACATAGCATCCAACCTATAGTGAGTAATGAAGATCAGAGGCTGAGACCATGAAGTCACTTTGTAAATATCCTCCAGAAACACACCTTTTAGGAACGCCAATGAAGTAGCCATAGCTCTAGTAGAGTGGCCACATACACAAATAGATGGGTCTTTCTTTGCTAGTTCACAGGACAGATGAATGTTTTAAGAGCCTATTTAGGCACTGAGAAGAGACAGGTAGACCTGTCTCACAAAGTAACACACAAAGAGCCTCTGGAATTGGTGAAAGTCAGCAATCCTACTGGTGTAGAAGGCCAGAGTTTGCCTGCCAGAGCATGTCAAGATAATGAAGAGCATGGTCAAAATCATATGTAGGATTCTCCATAAGTGCAGGTGAGACAATGTCCTAGTTCAGATGAAAGGCCAGTATCACATTCAGGAGAAAGAAAATGTTTGGTCTAAGGACCACTTTCTCCTTGTGGAACTTCAGAGTCCACACAAAGGATAAACAGCTTTCTTGCTCATCTGGCAGTTGTTATCACCACTAAGAAAGCCATTTTCCCAGGTAAGCAGATGAATGTCAAAGATCACCACTGGCTCAAACAGTTTCTTAGAGAAATGTTAAAGGACCAGCTCCAGGCTCCACTGAGGTGTAAGCCTTACAGCAGGCAGGTGAAGACTCCTATAGCCCTTCAGAAACCATTTGACCAATGGGTTTTGGAAACAGGATGATCTGAAAATTAGAAGAAATTGCTGTCAGGTAACAACTGATGGACGAAAGAATCAGAGAGAGAGAGGGGGGGGAGAGGGGGAGAGGGGGGAGGGGGAGGGAGGGAGAGAGCGAGCGAGCTCTGTCAGATAGTGACAGAAGAAACTCCCACACATGAAGAATTTGTGCTTGATCCAGAGAGATCCCTCTAGGCAACAAAAAGGACAAGGACTTGTTCCATTTATATGCATAGCACTGTTGGGTAGCAGGCCTATGCACAGGAGCGATGATGTGTCAAATTGTTTTACAAAAAGTCTCAAGAAATAGACACTCTCAGGCTGATGGCTTGGAGGGTATTTCTGGATATCTCACTTGCCCATTGTGCAGCATCAGGAGATTCAGTCTCTCAAGCAACCTGAGATAGAAGCTCTGAATGAGATGGAGAGAGGAGCAAACAAATGTTGTCTGGACTACCACAGAGTGATCAGGATGCACCTCACCTTGTCTCTCCAAATCTTGGCAATCACCCTGGTGATGAGGGGCAAAAGAGGAAAAGCATACACAACGGGGCCTCTCCATTGAAACAGTAAGGCATTGCCAAGGAAGCCCTTTCCTTGATTTTCCCTGGAACAATAGGTCTGGAACTGCCTGTTCTGTGCTGAGGCAAAGAGATCCACTTCTGAGTGGCCAGTATCCTGGAGAGAGCCTGAGTATGCTGAGATGAAGGCTCCACTCACAGCAAGAGGCTGGTGTCCTCCTCTTCTGGGAGATGGATCACAGAGATGGAGATGTCTCCATTGATGTATCACCCCCAATACAGAGCATGAGATGGAGCAGGGTGCTCAGCTTTGTTCCTCCCTCCTTGTTCAGGAAGTACACCACTATGGTGTTGTCAGAGACTACCTGACCAATGTTGCCATGCAGGAGAACTTCAAGGGTCTGGAAGGCTTTGTCCACACACATCATCTTGAGAATGTTGATGTGAAGATTACTTTCTGTCTTTGTCTAACACCTTGACTGAGAAGCCCTCCATGGGAGCTCTCCAACCATCCAGGGAAGCATCCATGATCACCAATGTTGGGGACTGACAAGTAAAGAAGGGCATGCCAGCCTGGATGTTCTTGGGATTGAGCCACCACATCAGGGATCAATGAACTGCCCTCAGTATGGTGAATTGCAGATGCAGAAGAGTTGGAGAGCAGGTTAGATCAGGACAGAATCAGGTCTGCAGAGGACACATTCAAAGCCTCATCTGAGGTGTCATTTATATCACGAAGGCCATGAATCCAAGCAGCATTTCAATGTCTTTGGTGCACACTCTGCAAGTGCGGCAGCACCAGAAAACAGCTTTTATAAGATGCTTGAATCTCTCATCCAGTAGGTAAGCAGCCATGATGCAGGAATCCAGGATGGCATTGATGAACCTGACAACCTGAGAAGGCTCTAGATGACACCTTGTGGTTCACAATCAAACGCAAAGCATCAAGGAAGCAGAGTGTGAGTCGATGTTGGTGAGATCTAGAATGGGCAACAAGGAGTATGTCATTGATGTAAGGGAAACACTGACAGTTTGTTACCTCAGTGAGGCAGCCACCACCACCATCCATTTTGTAAAAATGCGAGGTGCAGTGGGAAGTCTGAACAGAAGAACATGAAACTGACAGACTCTTATTTCTATGGCAAAACAGAGAAAATGCAGGTGTGATGGTTGGATTGCTATATGAAAGCATGTGTCCTAATTCAATGTTGCACATCAATCTCCTCCTTACAGCAGAGGCAGGATAGCACCAAGAACAACCATCCAGAAATGCCTAGGCTGGATATAAAAGCTGACACCCCCTCAGATCCAGGATGGGATGAAGACCTCCATCCTTTTTTCGGATATGATGATGTAGCAGGAGAAGAACCCCCACGGGACAGATGCAGTGAGAGCAGCTTCGACAACACCTTTGAGGAGAAGCGTGTTGACTTCCTCAAGGAGTGTACTAAAGAGGAAAATAATGTAGCTATGCCCAAACTCTATGACATATGGCCTCTGCATGATGTCCAGAACCCAACTGTCCAATGTTATAGAAGCCCAGACATGGCGGTAATCTCATAGTCTGTTGCCAAAAAGAGGAGCAGTAGTGACAAGCGGGACGACAGAGGAGTCATAGACTCTGCTTGCCTTGGTCACCAGACTTCTTTCGATACAACCGCAGGTTGTATTTGGCAAAAGTTAATGACTTTTATGAAGAAGACAGTGGGAGAGCTAAAGATTGGAAGGTCTGGAAATCGTAATGCTGAACAATCATTTAGGGCCTGAGGACTATCTAGACCATTCGTAACAAGACGATGATGACAACTGGGCAGTAGTTTGCACTTTATGCATGTGATCCAGTTTGTCATCCATCTCCATGCTAAAGAGGCCACCCTTATCAAATGGAAAGTCTTCTATAGTTGTTCGAACATGATGTGACAATCCTGATGAATGCAACCATGCATGTTTCCATAATGTGATAGGTCCTGCCAACATCTTCCCACTGCAGTCAGCCACATACTGTGCAGGGTTAGCTGCTGAGCAGCTAGACTGTGGGTCCTTGTCTACAACACCCCTGCCAACCGCCTGTCACCCTCAGACAACCTTGCTGAAATAAGAGTCATCTTCTCCCAGAGGTTCTGTTGATATATAGTGATTGTGAAGGAGTGGGAGACACTAGAGTAAAATTTTTAGCTAACAAGTCCACCTTTTTATCTCTTTATCAGAGGAAGTGGTAAGTTTCTTTAGTGCAAAATTGGAATGGGCTGCTTCAACAATGATGGAAGTTTGATTTAGGATGATGAAGCAGCCAATTGAAATCAGGCTGCACTACTTGATACAGGTTATTCACAAGCTGCTTTAAAAGTGGAACGAATAGCGCAAGACCTATGTGCTACCCTCAAGAGGGATGGTACCAGCAGTATTGATGCTAACATTACCACTACCGATTGAATTTGATGGTAGACTGGCTCCACAGTCTCAGTTTCAGGTTGTTTAAGCTCTAGTTCTAGTACCTGTGCAAAAGCACATATGTTATCCATTAGTAAAATCGACACATGCTCTCCCAGGACTGCAGGAGAACACAGTGGTGGTGTGCCCGAAGAAGCGGATGAAGAGTTCAAATTGGAATTTTCTGATGATGAAGCCCAGATGAGGTATCTATTAGTAAGAGACAGAGAAGAAGTACAAGGAAGAGACTTCTAAACAAGCGACTGAGCCAGCTGAGGAGGCACCAGCAGTGGTGTCTGGTGGGCAATAGGTTCAGATGGTTGAACCAAATGTGAATTCTGAGCAGGGGACTCTGCACATGCTGAAGGAGACTTTACACTCCAATGCTCTTAATATGGAGATTGTGGTGAAAGCCCTGAACCAGCGTACAAATGCTAATATTGACTACATAGGTGCTCCTGCGGCCTATGTTAGTGATGAACCGAGTCATGCACGTCACGCCAGTGGTGAAATGGGTCCCACTGGGTTAAAGGGATCTTGCATTATGGGAATAGTGTCAGTCCTGGCCACACTTCTTGTAATCAAATTTGGAAGACAGGGAGAAACCGTACCAACAGTATGGAGAATGTCCACAATGAGATGGATACCATTTGTAACCCCTATGGTCACAACTCCCCAAATCACATCCATCCTATTGACAGTCAGACTAGTGACGGTACTGACAGATCTAGGCCAACAACTTTCAGACTGAGACCGAGATGAATCTGTTCTCTGAGACGTCTCAGAGGATGAAAAAGAGATTGAGCACTGACACTGAGCTGACTGATGGGGTAGAGAAGGCAGAGGTAAAGAATTCTTCCCTGAGGGAGCTGATGGTAAGGAAGAATGGACAGCAGGATCCAAGCATGGCAGCCCAGGAGACCTTTGTGGCGCCTCGGGAGACAATTAATGATCTCTCCTGCATCAATCTGCATCACTTGAGAAGAGTCCTCCACAGAAGGCCGTGCACATTCCTCTTGAACAGGAGATGAGTTGTGAGAATCCACTGAACCAATTCTAAATGAGGAGGCTGAGCAGAGAAGTCAAATGAACGTGGCGGTGAAGAAGGTAACACAGGTTACGAAACACCCTTCACCTTCTTTTTCTTTTCTGTCACCTCTTCTCAGACCAGTAATTAGAGGTGGAATATTCCAACTTGACAAAATGTCCTGGTGTTGAAGGGACACAGGACTGAGCCTCTGCATTGATACTGATGACTCAGTATCATGTCAGTTATTGATGACTCTTTAGTTCTAACTGCCAAGTCAAATGCAGACCTTTTGGATCCATGGGTGTGTAATCCCACATTGTGACCTTCTTCTAGGCACTGGGAATTTTTGACCCACAAGAGGTACACTTTTTAAATGAACCAGAAGAGGCCATTATAGGCCACTGAGGGCAAACCGCTAACAAAGAACCATGAAGCCAAGAACACAGCCAAGGAAACAGTTTGAGTCAAGCCAAAAACAGGGTCCAAAAACTACTGTCAAACTGGGTTCCAAAGAGAGTAAAGCTAAAACATATTCCATAAGTCAAAAGCCAGAAAAAGGTATGAAAAAAGCAATGCAGCTCACCAATAGTTCCTTTGATGATGATGATGATGACGACGCAGTGGACAAAAAGGAACTTGGGGTCTGAGCAGGAATCAGGTTGGTCACATGGACCAAGGGTGAAGGAGCTACTGCCAAAACATTTACATAACATCTCTATAAGGTTCTGAATGATGAAATGCACAGGCACAGTAAACCTGATTTGTGTGAGTCACAGAGAGCACAAAGAAGAATTTCTATATTTTCCGTTAGCCAGTTAGTACCCACCCTACAGAAAACAGTATGAACAATTTCTCAGCTTTATCTGTTCTCCAGAAAAAATTAAAATATTCAGTTTATTATCATTATTTATTACAAGTTTCTTTTATTACTCTCATCCTCAAGCCTCATAGTCATTACGGAGAGATTCAACTTCCTCACAATACACAGTATAAATTTTAGTTTGGGCTAAAATACTACAGCGTATCATGCATGGAACAGACAGAATTATCAATTTAATGTTCAAATATACCTATGACCGTCATTAATACAATACATAAATAGGCCTATGCTAGAAACACAAGTGAAGTTCAATGTGATACTTTCTTGTGTGCATTAATTTGCTACGAATATCTTTATATATATTTTTAAATGGAGAATGTGACTAATAAAAACGTATAAATTAATAAAAATAAATACAATTGCTAAAATCCAAGCTGCTTATTAAGCTCATATAAGAGATCTCACATTAGCACAACGGAATTTTTCCAGCTTCCTTCCTTAAATTGTTCATGTGCACAAACCTCTCCTGAATCATTCCTGTTCCAAAGACAATTTGCCATATGATGGAGCATTTTGTCAGAAAAACAAGTCCAAGGCCCCCCAGTGTGCCTTAGATGTGTGTGGTTCTTTGAACAAACAAGCCAATGGTTTCTTGTACACTCTCCGAAATGTCCATTTACCTGTTCCTATATAACAGTCCTCATGGTGTACTGGTGACATCCAGGCACAACGTGCTAGTATTACCAGATCCGCCCATACATTTTTGATCCAAAAATATTGCTCACATCTGCCCAGCCTGATTAAGAGAGGCACAATGGTTGCTTCTTGAATACCTGCTTACTGTGCTTTTACTTGCTAAGAAATTGCAAAAATCAGTCTGTTCCAAACAAGCATACACATAACCAAAACAAAAGCAAAAACCTGTATTATCTTCACACGTAATGTTGCATGCCAGTTCTTTTTACATTACTGTAGAGCTTTGCAAGGAGGTGTCACATGTGAAATAGCTTTTAATATGACATCTCAATAAAGTAGTCAGAACACAGTGAAGAACAATCATAACACTCACACGTCCTACAACCTTCAGAGACCACAAAATGATATTTGGTTCCTGTCAACACACAACAAATGTTACAAAGAAGAAGAAAAAGACAATGCTCCTCACAGAGCCTGCACTCCCTAACACTAGTACTCAAAGGCCAGCAAAAGGTTGAGAGGCATGCCCTTATTCCCTCTATCACTTCAAAAGAAAGGATTACCAAAAAAAAAAAAAGATTCTCTTACCCAAATCAGTCATGGTGCCACCCTTCACAGGAGCAGATTCAGAATCTTTCTTGGTGTTCACTATGTACAGATGAAAGAAGAAGCATTTCACTAGGTTGAACTTTCCTTGGATTGTAACATCTGCCTTGCCACAAGGTATGACCAAAACATTTACCCAGCAGATCTATACTTCCCAACAGTGCCCCATAAAAGAACAGAGGCACACAGGTGGAAAAAGAAAATCTTGTTTCATACACCAAACTATTCCACAGAGCAGTGAGGTAGATCCAAACATGGCTAAAGTCTTGACCTACTACGCCCAATGCATGGAATTCAGGGAAGGGAAATAATTGTGTCAAAGATGTACAAATAGCTATGGTCCTGACCTGTTTTTGGTAGTGTGACTTCTTCAACATTGGGGACAGGAGAAGGCTCATCCATGTCTTTAGTGAGGTCCTCTTGCTCCTCCTCACGGTAGCCACGCTTAGATTTGGTATAAGGAGTAGAAGGTCTGTGGTGGGAGGGGTAAGAGGAAAGACCCAATAAGTCTTGTTAGAGTTACCTAATACACACAGAAAAAAATTAGACACCTCTGTATCTAAATATTACCAACAACTGATGGTGCCTAGCCATATTACTGGTGAAGAACAGGTTGCTTACCTGTAACTGTGGTTCTTCGAGTGGTCATCTGTGTCCTCACACACTGGGAGTTTTCGCACATGTGCGGTAGCGTTCGGAAGACTCTAGAGCTAAGCAGCTTGGCTGCCATGATAGCGGCGAGGTAGACCTTCAACGACGGGAAGGCAAGCCCTTGTTGCCGAAGGTGGAGCAGGAAATGGAGCACGGTAGGCAGAGCAACGGGCAATACCGGCTCTCGACGTGCTTCCGTGAAGGCGACGAACTTCTGCCACTTGTAGTTGTAGTTGCGGCGTGTCGACTCCTTCCTGGCCGCGGTGAGGACATCCTGAATCGCTGGAGCATCTAAGGCGTTATCCTCCACACACGAAGAGCCAGGAGAGGCAGGTCTGGGTGGAGTACGAGACCGTCGGAGTGCGACAGAAGATCTGGTGCTGTTGGAAACTTGAGGAGACGGCCGCGAGCAGCCTCAAAGAGGGGCCCGAACCAATGCTGCCTCGGCCAGTATGGGGCCACGAGGATGACGTCAGCTCGATCCGCGAGGATCTTGGCGACCACTCGGCCTAGGAGAGGAAATGGCGGGAACGCGTACAGGAGACTGTCAGTCCACTGAAACTGGAAGGCATCGCCGAGAGAGTCCCGGCCTAGGTCAGCTCTCGAACAGTATCGGGGACACTTCCTGTTCAGATTGCTGGCAAAGAGATCGATCAATGGCTCGCCCCACCGGGCTAGTATTATCCGGAACGCGGAATCGGAGAGGGTCCACTCGTGGTAGCACGAGGTGTCCCTGCTGAGGGCGTCTGCCATGGTGTTCTCCTGGCCCACCAGGTGCACCGCGACCGGGCAGACTCAGAGCGGCACGCACCAGTTCCAAAGCTGAAGAGCTATGGTGAGGAGAGTGGTCGATCGGGTCCCTCCTTGCCTATTGACATAGCAGACGGCCGTCGTGTTGTCAGACAGGATCTGCACTGTGTCCGGCGACCAGGTTGCGGAAGGCCCTTAGAGCCTTCAGGATGACGAGGAGTTCCAGAGCATTGATGCGCAGGTGGGTCTCCAGGCCGATCCAGCATCCTTGCACCCTGAGATCGCCGCAGTGCGCTCCCCATCCGTAAAGGGAGGCGTCTGTCGTTACCGTGAGCCGAGGAGTTGGTTCCCAAAATGGCATCCCCGAGAGCAGGTGACGGTAGGAGAGCCACCAGAAAAGGGAGCGGTGCACCTGTTGAGGAATCCGCAGGAGGCATCTCTGATCGTCGAAGAGAGGGTCGAAGGCCCTGATAAACCAGTGCTGAAGCGGCGGGCACAGAGCCTGGAGAGATAAGTGACCGACGTGGTCGCCGCCATGTAACCGAGAAGCTGTTGAATCCTTCTCGCCGATATCACAGAGGCATCGAGGGCGGTGGAGGCGGCTCAATGAAGGGTGCGTGCCCGCTCCATGGGCAGATAGGCCCTGGCAGACATTGAGTCCAGGGTTGCCCCGATGAAATCTAGGACCTCGTCGGCTCGAGGTGCGACTTCTTCGGGTTGACCCAGAGGCCAAGACGAGACAGAAGAGAGAGTGCAAGATGAATGTCCTTGTATAACTTTTGCCCGCAGAACGCCACCAACAGCCAGTCGTCCAAGTAGGGATATATCATAACACCCTTCGTCCAGAGGTACGATACCACAGGGGCCAAGCATTTGGTGAAGACCCTGGGGGCGGTGGAGAGCTCGAACGGTAGCACCCTGTACTGGTAACAGGTACCGTCGACTGCAAATCTTAGGTATCGTCTGTGCTGCGGACGAATTGCGATGTGAAAATAGGCGTCTCGTAGATTGATAGAGGCGAACCAGTCCCGTCGTCGAAGGAAAGGCAGGATCGAAGAAAGAGTGACCATCTTGAACCTCTTGGGGAGGATATAGGAATTTACCCCTCTGAGGTCCAGGATTGGTTGAAGGGTACCGTCCGATTTCGGTACCGTGAAGTAGCGGGAGAAGAAGCTGGTGGTACTGGCCGAGGACGGAAGCTGTTCTATGGCCCCTTTATGTAGAAGGGACTGGATCTCCTCTAGCAGAGCCGAGCTGGCCAGGGTGTAGTAGACGCCTCGCAGTGGTATATCTTGAAATTCTATGGCGTAACCAAGATGGACGATGGAGAGAACCCACGAGTCCGTCGTGATGTGGCGCCACTCGGCGAGGTGTCGGGCCAAACTCGATTGATCTACGAACGCGGCAGGCAGGCTGAAGAGTGGCTGTGGTGGTGACCTGCGAAGCTGGTAAAAATCGGGACTTCGTCCCAGACAAAGATTTCTTCGAGGAAGATCGGCAGCCTTGAATAGGTTTCTGCGCAGAAGACGAAGTCAACGGCCGAGACGGAGCCGAGCGCGGTGAGCGAGGTCGGTACGTCGATGAAGATGATCGATGCCAGGAGGACCGGGAGCCTAAGCTGCAGCGTGGCTGAGGTGGTTGGTAGATTCACATCCGCTTCGCGGTGAGGCGTGCCTTGACAAGGTGATCCATCGCCTCATCAGTTGTGGCGTGGAACAAGCCTTGGCCATCGAAAGGGTGGTCTTCTATCCTCTTTCGACTGTCCTCTTGGAGGCCTGCTAACCTGAGCCACGCGAATCACCTGAGCGCCACAGAGCCGACCATCACGCGAGCCGCCACCTCCACTGAGTGTCTCAATGAAAGGATCTGTTGGTTGGCGAGTGCTACCGACTCATTGAAGAATTGGGTAGCACTCGCCCGTTGATCCTCAGAGAGATGAGCCAACAGCGGATAGAACCTATCAAGGAGGTTCCGCTGGTAAGCAGCAAGGCAGGCCTGTGTGCTGGATACCCTGGCGATGAGCGACGAGGCGGAATAAAACCGCCTGCCAAAGGTATCCAAACGGTGGCCCTCTCGGTCCGGCGGGGTAGTATGCGCCCTCTTACCACCCTTGGTCTGTGAGGACTCGATGATGGAGTTCGGCACCAGGTGGTTAAATAGAAACTCGACATCCTTCTTTTGTGTCCGGTATAGGTGTTCTAGACGATGCGGGACCGGTTGCGCGGATGCAGGCTGGGTCCAAGGATGTTTAAGGTGTCAGGGATTCCAGGCAGGGAACCCTGGGAAAATGATCAGCCCACTGCAAAGATGTTGCATCATGCCCCAGCTGTGGCAACTGCAAGGTTGCATAAGAAACTGGGGTCGTTTGCAGATGCTGGAGGGAGGTGTGCAAACCTCTACCTGATTGGTTGTTGATATGTATATAACAAAGCAATGCCAGCATGTATTTGTCTGCTGACCAAACCTGGTGCCTGGTGCAAACTTTTGTCCGTCTGTCCTATGTTTTGTATATAACGGAACTCTATTGCAAGATAAAGTGCCTCCTGTTTTGGAAGAAACTCCTCTGTGTGTGAGTATCCTTACTGGGGAATAACGCTGCTGCTGTTGGCTCTCTGCTTTGCCAGACACTGCTACAGATGTAAGAGAGTCAGCCTTCTCCAGAATGCCTGCAGAATGCCAGCACCAAGCAGAGGGAAGAAGACAGCCCAGAAGCGGAGGGGCGTGTCGCCACAGGCTGAAGGCCATGTGTTTGTGGCAAAAGAACAGTCTGAGAGTGGTGTGTGGTTGCTAGACAGTTGTGCAACTCACCACATGGTGAACAATTTAAAGCTGTTGAATGATGTTACATATGCAAATATAACAGCTATTTCCCTTGTAGATGGGGCACCAAGCAAAGTGCAGAAGATGGGTACCGCATATGTGTCATGTTTTGGGAAATCATTTAATAATGTATTGTGCGTGACAAATTTGCAGAACTGTATTTTGAGTGTCTCCCAACTGGCCAGTGAGGGTTACAAAGTGGTGTTTGAAGGGGAGAAATGTATAATTACTGCAAACTCCTATCATCCCCAACATAAGGACCTCTTGCAGCGCCGGAAGGAAAGGTAGCGGTACTGTAGATGGCGGACGGGTGTCCATGTAGTGGAACACCGGGGCCTTGTACAGATGGTACCAGGTCCGACACATCCAGCCTGAGCACATTCGCCATATGGAGAAGGATGTCCGAGAACTGCTTAACGTCTTCCAGTGCCAAATCTGGTGCGGGGTCCCCAAAGGCCAAGGGTGGAGACTCGTGGGAACCAGGTGTCGATTCCTCAGACTCAGACTCCGTCTCGTATGATTGCGAGGAACGAGAAGGAGACCTCTCTGGCGATGGTTGTTGAGTCGGCAATGACAAGGTGACCGTTGGCGCGATTACCGTCGGCGCAGTAGGAGGTACTGTTGGAGCGGCTGGTGGCTGGGAAAGTGTAGCGGAGACGATCGGCATCACCGTAGGCGCCGGATGTTGGATGGCCCGGGTGGAGGTCAACGCCAGAGCCGGGGTCTGCATCGGGAGGGCCTCCGAAACCGGACGTGACACCGTCGCGGTAACTCTGGGCGGCGGTGACACAGCCCGGTAGCGTGGTGAACGTTCCCGGGACTGCTCATAATATGGAGACCTGGAAGGCGATCATGAAGGTGAACACCGGTATCGCGGATGGTACCTGCCGCGGGATGGAGACCGCGACCTGTGATACGGCGACCAGTGCCTCATGTCTGGGTGGTACCTGTCTCTATACGCAGGCGAATAGGACCAGTACGAACCCGGTTGCTCACGCCAGAGGTGTTCACGGGCGCACCTCCCAATATAAGAGGCAGACGAGAAGGGTGAGTCTATCGCGGGCCGGGATAGAGCCCGCTCCGGGTAGTCCTCCCGACGACGCGGGGATCCATGTCTCTCCCACCATTCCGGGAAACAAGACTCACTCCTCCTGGCACGGTCTCACGAAGTGGCTCGATGGCGAGACAGGGCCCAAGGTGCAGCCAGAACAGGTTCCGGGCAGTCCATCCCCTCCGGGAGAGCGAGTGGAGCTACCACGGCAGATAGAACGGGCGGGCCCGAAAGCGCCGCATTGCCAGCGGTCAGGTCCTCCTCAGACACCTCGATTATCTCTGGCAGCCCAATCTCCTTGACAACCTCCTAAAGATGTTGAGTTGGAGGAGGTGTCAGAGGGCAGATCCTTTTAGAGGGTGAACCCCGCTTCTCCTTCTTCTTCTTCTTCTTCTTTTCCTTCTCTTTACATGTATCAAGAGAAGGAGGCCGCTTGCGCTGAGCAGCAGTTAGCGGCTTCGACGACGTCGCTGCCTGCGAGCCCGCAGGAGCTTCCTTAGAAGTCGACGCACCTGAGGAGAGCTTCGGGATGCGCAGAAGGGCCGATATCGGAGGCCGAGAGGTCGGTACCAAGCCCAGTACCATCGTTGTCGGTACGGCAGCCGTCGGTACCAAGGGCGTGGTCCAAGGTTGCGCCGATGAGGAGGGGCGGGAAGATATGGTGGATTCTTCTTTGACTCGCTCCCTTGCCCTCAGAGACTCCTCCCAGCAATGGGACTTCAGGCGAGATGACCTGTTTCGCAACGTTTGGGCCGTGAACTCCCGGCAAATAGAGCAGGCCCTCACGTTGTGGGTCTCCCCAAGGCAAAAAAGGCACTCCGAGTGCCCGTCGGAGAAAGCGACCTTATGCCCGCATGAAACACAACGCTTGAAGAGCGCAGACATAGAAAGAGGCTGAAGAAGAAGAGAGGAAGTCTAAGTGGGGGAAGAACACTCACGGAGAAGATCGACGGAGAAGATCGACGGAGAAGATCGAAGAATGAAGAAAACATGAAGGAAGAGGGGTTCGAAGAAAGCCAAAAATACCAAATCCAATCCAAAATCCAAAATCCAATAACCAATATCCAAAAACCAAGTCCAAAAGCCGAAATTCAAATCAAAGCACAAGCCAAAGACGCTGCGAAGCAAAGAACCTTCCGTTCACTAAGGTGGATGAAAAAGAACTGAGGAGAGACTGTTGGCTTGGCAGGCTGGGCATGCTCAGTACCGGCATGGGGGAGGGGTTCCCGCCAAGCTGCTTAGCTCTAGAATCTTCCAAACGTTACGCGCACGCGTGAAAACTCCCAGTGTGTGAGGCACAGAGACCACGAAGAAGAACATTTTTAACCAAGGTAGCAAAGTCTCTCCTCCGGCTTAAATACTAACTCAAGTGAGGAGGCATCTGGCTGCTTACTCCAAAGGAAATAAAACTGTGTTGAAAACATTAGATAGAAGACAAACTCATGTGCTAATCCACAGAGACATACACAAAAAGGAATCAGAAGAGCTGGCTAAAGCCACACCTGGAGAGAGTATAGTAAGGGCAGCGTCTCCAAATATGGAAGGTGCTTTTGGTTATTCCAGGCCAACCTCTCAAAGAAAGCTGTGTCTTCAAGAATGTAATAAGAGGGATAGCTGCAGAAAGCTGTCCTGGGTATTATAAACTCTGGTCTTTCTTAAAGGAGGAACCACTTTAAGGAATACAGAAGAAAGGATCTTAGGCTGGAGCTGGTTCATGTCAAGGTGGCACAGGAAAGCCAGTCCTCACCCTTTCTTGGCATTCTTCTTTTTAGCTTCTGGAGTTGGTGAAGGGGAGGGAGAACGCTTCCTTTTCTTATAGTTTCCCCCTTTCTTGTCCCGTCGATCTGAGTCAGGGCTGTTAACCTAAAGAAATGAAAAGAGGTAGCCATACTAGCAAGCAATGATTGTCAGCATATACTAACAGAGCCAAGAGTAGAAGTTTCTCAGTTCCTCACATTCTATCATGAGCTGTTTTATAATTGGAAGGCCTCAGTTTCCAGAATTTCAGTAGTCAGAGGAATAGATCACAGTCATCAGTCTCAAAGTATGCACCTACTGCTGGACTGTACCACCCAAGATCATCTGAATGCTTCACTGTGTGCTAAGACTCTCTTGTGCATTCAAAACTAGAACTCCATGCAGAAGACATAGTGTAGCCTTCTTACTCACAGGTTTTCTGTGTGCTGGGAATTTCTTGTCTTTAGTTGGAGGAGCACAGTACAATATCATATCTAAAGTCTGATACAGTACAGTTCATCAATAAACACCTCATGAGGTCTTTAATCATGCACAGCTGCTATGCCTATTAGAACATCTGTTTTGTACAAAACTCTTGGGATAGCCTATATGCACTCAGGTTCTAATGAGAATGAAACTAAGGTAAAGTATAAAGCTGTTCCTGGTTAAAATCATAAATATTACCAGAACTAGGTTATAAGATTATCTGATACAGAACTTCAGATCCTAACCCACATACCCCATCTCTCTATCCTTATACCCTAGAGATGGTGCAAGATGATTAGTCTCGTGGAGTCTTGTGCTTTTAATGGAATCCCTATATCTCCACAGATATGTTTTAAATTTACAAAGCCAGACGACATAACCTCATAGCCACGAAGGCATAAACGATCAGGATTATGTAGTCCTGAATATGTTTTATTTTTCTAAGTAATATATAAAATATCTTTTTTACAAATACAAGAAGAACCTTACTGGATCTGATAAAAGTTCAGCTGGTCTAGCATTCAAGGTAAGAATTTCAGCAGCCATCAAGTACTTGAATTGAGATGAATATAGGAGCTAGATGGTTTCCTGCAAATTGACCATTTGTTCAACAGTGGATCACAATTTCTGTTCTGCACAACCCCCTGATGTATAAGCTACTCATATTCCAGAAGGGTAACAACAACCTGTTGGGACTCTTTTCCCTCTCTTCTTAAATCAGTTAGATCCAGAACTTTCTCTGAAAGCAGCATACCTCATCAGTGAGGGTCTTAGCGGAGATTTTCTTCCTTCGTGAAACAGGGCTCTTCTCATCATTGACTTCATAGTCTTCTTCATTCATCCACTCATTGAAAGTATCTGTGTCCAGAATCCACTTAGCATGAACCTGTATATCAGAAGAAAAGAAGCCAATGACTGGGCACCTTTAACTAAGAAAGGAAAGGAGCTACTTCCCAAACATAAAGAGAAATCACAAGGAAGAGAACCAAAGGTCACCTGAAGCTTACAGAGCATAACCTATTCATTTAGAAGTTTCACCATATGCTTCTATGACAGTTGTGATTTGCCAGCTCTGTTTACTGACACACAAATCTAACTCAAAACTACCAAGCTTTGATAAGAGGGGCACAGTGGTTGCTTCTCAAGTGTCCACTGCCTGGACCTTCACTTGGAGAGAAGCTGCAATAAGCTCCATCTCTATGTAAGCACCAAATGAAAGCAATCCTTTACCTTCCGGGGTTTCTCTGGGGTGGGGGCATCCTCCACAGGGGCTTCAATTTCACTTGCTGGGATCCAGGTATCATAGCTATGAAGAAAAGCAGGCTTAGCTAAGACATCAGTTCCAGTACTGTAACCTATCTCAAGATACGGGCACAGCAAGCAACTCAAAACTCACTTATACCCCACCATGAGATAAGGGAAAGAATAAGACTCAACCAGATCCAGATTATAAAGATATAAGAATTAGTTAGGAGAACACTTTGGCAGGTGAGGAAATGAACTGAAAGAATAAACAAGTTTTAGGAAGAAGTATGTCATTTCTTATACCCAAACTGAAAAGATACGAAGATCAGATGCTAATGCTACAAACTGCTCACCTGTCAGGGTAGTAGCCCCAGTGCAGAAGGACCTGCTTGTCTCTCTTCATAATAGGCCGAACCCACTCTTCTAGAAGAAAAGGAAGTCACTGACGGATCAGTCTCCAGGCATCAATTTACACTGAAAATGCTTCCTTTCGTACAATGAGTTACAATGCATCTCTATAAGAAAAACTAAAATATCAAAGTGGGATAAAACCCATGTTAACCTGCTCATGCACTGCAGTTACCTTTAGAGGTTCTCATCTGGATATTCCAACCATCTGAGAAGGTGTGGGCAGAGACTGAAGATACAGTCCTCTCAGCAGTGGACTCACACGTATGGAACGCCCTCCTCATGAAAGCTTAACTGACATCTACATTACAGTCATCCCAGAAAAACACCTCTGTGGTTATGCTCTTAGGTTTTTAACATTTGTTTAACTGCCATTTTTATTCATTTGGGATTTTTAAATTATCGATTTCATTAATATTTAATCATATTTTAATTCAAAAATGGTTGAGAGACAGACTATAAAATTATAAACAAAAGAAAAGAAACAGAGGAAAGAATAAGCACTTTGGCAGACAGTCACAGTAGATAGGTTGGGAGGTAACCTTCACTCAGTTAACACTCACTTCAAAGCCATAGGGCAGGAGGACAGAAGAAAAAAATTCTATTTTGTTTTGAGCCGCTACTAATAGATCTTTGTTAGTATCAGCAGGACAGACTGGTTTTAAAAAAGGGAAGACCTATGAGTTTTAAGGGGGAAAAATCTCTCAGCTTCTGTCCTTACTGTGTCTCAACCTCTTCCCCCATCGGCAATTTCAACAAACCATAAACGGGACCACAGATCTTTTTCCAAGGAAGGCTTACACAGCATTCTTTTTAAATGGCTTTAGGTCTCCCGGGTATTCTACAAGACTAAAATCACAGACAGATCCTGCCTTTAGGTGGGCTGACAAACTAAACGTGGAAGAGAAGAGGAACAGTCTTTCAATTGCTGAGCTAAGAAAAAACATAAATGGAAACCTCTAAGCAGGATCAAAATAAAAGAAAAAAGATGAGTCTTAAGAAAGTTCTTGAAAGTACAGAAGCAGCTAACAAATATTAGAATAGAGAAACGTATAACTCTAACATGCAAAAAGCATCTTATCTGAGTGGAAGACTACATTCTCAAATAGGTTGTTCCTCCTATTTGCTCCCATATGCAAACGTTTTGAAAACCAGATAGATGTGGCTATCTGTGGATATATATCCCGGTGTTCTCAAGTTGTGTTGTGCAGCTTTCTCCTGGTCCCACCACCATCACAGGCACATTTGGCAAGGGCATGAGAGAATGCCTTCTCAGTGGCTGGCCCCAAGCTGTGGGACGCCTGGTTGGCACTCTTCCTGCAGTCTTTCCACTGGTAGGTAAAGACCTTTTTCTTTAGGAGGCATTTGGTTCTTAACATGTTGAGGCAGATGGAGATTTTAATGGGGATGTTAATGCTGTGTTTCCATTTTGTTATGTTTTAAATGTGTTTTTAAAATCACTTTTAGCTTGTGTTTTTCAAAATTGAAGTTTGGTTTTTTGGTCATTTAATTTTTGTACTAATAGATTATTTTTTAAGTCATGCTGTAGTGTGTTCACAAGGCAGCTCACAACCTGCCTTGAATCCAGAGCTACAAGAAAGGCGGATATAAATTAAACAAACAAACAAAAAATAATAATAAAATAAATAAATGCCTACTTTCCTAAGTGCAAGAGAATGCTCCTCCAGTTCTGGTCCTGCCTAACTCCAGGATCTGAAAGATCTCTACCATATTGCTTGTTTCTTCAGGTTCAGTTGAGAACTACCTCTTCTCATTTAGTCATGATGGGTGGGGGGAAAAAACCCTCAAAAATACCCACATAGAAAAAAAAACCTACACAACGGACAATGGGCACCATGGCTGTGATGTTTCCCATCTGAGAGGAAAGAACAGTCCTTCACTACATTTAGCATAGCCAGGATATGCAGAATGAAAATTGTAAACGTTGGTATAATATTTTACAACTTTAGCTCTGAAGGATGTAAAAATTCTATCTTTCCTTCACCACCATGACTCACTCTTTCCCCCATTTTTAACAAGTTTCTTTCTTCCTTAGACTTCCTTAGAATGGTACTAGAAAAACAAGTCACAGAAAAAGCTACCAGCAATCCATTCTTTCAACTGTTCAGAAGTATATCTATGTAAGACAAGGTGGCATAATCTAGCAGACAACAGCCAATGACTATGCAAGGTTAAGATTAAAATGAAAATTTCACACTTTCTCTGGCCAAAAGACACAGTGAAGCCTCACCTTCTTCCAGGCTCCCAGGAACAGGGAAAACAATATGGGAAGCATTATTCTTATCTTCAGTTACTGTTCCCTGAAAAGAGATCAAAACGGCTCACAAAAACCAGACTTCTAGGAGAGTATGCAGATAGCTGAAAGTATGAAAGATACATCAGAAAAGTTTGAACTAAACCCTGCTAGCAAGAGGCTGAAGCTTACAATAAATTAAATACTTATTAAATTCTGATATTAAATTCTTACTACTATATTAAAAAGACTCAAGCGTCTCAGTCTGTAAGCAGCGTAACTTAATTCCTCCCTTTCCTTGGTCAGTCCTGTACTGTTTCTAAACCATGCATTTTCCTTTGCCGTTTAAGCCAGGGTCACCCTCTTAGAATTGCTATACATGTTAAAGTCTCTTACTCCCTCCAACAAAACCCACCTTTCCTATAAATTCTTCGGCTTAGCCTCTCAGTTTTCTTCCCCAACCAAAAAACAAACAAACAAATAAACAACCTATGCATGTGTAATAGTAACTACTCATATGGTCAACATTCTTTTCAAAGTGGCAGAGAATAAAGATGTGCTAGCACAATTACACTGCAGGACACTGGCTGCTCTTCTCCCCAGCTGTGTAACTGAAGCCAAAGAGTACTGGGGCATCTTTGCAGCCAACCAGTGTGAGCAGGGAACAGAGCTGTACCCTGGCACTATCCAATTACTGCTGCATGACAGAAAAAAGAGGAGAAAACTGTGCCCACCTGGACCTGCTGTAAGTTTGGGAGAACAAGTTCACTCCTCTTCTTTCAGATGCAACATGACAGCCACAACTGACTTGCCTGACCACTGACTTACTTTGAAGGTGTCCTGCTGTTGTTGTGCAGCTGGAGAAAGTATGTGAAGTACTGGATGTTCCCAGCACAATGCCTGAATAAACACTTATGCAGGCAAAACCCTTGGTTACACCAGTGTAAGCCACCTCCAACCACAGTTCTTGTCTCCCAAAACCAGCATTTAGACTGTGAGCTGATCTGGGTTGTCTGTCTTTTTGTTCTATATTCCACTGTAAATGTTCATGTACAGCGACCATGTTGTGTTACTGAACAGTAATTACCCATGCTTAAATACTGGCTCCTTACTGCTCAACAGCCTTTGCCCCCACATTTAACTTTCAGTACTTATCTGTGGTTTGGTGTCTTCTGTTCATCTGACTAGCCATTAACATATTAAGGAACCAAGCTCACATTTTTATTCTTCTTTTTAACAAATATGATAAGATAGCCATTCTGTTGACACTCATCTGGGAATAAAGCTCACTCAATGCAGCAAGTTATTCTTCTGCTTCAGGATGTAGAGATATACTTCTTTGGACTACAATTCCTAGAAACTCTCAGCCAACATGAACAGTGGGTGATTCTGGGATCTGTCGTCCCAAAAAAATCTTTTTCAGGCTATATTCTGAGTAAACACAGGACTAGGCTGCAAATTTTAAAAGGGCTTTATGTATATAAACATTTGTAACTAAGAGAACATCTTGCTCTTATGCTAGCCTTAGAGATCTTCAGTACACTGTTATGAAGCTGCCTCCCTATGCAACTCTTATTGCAATTTCACAGAGACTTAGGCAAAAGTTTTAAAATGATTTCTTTATAGAGATTAATCAGCAGAAGCCAGCTGCTGAATGATAATGTGCCATTCTATGGATCAGGCTGGTTTCTTTTATTGTTCTGAAATATTTTAAGAAGAATTGAGGAAAGCCCCCTTCCCTGTGTAGAAAGTCATTCAAGTGCAAACTTCTTCAGAAAAGAGGAGTAGATCACCTCAGAGAGCAAATCAGTATTCACCTATATTATTTTTAATCCCAAAGTAAAGAAGCATGCTGCCAACTCAGGCATTTTCACCTATGCACACTTCACTATTCTGCAGCCTCACTCACCTGGTGTCGTTTGATGATGTCTTTCAGCTTGGCTTGCAATTTAGGGTCAATATCTTGATGCAAATAGATGTTAGGCCTGGAGAGACAATTGTTCTGGAAAAGGAACAAATAAGGCAAATAAACACAAGGAACTGATTCCAAATACATGGTAAAGAAAGAAAAACAAGTCAGCTTACCTGCACCAGAGATTTTTCAATGGTCATGAACATCTCCACATTGCGGTCCATCCGTGATGGATTCTGGAAATCGAAACGCCTCCTTATTGAAAGAAAAAAGCAATCTTCATAAAGGTCACAATCCACACCTCACAGATAATCTACTTTACAAGGAGACAGACAGGGATGAATTAGCACAAGGCTTAATATCAGAAACTGGAAGAGCAAGTACGGTCACAGAGAAGTACTTAGTACCAGGCACTCCAACTGGAAGACCCACTTATATAAGGCTGTACTCTACACTCATCATACTGTCTCCAGGCTTATTGCTTTATACATTTAACACAGCAAAAATCAATATTAGTTGTGCAATGACACTGTTGCAGCACCATTTTCACTGATTTATAAATAGAACACAAGTTTATATATTAAAAGTAGGAAAAGATTTTATACACGAAATGTATTACTGTGCAGGCTTTCACAGACTACTGTCCAAAAGCTTATGCCATAATGCATATGTTGTTTTTAAAAGAGCCCCAAAAAACTCTGTTGTTCTTGCTGCAACAGACTGAAATATCCACTGCACTACAAATGGTTACAGTGGAAGTCTGTATATTACTAGGCACTAGAGGAAGCAATGTCGTATTCAGTAAGGTTTATTGACAGGATAAGGTACACAAGTTCAATTAAACTCAAAATGCAGTGCTCTATTGACCCTATCTCCACACAAAATGAAAGGTTAAGAGCAGGGGATACACCAGTGTTAGCAATTCTCTCAATGCATAATGTTATTTTAAGATTTAAAAGTCCTTTGCTTGACAAAAATAAACTGCTCATTCATTTCTGCACTAAACCAAGCATCCTAGTCTTGGAGCTATACACAACCAAGCCTCTTGTCCTTCCATTGGATGTGATAAGAACAGTAAAAAAGGGGGTTTACCATCCTTGGTCACTCTTGAATTTATATGCTGCTGCGAGAATGTGACAAAGGGCACCACCAGCTTTGAAATCTAAGAAGCATTTTATCTATAAGATACAAAGGAAGCCACGTTAGACAATCTGTTTCTGCTCAACAGAAAATCTCATGAGCTACCCACCTACTGCAGTAGACCAAACCATAATGCAAAGTACTTCAGAGCATGGATCTAATGCTAACACAGAAGGATAAATATGTGACTTGAAAAGATCAGCATGGATTACCAAAGCAAGAGGAAGAAGGTAGAGTCTGGGAAGGCTATCTGAATGGATGGCAATGCTATAAAACCAAAGAAATGGAAAAACTGAATCCAACCCTTGGGAACTAAATTATAATATCCCTACTAGATGGAAGCTATGAACTAGTACTGGATAACTGCACTTAAAGAGTTAAGAATAATACCATCACTGCATTTTATAAAACTGTCTTCCTTCCCTCTGACACATGTCCATTAATTTTCCCGCATTTTCTCCTCTCTTTCTTTCCCTTCAGATCTCCATTTGTCTGGTCCTGCACAGCAAACAGGCTTATAAAATTTCCACTTGCACAAATGGGACTGTTTTTTTCCCTCTCTAAGTTTAATTCCTTAGGACAAAGAGAAGGAGGAAATAATTTTTAGAACTGTAAGACACAGGGAAGGGAAGGTTCCAATTACTATATCCTGAAAATTCCCACCTGCAATTAAGCATGAGAAAAAAGTTTCCATTTGCACAAATAAGACCTTTCTAGCTAAGCCAGTGTTCCTCAAGCTTGCTAGGACACGGTTAGATGACCCTCTCCTCTGTTTAAGAACATAATCCAGCTTCTGATATGATTGAATCAATAGAAGATTATTTTGTTCCTCTGCCACCTTAGGTTAAGTAGTTCATAGCACTCACCGGTAACTTTGTGAGCGGTGCATTACTGACATGTTTTCCAAAAACCTCCTCCTGGAATTGTAGCAACTGCACCACTAGGCTGGATAATGACTTATTGGTAGGTGGCTCTGCTTGGATGTACTGTGGGAAGAAGGTTTCAAGTTTTAGATAAATCCAACCCAGAGTTCCTGAGCACATGATCCCCTAAAGGACAGTGAAATGTGTACGTGCCCTAGGCAAGCAATATGCACAACACCTCATCTCCAACTAGAGATCGATCCTGTCTGCAACGGCAAGTTTAGCCCCCAGCCTCTGAAGCTGCAGCCACACCACTGACTATCCTTCCTAGGGTCTTCTGCTTGGCCTCCAACCGCCTTCTTGCAGAATTAGACCTAGGAGCTGCCTTTCCTCACCTAGCTGTGTTTCCTTTGGGTGTAAAGGCAGGGCAGAACTAGAGATCAAAATCAAGCTCGGAAAAGTTCCTTTTTGGACCACAACTCTCAAAATTCCCACTACAGATCATTACAGCCCACAACAGGGTTATAATCTGACCTAAAGTGGGTGACGCTGGTTCTGCCTACCACTGCTTTTTTATTTGTATTTCTGAGAATAAAAATAGAAAGATGAAGAGAAGGAAAAAGATACATACAGCACACAAGAAAAGGCCCTGTCTTCAAGGTTAGAATTAAAAGTAGAAAGAGCCTTTTACAAAGCAGGCATCATTTTCTTCTTTCTGGCATTTATATGTATTAAGCACTCTAGGGCTGCAATCTGAAACACGCTAACGGGCGGGGCATAAATACTAGTGGACATAACAGAACTTGTGCATCGAGTCCAATACGCGTTTCAAAGACTGTAATCTCTTACAACTTTCAGTTCTCTCACAAGAGCTCTAATCACTGGACAAAGTTAGTTCCAGCCTCCACTGAAATTAGGCCATTTCCTCACTACACTGTTATAGTGCTATTATTCCACTTTCAACATCCTATAGAATCCTAGGGCTTGTAGTTTACGGGGGAGCATTCAGAATTCTCAGCCAGAGAGCTCTTTGGCCTCAGTAAACTACAAACCCCAGAACTCCACAGGATGTTGAAAGTGGAATAATTGCACTGTAATGGTGTAGTGTGGAAACGGGACACCACCTTAACACTAACAACTCCTCTTTATTTATAATTCATTTTGTTCACAGAGGGGACAATTTAGGTCCCATCTAGACAGATCATAGCTTCCATGTTCTCACAGTGATCTTCTAACAGTTTTAAACAAGGGGAATGAGACTCCCAGCTCTAAATGTGCTCCAGTTTCTCTTAGAAACTAATACTAGTTATGGCGGCATGGAGATGGGAGCATTTCAATATTTTAAAATAATTCTGGAGTACTATTATGGGCAAAGGGGTGGAAGAGAGAAAGCCTTCAATTCCATTTCCAGGTCTCCTACAATACAATTGTCAATTATCCAACAATAGTTCAGGTTATTACTGTTTCAACATTCTGAATCTAAAAAATTGTGCTCCTTCCCCAGACTGCTTTGGATTCTCAGCATTCAAAACTCCCCCACAAACCAAGAAGTAAATTCACAAATACAAATGTTTGTACATAAAAATTCCAAGGAATGGATAGTGCAAGAAGTTTGCAGAAATCCTGCTGTTTTCATATCCTGCCTTTTCTGCAGTCCAACCACTTCTAGTCTATATCCTCTGCATGCCAATTGAGGTAGGGTTGCATGGATGGGAGATGAAGATCTTTTTATCCCTCCTCTCTCATTAACGGGCAAGGATACCATTTCAGTTTTGGCGGGTGAAGATTATTAGCCAAAGCTGTTGGCCGCATTCAAGATTAGCAATCCAATCCAATCTGTACTTATCCAGAAGAAAGTTGCTCTGTGATTCAACATGCTTACTGCCACATAATGGTTCAGTAGACTGCAATCAGTTAAGAAGTGTTGTTTTCAAAGCAAATATCTTCAGCAGCAAGTAGCAAGATTTATAGCAATATATATCAATACTGTATAGGATGATTATCAACACAGACCAACCATCTTTCTTTAAGCAGAGAGATTTATGAATTTTTCATGCATAACTAGTACATAGATCCCATTTGTGCCTTAACAATAGTTACTGAATGGCTGAAGCACTCAGTTGGTCAGACTGGGAGTGGGGAGCATGGAACGAAATCCATTATTCCTAAATTGCAGTCCTTCAAATTTCCTTCTCAGTTTGTATGGCGTGGAAGCACTAACAAGATGTATAAAGTTTTATAACAGTAGGCCCATCAAAAACACCATCAAAAAGTTGTTCGCTATAATATTAGAAAGGGAACCTAACAAAGTTGTTATCCTTGAATTTTGGCTGCCAATAGCTAAGGCAGTCAGAGAAACATATGAACTTGCTTGCAGGGAAGTGGTGAAGATGGGGTCAGAAGCTGTCACTCCAAACACAGAAGGTTGTCTGGTGACTGAGCCACACTCTCTCTTGCTCGGAAGGTCAAAGGTAAGAGCCTGGGAACCAAGACCCAGGCAGCTTGTAGAACGGAAGCAGCTGTCAAAGAGCAAAGATTCTAAGAGAGGAAACTATCCAGGCCATGCTTCATGTGCCAGCAAATTAAAAAGCTGTTCAGACTCCATAACTCAGAACTTAGCTATCCACACATAAACACACACACCCCAACTCTCCTCCTCCTTTACGGGATGTCTTTAGGAGAACTTTAATCAGCTTTTTCTTCAGCTTCTAGGCCTTTGGGTCCTCTCAAGAAATTACAGAGCTGGAGAGAAAAACTGAAAGCATCAAGCAACAAGGGACACTGGTTTACAGAAAACGCCTTTCCTTCAATACCACCTTAACTGTAAATTGGTCACACACAAAGTATTTCTGCTGGCATGGGTCCACACCAGAATAGATAAATTAAAGCACAGCATGACACTCAAACCAGGTTAAAGAGATGTCTGAAAATCTCTCCAGAGAATAACCCAGCATATCTCATCTCAAAATGGCAAACACTGTGAAGTTTTCTGCATGCCAAAAAGCACAACTACAGCAGGAAGGAAAGGAACAACCTGAGGCTGCTTCAGGTGACAGAGAACTAATATGTATGTATAAATAAAACAAAAATGCAAGGTCAGTAAATTCCTCAATGAATGAACGTTTCTACATCAGGAACAGAAGGAATCTGTGAAGAAGGATGGGAACTAATGAAAGAAGCAAGAGCGGCTTGATCTGGGGCAAAGGACAATAGGACATCAATGAAAAGCACCAAGGCACTAAGATGTCAAAGATGGGAGTCTGTCACATTAGGTGTTCCGAAAGAAATCAAATTAAGATTATGATGAATTGTCGAAAGGGGGGGGGGGTCCTGTTTTCCAGAAGTCACTGGTTAGCTAAGGAGGAGCAAAAAGAAGATTCCAAGGGATTAAACATTACTGATTTCTGCTGGAAATGGAATAAATCCGGACCCTGCTAGTGGGGTAAAAGCGACAACCTTAATGTCAGAAGACTGTTCCGGTTTTGCAATTTTAATGATCTCCCTCCCCGGAGAAGAAAGGGTGGAGACGTTAGAAACCCATCTCTCCACTAGTCTCTATGGGTGGAGGAAGATCCTGCAATTCTCCAATGTGCATCTCCCTTCTTTCTCGTTTTCTAATGTCGTTAGCCCCCTACCTCTTCCCATAATGGGCCTGCCTTGCTTATGGGGGGAGAGGGGGAAATGGGGCAATAGGAACGATGCCCCATCGGGCGCAGGGGATACCCCGGGTGGGTCTTCGGCGCGTCTACGACGAGAAGGCAACTGCCCTGCACGGCGCCCACGGGGCAGGAGAGGCGAAGAGGCTCCCTTTACCACCCACCCCATCCCCCGAGAACCTCCAGGATGCTGGTAAAGCCCGGCAGGGTGGAGCAGAGGCAGGCCCAGGCCTAGGCAGGCCCATACCTTCTTATAGTTCTTGCCCAGCCAGACACGCGCGCTGTCGAACTGACTAACGGTGTCCGAGGCCTCGTAGTACTTGACGTTGGGGCCGCCGTCCTTCTTCCGCACCGCCATTTTCGCAGCGCCGCCGGCCTGGGCCGCGCCGCCTCTTCGCCTCTCCCTCCCGCTCCCCGTGCGGCGGCGGCGGCGGCGGCGGCAACAGCGCAGCTCCCAGAGTCCCCGCAGCGCCCTCTGCCGGCCACTCCTCGTCCCTCCCCCTCTGTCAACCGCTCTCCTATGCAACCAGTTCCTCAGGTGCAGCGACCCCTGCTGGGGAAATATGGGCTCGCTTAAGCTAACTCGATTCTACACTCCCCTTACCGATTGAGAGCCGTAGTTACCAAGAGGCGAGGACAGCAGGTCATGGTGGTGAACTACAGTACCGGACTAGCGTTACCATCGAGCTAGCATTGCCGTGGTTTACAGGAGCAGAATCAAACAAGAAGGAAATAACAACAGTAACAGCTTTTTAACGTTCCGGTTGGTGGTGGCGCTCTGTTGTTGAAATTTCTAGGGAAATAGTTGTATTAGTCTGTCGCAGCCAAAACAAGAAGCGTATGTGGCACAGATATTTGTGGACTCCTGCCCATGGCAGAAGGCACTGGATGATGTGGACTACTGCCAACAAAATTTATACCACTGAACATCTGGAGCCACTGAATTGTCCATTGGCTGTTGTTTTGGCCGAGACACTGGCCATTTCCGCACTACACTCTTATAGCACGATTATTCCACTTTCAACATCCTATGGAATCCTGGAGTTTGCAGTTTCGGGAGGGGCTGTTAGGCCCCTCCCGAAACTGCAAACCCCAGGATTCCATAGGATGTTGAAAGTGGAATAATCGCGCTATAAGAGTGTAGTGTGGAAATGGCCACTGAGAATTGTGGGAGAAGTAGGCCCAGAATAATACTTAATTTTCTTAGAATTCAGAGATGACAGCCTTCAGTTTCTGGGATTCTAGCTATCTTGCACCTTTTCAAAGAATCATGACTGATGCTTTCGGTACACTTAAATTTTAATTAAAAACTCTGCCAGGTGACCACATTAGTTAGTTTAAGAAGCACTGAATTAAAGGACCGAAATATACAAAGAGTGACTTGTGTTTTCACAAGTCGGGAAGCTTTTACGAGAAACAGGTAGCTATAGTTATCTTTAATTAAAACTTGAACTAAAATTATATTAAAAATAAAAAAATTAAAGCTGTTCTTTAATTAAAACTTAAAGATAACTATAACTACACACTTGCTTTCTTGGAAAATCTTCCCAGCTTGTGAAAGCACAACTCACTCTCTCTATATTTTAGTCCTTTAACTCAGTGCTTCCTAAACATGGGGCCAACTGGCAGGGTTTTTTCTTTCTCCCAACGTGCCACGGACTGGCACCGTATTTGCGTTCTTATATATTTTTCTTGAAACCCTGCCACAAACCAGGAGCCAACAGCTCACAACCTGGCACAGGGCCACGAACCACACCACTTTTGAGTAGCATTGTTTTAACTGACACACTTCTCAGTTCCTCCTATGCATGACCACGGCCATTTCCACACTAGACTGTTATAGTTTCGGGAGGGGCCAGGTGACCCGTCCCGAAATTGCAAAGCCCAGGATTCCATCGGATGTTGAAAGTGGAATCATAGCACTATAACAGTCTAGTGCGCAAACGGCCCAGGGCATAGCCCCAAGTTTCGGCATGCACCTGAAATTGTGTTTAGGGATGAGAAAGACCACTTCTCTGCACTTGTTGCATTTGAAAGTGGCTGGAGCTGTATTCACGCTTCCTTCACTCCAGGAGGAAATTTACTGGGCTTTTTTTAAAATGTTGTTTAGTATTACAACAATAATATACATACACGTTGACCGTAACCATAAAATAACATTAAATATGCCATTAAGTGGCATGTTGTATCTGACAAAACGGAGAAACCATGGAATAATAATTCAGTGCGTGCACTGGGGAAAAGCAAAATCCTTTGAGGTGGCAATCGGTCCCTTATATTCAATGAAGAAGTGGGAGATGGTCCCTTACATCTAATTAGCCACTGATGACTTAAAAAAAAAAAGCCAGATCCCGTCAGTGTAAGCATGGGAAGGCACTCTGCACAAGTTCAGAAGCTCTTTCTTCCCCATGGGATCTCTCAGAATCTCAACTCTCGTAGCTAAAATTAAGCCGCTTAAGGGAGACAAAAATCTAGTCCCCCGAATTAAGGACACCAGTACAGCTCGGTGAGAAACAGGAAGGCGAATGGGCGAGAATATGGAGGGGAGCCGGAGGAGATGAGGTAAGAAAATGGAGTCCATTTTATCGTCGTCGTCGTCTCTGCTGCTGCTGCTGCGGAGGGAAACTTGGAGGTCCTTCAGAGAAGGGAGAGACAAACAGGAAGGGAGAGTACGGCGGGAAAAGGCCCCTGGCTGCTTTGCCTTTGACTGCGTGCGGAGCTGGCTGAGAAGAATACTTTCTCCCCCATCTTCTCCTCACGAGAGAGGGGACGCCTGAGGGTCGGCTTCTCTCCTCCTCCTTCCCGCGCGCGAAAAGGAAAAAAAAAGTTGTCCAACCGCCAGACCGATCTCTCTAGCTGAAGCTCCGCGAAGGCTTGGCCCGAGAGTCACGGTGGCCGAGTGGTTAAGGCGTTGGACTCGAAATCCAATGGGGTTTCCCCGCACAGGTTCGAATCCTGTTCGTGACGAAGATCTCGTTTTTAATAGAGAAAGGGACTCCCTCCTTTTAACTAACTCCGGTAGGGAGAGTCATTAAAAACCAGGGTCCGCGCGCCCACCAGTGTCTGTGCGAGAGAGAGAGAAAATGAGAGCCCGTGCGAGATGAAGGAGGTCTGTTACCGCGGGAAAGGCCAAAGCCTCAAATCCGCAGTTGTTCAAAAGAGAAGAGGCGGGAGCTGGGCCCGCCCACGAAGGCGGCGTAAGCACGTGGTCCGCAAGCGCAAGATTACCCACCCAAGTCCAGTTTAGACCCGGGAGACCGGTGGAGCCGTTTCGTTGATGAGGGCCCCTCTCTATTGACCAAACGCATCTCAGATTAGAAAACCTTTTCTCTTCTGAAGAATTCTTCTCTTTTAGTCTTGGGGAGCAGCCCCAAATTAAGGCAGAGTTACAGCGTGGATTTTAAAATGTATTTTTAAATTTTTTTGTCCAAATAAAAGTAACTGAAAGGGGGAAGAAAAATATAAATGAATAATGGTAGCACTCCTTGAACACGCGTGTAACAGGAAAAGACTGTCCCCGTTTTATAAATAAAGTGAATAAATCAATTAGACCCGCCGTTCTTAACCTTTTCTTTAGAGGGAGCCCCCCTGTCAATATAATTTGTGGCCAGAGTCTCTTAAGGCTCAGCTCAAGATTTAAATATTTAAATTGAGATTTAAATATTCAAATATTTATTTCGTAAAGGCTTCTGGAAACCAGGGTTGAAATCCCTGCGCATTCTCTCTACCTCAAAGAAAGGCAAAGGCAAATCCCCTGTGAACAAATTTTGGCAAAACAAAAAACCCTGTGATGGCTCGCCTTAGGACTGCCATAATGCAGAAGTGACTTGAACAGGACCACAAAAGTAAAGTGCGAGTGACAGAGGGAGGGTCTTTCTAGCCAGGGCATGTTTCCGCTTTGAAAATTGATTTACCGTAAACCTAAAACAAGCTGATCATGGGGGGCTTTTTTCGCAAGATTTGTTGCCTTTGCTTTTCTCTGAGGTTGAGAGAATGTGACTTGCCTGTGAAGTCACCTGGTTGGTTTCTGTAGCTGAGTAGGGGTTCAAACCCTGGTCTCCAGAGTCATAGTTTGGGTGTGAGCACACACGTGCCACCATGATCAGGGATGTGGCAACAGAGGGGGCCAGGTGCTGAAACTCCTCCCTTGTTTGCAAATGAGGGAGCAGTTTGGGTGCACCCACACCCCTGCCACCATGTTCCTTGGCATCCATAGCCCTTGTGCGGAGTCTCTGACAAAAGGGACATGGCAGCAGACGTGCGCGTGCCCAACTGCTCTCTTGTTTGCAAACGGGAGCAGTTTTGGCAGCTGCAAACCGTCCCCCTGCTTCCACACCCCTGTCGTTGCCGCTGCTGTTGGTATCCAGCAGCAAGACTTTGTGGACGTCCTGTGAGGACTTTGGAGGCTGCAGGTTAAGAACCACTGAATTAGAGTACGTGACACAGTCGGCATTTGAGGATAGGGTTGGTAACATCTGGGCTCTGATTGAAAGTGGCTGTTCAGGATTTTTTTTCCCACTTGGGTAGCAAAGCAACTGAAGTTCTTTTCCCATCAAGATGAACTTCAGGTGCCGTGACATATTTTATGGTCCAGTCCAGAGTGGGATGTCAGCAGCATCATCCCCAAGAAAAATCTTTGTTAAATGATCCGTCCCTAAAGATTGCTGCTGAGAACATGGCAGCAGTGAATTGGGCAAAACTATCTCCCACACTCCTGTTGTGACTTGGAAGTACATTTCATTTATTTATTTTAGTGGTTGTGGATTTTTTTTCCAGGGTGGGGATCTCTGACACTCCAAAAATTATTGGACTCTAACTCCCATAACCGCAACCAGTATGACCAGCTGTCAGAGATTATGGGAATTATAATCCCGCAACAGTTGGGGAGTCACGGGTTCCTTGTCCCTGGATTATATGGCCAGATAAGCCCTATTCAGGTATTATGGAATAATCGTGTGAAGAGAGGAATATGTTGGCTATGTTGTTCCCTCGTGCATTTCCCTCATTCTCCTCTGGAGAACAATTTTCTGGAGTGGACAGCTTCCTCTGTGTGGAAGTTATATACAGTACGCTTGTGTGATACATATGTATGACTGCAATGCTCTTCATATCTAGACAGACTTCAGAAAGGTTATTTTTTGGAGTACAGTTTTTTGAACTGTAACCTTTTCTTTTTTTTTTAATAAGTAGCTTTTATTAAAATTTTAAATGAAAAAGAATAAAAACAAACCCTCCCCGCTTCCAATCTGAGTTTAGCATTCTATTCCGTTTAAACATTCCATTCCATACATTATCTCTGTTTTACAACAATCATAAACTATTATTTTTAACTTATATTTAAGTATTTACATTTTATCTTTTACCACCTCATTTTGTCTTTCACCTTTCTCACAATCTTTCTTTCTTTTGCCCTATCTTATTCTTTTATCCAATTCAATACCTCTCGCCATTCTCTTTCAAAGCCTTGGATTGGCTTATTTTTGAGTGAAAAAGTTAACTTCTCTGTTGCCACCATATCCAGGACTTTGAATTTCCATTCTCTTATATCAATATATTTTCTTTCTTTCCAATGTTGAGCATAGGTCAGTCTTGCTATTGTTATTATATATAACAATGTCTTTTGATGAGATCTTATTTGTCTTTGTTGCCCTAACATATTCAACAAATAGAATTCTGGCTTCATTTCAAAGTTAAAACCATACAATCTTTGAATTTCATCATGTATTTCTTTCCAAAACTTTTTTGCTATTTTACAGGTCCACCACATATGGAAAAAAGAGCCTTCTTTCTCGTCACATTTCCAACATTTTCCATTCCCATTTCTTGTCATTTTTTTCAGTTTTACAGGTGTCATGTACCATCTATATAACATTTTATAAAAATTTTCTCTCAAATTCAAACTTGGTGTAAATTTTACATCTGTCTTCCATGCCCTCACCCATGTATCCAACTCAATTGGATGTCCTATATTTTGAGCCCATCTAACCATGTTATTTTTAACATTTTCTGATTCCATCTCTCTTTGTAGCAATATTTTATAAAATCTGGAAATTCTCTTTTTCTGGTCCCCTTTCATCAATACATCCAGTTCATTTTCGAACTGTAACCTTTTCAAGCTCTACCCAACCCATAACCCAAAAGAAAAAGTATATCTCTCCAAAAACATAGTCCTGAGCAAACAGTAACAGTCCCAGCAGGCATAGCTAGATGGCCAATGTCATGGGCCAGTGTGGAGCAGTGGTCCTGGAAATCCACTGGGTGACCTTGGGCAAGTCACATTCTCTCAGCCTTAGAGGAAGGCAAAGATAAACCCCTTCAGAACAAGTTTTGCCCATAAAACCCCATGATAGGTTTGCCTTAGGGTCATAATAAGTCAGCAGCAACTTGAAAGGACACGACAACAACAACAAACAACAATGGTGATGTCACAGAAGTGACATGCCAATGCCACCCATATTAGCCAGATATGTAGGCACTACAACCTGAGGATATGGGGGGGGGGTGTATTGGATATAATGTTACACATGTACACCCCACTTCTGAGTGACAAGAAATGCTCCAGGTTTACCTTCCTTACAAGGAAAGATCAACATAAGTCTGGAGATCCTGACGTTTGTTTTGGAGGCAACACCAAGTCCTATCATTCTGAAGGAGGACGGAGAGATTTTGAATGGTGCAATCCATGGCTGCTTCTGCCATTAGGTGGAATGAGGCAATTACCTCAGGTGACAGGGCACCAGAAGCAGCAAGCTCGGTTTTTCCCTTGCCTCAGCAGGGCCCCAGATGCCCACCTTCCCACCACCACTGAGAGCTACCAGTGATGTCACCCCAGGCAGAGGAGCAGGAGAACTTACAGCCCCCCGCTCCAAATAAGAAAGCAGGGGCAGCAATGCCCCAAGAAGGAAGCGAATGCATCCATGGTGCCCCTGTGCCTCTGCCATGCCAGAGATTGGTTTAATACTGGGGCAACTTTTTCCTCCGAATCATCTGTCTCTCTGGTGCAGCTCTCCTCTGGTCTGTGCCTGGGAGTACTGTAGTCATGTCCACCTTTTTCAATGGAAAGGAGATGTGACTGATGCTTCCACATCCTCCTCTTTCTGGGGCATCTTCTTTCTCTTTCTGGGATGTCAGAAAGTCTTCCTTCTCCTCTAGTGAGAGAGCATGGGGTTAAGTGTGCAATGTGGAGGGAATATGACACTCTGTTCCTGGCTCTGGTGACAGGAGAGTTTGGTCTGTCCCTGCTGCAATATTCTTTTTAGGAAGTGGGAATATATCCATATTTAAGCAGAGTAGACAGCCAGCATGGTGTAGTAGTTTGAGTGTTGGACTATGACTCTGGAGACCAGGGTTTGATTCACCGCTTGGCAGTGATGTATTTGAGTCTTTTACTCTAAGTCTCAAGTCAAGTCTCAAGTCTCCACCTTCAAGTCTCGAGTCAAGTCCCAAGTCCTTGCAAGATACTTTCAAGTCAAGTCTCATGTCTGGGAGCCAACTGTACACCCCAACCTGTATGCCAGAATTTCTGGACAGAGTCAAATAAAGTCAGTTTTAACAATTTAAGTAGAGTCAACGCTCTACTTTTGTGATTTTGCCATCTGCAGCTTCAGAAGTGGGGAACAGGATCCTTCTTACTTCCCAATTGCAAAGCTGGAGGCTTTTTCAGAAGTCGGGAATAAGATCTTTCTTATTCCCCATTGCTGAAGAAGGAAGGATCCTTTAGAAGGAAGGATCCTTCTTTGCCTTTTGTAATAATGTACATGTCATTTCTCAATTATGTTTTATGTATTTATTTATTTATATATGTGACAACTATAATTGCTTTGTTTATATTACTTGAATTTTAATAAATAAAAAAGAAGAAGGAAGGATCTTTCCTTCTCAAGCCCATTGCCTAACACATTTTCTGTTTCCCTAGGAGATATGTGCCCTGCACTCTGAGTATGAGTTTTGCCTTCTGCTTTTAGGAAAAGTTTTAGAAAGCTCCTCCTATATGTAGTGGGGACCAGCTGCTGAGTGGACCTCAACCTCACCTCAAGCCCATTGCCTGATCCATTTGCTGTTCCCTCTGAGAAATATGTCCACACTTTGGCCTTGAGACTGATCATCATGTGACCAGTAAGTTGTAAGGTTTCTGGATTAATGTGTTATGTTACTGAACCAAGTGCAGCAAGTCAGTCACTACAAATATGCAAGTCTCAAATCGAGTTGAATCAGTGTGTAATTTTTGCTGAGTCAAGTCCGAGTTGAGTCACTGAAATGACTTAAGTCTGACTTGAGTCTGAGTCTATCGACTTGAGTCTACATCACTGCCGCTTGGTTGTGGAAACCCACTGGGTGGCCTTGGACATGTCACACAATCTCAGCCCCTAAAACCTCTGTGATAGGTTTGCCTTAGGGTCCCCATAAGCCAGAAACATCTTGAAGGCACACAACAACAGCAACAACAAACATCCTGGGGTGAGCAGAAGGGTGTCACTCCTTGACATCTCACCAGTTCCTTTCTCAACAGGGTGAGATCATGTGCATGTTTAAGTCATAGGACCTGGTGGTATGGACCACAACCGCACCATTTCACAGCTGTTTCCATAGCTTGAAAATGCACTGGCATCTTCACTAGCATCTGTGAGCAACTTGCATAATTCACTGGTATATTCACCAGCCTGTGTGGGCTGCTTGTAAAGCTGCTTGTGGTATCCTCCTCTAGTCTGAGCAGGCTGTTTGAGAAGCTCACCAGTATGTTCATCAGCACATATGAGGTATTGGCAAGTATCCCTGATGTATCTGCTGCCTAGACATGCCACTCACAAACATCACTGACGTATTCACCAGCAACTTGCTGACTTTGATCAGCAGATTCATCAACCCAGATAAGTTATATAAATAGCCGAGCATGAGACACCACAGGCTACATTAATGCTTTCTAGCTTCAGCACCTAGGCCATTTCCGCACTAGAGTGCTATAGTGCTATTATTCCACTTTCAACATCCTATGGAATCCTGGGGTTTGCAGTTTAGGGAGGGGTATGTGAGCAAACCCCAGGATTCCATAGGATGTTGAAAGTGGAATAATAGCACCATAACATTCTAGTGCGGAAATGGCCCTACTAATGTCACCTTTTTCACCAGTCTGGTGAAAAACCCTACAGAGCATCTTAGCTGGAAAATCCTGGAGAATCACAAGAGGACTTCACAGACTTTCATTCTTAGTATGTTAATTACTGACTACACCACAGCCTTATTTTCTTCAGTGGGTGCAACTTTGTTAACCAGCCTGGGCATGTTCTGTGCAGTGGCTTGAGACTACCTTTACAGAAACCTTTCTTTGGAATATTACAAAGAAAGCTAACTGTTGCTGGCTCCAGCAACCGCCATTCTTTCACAGGGCTGAAAGAAACTGAGTACTTTTAAACAGCTACTAGATATTGGACTGGTTCTTGTCCAGTGCAGCAGGATCACATGCATATTTCAGCTGTGGTACACCATTAAGAGAGAGCCAACATGGGGCAGTGGTTTGAAGCGTTGGAGTACGACCCTAGAGACCAGGTTTTGATTTCCCACTTGGTCATAGAAACCCACTGGGTGACTTTGGGCACATCACACGCTCTCAGCCCCAGAAAATCCTGTGATAGGTTTATCTTAAAGTTGCCGCAAGTCAGAAATGACTTGAAGGCACATGACAACAACAACAGCAACATCATTAGGAAAAAAAAAATAGAAGGAAAAGCAAACATTTAGGAGACAAAGAAAGAAAAAAGAAAAGAGACAACCCTCACTTTTAAAAAAAAACTACCTTACAATGTTTAATCAATTCCATAATACTGTTCTGTTGACATCATCACCGTATCCTGATCATGTTCCTTACCAGTTATGTTGACTTTGGCATGGAGATTTCCATACTGCCTTTATTCAGCAGGGGGCCATTCACACTACAGAATAATAATGCTGTGATTCCACTTTAACTGCCACAGTCCCATCCTAAGCAATCCTGGAGTTTGCAGTTTAGGGAGAGATATTTAGTATCCTCAGCCAGGGAGCCCTTGGACCTCACCAAACTACCCATCCCAGGATTCCACAGGATGGAACTATGGCAGTTGAATAATAGCACTGTGATTTGTGCCTAGGCCCAGGATCTGAGGAAAGACTCTCTCTACCGCTGTGGCCTTGGGGAAGAGAAGAGCAGCCAGCATCTGCTGGACTTAATCCCCTACCCCACTGCCATCCCTTTTTCCTTGTGCATTATGTCGTTTTAGACTGTACACCTGAGGGCAAGGAACTATCAAATTAGCAACTGTAAACCACTCATTTAAAGCGCCGTGTACACTGATGGTGCTGTATAAATAAATAAACAATAAATAGTTTTGTAGTTTGAATGGGCTCCAGATTGGGCATATTGCTTGAGAACCTTTCTAACGTGTTTACCTGCCGGGCTGTGCTGCTCAGCAACACCAACTTATTTGCTAGACTTTCAGGTGTTGCCAAAATGCTCATCAAACCAAGTGTGCTACTTTCAGGTGTAACTGAAATGCTCACCAGACTGGAGATATTGCCTGCTAACATCCCTAATAGAGAAACCCTGGATCCTTACTGGGGGCCATCATTAAGTGGGCTTGGTGGCAGACTGTGATGAAACCGGTGTGGCCAGTGGCATTCTGAGTGGGATGCCCCGCAACCATGCTGTAGCCAAGGACCCACCCAGGGTTCTTGAGGATCTCCACTGGCAAAACAGAAAGAGATGCTAAAGACAAGACACTTCTGCTATGCCCAGGAAAACTGACAGTGCTGCCCATGGAACGGTTACTGAGATGACTGTCCCTTTGAAAGACTATGACCTCCTCCAGTGAAACTGTTGATGAGGCAGACTTCTGCCAGTGATCAGTTCTAAGGCTTACAGGCAAGGGGATAAATGGGTCAAGCAGAGTATTGACATGGTACATGCAGAAGCCTGCTGCCATTTCAATCTCTCTTGTTTAATGCAGCAGCCAGTTGGGCCCGTGAGGAGAAGAAAGCAAGTGTACCACATCCTTTTTTTTTCCTTTTGGTGATCCGGTGAGAGTTATTTTAAGGAAATGGTGAGAGATGCTTCTCTGCTTAGCTACACACATTGACCTTACCTTTTCTGTTGGGGAAGGATTAAGTCTATGACCTGGAGATCAGCATGTCAGCTGGCTTCATAGGTAATTTCTGTGACTGACACAAAGTCTTCGCTATAGGGCTGCCATGTTTTGGGTGATTAGCTGACCACTGTGTCAGGGTTGGCAGGATTTGGCTCCTCTGAGTATGAGCAGAGTGCAATCTGTGAAGCAAGGCTTAGCGGCAGCAGAGGGTCCCAGTGAAGCAGAAAAAATTCCAGAGGCTCATTAAGTAAGAGTTGGAGGCTTGATTGATTGCTGCACTCTAAGATAAGGCTTAGCAAAAACATACCAGCATTCCAGCAATTAGACAAATAGGAATAACAGAAGATAACGGAGAAAAATCGGGCAGCATCTCCCCTTACAAACAGTATACTGCCAATAGCATGGCAGGTCCAGCTAGGGTGTCTAACTGGCAGCTAGTCAAGGCAAACACCAGCCTTTTTATGCTACCTTGTCACCCTGGAACAAGTGTGGTGACCCAATCAGTGCTCTGGCGTGTGGCCTTCTCTAATACACAAGACATAGCCATAACAATCCTGCTGGCCTTGCACCTGGCTGTCTGGCCATACCGCCTCTTCCCCCTGCCGTCCACTCATAGGAAAACTTTGCCTGCCCGGCAACAACATTGACACACTGGGTACTCACAGGGTATGCCCTGCTTTTCTGGGGGCAAGTCATGTTGGGATATGATCTATAGCATTGTTGAAACCAAGCAAATCTGGCTTTCATCTTTGTCTGTATCTGCAAATGCCATGTAGGTCACCCAAAATAGAATATTAATGAAAAGTACTAAACTGCAGTCTTAGGAAGATAATGCATGGTGAGAAGCACACGCAAAATGAAGTTGCCACAGGATCTCGTCAATGCAAGCAATTCGAGCAGCTGTGACAACAAGAGGCAGAAGATCTAATAGAAAGACTCCCAGGACCTCCCAGAAGGTATGTAAACCTTTGCTTTTTATGTTCTCACATGCTAGAATGAATAATTATCAATGTTTTCTCCCCACTGGATGAGATTAAGGGCATTCTTGCAAAATCGTAATTATTTTTGGAATTTCTGAAAAAAGTAATTCACAGGAAAAGAATTTCTGCAAAAGCCCCTGGGCTTTTTTGCTTAAAACATTTTTGTATATGTGTATTTTTAAAAACTGGCATTTGCAGAAACAAATTTTTAGAGGGGAGAATCCCAAAATTTGAAAAAGCTTGAGTCAGTTGACCATTTTTCAACAGGGTGTCTCATTGAGAATGAGAAAAAATTACAGGTATTCTTTACAACTTTGTTTCCAAGAATAATGGCCTGAGAAGGTGTGGGTTAATAATGCAAATCCTCCAATTGTTCTGATTTGGCAAGAATGGTTCCAGTTAAGTCTCTCTCATCCCACTTTTTAAGCTGCTTTTAAAATGTTCCCATTTATCTCTCCTCTTCCCATTTTCCTGTTTCGTCCTGAGCTTACTTCAATAGACTCAGTTCATGGTACAAAAGTAGTTTGTACTCAGTTAGCTTGGCAGAGGTGAGGGGAGAGGAAGTAATGGAGTTTTGCTCTTCCGTATAGACTTAGGCAAATGCAAACTATTGCAGCCTCTCCTAGCTTGTGTGTTCTTCCTCATTAATAATTTTTGCCACATTGACTACTCTGTGATCTTATTTAGCCATGTGTGTCCTAGTTTTCATCTTTCAAATACTGGGAGGATATGGCAGTGTGATTGGTCCAAGATTTCTACTGGTTCTCACCAAACTTTTCTCAGCATGAGGACTACAGAGTAGTAACTGGGCTGTGCAGTGTCTGGATTCTTCTTTGCCACATTCCATGTCAAACTATGTATAAACAATAAACTTGTGGCTGGGGTTGGGTTTGTTTGGTTTTTTTTTTTTTTTTTTTTTTGTATTGTTCTTGCATTACAAATCCTACTCCAGAGTGTAGACGATGCATAATGCTGAATGACTACACTAATGCTTAGTGGTTTCAGTGACTGCCATGCATCTTACTGTATCCACTAGCCTGGACATGTTGAGAAGTGGTCTGGCATTATACTAAGAAATTACACTCCTTATTGGCTTCAGTGACTTCCACTCTCTTCTCGGATGACTAATACCAAGGTGAATAGCAGTACATAGATTCTGGATATGTGAGTGGTTTCTGGTGCAGTGGAGCATGATCGTAAGTGTTTATAAGTCGTACTAAATCGCTAAAGAAAAAAAATCAAAAGGAAAAGTAAACATTTGCTAGATGAAAAGATAAACAGAAGAGAGTTTGTCTAACCACTGTGCAGAGTTAACTGATTCAATAAGCATTCTCTGCTTGATATTGTCCCATTGGTCAGGAGGTGTTCCCTGTCAACATTTCTGACATTGGCATTAAGGAGTTTTGTTCTCCTTTAAAAAAATCACCAGCTGGACATGCTGCTTGTAGTCTTTGTTGTTGTATTGTATTTACAGGTCTCACTGAAATAATTTCCAAGGCCAGGCTACTGTGTGTGCTGCTTGTGAATACTGCTGCTAGGTTTATCAGTCTGGTCATACTACTTCAAAACTTCAGTTACACAGTATCCAGCTTGCATGTATAGGTACTACAGTGGCCCTTCCACTTTTGCAAAGGTTCGGGGCACAGAACCCAAGCAACAGTGGAAACAGCACAGATAACTCCCTCCCACGCTCCCCCTCCCATTTGCTTCTGGGGTTTCCCCCCACTTTCCTTGCTTTTTGCCCTGGCACGCAAGCCTTCCTTCTCCATGCCTACCAAAACACAAAGGATGGGAGGAGGAGAATGGGAGAAAGGCATGTAAGCATCTCACAAATAATCAAATTTGTGAAGGTCAAACCTGCAAATGTGGAGGGAGGACTGTACTTGCAGGTACTGCTGACATATCTACTGGCCTCAGTATTGTTAATAAACAGGGAAGCTATTCACTGTGTTCAGTGAACACAAAAAAATAATTGAAGTGGAAGCCATACCTGGCAGACAGAGAGAGGGGGAAAAAAAGATGAGTTCTACTACCTCTAGCTACTTGACAGAGAAAGAGAGAGAGGAAAAAGCATAGAAGGACATGAAGGCAAGCCTGACAGAATCAGTCTACAAATCAAAAAAGCAACAAAGCAGACAACAGAAAGAAGGAACACATCATGAAAATTTAACTAGCTGTCCATCATGTTGCTGTCCCCTAGTGTCGGGATTGCCCTCCATATGAGGGTATTATGGTTTAGTGTGTAGATTGAATTACTGTTAGTGGTTTTCCTAATGACCTTGTAGTACAGATAGAGCAGGTGTACATTCCTCAGTAGCAGTTCTCAAAACATTTGCTAGAGGAAAAGATATGGTGACCTGGCGGTCATCCTGACCTGCAGTAGAGAAAATATGCACTCGCTTATCTCTCATGTGAAACTGAACTGTTTAACCTTAGAGACTTTGGGAATATTGGCCACTCCTGTCTTTTGACATTTGTGTTCACTGCTCTGCATCTTCTCAATAAATCTGCTATGTAAGTTTATTGATCCTGTGTACGAGTCTGATCCTGACAGAAAAGACAGAAGTCAACCATGCATCAAACTACCGAAATGGTGGAAAGCCTCCCTACGGAGGAGGAACAGGATTTAGCTGATTCCGACGGGGCTACTGCCAGTGAATTGCCTCCGGACACCAGACCCAAAGTACAGCTGTCCTTACCGACCACCACCCCCACAAGCGGTCACACTTGGGCTTGGGGAGAGAGGCCTAAAACTACGGTGAGACAGCGCCGAAGAGCAGCCAGATGGGACACTTCAGAAAGAGAACTGGCCCTGATGGATGAACTACTGAACAGAGAAGAAGAGATGGAGAAAAAAGATGAAGAAATATTGGAACTCCGGGCTCTGATTCGTGATATGCGCGCCATGGGGCCAAAATTGGGAAGAACCCCAGCCAGGGAGTCACGACACCCAGCCACCGGTCCAGCAGCAGCAGCTCCACCGCCAGACAGACAGCCCGTATAGCCAGCGCCACCAGCTGCCCCCGCATTACTGCCTGCAGTCCCAAGGAATATTGGTGAGCTGAAAGCTTCATTTAATGGAAAGGGAGAAAAACTCTCCTTTTTCCTAACCATGGCGTCCAATTATATGTTGGATTATGGGCATCTGTTCCAAGACGATGCAGCCAGAATCAGATATATTAGTCAATGGATGAAGGTTTGGCAGCTGATTGGGTGGCTAACCTATATGATTCACGTGCCCCAGAGACTGAGAATTTGCACTATTTATGAACAATCTCCGTGAGCGCTTCAAAGACCCACACCTGCAGGAAAAAACTAGACACCAGCTGAAAAAATTGAGACAGGGCAGAAGTGATGTGGGAGAATACTTCAGGGAATTCCGAAACTTGGCAGCAAAAGTACCCTGGTCTGACGAAGTCCTGAGGGAATTGTACAAAGACGGATTGAACCCTACAGTGCTGCATGGCTGCTTAACTCAAGGTGACCCCCAAACGCTGCTTGGATGGATTAAGCTAGCCACGGAGGTCGAAGGGATAACTCAAACCGTCCAGCTAACTCGGCAACAACAAGCTCAAGAAATGGGACCGAGAAAACCCCCATGCCGATCCACATTCATCAACAGTGAGGAAAGAAACAGACGCCTCCATCTGGGTATCTGTTTTTCTTGTGGAAAGCCGGGACATCTCTCCAGCAACTGCCCTGAAAACAAAACCTCCAGCAATTCCAAGGAACTGAAACCTGACACTGCCAAAGGGAAGATCACCCCTCGTAAATCTATTACTCCCAAGCAGACAACTAAACGCAACATCAAAGACCCAGCAGCAGCCGCAGGAGATTGCCCTCAACAGGAGGAGAGCCCTTCTTCCTCTTCCTTACCTTCGGACGAAGACTCTGCAAGCGGCTGTGAGGACTGGGACACTACCGGAACAACATATGTAAGTAACCGTAAGACCCCCCATTTGTTTGCAACTGTGACTTTGACGGGAAAAGATAAAAAACTTAGAATTCATAGAGCTTTGATTGACTCTGGCTGTTCCAGAAGCCTCATACACCCAGATTTGGCTTTGGAACTTAATGTGGATTATCAACCTCTAGAAAAACCCATTAAACTGACACAAATGGATGGAAGCCCAATGTCAGGGGGAGCCATTGGGCGAATCTCGATTCCCCTTTCTTTCAGTTGTGCATTCCATTTTTTTCTGCCTAGTGATGTACAGTCAGTCACCAGTCACCAGTACAAACATAGTTGCACCCTTCTTTATTTCCAGGTTTTTACCTCTAACAAAGGTAAAACCCTTTCATTTGGACTACAATTGCCAAGTTTTACCTAAGCAACATCTAGAAGTTTTTCTAGATTTAACAATAGAGGGGCTTCTGGAGAAATTCTGTGTTTTCTGCCTAAGAAAGGAGCAGTTAATTTCATTCAGGACAGAGACAACCTGGATCTCAAGGGAAGTTACTCTTCTGTTGCTAATGGAGTTGAATCTTTTATTGCCCTCTGTCACTGGTCCCCACATGGCCAAGAAAGGGAATGGGCCACATTAAGATCCCTTTAGAACAACTGAACTAAAACAGGAACAACACCTGATAAAAAATGTAGAAGGCACAGCCATAGGGTATTGGTTAGCCCCTAGCTGTCCTCCACTTCAAATAGTGTGGATGGCCTTGGCAACAGACTCCTTGGGCTGAAAATCCTGCTGCTTAATGCCACAGCAGTGAATGGAAAGAACATCTCTGATCCAGGACCTGGTCCTGGATAAACATGCTGACCAGGCCTGTATTACAGAGACCTGGCTAGATGAAGGTGTGTGTGGGGGGGTAATTTCTTTGTATAGCATTAGGCGAGGCCCAGGGGCAGGGAGGTGGAACTGCAGTGGTCTACTGATGGATGGGAGTTTCTTAAAGTGAGATACTAAAGGCACAATTGAAAACTGTGGCAATAAGGAGGAAAAATGGCAGGTGTCTAAAGAAACCAGAATGGTTGACTAAAGAACTCTCAGCTGAGCTAAGTGTTAAAAGAAACATGTACAGGAAATGGAAGAATGGTGAAACCACCAAAGAGGAATTCAGGCAAATAGCCAGGAGATGTAGGGAGAAGGTCAGAAAAGCTAAAGTGCAGAATGAACTCAGGCTTGCCAGACACATTAAAAACAATAAAAAGAGCTTTTTTAGATATGTCCACAGCAAAAGGAAAAACAAGGAAATGATAGGGTCACTGCATGGAGAAGATGGCCAATTAATAATGGAGGGAAGAGAGAAGGCAGAACTACTCAACACCTTCTTTGCCTCAATTTTCTCCCAAAAGGATAGAAGTACTCAACCTGGGGATGAAGAGCAGGTGAGGAAGAGGGAGGAAATGCAGTACAAGATAAGTAGAGAAGTAGTACAAGAATATTTGGCTAAACTAGATGAATTCAAGTCTCCAGGGCCAGATGAATTACATCCAAGAATATTAAAAGAACTGGTAGAGGTCATTTCTGAACCACTTGCAATAATCTTTGAGAACTCTTGGAGAACAGGAGAAGTCCCAGCAAACTGAAGGAGGGCAAATGTCGTCCCCATCTTCAAGAAGAGGAACAAAGAGGACTCAAATAATTATCACCCGGTCAGCCTGACATCAATAACAGGAAAGATCCCAGAGCAGATCGTTAAACAGTCAGTTTGTAATTACTTAGAAAGCAAGGCCATAATCACTAAAAGTCAACATGGATTTCTCAGAAATAAGTCATACCAGACTAATCTTATCTCTTTTTATGATAGGGTTACAAGCTTGATAGATGAAAGGAATGTTGTAGACATAGCATATCTTGACTTCAGTAAGGCCTTTGATAAAGTTCCCCATGACATTCTTGCAAAGAAGCTAGTAAAGTGCGGGCTGGACAGGGCTGCTGTTAGGTGGATTGGTAATTGGTTGACCGACCGAACCCAAAGGGTGATAACCAATGGCTGCTTTTCGTCCTGGAGAGAAGTAACTAGTGGGGTGCCACAGGGTTCTGTCCTGGGCCCAGTGCTATTCAACATCTTCATCAATGACTTGGATGAAGGAGTAGAGGGCATGCTGATCAAATTTGCAGATGACACCAAATTGGGAGGAGTTGCTAATACCCCATAGGACAGGATCAAATTTCAAAATGACCTTGACAGATTGGAGAGGTGGGCGAAAGCTAGCAAAATGAATTTCAAGAGAGAGAAATGTAAAGTCCTACACTTGGGCAGAAAAAAATGGAATGCACAAATATAGGATGGGGGACACGTGGCTGGATAGCAGTACATGTGAAAGGGATCTAGGAGTCTTGGTAGATCACAAGCTGAACATGAGTCAACAGTGTGATGAGGCAGCCAAGAAAGCCAATGCGATTCTTGGTTGCATCAATAGGAGTATGGTGTCTAGATCGAGGGAGATAACGGTACCACTCTATTCTGCATTGGTTAGGCCTCATTTGGAATACTGTGTCCGGTTCTGGGCACTTCAATTCAAGCAGGATATTGAAAAGCTGGAATGTGTCCAGAGGAGGGTGACCAAAATGGTGAAGGGTCTGGAAGCCATGCCCTATGAGGAACTGCTTAGGTAGCTGGGTATGTTTAGTCTGCAGAAAAGAAGGTTAAGAGAGGACATGATAGCCATGTTTAAATATTTGAAGGGATGTCATGTCGAGGAGGGAGTGGGCTTGTTTTCCGCTGCTCCAGAGGCTAGGACAAGGAGCAATGGATTCAAGCTGCAGGAAAGGAGATTCCACCTGAACCCCAGGAAGAACTTCCTGATGGTCAGAGCTGTCTGGCAGTGGAAAATGCTGCCTTGAACTGTGGTAGAATCTCCTTCTTTGGAGGTTTTTATGCAGAGGCTGGATGGCCATCTGTTGGGAATGCTTTGATGGGTGTTCCTGCATAGCAGGGGGTGGGACGCGATGGCCCCTGGGGTCTCTTCCAACTCTATGATTCTATGATTCTATTGGGATTCCATCTGCCTCACCAGGTGTCCTGTCCCACAGTCTGCTGTGTTTGAGTGTGTGTTTTTGAAGGTGGGTGGCCAGGACAGGGTAGGGATTCTGTTGGTGTACTGCCCACCCTGTTGCTTAGCAGTCTTCTTCCCTAAGCTGACTGAGTTGGTCTTGGTGGTGGTGTTGAAGTCCTCTCATCTTATTGTACTGGGGGCCTTCAACATCCATGTGGAGACTGCTCTATCAGGATTAGCTCAGGACTTCATGTCCACCATGACAAACATGGGCCTGACCCAAGTAATGACTGGTGCCATCCATGCTGCAGGACAAACTCTGAATGTGGTTTTCTGTTCTGGGCAGGATAATGGTGATCTAGGTGTGGAGGAACTTTCTATAGTTCTGTTGTCATGGACTGATCACTACCTGGTGGGGTTTAGACTCACTGGGATCCAGAGCTCCTGCAGGGATGGTGGGCTGATTAAAATGGTCCATTCCAGGAGGCTAATGGATCTGGATCGATTCCTGATAGCTTTTGGGGAGTTTCCTGTTGCCTTGGCAGGTGATCCTGTCAAAGCTCTGGCTGATATTTGGATTAAGGAAATGGCTAGAGTAGTGAACATGACTGCCTCTAAGCCTCCTCTTCCACAGAGTGGAGCCAAGTGAGCTCTCTGGTTTACTAGGATGCTGATGCTGATGAAAAGAGTGGGATGGAAACTAGAAGGGTATTGGCAGAATACTCAGAGCAAGTCTGATTGAACATGGGCTAGAGCCCATTGAATGTCCTATGCCATGGCAATGGTGGCACCACAGAAATTATACTTTTCTGCCACCACTGCGTCTGCACAGTGTCATCCAGCGGAGCTGTCTCAAGTGGTCAGGGGCCTTTTATATTCTGGCCAACAAGAAGAATATAAAGACCACTTTTTAGCCTGCTGTGATGAATTTGTGAGACACTTTGCAGATAAAATTGCTCAGATTCCCTCTGACTTTGATGCTGTAGATGAGACAAGTCCAGTAGATGTAATCTTGGCATCTGCTTGTCTTGTAGTATTGGATTTGTACAGCCTGAGGTTGTGAACAGGATCCTTGGAGAAGTGAGAGCTACCACATGTATACTGGATCTCTGTCCTTCCTGGTATCTGAAAACAGCTAGAAGGGGATTGGCTGTGTGGGTGACAGGAGTGGTGAATGCCTCATTGCAGCCTTCCTAAAAGAGGCCGTGGGGAGGCCGTTACTAAAAAAGCCCTCTCTGGATCCCACCATTATGAGTAATTATTGGCCAGTTTCTAATATTCCATTTTTGGGCAAGGTTCTGGACCATGTAGTGGCCTCCCAGATCCAAGGGTTTCTGGATTATCTAGATCTATTTTAATCTGGCTTCAGGCCTGGTTATGGCACAGAGGCACTTTGATCACCTTGGTGGATGACCTACACAAGGAACTAAACAGAGAAAGTGTGTCCCTGTTGGTTCTGCTAGATCTCTCAGTGGCTTTTGATACCATCAACCATGGTATTCTTCTGGACCGACTCTCTGGGATGGGACTTGGGGGCACTGTCATGTGGTGGTTCTAGTCATTACTGGAGGGACAAACTCAGAAGGCGGTGCTTGGGGACTCCTGTTTGACTCCCTGGCCGTTGGCCTGTGGGCTTCCTCAGGGTTCTGTTTTGGCCCCCATGCTATTTAACATCTACATGAAACTGCTGGTAAAAGTCATTCGAAGTTTTGGTTTTGGTGTCACCAATATGCTGATGACACTCAACTATACCTCTCCTTTCCATCTGATTCCAAGGAAGCTGTCTTGGTACTGAATCAATGTCTGTTGTCAGTAATGGACTGGATGAGGGCAAACAAATTGAAGCTTAATCCAGACAAAACAGAGGTGCTCCTGGTCAGTTGAAAGGCAGATCAGGAAATAGGAACTCTGCCTGTTCTGGATGGGATTACATTCCCCCTGAAATCTTAGGCCTGCAGCTTGGGTGTTCTCCTGGATTTGACTGTGAACCTGGATGCCCAGGTTTCAGCAGAAGCCAGGAATGCATTTGCACAATTAAAACTTGTGCACCAGCTGCGCCCATTCCTTGAGATGTCAGATCTGGCTGCAGTGACACACACTTTGATTACATCTCAGTTGAACTACTGTATCACACTCTACATGGGGCTGCCTTTGGAAATTGTTCAGAAACTTCAGCAGGTTTGTAATATGTATGCAGCTGGTCTTTTAATTGAGCAAGATATTTTTTAAAAACACTTTTAAAAATTTTTATAACTGTATATGTCTTCTAATGTTTAACTGTTTTAAATGCTTTTTAATGCATTTAATCTGCCTTGGGTCCCACTCTGGGAGAAAGGCAGCATATAAATATAATAAATAATAAAATCTAGACCTGTGAGTTTACCATCATCACTTTTCTTCTCCTGTGACTTTTTAAACATCTTTTGCCTGACGGGAAAGCCAGTGGATCTCCAAAAGCTTGCATGATGTGTTTCGTGCATTTCAGTTGGCCAATAAAAGTATTGCTCTTTTGCAGATTGTGGATTTTGTTGTGTTTTGCTGCATGGCCAACATGGTTACCCCTGAATGTGTTTCCAGGAAAATGTTGTCTGTTCACTGCCTTGATGGCAGCTCTGTGGTTGGCAGCGTGATCTGGCAGTGCCCAGAAGAAGCCCAAGCTCTTATTATTAGACCCCAGCACCTTTTCATTGTAACAGCCCTGTGGGGTGGGTCAGGGTTAAACGCAAATGACTGGCCCAAGGTCACACAGCAAGTTTAGGTCTCAGTATAAAGAACTTGGATGTTGCAAGTCCAAGTCCATTGCTTTGACCATGATACCACATGGAGGTATTTCTGAGGCGAGATGTGCCTTTTGAGTCCTTACGTTCAGAGCCTTGTGGCCCTGCAGCACCTGGTGATCTCTTGCTGAGCCCTCTGGAATCTCTGAGGGATGTGGGCTCTGGGTCAAGCAGTAGGGGAAGTCTTCACGACCTGTGGTGGTCAGTTTGGATGAACCACCAGCTTCTAGTGCCAAGGCCGGTCCAAGCTGCAGCGATTATACACAATCATCTGCCTCTTTTCATTACTTGCAAGAGTCATCTAGCTATTTCTGTGGAAACCCTTCCAAGTCAGCTCATAAGTAAATACCATCAAAATACATTTTAAAAAATCTACAACAAACAAGATCAACATATATTAGCATATATTTCAGTGGAGCAGCTGGTGATAAATGTTCGGGGGTGGGCGAGCAGAGATTCCAATTTTCTCAAGTTGTGAGATATTCTTGATTTGTAAAGCAAATACCAAGGTCCTTATATTTTTAAATCCACCAATGTCTGATGAAAGTGACAGATAGCTCTTTTTAAAAATGCGATCCTGTACTAATTTGGATGAGTGCTTTGAGCTACAGGTTCCTGACCACTGTGCCAGTTTATCTGTCCCTGCTGTGTAAGATCCTCTGCTCCAAAAGGCATCAACACAGAAACTGTTTTTTTCACTGACACATTCCAACCCTTCCCATGTACCATTAGCAAATCCTAGGCCCCTGCTCTGAAAGCTGAATTTATCAATGGTAATATCAACGTTCCATCAACTTTGATCTCACTATGGTAAATTCTAAAGCCTGAGTTTAATACTCTCAACTAACTGGCAGGAAAGTTACCTGATTTGGATCATATCATCTCAAATAAGGCTACATGAACAGCCTGGTGGAAGATATGAGAGAGATGAATGTGAAATAAGGCACCTAATTAAGAAAAGGTGAGGTCACAAGTACAATTTATTACTTATGTCCTGCCTTTCCCCCTGAATTGGGATTTGATATAGCCAACTTTCATGTTTTCATGGAGAACTTTGTGTGCTTTTTAAACTGAGGCCTAGAGGTAAACGACTCAGGCAACCCATGCACTACACAGTAACTTCTGAAATTTAGCTCTTTGTCCTCACTGGCTGCTTGAGTTTTCAGATTACCACAGTTTAGCCTCCCAGTTTCAGAAACAATCTTGATTTCATGACACATCTTTTATTTCCTATTATTTTCATAAAAGATGGATAGGCAATTGTGCAGAGCTACCTGAACACCCTGTTAGGAGCTAAACCAAGGACTTTCTAAGAGTATGTCCAGACCAATTTTCTAGGTAGAAATTATACTGGATTGGAAGACGTAGACCAGTGCTGTCCAAAGTGGTAGTCTCTGGACTGAGAAGCACTGGGGTAGACAATAAATCCAGTCAGTTTTCTCAAATACAAGGGGAAAAAAAGAAAGCAGTTTTGTATATTTTATAGACACTAAATAAAGCTCACCAAAAATGGCTTGCCAGAAAGGTTTCTACTGAGAATCCCATCTCCCCCTCGCCCCTTTGGATTTTGGCTACAAATACAGTTTGGTCAGCAACAGTTTAGACAGAACCAAGGTACGAAAACCAAAGAAAAACAGGTCAAACTGCTAAAGTAGAAAACTATGATTATGTCTTAATAGAATTTATTTGGCATCCATTTGCTAAACTCACTCAAACCAGCTGACAGAGACAGATAGGTGGTGCACATGGCCCCAAATTTGTTAATCTAGCACAGAGGCCTTATACTTATGGCATCTCTCTTTAACACACCATGTTTTAAATCTTTCAGGATGGGTCGGCACTATCATTTCTCATCTGCCTATCCCATCTCATACATTTGTTAAGCAATTACCTCCTCTTGTTACCTAGTATGATCCTGTCTGTCTGTCTGTCTGAATCACTAGATAAGGATAAGCCTTTCCGACTTCCTTTTGTATCTAACACAGTTCTCATGTCCCCATAAGACCAAAACCTTGACAAACCAATAAATTTTGGTTGGTGAATAACGGGATTGCTTTTTTGTAGATTTTGTTGTATTTTACTGCATGGCCGTCACAGTACCCCTGAATAAAGTTTGCATTTGGGTCACTTCAGGTTGATTGGGAGTATCTTCAACAAGTCCTCTTCACTCATGAGCCATGCTTACAATTTACACTACAGTCTTCAACTTGGGGCATGTAAAGACAAGACAGGTGAAACCTTACCTTGTCTTGGTGAAGAGGAACCAATAGGTTGCCCAGCTCTCACTTTGATCTGAGCTTAATCTGAATCCTCTGCAGTGCCCTCAGTTTGGGAGGGTCAGGGAAGAAAAAAGGTAGCAGCAATAATCAGGGAAATCACACCCTGGACTGTGGTGTGACATCCACCATGAATATCTGAAGACATATTTTACTCCCAGGGCATTACTGAGGAACCACACTGCTTTGCGGGAAGAGGTTAATGCAAAAAAGAATTAGCAGCATTGCAGACTTTCCATGCAGAAGGCAGTGCTTAACAGAATCTGACAAAAGCATATAAAGGGTTCAGGAAAAAGGCAATTTATTAGTGCAGTCAACGCAATTGAAACAGCAAAACACAAAATGCAGTCAGCAACTTGCATACTGGCAGGAGACATGACAAATCCTATGGTATACTTCAGAGCACAAGAAAGAGTGACAGCAAGACATCAAGGGGAAAAACAAGGTATGAAAAGATGCAGCTAGCTCCAGATGCAGTTATTAGGTTGGATTTAGCAGCTTTTTTTTCAAATTCCTGAGCAACAGGGACTCAACTGGAAACTACTTCCAACCAGAAGATCCCCTTTCAAAACATGTCACATCACTGACAAGAATACGAGCACAACTCATTCCATCCCTAAAACTGATCTGGGGATTTTGAAGCATGTTCCAGGTGTTTCAAAGACATGATTTACAAAACATAAGCACTCAGACACGAACTGCAGTTACTTTAAGCAGCTTGCATTGCTACAAATGTGAAACCTCAAACACCACTGGAAACAATATTGGAGACAGACTCAGTAAAGAAAAATCTACCTAGGAGATGGGGTGAAGAAGAGAAGCACAGAGCAGTGTGCCAGCAAAGATTTAGATTGAAGGAAGACTATGGCTGATACAGTTGAGCTGAAAAGCAACACCAAAACCTACTGAACAGATTTGCAAAAAAGGTAAAGGCCACCAAACTCAATGACTGCTGCAGATTTAGAGCCTCCAAAGCACAAGCATTTCCCACAGAATGGAACTTGAAACAGCATCTGCCTGGTGAATATTCAAGTTTATAAGCAAAGCTAAGCTGCATTAGTCATGCACTTTATTCATGGGAATGACAGAAGTTTTGTGAGAGGGATGGGAGTTGTTCTTATTAGGTGATTTGACATTTTATGAACGACATCTTCCTGCTATACCCTCTCGTTTCCCTTTCAGCAAAAGGACCAGACTGCTGGCTACCAATTGCTGTGAGAATCCTATTTCAATAAACATGGTTTCTCCACTATAGGATCATCATGTAGGACCAGGCCACTTATTTCATATATATAATACATGATTGGAAAAGCACTTCTTTCAAATTAATGCATTTCACTGCATTCATCTGCAGTGTGGCAGCAGAAGTAGCATTCCCCAGACAGCCACCATTCCTACTGATAGGTTTCCAGGACGCCTCTTTGCCCCAGAGATTTTGAAAATCCAACTATCTGTGAAGTGGTGAAAATTCTACACTGGCAACATTAAAATTGCTATGTTCAACCACTTTGTAGACCCCATGCATCAAAGCAGTAACAGCAACTATCTTAGGCATCACTAATTCCAAGAAAGGGAACTAAATCTTGTTTTAAAGTTTCTCGCAGAGAGTATTGAGGGTTGTCAAAGAGACAAAAGCTACTCAGAGGGGACTGTACTGTCAATGTTTTGGTCAGAGCAAGTCAAACTGCTCCTTTTATTGATACATTTATTCTTTGCACCACCAACTCCAGCACAAACACTTAAAGCAAGACATATTTCAAACAACACAAATGAAGAAAAGTTGTTGTAAAAAAAGACAGCAAAATAAATTAAATCTGACAGGTAAACTATACTTGGTCTTGAAGACATTCCTGGCCACTGTATTTTTTAAAAAAATACAATAAGGGAAACATACAAAGGCAAAAGTAGTACAAAAATACTGAACACAATCATCAAGATGTCAAAAAAAATTACACACAAATTTATCAAAAAGCCAACATAAAATGACAAGACAGTTTCATCCAGGTTGATGTTCTTTTTTTCAGGTTTTCTTTGCAAGGTTGCAAGCTGAGACAACCATAAATGGCACACACAACTCAGAGAAGCCTGTACTGGATCAGATTGAGTGAAGGTATCTGCTTGAAGGCTTGCATCCTGTGATAAAGGCCAGGTCAGCAAAGCACCTGACATCATCAGTGGCACTTCAAGGGTACAAGAAGGAAGATGACATCTGGCCTTTGTGAGGAGAATTCCATTTTACTTGGCAGAGGTGGCAGCAGCAGAACACTGTCAAAGAGTGCTACCTCTTGTTGAAGACCAGTACCTGTCTGAAAAAGTAGGCCTGTCTCTTCTGTACGATAAGGCCACGCATCCCACCATGAGTCGCAGAGATGGTTCTCACGACAGGCTAGCTTTTTTTGCCTCCACAACACTTTCCATGCCAAAAACATCACTACTGGTATTGTATATTTTATTTGGCATTACTTACACCACTAGTTTGGCATCTGCCTTCTCATGTTTATACTATTCCATCCCTTGTCCCATCCCTTCTCCCTTCACAAAGGCTGCAGAACTGTGCCTCAGATGTACTGCGTGGAAAGTTTGATCCTATGGGCCACAATGAAAAAGTATGCAGCCTGCACAGAAATACCTTAAAGAATAACAAGAGAAGCCAGACAAGGACAGGAGGAGAAGAAGTCTTCAGAATAAACTTTCAGCTCTGGCATTTTTTAGAAGTAAAGATTCGTAAGCTTGTCATACCCTAGAACTAGAACCAAGCCATTTGGGCCGCTTCAGTCAAGCCAGGAGATCAAACACTTCTTATGGTAAAAGCCCACTGCTCTTTCAGGAGCACAGAGGAATTTCTTGTGCTTTTATACAGACACTCAGAAACCTGTGTCAACTTAAGACCAGGAGTTATACTTATCACAAGGGGGAAGGAATGCAGCATCGCATTTTGCATAAGTTGCTGGGCACCTGCCCAGTATAATTAATAAGTGGTGTTTTAATCAACATAAAGAAAAATAATGCCCTGACGTGGCACAGTGGGGGGGGGCAGGATCACTGGGCTTGGACACAGTATATATTTTCTTTCAAGAACATTGTTCTAATCATCTCTGCTAAGTCTTTAGATTTCCTCCACTCCATGTGCAAATATCATCACCAGGCCTGGCTCCAGCACCATCTCCTCACCCATGTGCTGGTTCTCACAGGCCATCACTACCACAGCCTGCTTGCCTGGGATGCGTTTGGCCACATAGTTTTCGTAATAGCGGCGGTTCATCTGGCGGGTTTCTAGGGTGGCCAGGCCCTGTGGCCAGTTCCGTTCATGGGCATTTTCAATCAATTCATTGATGATAGATGTTGGGCAGCCACTTTCCACCAATGAACGCTTGATTACAGCTTGAAGTACAGCATCTGGCGTAGAGATCATACCACCCCACCGTGTCACCCGGGCTGGCTGCAAGGAGTTCACCCACCTAGAAGCAAATTAAAATGGAAATCACATAGTATGTGTTACATTTTTCAGTAAGTTATATTATCTCATGGCACTATCATGTAAGCCAGTAGGCAAGGAAGCCCAGACTATATTTCTAATCTAACCTATGACCATGAAGTTCCTCTGTCACATGTCATAATATGACTGGATAGATGTCAGATTCATTTAGAGCAGTAGTGGGCAGCTCTGAATGGAAGGACAGCATTGTTAGCCACTGATCCCACAAGCAGCCACTCCCAGGGGGCAGGTACATTTTCCCATTGAAACTAAATGTGTGATGTGTGTGAACCTTGGAAGTACCATCACCATACACATCCAAAGGTGAAATAATTGTTACAAATAACCCATACTTTATAAAGGCATTTAATTCTATTCTTTTCCTAGTATATCATCTGTATAGACATATTTTATTACCTCCTATCTTAAACCCACAGCTAATTCTGCTCTCTCTAATAGCAGTGACATAAAGATCCATGACTGCAAACAAGAGGTAAGAGAATGACCTTAAAGCCCCTTAGTGACTAGAGTCCTTATCCACCTTCCCTATCTTTCTCCTTTCGTTTCACAGTGCACAAGTATTATGTTCAAATTGCAAGAAAAGTCACATCTACAACACAATCATGAGATTTTTGTTCCCTGAAAGATCTGTCAACAAAGTTCAATATATTATTTCTAGAGGCCATATAAGAGTTTGTCCAGTATTTGGGCCTGGAGTTTGACAGCCAAAGGGTTAGACTAGTAAAGGGACAGACAGACACAGACACACAGAGTTGACTCTCCGCTTTGGCAGGTTCAGCATTCACAGATTTGCTTATTCATGGGTTATTTATTTATTTATTCAAAAAGATTTTTACTGTATTTGTTCCTGCCATGGAAAAATGTATGTTTTCTCTGGAACCCCTAGGTCCCCCAGCATGACTCCATGGTCCATAGAAGTTAAGCACAGAATCACACTGAAAGATTCCTAGAGAATTCAGATTCCTAAGATTCCTAGAGAATTCAGCTAAAAAAATACAGTGTTTGTCACTTTTATTTTTATTCGTGATTCTTCCACTTTTGTAGTGGTCTTGTGCACCTAACCTCCATGAAAGTTTGAAGGCTGATTGTATGTATGTATGTATGTATGTATGTATGTATGTATACGTATGTGTGTGTACACACACACAGACACACACACACACACAAATGGACATGGAATCTGTACAAATGCTATGAAAGAATTGCCTCTCTTCTGCCTATTGTTCCTATCTGCTTTGGTGATCAAGCTGTTTATAATAGCCTAGGAATCTAAGAAAATGTGAAACACATGCTGTAAAAACATTTAAAATTCATATTCAAGAATTTGAATCATTACCATGTTCTGCAAAATACTTGCAAGCATTGCTTATGTCTGAAGTATTAACCATTATACAGCAAGGTCACTACCTCCTTAAAAATGAATATTTATGTTCTGTTTAAGCTCAAAAACTGTTATCTTCCTCAATGAAATCTTGTACAATTGAAAACAACACACATCTTCCTTTACAAAAACAACTCTGAAACATGGAATACACCATGCTGCCTGATCTTCAGGTTGTTTTATTCAGAAAAATGAATCTGTATTTACAGCCTCTTCCACAGACTCTTCAAATCATTTCTCATGAAGATTACCTCTTGGCTGATACTTGCCTTGACCATGGCTGAATTCTCACTATATTACCCCACCTCTACCCCAATGTAATTAAGAATATTGTACTTACTCTAGGATTTCATTATATTCAATAGTCTCTTCCAAATTCTGTAGGTTGGGGTTGACGCTACGTATTGCTCGCATATATGCTTTCAACAACTGAATATCACGTTTCTGCCATGAACCAGAATAAAGACAGAACAATTAAGCAAAACCAGACATGGGAAACATAAAAGAAACTGGCGTCCAAGCTAGGAATGAATGCTTAGATGAGAACCTGAAGCTTTGCAACTCTAAAAAAAGTACAGTCCTCCCTCTACATTTGTGGGTTTGACTCTCACGAATCTGATTATTAGCAAGGCACCTGTGCTTCCCTCCTCCCCGCTTCTCCCCTTCCCACTCGCTTGTGTTTTGCCTGTGGTGGTAAAGAAGGCAAGCAGGCTGAGAGAAAAGGTAAGGCGATGGGGAGGGGGGAAGACATGCAGCCCCCGCAAGTGTGCGTGCTTTCCTTCACTCCTCTGGGGCTCTTCTCTCCCATTCCTTTGCCTTTGCCCTGACACTGAGAACTCATGCCGACACAAAAAGTAAGGTGATGGAGGGGGAGACATGTGTGCATGCACTTTCCTTTTGCCTTCCAGAGCTCACCACTCTCGTTCCTTTGCTTCTGCCCTTGTGCTGAGAACTCTTGCTGACACAGAAGGTAAGGCACCAGGGGGGAGGGAAGAAGACACTCACGCTTTCTTTGTGCCCTCTGGAGGTTTCTCTTCCCATTCTCTTGTCTTTGCCTCAGCATTGAGCCCAGGCAAAAGGTAAGGCAATGGAGAGGCACATATTCTCCTTCCTTCTCTTCTCCAGAGCTCCCCGCTCTCACTGCCTTGCCTCTGGCCTGGGTATGGAGAAGGCAGGCTCCTGCACCAGAGCCCCAAAAGGGAATGGGAGGGTGTTATTCTCTCTTTTTCCAATTTCATGTGGAGGGGCCACTACTAACTTCAAGAAAGCAAAACCGATTACAACAGGAATAAGCAAAAATACAGCTGTCTTTCTAGTCTTTCTGTTCATGGAGATGAAACCTGCACCTTTCCAACAAGAATTCTTTTAAAAAAATTGCAACATTTAAACTAGCAGCCCTAGCTAGCAAAGCAACTGGTGAAAGATCATGGATGTTGCAATCCAAACTTCCACAGGGCCACATATGCCCACCCCAATTGAAAAGGCCACTAGATTTCTCCTTTACAATGTAAAGTCACATAGAAAGTCCATGATTTGATTAGCGGCAAAGCTAGCAGCCATTAGCTCTATATAACTGCTTCCTCCCTCAGCTTCCTTCGCTGTAGGTCCTAACAGAGATTGGATGTTCACCTCTTAGGACTGTATTAGCTATGCATTCCAGAACAGCAGGGGATTGGACTAGTTAGCCTTTACAGTCCCTTCTAACTATGGTTCTATGTACAAGTCATGCATGTGTGGGCCAGAACTTTAAGCAATCTTTTGAGATTCTGACAGTAGAACAGTCTTTGCTGATGCTGATGAATAAACTACATGCTTATAAATTTGTCTTTTTGCCCGTAATTTTTTATGTTTTGCAGAAAATGTGTTAGTTTTTCATTCAGTGTGACTGTTCAAATACCACTCAGCCAGGAAGCTGGGCTACACCTTCTTTGCTACAATTTAACAACTGCTAACCAACTATTGTGCAGTATTTTGAACCTAGATTTTCACAGTTAACCTGCATACCCAATTGCACTCTAAATGGATGCGGGTATAGTTCCAGTCAACCCACTTTGAATGGAAGTTAAGAACTGAAATCACACTAGATGCCTAAGACTGTATCTGGATGTGACAGCTCTGCAGGAAGGAGATGATGCTGGGGGGTCAATTTCTGCCTCCCTCAACCCTTCAACTGTGACAGCAACTGTATGTGGCTATCTGGCAAGTTGACCATTGTAGAAAAGAAAGAAGGCATGACCGAGTATCAGGACTAATACCCATTATTTTGATTTTATATGCTTCTGTGAAGGATGCCTATCTGGAATAATTCAGCCTAAAATGGCTACTCTCCCAATTCTCTGCAGGGGCTGCTTAATTCAAATCAGCCTAAAATGTAGCAACAGCACTTATTTGTTTGTTTCTCCAGGCCTTGTTCCCATGACTTCCAAAAGTGGATGGCAGGCAAGCACAAGAATACAAGAATATCTTCACAAAGTCAGAGCAAAGATCTATTTAGCTAAGCATTTACCTTGCCTTACTGAAACACCAGGTACCAGAAGCTTCTGAAAAGTTTGTTAGTACAACCTGAAGGCAACACCTCTCCCCTGCCAAATTTGTATGTTGAGTCACACTTCTCCTGACCTTTAGCCATTTCTACCAGTCATACAGCTTTTGAAGGTGCAGAAGTCCTGTCAGAACACAGAGACAAGTCTAGCCCTGCAGGAAGTTTGTCCTTATCATCTTCTTGATCTTTTATTTCCTCAGCTCTGTGTTTATTCAAGGCATGCTTCCTTCAGCCTCTCTAGCTCCCAGTCAGTAGTTCCCTCTCTTCACTTCAAGTCCCCTTCTTGAGACTTTACTGCTTATGGAATCATTTTTTCATCTTTCCTGAAAACCCCCATTAGGCCTCTGGCTCTTCTTTTCCTTTCTTCAGGTCTCTGTGCCTCATTGCTGGTTCACTCAGTGACCTCAGGGCTTCCTGGTCTAATTAGTCTCCAATCTCCTGGGAACAGGTCTTCCTCAACTTGCAACACAACACCTCTAGTTCCTCAAGTCACAGTGTGAGGACTTAGTTCCAACTAGATCACTTCCCCAGAGGAGAATGCCTGAGAGAAAGTTCCATGCTGTCACATTTTCTCAGCACTTAAACATTTCGCAAAACTCCCATCAGCAAGAAAGTTTGCTTAAAGAACATTATGAGCTTCAGTGCTCATCCATACCAACCTCTGAGGTTCTGATCAGGATTCAGGAAGTTGCTGTAGGGCACAGCAGTCAATGGATCTATGGACTGCCCCCCGGTATGTATTGGATATGTGGGTCCTGGGCAGGAAAGGCTCTTCCCCCCATTTGGAATGGAATGTGCATCATAGGGAGCCTAGTGATGGCTGGAATTGTCTTTCACCCATTACAAGAATCAACTGAAGTTTGGGATAGACAATTTGGATGGTCTAGGGTCAAAAGGGTATATGATGAGAGCTACGGATATGACCCAGACAATACTTACCTAACTGAGGGTGAAAGATTCGGAGCCATAATGTTCCCTGTAGTAGGGGTGGCTCTGAACATAAGACAAATTCAGCGCTTGTCAGCCCAATTGGAGATACTGGCCAACTCGACGGCCAAAGGGATCAATGCCCTACAGACAGAGGTGGACTCGCTGGCTTCCATACTGACTCAGCATAAAATAGCCCTGGATTACCTCCTCAGCCGAGAAGGAGCTTTGTGTATATGGTTAAATACCACTTGCTGTCATTATGTTAATAAATCTGGAGTAGTAGAAACCAATCTGGAGAAAATAGAATCATAGAATCATAGAATCATAGAAATGTAGAGTTGGAAGAGACCACACGGGCCATCCAGTCCAACCCCCTACCATGCAGGAACGCTCTCAAAGCACTCCCGACAGATGGCCATCCAGCCTCTGCTTAAAAACCTCCAAAGAAGGAGACTCCACCACACTCCGAGGCAGCATATTCCACTGCCGGACAGCCCTGACTGTCAGGAAGTTCTTCCTGAGGTTCAGGTGGAATCTCCTTTCCTGCAGCTTGAATCCATTGCTCCTTGTCCTGGTCTCTGGAGCGGCAGAAAACAAGGCCTCTCCCTCCTCTACATGGCATCCCTTCAAATATTTAAACAGAGCTATCATGTCCCCTCTTAACCTTCTCTTCTGCAGACTGAACATACCCAGCTCTCTAAGTCTATCCTCATAGGGCTTGGCTTCCAGGCCCTTCACCATTTTGGTCGCCCTCCTCTGGACCTGCTCCAGCCTGACCATGTCCTTCTTGAATTGGGGTGCCCAGAACTGGACACAGTATTCAAGATGAGGTCTAACCAAAGCAGAGTAGAGTGGTACCAGTACCTCCCTCGATCTAGACACCATACTCCTATTGATGCAGCCGAGAATTGCATTGGCTTTCTTGGCTGCCGCATCACATTGCTGACTCATGTTCAGCTTGTGGTCTATTAAGACTCCTAGATCCCTTTCACACGTACTGCCATCCAGCCACGTGTCCCCCATCCTATATTTCAGCATTCCATTTTTTCTACCTAAGTGTAGGACCTTACACTTCTCTCTGTTGAATTTCATTTTGTTAGCCTTGGCCCAGCTCTCCAATCTGTCCAGGTCATTTTGAATTTTGATCCTGTCCTCTGGCGTATTAGCAACCCCTCCCAATTTGGTGTCATCTGCAAATTTGATGAGCATGCCCTCTATTCCTTCATCCAAGTCGTTGATGAAGATATTGAACAGCACTGGGCCCAGGACAGAACCCTGTGGCACCCCACTAGTCACTTCTCTCCAGGATGAAAAGCAGCCATTGGTGAGCACCCTTTGGGAACGGTCAGTCAACCAGTTACAGATCCACCTGACAGTAGCTCTGTCCAGCCCACATTTTACTAGCTTCTTTGCAAGAATGTCATGTGGAACTTTGTCAAAGGCCTTACTGAAATCAAGATATGCTACATCCACAGCATTCCCTTCATCTATCAAGCTAGTAACTCTATCATAAAAAGAGATAAGATTAGTCTGGCACGACTTATTTTTGAGAAATCCATGTTGACTTCTCGTGATTACCGCGTTGCTTTCTAAGTGATTAGAAACTGACTGCTTAATGATCTGCTCCAGGATCTTTCCGGGTATAGACGTCAGGCTGACTGGGCGATAATTATTTGGATCCTCTTTTTTTCCCTTCTTGAAGATGGGGACAACATTTGCCCTCTTCCAGTCTGCTGGAACTTCTCCTGTCCTCCAAGATTTCTCAAAGATTATAGCAAGCGGTTCCGAAATGACCTCTGCCAGTTCTTTTAATATCCTAGGATGCAATTCATCTGGCCCTGGAGACTTGAATTCATCCAGTGTGGCCAGGTATTCTTGTACCACCTCTCTACCTATTATGTGCCTCATTTCCCCTGCTTCCTCACCTGCTCCCCAACCACCAGGTTGAGTGCTTGTATCCTTCTGGGAAAAAACTGAGGCAAAGAAGGTGTTAAGTAGTTCTGCCTTTTCTCTTCCCCCTGTTAGTAATTCGCCATCTTCTCTGCGCAGCGACCCTATCGCCTCTTTCTTTTTCCTTTTGCTGCGGACATATTTAAAAAAGCCCTTTTTATTGTGTTTAATGTCTCTGGCCAGCCTAAGTTCGTTCTGTGCTTTAGCCTTTCTGACCTCCTCCCTACATTTCCTGGCTACTTGCTTAAATTCTTCTTTGGTGGTTTCCCCCCTCTTCCATTTCCTGTACAGGTTTCTCTTAACGCTTAGCTCAGCTGAGAGTTCTTTAGTCAACCATTCTGGTTTCTTCAGATGCCTTCCATTTTTCCTCCTTATTGGCACAGTTTTAGACTGTGCCTTCAGTATCTCCCTTTTAAGGAACTCCCATGCCTCCTGAACTCCTTTCTCTTTCACTATTCCTGACCATGGAATTTCAGCCAGCAGCTCCTTAAGCTTACAGAAGTCCGCTTTTTTAAAATCTAAGATGAGTGTCTGGCTACACTTATCTTCTCCTTCCCACTGAATGCCAAATTCCAATAGGGCATGGTCACTCCCCCCTAATGATCCAACCACTTCTACCTCATTAACAAGGTCATCTCTATTGGTCAGGATCAGATCTAGAATATTTGATCCCCTTGTGGCCTCTTCCACCTTCTGGACCATGAAATTGTCTGCAAGACAAGCAAGAAACTTGCTGGACCTTGCTGTCTTGGCAGAGTTTGACTGCCAACATATATCCGGGTAATTGAAATCTCCTATTATTACTGTATCTCTCCTTTTTGAATGCGCGGTCATTTGGTTGAGGAAGGCGTCATCAAGGTCCTCAGTCTGGGCTGGAGGTCTGTAGTAAACCCCCACCAGAATATCCCTATTGTTTCTCGCTCCCTTAATTTTTACCCAGATGCTCTCGACCTGGCTTTCTGGGTTCAAGTCATGGATCTCTTCACAGGTGAAAACATCCTTGACATACAAGGCTACTCCTCCTCCTTTCTTGTTTCGTCTATTTCTACAAAATAGGCTATACCCCTCTATTCCTACATTCCAATCCTGAGACTCATCCCACCAGGTCTCAGTGATGCCTATCAAATCGTATTTATTTTGTTGTACTAGGAGTTCAAGTTCATCTTGCTTGTTTCCCATACTCTGCGCGTTAGTGTAGAGACACTTAAATCCCCGGGCCCTTCCTGCAAGTCCTGTACTATAGTTTCTACTCTCCCACCACTGGACGCTTGTACTACTTGGTCAATATAATTTGGGCCTTTCCCTCCTGCACTCGCCGTGTCTTTGCCCTGAATAATATTGTCTCCCTCCCCAGCAGAACTTAGTTTAAAGACCTCTTAATCCTCCGTGCAAAACTGTTTGCAAAAACATTCTTGCCAAGTTTCGTGAGGTGCAGCCCATCCCTTGCCAGAAGCCCACGTTCATGGAAATTCAGGCCATGTTCCAAAAACCCAAACTGTTGCTGGCGGCACCATGTGCGGAGCCAGTTGTTTACCTCTGCTATTGCCCTTTCCCTTTGTGCACCATATCCTTGAACAGGGAGGAGAGATGAAATGACCACCTGCGCACCAAGGTCCTTAAGCTTTGTCCCCATAAGCTCGTAGTCCTTTGCGATGTGGTAAAAGCTGCGCCTCGCAGTGTCATTGGTTCCGACATGAACCACAATGAGGGGCTTATGGTCAGTGGGCTTGACCAGCCTGGTTAGCCTCTCTGTTATGTGGTTGATCTTGGCCCCAGGAAGACAGCAGACTTCTCGATTGAACTTGTCGGGTTTGCAAATTGCCGGTTCAGTTCCTCTGAGCAAGGAGTCCCCAACAACCAGAACTCGCCTCCTCTGAGGCTTGTCCAGGGCTCCTCGACGAGCAGGTTCTTCTAGGACTGGCTGGACACTCTGTTGAGGCTGGGACTGTTGATCTAGTTCCTGTTGCCGATGTTGGATTCCTTCTTGTTGACATTCTGTTCCCTCCTCCTGGTGCTCCTCGTCGTTCATAAGGCCAAGAACTTTGAAGCGATTGTGTAGGTTGAGAGTCTCTGTTTCCTTCCTGGTCCTCCTACTCCTCCGTGTGACATTCCTCCAAGCATCCGTTTCTTGGCCCAGTGTGCTGACTTCCTGATCGGGCAGCTCCCCCACGCATTCGGTCTTCAGGAAGGTCTTCTCTGCCCTATCCAAAAACTCCTCACCTTCCCTAATAAGACGAAGATTAGAAACTCGTGCCTCCAGCTGGCGAACCTTCTCCTCCAAGAAGGTCACCAGCTTGCACTTGGTGCAGGTGTACCCGACAACATCTTGTGGCAAGAAAAGGAACATCCCACAAGTGCTACAGGTGACCGCGGTGACTCTGTGGTATCTAATATTAGGAAATCATACCCGCAGACTACCGATGTGTGGGCATGGTTAACTTCTTGGCTTCAGAATTTAGCATGGTTGAAGACACTGTTCGTGGGATTTCTCTTCGTACTAATGATAGGGCTAATGATATGTATGATAGTACCTTGCTTGCTAAACTGCTTTCAACCTGCCATGAGTAAAATTATGGATGGGAAAGCTGCAGCTTATGCCTTAATGGCCCAAACCAAGTAATTATGCTTAAATTGCTGTGTAGAATTTAGCATAAAAGGGGGGAATGAGGAAGAATGTGAAAAAAGAAACAAAGTAATGTAGAATTTCTACTTGCAACATCAAGAATGTGCAGTCACAGAATGATCTATTGTCTATTGTAGTATGTAGAGTATCCAATTAGATTTATACAACGCACCTGGTGCCATAAACATACATGATAACACTGTACCAAAGAATGTATAAACTGTTGTGAATTTATGGGGGCGGGGCTCTCAGCCTTTGGAAGCGATTCCACTGAGACCCAGCCAGCTGAATAAACTTCGAACTTCCACTCCGTGGGTCTCGATCTCTATTTTCTGCAACAACACAACACCTCTTGTCCCTCAAGTCACATGTGAGGACTTAGTTCCAATTAGATCACTTCCCCAGAGGAGAATGCCTGAGAGAAAGTTCCATGTTGTCACATTTTCTCAGCACTTAAGACGTTTCGCAAAACTCCCATCAGCAAGAAAGTTTGCTTAAAGAACATTATGAGCTTCAGTGCTCATCCATACCAACCTTTGAGGTTGGTTGTGAGGGGCTGACAGGGCAAGCCAAGGAGCCAAATTTGACTGAGAAACTACCATTTATTGAATTTCATTCTAGAGAGTATTACATTAGCTTGGCTAATAGAATCCAGAGGCCTCACTGCTGAAACGGGGGGAAGCACTTCCCATTGCACAGTATGCTATAAATAGCTGAACTCCTTTCTGTGATAGCTGCTATCATCCTGCAGTACATCAAAAGAAGATGACTCTGAAGTTACAGTTAGCACAAAACTCAGCAGCAAGATTGCTGACTGGGGTATCATACATATAACATAACACTAGTTTTAAAGGAAATTCTGCCAATTCACTTTTGGTATGAATTCAAAGAGCCAGTGATGACGTTCAAAGCCCTAAACAGCTTGGGGCCTTGATACCTGAAAGAGCACTTCTCCCTGTATATAACTGTCCAAGAAATGCAGTCTGCCAGAGGAGCCCTCCTGTGCGTCCCACGCACAGGGGCAATATGAAGGGAGAGGACACAAGAGAGGGTCTCAACCGTGGCATCTCATCTGTGGAATGCACTCCCCTTGGAGGCCCAACTGGTACCAACACCGATTTCTTTTTCGTGCCAAGTCAGGACATGGCTTTTTATTAAAACCTTTGAGGCCTAATTTACTTCTAAAGCATGTCCAAGTTTTGTAAAACTTATTAGGCTTTTTAAGCTGCTTTAACTTGTTTTTATCTTGTTTAAATTATTTTTTGGTTTAATCTGGAACTGTTTAAATGGTTCATATTGTTTTATCTACTTGCCATCCTCAGACTGCATGATAAAAGGTCAAGATAAAAACAATTTAATTAATAAATAAATATATGCTCAGAGGTGTATATATGTTCAAGGAATATACGGGTCTGGAAAGTTTAAGCTCAGTACAGAAAGAACATACATTTAAAAAAAATAGCAATTCTGAAGATGCCTTGTAAAAGTTTTCATTTCTTTTCAAAGAGAGGGAACGCACATTTAAAATCTAGCTAGTCAGATGTGTGGAAGAAACAAAAAAGAACAAAGTACCTGCTCTGCCAGCTGGTGCTTATGCTCCGCTGAAGTCTTTTCCAGCTCAGCTATTCTTGTTTGTTGCTGCTGCACCACTGACCTCAAGTGTTTGATGCAATTATGATTCGGCAACTCATCTTTGGGCATTTCCAAGCTGTACAAAAGAAGGAACAGAAGGAAATGAGAAAGGAGCACAAGCCAAGTTTAAACTCAGCACTGGTCACCTACAAAAGAGTGCTGAAGCAAGAAGCTATGCTCTAAGCAAACTGGGACTGAATTCAGTTGCTCCAAGTTACTGGGTGCCAGTACTGCACAACTGAATTACACATCACGCATCATAAAAGCCACCTCCCACTGAGCTTTGACCAGGTGAACCACACAGATGATGTCTTTCTTACTGATCTCTTCAGATCACACTAACATGCAGGTGAAATGCTGTTTATATACGCAGGAATAGGGGGACCTCTGGCCAAAGGAAGGTCCCCACCAAACCCACCAGCTTCCCTGCTACAAAAAGGCTTCATGATCAGAGATAAAAGATGGTCCCTGTTTCCTCTTCCCTCTCCCACTGCTTTTACATTTTAAGAAGATCAAAGAGATTTTTTATGCCCAACTGCAGTACTGAGGGGAAGGCTCTTAGAGGGAGAGATTACTATTAGGACAGGGAGGGCTAGCCCTTCCTAACACTGTGATATCTGCCCTGAAAAATCACCTCTCCCCTAATGCAATGAAGCTTTAGCCCCTGCCTTAGACCAAGCAATGAATGATGATTATTTAATGGTCCCTTGGGTCAGAACTATCTACATTTGACAATACTCACCCACATCCCTGTTCACACGTCACAGGCCGCTTTGGATTATGTTCGCAGTCATTGAGGTGAGACATTAGGTTATCAAGCCGTACTACAGCAGTACAACCAAAAACAGCATTGTCACATGTGATTTGTAGCTTAGACAGCATATTACGCATGATCCGGGGAACTGGACGCAGGTGAGCCACAGTCACAACACTTCGGTCCACAGGGCAAGTCTGCTGTTGGGAGAACCACTGAGTGATACAAGCATTGCAGAAAGCATGCTCACAGTGAGGAGCCTGTGTGGAGAACAAAGCAAGGCATGCCAATTCAGTTTCCATCATGTTCTTACTATTGGATTGCTGCCTCTGTAAACGTGGGTTTTAATCTGTTTTCCATGTAGCCTTTCTCCAAGCACTTTTCATGAACAAAAAGAAGGGTCAGAAGCAGGACAGAACACCAGCCAATTAGTTACGTCAACCCAAGCTAGCAGGGGTAGATCAAGATACTGGCTCACTTTCTAAGACTTTAAAGAAGCAATGCAGAAAAACTAACATTTTTAAAGAAAAAGATCTAAAAATGACCAACCACAATTCTTTATCTACTTGAGAGAGAAACCTTTATAATTCACATCAGCTGTATTACAGATCAGTGTCTGCCATTCCCACTCTGAAGTGCTTCAAGGACGCACACTGTGTTCAACTTGAAAACAGATCATCAGAAAAATCCTGTGGGTTTATATCCAGGGAAATATGATTTTGGGCCATCTATAAAGCAGCCTTTTGTGTGATGCCACAAATTCTGAGCATCCAAAATGTCTGTCACCACCATCAGTTCAAGTGTTTAAATACACTTTTCAATTTAAAAAAGTGCACTGATACCTACCTTGTAGAATAGCTAGCATAGTTTCTCCATTTAAGCTAGCTGTATTCATTACATGCCCTCTGAGTACAGCACAGTTGACAGTAAGGCACAGATTTAGTTGTGATTCCTCTTTCAAAAGCATTTATTCAAACATAATTACTCTATTTTTTACCAGTTCAGCTCCTTGTATTACAGCTAAATCTCAAAAAAACTCCCAACTAAAAGAAAGTGAAAAGTCTCATTTCATGTAAGTTAACTTATGACTCTTGGGTTTTCCCCATGCCTTCCATCTCATGTTAATGTCACTACAGATTATTCTGGTACCCTCAAAAGTTTCCCCTAGGCATCTGCTGTACTGAGCACTCCTACATTTCCTTATGCCATATGCTCCCAAGTGAGCCAATGAGGATGGTCAACCTACTAAGCACCAGAAAGTTACAGCTAGTTTAACACTACAGCAGAAGTGACAACGTATCTATTGACCAAATATGCCACTGCATTTGAACCACAAGAATACCACTTTTGGGAAAAGCAGAATCAGCTTGGGTTAGAAGAGCCTTGTCTGCTTTGGTAAGACACAAAATGAATCAGTATGAAATGAAGTAAAGTTATTCTCTTAGTGATATAACATAGTGATACCAAATCTGGAAGAAGCACTATTCTCAAGCCTTTACTAAAAATGTTTTATAATCAATTATTAATAAGGCTCATATTTTTACTGAACAAAAAGTGAGCAGCCAACAAAGTTGTCTTTGCTCACTGACTCATCCCCACATGGCCAGAAATAAAGGAAAAGGACACTAGCCCGTGCATACATACATCCCATGTCTGAACCAACAAAAGCTTTGGCTGTGGCCTCCTTTTTTAATAAGTCCAAGATGCTGACTCCAGGACCTGCTCAAATATTAGTCAGAGCAAGACAGCTGCTGCAAGCAGTAGGCTTTGGGTGTCATGAAAGGACAACTGGTTAAGTATTTAATTAGATACTGCTGATTTTTTTTATGGTTAGAAATGGGAGATGTGCTATGTGCCAAAATAATGTAGATGAAATTTGGGTACCAATGATTTAGGGGTGTGGATTATTCGCTGCTCCATTTCAAAGAGCAAATTCGCTGGACAATTCCCACGCTCAAAGGCATGCCAAAAGGGAACAAGTAGCTGAAAGGAGCAACTTGGGGATGGGATATCAAGCTAAGCCTCCATTGTAGTTCACACTGGGAAGAAAAAGTTGAAGAACTATAAGCAGTGGGAGTGGCTAATAAAAAGAAAGGGTTGTCCTTGAGGATGAAAGCACTGGTAGGGTCAAATTAAAGCAATATCTATGCTGCTTTAAATATTAAGGTCAAACTATCACTATGAAACACAGAACATTTTAGCTGCCTGCTGCAAAATGTTGCATCCTTGCCATCAAGCAGTTCTTGTGAAAATAAATACTCTACTTTCCATTCTTCCATTTATTAAATTATGGTTCATCAGTTCACTTTACAGTACCATTTTCAAAATATACTCCTCAGGGGGAAAAAAAATAAAGAAGAGATACACATCTAAGCAATGCTGCAGAAATCACTGCAGCAAAGGATACTACTAAACGAAATGTACAAATAACATGAAAGCATGTATTTTGATTTTCAGGAGTCTGGTTTTCTTTATAGTCACAGAGGTCAGAGAAACAGCTTTAACTGTCACCTTGTTAAGCTAATTATTTTTTATTTAACATACAAGAAAAATGGAAAATCCTGGAAAACACACTATCTTCTTTGCAATGCATGTAACAATGTAAAACATCAGTGTTTCATGTAGAAGGAACAGACAGAGGTTACATTCATGACCTCAGTCTCCAGCAACCAAACATTGTCAGAAATCACTAGTAAACAAATGTCTTGTGAGAATTAAGTCAACTGGACTGACTCTGTGTGCCTATGTGTCTTCAAATCACCTGTTGACTTATGGTGACCCCATGAATTTCACAGCATTTTCTTGGGCAAGTAATAGCCAGAGGTGGTTTTACCAGTCCTGCTAGCTAAAACCACAATTTACTAAGTATTCACAACATCTCAGAAGGAATCATTGCAATAAACTACCACCCTTTTTGGTGGTAATGAAGTTTTTTGGTGTGGTGGCATTGCAATATTTTCATTAACCCCAGCATACAAATTTATTAGGAAAGTAGTAAATGGTTTCTGGAAGTCATAATGCAGGTTGTATGTTTCTGCAACAAGCAAGTAGCCTCTTGAAATCTGTTCCACTTGGTGCCAACCTATCAAGCCAAGTGTCCTCTAAGCAAACTACTGAGTTTTCAGCTGCAAGAACTGTTCTAATTTCAAAGTTCTGCAAGGCAGAAAAATGCCCCTTGCCCACAGGAGCGTTCATGAGTACATACTCAAGGTTATCCCACGACACCTAAATACAATAGTGAGAAAACACAGCATAATGGAATGTTTGTTTTCAATAGCTGTCAGTCCTCCTTTTTTGAAAAAAAAAAAGGGGACAATGTAATTTCTCTGCCTTTAAATATTACTGTTTTTCATCTGTAGACAATAACATAATAAAAACTCTCGGAAACTGTTAACAACTCTCCAAAAACTAAGGCTGTAAAATGCCTACCTTGTAAATCTAGCTCTTTGCGAACCCTGCAACAAACCATGATTCTGAGAGACTAAAGTAGGCTATCTACCTAGATGGAAGTTAAACAAACAATAACTGTTTCATTTACTGTCTTTCCAACCATCTTCTAAAGTAAGTTATTATCCTTCCCACATTTCATATTATGGAACTAAGGCTAGAGGAATAATGCCTATGGTTAGCTTATCACTGTATCTGAAACCAATGTTATCTACTCCAGTGGCTTTTTAACAAAAAAAATTCCATCCCTCTATTCTGCAAGTACATTGAGTTCCAAGTGAAGGATGCATCTAGTTTTCAAAACAGGCTGAACTTAAACCAGAAGGTAAACAAATTTATCTAAAAGAGTCAGAAATCAAAGGTTCTCTCGACTAACAGTTTATAGGAGAATGCAACATGACCTGCTTTCTGGAGGAGTGTGCCTACACGTTGTTCCATTCGGAATCTTTTCTCTGGATTAAATCCAGTATAACTGATTACATATACATATGCAGCTATATATGACTAAATGCCAACATGTGCTAGCAATCTATTTGGGTATGAGACAGGCACTCCATGGAAACCATTAAACATCAGGACTACGTGTACAAGGCCATCCTGGATAAAAGAAAACCTCCACAGTATAGCAATTCCTGAATCATGTGCAAGAGAACTGCTATCATGCTAAGTCAATATGGAAGCCTCTAGTAAGTGAAAAGTATCAACTCAGAAAAGAGACCAGCTCCTGCATCTCTACATGGATCACTGTTCTGACCTGGGCTCTTTTTGACCAGCTTCTGCTAAAGACAGGCAGTTCTGCCCATCTCCACACTGCGGTGTCATTATTCCCAATGCAGAAACAAAACAGGATTGCCCACCTACAGAGGTGACCTTCTTCTAGTCAGGAGATGTGCTCAAATGAGTTATTCAGAAACACACACACACAGAGTCTTACATGTCTCTCATATTTTGGGGAAAAAATGCACAATATTATGCCCAACAATGCCCAAACTTACAGGAAGCCAAGAAAGCACCAAAACTTTCAGTATATTTCCTTCCTATTCTCTCAAGAGCATTCTTTTTAGTGAAATATCAATACTGGCAGCTGAACAGCACATGTGGCTCTTTACTGTATAAACCATGCCACAAATCCATAAAGTGTAAAGTTTGTTCTAGTGCAGTTTTGAAGATGCCACTTCAAGTTTAAGCACATAGCAGCCAATGGGAAAGGACAGCTTACCGAACCAAAAATATTTGATTACAGCCACACAGCAAGCTGGTTTGCTAAACTGCAATGTTTCTGGTTCAGTTAAAAATGCCCATCAAAATTGGGAGGCTTTGCATACATAAACACTACCACCCACTGAACATTTTATGTGGATGGATTAAGTTCCGTGGTCATGAGCTAACTCTCCAATGTCCTCTGACCGACGGACAGAAAGCAGCATTTCAACTTGAAGGATATGCTTTATAGATCAGCATTATAATTAGTTATCAAGCAAAAGGTCTTTCTTTGTTGTGACATGTAGGATGTGGCCTGGGAGTCATGGTGACCTACAAAGTTGGTTTGCTATCAGTTTCTGAAGTCTGTCTCTGTTTTGGCAGGCCTTCTAGCTAGACTCTTGTGTAATTTTTCTTTCCTTCATCCAGATATTGTTTCTTGGGTTTTTAAAAATTAGCTGTCCCCTTTGGTGTGTGATTAAAAATATATCAGTTTTTAAAACCTATATGTTAGCTATACTGAATGCATCATTTTGAAATGGGAAAGTGGAATAAAAACTCAAGTAACGAGACACTAGCTCCTTGGGGGTGAGCAAATCCATCCTTTCAAATGGGGTGCAGGATCTAAGTAAGCCACATGGCACATCAGGGATACTCCTTGGTTAAAATTTCCTCACTGGGATAAGAATAGTCCCTGCCTGTTCTCTGTGCAGAAATAAGTCTATGCACCATCACTTCCAGCTTCTCAAAAAATAAGCTTTTTTCCCCCTAAACACTGTGTGACAGCTCCCTATATAACCAACACATTAAGGTTCATACTTCATTTTGGATAAAAATGAATTGCAAGACAGAGTTTTGCACTCAACTCAGTGTGATCTGCCTTCCAAATACATTTCCCAGAAGAATTTCTGTCACAATATGATTTTTTCATATGCAAGCCATGTAATCAATAGAGCACTCAGAAGCTTGCTGTTTAGCTTAAGATCTGTCTTTCCAAGGACACTTTCTCATCAGAGAAATCAATCTTTCACCTATCCAATTTATTTTGGATATACAGAAGTTATCCTATACTACTAATAAAAGAACCAGATCTCTGTGGTGCTTAGCAGTGGCTTCATGTGTTGCAAGACTTGGTATGAACCTTGTCACTGCCTAAATATGCTTCCTGACAGATACATACCTAGTGAAAAATCATATATGTGGATACTGCATTACACTACATACAAACTTCACCATAACACCTACTCCACACAGGAATCTGATAGGTGTTTCACAGAAGATGAAGTTAGGCAGCTAGCTTTACACATGCCAGAACAACATTGCTCTATAATTATGAATGGGTAACTACAAAAAAACTCTACAGAACTGTTTTATTTTTGATCTTCTAATAGATACTATGCATTTAATATCTAGGAAAACTGCTTCTCATGTTTGAGACTAACCACAATTTTGCATCAAACTGGTGAATGCTTAAAATATTCTTAACCTAGAAATTTAAGGAAAAACAAGAAATTTAAGGAAAAAGAAGGAGACGATAGGGTCGCTGCACAGAGAAGATGGCGAACTACTAACAGGGGGAAGAGAAACGGTAGAACTACTTAACACCATCTTCGCCTCAGTTTTTTCCCAGAAGGATACAAGCACTCAACCTGGTGGTTGGGGAGCAGGTGAGGAAGCAGGGGAAATGAGGCACATAATAGGTAGAGAGCTGGTACAAGAATACCTGGCCACACTGGATGAATTCAAGTCTCCAGGGCCAGATGAATTGCATCCTAGGATATTAAGAGAACTGGCAGAGGTCGTTTCGGAACTGCTTGCTATAATCTTTGAGAAATCTTGGAGGACAGGAGAAGTTCCAGCAGACTGGAAGAGGGCAAATGTTGTCCCCATCTTCAAGAAGGGAAAAAAGAGGATCCAAATAATTATTGCCCAGTCAGCCTGACGTCAGTACCCAGAAAGATTCTGGAGCAGATCATTAAGCAGTTAGTTTCTAATCACTTAGAAAGCAATGTGGTAATCACGAGAAGTCAACATGGATTTCTCAAAAATAAGTCATGCCAGACTAATCTTATCTCATTTTATGATAGAGTTACTAGCTTGATAGATGAAGGGAATGCTGTGGATGTAGCATTTCTCGATTTCAGAAAGGCCTTTGACAAAGTTCCACATGACAATCTTACAAAGAAGCTAGTAAAATGCAGGCTGGACAGGGCTACTGTTAGTTGGATTTGTAATTGGTTGACTGACCGAACCCAAAGGGTGATCACGAATGGCTGCTTTTCATCCTGGAGAGAAGTGACTAGCGGGGTGCCACAAGGTCCTGGGCCCTCTCCTGGGCCCAGTGCTGTTCAATATCTTCATCAACGACTTGGATGAAGGAATAGAGGGCATGCTGATCAAATCTGCAGATGACACCAAATTGGGAGGGGTTGCTAATACGTTAGAGGACAGGATCAAAATTCAAAATGACCTGGACAGATTGGAGAGCTGGGCCAAAGCTAACAAAATGAAATTCAACAGAGAGAAGTGTAAGGTCCTACACTTAGGTAGAAAAAATGGAATACAGAAATATAGGATGGGGGACACGTGGCTGGATAGCAGTACGTGTGAAAGGGATCTAGGAGTTTTAATAGACCACAAGCTGAACATGAGTCAGCAGTGTGATGTGGCAGCCAAGAAAGCCAATGCAATTCTCGGCTGCATCAATAGGAGTATGGTGTCTAGATCGAGGGAGGTACTGGTACCACTCTACTCTGCTTTGGTTAGACCTCATCTTGAATACTGTGTCCAGTTCTGCGCACCCCAATTCAACAAGGACATGGTCAGGCTGGAGCAGGTCCAGAGGAGGGCTACCAAAATGGTGAGAGGCCTGGAAGCCATCCCCTATGAGGACAGACTTAGAGAGCTGGGTATGTTTAGTCTGCAGAAGAGAAGGTTAAGAGGGAACATGATAGCCATGTTTAAATATTTGAAGGGATGCCATGTAGAGGAAGGAGAGGGCTTGTTTTCTGCTGCTCCAGAGACCAGAACAAGGAGCAATGGATTCAAGCTGCAGGAAAGGAGATTCCACCTGAACCTCAGGAAGAACTTCCTGACAGTCAGGGCTGTCCGGCAGTGGAATATGCTGCCTCGGAGTGTGGTGGAGTCTCCTTCTTTGGAGGTTTTTAAGCAGAGGCTGTATGGCCATCTGTCGGAAGTGCTTTGAGGGTGTTCCTGCATGGCAGGGGGTTGGACTGGATGGCCCGTGTGGTCTCTTCCAACTCTACATTTCTATGATTCTATGATTCTATTTTAGACAATGTGTTGCCATTTTAAGAATGTTAAGAAATGTTATTGCACACTTTACAAATGACATTTTTGAAGATGCAATTATATGTATTGCCTACATAAACTATCCACAAAAAATACCCTGAGGATCCAGAAACTACATCTAGTATTTGCATTTTGAAGGGGAAATATAGCCATCTACACAAAACAAACCCATCTTCAAGCCTGCTGAATACAAACTGGATTGCATATATATATAAAATGTTCACTTCCCCACATTTGCAGCCCTAGAATTTTGCTACTGAAATCTCAAAAGCGACTGCTGAAGATGTTAAGAGAAACTGTGTTCTTTGATTACTAATATTAATTTTCTTCACATAAAGTGTGCTGCCTTTTATTTTCAAAAGCTTTACATCAAGTCTTATGACCTTTAATGACTGTGAATTCACTATCTAACTGACTGGTGTTCACTGATTAACATATGTTGTACAATTATGCCTCAGCTATCAAATACCACAATATTTAGCAGTAGCACTTTTAATTATGTGCCTTCAAGTCATTTCCAACATATGGTGACCCTAAGGCAAAACTATTAAAGGTCTTCCTTCACAAGAGTTTTTCAGAAGGGGTTTGCCTTTTGCTTTCCTCTGAGGCTAAGAGAGTGCGTCTTTCCCAAGGTCATCCAGTGGGTTTCCATGGCCAAGTGGGGATTCAAACCCTGGTCACTAAAGCCATAGTTCAACATTCAAACTGATGCATGATACTGGCCCTCCCTAGACTCCCGTGGAATTTGCAGAGATTTCATTTTCTTTTGGAAATGCATTTTTAAATTTGTTTCTTTGGTTAAATTCTTGCAGATCACACAATGTTTAGCTGCATGACTGAGAAGATCAGGTACAGATTTGCCATTGAGAACCTCTACTAAACACAAGAAACACCTAAAGGAAACTCTTTAGACTGATCTCTAACACCCACCTGCACTGGCTCCTCCAAGACTCCGCTGCAGATGGGGCATATAAGGTCTTCATCAACATCCCCTTGAAAACGTGCTACATCATACCCCATTTCTCATCACTGATGCCGAAACCCTGGAAAAAGCAGAAAGAAAGTAAACAATGAAAAGCAGAGCAAAGACATTTGCATTCTTGACACAAGAGACCAGTACATTCAGAATTCTGCTTCTGTGGAGACAGTTAAAAATTATTCTTCTAGCTATGCTGCCTGCTAACCTGATAAGGCTGCATTCTAACTCAGAGATTCACAGACAAAGCTCCAAGTGCCTGAAGACCAGGGTGTGGTATAGAAGGGAGGGAGAGCTTTTGACTTGGCCCCATTTCTGCGCACTGAATTACTGTACCATTTTACTTGTCTGCTAACCCCAAATTAGATAATTCCCTCCACAGTGTTATTACTCATCTCTTCACTTGCATTTTTTATTTCCACGCCTCTTTTTTTATTTCTGTCCAACAATCTGAATATCAGTTATAGCAAAGAGTACTTTGGCTTCATATCAAGTTACAGAGGGGGCAGAAGAGCTCCCTAACTAGAAAAGCTGCTGGGGACTCAATGTAAGTGTTTTATATCCATCTCTTTGAGCATGACTCAAGTCAGCAAGACCTTGTAAGCCTTGCTGAAAAAGGAAGCAGATGATGACCTGGTCTAAGCAAATAATCCTGATACATTGCTGTATCAGGTGAGATTATCATATATACTCATGTACAAAAGTCCACTTCATGTGTAAGTTGAGGGCAGGTTTTGGGGCCAAAATTATGGATTTTGGTATGACCTGTGAACAAGGGAAAGGTCACTCCACAGAGAAAGGAAAGTGTCAGCACTGCCTCAGGGTGCCAGCTGCCCCAGGGCGCCAGCTGCCCCAGCTGCCATCATTTTCCCATCTAGGTATTCAAAAAGATGCTTTTCACCACTCTACCCAGAGAAGGGAATAGCTCTTTTTACTGTTTTTTTTTCATAAAGATTAAGGTAAAGTATAAATCTTGTAAAAAAAGGGCCCCCTCTACTCTCTCAGCATTCCTTTGAAGCAAAGTGCCATAGAGCTGCTGCTGCCATTTTCCCACTCAGATGTCCAAAAAGACGGGAAGCAGTGCCATAGCCAAGAGAAGAGGGGGTCCCTGCTTCTTTTAGATTCTCCTATGACAGATTACGCTCTTGCCTTTCACCACACTACTCAGAGAAGGGGATGGTTCCTTTTAAAAAAAAAAAAAAGCATTAAGGTACTGTATTTACACTGACCTGTGGATAAGTCAGCTCAGTTTTTTGGGGTTGATTTTCTGACTAAAATTTCTAGGTTTATACATGAGCATATACAATAGATCACCCATTCCTGAGGTAGACACACAGCACATCTACCTGCTTTCATGAAACTAAAAGAAGAAAGGTATACCCTGTCTTACAGTATTTTGCATAGTATATGGTCACATAGGCTCCTCCATTGACTAGAACCATGCATGAATTCTCATGGCTATTTATACAAGTTCTAGGGAAGTTCACTTTCCAAACTATAATCTCCCAATACCATGCTCAAAACAGAAATCACCATCTTTCCCCCCTAAAAATAGACTGCTGTGTAAGTATGTGAAGAACAAAAAGTGATAGTTCACTGAGTTTTACACACTGCCTTTTACCCACCTTGGAAACAGGGAAGTTGTTTATCTAACTTTGTGATGGCTTGGAGATGAGCTCCAGCATTTTAGATAGGAGTCTTTCTAAATTCTGTCTCAAAATGGCAGTGGCACCTGGCCTATTTTGGACACAAAGCATGCACTCTACCACTGACGTCTACCTTAGTAATCACATATCAAATAAACCTAGGCTTGTCAAAACACAGAGGATAGCTTTCCCTTCAGAGCTGCTGGGAAAGCACAAGATCCTCTCTTATCATACTCCATAAACCCAGCCATGAGCTTCCCAAAAATGGATGCACCATATCTCCACCCCCGCTACCCATATACACTTTACTGTGTCCACCCACAAGTACTGAGCTCAACTGCAACCTGTTCTAACAGCCTACTAATTAACTTCAATAGCTCAGACAAAGGAAAAGATCTTGCACCTTGTCTCTAAGGCATGAGCTATAGTCTGTCAGGTTCTTTGTAGTCCCTAAGGGAAACATACAGCCAGCAATGAAAAATAATTAATTATCTAGCTTCAAACAAGTTTACTTTAAGTGACTGAGTACTTAAACAGCAACTTTTGATAATTTCTGCTCATTCAAGGACTACCTTTTAGCAAAAGACCAGCTGGGCAGATTACATTGTGGTCTACCTTACAAGTCAGCTTGATGGATTTATCTGTAAGTGCGTGAATTATGACATCAAAAGAGTAGGTGTAACTGACTGCCCTTTATTTGCAAAATGCAGTCCTATTGGCCAAGGTGGCTGAGTTTTAAGATACTAAACCAACATGTCATACCTTATCCTAAGCTCACAACAAATTCAGGCAAGATGTCAGAAAAAAACAGTGTAGAATCATGGGCGCAAATTGTATTTGAAACACTTCCCAGATGAGATACAACCTTGAATATACAGATGTGGGGAAAGAAGGCAAAGAGAGGTGACTTACCAAAGATCAGAAAGCAGGTGGCAAGAGTAGCCCACATTATCAATTTAGCAGCATGGTCACCAGTTTAATTTGCCTCTCGTAGTAAGTAATGCACTGCTGATAATCAGATATAAAGATTTCAGTCTGCACATGAATGGAAATTGTTTATATTAGATGTTTGGATTAAGAAGGAACATTTCTTAATGGCTTGCTGCTTATCAAATTCAAATTTTAAGGTATCTCCCACCACATATCTTGGTTTACCACAGACAGAATACTGATAAGGATGAACCCTGAGTGCTCACCTTGAATGGGCAATAGAGAAAATGGCAAACACAAAAAAGCAGACAATAGAGATCTGCAACATATGACCCACTGTTAGGCAATACATTCTGGCTAGGATAACTGTCTGGAAAGCAGACAGCCCCCATCAAAATTATTTGGTGAGTGTATTTTTTTTAAGGAGTCTCCAAATGAATCAGGTCTCAATGGCAAAGAATACCTAGGGATTTTTCACTTTACTGCAACCCAGTGTCAAGTTGAAACCACCTGTTCAAGATTTAATGGAGCTTTACAACCATAAAGACTTGTGAAGATTGCCTCACAACCTAAAATTTGGTCCTTGGAGATCTTAATGTCAACTAAAGCGGATGCAATAAAAATTATTACTGTCAAGGGATCATGTCAACTATTTCCTCATTCCCTCTCACAAGCCTTGGGTACTAATTACACAAGTAGTATCCTATCTAGACAGTTTTTAAACTAAGGTGTTTTTTTTTAACAACGCAAATAATTAGTTGCCCCCATAGCAGACACTAGAACAAGCACTTGCAATACTGGAGATCCCTGTCTTGTCCATGAAAAAACTAGCAAATCAATTTCACCACCATCCATTAAATCTATAGCCAGATGATGATATTCTGAATGTACATCAGACGCAAGACAGTATCTGCTTGTGCAAAGTCAGAACCACAGTTCAGTTTCACGTAGGCCAACAGGTGACTTGAAGGCACATACCCATGCACAGGAAATCTACCCTATCCATGCAGAGGAAATCTGCCCTATCTCTTAAGTTCTCAAACTGACTGAAGCTGAGAACAAAGGGACACTCTTCAAGAACTAAGAATTAACTGGTGAAGAAATTCATAAAGAAAAGTTGCTTTTGCATATTATGTTCTCTTTTAAAACGGTGTTTCTTTCTTTTGAGATTTGCAGGATCTTCATAACCCAATATCCTATACAAAGATATAGGACACTGGGTGTTACCCCCCAGGCCTGTTTGGTCTACAGCTCCCACAGGCAGTCATAAGGCACTGTGGAAGTCGCAGCCCCAAAACACATAGAGGGCAACAGCTGTCCATCTCTGACCCACAGATATAGGCAATGCTGGTGATCAGACTCAGAAGGCAAGGTACATGTACTTTTAATAAATGTATTGAAGAATGGCAACCTAGTTTCACTAGTGCAAACTGGGAAACTAAAAAGTACAACATAGTACATACTACAAACCAATGGGGGTCCATCATTTTGACAAGTGGCACAAACACTGGGATCAGCAAAAAAAAAACATGTGGCAGATCAATTAAATTATGGGCTTTGAGGAAAACCTATCACATAGAAACCCGGATGGATGCCAGCTAAGCCACCTGGAAAAGATGGATTTTATGTAGAAGAAACAAATAAAAGCTACTGGCAAATGCTGCCTTTGGACATCTAGATGTACTACAAAACACTGAACGGTTTTCATACTAGAATGTATCCCTAAGGAACATTTTAAATAACACAAAATCTGCCTTACTTTCTGTATTCCACGCTGAGATTTCTGGATATAGGGCACAAAACAAATATTTTAATAAATCATCTGCACTGAATATAAGTAAAATTTACATAATAGATATTTCAGTTCACCACTCCATGAACAAAATCAAGAGCAGATCTATGATAATTTAATCTTGTCTTGTATGTAAAGCACAGATAGGCTGGGTCAAGTTCAGACCCATATCTTCAAAGATACTTATTTAGTCCCATTTTTTGTAGTACTGAATGATCTATACCTGCAATGCTCTAAACACTTAATACTGACACTGCATGACGCTATAGCTTTGTCTAGTCCTACATGGACCTCACCTGCCCAATTAAAATGTTTCACTCTTTCCTGGCAGCACAGATTTGAATATGATTTATTCTGATATTGTGTATTGTCTGACACACAACTTAAGACAATTAAAACTTTTATTAATTTATTTGAAACTTGTGTAGTGTTAAATGAGCAATGGGCAGGTAAGTTAATGCTGTCACAGGAAATCAACCCCCTTCACTTCAAAGCAACAAAGACTTATTCTTACTAAAACTCTGAAATATTTGGCATAGTCTAGGCTATGCTTCTAGTTAACCTACTCCCACTAACTGTATTGTATTTCTTTGTTCTCTGTAGTCAAGTTTCATCATGTGACTGCAATCAGCTAGCAGTAACTAATGCAATTTAATGCTGGTACAGCTGTTTGGAGCCTTTTAAATTCTATTTCCAAGCCAACAATAGGAAAGAGAGAGATTAGAGAGTTACAATTAAAAAACACAGTCTACTAGTAAGTGCAGAGATCTGGGCATCTTTTTTGACAGGAGACATTTATCTGAGATACTGCTGTTCCTCAAATCCTTAAATAACTGCACTGTCAGTAACTTCATTTCTAAAGAATAGTACATACATAAGTTGCTTGATCTTGCTAGACCATGAAACATAATGCCAGGAACCTACAGTTCACAGGCTGCTGACCACTTCACTCCACTAAGAGCTGGAAAGCTAAAATGGTAAACATTCTGATCATGCCAAAAGAAGAAAGTTTCATTTACAGATAACAATGTACACAGTCTGAAAAACTATTTTAATTTTGGAATATTTCTTTAAAAGCCAAAGCTCTACACATAAGAAGTGCTGGTATCCATTATGACAATACATGCCAAACTCATGGTCTAGAGTTGTGAATTTCTAGGATTTGCAGTTTCTAGGATTTGCAAGTAAACAGAGAAGTTTGTTATATGCTAAATTACTATCTGCATTCCTAGGAACAGGATTGCCAGACCAGCTGCCTCTCACTATAAAGGTTCCTGAATAGCAAGAAAAAGTATACAGCAGTGGTGTTTCCCATTGTAGTGTAGCATTATTTTCTTTTCCTTCCCTCTCTTCTGTTACTATAAGGTACAACTACAGTCCTCCTTGCTTTCAAGAAGGAAAACAGTTCAATCACTGAAGTGAAAGGTATCACTATTCTACATGAACCTACTGAAACTACAGTTCTCGAAAAGAGAAACTTCAGACTCCCATCTGACAATCCTAAAGGAAACTGTAGCTTGGTAAATGAGGCCATGACTATTTAAGACATACATACATTGCAGCTACTACATGAGCAGATAAGTCTCTCATCTAACATGAGGGTTATGCTTGTGTCTATGTTCCTTCAAGTCACCTGTTGACTTATGATGAGTCTGTGAATTTCACAGTTTCTTAGGCAAAGAATATTCAGAGGTGGTTTTGCGAGTTCCTTCGTCTGAAATAGAACCTTCAGCACCTGCTATTTGTTGGCAGTCTCCCATCCAAGTACTAACCAGGGCTGACCCTGCTTACCTTCCAAGATCAGACACGATCTGGTGCTTTTAGGCTATTTACTCCTTTTAGCATAGGGGCTATCACCAATGAACAGATCTGAAAATAACCTACCGCATTTCCTTAACTACTTGAGGGACAAACCTTTACACGTTACATCACTATTTTACAGACCAATGTTTGCCATTCTCACTCTGGAATGTAACAAGGAGGTGCACTGTGTTGAACTTGAGATTATTAAAACAGAATGCACAATGTAGCAGCAATTCAACAAGAACGCAGAGCATGGGCAATTCTTATTCTTTACATATTTTTCCTGTGAAAAGGACTTTTCTCAAATGTTACTTACAGAAAGTGTTCTGTGCATCAGATATTTTGAAACTGCTGCCTTATTAATTGATGACTTTCCGTACACTGTAGTGTGGAATTATAGTCTTAAGAGCTTAGGTTATTTTTGAAAAAAAACCCAAACTGAATACTCAGAAAAAGACATACAAAGGGAATTTGTCAAAGGTACAATACATGAAGCAACCCCTCCACCGCCACTGCCGACAATCTTACAAGACTAGTTCATAGTTCATCAAGATGCATGCAATGGAGCAAAATGCACACCACGGTGCTGAAACACAGGTTCTAATAAAACTTTCAAGAAAAGCCTGGCTTGAAGGTGAGTAGAACGTTGCTACAAATGAAAGGCAAAGATAAAATAAAGTCAGCCGCCCTTTAAAAAGAAATTACATGTGTTTGTCTCTCTCTCTCTCTCTCTCTATATATATATATAGAGAGAGAGAGAGAGGGGGGGGGGACGAGAAAGGGAGAGAAAATTTAACAGACAAAAGCACTGGCTGTGCTCCTTTCTGAGTGAAGCTTCCTATCATGCCAATATACTTTCTATTACAAAGCTCATTTTGCAGACTGGATGCCCTTAAACAGAAAGTCATTGTTTAACAGACACTGTACTACTGGTGCCTACTTTCTGGATTTTCAAGTGTTCTGCCACCTAGATTCCAAAAGCTGCTTTTGCTCTTGCTCAATACACAATCATGTTATCAGTCACAGAAACACAAGACAGAAAGAAAATATTCAAGAGCAAGACTGAGCCCATTCTGATTCCAAGACTTTTTACAGCTTGAAAATAAGAGTTTGGTTAAATCAAGCCAGATCACAACAAAGGCTTAGAAATACGGGCCTTGCCATATTTCTCCACAGAGCAGATGATCCATTCACCCTTGTCATGCAACATACTGCTTCTCATATGCTACAGAACACACTTCTGTCTACACACTGGTCACAGAAACAGAAAGGAAGTATATCTTATTTACACGTAATTTCTCTGTCTATCCTATACAGCATGGACAGGCAACCTAGTACCTTCCAAATAATTTTGGACAACTCCTACCAGTCCCTACAAGCATAGGAAGGGATCCTACATACTGCTGTATAAATCATTTGGGAGGTACTACATTGTCCTGACTGTCCTAGAATCATACACTAAATTGTTTATATGTCCTCATGTTCTGGTGCTCCCTTTCCTAAAGAAATTCTCAATTAACTCAACATGGTTTATTCCCAAGCAGACATGAATTCATCATTCATCAGGTCTAGTCCACAAGACCATGTTTGGCTCACAACTGATCTGAACCAACAATAATTTCAAAATAAGTTCACAGACAGTCATATCCATACATGAAAACAAGCTGATTAAAACAATACTGTATAAGGATCATCTCAGCTGATGAGCTAGATTCAAGACAAACAGAATCAGTTTAAGAAAGAGATGAGAACTACCATACGACCCATCTTGTTGCTAACTGCTTCATGAGGGGCAATATAGCTGAAGAATGGTTTCTTCTACAAAGCAATCTCTAAGCAGAAAACCTCTTCCATGCATATGAGCTACTGACAAGTTCATTCTTGAAAGCCAAAACCTTTCGTTATTTAATGTCTACTTCCTCTATTAATACTGAAGCCAAAGTCATAGTTTGTGTTCTATTTTAAACAGAAGTTGCACTAGTAATTCTTACAAAACAGGCTGGGGTGTTGTTATTATACGTCACATCATGAAAGCTTCAGGTCATCTTAAATTCACTCAATAAGAACCAATTATTTCTCTCTCAAGAAGAATGCTGTTCCTGAAAACAGGAGCTCCTTTTCTGAACAAATGAAAGTTCATTTTAGTATTTCTGCAGTGAAAACATTATATACACAGTGCCAAACAGATTATTCCTCAAAAAAAGCTTTAATTACTTTCCAAAGCATTGCTTCTAAAACTAATCATGACACACAGGCTGAAGATTCCAGAAGTAGGAAGGAACTGCAAGTCTCCCTAAGTCAAGAAAGCAGCTGCTTGAGGTTCTTTTAGACATAAGCACTCCCCAACTATCTCTCCCTGCTTATTTGCCAGTCTATCTCCAGCAACAATTCGAAGTGCTGCTTTTAACCTATAAAACGCTATATAGCTCAGGTATAGGTTATCTGAAGGTCTGTATTCTCCCTTACAAACCAGACCACGCTTTGAGATCTGTTGGGAAGACCTTTTTCTCTGTCCCATCATCCTCTGGAACACGGGAGAGGGCCTTTTCAATGGCTGCCCTAAGGCTCTGGAATTCTCTTACTGACACTCTCCCTACTTTCTTTTTGTAGGCAACTAAAGACTTTTCTGTTTAGACAAGCATTTGATGATTGAATATATAAGGCCTGTTTGACCAAAATAATGTGCTGGATCTTGCTAAAACTTGTGCTGATGTACGTGTGTCTGTGTGTATTAAATGATACACGTTTTAATCTGGTTTTAGTTTAATCTGGTTTTAGTTTTTTGATTGTTTAATCTCGTTTTAACTTTTATATCATGTGGATTTTTACCAATAAGTTTTTTTAATTTATTGTAAGTCACTTCAAGTCCTGAACTGTAAAAAGACAGGATAGAAATAATAACAATAACTTCCATCTTCATTTTGAGAGGAATCAGTGCAAAAGAAAGAGGAAAAATGGTCATTGTGGGTCCAAGGCATCAGAGAATGCAGGGAATCAAAACATTCATGGACTTTCTTCTCAACCAAACTTTAATTCAAGGGATAATCTTGTCTCTCATAAACTATGGAAATCTTATGAGTTTGCCTTCCATGTCTTGCCTCGCTCCTCTTTACTACCAATGAATAATTTGTGGCCCTCCTGATATTGCCAGACGACTCCCACAACCTCTGGCTCCACTGGCTGGGCTAGTAAGAATTGGAGCCAAACATCTTCTAAAGGCTCCCTACTCTTCTTTCATATCCACCTCAGAATGTCACTACTTTCTCTCAAGAGAAATCTCCCCTGACTCATTCTGCGTTTGCCTAAATCTCTTCAGCTATTTTTAATATTAGTTTCCACTTCCTTCAGTCCTCCTTTTCATAAGAACATTCCTCTTACTTTTTTCTAAATTCCTAAAAACTCAGACTGTATAATGTAGTTTTTCCTCTGTAAAATTCTACTCTCTGAAAGTAAAAATATCTACCTATCCACTCTGTTACACCATGTGACCATATCTCTATTTTGTTTATGTACTAAATGTCATTATCTCTTAAATTAATGTTTCATATTCTTGTTTCAAAAGAACATGAAAAACTGTGTCTTCAGCAGGCACAACATGCTGCCTGCAATACAACTACTGTACAGCTCCTGTACCAGGAGTTGTAGATCCTAAAGCATCAGTTAGGAGCTGACATTGTAGATGGCGGTGGTGACTGTTGGTACCAAGTTGACTTTGCCTTATGGAAACCTTCTATGTTACAATAACACAGACTTCCATGCCCTGCTTAGGCCTTGCAAGCTCAGGGCTGTGGGTTCCTTTAGAGCCAATCCACCTTTAATGCAGTACTTCTCTTTTCCTACTGCTTTTCCACAGGAATGTCTTTTCTAATGTATTATCTTTTCTCACAGTATTTGCAGATTCTATAGCTTCCATTCATTCTGGCTTCTACTGAAGATTCAAGCTTGATTTGCTCTTGAGTCCATTTATTTGTCTTTTTGGCAGTCTGCAGCAAATTCTGAAAGCACTTCATACATCTCTCCTCCAGCATCGTACTTCAAAGTACAGTAGCTGAATTTTTTCTTGTCAACGTTCTTCATTATCTAGCTTTTGTATCTGTACTCAGAAATCAGAAATACCATAATATGGATGATCCTGACTTCAGTATTCAACTATGTATTTTTATACCTGAAGATCTTAACTAGTTCTTTCATGCCTCCCCTTCGAAGTCTTAGCCTTCCTCTGATTTCTTCACTACAGTTTCAATGATAACTCATGAATGAACCAAGGTAGAGAAAATCTTTAACGACTTCAATGACTTCATCAGCACCTTTAAAGTTACGAAGATCTTCTGTGGCCATTATTTGGTCTTCTTAATATCCAGCTGTAATCCACTTTTTCCCCATGCTCCTTAGTATTTATCAGTACTTCTTCCAAGTCTTTGCAATCTTCCGCTACTGACAGGGTGTCATCTGCATGTCTCTCAAAGTGTGCAATGCAGAGAAACTAGTGCTGCCTAGCACAAGTCAATGTTACTAGAACATAGATTCTCACAATACCTTACCACAATTGGTATTTCCACAGCGCTTTCAATTTTAGAAAGTCCTGAAGTTTCTGATTTCTGAAAGTTCTCATTTCAGTTCCCAGACAGCGATACTCTTGGGGGGGGGGGGGGAAAGAAGTACCTTAAACCATAAATACATAGAACAAAGTTGTTTTACCTTTTCTGTTGTAGAATTCTTTCCTGAACAGCAAGAAGACAATTTTGACCTCGGGTTGCTCCTCTGAAAGAATCTGCTACAGTAGCCCATCTTCTTTCCTCTCTTCCTCATTCAGCCTAAATCATCATTTTTCTCTGCAGACAGGACCTGTAGCCACAGGAACAAATGAAAGTTAGTATCAAGATTAATATGAAATTAGAAGGACCAATTAACAACATGGCAGGACACGTAGATGCTCTATAAGCTATCTTTAACAACTACAAGGAAGCACATATTATTTACACACCCAAGAAATAATACCCCTTCAACTACTCATCAGCCATGTAGACACAGCTTTGCTAACCCACGTATGTTCTTACATATGTTTCACATTGGTAATTTATTCTATATACAGACTTACAAGACAGCAAAGTGCTTTATTAAAATTCAGTCCATTTCCCTGCCCTTTGGCAGGGTGAATTGTTTATATCATACTGATGTTATGTTTGATTTGGTTAAAAACTGATTTCCTAACAGCGGTATTTCCACAGCTTCCTCTGATAATGAGTTTTGCTCCCTTGCACGACAGTTTACAATAAGAACATGCTTCCCATGCTGAGCCTAACTTCAAGAGTATTTCATAAGATTCATGTTCAATCTGGGAAAACAGCAAATTAGTTAGCACTAGAGTTCCCAAACAAAGGTCCCCAAATTTTGGGCTTCAACTCTAAAAAGCCTCTGCCAGCATAGTCAATGATCAGGGATTATGACAGTTGTAGATTAGCTACATGCCGCGCAGTAAGGTTCTCAATTTGTACTACTTGAATCTTCATTCAATAAACCCCCTGATAGATTGTTTTCCTAAATTAAGAAAACCTAAAAACACAGATTATAAAAGCTGCCACTCACCATCCTCCCTCAGAGAGCAAAATAGAATCTTGTATGTAACATCACAGTTTAATTTTTAAGGCAAAATTTTCAAACTCCAAGTTAATGCTCAGCTATGCTGTAGGAATCAGAGGATGAAACTGAGCACTGGCCCACCTACGCTGGTACAAGTTGCATCCCCTTGCTCTAATATTTAGAGTCCAAAGTCAAGCTATACAGCTGCTCATCATCTTTCTCATACAGGCCCCTCCACTGACAGTGGAAACAGAATCTTGCACCATAGAAGCCACAACCAGGAATTAGATCACTTAGACCACCATTCTGAAAAAATCTACTAATGTGCTGTACCTCTTTACTGTAATTACTTATTACAGATGATGGGAGGGGGTGGGAAGAGATTTCCTTAATGCATATCTATGTTACACACTTTACAACACTGAGAAATATTTTTTTTTAGCAGGATACTCCAGTTTAAAATATTCTGGAGAAAAAGAGTCAAACCTAGGAAACAGGGCCTGACACTATGCACAAGGCCATCTCTATACCTGCATACCAATTTTCATTCCTACACTTGCTCATACTAGTCATTATATTCTATTTTTATATCAATCACAAGGGGCTTTAGTCTTACTGCATTGATATCCAACAAGAATATAATCATAGTTCTACTATTATAAAGGTTCTGGAAAATGTAACCTAAGTTTACAGCTCTTGCTTCACAATAATAACTCTTAGATTAACATACAATTGCAAATTGTGTTCTAAATCTTAGATACAAGTTATGGAATTCTAACACAAAATCGCAATTCCAAAAGTATTGTAGCATTCAGGAGTAAGTTAAAAATTACACCTTAACCTCAGATCTTAAGTATTAACATAACATTATGGAGAAGTTATAGCTTGTACTTTGAAACCATTATGTACAAGAATTGCCATGGCAGTCCATTACTCGAACTTGAACAGCTTTAACAAAATGGTTCACTGTTATTGCAGCATAAAGGGGTAGAATCAAAAGTAAACAGCAACTATTTATTCAAACAGCACAGTTCTAGGCATGCTTGCTTGGAGGAAAGTCCCACTGCATGCCACAGGGCTTATTCCGCATATCTAGGACTGTAGACCAAATGGCAATTTTGCTTCACCATTTTCCATATACATCAGACTTAAACTCAGACTTAAACTAACGCATTCATCTAGCTCCACTATCCAGTGTGTTTCTTGTACATTTATTCAAAAGAATTGAAGGTGATGTTTATTAGCTTTTCCACATCTGCCATGCCATGTGGCTTAGCTTTACAAACTGTTAGAGATTATGTTTTCCTGCATGTACTTAAGCTATAACCATCCTGTGGCCTTCCAGACAGTTTGGCCTGTAACTCATCAGGCCCAACCAGCATGGCCAATGGTTTTTAATGTTTTTAATGTAATTAATGCATTATTGTTGTTCACCGCCTCGATCCATCTGGAGAGGCAGGATAGAAATAAATTTTATTATTATTATTATTATTAGAAGAGATGAGAACTGCAGTCCACCATCTTCAGGGCTTCACCACCACACTTTACAACACAAAGTATTCAAGACACCCCGACAGATTTAAAGCTACTCACTTTTAATGCCTTTTAATGCCTCCAAGCCTTATTTTCCATATCATACTGAAAGAGCCTGGCTTCCGCAGGCCCACAACATGACTACATGGAGGCAAAAGGACACAAGGATATATTGAACAGTTGCACTTCCACATCCAATTTTTTTAGCTTAGGCAAAAGAATGAGCCTTGAAATATCTCAGTTATTCTGCACTTGTGGCTGGCACAACTGAATTAAGGCAGCAAAAACCTGTTTTACACAACAAACAAGATTAGCTCTCTCTGTTGTCATCAGTGCTCGTAAACTTCAGTAAAAGCAGTTGCTTGAAGTAATAGAGAAACTCTCCTCTGGGCCACCAGCTACAAGATTCTCTCTCCCAGCCTCAGGCAAAGTCTTGCCACAAGATCCTTCATCAGGGTGTCTTGTTCCATTCCAACAAGCAGGGTTTCTGTATATTCTGCCTGCCCTCACTCCACATTTCTATCACAAATTTCTTCTTAAACAGAACTACCACTGGCCTACTGTATGGGATCAACAGCAAGAATACCACACATTAAAACCAATGTTCAGTTCGACCCTGACACTGTTTCTTCATCCATCCACACTGTGAACTAATTCTCAGACAGAAAACTGCCCTCAAATTAGTCCAGAGAAGTGCACACAAACTTCTAACACTACAAGCCCATCTCATTCATAACACTGTTGCTTCTGGCCCTTTCAAGCCAGTCTCTCATGTAGTCCTCACACTCTGCCCCTTGGTCTGGAGCAGACACAGTCCAGAAGAGACCACAGAACCCATGTCCCCTTAGAACAAATAATAAGCAACTACATGAACACACTAGTCTCTCTTTTAACTCCAGCTCCACATTTCAAAACTACCCTACAACAAAGTAGTATCACTCACTCACTTCACAGGTCACTTTTAACCCCCACATCCCATTAAGACTTGTTTTGAACTTACTAGGCCCTTGACACTTCTCTTTCCTCTACAAAAAACTCACACAAACTTTCCCAACAGTGGGAAGCCTCATCACTCGCACCCCACTCATACTACTGAGCAGGAGATTCTAGGCACCTTCTTTTATTTTAAAAGAGATTTAAAGCTCGTCGAGGCAGGGACTTTTTTCCTGCTACCACTGTTACAGTAAGTATCATGCACATCAAGGACAACGTACAAATATCAAGGCTGTTTCCACGCTATACGGTTATAGTGCTACGAGTCCACTTTCAACCCCCTGTAGAATTCTGGGGTTTGGAGTTTCCTGAGGCCAAAGAACTCTGGCTGGGAATTCTAAAGGCCCCTCCCTAAACTGCAACCCCCAGGATTCCACAGGGTGTTTAAAGTGGAATAATAACACTGTAACACTATAGCGCGGAAATGTCCCAAGTCAACAATAATGCGTTCTCGTATTCCTCCCTCCCCGAAAAGCGCTCAGGGTGCGGAGACTGGACTCCGCTTTCTACCAGCACCTCACCCGTCCCGTCTTTCAAAACAGATCAGCGGCGTCCTGGAAAAAACAGCTTCGTGGCGGAGACTTTCCAGTTCTGGCCGCTCCAGGTGTAGCGTTCTGCGCCAGCCACACAGCAGGTCCCCGATCGCCCTCACCCTCCGTTCGCTACTCCGACACCCTCCCCGCCCTCGTCCCTTTAAACGCCCGAGCGCCTCTCCTCCTCGGCAAGCCGCGAAGCGGGGAAGCCCCACTCCGCCTACCGGGCCTCACCAGCTGCAAGCGGGCGAGGGCGTATAAGGAGTGATAGTGCTCCCAGCCTCGCAACCCCCCCTCCACCGCTCCTAAAGTTCCTCCGAACACAAACCTCGTCCGCTCCCTCGTCACGGCGGCGAGGACTTAGCCCTCTCCGGCAGGCCGACGGACCGCCCGCCCTCCTTGGCCGTGGGGGGCGGCGCGCCGCTGACCTTCTCCGCCACAGCCGCCCCTCCGTCCGCCCCTCAGGTGCCCCCCGCCCGAACATCAAAACAAAACGCACACACGCCCTCCAACGTCACCGCCCGCAGCCGGCGCCAAGGCCCTTCCCGGAGACCGAGACACGCGGAGGTCGGTTCCCTTTCCAACCCATAACCCGGCACACACACACCCCCCACATACCTCCCGCTAGGCCCCGCCGGGCCAAACACCGCTCCACGGCCCCGCTGCTGGCCCTCCCACCCCTCTCTTTCTCTCCCTCAGCCGCCACCGGAAACACGCCAGCTCCAACCCGGACGCAGGAGTCTGTCCTCACGGGGGAGACTGAAAGAGGGAGGGCAACGCGGACCACTCTAGCCGCCTGAAGAGTGACAAGACTCGGTGGTTCACTTCCCCCCCAGCCGAGGCGCAAAGGAAAAGGCGCAGGGTGGCCGAAGGGAAGGGGAGAGGCCTTTTATTGGTGGGTGTGTCGGAGTGGGCGGAGCTCGTTAGAGAACAGCGTGGTGTGGCGTGCGGGGGGAGGCGGCGGGAGAGGTCTTTGCAGATGCGGATAAGGTTATTTCCCGTAACCTCTCACTAACAGTAAATTCGTTAGCCTTCAAGGTGGACAGGAGTCGTTGTTTGCTGGGGCGGATTAGCGCTGTCGTAAATTGTCTTCAAGGTGTGAACCTTTGCAAGTATTTAGCAAGCAAGCACAAGTCCCGTGGAACGCAGTGGAGGTTGCTTCTATGTGCTTAAAGTCGATTCTGACGACTTCAGGGCCATTTCCACACTATACTGTTCTAGTTCTATGATTCCACTTTCAACACCCTATGGAATCCTGGGGCTTGCAGTTTAGGGAGGGGCCTTTAGAATTCTCAACCAGAGAGCTCTTTGGCCTCTGTAAACTACAAAGCCCAGAATTCCACAGGATGTTGAAAGTGGCATGATAGCGCTACAACAGTGTGGTGCAGAAACGGCGTCAGGTTCAAATGCCTGCTCAGCCGGCATGACTTTGGTCAAGTCATGTTGTGTTAGCCTAGATGAAGGCAAAGGTAACCCATCACCTGAGCAAATCTTGCTGAGAAAATCCCTTGATAAGTTCACCTTAGGGATGCCATAACTCAAAAATTACTTGGAAGCACACAACAACAATCGCTGAGGAGAATTTAAGGAGCGCACATAAGGGGATTTTGCTTGCATGCAGTGTTGTGTTCAGCAGAGGTTTTAAAGTGTGGTTCCTACTAGCTCCAGATAGCATGACCTAGCACAAGGAATTGTAGAAGCTGCAATCCAAAACATCTGGAGAGCCATTGGTTTCCCACTTTTGATGTATAACTCCATTTCAGGAATGGGTATCTATGGCCCTCCGTATTACTTTTTTCCTCTCATACCTAGCCTTTCCAGCGTGGTCAATCATAAGGAATTATGGGAGTTCCAGTTCAAAAATATCTGAACAGCCATAGTTGCCCTCCCCTGTTTTTTTCTTCAGAATGGCCATTTCTGCTCTACACTGTTATAGTGCTATTATTCCACTTTCAACCTACTATGGAATCCTGGGGTTTGCAGTTTAGGGAAGGGCATTTAGGATTCTCAGCCACAGAGCTCTTTGGTCTCAGGAAACTACAAACCCCAGAATTCCACAGGAGGTTGAAAGTGGAATAATGGCAGTATAACAGTGTGGTGCGGAAATGGCCCAAGATACTCTAAAGGTCGTGATACTGCAGCACTGAGGAGACAGTTGGCCCTGGATAGCTGGGCTGGAGCTGCCCACCTGGTGTGGACAGTTGTCTGTCTTGGAAGTGGAGTGTGGCTGGAAGGGGGTCATCTCTTGCCCATTACGCACTGCACATTCTCAGGGAACCAGGTGCTAAATAGATGACCTGATTCTAAGTTGGGGTTTCGTATGCAGCAGAATAGCTCCCCTGCTGCAATCTATTGAAAGTCAGACCTTGACACAAGTTTTGGGGGCTGTTTTGAGAATGAATGTGGTATAGTGGTTTGGGCACTGAACTACAACTATGGATATCAAGGTCTGAATTCCTGGTCAGCAGTGGAAACTTATTGGGTGACCTTGGGCAAGTCACATTCTCTCAGCCTCAAGGGAAGGCAAAAGCCCACAAAAAATCTTGCCAAGATAACCCCATGATCGATTCACCTTAGGCACTCCATAAGTTGGAAACAGCTTGAAGGTACACAACAATAACAACATTCTTATGTTAAAAATCTTCTCTCTAATCCCTGACAAATAAAATATACTTTGCACCTGCTCAAGAGCATACAGTTTTTATTTCATGTGTTTCTGGGTTGGGTTTTGAAATTGAAAATATGTGCCGGGTCTGAGTTTGGGGTCAGTTTATAAAATCAATTTGCTGTTCATGTGTGTGTGTGATATGGTTATGCCACACTTTTCCTCTAACAAGCTCAGGTTGATAAACATCCCCCCCCCCCCCATTTTGCTGTCACAAAAGTCATGTGGAGCAGGCTATTCTGAGAGACTGTGAAAGTCAGTTTCATGCCTGAGTGGAGATTTGAACCAGTGTTCCCCTGTCTTAGTCCAGTGCTCTAGCCACAGAACCACAGCAACTCTGACCAGCACAGTCTTGACTGTGTATGGTATAGCTTCTCAGTTCTGATGTGGCCACCAGTCGGGTTAATACTTTTGCAAGTTCAAATACCTTATGCATATTTGTACTAGGAAAATGTTTCCAGTGTGAGGAGAATCCAGTTTTAACACATGTTGGAGCATTCAGACAACTAAATTTAATGTTTGTGAGTACACCAATTTCTAAATAAATATATTGGTGGCTTCAGCATATCATCACTGCATCAATTAGCAACTGTTCATTTTTTTGCTTCTCCTCACTCTCAGGAAATAGGCCTGCAAACAAGACTAGATTAAAAGATATAAGAACCCACTGGGATGAATCATATACCACAGCTGGCCCTACTATTAGGGAGAGTGAGGCAGCTGCCTCAGGCAGACAGTCCATGGGGGCACAAAGCCATGCAAAGATGATGGAGGACAGAGTGGTATATTTCACAGCAGCCTGCCTTTTGCCCCATGATCTAGGTGGCTGCACTCAGATGCAGTGGAAGACACAGTAATGTGGCTTCCATGGAAGCAATATTCAATTCTCAGCCCGCTCACCTTTTTAATGTTTGGAGTGGGGTGGGGATTTGTCTTCTGCCTCGGGAAACAAAACAGCCGGCTCTGACATAATGTCCTCTCTGCTGTGTGAGACTATAAAACCAGTTTTTCCCTTTTGCCAACATTCAAGCACAAAAGCAGAAATATATGCAAGTATATGCAAGATGCACAAAACTGAAACCAGTATTTGACCTGACAGCAATAGTTTTTGAGGCCTGAATAATTAGATAGGGCCAGTGTTCCTTGTTATAGGGAAGAAACTGGTTTTTCCACTTCTTGTATAACCTCCTTTGCAAGTTTAGAAGATTCTAAGTCACTTCCTTCATTCTTCATCTTCTGTAAAGCGAAAAAGATGTGGTTTTAGCCCTGTTTTCTTTGTTTCTTGTTATGTGCCTTCAAGTTGACTCTGACCTATTCCGACCCTGTCATGGGGTTTTCTTGGCAAGATTTGTTCAGAAGAGATTTGCCATTGCTTTCCTCTGAGGCTGAGGGAGTGTGATTTACACAAAGTAATCCAGTGGGTTTCCATGTTTGAGTAGGCCTTTGAACAATTGTTTCCAAGGCCATTTCTGCACTACGCTGTTGCTATTATTCTACTTTCAACATCCTTTGGAATTCTGGGATTTGTAGTTTAGGGAAGGGTATTTAGAATTCTCAGATGGAGAGCTTTTTGATCTCAGTAAACTACAAACCCCAGAATTCCACAGGTTGTTGAAAGTGGAATAAAAGCACTATAACAATGTACTGTGGAAATGGCCCTAGAGTCGTAGTCCAATACTCACACCATTATACCACACTGGTTCTTTGTCCTGTTTTGTACTTCCCTTTTACCATTTAACTTGTGTAAGGACATAACACTCTTAGAGCAACTGCTACCGGCATTTTCGCATCCTGACACTGCACTGCTTCTCATACTACACAGATCAAAAATACATCTTGTATCTCAAAAGCCAATAAGGCAGATACTCCTTTTGTGCCTTTCAAGGAGGAATCAGACACTGGATGCTGAAACTAGGAAAGCAGGAGCCCCATACAAGCAATGCCAAGGCGTAGAAAAGTAATTTTGTTTTGTTTTGTTTTGGGATAGTAACTCCTAGACCATTTCTGCACTAGACTGTTATAGTGCTGTTATTCCACTTTCAACATCCTATGGAATCCTGGGGTTTGTAGTTTATGCCCTTCCCTGAACTGCAAGCCCCAGGATTCCATAGGATGTTGAAAGTGGAATAATAGCATTCTAACAGTCTAGTGCGGAAATGGCCCTAGAATCCCTCAGCTGCCACCCGGAAAGTCACTTACCTCAGTTCTGAAATTGGAGAGCACACTTCAGCATGTGAAATGCCATAAAAATTATGCAACAGCCCAGCATACCTCCTCCCTTAAATCTAGCTAGACCTATGCTGTGTGTTTTATATTAATTAATGATTAACACAGTCTTACTTGTAAAGATTCTTACTCCAAAATGCAGTGTCATTTAAACTCTTGCTATTTCAGTGTGGGGAATCGAGGGTCAGAAATTAACCACTTTACTCTATGATTGTCTTTTTGGGAAAAGGGGCTGCTGATTACCCCAGTGCCACCTCTACAGTTAAATGGTGTCCTAACTATCGTCATCTCAGTGTTGATCAGGTGGCATGAGAATGGCCAAGAAAGTGCAACCTGGTCTTTGAAAGTTCCTAGCTGTGTTCTGGCCCTTCAGTCTGACCTTCTCTTAGCCTACTCTGCAGTGACTGACCGTACAGTAAATTGTCCTTAGTGACACTAAATATTTAAGATAACTGAAATAATACAAATTTCTCTTAATCCTTGCCTCTTCATCTCTCTCCATCTGTTTGCCTCCCCTTTGTTAAATTATAGATTATGAATTCCTCTGGACAGAGATCTTTCTTCTGGTACTCTATAAAGCATTGTGTGCACAGACGGTGCCCTTTAAGTAAATAACATTGATTAATAAATTATGACATAATTGGTATGCTGGATCCTGGGGAATCTTTAACCTTCCAGATGTTTTGGAGTACAGTACTGAGAGAAGTAAAATATATTGTAGCTTCTGCACTGGGTATACGGTATTAATAACATGTATTAGAAGCATATATTTTAGATATATTTACACATATATTTCAGTATGTTTTATATCTGAGCTTCTGTAATACACTAAGTCTAAGAAAACAGCTTTCTAAAATTGGCAGCTGAACAAAAGAGGGCCTCCAAGACCTTGGATCTTTAGGGTGGCTGGTGTGTTTCAGACCTTGTTGATAACAACATACCAGACAGGACAAGGCTGTCTGTAAGGAGTAAACTGATTGATAGGGACATACCAGAACACAAAGGGGTACTTTGAAACTGCTAATGAGACACCTTGAATGTAACATGAGAAACAAAGGTACAGGAGGGGAAGACATGGGCAGCTTGTGATCATTCCTTTTAAGGAAAACTGTAAATAAGAGTAGTGGGCACTAAATAGTGGGGAGGGAGAAATGTTAACTGAGGCAGGACTTCTTAGGCGGATAGGCTGTAACCTTTGGGGTCCTATCCAATGGGATCCCAGAGGAGGGAAAACCTGCACCGGGGACAGGGGATAAAACATGACGTATTAAATACTGAAGTGTGTCCTCCTCTCTGGGGAGCAGCCGCTTCTGCAGAAAGGTACTTTTAATAAACATTAATGCTTCAGCCGATCCTGTGCTAAATTGTTTTATGAGTCTTTTCAGCTATTTCTCACAAGTACCCATAATTTCTCATCATGAGTCATGTTGGCTGTGGGTTATGGAAACTGAAGTCTGTAACATTTGGAAAGCCAAAACTTTCCCTTCTCGTAGTCTTCTAGACTGTGCCTGACCTATGAGTTCTTTTCGGGCAAAAGGGCTTGCTTCGGTTTTCAGCAAAATACAGACGGAATCAGAACTACAATCCTGACCAATGATATTAATCTGTTGCTTCAAAATCATTAATCTGATTTTAAAATAATGATATCAGTTTGCTTGTAAATGCATTTGAAGAGAAACTTGCATTGTGAAATGCGTCAAATTTTTAAAATATAATTTTATTAAAGTTTCCACATAAAATATACATAATCATACACATAAAGATACACATAGCTTCACCACCAGCAAAGAAAGAAAAAAAGAATTCAACAACAACGAAAGACGTACTATAAAGAAGCAGAAAAGAAAGAAAGAAAAACTGTCTAAAAAAAGCCAAGGAAAGAAGAGTAGAAAAAAGAAAGGAAGATCTGAACAATATGGAAAGACTAAAAGAAAAGCAAAAGAAGGAGGGGAAAAGGAAAAAAAGAGAAACGACCTGTTAAAAAGGGAAGACAGAGAGAAACTTCACGTCTTCTACTTACTCTAATTCTCCCTCCCTGCAACTTCCCTCTTTTCCTGACATCAGTTGTTTTAGCCAGATTGCAGTAAATCCCCTCATTTTTTGGAGGAAAAAAAAAAGGAAGTTTCCTTTATATATACACTTAACTCTATATCTCAGAGTTTTAATTTAATTTTAATTTCTGCCAGCAATATCTTGCAAATGTTAGTCTCGCTGCCGTTACCATATAACATAACAGTATCTTATTTTCCTTTTCCACCTTATCCTCGTAGTGTAGCATGTTCAAAAGATATAATTCTGGCCTAAACATAATTTTTCTTTTTAAGATTTTTTGTATTTCCCCACTGACACATAGCCAATATTTTCTAGATTTCCTGCAGGTCCATCATAAATGATAAAAAGTTCCTTCTTGTAAATTAAATTTCCAACATTTATTATTAAAGTTTTTATATATTTTCACTAATTTAACTGGGGTCAAATATTGAGAAAATTTTCTTTATAATCACAACAACTTGCAAATTTTAAACCAGTTCTCCAAAGTCTTTCCCATTGGTTCAATTGTATAGGACAGCGAAATATGTTAATATTTTTAAAAGCATTGATGACTGTGCCATTGTCATTTCTTCAATACCTCTATTTGCAACCAAAATATTAATGAAATCTTGGTGCAAGATAAATCAAATGCAATTTGTTCATGTTTTGTTAGGCTGCAGATCTGTATTTACTTGTAAATTAATTTTGGTTTTAATTTCTGTAAAACATTTGCAAGAATAGCCAGAACAGTAGTTTTACTTCTGTATGATGGTTGAGATTTTAACAGTTGGGTGATTTTTTTTCTGAAAAAGCAGAAACTTGTAATAAACTATCTACAATTGGGAATATAAACTTGGAAAACAAGAAGAATAAAGAGGAAGGTATTAATATTTGCTTTCCTTGCCTTACTAGTATATTTATTATTTCCTTACTTGACCAATAATATTGGATACATGTGATTCATACCAATAACAAACATTGTTGACAAAACCATTTGTAAACTTAAAATGTCCAGAAAGGAGGTGAGGCCTGATCAAACAGTACACATTCCATGTCACATAAAAACTGCTGAAAAATACTGTCATGTTTCTGCGATTTTACAGGTTATGTATTTCCTATATGGTAATGGCTTGTGTGTAGGAAATTGTGTAAAACCTCCACAAACAATCATAATACGTGTGGATCACATAGATGCACATTGCTATATGTACATATAGTACATACACATCTGTGATCTTCATGTGATGGTCAAACAAAGTTTTGTCCTATTTCCTGTGCAGAAACTAATCCCAGGGAAGAAATGTACAATGCTCTGCAACTCTTAGAATCACAACATTAGTAATGATTGATTACCAAGTATAGTCGAAACTTCCCTCAGCTGTACAGGGTCATGCCAAATGAGATGCTGTAGACATTTCAGAAAACATTTGAAATCCTAATGTGGTCAACAGGTGAAAACCTGGGGACATCTTCAACAAACTTGTACACCATGAAGAAGAAAAAAAGAGAGATGTAAATGTATCACCTGTGCCCAACACTAAAAGAAGGTAGATTAGGGTCTACCTGAAGATTTCTGGGTAGTTTTCAATAGATTCCCTGTTGCCTATCCATAATAGCAGCTAAAACTTTCTCCCCGCCCAGATTGCAGGGGAAAAAAAAAAGAATGCTGGGAGGTGGGAAGTCAGGATGGCTTTTTGCTTGAACATACTTATGAACTCAGTTCTGGTGCTGACCAAAAATTTGTCGGCAAAATATATGCCCAGAGGCAGTCTGTTCTTTGGTATGTGTCTGCCCATCTGAGTCACTATTTTATACCTGGCTCTGGTTAGTGGATCTTGAGGTTCATGTAAAACAAACAAACAAACAAAAAAAACACAACAAAAAACCACAAGGTAAATCATGCAGATCTGCGGTCTGGCAACTCTGTGCCACAGGAGAGTGTTGGGGAATTGAGAGATTTTTGGTAATGAGACCCTCAATCAGCAGAGTATCTTAATAATTGCACAAAAACGGAAGTTGAACAGATTACCAGTCCCACTTCTATCACTTCACCCCAAACACACTTAACCTAGCTCAAAATAAACACAAAAAACAATTTGGTTAAAAATATAAAAGAATTTACTCACAAAATCTTGTGCATAGTCTACACAGGTTCAATTCTTGAAGAAGGTAGGAAGAAAATTAAGCACTCACATGCTTGCTGAAAATAATCCCTGTTAGGAGATCTCAGGGCATGCTTTCAGGACATCAACATTTTCAGGCAAATGTTGTCTCCATCTTCAAGAAGGGAAAAAAAAGAGGACCCAAATAATTATCGCCCAGTCAGCCTGACGTCAGTACCCAGAAAGATTCTGGAGCAGATCATTAAGCAGTCAGTTTCTAATCACTTAGAAAGCAATGCAGTAATCACGAGAAGTCAACACGGATTTCTCAAAAATAAGTCATGCCAGACTAATCTTATCTCTTTTTATGATAGGGTTACTAGCTTGATAGATGAAGGGAATGCTGTGGATGTAGCATTTCTCGATTTCAGTAAGGCCTTTGACAAAGTTCCACATGACATTCTTGCAAAGAAGCTAGTAAAATGTGTGCTGGACAGGGCTACTGTTAGTTGGATTTGTAATTGGTTGACCGACCGAACCCAAAGGTTGATCACGAATGGCTGCTTTTCATCCTGGAGAGAAGTGACTAGCGGGGTGCCACAGGGTTCTGTCCTGGGCCCAGTGCTGTTCCATATCTTCATCAATGACTTGGATGAAGGAATAGGGGCACGCTCATCAAATTTGCAGATGACACCAAATTGGGAGGGGTTGCTAATACGCCAGAGGACAGGATCAAAATTCAAAATGACCTGGATAGATTGGAGAGCTGGGCCAAAGCTAACAAAATGAAATTCAACAGAGAGAAGTGTAAGGTCCTACACTTAGGTAGAAAAAATGGAATACAGAAATATAGGATGGGGGACACGTGGCTGGATGGCAGTACGTGTGAAAGGGATCTAGGAGTCTTAATAGACCGCAAGCTGAACATGAGTCAGCAGCGTGATGCGGCAGCCAAGAAAGCCAATGCAATTCTCGGCTGCATCAATAGGAGTATGGTGTCTAGATCGAGGGAGGTACTGGTACCACTCTACTCTGCTTTGGTTAGACCTCATCTTGAATACTGTGTCCAGTTCTGGGCACCCCAATTCAACAAGGACATGGTCAGGCTGGAGCAGGTCCAGAGGAGGGTGACCGAAATGGTGAGAGGCCTGGAAGCCATCCCCTATGAGGATAGACTTAGAGAGCTGGGTATGTTCAGTCTGTAGAAGAGAAGGTTAAGAGAGGACATGATAGCCATGTTTAAATATTTGAAGGGATGCCATGTAGAGGAAGGAGAGGGCTTGTTTTTCTGCTGCTCCAGAGACCAGAACAAGGAACAATGGATTCAAGCTGCAGGAAAGGAGATTCCACCTGAACCTCAGGAAGAACTTCCTGACAGTCAGGGCTGTCCGGCAGTGGAATATGCTGCCTCGGAGTGTAGTGGAGTCTCCTTCTTTTTAAGCAGAGGCTGGATGGCCATCTGTCGGGAGTGCTTTGAGGGTGTTCCTGCATGGCAGGGGGTTGGACTGGATGGCCCGTGTGGTCTCTTCCAACTCTACATTTCTACGATTCTATGATTCTCGGACAAAAAGGAGGAGTAAATGGCAAGAGAACCTTTTTAGTCCCAAAGAATGTGTACGTGCTGGAGGAGGAGGTGTTGACCAAAACAAACAGGAGGTTTTCTCTAGGCTATCTCTCTATGCCTACAATAAACATGCAAACAAACTAGCCAGTTAATTCAGCATGCAAAGGTTGCCACTCCCAACAGAGAGGACATTTCTTATGCCTTTTTTAAAAAATTTAAGGAAGATAATAAGTTGTACTGGTATATTCTATGATATTCAGAGCTTGAGAGTAACCAGTTAAAGGCAATGAAGTACATGGGGAAGCACTGGGTGGAATGAGAATTAGGCTGTTTTTGCACTACTGTTATGGTGCTATTATTCCACTTTCAACATCCTGGGGCTTGTAGTTTATTGAGGCCAAAGAGCTCCCTGGCTGAGAATTCTAGATGCCCCTCCCTAAACAGCAAACCTCAGGATTCTGTAGGATGTTGAAAGTGGAATAACAACACTATAACAGTGTAGTGTGGAAATGGCCTTAATTAGTAACAGTTTGCAGTTATTCCTGAAAGGTAACTTCTTAACAGCATTTCAGGTGTGCTTTGACAGTTCTTCCCTCAAGCTTCTGTGAAATGCTCTTATTAGTCTTAATTTTAGTCTCTCTAAAAATAGCAAGAAAATAATAATAAGGCAAGAAGCAGCACAAGCTCATAAAAAGTTATGCTTTTCAGTATCACACTAAGTAATGGCAAGAGGTTCCTTTCCAATCACTGCAGGAACATTTATTTTTAAAATAATGTCTCAAGCTCTGACATTTTCTCAACCAGATTGTTTCCCCCAATGAGAAGCCAGAAAGAAGGCACGCAGTCTTGCATTCCCTTTGCCACTGGCTGTATAGCCACAGGTGGTGAGCATGCCCACAGTTTGTGATGGTAGGAATATTGCATGAATCCACTCTGACCACCACTCAGGGAAGGGGGGGGGGGAACAGCAAATTATCTACAGTGGGAAAGAATGCATATAATTTTCAGACAGGCAAGACAAGACTAAGGTTCTAAGCATGTAATATGTGACATTATTGTATTTTATTTAATATCTGATTAATCTTTTCCTATAAATCTGGCTATGATGCATAGGTGGAATGCCGACGCTAAAGGAGTATCCTTCTGTGGTGTTAATAAACATGCATTTATAGTTCTCATTCATGATTCACCCAAGTTCGCTGTAAACAGAATAACTAGAAATTCTTCTTCTTAAGGTCAGGGAGCATCACAGCGCCCTCTGCTGCCACCTTGAAGAAGCATCGGTGGGTGTTACTGTCACTTTAATACTCTCCCTGCTTGCCATTGGCTGAAAGATTGGAACATTCCTGCATGTCGAAGGACAGCTTGAGGCCGCGATTGGCTGTTCTGAACGCTGCAGGATACTTCCTGGAATGTCTGCAGTCCAACGTTCTTCCAGCTCTGTTTCACTGTAAAAGTGTTGGGCGTCCTTCTTGTATTCAGAATGTAATTAATTACCTCGGAATCGCTGGTAAGGAAAATGTGGATTTTTAATAAGCCCGTAGGTACTTCGGAAATGGTGTAGAAAGATATGCGCATGGTGCAGGGCTGGTTGCAGGATCCATGTTGTGAGGGATAAAATAGCACATTTTAATAAGTTGTTTGATTGTAGTTTTTAACTCGTTCTTTCTTCTGTTTAATATTTATGGGGGTCTTGGAATTTAGTCTCAGAATAAGATATTCAGTCAATCGGCTCTTTGCACAGATGGGAGGGCTACGGTAAATTCGGCAAAAGGTGCGTTTTGTTTGTCTTGATCAGAAGAGTGGTAGGAAATCATAGAATCGTAGAAATGTAGAGTTGGAAGAGACCACACGGGCCATCCAGTCCAACCCCTTACCATGCAGGAACACCCTCAAAGCACTCCCGACAGATGGCCATCCAGCCTCTGCTTAAAAACCTCCAAAGAAGGAGACTCCACCACACTCAATTAGTTAAAAACAAGAGAAGGTGCCTTTTTTCTTACATTGATGGTGATGTCTGAACTGTCCCCTGAACAGGGATGCTGAACAAAGATGCTGCGGCTATTTCCTTGAAACCAGGTTTCTGTTAAAGAGGTATCTTGTGTACTGTGTTCAAAACAGGTAAAAATAATCGGTGCGCAACTGGACAAAACTGGAGTTGCAGCTTTTACAAAATACCAGGATGGGTGTATAATTTGTATCAAAATTATGTGAGTATTCATAATCATGGTAATAACAAGTTTAGTAGTGTTTTACTTATGTCTGGGATTTTGTTATAAATATAGAATGGTGAGTCTGGTATCACCCTGTAATCATCCCTGTGAAATCTCAGTTGGAATCATTAAATTGAAGAGGGCAGGTGGTTGAGATTTCTTCCATGTTTTGAAAATGAATGACAGGAGACTCCTACTTATGTCAATGATTGTAAATATATATTGAAGAAATGTGTTAAATGGTTTGATCTTGTCTATCTGTGCTGCGTTTATAACCAGTATGGGCTTTGATGATGATAGAGTCAGTTTTGTAACCTAATAAATATTGCAAATCCTGTGACATCAGAATGGGGTTCTTATTCAAACTGAAAATAACTCTAGCTGAAGGTTGGTTTGTTTTACACTTCTCTCTGTAGAGGAATGCTTAAAATACCCAGAGGTATGTGATCTGCTGTTCACATCTTTAAAACTTTAAAATGCCACAAGGGGAAATCTAGATAAAGTAATGCATCACATATAAACAACCACACACACACTTAATTGATACAGATACTGTATCAAAGTGTTTGTATGTTTTCAGATCAGGACAATATAGGGGTGGCCTGAAACATGTCCTTTGTATGTTGCTACTGTGACTAATAAAGGATTCAAAGATTAATAAACGCTTCACAACCTGCTGCTCCCAACTGTTGAATTCACTGCCACAGGAGTTGCCCTCCCCTTCTTCCATAGCCAAGCAAAGACCTTTTCCTATAGACAAGCTTTTGCTTATTAACCAGTTGTTGCAGAAGGGTTTTTGAAGCGGGGGGTAGGGCCCATGTGTTTTACCTCTATTTCCATTGTTATACTTAAAATACTTTTAAACTGTTTTAAATGAGCATTTTTAGTAGGATAGTTTATTTAATCACATTTTTGTAGTATGATCTTTGTTTTACCTTGTTACAATCACCTTCAATCCCATGTTGTGGGAAACGTGAGTTATAAAGAGATCTACATTAATAAATATATTGCTCTATTTAGATAGTGTGAGAACATCCAAAACTTGCAGTACGCAGTGACAATATCCTTTGTTAGACTTTGGTTAAATTTCAGATTCAGGCCTTCTGGAAAAGCAACCAAAAATGATCCTTTTGGTAAGGGATTGTGGATTTGAAGTCCAAAAAAATCTGTAAGTTTAAAAAGACAATAACATCCAAAACCTACAAAACAGCAATACCTTTATTGGGCCAACCAAAAAGGCACGAAACGCATCATGCAAGCTTTTGAGGCCTTGCTTTGATGAAGCCAGTGGAGCTTCAAAAGCTTGCATGATGTATTTTGTGCATCTTTGGTGGGCCCAATTAAAGTGTTGCTGTTTTTTGAGGTTGAATGTTACTGTATTTTGCTGTATGGCCAACATGACTACCCTGGATATGTCTTCTGGAGGATTAAAGATTTCCCTGCTCCCCATCTCCCTATAAAGTAGATGTATACCCTTGTCTGCCCTTTCTGTACTGGGCTGCTGTCTGCAATCTGTTTCAGTAAACTGGAGACAAATCTCACCAAGGCACAGAGTCCTTCACATGTAGCTGAAGAATGTGCCACTCCAGCATTATTTCATACAGTACTTGAGTCTTGTTTTAACAGCATTTTTTCCAAACTGCTTAGGCATCTCTGTTCTAAATGAAGAGTTAAGTTTTATTTTATAAATGAGAGGTTGGCCTATATTGTCTCTTGGGTCTCTGCATATTCTTTCCTGAGCATTTTTGCAACTGATTGCCTGTTTAAAAAGGAGTTGCATCCTCTTTAGGTATCAGAATTGGGAACCTCTGCCCCTCTGGATGTTTTCAACTTCATCTACCATAATTTCTTACCATTGGCTATGCTAGCAGGGGCTTCTGGGAGGTGAAGTTCCATAATCCAAAGGCTCTCCTCCCCTCTTTTATTCTTTTGAACATACAGCAGATGACAAACAAATTAAAAAACATTCTATTTAATCAGCATTATAGGAATACTTCTGAAGATATTATAATCCTGTCCTCTGACAGGTGGTAGATGAGCAAAGTAATACAATTATAGATACATTATTTTAGATCTGGAAGCCAAGAGTGTTTGTAGAATTTGTGGTGTTACTCATTAGAACGAACCACTCATATCTGGACACTATGAAATGTAACTTCTATGTCCTTAATGGAAAAGGGCACAGAATAAAGTTAAAGTAACAATGACCCTACTCAGGGTTAAAATAAAAAATATTTTATTATCTGCTGCAGTCAACATGTTTTTAATTTGTTCTACTTGCTGTTTGTGAAGGCTTCTAAAAATCATACTTATTTGCTTAGACACTGAAAATCAAAAGCCATTCAACATGACAACAGAAACGCTGGTGAAGGATATTAAACCAGGCTTGAAAAACCTGAATCTTATTTTCATTGTACTAGAAACAGGTGAGTGCTCTGTGAAAGGAAAGAAGTTAGCTAGTTTGTTTTAAAAACCAGGTACAAGATAGTTGGAAATCCAGTGTCCTTATCTGTTTCGTAGAAATCTACTGTCCTTACCTGTTTTGTAGATAGAAATCCAGTGTCCTTACCTGTGAACTACAGTTGGCCCTCCACATTTGCAGGTTTAACTTTCATGGATTTGATTATTTTTGAGTTTATTGAAACCCTGCTCCTCACCTCAAACACCTCCTTTGTGGAGGAATCTTCCCTCTCCATAGTTCTGATCAGTCCATGCAGCCCTTTAAAAACCTGCCTCAGCTCCTCCTCCTCTTCCACCATCTGCTGGCTATCCAGCTAAGGATGGATTGCAGCCCAATTTCTCGTTACCACAAAACCTCTGCCAGTGCCACCCCACACACAAGGAAGGAGATGGGTGAGAGAGGAAGTTGGCTCTGCGCGTGCGCGCGCACACACACTCATTTTGATATTTGTAGTTTTTCTATGTTTGAAAGTGCCCTGTGCCCCTAGCCCTAGCCAATGTGGAGGGTTGACTGTATTTCATTGTTTTCCTTTATTAATCATGGTTTATGTAAGGGCTTTCTTCTGCCAATAAGTTAGTTTACAGCACAGTCTTATTCATGTCCACTCAGAAGTAATTCCTATTGAGTTCAGTGAGGCTTACTTCTGCCTAAAGGGATCTAGAATTGTAGTCTGTCTGAGGAAGGCAACATTGCAAGATTGCTGTAGGGACTTGGGAATAAGAAGCTACGAAATGAGGAAGCAGATTGGCATGCCTTCTGGTGGAGTACACTGTTGCACTACTTTGCACGTTGTGTGTCTGTGCACATATGCATGCATTTGATAGTTCAGTTCTCCTTTCACATTCGCAGGTTTGATATTCGTGAATCTGATTATTCACAAACACGCATGCCTCTCCCCCATTCTCCACCTCCCGTTCCGATGCATTTTGCCCCACTACAAAGAACTGGTGCTGAGGCAAAATGGAAGGGAATGAGGGGGTGGGGAAAAGCTTGCGCAAACCTTCCTTTCCTGTCTCTGGAGCTCCCTCGTTCCCCTTCCCATGCAAAATGGAAGGAAAAGTGGGGTGGGGAAAAGCTTTCTTTTCCCTCCTGTAGAGCGCCTTCCTTTCCTTTCCCATGCAAAATGGAATGGAAAGGGGATAGGGGAAAACTCGTGCAAAGTTTTCTTTTCCCTCCCTTGGGTGCTCCCTCCTTCCCCTTCCCATGCAAAACAGAAGGGAAAGGGGGTAGGGGAAAAGGTTGTGTGAGCCTTCCTTTCCTCCTTCTGGAGCTCCCCCTGCCATTCCTATGCATTTACCCTGGCGTGGAGAACTCATGCCAAGGCAAAATGGAAGGGAATGGGGTCGTGCAGGGGAAGAGTCTCAGGAGTTCTCAGCACTGGGGAAAAATGCATAGGAATGGCAGGGGGAGCTCCAGAGGGGGGCCTTCCCTTTTGCATGTAACAGGAAGGAGGGTGTCCTGGAAGGAAATGGGAGGGGGAGCAGGGGGGAGTTATTCACTGTTTTTCCACTTTCACGAAGGCTCTGCACTACAAACCTTTGCAAAAGCGGAGGAACAATTGTAATTACCAGTTATGGCTTCCATTGCTTGTGAGTATATTCTTGCCTAATTTGTTAGTGTACATTGTGTTTATTTTATTAGATGCCTGTACTGCTTATGTACATTTTTCTTTTTTGAGGGTATGTTCTCTTTCCTTTTTTGTTTTAATGTCTGTTTTGTTTTCTTCCTGGGACTGAAGAGTGGCCTACAAAACTAACCCTATGGGATGGAGCAGTCATTGCTTCTGCATGTCCTTCTGACACAAAAGCAGAAATGCCTTCTATGCTCGCTTGACTTATGGTAACTTTTCTATCACCAGGCCGAGTGACCAAGACCAAGGATGGCCATGAAGTGCGGACATGTAAAGTAGCCGACAAAACTGGCAGCATAAACATCTCTGTGTGGGATGATGTTGGCAACCTAATCCAGCCGGGAGACATCATCCGACTCACGAAAGGGTATGGATAATCTTTTTATATGGGTGGATGGAGAGGGACGATTGGAAAAGTTAACACATGAGGCTATGGCCTCAGGCCTCTTTGGTTTGCTCACTCAAGATCACTTAATGAAGATTAATTATTCCTTTATATCATTTATCACTATCTTGATCTTGGTTAGGGAGAGTTAACACTTGTGATCCCAAGTGCAGTTAACTAAGAATATGTTCCATTGAACCCAATAGATCTGTATAGGATTGGGATGTAACAGACCTGTCTCTCTGTCTCCCCACTTCTCTCCCTCTTTTTCTGCCCCCTGAACTTTTATACTATTTTGTGCGGAATATTGGTTCGGAGTATAGATCTGAAGAAGAACTAGTTTAGATGAATTCTATTTGGAATTTTAAAAAAGGTGGAGCCTTGTTTATGCCCCATGAGTTGCCAAGGTACTCCCAAAATATTAGTAGAACTTGATTTTCTTGAAGTCATGCTTTCCCTCTGCCAACGTATGTTGTTAAATTGATTCCTCTTCTCTCTGGCTTAAGGCAAGTATAATGCAGTTTGGCCGTTAAGCAAAATAAAGAGATCTAGAACAGGCCATAGCATTGCATGACCCATCTCTTTAGCTTTTCCTTCTCAAACACAGATAACCTCTTCTACTTCCGACATCTTAAACATACAACTGTGGTGCCAATGCTTGACTGTTAACCTGAATTTGAAATGTTGTTGTTGTTGTGTGCCTTCAAGTCATTTCTGCCTTACAGTGACCCTAAGGCGAACCTATTACAGGGTTTCCTGTGGGATGAAAGTGTGTGAAGCACCCAAAGTCACCCAGTGGGTTTCCAAGGCTGATCAGGGAATCAAAGCCTGGTCTCTAGGGTCATAGTCCAACCCTCAAACGACTACACCATGCTGGCTCTCAATGGCTAGACAGATACCTCTGGGAGGCAAGGGTGTTACCTGAGGGCAAAGCCATGGTACTTGCCAGTGGGAGAATTCTCATGAGAAGGAAGCATGGCATCACGCGAACTTTGCTTGTTCACTTAATCATAGTTAAAAGACATCTGGAGCAGCACAGGTGAATTACATAATGTCAGAGCTTGGGAAAATTACTGTTTTGGTCTACAACTCCCCAGAATCTTGCAGTCAGGGTGACCATTCTTCCAGGCTTTGTTTAGGATGATGATTGGCAGGTCTGTTTCATACTGGATATTTCTTTAAGTACAGGTACATGGGTAATGATACCTGTGGTGTGTTTCTTGAAATTAACTATACTGCTCATCTATGATACATTAAAAGTATACTAATATATTAAAAAGAGCTTTTTCTATATTGGGACTGATTTGGAAAAAAATAAACACACGAAGCTGCCTTTTTCCCCCCTAATCAGCTGAGTTAGTTTTTCAGCATGCAAATTTTACCCCACCATTTATTCCTTGCAACCAGTATTGTTAATATCTGGATTGGATCAGCATCATATCCTCTGTACTTGTAGAATCTAAATAAGGGTTGGTTGATTGGTTGGTTTGCTGTTAGGGAGTTGTATTTGTACGTGTGTCTGTGTCACTGCTGCGTAATTAAATCCTTTGTCACTGAACAGTGTCATTCTTGTAGAAGATACCATTTTCATCAGAAGTGTTGGGGGAGCCCGTAAATACCTCATCTAGTGCTTCTGATGTTAATGTTGGTGCTGAGAATATCTGACTGAGTTGATGATACTGTTCAGTGAGGTGGAAAAAGAGAAGAGAATATTAATATTGAATAGGCTTGATGAAGCCCTTACAGCTCAAGGAAGGATAGAGCTCAGTGCTAGTATCTCCCTTTCCCATATATAAACACCTTTCTGTCTGTCTGTCTGTCTGTCTGTCTGTCTGTCTGTCTGTCTGTCTGTCTGTCTTTCTTTCTTTCTTTGAGCACATTCATTCAGGAGGAGAATATCTTTGAAAGGGAATCTGTGTGGGTTGGAACATTTATTTCTTCCAAGACCTTTACCATTCCTTATCATTTCTGGTTTAGAGCTGCAGTACTAGACACAAAGTGGCAGTTGTCAGCTTTAGGAAATCCACAGGGTCCTTTCTGAGTACCAGATGCTGGGAAGAAATAACAGGGAGTGCTCAGGCATTTATCCCCATATGTAGACTCACCAGAGACAATTTATCCCCATATGCAGACTCACCTGAGACTCACTCTGGTGTAGACTCACCAGAGACAAACTGGAGGTAGATAAAGATCTGTGGATACATCTGCATCCGATTTGCAGTCAGTGGACTAGAGCTTTCGACTCCAAGTCATTTTAAACTAGGAACAGCAAAAATCTGCCCCCACCCCCCGCTCCATTAGGTGGAAAATTCTGGGTTGGCAGGGGCTAGAGGAGATGACTTATGCGTGAAAGGATTTGTGTGTGCTGTCCTGTTCCAAAGACAAATGCCTAGGGTGAGTGCGTGCTCAGAGCCAGATTGTTCTGAAATTCTGTGTCCTCTTTTCTGAGTGCTTGGCTCCACCTGGTAGAACACTGAGTTCTAGTGAAAAACAAATCAGATTCTTATTCTGCAGGAACTAGATCCTGCAGGTCTAATGTCTGCTCACCCTTGCTTCCTAGAGGTATCTGTGTAGCTGTTGGTGGGAATGGAAGAATGGGTTGGAGCAGCACTCACTGTTTATAGTGGTGGTCCATGGACTAGTAGCAGTCCATGAGAGCTACTGGCACAAATATGTCAATGTGCACAAATATGGTGGTGCCTGGCACATGGGTGGAGGAACCCTGCTACTCCCCCACATCAGGTAGCTTAGGAAGCACAGGACTAGAGAGACCTTTGGTTTGATCCAGCACAACAGGATTTGTGTTCCTCTCAGTATTATTCTTAAAATGGTCAGAGAATGAAGGTACTCCTACACAGCAGTATCAGTACTAAACAGGAAGAACACTAAAAAAAAAGGTCCCATGAAGTCCGTCCTCATTCCTTTATTGCAATAGAGGAAGTCAATTATGAAATCTCTGTATATGACTGGATGCTATTCTGACTATGTTGGTTTGCGTGTGTTTGTATGTAGTTTTTATAAAACTGCTTTCTCTGCTTAGCAGTGCTCCATGCAGATGATCAGTGTTATTGTAGGGTTCCATTCCTTTGTTCCTTTTCTACATAAAATAAGGATCAAAGAAACAAACAAGTGAACAGCAGTTAAAATTAAATAACATGACACATTAAAATCCTGATAAGAACAGGGTAGTGTTTGTTGCCTACATCTAAAACCCCTCAAGGAGGGGAGTGAATATATCAAGGTGTTTCATGGTCAAGGTGCCAATATTTGAAGCCCAGTCTTGAGTACTGACCAGCCAGATCTCACAAGATGGAAGGAAGCATTGCAGTGCTTCTGATGAAGATCATTACTTACAGGTGGGCTTGTACAGAACAGGGATGAGCAACTTTAGAGAGAGGCAGGGGGTAGGGCAATTTTCATCCCTGCTCCTCTGACAGGACATGCCAGCTCATTCAACATTACTGCAAGTGTCATCACATCATTCTCTGTTTTGTTTTCAGCCAATTTGCAGCTGATTTTTCAGGAGTTTCGCCTTTTTGGAGTTGTAGGGGCAAAACTGCTGTTTGAGTAGATTTGTGACAGGGGGAAAACCCACCCAAATGCTTTCTGAAAATTGGGGAATCTGGGAACCCAGCTCTCATAAAGAGAGATGAGGTCCTTCAGGTTATTGTTGTGGACCTTCAAATCAATTCTCACTTATGGTGACCCAAAGGTGAACCTATCCTGGGGTTTTCTGGGGAGCTGAGAGTGTGTGACGCACTCAGGGTCACCCAGTGGGCTTCCATGGCTAAGTGGAGCATCGAACTCTGGTCTCCGGGTTGTACTCTAAGGCTCAAACTACTACACCCTGCTGGCTCTCGGATAAAGGACTGAAAAATAAGCATTTCCAAGGCCAGCATTGTTTCATTTGGGTCAGGCTGAGTGGGAGACTAGTCTGAGCCTCAAGGCGAAAAGGAGATTTGAATTCTGTTCTTCCTGGTCCTATTCAGACTCACTATGCCCTGGCCCATCTCAGTGTCATATCCACCACATAGTTTGCAATGCAACTCCCATCAGCCCTAGCCAGTACAGTCTATGGGCAAGGCAGGGACAAAATGGCAGTTGAGGCAGATGGAATAAGAAACGTTGTTATCGGTGGCAAGAACTTGGAAAGGTAATTTTTTTTTTGCTACTACAGCTTCCAGAGTCCACCAGCCAGCATTCTGCAAAAAGTAATGTTTCCATGCTTTGGTGTTGGCTGCAGGAAATGCCACTCTCAGGAACAAGCAAAATGTGGCCTGTGGGCTGCATGCAGTCCTTGCACCCCCTAAATGTGACCCTTGGGACCCCCTGAAAGCTCTCATTTTTTTAAAAAAAATCGGACTGGTTTTGGGGTGATTTTTGCCCCCAAACTGCCCCAAGTGTCCCAAAACGGCATAAAAAGGCAACAGTTTGTTCCACTGAACCCTTCTACCTCCTGCCCCCCCCCCCCCAAAATGGCCAAAATGGCAGCTTGAAGTGACATCACATCAACTTGGGCACTCTGAAATGTGCTGTTGCAACCTGCCAGACGTGCAGAAAGGAAAAAATGGCCCCTGCCAACTCCTGCTCTACAGAGCCAGCCCTGCTATATTCAGTGGTGCCTGCTCCTAATAAATGGATGTAAATTTACATCCTGCAGGTAGACCCATAGTTGCCTATCTATGAGCTAAATAATAGGTTTAAGTTCACTTTTCAAGGCCCCCTAAAACATATGCCTTGTTCGGAGTAGAACTAGTGTATTTTCTCTGCTAAAGGGGTTTCATGGTGCTTTTGACTATGGATTTCTTCTTTTTAGGTATGCATCTGTTTTCAAAGGCTGCTTGACCTTGTATACTGGACGTGGAGGAGACCTGCAGAAAGTTGGAGAGTAAGGACTCTGGCTTATCCCAATTTTGCTTCCTGGGGTTGGGAATTGATTAGGTGGATTTCCATGGTCCAGACAGAGCCCATGGTCCAAACAGAGCGAATGCCTCAGCTGTCACTATGAGGTGAACCCACCCATCCTTAGCACAGATCACAGACCACTGGTATGGTTTCTTTTGTTTGTTCAAAATATTTCAATATCCAAGGATCTCAGGGTGGCATGCAATAAAATCAGTTTAAACAGTGAGAATAATTTCAACAGACAAAAAGCATATTTACAATTTAAGAAGAAGATATGACAGTTTTAAAAGTTGAAAGAGTCTGAGACAATTTAAAACAATGTACATTTTCAGATTTGGATGAAATCAGTAGACTGCAAAGTAGGAAATCTATTAAGTAGTAAAAAGTCCTGTTTTTAACAGATGCCAGAATGACACCAGTGTGGGTGCCAGTTGGATGTCCAAAGGAGGGCATTCCACAGTTGGGGTACCACAGTGGAGAAGTGTGGCCTCCACTGGTGGATCACAGATGAGGGACTTATCCAGCAGGCTTCAGTCCTTGAAGTGTATAGATCAAACATAGGACTCAGATTTTCATCACAGAGTAACAGTAGTCCAGAGGGTACAACTGAATCCACAAAGGTCATCTTATTATTTCTGGACAAGAGTATTGGTGATTATTTGGCATAGTGGCCATACCATAATAAAGTGCTCAACTACCAATTAGCAAATGTGTTCAGTGCTGAGACACATCTCTTGCTCTAGAATCCACTGTTCCTGCTCAAGATCTGAAGAATAAATAGCCACTAAATTTAAAGTACCAGTGTGGGACAACTATCTACCTATACTATAGTGGAGAAATTTCAAAAATATTTGTACATTTTTGCTTTGTAATCGGAGTTAAACTCCATAGCCCCTCCTCTTAATATGACCCTGTTTTCTCAGTGTGTTTCTGTACATAGTTCTGCAGTAAATTGTTAGTTAAATTTATATACTACTTTTTCTTGAATGAGTTGAACAGTGTATACATCTCCTCATCCTCCCAGTTTTATCCTCATAATAGTTTGTGATGTAGGTCAGCCTGAGAGAGAAAATGATTTGGTTCAATCTCTCAGTTTCATGCCTGGCCTGAGACTCAAAAATGGATCTCTCATGTCTTATTCCAGAGCTGTAAGCACTATACCAAGTTTTGTCACTCGTAGCCCAAGAAGAAGGGGCACTACCTTAAAGTAACCACTTTGGTAGGCCTTATAAGTTTCTCCCCTTTAACAGTTCACTGAGTGAGTTTTTGGTTGCTAGTTCTCTCTCTCTCTTTTTTTCTTTTTAAGGATATTATCTCCAGATCACTATGATGGCACAGACTGAGTAAATTTTCAATTTTGACAGTATGAGTATCTGTATTTTTCTCTAACTGCCACTTATGAAAATCTGTAGTCCAAAGAAAACTCTCCAGCCCAATGGTGATAGATGCTGGGAGTTTTATTCCAACATCTAGAGAGCCATCCTTCCTATAAAAACTGATGCCTGAATTTGCTCTCTTCCTTTTCCTCTTATATTGGGTCTTTTAGATTTGGAATCTGACTGCAGGGACTCTCTTATTTTTTAAATTCATCTTTTTTGGCTGAAGTGCAGTGTAAAAATGCTTTCAATAAATAATGATGCTGCATGAGCTGAAGTTGGAAATGATTTAAAGAAGTGATGGCTGCTTATCTAATTGGAAATATCTCTTTCCCCAGGTTTTGTATGGTTTACTCAGAAGTGCCAAATTTTAGTGAGCCAAACCCAGAATATGTTGCCCAGCAGTCACAAAACAAAAATGTGAGTATAATGATTGCCTTGAATGATGTTTGGGGAGTGAAACCTATTTTGAAAGAAGGATGTTCTGTCAGTGGAGATCATTCCTAACCCAGTCAAAAGATTGTTATTTATAGCATCTGAGGTCACAGGAAAATGGGCCATCCCATAACTCTCAGTTTTCCCTCTTTCACTGCAGAGTCCTTTAGGAGTCACTTCTTGAGTTCTTTTCTTATTCTCATGGTGACCTACTCCTACTACATCTATTCTCTGTAAATTCTGAAGCTTTGGGTATTTTTTGTAACAGTTTACTGTTTTATTTTCTTGACCTGTGAAAGTGAAAGCTACAGTAGAGTTTTAGGATTATACAGCTTAACTATTCAGGAAACAGCTCAGTAAAGCTGTGAGATCCAGAACCTGAGGCAGGTTCTATACATTCAAAAGCAGAACTATAGAAATGTTCTACACAGCTTCTAAAGGTACAAGAGTCCTCTCAGGGTTATGGATTTGACAGCCCTTTTAAGTTGCCTGAATATATCTACCTTGAGAGAATGGCTAAAAATATCAGCAGCCTTCTTGGCATACAGAATTGGATGTTCTCATTGCTTTGGAGTATTTCTAAGAGCCCTTTCACGCTACACAATTACAACATTGTGATTTTACTTCAACTACCATGGCTACATCCTATGGAATCCTGGGTTTATAATTTGGTGAGAGGCACCAGAGGAGTTCCCTGGCTTATAAAGCCACCCCGCTGAACTGCTGATCCCAGAATTTTCTAGGATGTTGCCAAAAAGTGGGATCAAATTGTGCAGTGTGAAAGGACCATCTAACAGGTTCAGAAGCCCCTGGCCTAGATTACTGCGAACACTAAGCAAGTATTTTGTGGAGTCTCTATTCCTCTGTATACCCTGAAGTTCAAAATGGTTGTAACCTCTTAGTATCATTTATCTTTAACTTTCTACCCCACACCCAGTTATGCAAGTTATATTGTTTCCCACACATTTTGGTGAGTCTCTTGTTGCCCTTTGTCCAAACGTCCTTTGTATCTGTGAAATCTACGTTGATTTAAATAAATAATGTGAGCAATCTTTGGCTTTCTCTCATAGACACAGAATGACAATGCCGCACCCACAGCCCCCCAAACAGCACCAGGACCCTCTACATCATTAGCAGGTAGGCAGTTAGTACAGTTGGCCCTCCACATTTGCTAGGATTAAGGGCTCAAGACCCTCGCAAAAGTGGGAAAATTGCAAATATCAAAATGTCTCTGTGTCTGTGGGAAGGGGGCAAAGGTATGGTGGGGAGAATGCACACCCAGGGTCCAAACCAGGTCAGGAAAAGGAGAGGGAAGGGGGACAGGTTGTCATGGTTGCCCTATAATTCCTCTCTTTTTCCCATGCCTTTACTGGGGTGTGTGCATAGGGCATCAATAGAGGGTTTGTGGTGCTGAAAAATTGGGCTGTGAATTGTCCTTAGTTGACCAAGCGGTAGCTGATGGAGGAGGAAGACAACCAGAGGCAGACTTTTAAAGGGCTGCACAGCCTGATCAGAGCTGCCAAGAGGGAAGGTTCCCCTGGAAAAGGTGTGCCTGAGATTCGGGGGGGGGGGGGGCAGGGGTTGAAGAAATTCACAAATAATCAAATCTGTGAAAGTCAGACTCACAGACGTGGAGGGCTGACTGCACATTCGTACTTCACATCTGAGGAGAGCAGAAGTCCTATGTGGTCAGTCTGATTTGTTCAGACCGAAGTTGATTTGGAAGAATTATTGCCATGTTGTGGTGTTTAACTTGGAAATGGTTGTCCAAATGCTTATCAGAGTATACAACCAGAGTATATCTGGTTATGCGCATAGAGCAGTGGCAGGCAAAGTGTAGCCCCTGGGCCATTTTCCCAGCACCCACAGCTTCAAAGGGTTTTTTTCCCCTCCAAAATGTCCTCAAATGCCCACTGGGGGCCGGGGGCCTTTTTGGCCATCTTTTGGAGCTTCTGATCTTGTTGTTGGCTTTTAACAGTACTTTTAAGTGATTTTTATTGTAGTGAGCCTTCAGCCAGCATACTATACTCTGAAGTATTTCATTGGTTTCTGTTCATTAATGTTTAATTTTGAACATCTGGCCTTCCAGTTTACAGTGGATTCAAAGTCCCATCTGCCCCAGCCAGCATGACTGATGATCAGGGATTATGAGATTTCTGGTCTGCCACTGTTTGGAAGACCACAGTATTCCCTGTTTGGTCACACCACAGATTCATATAAAGGCATTTTGATATTAGCAATTTTATTTTTGATTCTATTCCTGATGGCTCCCAACATAGAATTTTCCTTTTTCACAACAAGTACATACTGGTGCAGTGTTTTCATCAAGTTATCTGGCACAGATCTCAGCCCATTCTACAATGTATGCTCCTAAACTCTGGTGAGTTAAAGGTTAAAAGTGTCTCTGATACATTCTTTATCTTAAACACCCACAGTCCAGTTCAGTTTGGCAGCTCCAGTTCATCTCTTTGGCACAAGCCTAGCTTGTCCTAAGTGTACCTTCTCCTCCTTGAGACCCCTTACCTTTTGTGTAGCTCGCCTTGCATTTGGAAAAGATAGCATTTCAGTTAAATATTCTTGTATCTGTACAGCCCACACAGTTTTTTCTCCTTACGAAGCAGTTTGTAACTTCTTTTATTTATTAAGCTAAATGTTCTCCCTTTACTGCTTTTTAAAAAGTTCATTGAAAAGAATATTTTGTGTTCACTGTGACTGTGCTGCTTTACTACCTCCAGAAATGGCATGTATGTCCTGCTTGTATCTTCTGTTCCAGACTTATACAAGCGGATTCCTTTTCTCCAAAATATTTTTTCTTTTCCATTTCCTGAAGCTCTGGTCCTGCATGTTTGCACCTGGGAGTCCATTCTATTGATCTCAATCTAACTGTGTTTTAAGTGTCCTAAACCTGAGGCATCCAGCATGCAGTCAAAAATACCGTATTTTCCATATGCTAGATCTTTCAGTATTTCTTACAAGTTTAGAATCGATATGAGGAAAGTGAGGCTTGGAAGCAGCATGTGGCTTCTGGAGCCCACTTTTGTGACCCCTGAAGCACCCCACTAAATCACCCAAGTCTTTCAAATGCCCCCATTTTTTTTTAATATCAGTGTGAAAATCACACCGAAAGCCTTTCAGATCCATGGAAACAGTCCCCTCAATCCCTCTCATTCTGCCTTTATTTTTCCTTCCATTTTTGCCTTAAAAATGGTAGTGGATAATGATGTGACCTCACTTCTAATTGCGACTTTGAAGGAGAGATGGAGAGGACAGGAGGTACTTTGGCACCTTCTGGCAGGGTGGCAGTGCAACCTTGCAGGGTGGTGGTGGAATATTGGCCTCAGTCTCTCACACAGTTTCCCACTCCTAGTTTAGAATCTGAAATGTTCCATGTTGATTCTACTTTTTAAAAGTATATCTCAGTGGATACATTTTATACCCAGTGAATTTAATGGATTCACTGCTATTGTTCCAGGAAGATTTTTCTGTTCACTTTTTTCTTTTTATCCCCCCCCCCCCCGCAAAGCCACTGACAACCAGAATGGAAACGGATTGATCACCTCTGGCCCCAACAGCTCTGCACACCCACCCGCTGTTCCTGCCCACCCAACCAGTGGTCGTATCACCAGGAGTCAGCCCAACCACCAGAGCGGAAGTTCATCAGGGACAGGTTCCTCTTCCAATGCCGTCAGCAATGGCAAAGAGACAAGGCGAAGCAGCAAGAGATAACGGGTGAAGGATTAAGGGGTACTTTTATACCTCTTCCATCCTCTGCCTGTTGTGCTACCTTTTCCTATCTGCTGACCGCTACTGAGTAGAAGAGATGGACACCAGGCTGGTGTAGAGACTGTGAAACCAATTAATGTTCAGCCACTGAAATGTGCTTTGAAGGTGTGATGCTGACCAGAGAAGGGATATAATCTCCAGTGTGTTTATACTGATGTTCCAGGTCAATCTTGTCCCCCCGCCCCCCCGGATTTGCCATATATGTACGTTACACTCATGCTTGGCAGGAAATCAGTATAATTACTCTGCCATCTTTTTACTTGATAATATTTAATTCTTTCTGTGTACCTCCTGTGCTATGGGCATGTTTCCTTGAATCTGTGTCCTGTTCATGAGTCTGCAGTCCTTAAAACTGTATGGTTAAATCTATAAAACTGCTTTAGATTGAGCGGTTTTAGGATTGTGGACTAACATGGTTGCATCTAATTTCCAAAATTTTCTTAGCTCTTGTGAGATGCCTTGTGCAGAGCAGATATGTGTAGAGAAACAAATAGCATTTATGCCAGTTGCCCAAAGCCAAACTATCAGGTGGAAAGACTATCCCAGAATGGAATAATCAGAGGGCACTGTTTTCCCAAAGATGATATTGATTGGTATTATAGCTTCCAGCAACTTGTATCTAGGTTTCTATAGATGTAGGTATGTTAAAGTGTGGCAAAACTGACAAGAAAAAGAAGCATCATTTTTTTAAAAAATTAGTCATAGAAAAAATAACATTTTGTCACTTAAAGAAATTATTACTCAGAGAAATTGAAATAGGTCTGTGTTTTTATTTCTGAAGGCTTTAGCATGGCTGGCAATGCTGGGCTTTGCCTCCAGATTGGGCAGGTCTTTGTGTGAAGTGAGACCTCCCCAGACCCCCCCTGTGGCATTACAGAAGTTTTGTGGAATATTTAATGCATACACTCCTTGCCCCTTGCCGGGTATACTTCTCCCCACAGCCCACAACATTTAAGGAGCCCTCTTAAGCCAGAGTGCCCTAGGTCCACAGAAAGTTATTGATAGTCCTGGTTTCAGTTATCAGAAAGACCTTGGAGGAGCATCTACATCAGCAAAGGATATACTAAATGTTTTAAAAGAAGGCTAGAATGGGATGTTAACATTACAGTTTTTGCCAAAGTAAACACAACTTCTCAAAAGCCAATAACAGGTCAAAATGAACTTCTTAACTTTTTATGTAATTGTGGCTCAATAGCCAGTGCAGAACTATATTTTAAAAGAGTCTGAAATGTTCTTTTAACTAGCGGTTCAGGTTTTAGCCTCCTTTTCTTCCTTTTTCTCTGTTCTTCACTTCAGAATACTTCCTTGAGTTACTTAACTGAAGATTTTTGCTTTTCGGTGTGGTTTTAAAAAAGAAATATCACTGTTGTCTGACTCTAACGTGGCTATTTGAATGTAGTATCTATGAATGTTTGGGAATAAATATTTTGATTTGCCTCTTAATCTGAAAAGAGTAAATGTGCGATTCCATGGAATTATAGAGCTCAGTTTTAATCATAATTTATAGACCTAGGACAAATGGACATTATTACACAGGTAACCATACCCCAGTTAATACAGCAATTTGACTTACGATAGCCCTCTTGAGATGAGACAGTCTCAAGGGAAGATAATGAGTTGCGTGTAGCCTCTCTGGATGGCTTTACTTGATGGTATGGTATAGAATGGATGGACACACTTTTTTTTGGCCATTTCTTAAAGGTTACGAAAGTCCATTTGAGATAGCTTGTCCTAGCCTTCTTTCCCATCCAATGTCAAGTTGCTGTTGTCTCTTTGCTCTAATGAAATACCATGGTCCTGATACCTTGGTGCGCATTCACACTATACAGTTATATCACTATGATTCCACTTTAACTGCCATGGTTCAGTGCTATGGAATCCTGGTATTTATGGTTTGGTGAAGCACTAGTATGCTCTGGTTGAGAATTCTAGATGCCTTTCCCTCAAATGTAACTCCCAGGACTCCATAGGATGCAGCCATGGGAGTTGAAGTAGAATCATAGCACTATACCTGTGTACTGCGAATGGACCCAAGGAAATAGAAATGATGTTAAACATTTATCTGTAATATTTATACCCCACATTTTCCCCCAAAGCCACTCGCTAGCAGCACCAGGCCACACAAAAAGGATAAAAGCACAGAGACATCACTCTACAACAAGCCCTCCTTGTTTCCTTATGTATTCTGTCACCACAGAACCTAACAATACCATTCATATTATTTGAGGTGATATGCCTGTCTTGTTCATCTTTCAATGTGATATAGGCCAACGGACCTCAAAGTGGCGGTCTGTGGAACACTGCCAGTCCACAGACCGTTGGCTGCCAGTCTGTAGTGACCTTCCAGGAAAGAAAGAAACACTTGTGACCAATAGGCAGAAATTTGGTTCCGGTCCCTTGGCACATTAGAAAAAGCAATTGCCAGTCTCACATCAGATAGCCTATGTCAGTGCTGTTCATGCTCTCCTCTGCAGGTGGTGACCTACATTCTACAAGAGGCCAATTTCTATGCAAAATAATAAAGGGATCTAAATCTCACATTGGAAGTGGACATATTTGAAAAAAAAAAAAAACCAAGTGAGAATATTTCAACATCCTACCTTAATGTAACCATTGTCAACCAAAGAAACTTCAAATGGAGATATGAAAGACAGGAAATTCTAGTCCAGGGATGGGAATCATGCACACCTCTGGATACCATTATACTGCAGCTCCCATCTGCCCTACACATCATAGCCTGTGGTGAGTGTTGGAAATTACAGCAGCATTCTCTCTTCCCCACCCCTTTGGCTACCCTGGCCAGGGTCCTCACCTGTCATTCAGTTTCAGCTGTCACTCTGCCTCTGAGAACACTGTTCTCTTTTAACTGCTATTATTCTATACTCTCTGACTATACACATATATACTGATTTAACTGCTGCTTAAATGTCAACTGATCTTAAGTGCTCTTAACTTCTAAAATATGCCTAGCATATCTCTAATCTAATTAATTAATTGGTGAGTTTGATGTATTGTTATAAATTTTTTAGTAAATATTTTCTTTTACATTTTGAATTCTGCTGTCTGCCTTGTCTTTCAAGTCAGCCATCATATATAAAGAAGCCACACACAAAACAGGGAAACGTTTTCTCTGTTACTTTGCTAATAGTGAGTTCCCATAGGACTCTGCCTGGGTAACTCACACCTCCCAACAGTGAGGAATGCTGGGAGTTGCAGTCCAGCATTATGAAAGGCTGCATGATTTCCATCTCAACTTAGTTTATCAGCGAACATTTGAATGGGGATAGTGAATTCTTATCAGATTACATATTATCTGGATCTAGCTCCAGGTTATTTATGCTTTTACCAACAGATTTGAGAATGCCATAATTGTTGCAATCAGTACTTTCTGCATTTAATTTTCTTTCCACTTCATTTTCTGCATTCTTCCCTCTAGCCATGCATGCTGTATTATTTATAGCTGAAATTCAGGATAACCCTCCCTGCATTTGAAAAAGTTGCAGTCTACTTACATGTTAATGTCACAATAAGCCTGTAAGTCTTGAAGGTAACAGGCCAATGTGTCAATTTCTTTGAGAATTACTGCAATGACTCTGCGTTAGTAACAAATTTGGAATCAAATGCCAGTTTAATTCCTTGGACACTTTTAGTTCCTTCCCTTTCCCAATTCCTTTCTTTGGTGGAATAAAAATGTGAGCTACCCCTACATAACAATGTAAAAATCCAGGATTTTCTCACTGCAGTTTTCTATCTCAGTTGGCCGCCTGTTAAAAAGTAAGAAAAACTAGTCCGGAGTTTATACGTCAGTTAGTGGAGTCGTTTTGCGTCGGGACAAATGGTTTGTGTGGTTGAACTGCTCTCGCATACTTTGCAGATTTGGGACATTTCCGCACTAGACTGTTACAGTGCTGTTATTCCACTTTCAACATCCTATGGAATCCTGGGGTTTGCAGTTGAGGCAGGGGCCTCAAAGGATTCCCCCCGGGATTCCATAGGATGTTGAAAGTGGAATAACAGCACTGCAACAGTCTGGTGCGGAAGTGGCCTAGGAAAAGACAAATACATTGCACCAGGAAATGAGGAAGGAAATACGGTTTTCTCGATGGCGTGTGAGACCAGAAAGAGAGGAAAGGTGAAGTACGACAAGGCTGCTCCAGCCACTTGTAGACAGCCACGTTGCACTCCTACTCATCCTAAAAGGGACGGTTACACTTCCCAAATTACTCCACAGTGGAACACAAACCAAGGCTTCCGCACTCCTTAAGCAGGAGGAGGGTCACCTCCAAGGGGGCGTGGCCTTCCGAGTGCCACACCTCCCTGGAAGATCCCGCCACGCCCACTTTTACCGCTCGGCCCGCTCTCACGTTTTCGGCTGGCCACGCCTATCGCACTGTCGGCGTGCCGCGCTCTTCGCCACGCGAGCTGGGGGGGGGCCTTGAAGGGTCCTCAGGTGCGATTGAGTTGGCATGGTCGCGCCTGCGTGGCGGAGAGGCCACTTTTCTTGGGTGTTCGAGGAAGAAGTTGAAGAAGGGAAAGCGGGGGTGGGTAGGTGGGACATTGTTTGTCTTTCTCGTGAGGAGCCGATGAACTGGGGCCAGGGAAGGCGTGCGATCAGGCAGCCGTTGGCCAACCCTGGAGGCGCGGAGGAGTGGAGGCGCCGATTTAGCCGGCACTGAGTTGGGGATTCAGGCGGTCTCGGGTCCCGCGGTGGGAGGCGGAGGCGGCGGTGAGAGCTGAGAAGGGGGAGCAGAGTATCTGGAAACGGGGGAAATTATTGTAGAGAGCAGCGGGGGCGGGAGGCATTTAGACACTGCTATAATGGGGCGATTCAGCGTAGGGGACGGGAAGTGCCAGGGTCAGACTTCGTCTCTGCCACGCGTTGTGCTGGGTGGCCGCAGGCAGAGCCACCGTTTTCTCGCCCTCTGCGAAAAGGGGATATAGATAATAATGGCTTGCCTTGCGGGGTGGTTGGAAAGATCAGGGAGATAACTGCCTCCGTGCATGTGAAGCGCTTGGAGCATTCAGTGGCCAAGTGCTTCTCCTCTTTTTGTGTATCAAACGACGGAGAGGGTTTTCCATGGCACTACGAGTCCCATTATTCCGGCCAACATGGCCATAGGAGGGCACCAGGCTGATTACGACTGATGCAGCGTCTCTCTCAGCTGGAATGTAAAAGACAGAGTACACGAGCGTAGATACTCACGGTGTTTTGGAATATAGCTCTCTCTTGGGGGAGATGCAGGGTAGGGCTGCTGATGACCGAAGGATGGAGCAGGAGGAGAAAGTTATAGATGTCTGTATTTCAAGAGCTTTTATAAAGTGGCACTGGTTTCCGTAATACTATATTTGCTGTATGTGCCTCTGCTTTGTTTTTCTCTGAGGTACACAGTGCAACTCTCATCACTGTAATCTGTATTAAAGCGTGTCAATACATTCTCCTCTGGCAATTGAAGCCATGTAAATTCATCCTTCTGCCTTTGGACCACATGGGGCCCAGTATCCAGACTAGGGCCATTTCCACGCTACGCTGTTATAATAGCATTATTCCACTTTCAACGTCCTATGGAATTCTAGGATTTGTAGTTTACCGAGGCCCAAGAGCTCTCTGGCTGAGAATTCTAAAGGCCTGTCCCTAAACTGCAAACCCCAGGATTCCATAGGATGTTGAAAGTAGAATGATAGCACTATAACAGTGTAGTGCAAAAATGACCTAACACAGATGATAACTTCCGCATCCAAACGAAGATGGTCAGATAGCTTTATATTCCATAACGCCAGTGAGGGTTGACGTGATTAACTTTCTGTGAATCAAAGCTGTCATTTCAACTGTTTCCAGTGGCAGAGAGAAAACAAGTATTATATCGTGTTAATTTTTTTTAAAGTGAGTTGCTTTATCTGCAAAGAATTTTGGGAGGGCTGTGTGTATAAATCTGTGAGGAAGATTTGATGCAAAGACTGTTCCTAGAGTCCTCAGAAATCTGTTAGAGAAAACAGTTGAGAATGGTTTCCTGCTGTATGCTCGTGGAAAGACATCTTCAAAAGATGGACAAATGTTGCATGAGAAATTGCTGCTTGTGGGATGAACTGTGGGGTTCAATGCAACTTTGTTCAAAAGTAAGTTCAGTGTGTTCAATGGTCTTTACTCCCTCAGAACCATTTAGGATTACAGGCTTAGGCTGCAATGTTAAACACTTAAGTACCAGTCAGTGGGATTTCTGAGTTAAACCTGCATGGAATTATACTGTAAGACCTCGTGAACTGATTCATGTATATATTTAGGTGCCTAAGTAAAAACAGCATTTTAAAAATCTGTTTGGTAGGAGAACTGAGGTCAAACCCATTCACTCTCAGCAGCTCTGGGAACTTCATCAAAAGTACTCTATCAGTTCACTTCTACCCTAGACTCTTGCAGTATACAAGTACTCCTGACAATGTAATCTCATATTTTCCCAACATCAGCTTCATATACCAAAGGCTGTGTATTCAGGTGTGTTGCTTCTCACTGCACATACATGTAGAGCAAGGATGATAACTACATTTGTTTTCTAGTAACACATAACCATTCTAGCAAAATGCACCCGAGTGGCTTATTTCATAGAGGTGAGTTTGGAAATCCCCGCAGTTTAATACTTTTGCCCATGTTCCTGTATTATTGACTGGGGACAGCTGTGCCTATTTGGTGCATAGTGTGCATGTGTCAATATTGTTATACATAATACTTCCTAACTTCCTTGCTCTTTGGGAAAAAAAAGACTTAATTTTAAATGCTTTCCCTTGTTCCAGTTATATTTGTAAGTAGCTGCAGCAAGGTTAATATGTGCTTTAAAATGCTGATATGCATTTTAAGTGGATGTGAGCATTAATACCCAGACTTACTTGGGAGATGGCTAAACCAACATGGAAGGTTTATCTTATATTTGAGGCTGAGGGCGAAAATGTCCATGTGATACAACTCTCACTTTAATTTGATGCAGACTGAGGGAACTCTTTTGAGACAGATCAGTGCTGGAGCCTTGGAGGCTGTGGGTGTGGTATTTTCATGAGAGTCTGAGCGCCATGATACACATCCAGCAAAATTGCCTTGTAGAGTTATAGGACTATGTGGCTTTGATTGCAGAAGAAAGAATGCATTTTGAGTGCCCCAGGATTAAAAGAGCTACAACATTTTTCCTGTATATAGAAAACAAACACACCCAAATAGGATCTTTCTGGATCCTATAACATTTCTATCCCACTCATACAACTGTGCAAATATGCTTTATATCCTGATGCCTGGATATCACACTCTACTGCACCTGAAGAAGTGAGTTTATATCCACAAAAGCTCATGCTAAAATAAAAACCAGTTAGTCTTAAAGGTGCTGCTGCATTCCTTCTTTTTCTCCTCCCTCTCCCTTCCTCATTTTTGCACCCAAATCAAATAGCTTTGCCCTCTTTTTAATTGGTTTTAGTAAAAAATTATTAAATTTTTAAAATTAATATAAAAATTTATTAAATTAATAAAAAATAAAAAAATTAATTCCATACACGTAAGTTCTTTGGTCGTAGAAGTACATCACTTTGCTGTGTCTGATTTTGAGGGGTTTTCTCAGACATTTTTGCATGCACTCATGTGCACGCATTACATGATGCGGGATTGTGGAGAAGGATTATTTTAGCTTCTGTGTAGAATAAGATAGCAAGTTAGCATATATCTCAAAGAGTCAGTATGGTGAGACACAGGCAAGCATCTGGGAACCACCAATAACGGCTGCATTTGGACAGCTGCACAAAGAGCACTTTGTGTTCTAAACCTGAACCTTGGCAGCAAATGCTACCTATCAGAATGTTGCTTAGCATAATAAGTTGTATTACAGAGCCCTGACTGAGCCTGCAGGGGCGCATGACATATTTCAAAACTTTTGAGTCGTTCTTCCTTCTGATGAAAGCAATTTGCTTAGGGATTTGCGGAGGCAGCTAGAAATAGCTTCCACAACATCTGATTTTTCTATGCAGGTTGTGGCACTTGCCCACACCCACAAAGATGAATGGCTGGATTTCAAGCACAGCCTACCTGTCCATTATCCTCTTGTTGCTGCTGAGTGGTGCCTTTGCCCGGAGGAGCCAAGATCTCCGCTGTGGAGGTAAAACAGGCTATTTTTTAATTGATTTCATTAACAATGTGGAGCGGGTAAAGGTTGAAAAGTTTGACAACAATTTAAAAAAATGGATTCCCCTAGTAGTTTTCAAACTTTCTCCCTTGAGGTATGCTTCCCGCACCGAGCAGTCTACTGATATTTCTGTGATGTGTTCAAAGTGCAAAGTCTACATTAGACTGTAGGAGTAGATTGGCATGGCGAAAAAATTGTTTTTCAGGGAATTTATCCCACTCATTGTTGATCTTCTCCTTGAGGAACACTTGATGGTCATCTGAGGAACCTTGGAACTTGGAACACATATCAAATTACACTGTAGTATGGGCTGGCAAACTGGGGGCCTTAGGGCAGCATGCAGCACCCTCCAAGTCACTCCAGACTCCCTTGTTCCCTTTCTCTTGTAAATAAAAGAGGACGAATTGCCTCTTCTGGAAGATCCTAGGACTGGCAAGCCATCTTTTAAAAAGCTTTTGCCCCCCCCCCGCATTATTTAACATCAAAAGGTACAGTATTTAAAAAAATGGAAGTGTACTACTATCGATTTCTGGTCTTGTTTTTTTGAGGGGGCATTTTGGGCAATCTGTGTGGCCCTGGAGAGTTCCAGAGACAGACATTTAACCCCTGGATCTGCCTCAGTTGTCCATCCCTGCAGTGATTTTTTCCCCTATATTCTCTTCCTCTCTCTTTTTTTTTTAAATTTTACTGTTACATGGAGATGACAGGTAAACTAAGGGAAGGCCTCATACTAAGGATACAGAGCTGGGGGCAGCAAGCTTCAGCCAGCCACCTGTGGGCTCCCCTCTAACTCTGAACCAAATAATCTTTCCCTTGTTACGTATTTATTCTGCTTTTTGCAGCAGAGTTTCCCCACTCACCATGGAGTTCAGCTGTATACTGTGTGTGTGAAGTCCCTTGTCTGTGTCTTGGGTCTGTGTATTAAGAGGAGGACATTGCTACAGATGTTGTTGCTGTTCATTGGGAAGGAGGGAATTGGAAGAGTCTCTTACTTTATGTCTCTGCTGATGCAGGTTGGACTTTACCTTGCCAGGCCTTCAAGCCCTGCTTAGCTCTGAGTGTGGCTCCTATGCATGCCTGGAACAACATTCTGTTCCTTCCTAATTATTCAGCTAACACATTTATTTAGTAGTTAAGCCATGGGGAGACTAGAGAAAGGTGGTTTCCTAGTGGCATAATCTTGGACGTAAAGAGGAGAGCGCCAACACGTGTACATTAGATCCTTATCCGTCGTGGGTCATACTCCCTGGAGACAGGGACTGGGCAAATGGCTGAGGGAAATAGTTCACGCCTCTACAGCGAGGCATGGTGCTGGCCTGCATAAAACACAGTGGTAAAACCTATGCTGAAAAGGCCCTCCTTGAATCTCACTATACCGGACAATTACCAATCAATCTCCAGTATTCTATTTTGGACTGTACTGGAGTATGTGATAGTCTCTCAGGTGCAGGGGGTTCATTCCCAGTGGCTTCATTCCCAGTGCTGGAACAGACACAGTTTTGGTTACCCTGGTGGATGCACTTTGCAAGGAGCTGGACAATGGGAGTGCATCTTTGTTGATTCTGTGGGACCTCTTAGCTGCTTTCAATGCCATCATCCTTTGTTTCCCTCTGAACTGTCTCTTGGGGTGAAACTTGGAGGCACCGTTTTATGATGGCTGTAGTTCTCAGAGAGTTGAGCTGGTGAATTCCTATCCAGGGCCACTGACCAGGCAGGGGGTCCTTAGCATTCGGTTTCCCCCAAACTCTATTTAACCCAGTGGTTCTTAACCTGGGATCCACAGAGCCCTCACACGGGGTCTGTGAAGCTCTGCTGCTGGACACCAGCAGCAGCAGCAACAACAGGGACATGGCGGGGGGGGGCATGCAGGTGCTGAAATTGCTCCCTCATTTGCAAATAAGATAGCAGCTTGGGCACACGCCCACAGCTGTCACCATATCCCTTGGCACTTGCACCCCTCAGCTGTCACATCCCTGATGAAAGGAACAGCATGCCAGGCATGTAGATGTGTCCAAACCATGACTCTGGAGACCAGGATTTGAATCTCTATTCAGCCATGGAAACCCACTATCTGACCTCAGGTGAGTCACACTCTCTCGGCCTCAGAGAAAGGCAACAGCAACAAATCTTGGCAAGAAAATCCCCATGATAGGTTTGCCTTAGAGTTACCGTAAGTCAGTTTTCCAAGGGGAAGAGACATGCTGGCTAGTGAGAATCTCCCATTGTCTGCATCACTTTGTTGTTATGAGCCTTTAAGTCACTTCTGACTTATGGCAACCCTAAGGCGAATTTATCACAGGTTTTTTGGCAATGTTTGTTTTGAAAGAGTTTACCTTAGTCTTCCTTTGAGGCTGAGAGAATGTGACTTGCCCAAGGTCACCCAGTACCTCAGCAGGGATTTGAATTCTAGTCTCCAGAAGCCTTTAATATATAAATGTTTAGATATTTAAATCTTGAGTCAAGTCTTGGGGTTCCCCAGCCACAAATTATATTTACAGGGGGTTCCCGGTAAAGAAAAAGGTAAGAACCACTGGCTTAACATATACAGGTATACCTCAGTTAGCAAAGCCTCTGACAAAGATGCTGCTTTTTACAAAGTTCTACAAAGCTCATTTAGCCCACAGTTTTCTTCCTTGTTCTCTGTCTAGCTGGAAGTTTTTAGCAGCATTGCCACTGGGAGGATGGTGAAGGAGGGCTGAAGGAACAGCATGTCTGCAAAAAACAAGGCAATAAAGCTTGAGGTTGGAAAGAATGGGATTCTGTATCTGCGTTTGCCTGTCTAGAACAAGCAAAGTAAACAGGAACTGCCTCCAGAATCCCTTACTGAGCATACCTAAACAGTAAAATAGAGAGAAAAGGGGAATGCAGGTTAGCCTGCTTCACCAGCAGGTCCAGCACACTAGTAAAGCATAGATCTATAAGCTTGGCTACCAAAATGGGAATTTTAAGCAAAGTCAAGGCTAGTGGAAAAAAAAATCATTCTGGATGTATTTTGAAAGAAACTTTTAAGTGGTTTCTAGAGAGTTCAAAATGTTTTTCTTTACTTGTGCAAGGCTTACCTTATCTGATTGTTTCATTTCACCTCTACTTGTTAGTTTATTTAATAAAAAACATACTGAACTGCTTTTCTTTTCTGTGATATGGGGACATATCTCTGTTCTTTCTGTGTGATTTCTGCCTGTGGTACCAAATCTTCTGTTTAAAGAAGTAATGCCCAAGAACACATCTCTTTCCTTAACTGAGATATACCTGTATATGAAACTACTGGAAGAAGTCAAAACCTTTGTTATTTGGTGCCACTAGTATGCTGATGATATCCAACTCTATCTCTCCTTTCCATCAGCCTAATTCCTTGGAAGATGTTTCTTTGCTAGACCAGTGCCTGGTGTCTGTAATGGATGAACAGAAACTTAATCCAGACATGACAGCAGTGATCCTCATTCATCAGTCAAAAGGCAGGCCAGAGAATAGAGATTCAGCCTGTGCAGGACTAGGTTATACTTCTCATGAAAAACAGGTTCACAGCTTAGGTGTCCTGGGCTCAGCTCTGAACTTATATGCCTAGTTTTCAGCAATGGCTGGAAGTGCATTTGCATGGCTAAAACCAATGTGCTGGCTGTGCTTGTTCCTAGAGATATCTGATCTGGTTATGATGACACATGCCTTGGTTAAAGCTCAGTTGGATTACTGTGGTACACAGTGTATGGGGCTGCCTTTGCAGCCAGCCAGAGATGTTGCAGCCAGACTGCTGATCAGAGCTGGTTACAAGGACAGCAGAATCTCCTTGTGACGGCAGCTTAAGTGGCTATTGGTCTGTTTCTAGGCACAATTCAAAGGAGGCGGTGATTCTGCTGGTGCTGGTGCTTCCTCTCATTTTGCCTCCTCAGTTCATGTATATCCTGCCTTTTCCCTAATACTGGATCTCAAGACAGCTTACAAAACTTAAAGCAAATACAAATTAAAATGCATATAAAAATCAATAAAAACATATGGAAGTTATTTTTAAAACCCAATTAGACAAGTTATAGAATTAAAACCATTTAGAATTCATATGAGTAGGAGTAATCAACAAGGTAGTGTGTTATTAACAGCCCAATACCCTCAAATAAAAACATTTTCACTTGCCAATAAAAAGATGACAAGGAGGGAGCCATGCCGTCCTCCCTAGGCAGGGAGTTCCGATGTTTTGGAACAACCCCTGGGAAAGCCCCCCTCTTTTTTTTTTTTTTACCACACCTCCTCATGTCCTGTTGAGCCCTGTACCACTTGGTTCCAGACTATTTGAAGAATCACATCTCTCTGTATGAACCTGCCTTAATGTTGAGATCCTTCAGGAGAAGGCTTTCTGTTAGTCCTTCTGCCACTGCAAGCATGTTTGATAAGGATGTGGGAGAGGTCCTTTTTGGTGGCTGCTCCCAGGCTGTGGAATTCTATTCCAATGGAGCCTATAAGGCTGGCTTCCTCTGTCCTCTGTTTTGGCCAGCCATTTAACTGGCTATACAGAATGCTCTTTTTAACAGACCTTCTCTTTCTTTTAGTCCTTTCCCACTTCCTTGTTATACTTTAAATTTTTTTTAACTGTTTTAAATTCAGTATTTGGTTTTAATATGATAGTTTGTTTTTTTGACTGGCTTCTAACTCTATAACTTTGATTTTGGATTAATTTTGTTTCTGCTTGTGCCACCTTGGCCTCTGTAGTGGGAGAAGGGCAGAATATAAATTGAACAAAATAAAAAATGGCCTTTTGTAATGTACCATTTTCATACAAGGCAGCCCAAGACTTGGAGTTTAGTTGATCAGTGCCAACACTGTACAACCTTGATGGCTGGCTGGCTGACACGGTAAGCTTAGTGCAAGCTTCATGCTCCACAACATGAAACGCAGCAACATACAAGCATTTTTAACAGTCACACCATGAGAAAGCAGGCCTTTGGATCTTCTTCCCAAAAACTTACTTCTTTAGAAAAGCATATGTACTTTTTGACGAAGAAGCAGTACCTGTTGCTTCTGGAGCTGATTCAAGTCTTGCTACAGCAAATGGGAAGAAAGAGTGTAAGAATAAGAGGCTGGGGTTATTTTCTTGCCTTCAAAGCTATTAAACCAAGTAGTGTTTGGTCCAGGTTGGGAACTAGAAATACGACGTCTGTCTCATGATTGATTTCTCTCCCACTATAGACATCTCTTTTATATCTAACATAGGTTGTCAATCCTCTGTGTTCAGGCTTTGCTGAATACGTTGTTCTTGGACATTTATAAGATGCCCTCAAGTTTTCAAGAATATGTCTGTTTAGTGGCCAGATTTGTGGAATGTTCCTGACATTAGTAGTAAATCACATAGTTAATGTTTGTGTGATGGAAGGAAGGAGGTATAGTTGGACTGATCCCTTGATTGTCAACTAATGAGAGGAATTGGAAAGGTGCATTGAAGCCTATTAGAGCTGATGGTGAGTAGATTGGAAATCCTTTGTGTTTTTTCCCTGAGATGTTTGATTGTAATCATCAAGCTGGTTAGTACATGAAGATGATTTGGTCAAACTTCATGGTAAGATGGAAAGATAGTGAGAGTTCTTTTTTTAAAAAAAAAAAATGTCTATGACCAGTCCACTTTGATTGTGCCTTTTCAGTTGTTGCTCTTGATTTATTCTCTTTTTAATTACAACAGTCTTGGTGCTTCTTAAATTTTATCTGTTTTTGCTTTAAGCATGTCGGGCCCTGGTGGATGAGCTAGAGTGGGAAATTTCTCAGGTAGACCCCAAGAAAACCATCCAGATAGGTTCCTTTCGCATCAACCCAGATGGAAGCCAGTCCATTGTAGAGGTAACACATTTCATATTTGCTTTAGAGTGGTTGAATTTTCAGGGATTTTGTTACAGTTATCAAGATGGGAAGCATACTTACCTTAGCCTGATATTTTAAAATTATGGGGAAATATAAAAGCGATATCCCATTTTCCCCCATTTGGGTTCCTTCCACAGATCTGTCCTCAGTGTGGAGAGAAACTGTTCCTGCTCTAGAGAGAGAAAGAATAATGCCCAGCATTTTATACTGAATGTGGTTAAAAACATTTATTTATTTTTCTCTGTGAATATGTCACCACTGCTGAAAACCTTGAGGCAGATTGCAGCAATAGATGCCATAAGATTGCAGCATAGATTTAAAAATATGTCATTACTGTATCATTCTATATGTCCTTTGGTTTATAAAACTGATTTTTAAAACTAACTGTTGAATTTGTTTTTAAAGAATTTAAAAATATATTTAATTACACATAGCTTTGGGAGCCTTAGTGTGCGGAACAATAGTGAATAAATACTTTTAATGAATGAAAAAAATGAATTAAAAAACCCAAACAGATCAAAATTCAACAGTTCTGTATTTGTGCAAACAGTCAAACAACAGAAATAACAGAAAATACAGCCAACTTTCACCTCTTAAAGGCTACCTAAACAGATAGGCTTTTGCATGTCCTTTTAATATAAGCAAGAAGTTGTATTTGGATGTAACTTTTCAGAATCCTGAAATACGTTCAGTGACTATATGAATAGTACACCAGCTTTGATCAGTCCTCCTAATCACTTTTTGGAGATATATTCTTCAAATGCCAGAACTCTGTTTGATGCAGCAGGACATTCAAAACTGCATCTGGGAAGGTTTTGATTGCATGTGATGAAAACAGAAACAATACCAGACTGTAAAACTCCATAATATTATCTGTTTATACTGCTGACAAAAAATTAATGAAAAAAGAGTTTTAGTTCTTTTTGATACTGCTTGTATGGCAACTAATTCCAGAAGTCTGGAGCTGGGATTGAAAAGATCCTGCTTCTCCCTTCAGCAATTCAAAATCACCCTTGAGATGATAACTGATCTTAAATGATGAGGAAGCCCGTACAGCAACTGAGATGTTCTGTGAGACCTACGGATCCCAAGTGAAGAAGTATATGAAGTCCAACACTTAGAGTATGGATGCATGGATACAATTGGGGATGTAGTTGAAGAGCTTCAGACTTTAGAGGCATGGGTAAGAGCATGTGGAAGGATCCTGGAGTCAGGATTTCTGGAATTGTATTGCTAACTGTATACACTGGATTGTGAAAGTTTCAGCAGGGTTGCTACTGTATTTGTCTGTTCTTAGCTCCAGCAGTGAAGTGAGGAGTTCCATAGGCTCCTGTTGGGACTCTTACTTTGCATTTTTGCTTCCATTTTTTGTGATGATATTGGGAAGCTGTGTCAGTGTTGTCCAGTTTATACAGTTGCAGATTGACTGCTCCTAAATAGTAGGTTGTGTAAAACAACTCTAAAGGTATTGCTCACATGCTGAACCTCCAGCAACTGGTGCCAGGGGGAAAATATGACTGGATTTTTTTCTGATAATGGTAGAGATGGTGCTGCTGTTGCCATCTGCCTCTCAGACTATGTTCCTTCTCCTGTAGGTACCCTATGCCAGATCTGAAGCTCACTTGACAGAATTGTTGGAGCGTATCTGTGAGAAGATGAATGATTATGGGGAGAAAATAGATCCCTCCACCCACCGGAAGAGCTACGTTAGAGTGATTTCTCATGACGGAACCAAGATGGACCTTTCTGAAACCAAAATTGATGGTGATGTGACATCAAGCCTAAAGTTTGCGGTGAGTAATACAGAGAGTGAAGTTGGGTTAGGGGTTTTTCCTGTAAATTTGGCCTACCTGGGGGGTGGGGAGACTTCACTGCTGGATCCTCCTGGATTCTGTCTTCCTTCTAGATTTGAATGTTTTGCTTGAGAATGCACAATCTGTGACCCATGGCTGTGCTGGGTGCAGCTCAGAATCACTTTCCCCTACTTGGTGGGATAGGGATGGCAATGGGCTGTTCTGCAGTTGTTGTTAGCAGTGCCATGACAGTGTTCTCACTGAAGAGAGACGGATACCTCATCTGACTCCAAGTGATCCCATCTCTGAATCACTGTTTTCTTAACGCTATCAGTGATCAAGAAACCACGATTTCAGTGGATATTCCTGGAGGAGGGGAGGAAATCCTTTTGCAACTCCCAATGATCCCATTTCTCAGACCACTGTTTTCTTGTTGGTGGTTAGCAAGAGGAAGGATAGGGGGCCTAATGATGGAGGCTTTCATCAGTAGAGATGCATTCTGTCTTTTTCCCACTTCTGTTCCATTCATTATGAGGGGTAGGGACAGGAGGTCTAAACCTTCTTATCACTGTGGGCTGAGATATGCGTGCCAGAGAAATGGGGGTAGAGAATGTATATGCGCTGAGGTGTTTCTATGGGAGAGTGTGTGTGTGTGTGTGTGTGGGCTCACACACATGCATACTCTTCCAGCCAACATTGGATGCTGCCCCCAGAACCAAAAAGGTTGTACATCCCTAGGCTATGGTGACAATATTGCTATTTGCAGTATTATAACTACAACTGCAGAGGTGGACCGGCTGCGTTGCATGCAAGAAGCCCAGAGGAACAAAAACAGTCTGTTGGTGCCTACATAATTCACTGCCAGCATTAGGAATAGTAGCCAGCTACAGCAGACAGGATAAAAGAAGTCTATAAAGCAGAGGTAGAGACTCCGTGGCCCTGCAGATGTTTTTGGACTCCAGCTCCTATTGTTTCCAGCCAGCATGGCCAGTGGCTAGAGTGGCTATGAGCTGCAATCCAACAAAATCAGCAGGCCCACAGGTTCTCCCCATGACCACTGAAGTCATCACTAACCTTTACAACAGGCATGGTTTGTATATAAAAATTGCCTAATCCTTCTGAAATGTTATGGATAGCAATGTAGTCTGTGATGCCTTCAACACACCTAAAACATGGGGGTGGGAGGGATAGCTCCCCTTAGTTCAGAGACTGAGTTCGGTGTGCGTGTAAGGCAGTATAGGTTTGGCTCCCATACCCAGTGAACAATATCCTACCTTTGTGATTGGCCTCATGTAAACTGGGAATATGCTCCTTTGTGTAGCTTTTTCGTCTACATTTTTATGGTTGTAGTCCTGAGTTTGCATAACATTGTTGGAGTTGAATGGTGGGCTGGGCTAGTAAACTTTTGGGATGGGAAATAGAGATGTGGAAGAGCTACCTGGCTGACTTCCTTGGTTGTCCTGTGCAGTGCGAGAGTATAGCTGAAGAGTATGAAGATGAGCTCATAGAATTCTTCTCCCATGAGGCAGAAAATGTCAAGGACCGATTATGCAGCAAACGAACAGGTAAGCATGAGATCATCAGCTGCCAAAATGGGTTGTCCAATGTTGAAAGCAGATAGGATAAATAATGGCTTCATCATACCATCTGTGTTGTTCACAGGGTAGGAAATAGGCTGCATTGTTGAGCTGATCAGTGAATTAGATATACAACCTTCCGATCAATTAAAAAAGTCCACCCAGTGAATTGGACAGCCTATACTTTTAATTTTATTTTTGAATTTTTTTAAAGTAATACTTTTAATAACAACAAAAACTCAGGTGGCAGGTGGTGTCTAGGGAAAATGATTTCCCCGATTCACGGAGAAGAGAATTCTGTTCTGAGAGGACAGCTTGTGCCTACAATCCTGTTCTAAGATGATGCCTTGTGTGCATCATCTTAAAAGAAATAAAGGATACTCTCCTTTGCAGAAGTGTTGTTCCAACACACATAGGTGCTTATCTTGATTTAATTGGTTCAAATTTGTGTGATTAACGGACTAAGATTTATTTAACCTGGGCAATGGTCCTAGACAAGCTTGAGTTGACACTTGAGTTCGTCCAGTAAATCTTCTATTAATAGTTCAGTGCATTTTCCAAAATAAATATCTGACTCAAGAACATTGAATAATATATTCTCTTACCTAGCACACAGAAAGGGTACATTGCTAGCCAAAATGTCTGATTTGAGCCCTCCCACACCCCATTGCAGAATGGGCAACCTGCAAAAACCTGGACCTAGTTTTATGTTATTTCAGCTTTATTTGAAAAGCCTTCTGTACGTGACCAGTACATGTCTCTGGCCAGAGTGATCTGTGACTCCCATAGCAACCCACTGGATGGGAAGGAAACGGGGAGGGGTGACAGAAAGAAGAAAACCTACTACTTCCCATAATTTTGAATGCAAGCTATGACTTTGATTTGGGAACTTAAAAAATGGCAAAAGAGAAAGTATTGTGTAATATGAGAGCCATGGGCTTAAGAGCAGGGAAACCAACATTCAGATCCTTGTTCAACTGTGAATCTTTCAGGCTAATGTTGCACCAGGAACTCTGTCAGCCTAACCTACACACAGAGCAGTTATGAGAATAAATATGGAGGAAGAATCCTGAGCTCCTTGGAGGAAAGACAATGAGATATAAATAGGACAAGGCAAACAGGCACACATTGGTCTAGAACTCTTTCTCTGGTTTTGTTTTTCATTCTCTCAGTGCTCAGTTTCATATGTTCATTCTCATATCCATACTGCAGCCACCTCTGGTGGCACAGCAGTGTCAGTTAACTAGGATCTGTCAGTTCAGATATTGCTCAACTGTAACTAGCACAATTGTGGTTTGTCAGCCCACTTCAGGCTGTGATTTGTGATTTGGATTTGCTGGCCAATTGCAACCTATAATTGCACACCAAACAATAATTAATCTTTGATGGTTTGTTGTGATGTTTGAATGGAGTTTCTTTTGACACCCTGGGATTGCATGAATCTACTTGCCTGAATACAGTAAACTGGGTAACTGAAACATTGCTCTTGCAGAATAGCTGCTTATTCTATTTTAAAGATAGTTGCTTCTTGGGGTTGAGGAAAGTTACACTTCTTTTATTGTCCGGAAGTGCCCTGGAAACCGAAATTACCAGCAGATGGAGGGATGCTGAGATAGTATTCTTTTCTTTTATACTCCCCTGCAGATAATTTTATTTTTGGTCCATTTTTCTTTTCTTTTTTCTTTTTTTTTTTTTTATATCTGGATTTTCACTGGCTGCAAGAGGAGTGACAAGGAGCCCATTGCCAACATGCTGTTAAGGAAACTGGCTCTTCCTATAGCCCTGAGCTATTTTTGGACCATGATCCTGACTGTGCTGGTTTTCATCTGACCTTTGCCCTCTAGTGTTTGAGGACTGGAGGCATGCCGTGGAAGTACAGCCAAAGTGCAGCACCTATTTCTAACCATCAGAACAGTGTGTGGTGCTTTCTGTTTCATAATAGGCCTTCTGTAATATCCAGCCAAGGAATTAGCACACAAATCCTCCAGTTTTTAGGTGAAAAGCTGACTTAATTGCGGAAGTCTAGAGAAAGTCAATTCTTAATAACCATTAATACTGTTACAGACTCGCAAGATGAGGCTGGCAGCTGCTGTTGGCTGGTAGAAGTGGCCTTAATGATTGGCTGGTAGCCACATCAATTGCATATTCACCTGATCTGATCATACAGTCTGTTTGCAAAAGCTGTGAAGATTGCATGGCTAGTCTCATGATGTCCATGGTGATTAGAAAGATAAGTTAACCCTGTGTGATCGCATGACTTCGGAGCAATCACTAAGTCATCATTGGCCTAATTTTCTATTCAGAAGACAGAAGGAAGTTTCAAGCCATATTTTTTTCCCAGCAAGTGAAAAGTGGTTTGAACTAAACAGGGGTTTGGGAAGGAGAGCCAGAGTGACAAAAGTTGTTCAGCGAGGAACAACTGAATACATTTTTTAAATGTATACACAGCTTGAGACCACCAAAATGGACACGGACTTCTTTTACTGTGTCTGTTTGATTATCAGGTACTTAAAACTCCTTGAATTTGCGCTCCTGGGACTTCAGAAAGATGTGAAGATGTGAATGAAACAACTTGCAGGCCACAGTATGCCTGGCTGGCAGGCATTATGTGGCCTCGTAGCCCACAAGTTGGGCAGGCATGGGATTAAGCAATATATGGTTATACTGCTATAGCATGTTGCTGTGACATAATATCGTGTAAGCCTGAATCTTCTTGCCTATCTAGCTGGAAATTCCAGTTCTTGTAATAAGTGACTAGGTTTGTGCTTCTCTTGTAGATCTCTGTGACCACGCCTTGCATCTCCCACATGATGAACTGTGAAATGCAAAGGCTTGCCTGGCCTGGTGGATGAGTTTATTAGTCCTTTGTAGACCACCTCCCTTTTTTTCCAGCTCCTCCAATTCTGGTTCCAGCAACCTTCCTTCAATTTTGGGATGAACCCTCTACATACAGTCTGGAAACCAAAGACTGGACCTCTAGAAGAAAACACAAATAAAGCTTCTTTGTAGACTTTCTTTAGGAAAACAAAAGATGCTGTGTCTTATTTGACTTTTTTTTTTTAAAGTCTGCTATTATAAAACCTCTCCTAATTTTTAAATGGAACAGAAGAAACTTCAATTTCAGGACTGGAGTTCATTCTTTCTACTGCATAGACAATGATTCTGTGTTGCTGTAGGTTTTTTAAAAATGTTTTTTGGCATTATGCAGATGAATTGATCTGTAGTCAGGGACCAGCACGCAGTTTGTGGGTTCCTTCCCAGGTTCACCAGAATTTGAATCACAGAAACTTATGAGTTCTACTATTTTTCTACTACTATTTATCTACTACTATTTATCACAACACCAGGCAGGTGATCTCATTTCTCTATGTAACTTTTACATGGGAAGAGCAGAGTGATTGATGAAGGCACCCGTATAGTCATTCCAAACAGGGAGCTGCTGTAAGAAGGAGCAGTCAACAGCCCAAGAATGAATTAAGTTTGACCAGTCATAGAACGGCCACAAGAAACTGTTACTTTTATTGCTATTATTTGGACCATGCAGGGCCTCTAGAGAAGTCTTTGTCTGGCCTTCATTAATAGCATTCTGCTTGCTTGACATGCTGAGCAAATGGAATTTAAATGTTGAATTTTTTTTGGTAGCTAATTGGCTTGGAGAAATTTGCTTAGGAATACTGTAACATGTAGATTGGGTTACTTTAATCTGTTGTATTGTGTGGAAAGTCTTCATACTATCACAGTGACCTTAAGGAACTGTTCATAAGGTTACGGGAACTTCATATGGACCAGCTGGGCTACGTAGCAAGCCAGTCTATATGTAATGCTTGTGAAGGAGTTACCCCATAGAAGCTGTTTTGCCAGACTCCCTTTGAATTTAAGGGCTGATCCTTTTTTGAAGGCCAGCGTCTATCTTGTAGAATCCATCAGGGTTCTGGTTTGAAGCATCAAGCATTTGGAAAATTAGGGAAAGGTGAGCAGGAGATATTCTTCAAAGGGCTTTTAAAATGTTTGATACCTTTTTCATCTGTTTTCAAGATTTTAGATTAAAGGTCTGTCAATGATGGCAAGAAAATAAATCATGCTGTGACTGAGCTGATTCAACTGGAGTTGTCTGTACAGTTGGTTTCCTTGTATGTGTGATGGCCTGGATGTACTGCTGAACTGAAGGTCAAATAAGTTCACCCTCTTTTGTGTTTAATATGTATTTAACCTACACAGAATACACATCCATTTCTTGACAGCTGAATCTTTCCTTTTGGGTCTAGGGGCTGGAAGATCAAATAAATGAAAATTTTAGATTTTGAGAACCATGTGTGTGCGCGTGTGTTTAAATGATAGAAGGAAGGGAGGGCATTGCCATAATATTCTAACAGCTTCAACCACCCAACCTCACTATGGGGATTACTAACCTATTTTCTGAGATCATTGTAAAAGATTATTAAGATAATGGGTAGATCCATTTTGGATACTCAAGATGCAATGTATAAATGCAGCATGTTACTATGTAATGGCAGTAGTTTTCAAGAAGCTTGCAGAACTGAACTTTGTTGCTGCTTTCATCCATTATGGCTGCTATGATGTTTTCTGAACTAGATGTTTCTCTTGAGTGTAGAAGGCCTGATTGATCCAAAGCTGTACATGTAGCAGCCGGGAGCCCTAAGACTTAACGGCCCTTGGAGATGAAAAAACTAATGTGGTGAAACTCCTTTTTCTTACTTACTTCTCAGTATCTGCCTGGTCTGGCATGGCTTTCTCTAGGAATACGACTCTTTATTTTGCCCAGGGAATAGCAAAATGTGTTTGAATTCTACTTAATGTAAGGTGTGAAGGATGATTTGAACAGATAATGCTACTGCCTTACAAGTTACCTTTTAATAAGAAACTTAAGCACAGCATTAATAAATTAATTGTATATAATTACTATGCTGTCAGAAGCATACCTGCTCTTCTGGATAGGCCTGTTTCAAGTAGATTGCTTCTTAGCATATTGTGTAAATGAGCCATTTGGACAAATTATTTCCACACCCGTGCATGTACTGGAACAATTTCCAAAGACGAACCATGTTAATCTTTTGCAGCAGGGTCATGTATTTTAAAGATGACCAGAGGATGATGTATGCTCTTAAATGTTGGTCTTCAAAGTGCTTCAGGACTGCTGCTTTTGGAATAAATAAATAAATAAGCTGGTGGAATAAGCTGACGTGGAACAAACAGGAGGGCAGAGACAAGAAAAAAGGAATTTTGAGTGTATTTCAAAAGGAGGTTTATTAAGGCACAATTGGAAGGCAGAGTCAAGGAGAAAAATCTGAAGAAATGTGGGAGAGACAAAACAGATCCAGCAAGAGATAAATCCATGATTGTTGAGATAATTCATTCTTGGTGCTAGTTATAGGAGATTAACCTGCCTTTGAAAAACTTCCAAAACTTTTGGAAACTTCCATTGGTTCAGAATGCACCAGCCAGACTACTGTTTTATGTTAGACGTTATGCTTACTATTATTTCAGTAGACCCGGGGTTACTATTCTGCTCCTGGCCCCAATTCAAATTGCTGGTCTGCGTTTAGGGCTATAAACAGCCAAGGACTAGTATAACCCGAGGGCCACTTCTTTTCATGTTCAGGGATTCTGAATCCACTCTCAGGGTCATATCAGTTTGTGTTGCAGCTACGGATAACATACTGGGGAGAAAAATAAACTTAGATTAACTGCAGCCCTCCAGATGTTTGAGCTGCAACTCCCAAAATTCCTCACTATCAACTATGCTGACTAGGGCTGATGAGAGTTGCAGTACACTATGGGCAGGGCTACAGTTGCCACCTTGTTAGAGAAGCAAAACATTATTTTCATTACTGGTTGTTTCCTTCTTAAGATTGAGGCTCAACTGGGATGACCTACCCACCCCACCAATGGAAAAAGTACAGGCAGTTTACAAAAACAAAATCAAGGAACTTGTCTTCTACACAGAAAAATGAGTGTCTATAATTCTATCCTGAATGACAGAAGATCATAGAAAGAGTGATTGAAAAAGCCAGTCCCGCAATTTGGCAAAGGAATGCTAGGATGACCTTCTTGTTCTGGTTCAGGTTGAGGACTCTGTACTCTAGTCACACATTTGCTGCATGAGGAGCCATCAGGACACAGGCTAACAGCAGGGTATATTTTGGAGGCTTGGCAGCCTTTGAAAAGGAGTATAGTATGGGAGGCGCTGGACCAAATGGCAGAAGACAATTGTTCACTGGTGTGATATTGCCTGTCATAAAACTGTTCATTCTACAATTTTTTTGTGTGTGTCACTCACCCCTTTTTTCAGTTCTGCTATGTGGTGGAATCCAGCATTATGTCAATATCAGCACAGTGCCCAGTGCTGTCTCATGCTGTTGCAGCACTAATAGGTATGCCTTTATGCCCTTTGAAAAACCCCATTTACAAAGTAGATCTGGCCAAAGACATTTGCTGCCCTGAGGCAAAGGAGAAGGTAATGCCTACCTGAGGCGGTGAAGAATAGAAGTAAGTTTTATCTTACTTCAAAATTGATAGTGAGATTACATGCCTCAGGGCATCACATATTTACCTAGAGGGTGCAAGACAGGCTGGCATATACAGTTCCATCCTGTACCACCTTGTTGGTGTTTTCCATCTCTCAGCAGCTGCTATGTGAGCTGGTTAACTAAAGTCTGTCCTAATTGGTAGGCAGACTGAGGAGCAGCAGTTGTAACAATTTTATATTAAGTTTTATAGAAGTGACTTTTTGCCAGACCACAGAAGGATCTACCTCTTGTGTGATGTTGTAGATGAGCCAGAACATTACTGTAGTCTTCCATTCACTCAATTGAAATATTTCCACACCCTTTCTCTACTACAACAGTATAGGGAGATGTCACATTTGTACTAGAACAAGCTTTCCTGCAGTCCTTCATGTCAGTGTGATAAATGGATTAAAAGATTGCTTGAACCATTCTCTGGGCTACAGTGAGATGCTGTGACTGTAACCCAATACCTCTCCCCCATTCTGTGTTCAAGCCTGAGCATTTTGCCTAATTTTGCCATGCAACATGTGCCATCACAATCACCTTTAATGTGCTATAGCTTTACAGAGCTGGCGTGGTGAGCAGGTAAGGCTGAAATCCTGAGTATTTTAAACTGTAAATAGGTCTTATCCTATTCAGTCAGATTTACTTGGGAACTGGATTGGGCTACAAAGGTCATACCGAAATTTTTATTGTGAAGGAAGGGGTTATCACTGTAGTTAACTATGCTAACAACACTGACAGTTTTAGGCCTAACAGCAGCAGCATAATATCATCATGAGCTTTCACTGTACTAGGATGAAGAATTGCTATTATAGGTTTGAAATCTCTGCCCTAATCTAGATTAGACCCATCGAACCAATGGTATTTATATAAAGGCACTGACTTAACAAATTCCCATTGACATCTAGTCCTGTTACAACCAAAACTCAGCAACATTCCTAAATACCCTAAAGGCAGCAGGTTCTGCCTGATCTTGGAAGCTAAGTAGAGCTAGACCTGGTGAGTACTGGCATGGGAGACCGCCAAAGAATACCAGGTGCTTTGTATTTCAGGAGAAGGAACTGGCAAAACCACCTCTGAGTATTCCTTGCCTAGAAAAACCCTATGAAATTAATGGGCTTGCCCAAGTTCACAGGCGACCTGAAGGCACACACACCATTCAGGCAGGCTCTTTTTTTAAGCTCTTCATGGGCCACCAATATGAACACCAAGCGAGCCATAGACCGTATCAGCCTGGGAAGGACAACTTTTTCTCCCCTTTTTAATAAACTGGCCCAGCTTTGATGCCTTTCCGAATATCCTGGCAGTAGAAATTTAGCAGGTTGCTTTAAGAAAATACTTAAAAAAAAAATCAGGAAAAAGTTGGCAGCCTCACACCTCTCCCGCCCCTGAACTAAAATCGTACTGGACTAGAGGTAACGTGGGAACCACCTCACATAACGTACAGCCGTCAGGCACCTGAAACGGACGCCTAACTCTCCCCTCCAGGGCCGCGCCCTTCAGGTTCCCGCCTGTCCCCGCGCGGAAACGGCCACGCCCCTCGCGCCACTGCGTCCAATGGCGCTGCTCCGATTTCTCAGGGAAGGGGCGCGGCTATTCAGATGAATCCTGGTGACTCTGTTAATGACCGGGGCCTTCGTGGCGCGCTCCGCCCTGCGTCGCCGACGCTGCCGCGTTGGGAGGCTCGTATCCGGCGCTGTCCGCTCTTTTTTTCCTCCCCCAGCCGCCGCTGTCTCCTCCTCCTGCTCTTTTCAACCTTGGTCTTCGCCGGCTGCTTCGTTCCCCCTTCTTCCTGAGGCGGCCGCTGGTTTCCCCCTCCGCCGCCGCGTCCGGTCCAGTCGCTGCTCGCCATGACCTTGTTGACTGCAAGCAGTAGGGCGGCCGCGCGCCTCTTGGGTGCCAAGGTGAAGAGTCTTCTGGTTTTTTTTTTTCCTCCCGTGGCTTGTATGACGTTTTTCCCCCCGGAGGGGAATGGAGCGGGCCGCCCTTAAAGGGGCCGCGCCCCCTGGAGGGCTTCTGCTCGGGCTTGACTAAAGAGGCCCCTGCGCGGTCGGCGGGTGGGTGGTTGGGTGGCTCGGCGGCTCGGCCCTTTCTGTATCGCAGTGGTGGCAACGCAAAGGGTTGGGAGACAGCCTGCGCCGAGTTCCTCGTGGCGCCGTGCGTGCCAGGGTGGGGATTTCTTGGTCTCGGCCCGTGTGGGGGAAGCTGTGTCTTGGCGCAGCCTGATCCTGCACGGCGCCTTTGCTGGAAAGTTATTGCCGAACCCCTTTTGCACAGTGTTTGCAACTTTAGGCGCAACTTCTGTGCGTGCGTGTGTGGGGCGGGGGGGGTCTTTGTGCCGCGTTGGTTGAGCGAGGCAGGCAGACGTGTATCTGTGCGTGTGAAGGCCCTTGTGTCCTTGGGCTGGGCCTCACTTCCCGCTTTCTCTGGGCGTCTCTCTCTGGCCATTTCCGCACTAGACTGTTATAGCGCTATCATTCCGCTTTCGACAGCCTGTGGAATCCTGGGGTTTGCAGTTTCGCGAGGGGCCCCTCCCGAAACTGCAGACCCCAGGATTCCATAGGCTGTTGAAAGCGGAATGATAGCGCTGTAACAGTCTAGTGCGGAAATGGCTTGTTTCTTTTTTGTCGGACGATGCTTTTAAACGGCCTTTTCTCTGCCCCCGCTGGATGTCTTTCCTCTCCTACCCAATAAAATTTTGAGAACCCTTTTTAAGTGTCTTTCCTGGAAGGGAGGTGGACGCCTTTTAAAAAGAAATGGCTGGGAGGGAGGGTATAGATCAGACTTTAGAAGGGGAAGAGAGTACTTGTGCTTCTGTTTCCCTCTCTGCACTCCAAGGTGATGAGGGTTGCCTTTATCTTGGGATTTCACGAGGTTTGCCCTCTTGGGAGCTCTAGGCGTTGGCAGTAGTAGCCCCCCCCCTTTTCAGGTGACCCCTAAATGGGAAGGCGCTCTCTTCCTCTGGTAGGGGCAGTTTATATGTAATATAGTCCACTAGAGACAGAGGTTTGGTATTTAGGGGAAAGGTGCATCCTGGGTATTTGGTTCCTTTTTTAGCATCTGATTGAAGCAGTTAAACTCTGCAGCTTAAGTTGGTGGAAACAGGAAGTAGGAAAGTGTGTGCCCCTTCCTTGCTTTTTTTTCCTGCTTACCATTCCCCCTTGCACAGCCTGGTCACTTAAAGAAATGATGTGCTGTCTTTATAGGGTGCTTGGAGGGCAGTAGGGTTGACTGTCAAAGGATGGTCTATCTTTCTTTCTTTCCTTCTTTCTTTCTTTGCTACAAAGCTGGGAAGAGGCTTCGGGCCTGTGCTGCTTTCTCTTTAGTTTGGAGTGGGAATGAGGTGTTCTGTAATGGCAGCTGTCAAGTCCTGTACTGGTTGTTGCTAAGATTTCTTAACGTGGAAGTGGTCATAAAAGTTATGTTATACATAAAATCAGTGCAAATCAATGGCTCTTGACTGGCTCACCTCCCAGTGTGATGACACACTGTGGGGTAAAATAGGCCTCCCGGGGTGTTGGAGCATAGTCTGACCTGCTTGTAAAATATCATTTTCTTTCTTATCTCTCTTAACTGCAGAGTGGCAGTATCAAAGTTGTGGAATGTGTCACAGGCATTTAACTCCACCTACCTGTACCCTGTAGCAAGTGACTGTGGTCATGGAAGGCATTTTCATTAAAATGGAGATTGTCTTGTTTCCATTTTTGTCCATGTGATTTGTGAACGGCTCACTGTCTGCCTTCTGCAGAAAGTTCAGCAGCTTGTTTGCTGTTGTCTTGCTGAAAAACCTGCCCATGACCTCTTTGTAGGGCAGAGGGCCTCTTGACAATTTTATTTGGATAGCAGGCCCATGAGAGTTCGGTAACATATCGATTGCGAATAGCTGATCCCAAAGCACTTATTTCTAGCTTATTTATTTTTCCCCATTTTGGACGCCCTCCCTCCAGCAGATAGAGGCAACCTGCTGTGCCAATTCTGTCTCAGACAGATAGTGCTTATGCGTTTGGCAAAATGGGTTGAATGGTAAAGTTAAAATTAGGACATGCTTAGCTTGTGTCTGAAACAAAAGCCAGATGAGCTAGACTTGCAGTGACCCAAGTAAGCTGTTCAGTGTTCTGCTTCTAATCCTCTCCCAGCCACCCTCCCCCTTGCCTTTGTCGTCAGTGTCTTTTTTCTTTCTGTTTTAAATGTTGCTTCCTGACCTGCATCCTGTTCTTTCCTCTTCTGGGAGTTTTTGCATTTCTAGTGCTCCTAATTAAATTATGAGGGGTGTTTAGAGATTTCAGCGTTTTCTTTGTTGTTGTTGTTGTGTGAGTTGAACTTATGTCAATGCTGACCTAGGGCTTTTTTGACAAGAAGGGGTTTACTAGTGCCTTCTTCTAAGGCTGAGAGAGAGTGTGACTTCACAAAGGTCACTCAGTGGGCTTCCATGACTGAGTGAGAATTGGAACCCTGGTCTCTCAGAACTCTAGTCCAACATTCACACCACTGTACGGTGATACTGAGGTCCCTTTTCAGGGAGCTGAGAGGAAAATAAATCCTGAGGATATTTTACAGCAGTCTTGATTTTTGTGACATGATGGATATATTTATTGAGTCTAACACACATATTTAGTTTTTTTCAAATTTGGAGTGCTTATGTGCCAGCAGATCTCCTGAGATCTGTCTGTAATCTTCATCATGCAATACGGTATATCTTTTCTGTCAAGTATTTGACAGGTAGCAGCATCTATTCCAATTGCAGGAACAAAGAGAGTTGGTTCTAGTGAGGCATTTAGAAAGGCGGAAGGATTTAACATGCCTACTCTTCCAGAGCCTTTGATAGCATTTCTGAGCCATTTCTTGGAAGTATTTATCCTCTTTGTGAGTTGTCTCCACTGATGTCTGCTCAGCCACAGAGTGAGTACTATTTGAGGAACAGATTTTGCAGCCCCTGTGTGACTCTTTTCCAGAGAATTCCCTACCTATCAGAGTGGGTGGTTTGGGGATCATTAGGGTTGCATAGGGAGGAGTGGAAAAGTAAATTTCATTGCAGAAACAGACCTCTGCTTTTGACATGTTAATGTAGCCTAGTGCCCCCCTGTGTTTGCATGATTATATGAATTGTCTTGACAGGTATGTAAAAGATTTAGAACATAGAGATGACCCTTTGCTTGATAGTTTTGATTCATTCTGAAAGATGTAGCCTCTGGGCCTTGTCAAATCACCTTTGGGGAAGTAGGCCTAGGAACATAGGCAGCTCCCTCCTGCAGAACTAGACTTTTGGTCCAACTAGCCCAGTATTATCAACACTGACTATCTGTGGCAATGCAGTTTCCAGGAAGATTCTCTCCTTAAGTTACTTGGAAGAGGTAGAGGTTGTTGAATCTGGGGCATCTTGCATTCAAAGCCAATGCATTTGTCACTGAATTATGGCCCCTCCATACACAGTGTGGTGGGTTTGGGTTGGTCCTACCTGCAATGGCCGTATCAGCTCTTTCTCTTCATACTCCTAATCCGTCTTGTTTTTTCTTCCCCAGACCCTTTTCCTTGTTCTCTCTCTCTGTCTTTCTTTCTCTCCCTGGTTTAAACAATAGCTAGCAGCAGGATTGCCTCTTAGTTCTCCATTTCCCACTCCCAATCACGGCCACTCAAGCACTGAGAGCGCCAACCCTCCGTTTTCTGTGCTTGTATTCCTTGCAGCTTATTCTTTTACACAACTCCAATAAATGCTGAGCATGAGGGTTGAAGGGCAGGATATAAACTTAATGTATTGTCAACCTAGAGCATTGTGTGCTTGTCATTCAGCCTAATAACGTTTAGTCTGCATCTTCAAAATGGTGTGTGGTTTTTAAATATCTTGTGTGGTGTTAAGAAATTTCATTCACTCTTTTTGTCTGATCATTGACTGAAATAAGGATTCATTCAGTTCATGGAGGCAGGTGAGGCAAGCCAGGGTAGATGTGATCTTCCTGCTGTGTTCCCATTTTCACAATGATTTGTTCATGTCTTGCAACTCATGGCTGTGCAGTGAACATGGCAGGACCTGTCTCTCCATAGCAAAGGTAAGAATGAGTGGGTGTACGCCTCTGTTCCCCAAAGCAATAATGAAGGAGATAAGCTCTTGTTTACCTAGGGTTTACCCAAGATCATCTTGCTGATCTTGTGATCCTGGTCTCTGATGAAAAGCATGTGGGAGAGGCTGTAAGGATACTTGGATAACATCTACAACTCAGTGTTCATCTTATGCAGTTAGATATCTACATGGTTCAGAGACCCACCAGTGCCTCTCAATCAGTGCCTCACAGGTGTGCACTGACCATTTGCATTGGGATGGTGTGGTGGTTGAAATTGCAGCTCTGTGACTGTCCCTCTCTTAAGAATCCTGCCAGATCCCCTGCTCATCACACTTCCATTAACACTCCAATTCTTCACTGCTCTTCCTTTTACTCAAAAAATAGGGAATGTAAATTAGTACTTTTGGTCTGCAACTCTAGGCAGAAATAACACATAAATTTTAGTCTTTACCCATAATCATTTTTTTCCCTTTGGGGGTTGCTGAGTTCCTAGGGTCGCTATTTAGAAGAAGTAGTTGATCAGGATTCAGCAAAGTAGGTTTCCGAGCACAGCCTGCACTGTAATCCCATCGTATCTCCAGCTGTTTGTCTTCTTGAGGTTCGACATGAGGCAGCTTTGCCTGCTGCCATATTTATTCTAAATTGAAGGCACAGTGATATCTGTGAATTGTGACTGGGGCAGACCTTGGTTTGGAGATTGAGGTATGTCTGTGCTAGGCCTAATAGAGGACATTGGGATTAGTACATCATTGTTTCTTTAAACAAGGAAGCACCTGCACTGTAACTCAAACTAACAAAACTCTGACCTCAAGCCTTTCATATTTATTTCTTTATTGTGTTTTCTGTGAACTGTTTTATGTGTCTACAGCAGGGTAAAAAATAATAAGCCTATAGTAAATAAAACCACACTATTTTGTACAAAAAAGATATCTCTTTCAGAGATGTGAACATGAAAGGCAAGGGCCTTTCATGTCTATTCTACTTAAGAATATACAGATTGACTTCAAGCAGGTTAAGGTTTGTAGAACGCAGATGGGTGTTTTGATTTTACATTTTTCAGAGAGTTCTTCCCACTGATAGTCAGTTGTCCTGTTGCATGTCAGAGCCATCTCACAGCTCCCATTCCATAAGCATCTGATTTCATCTTGATTCAGGCAAGTTTGCAGCCTGGGTTTGCTGAAGTCTTCAGTTAGTGGTACCCACTTCATAACCAGAAACACTGAGGGCACCTTAGGATGAGCAGTCACGGCAGAGGCAAGGGAACGATATTTGCTTTGGCATCCTTTAAATGAAAGGCGTTTGCAAGTTAGCAGTGTAGGAAAGTGCTGTGTTGGGAGAACTGTGCACAGCTAAACTCCAAGGTCATTCCCCTGACTCATGAAGGTTTCTCCCGTGGTGAGTTAACAATCTTGTTGAATTGTGCCCAGTGAGGTGGCCAACGGTTGGGTTGTGTCATCTGGATGCTGATAATGAGGTTGAAAATGACGTGGAGGTGTTCGACCAGCCTTGCCACCTTAATTGCACTTACTGTTGACTGAGTGGATGCATGTAGTGCTAAGGTCTGCCTAAAAGTAGGTGACATTAGTCAAGAGCAGAGTTGAGGATCATAACTGTTTCCAGTGTGCAGCTCCTCACCACTGGCTGTGCTGACTAGGACTGCTGAGATTTGCAGTCCAACTGCACCTGGAGGAGAACATGATTCATCAAGACCCTTCATCAAGACCTTTTTCAAATAAGCTGAGGGGTGTTTGTGTGCCTTCAAGTTGCCAAGTCAACTAATGGTGACCCCATGAATTTCCTAGGGTTTTTTCTTAGGCAAGGAGTATTTAGAGGAAGTTTTACCAGTTCCTTCCTCTGAAATATAGCCAATAGCATCTAGTATTCATTTGTGGCCTCCCATCCAAATACTAATCAAAGCTGACTCTGCTTAGCTTCCAAGATCAGATGGGATCCTGTGTCCTTAGGATATTTAGACCAGGCTAACTCAGGTCATACAAGGAAGCAAACTGAATCTTGGAGTTTGGCTGCTCTTTATGCATTTGAGAAGAAAATAGTCAAAAGGTTAGAGTGCACAGGTTAGATGCAGCACTCTGGGTCACAGTATTTCCATCCGCATGGACCTTAAACAGATTTGTGTTAGAATCCTGTAAGTGGATTTAACTCCTGCTGGCAGATAATACAGAAAGGCGGCATTAACTTTGGTGAGGTCTTTGATTTGCTATGTGTATCTTTCTTGCAAGGGCAGCGTGTGACATATTTATTTATTTAAACTGCTATCCTACCTTTTCTAAGCAGCTTATTGCCTGCATACCAAGATTGTACCTGAGCTGTTAGAGCACCTTCAGTTCTGACACTAAGAATATAGAATTCCTGATGAGCCTTCTGTCTTATTGGGAGCCTTCTGTGCAGAGCTTGGGGAAGTTAGTTTTTCCTGGACTAAAACTTCCTAAATCCTCAGGTCGTGATGCCTGCAAGATTCTGAGACCTGCAGTCCAGAAGCAACTTTTCCAGTCTGTGCCTGCCTTTGTATGTCTGCTTGAAGATCCTGCTGCACATCTGTGTATTGGCAAGCCAGAGTTCTGGCTTACTTCAGAAAAAGTTGAGCCGTTCCCATAAGGAATAATTTCTTTTTTGTTACAGCCTAGCACCTAGAAGTCTATCATGAGCAAACTATATGGTTTGTCAGTGTAGGATATCAACACAAAGTGTTATTGAAGGTATTGAACAAAATGTCAACTTTAGAAAATGTCTTCCTTATCTCTGGTTTAAGATTGTGAAATGTCTGCTTAGAGCTCAGACTAAAGCCAGGTGTTAGGCTGTGCTTCCAGTGATCATTGGCAGAGATACCAAGGTGGTCCATAATAAGTTAAAATCTTCATCTTGCTGTTTGTGCTACATTCTCATTTTGCTTTTTGAAGTCTTGTTCTCACAGAATCTTTCATTGTCCCAATCATAAGCCAGCAATTCTCATCATCATAGAGCTGGACCATACAAATTAAATAGTGTACTTAATAAAAATATTTTCATCCTACTTCTCTATTAATAACATTTGGCTTAGCTTTGTTAAGCATTGTGGATTTATTCAGATAGTCCCAATCAAGTATAAAGTTCTTATTTTCTTCATGTATAAAGTATGTCTCAAAGTATGGGTGGGAAGGGCTACTATACGGGAGCTGCAAATGTGACATCAAATCCAAATAACCTGAAGGTACCAGATTCTGTTTTCTCTTGGAAGCCAAACAGGATCAGGCTTGGTTAATACTTGGAAGGGAGACCACCTGGTAATCCCAAGTGTTGTAGGCTATATTTCAGAGAATGGCAAAGGCAAACTACCTCTCAGTATTCATTGCCTAAGAAGAACAAATGAAGAGAAGAACAGGTGAGTTGCCAAAAGACCAGAGAAGGGCAAACATTGTCCCTCTCTTGAAAATAATGATCCAAGAAACTACAGTCAGTCTAACCTTGATACCAGGAAAAATATTAGAAAGGATTATGTAGGAGTCTTTCTGCAGGTATCTTGGTGACAATGCAGTGGTCAGTAGGAGCCAGCATGGGTTTGTCAAGATCAAATCCTGCCAAACTGATTTTACATCTTTTTTTTGATCAGGTCACTAGCTTAGTAGATGGTGGGACTGCTGTAGATGTCATTTATCTGGATTTCAGCAAAGTATTTGATAATGTCCCCCATAATATTTTGATTAGCAGACTGATTTCAATGTGGATTAGATGGGAATACTGTCAGATCTATAACTTGTTGGAAAACCGTGCCCAAAGAGTTTTCATGTGAATGGGTGTGCTTCAACTTGAAGGAGGTCTTGAGTGGAGTGTCTCAGCATTCTGTCCTAGGGCCATTACTCTTCAATATTTTTATCAGTGACTTAAATGATGGGGTGGAGGGAATCCTTTCCAAATCTGCGGGTGATAAAAAAAACTGGAAGGAATGGCTAACACAGTGGAAGATAGGAACAGAATTCAGAAGGACCTAGGTAAACTAGAAAATTGGGCAGAAATTAATTAAACGCAGTAGAGGCAAATGCAAAATTCTGCATTTAGGCCACAAAAAACAAATGCACAGGTATAGGATGGTGGATGCATGGGTCAGTAGTACTATATTTCAAAAAGGTCTTTGGGATTATTGTTGATCCTAAATAGAACATGAGCCAGCAGTGTGGTGCTGTAGCAAAGAAGGCAAATTAACAGAAGCTTAGTTTCCAAGCTGAGGGAAGTAACAATCCCAGTATATTCTGTGCTGGTCAGACCTCCTCTGAAGTACTGTTTTCAGTTCTGGGTGCCTCCTTTTAAGAAGGATCCCAGTGTAGCATAGTAGTCTGAGCATTGGACTGCGACCCTAAAGATCAGGGTTTGATTCCTTACTCAACCACAGAAACCCACTGGATAACCATGGACAAGTCACACATTCTAAGCCCCAGAAAGCCCTCTGACATGATCACCACAAGTCAGAAACAACTTGAAGACATACAGCAGCAATAGACAAGCTGGAGCAGGTTCAGAGAAGGGTGGTGAGGATGTTAAGAGGTATGGAGAACCAAACATATGAGGAAAAGTTGAAGGAGCTGGGCATATTCAGCTTTGCTAAGAGAAAATTGTACTCTTAAAGATTGCACTCTTTAAATACCTCAGGGGCTCTTGGAGAGAAGAGAGGCAACACCTGTTGTCTGCTGCCCTAGATGATAAGGTAGATTTTGATTGAAGGTTAGAAGGAAGTTCTCGACAGTTATAGTGGTTTGGCAGTAGAACCAGTTGCCTAGAGAGTTGATGAGGTCTCCTTGTTTGGATGTTGTCAAAAAGAAACTGGATAACTACCTGCTGGGGATGCTTTAGCTGGAGATCCTGTATTGAGGCAAAGGATTGGACTAAATGGCTCCTGAGGCCCCTTCTAACTCTGATCCTAAGAAAACAGCACACACACAGAGCTTAGAGAGTTGGTTCAGAGACCTGAGAGATCTAGATTAAGGTCACTATTCAACAGTGACACTTAAGTGACCTTGGGCCAATCACTTTTCCACCTGACCTGTCTCACAGGGTTGTTGGTGAAGCTAAAGTACAAAGGAGGAGAATAATGCTTGATACTTTGAGCTCATTGGATATAAGCGTAGTAACTAATATGTAATCAGGGTCAAACTATCCATATTATCTGGCTAGAACCCATGCCAAGTTTTAGAAGTGCCTTCCTATGCTTAGAAGTGGGAGATCTATTTTTATCAGGACAAGTGCAATGTACTTTTCTTCTCCAGGTTCTGTTGAGCCCACTTTCAATTTCCCTAGTTTTAATTTGAAATGGGGGTTCTCCCCAAAGGCTAACTGCAATACTCCTGCAAGATGGGATTTTAATTGACAGTGTGCATGAGAAGGTTGAAACCTTTATTCCTATACATTACAATCCTCATGAAAATTTGGAACTTCTTGGGAAAAGTGTGCCATAAAGGCTGCTAGTTCAACCTTGGGTTTAGCATGAGATGTAGTTTGACCCTCATTCTGTGTGCTTAAAGGCGGTGGGGGGGCAGGGGAGGGATTAGTGGGAGGCACTTGTCAGGAGTACCCTTTATCAAGGTCTGATTTTCCTCTCGCTAGCTGATTGATAAACCCACTGTAACTCAGACACTCTGTATGCCTCAAATTACCTGTTCAGCTTAACATCTTGTATTCCCACAAACACAATCTGGAAGGAAGCTTTCTTTTTCCTACATCTTCTGGCACATTCTTTGGTTAGGATTTTTTTAAAATTGAGGAATAATAACAACCGCTTTATATAAAAATGACTGAAATTTCTAATGTGCCACGTGGGCAGATCTCATCCATGACTTTGCAGAATGCCCTCACAACTGCAATGAGAATTCCACATCATGTGCAAAAAAAGGCAGTGTAGGCTTTAAAAATTGGATCATAGTGCACTTCAAAAATTGGATCATGGTGCACTTCTTTTCTAAAGGAGTTTCTGTCTCTTGAGGGGCTGGAGGAGGAGTGATCTAGAATACGTTTTCCATTTCACCTTTATCTGCTGTCAGATTACGATCACTTGCTTTTGGGGCAGAGCTGGCATCTTCCTAATTTTTAAAGCACTGCAGCAGGTTCACACATCTCATAAATAAGAATAAGTCCTTTTTCATAAAAAATATTTTGGAATCTTGCTTGAAACTTGTGTTTCAGTTTACACAGAAAAAAAAGGCAGCAGACCTTCCTTTTAAAAATTACTCTAGATTACCATGGGTGTATATGCCTTTTCTGGAGGCTAGGATGGTTATTTGGTTCTAATTCTTTCTTGGTAAGACAAATGAGAAACACTTGGTACATATTACGCTGTTTTTGCCCTTAAAGATTTGAGAGGAAATGTAGCCTCTGTTACTACTCTTTCTTCTAAAATCTGCAGTTATGGATGTCTGAACTAGTTTGCTGTCACTTTGTTGTTCTTCTGTGCCTTCAAGTTGTTTCCAGCTTATGGCAACAGGGTTTTCTGGGGCTGAGATTGTACAACACACCCCACAGTCAACAGGGGGTTTTCATGGCTGAGTGGGGAATCTAAGCCCGGTCTCCAGGGCCATACACCAATGCTTAAACCATTACACAGTGCTAGCTCTCACTAGTCACTGTTTATGCTTTTAATCTGGAAATACTTAAAAGTTTTTAATATTGTATGCTATCCTGAGATCCTGTGATGAAGGGCACAGTGGAAGTGTTTGAAAAAAGAAATAAAGTTAATAAATAATTGCTGACTTAATCTTCATAGCAGTAATTGTTTGCCTTGGGCAATGAGAGGAAAAAGGAGGAGGTCCCCAGGAAACCCAGGCACCTCTGAGACAGCGCAGTAGGCAGCCAGTGTTGGTGTTGAAGCTCAAGCTTCTCTCACTACTTAGAATAGCCTTCAGAAGGGATGGCCAGTACAGTTAAATGGTGACTTAAGGACATTGGTGCACAAGTAGAACAGCATGGAAAGGAAACATTTTCATCTACAGTTCCCAGAATCCCCCCATGTGATATTTCTGTAGTTGTGCTCCTGTGTGAACTAGCACTTTGTGACAGATATCTTTAATGAAAGGTTCCCTGCTTTGTCTCTTAACTATCACTGTTTCATTTGCATTAGCAGCAGAACTGTAATACTTGCAGCTGTGGTGATCGTGCAGTTTGGCAGAATAAGTCTGTGACAAATACATGGCATTTTGTGAGTACTTCTTGTTCTATTCAGTCTTTGGTTCTAGCAATGAGAGAATCTAAAGTTCTTTTAAAAGCTTGGTGAAGGTAGAGGTTCTGGCCTTTATTGATAAGGCAAGTATGATATATGTACAGTGAATTGGGTGAGCTGGGCCTGCTGGCTAAAGTAGATATTTGCTACATGCATGCATACATACTCCTTCGTAAATGTAATGCTGGACTTTTCTACTTCCGCTATAGAAAATCCTTAAAGTAAATACAGCTGGGAGGCATTTCCTGTGATAGAAACATCTTGAATATTTATCCGTTTGGCTTGCTCCCAGGAATCTTCCCTTTGCTGTCCTATTCTTGATTTATTTTTTTTTTTGATGGTGGTTTTTCAGTCTGAGTGGTGTGTATTCTCTCACATTTTTTTTTTAAGGTGAAATGTTTAAAGAAGAGAGCAGCCTACTCATAGATTTTGGTTCCATGACTGGGGGCATGAATGCTGAGCCCCTAGTTCATAATCTTGCTGTCTTGATTATGTGATGGATCCAGGGGAGACAACAGAAGGTGGCTATTCAAGAGTATGTAACTGAGGGAGGTTGGCTTTCTTTACAGAAAGGGCAAGGGGAGGTCTCTTTACCCTTTCAGAAGTTACTGCTATTTCCATCATCTCCTGTCATTGACCAAGCCAGCTGAGGTTGATTGGCATGGAGAGGCCAACAACAGGGCCTCACCAGCCTGGCTTTGCAAACTGTTCCAAGTGCTGTGAGCTGCAGCATTTGGGGGGGCCAAGCAAAGAGGATCCCACCAGGCTTTGAAGGAGAAACACCCTCTCTCAACAGGATTGCATACATGTGAGTCTGAGGCCCAGATCCATTTGCTGGTCACAAACAGAGTATACCCAGTAGGATTCAAGGAGGTATTGCCTTACAATCCAACAGTTGGCTTGGTAGATGGGACTAACAGTTGCATTTTGGTTTGAGTCTCCTTTACGCCTTCTCTTCTAAACTAAAATCCGCCAGTTCTGTGTATTGTACCTCAGTTTTACAAATGCAGTTCATCTCAGCCTGGTAGGAACTTAAAAAAGAGAAAGCAAGCAAATGAATAGGAGGTTGGAGGGAGGGGTTGGTTGGAGGAAAAAGTCCTAAATTACTCCCTTTCAGTTTTTTCCAGATGGCAACTATAGTGTCTCATTAACCTAACACAATCGGTTTACACAGTGGCTTTCTTATGTTGTGCCAAAATTTATCTCAAGCCAAAGATTGCAGCACTTGAGAGCAGGACAGAGGAAATCGAAGCAACCGGAGTAGAAGGGAGAGGGAGAGCAAAGAAAGGTCATAATGCAGCTAAGAAGATCTCTTGTGGTATAAACAGGCTTCTCTATAATTGTTGCCTCACAGTGTACACTGTCTTTTACTGTTCTGGTATTGGACTCAGTGGTGTGTTGCTGTCTGGCTTCCAGTTGCTGGCATTGGCTCTTCATTGTATTGTGTAATTGTCCTAAGCCTCTGAAATCAAATTGTGCTGATATATGGAGTGTCTCCTCTATTTCTGTTGCTCTTCAAATGTGTAAATGCTTGCCATGCATTTATGAGTTCTCTAGAAATGGCATGCTTGCTAGTTTTCCAGTCACACTTCAACTAGATGTTTTCATTTAGCTAAGCAATACCTGGTGTGGGGGGTTAGTGGGAGTGTTGGAATGGAGAATCATTCTGCACAACTGCTCGTCCTAAAACAAACCAGTGTTTAGCCAAGGATTTCTGCATGTTCATAGATGTGACATCCAACACATGCTTTACCACTAGGTCCCTATTGGCCTTGGGAAGGTCAGGTGAGAAATCACAGGCTTTCTGACCTACCGAAAACACCATTAGAATGATGTCATATTAACATAAAGTTTACTTTCCCTATTTTGTAACTTGGTGGCTAACAAACAGTTGTATTCATGACCTGAGAGAACTGGAGGAATCTGTTTGAACCATCATAGTGGGAGGCATGGAATGAACATGAGTGGCTCTTGTACTATACATACTATCTTTTACTACCGAACCCATTTTAAGAGGGTGGCCTCGCATTCCTCTTGCAAGAAATTTATCTGTGTGGAGAGTTAGTTTTTGCAATTTTGCCAAATCTGTCTGTAATAACTGGCTGCAGAAGTTGCATTGTGTGGTTGCTAAGCGTGACTGTAATATCAAATGGAGTGGCCTGTGGGGAATATAACGATGAGAAAATGATGCGGGAAGAGGGAAATATTGAACTCTGTGTCTTATAGCAGATGCTGCTGTCCTGTTTTGATACCTCAGTGTAATGTAGTAAATGCTGCTGGATCGCAGTGCAACCACTTAACTTTTGACAAGATTTCTGGGTAACTGTTTGTTGATGTAAATATGTACAAGTGCCTTGTTTCAAACTGATACTACTTTGAATCTGAAAATATATGTATAGGAGGTTTGGTCTTGGAAAATTCTGTTTGGCTTGAGATTACTTTTGACTTAGTGCTCCTGACTCCTATATTAGAGGACTTAATAAGAGGATAAACAACTTTTTGGATGGGGGAAGGTCATTCCATCCTGCAACCTTATGGGAGGTACAGAGTTGCCACTGATTTTGATGCTGAAGTTTGGCAGGGAGAAAAGCAGTGCTGCTTCTTCTACTTTAAAACTATACTTTCTCACTTAAATTGCATAGTTCTTGTACATGTTGTGGTGAAGTATTTGTGCTTCTGGGGCTGCAAATGTGCTGTTAAACAATACATGCAGGCCAAGCTCACACATCCCTCCCTAATATCTGTCTGTCAGTCACCTACTTACCTTGTATCATAAAGTCTCAGGGTGGCATATATAATCTTGTTTCATTAAAGCCTTGCTTAATTGAAAAATTGTGCTTTAAAAATTAAGTGCTACTTTTTTCACTGTGGTGCTGTCAAATTCTGATGTTTGGAGATGCTTCTCAGAAATGGATGTGGGGGAAAGATGTTGGCCACATTTTGCTCTTTTGTAACCTAATAGCAAAGCTTAATTATCAGCTCCCAGCAGATCTTAACTGCCTACTAGTCTATCTGCCTGTACCAACAGATATTAAGTATTTAACAGAACACAAAACCATCTTCTCTAAAAACTTCCTTTTTGGTTACCTAGAAGAGACTCTTGCGTGTCACAAGTTATAGGTGCTTCCATATCTGTTAATATTCCATCTCTGAAAAACTCTTCAGTGGTTTAGACTTGTACTGATGTTTCTTATGTTCAGAACCCACTGGTATAATTGATTTAATTTTTGTGAACCCTGTAATAAATATAGATTAAAAAGAGTGACAAAATCTACAGCAGTTGAGCTCTGCCAGAATGTTGCTTGCAATTTTGAAAAGACTGATGGGCAGTTTTCTTGCTCTGTCTTTAAGGCAGTGAGTTCCACTGGGTTGTGATATCCACAAGGTATGCTTCATTCTGAGCTTTACAAAGAAAAAGGATGATTACATTAAGATAAACACTGTTTCTGCTCTGTAAAAACAGCAGAGCATCTATAGTTTGCTAACTATAAAATGTGTGCCCACTGGCCCTCATACCTGTGTTTACCACATTTGTATCAGTATTAGAGGCTATTCTTGCTTGTTATAGGCTTCCAGATTAGTGGCTATATACAAGCCTCCTTGAGTTCAGTTCCTTAAAGAGGGAGCTTTATAGGATAGCCAGATACCAAATCTTGTAGGGCTTCTAAAAAATTAACTTGGAACATTGAATTGCTCCCAAAGAGGAAATTATACAAGAGTGATGATAGTGTGGAATTGTATATCAAAGTTTCTATTGTCCCATGTAGGCAGCTAGCTAGCTCTTATCCTAGAATAATTGTAGCCTGTGTATCATTGTCTTGATCCCCCAAATAGCATGTTGTCAATATAGCTCAGCCACTTGCCTGTTACTGAGGTAGGGATGACCATCTTTAGTGTGTCTTCAACTGGATATTTGCCCACCTGCGAAAAAAAAGAAAAAGAAAAAAAAAGAGAACTGCTGCTACAAGTTGTCCCAATACTAGGCCCAGAGAGAAGAAGAGATGTTTGTTGCCTAGATACTGCTCTGAGAATCACGTCACTTGTTCCAAAGAATCTTCTATCTGTTTTTAACACTGCCAAAATTCTTGCTGATCTGCACTGGGAGTAAACCAATTTCCTTTTGCAAGCTGAGGCTGAGCTGCGTTGCAGACTTTGTTGACGGAATCTCAGTTTTGGCATTTGTTGGATTATGTAATAGTCTTAAGTCAGAATCCTGAACATTAGTCCTAGAACCATCATGTGCCAGCAATGATGTGCCTGCTGTCTCATACACACACACCTCATTACCTGGAGTGATTTTGGAGAAGCTCTGATAATGTTCCCTGCTCATTTTCCAAGAGGTTTCATGCCCCAGGACTGCTAGCGGTCTGTGTGGCAGGATGTCTGTTTTCCGTTGGAGTAGTATACATGTTAAACCAAGTTGCTCAATGTCAGCCTGAGCAATCTAGGAAGAGGATAATGTTTATGTCCGTTGCTCAGTAGGATCACAAGGATGAGTGCTGAAGAGGTAAGTGAGGAGGGTGGTGGTGAGGAGAGCTAATCAGCAGGAACCAGAGAACACTCTAAAGAAGGGGAGAGCAGGACTACTGGTAGTAAGCAAAGAGCTGCTCCCGGGCCTTGAAAGAGCTACACACCAGGACTGGCAGCTTGCAATTTGGCTGAGCCCTAAGCTGCACTGGCTGTTTGACCTACTCTGTGGGGGACAGTGGCATTGAGAGTTCTCATTCTTTGGGCCTCCAGGTGTTTGGAAGGTTCTGTTCCAGAAGCTGCAGCCCCGCAGTTGGTAGTGGCAGAGGAATTGAAGTGAACTTGCATCCATTGTCGTGGTAGCAGGTCTAGAAATCTGAACCTTTAGAGAATGGAAAAGCAACTTTGGAATTCTGTGCAAGCCCCAATCAGTAGAGGGTGGCCTTGCATACTTTACTTGGGTCTTTTTTATTAGTGCCGTGAAACCCACTAGCCAGAGCTTGGTGCAAAAGATATACACTTAGAATTAAAGTTTTCTGAGGCCAGATTTTTTTTAATTCACTCTGTCTGGTAAAGTGGGTGTATTTCCCTACTCTTCTACACACACACACACACACACACACACACGCTTCATTAACTCTAGCTTTGCTCATTTCACTACTGTAATACTGGGCAACTGGAAATGAGAATATAGTGTTGTTGTTGCTATTGTTAAATAAGCTGCTGGTATTGAAAGAACCCTTGCTGGTCTATTGCATGTCACACAGATTTTTATAACTACATCCAGTCTACCTCTTGCCCAACCTTTGTCTTTATCAGGGTCCTCCATCAGATTGGCAGCACTGCCAGTCAAGAGGGATGCTTTCGTTTTCACTGTGACTCTGATTGTCTGTTTGTGTGCACTGAATAGATGCCAGGGAATTTGCTTAATTAAACTAATGGGGTTTAAGAACCCTTCATCTTGATGGCATAATCTCGGAGTTCTATGAATGTCTACCTCAATCCACCTTTAGTGCTAGCAAACCATGTGTAACAGAGGTTAAGGTGGGCTGGGTTCTTGTAACATAAAGTGCTCTTTCAGATCCTTTTGGTTTGTTTCTTGCAAGTGTCTGAACAGAAACATCCCTTGATTTTCCAGCTGCCTTACAGACATTCTGGGACCTGCTTATTGTCATCTAGTTATTTTGTCCTTCCATCATGAAATGTCATTTGAGGTGACTGGTTTGTTATTATGTACAATAGAAAACAGAAGGAAAGATACTAGTTTCAGTGGTGTTGTGAATATGCCAGGACTGTCAAATTAGCCTTTTAATTGTGTAGCAGATTCCATGGTTTTCCAAGAGGTACGATGTTCCTTCCATGTGCAGAAACAACATGTTTCAGCCCTCATGATTAATAATAATAAGAGGCAAATATGCAATACAGGCTAAAAGTTTTAAGTGTGACAGGAAAGGCTTCCTGCTTGTTTTTCTTTAGAGGAGGTATTTTAAAGACTCCCTTCCCTCTTTTGTCTCTGCTTCCCGAGTATCTGAGGAATCCTGTTCCTCCATCTGGTCTTCTAACGCAGTGCTTTGCAGTTAGAACAGAGCCAGTGGTTTCTGATGATTCTGATGTGAATCTGCACTGGGTTTCAATCTGAACTTTAAAAAAAGGTGTCCAAGGATACTGAGCCTTATCTCTGAAATACTTTAGCACCTGAAATAGATCCTTTAACGTTAGAGTTAAAACCTGGAGCAGAGTAACCTTGGTGTCACCAGGCTCCGCTAGAGCGGTCTTAACCCTGGAGCCTTAAATGCTGGCCTGTTACATAGACCAGGTCCTTGCATAAATTGTGAGAGAATTCTAGCATTTTGGTTGCAGTAAATTTAAGAGAGCCAACATGGCGTGGTGGTTTGAGCATTGGGCTACATCCCTGGAGACCAGGATTCACTTCCTCATTTGGCCATGGAAACCCACTGGGTGACCTTGAGCGCATCACGCATTCTCAGCCCTAGAAAACCGTATGAAAGGGTCTCCTTAGGGATGCCATAAGTTGGAAGTGACCTGAAGGCACACGACAACAACAGCAACAAAGTCTTATGTGCATGTAAGACTGCCTGTCTGTCTACTGTATGTGCAGCCATCTTCTTCTTGGGTTCTCTCTGTGCTTTGTACCTCATTCTTGGGTGCGCCAGGTAGAGGTACATGTATATATTTGGAGTGCCATGGCTTATTCCATGTGCAGGCCGCTTGGGGAGAGGGTGAAGTGCATTTGAGGGCGGGAGAGCAGTAGTACCTCTCTCTGTAAAGGGAGCTGGATTACAGTGGATCTCAGCCTTCCAGCGCAGTAAGGACTGACCGTCCCTTTCATTCATTGCTTCCTGTAGCATGGCTTATCTCCTCATTGTCTCTTCTGTTTAGGAGGGAAATGAGAGTAGGAAGGAGACGGTGACTAGGGATTTGGGGGCCTTAGTCTCTCATTTACACTTAAAGTGCAAATTATATTCCTGTCTGCTCTTCAGCTGGCACCATACTTAAAAGAAACAACAACATGAAAACCTTAATATAACTTTGCATTTTCCAAAACCAATTCAGCAGCAGTGAAAAAGGGGAAGAGCTTAATACCTTGGAGAACAGTTTCCAGCTGTGCCAGGTAGACAGCTGCCAGCTCAGTGAAGGAAATTCCATTGGATTGATGCCAGAGCAGAAACCCTGTTGGCTCTGTCACCGTAAAAGGAGTGTGGAGCAAATTTCCCTTAGATGATCTCAGCCAGTGGGAGAGTACATGGGTACCAGTACATAGCTACTGAATCTTGTATTTGTCAAGGTATAAGGTTTCCCCACCCTAAATTATTTATTCCATGTTGGTGGTAGTTTCTGAGGACATGAGATTAGAAGGTTGGTTTCCTTAAGGGGTGGAAAAGCCACATATGGCCCAAAATGTGGCCCTTGAAGCCCCCCCGGACATCAATTTTTGTCCCTAAGGTGGCTCAAATCTGCAAAATGCAGCAGTTTTGCCCTCGCTCCTCACATACTCCAATAAGGAAAAAGAAAGCCTCAGAAATAGTCTGAAATTTAAATTAGCCCACTGGGAGGGCACATAGTGGTAAAAATGGCCTCCCTCTGCAGTTGCCCACCCCAGCTTATGTGACACATTCAAGTATGTATGGAGTTAAGACTATGCTGATCAAGAAGCAGATCCAAATTACTAGTTCCTTATTTATATGGCGCAAGCTAGTCTTTTACAGTTTGCTATTGATTTCCATGCAAAGGAGGGTTAGTTTTAAAGATGTAAAGAGTACAGCTGGGCTCTGTGTAGCACAGAAATGGAAAATATGTGGCCCTCTGGTTGTTGCACTGCTGTTCCTATCATCCCTCACCTTTGATTATGCTGGCTAGGGCTGATGAGAGTTGCAGAATGGTGACAGCTGGAGGACCACATCTTCCCCATTCTGGTGTATGGTATACCTAAACAAACTAGGAAGTTTGTATATTTCATGATCAGGATCAAAGTGCTGCAAGGAAAAAAAAACTGGATTTGGTTACTCCCACAAAGGGTGCAAATTAGACAGTACCTATATATATTTTTGTGTGACGTGTCTTTCTGGACCTGCATGGAGCCACAGAATGGTATGAAGGTCTGGATATGGCCAGTGAACTGTGAGCATTTTTAAGTTGTGCGGATTCTGGGATAAATTTCCAAGAAGTATTGGTTAACTCTCTGGACAACTGAAGTTACACTGCTAAAGACTCGGTTAGCAGATCAGTGACTGGTGTTGGCTCCTTTCGGACGATGTGTATAATAACCTTGTTGCGGTCTGTTTAAATTTCGGCCATTCTGATGATGTCTCTCAACACAAGACTAGAGTAAGACTGCAACTGTGTAATTCTAGTGTTGACCCTCATCAGCTTGCAAAGTATCCAGTGCTGCTAAACCAGCAACATTGCTGGACTGTGAAACTGTAGTACACTCTGCTTTCCCTTGTGAGAGTGACTCATGACACTTGAGGAGTGGGGCTCTGACCAAAACTCTTGGATGTCTGATGATAGGCATACAACATTGGTAGAAAGACCAGCGGATGTGAAAACAGAACTGTTCAAAGGGGAAATGTGGTATTAGTGAGGAGAATATAACTAAAAGGGACAAAGTAATACCCTTTTTCCTGTAGCCCAGGCAGGGTCCAATTTGTGGCCATCCAGATGTTGCTAGGCTGTAGTTCCTATCAGCTCTAGCCAGCATATCCAAAGGTGAGAAATCGGAGGTGAGAGTTGTAGTCCCAACATCTGGATGGTCACAAGCTGCCCACCCCTGATGTAGTGAAGGAAAGAGGAGCCTGTTTTTAAAACAGCAATGGTCAGTCTTTGACCCTCAAGATGTTTAGGACTTCAGCTCCCAAAACCCTCAACCAGCAAGGGAGAGGAATTATAGGACCTGTATTTCAAGTGCACATAGAGGCAACATTTTGGAATTCCCATATATTATAATTCTGTTGCAGCAAAACATTATGTTTTGCTTTTAACTTAATCAATTCATAGATACAAGAAATATGTTCTTGTATGAATGTTGTTATAGCTGGTTGTTTAGAGCTGCAATATATAGAGGCATCTTTGTGTGCTCTGGGGGCAATCCTGGAAAGGATGTTATCCAAGTGCTTATGAAATTCCCTCCCCTCATTGAGTATGCTGTCAAAATATTGACAGCGCATGACAGCAGAGTACACTTCGGTAACATGAATAAAAATCTCACAGTCAAGGAACAGAGTTGCCCATACAACATGAAAGTCAAAGGGGAGTGATTAATAATGTGTTGTGGAAACACCTGCTTGAATTGCATGTGGGAATGTGAATCTTTGAAGAGGCACACTTTCCAGAGATTTTCAAGTCATGGAGATTTTTTTTAAAGTCCAGGTTTTACAGGAAGAAACAATTGGGGGAAATTGAAATATGTACTTCTGAAGTTTAAAAATGGAAAAGCCTAAGTCTTGTACAAACAAAATTGCGAATGTTCCCTGTGGAAGAGATTTGCAAAGTGTTGCATCCTATACTACTTGAGCCTTAGTTTTTGCTATTGGAGAATCAAGAGAAAAATGAGAACAGAAACCACAGATGTTCTGAGTGTGATGGTTTGATAATCAAAATGAAATGTATTTGGACAGAAACAGTCACAGGCATAAGGGTTAGGCTAGCAACATATTTGAGTATAAATTTAGCTTGATAGTGAAAATACTAAACTCACTAGTAATTTATTATCACAAAAATTGAAGTCCCCATGTCAAAATCCACTAAGAGCAGAAATGCATTTTGGATTTGAGTGTTTTTATTTGTCTGCTGGATGCCCAGGAATTATCGTTGTTTCATTTTGTAAACAATCTGACATACAAATCTTGAGTACACAAAACCTTTTTGTAAAAAGCATTTCACAGATTATACAAGGAAAACTGTTTTGTTGGAACTTTTGTCTGCGTTCTGCAAAGTTTCTTATTTTTTCACTGGAAAAACAGAAAAAAGCAAATATTTAGATGCCTCTTCTTTCTCTTTGCAGAACTCATCATGTATAATTTTTGCTGCAAGACATGCCAGCACTTCCACGGTAAGCTGTTCTTTCATTTCCTTGTGGTTTGTGTAAGGGAAATTAATTTGCCTATCATAAGCTCCTCCTTATACCCAGGCCTACTCTAGGACCATCATAGGATGGTCATTGTGTCACTAGGATGGCCTCTGTACTTCAGGAGAGAATCCTCCATATTTTGTGACATCTGGGAGGCATTTAAATCATAAAGTTCGGATTACATTTTTTTTTTTTTTTGGAAGGCTGACAATAGGTCAGAATTGGAAAAAATTGGACCCTATCTCAAGTAAAACCTTGTAGAAAAAAAATCAGCAAAGGAAAAAGGGGAACTATCTCCTAACTAATACCAAAAACCAACAAACCTAGAAGTTAGGAATGGAAAATATTGTGGATCTACTGAGGAAGTGGAATTATATATAAATGAATTATAGTCTGAAATAATTTTTTTATGTATTAGCTGTTTACTTAGTGAACCATGTCAAAAGTCATTTATAACTAAATGTTTAAAACCATAATAAACATACAAAATATACAATAAAACCTTAGTGATATAAAAGGGCAAGGCCAATATGATACTTCATCAAATAATTACTTGACGACTTCCAGTTGGAGGAAGAACAATGTTGGCTACTAGAATTGATAGTCCAACAGCATAATTAAATAGCCATAGTCCTGTAAATAGTCCAATGTTTGTAAAACTCTAGTAAGATAGCTTCTGGTGGGGAGGAAAAAGACTTAGTGGTTCCTGTTATTTGGTATTCCGCCTTGCTGTCCAAACAGCCAACTGCCAGACATGTTTCGACATTACTGTCTTCTTCAGTGGCAGGATTTTTCTTCAAATTTCTTATGCCTCCCAGAAATAAACTGTGCAGCTGTTGAAAAGAGAAGGAATCCTCCTATACTCTTCCAGTTATTTTCTTATGCTGTCAATCTGTGAACCAAAGATTTCATATAAACCTGGAAAATCTTACTTCCAGGGAAAATAATACGCAGCACCTGGTGAGTTCCTTATTTTCTTCTGTTAAAAAATAATTACATTATGCCAGTATGTCATAGTGTTATTAACTTAAACAATGAAAAAAGAGAGAGAGAGAGAGAAAGAATCCAATCCATCTGGCAATCTTTCTTCTTTCTCTTTCTTTTATCCCACTTAGTGAGGTTAACATACATTGTTCTGTTGTCATTTTGTAGAAGGCCTGACTTGATTGTTCTATTTACAGAATTTGAAAGATGTTCTTGCAAACATGATCCCCAAGGAACAAGCAAGAATTAAAAGCTTCAGGCAACAATATGGAAGCACAGTCATTGGTCAAATCACTGTAGATATGGTGAGTTTTACTGGCACATTGGCAGGGCTTTAGAGTATGGGAGTATGTAAATACCCTAGCTGTTGTCTCTTGTAAATTAAATCACTGCCTACAGGCTGCTACACAACTAAAGATGTTACAAAGAAGCCTCTGTGTTGTGCTCCCTTGCAGATATTTACATCAGATCTGGAGACTTTGATCATCTGACTAAATGCTTCAAGGGAAATGGTAAAAGATGGCCTGGGAGACCTGGAGTTCTCCCAGATGAGACCTGAGACTTGTATCATGCCATTGTTGTGGCCTGTTCCTGGCAGCTGTCCATCCAGGGTCACCTTTGCTCCCTATTCTAGAGATATCTCTTGTGGCTGCTATAAAATGAGACATTAGTATGAAATCTAGGCAAAAGATCACAGTGAACTGTAGTATTTTCTTTTTCCCCCAGTATTTGTGATACTAGAGCATAGCTAACAAAAAGAAAGCCATGGCAAAAGGACATGGTTCAGTGTTAGATTGCAGGATTTGCATAAGAACACTAGCATCTTAAGTGAAAGGCTCAAAGAAACAGGAGTAGAAATGACCTCTGCCAGGATTTTCGAGAGGGGCTTTTAGTCTGAGTAAACAATAAGTGTTGGATTCAATGTACTAATTATCTGCTTCATGTATAAACATTCTTTTGCTGCATCAGTAGTGAAAGTACCTGGCTTTACATGAGTTGAAGTCACCCCTGGTTTGACACACCAAAGCTGTGTTATGGTAAAGTTGATTATGTTGTGCCAATCCTGTGCCACAAGGAGAGGGAGAGCAGATACCACCCTATAATTGTCCCTTGAAGCCACTATTCCTGGCTGCAGTCAATTACAGTGCTGTGCCTTGGTTAGGGAAGTCTGCTGCCTAGTGACTGAAGTTGCTGGAGGGTTGAAGCACATAGGCACATTTAAATTAACTAAAGTTAATTAGTATGTTTTAGTAATCAAATAGCCTTGAGGTGCACAGCCAACAGACAACATCACATCCTCCTTTCAACATTATAGATCATTGCTGGGGAAAGTGCAGCCTCAGGTCTGCGTGCATATCTCTAGATCCCAATTTATGCAGCTCTTAAAGCTACCTGATCCCCCAGTTTTATTTTTAGTACAGTTTTACAGGGGTGTCACCTAAATGCTGTGCCCAAAGCTCCCAGATTTGTAAAAATGTGCAAAAACACACTCTCACCCCTGCCCCCAGGATCCCCACCTCCTTATTCAGCAGTATCCTGGACAGAATGTCAACCATGATTTTAACTGGGGTACCACTGAAAAGGGATGCAGTTTTATACACGGGGTTGTTGGGGGCGATTTCCTTCCAGCCCCCATGCCGGAATAAGATCACTCTTATTAGATGGCAAGCAGCTACTTCTGGACTTTGGTCTTTTGTAGTCTATATATAGTTTTCTGACTTTGGGAGTGGCACAAGAAGCCTATTGGTGAATGGATTTTAATTAAGGATGTGTGTAGCTCTTTGTTTTGTCTTTTTAAACAGACAGAAATTCTGTGTCTGTTGCCACATTCATCAGGCTTTTGGTGAATTGTGACATGTGTGCAACCAGCAACTGTAATCCTGTAATATAGCTGAAACGCTCTGTCAGTGAATGTAACTGACGTAGGCTGGTTCATGGAGATCTGTCTGAGTTTGTAAGCTTTTGAATTTGCCATACCATTCAACCTAACCTTCCCAGGCAGTGATTCAGCTGCACCAGGTCTGTGGCAATAACCTGCTGTCCCTGTCATAGGGATTAGCAGAAATGCCTCAGCTCTAACCTATTAATCTGCAACTTCCTGCAGTAAGTTGCTCTCTTTTTCCTTTCTTGGCTACACATAATTGCTGGCAACTCAACCTCAGAGCTATGGAATCTCCCAGCTGATAACATTTTAGAGAAAGCTTTCTCTATCTCCACTTCCAAGTAATCAGCATAAAAGGAAGACTTCAGCAACTTTGCCAAAGAAATTGCACTTACTCTTAAGCAATGCAGTTGTCTTACCTATTTTTTTTCCTATCCCATATCTTCATGGTTTACGTAGATGCCGAAGGGGCTTCCTGATTTGTATTAATTGCCAAGTTGTACTGAGCGTTTCCAGCCTTGCTTTGAGTCAGTTCATCTGGTAAATTGGCACCTTGGTGCCCAGCAGCAAACCATTTCTGAGTGCCAGCTGGAAACAACTGAACCTTGATGCTTGTTGAAAGTGACTCTGTTAAGGTCACTATTCTTGACAAAGAAAGTGCTCAAAAAGGGAAAGGAGTTTAAGCCAAGGCCAGATTTTAAAGAGATTTGTCTCTGCTTCTCCTGCTTGCTGTCTTTAGATTGTTGAAGGAAGTGTCAAGGAATAAAACTGTCCTTTGGCAGGCAGAATGGGGCCTTGAGAACAGCTCTGTGCCATGGGACACCGAAATGTGAGGCAGATGGTGCCTGGTATATGAATAATTCAGATTGTTGTGAGTGTTGGGATATAACAGCTTTGATCATCTATAAGTGGGTGGAAAGAGCAGTTCAAAGATGCACCATCCCATTCTTTATTGCATGTTGCGTTCTGTGACTTGTATAGTATTGCTGATTTCACAGGATGTGTGTGCACGCGCGCACATACATATGCACACACTGACTCCAGACTAGGAAGAGCATGCATATAAATTGTATGCAGGTTGTCATGGACATGAGATGATTGCTTTATATGTAGGACAATCACTACAACATCCAGGCCAAACTGAGTTTCTCATCCTGTTGTCCAGCATTCCAACAGATAAAATATTTCACATACTCATGGAACTTCCATCCTCCTTAACTCAAGTCATGAGAAGCAAGAGATGAATTTAATGGTAGCTGGGAATTTCTGAAAGTTTAGAAAGCATATAAAGGCCCCAGTTGGGCAGCTGCCCCCTCATCTTTCCCTCTGTGGCAAGGGATGGACTAGTGCCACTATTGATGGGCTCAAGGGAGCTCACCCCTTCCCCTGTGGTATGGAAGCCCTCATGGAATGTGGGGATGGGGAGTATACTTCTCTCCAGTCTTCGTTTTCATCCATTGATTCTCATTATAGTCACAAAAGTCTTATTTTATAGAAGCAGCTTTTTCTTGTCTTAACTATTGAGGATCTGCTGATGGGCCCCGGATAGACGAGGTCACTGACCATAAAATGAGAGTTCCCAAGCCCAAGTGGGAAGCTTAGTCTGTGGATGTAACCTGTATCTGAGGGGAGAAAATGTGTGAGGATGGATACATGTTGCCTGCAGCCTATATGGCAGAGTTTGTTCTACTTTGTGCATTTGAGGTGCCTTGTATGTCTTAGCAGAAGTATATTTTTCCACTTGTCTAACCAGTTCCCTTTGTTCCCAGCTCTACGGTGGTATGAGAGGCATGAAAGGGCTAATATACGAGACCTCAGTCTTAGACCCTGATGAGGTAAGGCGCTCCAAGCTTTCTAGGAAAACGTATTGAGTAAATAATTTAATAGGTTTGTCCATGAGAGATGACTTCTTCCTGCATGATTTTAGGGCATCCGTTTCCGTGGCTACAGCATTCCTGAGTGCCAGAAGCTGCTGCCCAAAGCACCTGGAGGTGCAGAGCCCCTTCCTGAAGGACTGTTCTGGCTGCTGGTGACAGGGGAGATCCCCTCACAGGAACAGGTAAGAAAACAAAAGTGTCTCTTTGGTTTTCTGTGTGTGCCAGAAATGGCTGAGAAGCTGCAGCTTGTACTTTCTGGCTTTGCAAATCACTTTAGTGGCCCCTATGACCATTATGCAACATGCTTCTGTATCCAAGAGCAGATGGGGAAAAGCACTCAGGGTGTTTGTGGAGCTGAAAGGTATAACAAAGAGCAGCTTGGCTCATATTCCTTCTTGGTTACAAAAGCAGAGCACTGCACTTTCTTTGTCCAGGTGAACTGGGTGTCTCGAGAGTGGGCCAAGAGAGCAGCTCTGCCTTCCCACGTGGTAACTATGCTGGACAACTTCCCCACCAACCTTCACCCCATGTCACAACTCAGTGCCGCTGTCACCGCCCTCAACAGTGAGAGTACTTTTGCCCGCGCCTACTCCGAGGGAATCAGCCGGACCAAGTACTGGGAGGTGAGCACAGAATGGAGGATGAGCAGATGATGTACCACTTTTCCTTCTGTATTGAGGGTGGGCAATTTGGTCGATCAAGTGGCCATTTTCCAGCCCCACTGTGGGTTGTTCCAGCATCTCTTGATGTAACAGGAGGTAATTGGAAGGCAACTTCCAGTTCTTCAAAGACTGGGTGGGAGGGTTGTGAATGTGTGTTGCTAAAAGTCATTGTGGCGGAGGGGCTTGTTTAACAGAGAATTGTGCCCCCTAGAGATGCACTTTCCTTCTTGGTTGTTGCAAGAAACAGTTTTTTGGAAGGCAGCAGGGGAGGGACTTACAGCTCATGGGCCGTGTAATTGCCACCCGTTCTTGAAAGGTGTACATGAGCTACTGTGGTCTTAGGTAGAAGATTTGTGTGTGAGTGCTTGTGCACATGAGTGTGTGGCAGAGGGGCTCTCCAGATGTTTTGGATGACAGCTTCCATAGTCCCTTCCTTTTAGTCATGCTGGGTTGTACTGATGGAAATTGTAGGACCAAGTATCTGGAGTGCCAGAAGTTAATCACTCTTGCTGTATGCTTTTCTGTATGTAGAAGAAGGTCTTTAAGAGTCAAAGTCCTGAAGGTGCATGTTGGGAAGGAAATGTAGCTGGTATCACTAACAGCTACATCAGAATGTTTCAGTACCTTGTTTGTACTGATGAAATACCAACACATTTGTTGTTGTGCACCTTCAAGTCACTTTCAGCATATGATGACCCTTAAGCAAACCTGCCGTGGGCAAAGTTTCATCAGGGGGTTTACCGTTGCCTTTCCTTGAGACTGACAGAGTGTGACTTGCCCAGTGTCATCCCGTGGGTTTCTGTGGCTGAGCTGGGATTCAAACCATGGTCTCAAAGAGTCACAGTCCAGTGCTTAAACCACTACTCCATACTGATTCAGAATTGTACCATAAAGGTAAAATTTAGTTTCTATTGCACAGTACAGTCATTGTTGTGGAATTTCTGGGCCCCCTTTTTCCTCTTTCTTTCTTTATTTGAAAATAAGAGCAAACATCTCTAGCACTCACTGTTCAAAAAACATGCCAGTATAATGCTAGATGCTTAGGAACTGGAGGAATTCAGAAAGTAGTGATGCTTAGTTCATTGTAACAAGACATTGTAATGTTAAGACATCACAAAAGTCATGCTAGTAGCAAAATTGAAGGATTGCTTTATCGTGATCCTTCTATGTTAAATGGACTAGGAAATGGTGGTTTGTTTTATAGTACATACAGCTGCTATCAGTATTTTTCAGCATGCCTTATCCTAGGACTTAACTTGCTAATGCCAAGTAACTGCATTGTAAAGGTAGTGGCCAAGGGTCACAGGCTTTCCTGTTTCTGTAGATGGTGGCAATTGCCATGAAAAGAGAGGATCTAGTCTGTGAAGCCTGCTGGGTTCTGACTGAGTACTGCTGGATTCTGTCCTTCAGGTCAAGAGCATCACAGCAGCACAGCTGAGCTGTTTGAAAATCCTCTAGCTACTGTATGATAAAGGACATAACAAGTCAGCTTCATATGTGACCTTGTCTTGGTGCTCTTTAACATAATGGCACATGCCTTTGGCTGACCTAGTATGTGTGTGCACACCTCCGATGTTGAAACCATGGGACTTTGGTCCAGCTCCAGCAGTATAAATCTGCCAGTTAAGAATTGATGCCTGGAATACACTCTTTCTCTGTCCCCCTCCATCCCTGTATGTCTCTCTCTCTCTCTCTCTCTCTCTCTCTCTCTCTCTCTCTCTCTCTCTCTCTATATATATATATATATATGTGTGTGTGTGTGTGTGTGTGTGTGTGTGTGTGTGTGTGTTCATATATGTGTCTGTAAAGTGGAAGAGAACTGGTGATACTTCTGCTGTCGCTGTCCATTATCTCTGAGCCCGTTCAGCTCCTGTTCAGTCCATGTATTGAAATGAACCTGTTACAAGAGAACTGTGGAGTTATGGCGCCAGTCTTACATTCGGTTATATTGTCTTGTCTTGTCATCCCCATCTTCAAGAAGGCAAAAAAAGAGGATCCAAATAATTATCGCCCAGTCAGCCTAACATCAATAACAGGAAAGATCCTAGAGCAGATCATTAAACAGTCAGTTTGTAATTACTTAGAAAGCAAGACCGTAATCACTAAAGGTCAACATGGATTTCTCAGAAATAAGTCATGCTGGACTAATCTTATCTCTTTTTACAATAGGGTTACAAGCTTGATAGATGAAGGGAATGTTGTAGACGTAGCATATCTTGACTTCAGTAAGGCCTTTGACAAAGTTCCCCATGACATTCTTGCAAAGAGGCTGGTAAAATGCGGGCTGGACAGGGCTGCTGTTAGGTGGATTTTTAATTGGTTGACCGACCGAACCCAAAGGGTGCTCACCAATGGCTGCTTTTCACCCTAGAGAGAAGTGACTAGTGGGGTGCCACAGGGTTCTGTCCTGGGCCCAGTGCTATTCAACATCTTCATCAATGACTTGGATGAAGGAGTGGAGAGCATGCTGATCAGATTTGCAGATGGCACCAAATTGGGAGGGGTTGCTAATACACCAGAGGACAGGGTCAACCTTGACAGATTGGAGAGCTGGGCGAAAGCTAACAAAATGAATTTCAACAGAGAGAGAAATGTAAGGTCCTACACTTAGGCAGAAAAAATGAAATGCACAAATATAGGATGGGGGACTTGTGGCTGGATAGCAGTACGTGTGAAAAGGATCTAGGAGTCTTGGTAGATTACAAACTGAACGTGAGTCAGCAGTGTGATGCAGCAGCCAAGAAAGCCAACACGATTCTTGGTTGCATCAGTAGGAGTATGGTGTCTAGATCAAGGGAGGTAATGGTACCACTCTATTCTGCTTTGGTTAGACCTCATCGGGAATGCTATATCCAGTTCTGGGCACCTCAGTGCAAGAAGGATATCAACAAACTGGAATGTGTCCAGAGGAGGGTGACCAAAATGGTGAAGGGTCTGGAAGCCATGTCCTATGAGGAACGGCTTAGGTTGCTGGGTATGTTTAGTCTGCAGAAAAGAAGGTTAAGAGGGAACATGATAGCCATGTTTAAATATTTGAAGGGATGTCATGTTGAGGAGGAAGTGAGCTTGTTTACCGCTGCTCCAGAGACTAGAACAAGGAGTAATGGATTCAAGCTGCAGGAAAGGAGATTCCACCTGAACCTCAGGAAGAACTTCCTGACAGTTATAGCTGTCTGGCAGTGGAATATGCTGCCTCGGAGTGTGATGGAGTCTCTTTGGAGGTTTTTAAGCAGAGGCTGGATGGCCATCTGTTGGGAATGCTTTGATGTGTGTTTCTGCATAGCAGGGAGTTGGACTGGATGGCCCTTGTGGTGTCTTCCAGCTCTATGATTCTATGATTCTTTCTGTGTAGTCTTACAACCCTTACTTAACAGGACAGGAAATTGCTCACTGTACTGGTTATGTGGGCTCCCCAATTCCACGACTAGAAAACAGAGGATTCAGTGATTATGAGCATGCAGTATTCTGTGTTTTCTTCATTTCATTTTAAAAAAACCAACAACAACCAAACTTCACGACAAATCATATCAATCATGTATCATGGTTGCAGCCAGCATTTTAGTTTCCTTGAACAGTTCAGAATATTTTTGGCAAAGGATCATTTGTTTGTAGCACACAGCAATGACCTGGGTTTTGGTGGTGGTGTTTTTTATTATTTAGTTAGCATAAATTCCGCTCCTGCCATTCTCTTCTGCCATGTCTTCTGCTCCATTCAGCTCTGAGTACTATAGCTGAGCTGTTATGTCTCTAGAGAACACATGGCTAAGGTGGGGATGATCACTTCTTTGAAGGTACCCCATATGCAAAGCTAGAACTTCACAGAGAAAGATAAAATTACGTTATTCTGATCCATCACTCTTGCACTCCGTTCTCCTGGTTTTGCCCCTATGCTCTGAACATTCGGTCTTCTGTTCCTTTCGCTATGCTGCCATGGATTAGCTCCCCATCTCCTTCCCCTTTGCCATACTGCTTCCATTTCAGTGAGATTGAGGGCTCCATAAAGCCTTTCCAGAACCTCCCCAGCCTCACCTTGCAGGTGCTGCCACCTCTGCAGCTACCTGACTGTCTCCTGACCTAATCTACTTGTTGATTTGTCTGAATCAGGAACTCTTATCCTTCCTCCTTCTCTTCTCTAGATTGTAAACCTGGTGGACACAGAGCACACAGTGACAGAGATAAACCTGCCTCAGTCATAACCAGATACTGGCTCTGCATCACACCTACTATAATATCCTGATCACTGGACTCTTTGTATGCAAGCACCCCATTGTTTGGCTTGATTGGGTTGCATGGTTACATCAGCCTTACAACTGCGTCAAGGCAGCCAGCTTGGGGAATAACCAGGCAACCCAGATAATGCACTAGGTGCAGAAACTGCTAGGATGCAAAACTCAACCCTGTGGAGGTAGCTCTGTCGACTGTAATATATGAATATAGATTGTGTGCACCCTGTATTTAAAATGTGCAGAAATGTCTTATGGGAAATGGTGCTGCCCAGTGGGAAGCCAGGTTGGGATTACATAGCTGTGTCAATCTAGTGCTCACTAATAATAATATAGAAGAGTAAGGATGGAAGTGGGCGGGGGGGAGGAGGAGAGGGGGAGGAAGCTTCCCCTAGACACACTGTTTTTACTTTTGAAAGCTTTCACGGGAAGACTTTTCTTAAAATCAAAGCCAAGAGTGAAAATCTAGGGTGCAGAGTGATGGAGTTGTTCATGTTTGACCCCCTAGTTATCAGCACAGAAAGGAAGTGCTTATCACAGTGCTGAGCCTATTGGAAGGGCTGTCTTTTCATGGCTTTTTACAATTGTGAAAGCTGGAAACATGTCTGTTTTTTTCATTCTTCATAGAATCTATTAGACTATGGGAACAATGTTTATTACTGTTTGCTTCCAGAGCGTGTGTTTTACAGACAGAAGCACCGTAAGGACATACTTATTATGTTACAGTTTTTTGTAGACTAGAATCCTTCCATGCTGTGCGTGGAGATGGAATTGGAAAGAATCTTATAGAAGGCTCCTTCAAATCTTAGAATTAGCGAATTGGAAGAGACCAAGGGCCACTGAGTCCAACCCTACCATGCAGGAATATACATCAAAGCAATCCCGACAGATGGCCATCCAGCCTCTCTTTAAAAACCTCCAAAGAAGGAGACTCCACCACACTCCAAGGCAATGTATTCCACAGTCAAACTGCTCTTACCACCAAGAAATTCTTCCTAATGTTTCGATGGAATCTCTTTTCCTGCAGTCATTGCTCTGTGTCCTAGTTTCTGTAGCAGCAGAAAACAAGCTTGCTGCATCCTCCATATGACATTCCTTCAGATATTTAAACATAGCTATCATGCCAGCTCCTAACCTTCTCTTCTCCAGGCTTAAAATATCCAGCTCTCTACGCCATTCCTCATAGGTCAGGGTTTCCAGGTCTTTTACCATTTTGGTTACCCTTCTCTGGCCACATTCAAGCTTGTCGATATCCTTCTTGAATTTTGGTGCCCAGAACTGGATACAGTATTCCAGGGGAGGCGGAGTCTGACCAGTGCAGAATAGAGTGGTGCTATTACTTCCCTGGACCTAGACATAGTACTCCCCTTGGTATTAACTGTTCCAGCTGAGATTGGAGTGGGAAGAGTTCTGTTAGTGATTTCCTCACTTTCTCCCTGCCTCTTTACTACTAGTTCATCTATGAAGATTCTATGGACTTGATTGCCAAGCTGCCGTGCATCGCTGCAAAGATCTACCGTAACCTGTACCGCGAGGGAAGTAGCATTGGCGCCATTGACCCTGCCTTAGACTGGTCACACAACTTCACCAACATGCTGGGCTACACTGACCCCCAGTTCATTGAACTTATGCGACTCTACCTCACCATTCACAGGTAAGTTGCATGTTTGTACGTTCATGCATGGGTGTACATGTGTTAATTTTAATCTTCTGCAAGGGTCAGCTTCTATGGCAAGGGTGGGAATCTTGCAGCTCTCTAGGTGCTATTGGAGTATAACTCCCAGCGTTTCTCACTGTTGGCTGTGTTGGCTAGGGATGGGAGTTGCAGTCAGCATCTGAAGAGCTGCTTGATTCCCATCTCTATTCTGTGGGCTTCCTGATTCTACAAACCTAAGTTGTGGAAGAAGGAGGACATGAAAAGCCAGTGTTGGGACAGAGGGAGCAGTGCATGCCTCTTGCTTCACTGTATCCACTGGCATTTGGCTTGGACAGAGGTGGCTGCAAGTGAAGACTGTCTCAGTTGGTGCTCAGACATTTACAGAATCTAGGCACCTCAACTGGAACCAACCCCCATTTTCTGCAGGTGCGGAATCTGATTTGTTGTGCAAGTAAGGAATTAGTTATGGAAAGAAATGGAGTTATTTAGAACAGAGCTTCTGTGAATGTGTTTCTGTCCTCTGCTTTTGCATTAAGTGCACTAAGTGCTGAACTGTTTTCCACATAACGGAGAGGCTAACCAGGCTGGTCAAACCCACTGACCATAAGCCCCTCATTGTGGTTCATGTTGGAACCAATGACACTGCGAGGCGCAGCTTTTACCAAATCGCAAAGGACTATGAGCTTATGGGGACAAAGCTTAAGGACCTTGGTGCGCAGGTGGTCATTTCATCTCTCCTCCCTGTTCAAGGATATGGCGCACAAAGGGAAAGGGCAATAGCAGAGGTCAACAACTGGCTCCGCACATGGTGCCGCCGGCAACGGTTTGGGTTTTTGGAACACGGACTGAATTTCCATGAACGTGGGCTTCTTGCAAGGGATGGGCTGCACCTCACGAAACTTGGCAGGAATGTTTTTGCAAACAGTCTTGCACGGAGGATTAAGAGGTCTTTAAAGTAAGTTCTGCTGGGGAGGGAGACAATATTATTCAGGGCAAAGACTCGGCGAGTGCAGGGGGTAAAGGCCCAAAAGATATTGACCAAGTAGTACAAGCGTCCAATGGTGGGAGGAATAGAAACTATAGTACAGGACTTGCAGGAAGGACCCGGGGATTTAAGTGTCTCTACACTAACGCACAGAGTATGGGAAACAAGCAAGATGAACTTGAACTCCTAGTACAACAAAATAAATACGATTTGATAGGCATCACTGAGACCTGGTGGGATGAGTCTCAGGATTGGAATGTAGGAATAGAGGGGTATAGCCTATTTTGTAGAAATAGACCAAACAAGAAAGGAGGAGGAGTAGCCTTGTATGTCAAGGATGTTTTCACCTGTGAAGAGATCCAGGACTTAAACCCAGAAAGCCAGGTCGAGAGCATCTGGGTAAAAATTAAGGGAGTGAGAAACGATAGGGATATTCTGGTGGGGGTTTACTACAGACCTCCAACCCAGACTGAGGACCTTGATGACGCCTTCCTCAACCAAATGACCGCGCATTCAAAAAGGAGAGATACAGTAATAATAGGAGATTTCAATTACCCGGATATATGCTGGCAGTCAAACTCTGCCAAGACAGCAAGGTCCAGCAAGTTTCTCGCTTGTCTTGCAGACAATTTCATGGTCCAGAAGGTGGAAGAGGCCAGAAGGGGATCAAATATTCTAGATCTGATCCTGACCAATAGGGATGACCTTGTTAATGAGGTAGAAGTGGTTGGATCTTTAGGGGGGAGTGACCATGCCCTATTGGAATTTGGCATTCGGTGGGAAGGAGAAGAGAAGTGTAGCCAGACACTCGTCTTAGATTTTAAAAAAGCGGACTTCTGTAAACTTAAGGAGCTGCTGGCTGAAATTCCATGGTCAAGAATAGTGAAAGAGAAAGGAGTTCAGGAGGCATGGGAGTTCCTTAAAAGGGAGATACTGAAGGCACAGTCTAAAACTGTGCCAATAAGGAGGAAAAATGGAAGGCATCTGAAGAAACCAGAATGGTTGACTAAAGAACTCTCAGTTGAGCTAAGCGTTAAGAGAAACCTGTACAGGAAATGGAAGAGGGGGGAAACCACCAAAGAAGAATTTAAGCAAGTAGCCAGGAGATGTAGGGAGGAGGTCAGAAAGGCTAAAGCACAGAACGAACTTAGGCTGGCCAGAGACATTAAACACAATAAAAAGGGCTTTTTTAAATATGTCCGCAGCAAAAGGAAAAAGAAGGAAACGATAGGGTCGCTGTGCAGAGAAGATGGTGAATTACTAACAGGGGGAAGAGAAAAGGCAGAACTACTTAACACCTTCTTTGCCTCAGTTTTTTCCCAGAAGGATACAAGCACTCAACCTGGCGGTTGGGGAGCAGATGAGGAAGCAGGGGAAATGAGGCACATAATAGGTAGAGAGGTGGTACAAGAATACCTGGCCACACTGGATGAATTCAAGTCTCCAGGGCCAGATGAATTGCATCCTAGGATATTAAAAGAACTGGCAGAGGTCATTTCGGAACCGCTTGCTATGATCTTCGAGAAATCTTGGAGGACAGGAGAAGTTCCAGCAGACTGGAAGAGGGCAAGTGTTGTCCCCATCTTCAAGAAGGGAAAAAAAGAGGACCCAAATAATTATCGCCCAGTCAGCCTGACATCGGTACCCGGAAAGATTCTGGAGCAGATCATTAAGCAGTCAGTTTCTGATCACTTAGAAAGCAACGCGGTAATCACGAGAAGTCAACATGGATTTCTCAAAAATAAGTCATGCCAGACTAATCTGATCTCTTTTTATGATAGAGTTACTAGCTTGATAGATGAAGGGAATGCTGTGGATGTAGCATATCTCGATTTCAGTAAGGCCTTTGACAAAGTTCCCCATGACATTCTTGCAAAGAAGCTAGTAAAATGTGGGCTGGACAGGGCTACTGTCAGGTGGATCTGTAACTGGTTGACTGACCGTTCCCAAAGGGTGCTCACCAATGGCTGCTTTTCATCCTGGAGAGAAGTGACTAGCGGGGTGCCACAGGGTTCTGTCCTGGGCCCAGTGCTGTTCAATATTTTCATCAATGACTTGGATGAAGGAATAGAGGGCATGCTCATCAAATTTGCAGATGACACCAAATTGGGAGGGGTTGCTAATACGCCAGAGGACAGGATCAAAATTCAAAATGACATTGACAGATTGGAGAGCTGAGCCAAGGCTAACAAAATGAAATTCAACAGAGAGAAGTGTAAGGTCCTACACTTAGGTAGAAAAAATGAAATGCAGAAATATAGGATGGGGGACACGTGGCTGGATGGCAGTACATGCGAAAGGGATCTAGGAGTCCTAATAGACCACAAGCTGAACATGAGTCAGCAGTGTGATGCGGCAGCCAAGAAAGCCAATGCAATTCTCGGCTGCATCAATAGGAGTATGGTGTCTAGACCGAGGGAGGTACTGGTACCACTCTACTCTGCTTTGGTTAGACCTCATCTTGAATACTGTGTCCAGTTCTGGGCACCCCAATTCAAGAAGGACATGGTCAAGCTGGAGCAGGTCCAGAGGAGGGCGACCAAAATGGTGAAGGGCCTGGAAGCCATGCCCTATGAGGATAGACTTAGAGAGCTGGGTATGTTCAGTCTGCAGAAGAGAAGGTTAAGAGGGGACATGATAGCCATATTTAAATATTTGAAGGGATGCCATGTAGAGGAGGGAGAGGGCTTGTTTTCTGCTGCTCCAGAGACCAGGACAAGGAGCAATGGATTCAAGCTGCAGGAAAGGAGATTCCACCTGAACCTCAGGAAGAACTTCCTGACAGTCAGGGCTGTCCGGCAGTGGAATATGCTGCCTCGGAGTGTGGTGGAGTCTCCTTCTTTGGAAGTTTTTAAGCAGAGGCTGGATGGCCATCTGTCGGGAGTGCTTTGAGGGTGTTCCTGCATGGTAGGGGGTTGGACTGAATGGCCCGTGTGGTCTCTTCCAACTCTACATTTCTATGATTCTATGATTCTCCACGTACATTATTTGTTCCATTGCTGGAAGGGTAGAAAGTGAAGGTGCTCTTGCTGGGGGGCCAGGGCAGTGAACAGGTAATGCATTCTTCTCTATGTGGGAACCTTTCTGTTTACTCCTGCCTAAAGCATGGGTGTTCTTCTTGAGCCTTTGGCAATTGCAGAATTTTCTGCCTTTTTAATAAAGAGGGCCTGCACAACATGTGTCCCACTAAGCCAGGAATGAGGACCTTTTGGCTCTCCATGCATTTTGGACTTTATCTCTCACAATCCCATACCATGGGCTGTGCTGGATGGAGCTAGGGGGAGTTGGCATTATTGATAGAGGTTTGATCTGAACTCCTAATGGGCCTCTCTGGGTTGGGCCCTGGCCCATGATGTGGGTCACAAGGCCTGGAGCTCTGGCTCTTCTTTCTGCTTAGGAGCAGCTTTTGCACATTGTTTTCTAGTGAGCTGCCTGTTTTCCCAAGCTTTGACACAGGGCTACAGTGAGCCTTTGTGACCAACACATAGGAGGGGGAGAGAAGTTGAGACGGCTGGCTGCGTTACCAACAGGCCTGGAACCTAAACAGCTGGTGTTATCTGTAACCCTTCCCAAACATTGGAGATGCTTGGAGAAACACTACAACTCAGTAGGGAGCATGAGCTGTGAGTGCATGAAGCTCCAAGCTCTGGCCACCACATACTCTAGTGAAAGGATCTTGAGTAGCAGTGCTGGGAACACTCCCTTCCTGAAACCTTGCGAAGTTCTGCCAGGGTAGAAGAAATACGGGCCTATAAAGGTGCCGGTAAAGCACCTTCATATGTGACTCTAATGGCACAGAATCCTCACTTTGTTTCTCCCAGCTGTAATCCCCCATTAACAAATATTATTGTGTGATCTCCTCCCTGCTTCCAATACCAGTCAGTTGTTCAGTATAGCTGGAGTAAGGTCTAAACTGGAAGAAGTTCTTCAAGCTTCCATATGAATGTCAAGAAATATTCAGCATGTATTTCTTTTTTTTTAAATGTTTATTAGAGCATAATATACGCATAATGGTTCTAATATTTTCTTTTAATATATCAGCATTTATTTCTAATCTAAAACCTGTTGACTTACATACATACCATTGTGATGAGACCTGGTTGTGATACATAAAGTAATTTCAGAAGCTAATATTAGTCTCTTAAGTACCAGAAATGGCTTTTTCAGTTCTCACAAGAGCTGTGAGACCACAGTGCATATCTCAACACAATCTTGAGTTCACTGGCTGGCCTTTGGGAGCTTCCCATGACTTAGCCTTCTGGATATGTTGAATTACAGCTGCTGTTGTCCCCCAGAGTCTATGATTATTTGTCATGCGGGCTGGGAGTAGATGGAAATCAAAACACATCCTGGAGAGTGCCAGGTTGAGTGAAGTTGGTCATGGACATTGTCTCTGTATCAGTCTTCCTCTCTCCATCTGTAATTTGGGAATAATATGGTCTACTTTATAATGATTGTTGCAGGCCATTTTATGCAGGTTGCCACTGAGTGCATGTACACTGGGTGCTACTCTGTCACGTTTTGACCTTCTGAATGGACTGTTCTGTATGATAACTTGATTTTGCAAACATGCAGCCACTATTTGTGTATTACATTTTAGATATTTGTCTACATGTGTGAAGTGGTTCAGGAACATGGAATAAATTCACTGCAGTACTATTGTACTCTTAAAGTAATACTTGAACCCTTGTTCTTTCATGTTCAAATAAAAATAGAAAATGTTGACAAGATGCTTAGTCAAACCCATACAAAAGCTTGGCCTTGCACCTCTGTGTACAGTTACAGGCCAGGCTGTTCCCTGCTGATTTCCTCTCTTCCCCTTTTTTCTTCCCACAGTGACCACGAGGGTGGAAATGTCAGTGCTCACACTAGCCACCTAGTGGGTAGTGCCCTCTCTGACCCTTACCTGGCCTTTGCTGCAGCCATGAATGGTCTGGCTGGGCCACTCCACGGTCTTGCAAATCAGGTAGGGGCCACATCACCCAGCAGTGGTGTAGTGCACATTATGTTGAGGAGGAAGAGTTTGGGGAATTTTCCCTTTTTCTTGCATATCATCAGCATATTTCACGGGCCTCTTGCAGGAAGTGCTGGTGTGGTTGACCAACCTGCAGAAGGAGCTGGGCGAGGACGTGTCTGATCAAAAGCTGAGGGATTTCATTTGGAACACCTTGAATTCTGGCAGGGTGAGTAGCAGCACCAAGGTCTCAAGCACAACTGACAGAAGACGTGTAGTGGGGAGAAACAAACAATTTGGTCTATAGAACTTTCCAGGTTTTATCAAGTGAGATCTGTTCTGAAATGGAGAAGAACGAGAGTTTGGTGTAGGGCACTAAACTTCCACTTTTCGTGGACTGACAGAATCTTAGAGTTTGAAGGGGCTGCCATGCATCATCATCATGTTGCAGATGATGGGAAAGTCTGCTGCTTCCTAGCGGTAGCAGCTTCCTAGCTGTAGAAGGCAGTCCTGGGCTGGATTGACAGAATAGCCTGATCTGGTATAAGGCGTATTCTTGTCTGCCTAAAATGTTCAAGTATGTTTAACAGGCCGGTGCCGTGTAGAAACAAGTGTGAGTGAAGTGGCAAACAAGTAGGTTCTACAGAAAAATTTTAAACTTCCCAACCTGGATTAATGGTAGCCAGAGTTTGGAAAAGTTCACCTTTTTGGACTGCAGCTTCCAGAATTGCCTAGCCAGCATGGCTATTAGCCATACCGGCTATGGGGTTCTGGTAGTTGTAGTCCCCAAAAAGTAGTTCTTTTTCAAACTCTGATGACAGTGAGGACCAAGACTTTGCACATTAGGGAACTAATATTTTGCCTTGACATAAGCTGTGTTCTGTGATAACTATACTCCTATATGTTGTATAAACTCTGAGGTGGTGTATAATTTACCTTCTTTTACAGAAGTTGGTTTTCATTATCAGGGTGGAGCCAGGGCATTGAAACCCCAACCCCTTATATACTAGAACCCATAGTTCCATACATACTCTTTCACTACCCCTCGTCCCCACCTTCTAGGATCTCAGGGGCATTTCCCATACACTCTCTCAAGAATACCTTTGCAGCCATTTAAAAAAAAATCTTCTGAGAATGAAAGAGAAAACGAGAAAGCACTGACATCCTCAGGAAGTACAAATCTGCCTGGAGTAGGGCATATTCTCTTTTTCCCCCCTTCTTTTCTTTCCCTCTCATAGAATTGTGGCATATAGCAAATTCCTGATGGCTTGCTTTCCCATCCCCATTTTCTTCACTCTGTTATAAACAGAACTCTGGGACACTTAGAATACCAACTCATGCATTTTAATTCCTGTGTTAGAAAAAGAATAAAAATCTGCCCTCTGTTTACTGCTCGTAATTATGTGACCACAAGGAGCATAGTCCAAATTGGAAATGGATTTGTGATGGCCAAAGGGCCTCTATTCTCCTACACGGCCCACTAGAAAACAAAAGCATGCAGAGGGGAGTTGGTTACTTGCTAGTAGATTCACACTGTAGGGATGGTTGCGGTTGGCCTAATACTGTGGAATGAGAAAGACAAATCTAGTGCCTAAAGAGAGAGAACAAAGGGGGCAAGTCCAACCTGTGCTGTGGGGCTAATGGGGAACTTCTACTAGGCCTCATCCGTGAGACATCAGAATGTAGTAAAGTGGAAGACAAGTATGGTAGATATCATCCATACCTTGTGTGTGAGTTTAAAAACATAGCTCTGGTGCAGGGAAAAAAAATAGAAAAGTACAAACTTCCCTCATTTAACAGACTATTTCCTTAGAGTTATTCCAGTAGCTGTTTGACTGCATGAACGTATGGCTCCTCTGAGGTTTGCTATCCACTTAATGTTTTGAAGATTTGAGTGCTGATGGCAAGTGCCTAAAATGAATCACTTCTAAGATCTGATAATGTAAATAAAGGGTGGTTATTTGGTAGTTTTCACAACTGCTGGTGAGGTGTGCATGTCAGTAAATAGACAGGGGGAATGCACACCTGTCTCTCACCCTCTCTTGCTCCATGCCATCATGCTCCCTAGAAGATTCTGACAGCATCTTGTGTTACAGGTGGTTCCTGGCTATGGCCATGCAGTGCTGAGGAAGACAGATCCCCGCTATACTTGCCAGAGAGAATTTGCCCTCAAGCACCTTCCCAAAGATCCTCTCTTCAAGCTGGTGGCCCAGCTGTACAAGATTGTCCCTAATGTGCTGCTGGAACAAGGCAAAGCCAAGAACCCTTGGCCCAATGTGGATGCGCACAGTGGGGTCCTCTTACAGGTGAGTTGCTACCTTAGAGGAGATTGAGAAGCCCTGTGCTCCCTAAATTAAGGTGTGTGCTGGAATCTGGGTCTCAAATTGTGAGCCTATATATAGCTCAGCATTCCAGAAGCCTCCCCCTCTCTCACTTCCCTGGATCTGTAGAGGGGCCTTCCATCCACTTGCCACATGGCAGCAAAAAAACTGGTTGGAGAGAACAATAACTGGTTCAGACTTTACCTGGGTAGCTGAATGAGGTCTGCATGCATTACTTCTCTGCTTTCCACATTGAGTTTGCTACATCTAGTCAATCCCTTCAAAGTTTGTAAAAGTTACAAAAAGCAGTCCAAAGAAATAAAGCAGTCGTTCTAAACTCTGCTCTGGCTCTTGTTACCTGGCTGTTTCCATGTCAATAAACTGTCAGGTGAACACTTCCAGTCTGCTAGCGCCCAATTCAGTGATGGGATTTTTCTCCCTCTAGAAGGAGTCAGTTACGGGATTTGTGGTGGCCCCAGGCTGATTTGAACGCCACACACCTTGATTTCAGAGTTTCAGCTTGCATGTTACTTGCCTCTCTTGCAGTTTGTTGCTCAGGGTAATACAGGAGCAACCAGAATTCAGGTCATATATTTTTGTAGACTGCAACTCCTGTGACTACTCTAGCCAATATGGCTGGCCGTGCTGATTTGGGAGAATTCTGGGAGTTATAATCTAGAAAAGGTGATTTTTCAGCATCTAGGAGCAACCTTGAATGTAGCTGGTATGTAAGAATAGTCTGTGGTATTTCTCTCACAGTCCTTTCCTCATCAGATGTCTTCCCTAGCCATATCAGGTAATCCATCATGTTTCTCAGCAGTGAGAGGACAGACCAGCTTCCTAGAGGTATGGAAGCTTCTGTCTTGTAGGGAAAGCTGTTTTGTGCTGATTGGTCCATTCTGCAGCACCTTTTTTTGGATATACTACACTCGGTTTTTTGAAAGGCCTTTAGGTCTTCCTTTTCTGTATGGCCAGTATTTATAAGGCAGTTGTCACTGTCAGTACTTTGTGCACTGAACTTGCCATCTGATTTCACTATCTACAGTTCTCCATCCCCAGCCCCATGCTCTTATATATCTTGAAAATACAGCTAGCTACACTGTTGGTTACTAGGTTGACTGTAGCCCACAAAAGTATATACACCAAAATATATTTGCTAGTCTTCAAGGTGGTACTACAGGCTTGTCTGCTGCTTCCGTGAATTAACTGTGCATGCTTAGTAGAATGTGGTCCACTCTCCTCTGTGTATTGCAGAGAAAGATTGAGAAGTGTATAAGGCAGCCTGAGACACAGCTTGTTCACAGTTTCCATTAGTCTAGTTGTATTGCTCTTGGTTCAGAAACTGGAGAACAGGAGCAGAAAAGTGAGCTTATAGAACCAAGGCAGGTTGATAGAGGTGGTGGCGGCGGCGGTGTGGGCCTCCCTCTAGTGGTGGCAGTCAGGCTCTACCAATGCTGATTCTGTACTGTCCTAGTCAGGAATTGGGGGAAGGCAGTCATTCACCATTCAAGGAGTGGAGAAGTATTTCAGGTTTGACTCAGGATGGGATCTAGTGCTTTTCTCATTCACATGTGTGCAAGAATCTTATTGACTCAAAAACATCTTTTTCTTGCACCCCCTTCCTGGAACTGAAATACAGGGAACCATTCTATGCTGCCATTTTGTTTCTCTCCCAGGGAATATTTTTTTTGTCTTATAAGAACATAATTTTGTCATCTGGTTATAGTATAACATACATTTTGCAGTCTCTTGGCACTGTGTGGAGGAGGCTTTTTTTTAGTCATCCAGACTTTTTCAGTGAAATCTTCTCTCATAATTGAGGCCTCTTGGTTTTAAAGCCTGTGTTCTTAATTGTTTTAGCTTTGTTTCTCTTATAATGCTGTATATGGGATTTTTTTGAGGCTCCCTATAGATTTATATTACATAGTGGCTAAAGTTAAACAAAAATTGTATTACTGGATCAGATTAAGTTCAGTGTTGTACTTATAGCTGTGGCCAACCATCTGTCTCTGGGAGCCTCATAAGCTTCATGTATGTTGTATACTGTGCCTAGATGAGGTCTGAGTGACTTCTGAAGGGTGAGGGGTCTCCAAGACCCTCTCGCCAGGCTAGGAACAGAAATAAGCAAGCATCTTTTTTTTTTTCAAATCAAACCTGGAAGTGAAATCTTCCCATTTTCAACTTAGGTATCTTGAAGGGGGTTACAACCTGTTTCCATCGAGGATGGAAGGGAAGTAGATTTTTTTGTGTAGGGAAACAAAAACATCCTGGGGAGCACATACACATTGTAGCAGGAAACCCTACTATAGATAATAAGTTCCATTTTTAGTTATTTTGATTAATGTTTTTGCTTTGCCATAGAGAAAAATAAAACCTTTTTAATACCCTGAACTGAAGACATCCATGCAGTATCTTCAAGACTCAGATGATTATATTTAAAATAAAAACAAATCTGATTACACCATTCTACAGTTATTTCAGAAAGAGCCAGAAATCATTCATGGAAACATTTTGTTTTGTATTGAATTATAAAGAAGTGGAAGTTGTCAGATGACTTTTCCTTGGGACTCCAGGAGAGCTAGCCTGTCCAGTAAAATGAGATTCTTGTGAAATAACTTTGACTCATTTTCTGCCCATGTACCTAAAGAGATTCTTGAATGTGTTGTATTTTTAGAAAGATTAGGATAGCTTGATTAGGAGATCTGGGATCCAGCAGAGTTTTACAGAGTTTTACAGTTTAGGGCTAAAAGTGTTTTGAAATTGTGAAAATTACAGCAGGTGAGAGGATATGGCTGGGCATGCAAGAGGTCTTTTCCCCTTGGCTGTGTATGGAAAGGTCTCTTCCCTTGTCAATTCCTTTAACCTCTAATTGTCCCCTCTCTCTCTTTCTCTCTCTCTCTCTGCAGTACTATGGCATGAAGGAGATGAACTACTACACAGTGCTGTTTGGTGTGTCCCGAGCCCTGGGTGTTCTGTCGCAGCTCATCTGGAGCCGAGCCCTTGGCTTCCCTCTGGAAAGACCGAAGTCCATGAGCACAGATGGGCTGATGGTGCTTGTGGGTGCCAAGTCTGGTTAGAGCAAGGGAAGTATGGCAAGGGTTAGCTATTGAGGGAACGATAGAGACAATACAAATTGTTTTGTGTTTGTTCAAAGGGCCTTGAAAAGATCCTTCCTTAGAGGCACTGACCATCCGCATTTTTCAGGTTATTTATGGGATAAATTCAGATATGGCTAGGGTACTGACCCCCCCCCAACCCATTACCTTAAATACCATCTAAAATTAGATTCCTGAGCACAGGGGGCCTGAGCGCAGCTCTTCCCAACCTGAGCTGATGCCCCACGCTAGAGGATTGCTTTCTAGCTCATCCTCTTCTTCTCTGTTGCCCCCTGTTGCAGGCCAGGGGCAGAGGAAATTTAGCTCCCTTTTTGCAATCATGTCATATCACATGCTCTTTTGGTACTGCCTTTCATTTCCATGCAGATAAGTTGTGCTTCTGCATTAGAACCATGCCCTCCTTTTCAACTGGCTTGAAATGCTGCTGTTGTTTGAGGAAGGCGGGAAGAATAGGAAGGGGGTCCTTTCCTCCCTCCCAGATGCCTGGTCCCCTTTTCCCTTTGTATCTTCTTCTGTTAAAGAGGACTGGTGTCCTTTAAAAGCTAGAGCAGGCAGGGCTGCAGCTCAAGTCTGAGCAGGACTAACTCACCTCTAGGTCTACCAAAGTGTCAGTGCTGCCAGCCTTCCTGCCCCCCCCCAAACTTGCCAGTGCACTTGCTTTGATGCGCACAGAACCCCCTTCCTTTGTGCGAGATGGTGCTTTGCTTCCAAAGGCAGAGTGATAGTGGACTGCTTCTTCCAGGAACAAGTGTCTCTTTGTCCCTTTTCTGGGTTTGCCCTGAGGGAGTGAGAGTAGTGTGCTTGAGGAACCTGCTTTTTCCTCCCCTTCCTTAAAAAAAAAAAATCTTTAAATGTCATTCTCAGTGCTGTGGTATTCAGAAGGTGGGGCAGACCCATCTTTAAAATTTAAAGAAGGTATTAGTATCGTCCCAAATTGGCAGTTATGGTAACGCTGCCATATGGCTACTAAAATTGGCTATTCAGATTTTTGAGAGCAGTGATAGTGAAGAATGAAATCTGTCTCCTGGCCTCCTTTCCTCTCTAGAAAGGACTTCATACACTCCTACCAATGTTTTTTTTTCTCTGTGTGTTTGTGTGAAACCTTCTGTCCTATAACCACACAAAAGGAAAACCCCAATCTAAGTTGAAGGCACAGTGTAAGTGGCTGTGTAAGCATCAGCGTTCCGTTGCAAACTTCAGGTGGTTCTGTACAAACTGCAAAATAAATGTTTTTATTAACAAGTTACAGTGACAGAGTCTTTCTTAGTGTTGCCTGCAAGTGATACTGGGATCAGAGTTTTACTCAAGGCTTTTCAAAGTAGCTTCTGACAACTGTGTGTGTCCTCCAGTTTTGATCCTATTGCATCTTGTTGGCTTCGAATATGGAACACACACAGTCATTAGTGGAAAACAAGCAGCTTTACCATCAGAGTCCCTGGAACAGCCAAGCAGTCCTCCTGGGTTGACTGGTCAGTGGGAAGAGCTGTCCCACTTAGCTGTTCTTACTGTTTAATGTTCTCAGTTGGCTGCTGCTTTCTTGCAAACGTTGAGAGATGAAAACAGGTGTTCATCACAAATGTAGGAGGATAATCCTAATCATCTAGACCAGAGCGGGAATTATATGACCCTCCAGATGTTATTGGACTTCACTTCCTAACACTTTTTTCTGTTGGTTGCGCCATTTAGGGCTGTATAATCCCCTCCGGTGCTTTAGACTTGCCTTCATCTCTGCCCCCTTTTAGGGGTAGCATAAGTTTATCCAATAAAGCTCTAGGATATGAAGGAATCTTACCTTCAAAGTTTTGGGTTCTTCTAAGTCCCAGTTTTATGTGATGATGGTGGATTGGCAAATCAAGTCCATTTCTTTGCTGTACAAGATAATTGCAGTGGTACCAGAAGAGTTCACAGACACAACGGTGCAGTGGCCACCTGCTCAATTTTTTGGGGGGGGAGAATGCACTGTCTTTCATGTATGATAAGTACGTCTGGTGAGTATTAGCAGCTACCTCAGCATGGAGCAGTGGCAGCAGGGGTATTGGTCCTTTGCACTGATCCATTTCGGGTTGGGGAGGCAAATAGATTGCTCTCCCTTGGCATGCTAGGAACACTCAACTGCTTCTTCGACTGTGCCATTAGATATGATTTGAGTGGACTGTGCATAAAGTAAAGATTATGTATACAAGTGCTGATGGGTTCACTGAGTTGTACGCAGCTTAACTTTGCATCCACTTTGTTTTGTTAACCTCACTTTTTTATATTGACAAAATATTGAGAGCAGCCACTTAGCTTTTGCCTTCAAAAGTAGAAGTCTGTGATTCAAAAGCTGCCTTGTTCTGAATCAGATCACTAGTATAACTTATCTACGGCCATTTCCGTACTAGCCTGTTATAGTGCTATTATTCCATTTTCAACATCCTATGGAATCCTGGGGTTTGCAGTTTAGGGAGGGGCCAACCGGAATAATAGCACTATAACAGGCTAAAATGCGGAAATGGCCTACATTGACTGGAGTCTTGACCAACCTGACCCAGACACTTTGCATGCAAAGCATGTGTCCTGTCGCTGAGCTCAGGCCCTTCATCATTTTTGCTCAAACCTGGTGTTAGACAGGCTGCTGAACTCTGTAAGCACAACTAGCTCTTGCAACTACAATTTCTACAATATGCAAGTGGCTATGATAATGTAACCAAGGCGTGTGCACTACTAGTAGTTCTAGAAGTCATCTTGCCGCAGACTCAGGGCAGTAGTTTGAACTCAGGTATCCAAGCCCAGACTTATTCTCCCACTTGATGTTGGGCCAGCTCTCCTTAGCCTTTAAGGACACAGTGCACACACTGACTGCAGAGGAAAGGGAGACTGTTCTAAGCCCCTCTGGAATGGAGTTCCCAGAAGCATTCTATAAATAACCCAGTTCCCTTGTGGTTGTGCCAGGAAAAAGACACTGTGCTTTGAGACAGCAGGCCTGTTTCCGTGTCAACCCAGGAGCTGCATAAAGCCTATCTAAAAAGTATGCAGTGCAGCTTTCCATTTGTACTGAAGGTGACTGCATTTGGATTTTTTTCCATCTGGAAAGCATTCAAAAGTAGTAAGTCACAGGCAGTTTGAATGACTCCAGTAAAAGAACTATAATAGATTTTCTAGATGGGAAGATTAAGTCTTGCTGTAAGTGGCTCTAAACTGTTTCCAAAATTACTTAGCCAAGTTGACAATTATGGTAGATTTTGATTCATTTAAGCATGTTTGACAATTTACATCACTATCTACCTATGGTGTAGAATCTTGTTTCCAGTTAGGTTAGGTTAAAAGAGACCAAATAGCTGAAGCTGGGCTTTTCAGACTTAAAACCTGGAAGCCATCTTGGATCATGTTATGATGATTGTGGGCTCAGGATCAGTTCTGTGTGTAATTATGTCTGTACGCCAGATAGTTTTCCAGTTACCTCTGCTCTCTTTTCATATCCCAGAGTGCTTAATATTCTCCCTTCTGCTATACAGGCATGGTAACTACCACCACCCACAGTGCAAAACACAGCATTATGCCATTTAAACAAATTAGGGGTACTGCTCACCTTACCATGCACTGAGAACAGACTGTGGTGATTTGTTGAGTGGGAGGATCTTGCTTCCTAAGTGTAAAAAACCCAGTGGAACAGTACCTGATAAAAAGATTGCTAACCACACAAGAAAATCCAGCTGTGAAAGGTACGTGAGTGCAGATACTTGCTGAAGAACTATACAGAGCTTAAGATTCTCTCTCTTTGCATTTGCAGCCCCCTGCAGACATTTCCAGAGGGCTATACCTCTATTCACCTTTCCTTATTGCAGTCCAGGAAAAATTTCAACCATATTGCTAATCATCACAAGAAATAGTCAAGTCACCTGCATCCTTTTGCAAACAAGTTTTTTTTAATTGGTCTATAAAAATGTTGTGGGATTGGTTCAGTCTTTGAACATTCTCACAGAAATTTTTGCAATTATCAAATAAGATTCACAGTTAAAGGGTAGGGAAAAAAAACCTATGATTTCCTCCTACTGTGCATGATTTCATAAACATTTTTCATTTTTTTCTGGAAGCATCCCCTTTGTTACAAGCTGAGGTAGCACATGCCAGTCTAAAAAGCAAGAGGCCAGCTGGGGCTGATAGGATCATACACACAACTGGAAGCAGAAGGCACTGCGACATTTAGGACAGAGCTGCTTTGCCCTGGGAGAGCAGGAGGACCAGGAGTTTAACACGGTGGCACACAAGAAGCTTAGAACCTCAGCCTCATTGGGTGAGGGGAGGAGGAGGAGGCAGCTGTGTTAAGAACCAGCTGGTCTTTAAGGAAATAATTGTACAAGCAAGCCACAAGTAGGGCCTAGCTGATTTTATGCAACGGAAAGATCACTCTGAAAGTCCAGCATGAATTGTAAGTAAAGTAATTCTCTGGTTGGAACTGAAAAAGCTGAGCAAGGACTAACAGGAAATTTGAATTTGTAGCCCAAGGGCTTTAAACAAGTCTTTAACTTGGACATCCTTGTTTATATACCCTGTCAGTTATGTGCCCTACAGCAACTGAAGTTCATCAGGTGTGGCTTAACTTCCCATCGCTTTGCATTGGACTCAACTCCAATCAGATCAGCACTGTGAATTATTTAACTTTAGGGTTTAAAAGGTGGTTGAGTGCAGGTGACAGAAAATGCAGTTCATGACTCAGGTTTACTTAATTTGGAGTAATAGCAGAGTTACTAGCCTATCTTCTGACAGCAGAGAGAGAAGACTAATCTGTGTTCGGATCTAGTCCACCTCCCATATTTTCCAATGGTCACAAATAGCTTGCTATGTCTCTGTTAATAGTTAGCTGGACTTGGTTCCTACTCAGCAAATGATTAAATGTAACACTCCTCTGCTCCCCTTTGATATTAGGTCACACTTTAAAAATTTACCAGACCTATGATAATCACCTTGCTGGAAGGAACGTTCAACTGCAAGTGACTAGTAGGCTCACGAACCAAGAAGCACACAGGATCTGTTAAAAGATACTGTTTTGGCAACAGCACAATGATATCCAGCAATCTTGCAGGACCAATACCTGCCCCAAAGGAGTCAGCATCCATAGCGCTGACAACATGGTTCTCAAGAATCTGCCTTCAAAAGCAATACGTATGTAGGGCACCCATGCAGAAACCAACGATATGCAGGTAATCTCACTTATGAGCCACAGGTGGTGAAGGGGCTGCTTGTAGATAAGTCATGCTGGGAAGGAGGGGGGGGAGAGCATATGTACTGGGTCCAAGGAAGCCATGGTTCGTTTAAGTTACATAAATTGAAAAGATGTAATTTTTTTTTTAATTGCACAACCTATCCTGCAACTCCTACTGCTTTGAACGACACAGGAGTAGGCTGCAGCCTGCACAAAATCAGCCCCTGGAAATCTAATTTAACCACCTCTATGATCTCTGAGGTTTCATTAGGTACTATCTACAGATTTTAAAGTTGCAAGTCATAACCTGAAAGAGCTACAAAGTTGCTTTTTAAAAAAGGAAGAAAGTTAAGTTTCTGCAGAAGGTGAATTCCACACAAATGCTCTAGGGTGTGAGAGGAGTTTGGCATTCCTGTGGAACAGCAGCATAACTGGTGTACCACATTATCCCAGGGAAAAGCAAGTCAAAACATGCTCACAAGCAACCACTAGCTCCAGGCCTTCTCTTAAGAGTGCCCAGACACTGGCACAGCTAGGCAATAAGTCTGAAGAAGCATAGTCTATGTGGTGTGTTTATATAGAAGTTCAACCAAATTTAATGGAACTTACTCCCAAGTAAGCATGACTATGATCACAGCCTTCATTAGGAAGAGGAAGCATCAGTCCCTATACCAAGATTGCCATATGATAGGAGTAAAAGGTCTTTTACTTTAAGATAAATTATGGAGAGGGGATTATAGCTTCTGGCAGTAAAGCAGTGGTGTCAAGAGCCTTTGCTGGCATTATTCCTGCAATATACTTCAGTATACCAAATGCTTTGAAATGCTTATTTCATTTATCTTCACAGCCTCTCTTCTGACCAGGTACAGTAGAGATTCCAACCTCCCTATAACTGTCAGACTTGATACTGAGATCTGAAGCTGTGGCTCTGCCAGCCAAACTAGAATTCTTCCTGAATTGTAAGAGTTGTGTATCAACATACGAGTTTAAGCTGATTTTTATTTCAAGCATGCATGAAGGATGGGAGGGGCATTTCTTTTTCCTTTCCTCATGCACTGTCTCGTTGTTATGCCAGGCACAGATATGGGCTGAATCAAGGGTTGCTTTCCCATACCCATATGCATTCGTGGCCATGCTAGCTGCAACCTTTTCTCTGCAAGGCCCACTTTGGAGCACAAGGGCAACAAAGCCAGACAGTTGGACATTCCTGGCAGATGACAGGATTTGATGACCATGAGGCAATTTCCTGCTGGGGACCTAGAATGTATGTCTCCCACATTTCAATGAGAAAAGCTCCCTGCTTAGACAAACATGCTAGGAAACAAGTGACCTTAAAAACGCAATCCCTTCCCTTCCGAAAAGGGTTAAGAAGAGATCACTTCCAAGGACTGTCACCTGCTGTTTGTCCTTCTGTATATAACTGCAGAAATTAGGATAAAGAGTAAGTGAAGAGCTTCAATGTCACCATAGGGCAGAATGACTGCAACCAAGCTTCTTTCCATCAGTTGGTACAATTTGGGAGTGAGGAGGGAGAGGAACCCCCGTAAATATGAAATGAGAAAATATGGAAGGCCAAAGGAACATCTCAGCAAAGGATGCCAATGGTAGGGCCAAATCCATGCAGCTCATGTGATTGCAATGCAATTTTGCACTGTGACAGCTGACATTCAAAGCCGGGTGGGCAGAGGGGAGAGGCAGCAGACTGACTTGTGGAAGCCGCCTCACAGCCAGATTGCAAGCTCAGCACAGCAGGTGGGGATCTGTTTCCAGAACTGGCGCACAAGTGTAACCTCACAGATTCAGGGGCAGACACAGAACTAGACTAAAGGAAACAACTCAACTGTCTATGCCGCAACAGCCATCCCCCTTCTCTGTTAGAGGACAAAGCAGGTCTTCTCAACAGCTGTACAGGTGTAGTTTACCTCCCGTTACCCACACATGGCTGGCTTTGATCACATAGGCCCAGTCTGGGGATTCTGGTCCCAAAAGAGATGGCTCAGAGAGAATTTGTTTTAGTCACCTCTGCCAAGCCATTCACCCATGAGAACTGCCCCATCCCTCTGCAGCATTACACTGAGGCAAGTGGGACAGTCTGACTGCTGAACAGGGTCTCAAAGAGCAGCGCCTTGACCACCTAGGTTCCCTCATGGCAATGTTTATTCATTCTTTATTACTGACATTTATACCATATCTTTCCAGAAAAAACACTGCCCCAAATCCCCTGAACATTGGGCAGAAAGCCTCAGGAAGCTAGAAAAAATGAGTAGCCAAGAAAACAAAGATATATATATACACAGTGATTGCTCTCCCTCCCTCATCCTTGCCCTGTGATACATCTGTACAAAAGCTATCCAACACACTTAGGCACACTGCCCCAGAATCCCATAGTGCCCAGCCTGCCCCAAGCCCACGCTTCATGGGCCAGCCCTTGATCCAGTCCTGTGGGACATGGCGGTTGGGGTTGGGGTGGCCCCTCTCTCTGGACATCTAGCCAAGGCAGACCTTGTTCCCAACTCTGGCCATCATGTGCGTGCATGCAGCTTGTGCAAAATGTGCATCTAACATAGATAAAACGTCTTTGCAAACCAAAAAGAGGGTATTGAGTTTAAAAACAGTATGGGCAGTACAAATGAATCTCCCCGATGGGACTGGGGAATGCCTACAATAGGGCCACAGTAAAGGAGGTGGTTTCTGCAGAGCTCATAAAAGGCTTTTTGGACAGCAACTTTCAGCCAGTGTGGCTAGTGGCAAACATACTGGGGGATTCTGGGAGTTGTAGTACAAAACAGGACTTGTGATATATAGCTTATTCAAGAACTCTGGCTTTCTGGGACACCTATTCGGCACAGAGCAGGCTTGTAACAACCAGCTTTCAAGACAGCCCAGAACTAGAATTCTATAGGATTCAGAACTGCATCTGAGATCAGCAATTTCCAGATTGCTCTTACACATGGCCTGACTGGAGGCAGGTGTACTCTATCACTTTTCTCTAGCAGTCCACACTGTGGAAGCTTCCTCTTCATCAGCGCAAGGAGTGGCCTTCGCTCTTGGTACAGGATTTAACAGATGGAAAAGAAAGCATCTAGTCCTCAAATCAGCAGCCCCAGACTACCATCGCCCAGTGCCTTAGCAGAGAGCAGCCAGTGGTGATGACCCGCCAAATGGAAGAAGTCAGCTGAACCTTCCATCTGATCTCACTGTCCAAGATGCCTTAGTCACTGAAATTCCCAAGACAGCACAGCTAAGACATACAGCACTGGGGGTCCAAGTGGCAGTTGAGTACTTTGAAATTAGATTTAAATGAACCAGGAGGCCATGAAAACCTGGATTTTACAAATCATTTGGGTAATATGTCTACAAGATGCGTTCATTCCCTCCCCTTCCCCCATCAAAATAAACCCACTCGGGACTTCTACTATTTCATTTCTAAAATAACCTAGACTCCAAGAACCATCTCTTCCTTAGTCTTATTTGGCACACATTCTTTGTTCCAAGCCTCAAAGCTCCTTTGCCTTCAGCTATCTATCAACCAAAAAAAGGCAATCAAAGCAAGGTGGACCGGCTGCCAGCCTCCCTTATGCAGCCTAATGACGAACAAAGCTTACAATACCACACTGGGGTGAGGAAGAAGAATCCAAGCCTAATGGTGCAGCACTGGAACCACATCTGCTTTAACACAGCATCAGGGCAGAACATCCTTGGTCCTCTACCAGCTCCTGTAACAGAAGCCAGATACTGTACTGCTACTCCGCCTGCCTTTTGTTACCTTTGCATTCCCTCCACTTGTCTCTAACCCCTCTAGAGCAGGGTGAAGCCACCAGAGTCCTGCAAAACCAACCAAAAATGAGGTGGCCAGACAGAAGGTACAGGCTCTCCTCACCCCTCCAAGCCTTCCTTCTATTACCAAGAGGCAACCCTGGTCAGGTGCTAGTTTTAAACACATGATTTAAGAGGCACAGTTTCCAACCAACCTTTCACTAGGCACAGAAAGAGATCCAGATGACATACAAGGGTTTCTGCCATCTCTCATCTGAAATACAGGCTTGGCACGGTCTGCAGCCTAAGGGAGCCGCACTAGGATATATGAAGGGGGAGGATGAAAGGAGGGATAATCTTCAGACTAGGGATCTTAAAAGGGGCAAGAGGGCAAGGCCGGGGACTTCAAATAAAACTGTACTACAAAATATATAGATATATATAGTATATGTATGACCTAGCATAAAAGCATGGCCAGGCAAGATAGCAGGTGGAGAGGTTGCTCCAGAGGTAACACAACAGCCTGGCCCCTTCCTTAGGAACAAGTCTCTTTCATCACACCAGGACCAGTGGATAAATTAGACAGGATAACCAGAAGAAACCAAATAAATAGATAAAAACAGGAAGGCTGGAGAAGCCACACACTTCCCCAGCGCAAAATGTCAGTGCAACCACAAAAGCATTGGGGCAAGTCTTCACGTCTGGTGGACCTCGTGGAACATGAGCTCTCGGGGAATGCGAGTCTCCGGACCAAAGTTCTTTGCTGCCCGGCGTTCAAAGGCTGCCACCATCTGCTTGACCACCTCATCAAAGAAAACAGTGGCCAACTGTGAGTGCAGCAGGGAACGGAACTCAAAAGAAACCTATGGAGGGAGAGAGAGAGGAGAAAGAGTGGTAAGACAGAGGAAAGAAAACTCAGCATATGTTAAGCTTTAATACTGAGTCCAAGATCCAGCCAGTTACACTGGTGGAGTGCAACTCTGCCCGTGTAACTGCAACAGTGGACTTGGGGGAGACAGCTCCTTCTCTGGTACAAAAAGGAAGGCAGTGGCTCTCAGGTGCAGTTGTGCCCCCAGCCCAGCCACTCACAGACAACAGGATCTATGAGTTGTCTGGCTGTTTTTGTGCACTTAGCAGAAGAGTAGTGGCTGTTCCTTCTGGGCAAGGATAGGAGCTGCTTCTTCATTCACAGGCACACAAGACAGCCAGATGGCTCCCAGGTGCACCCCCCAGCAGTGGCTGGGCGCAGGACAGAGCTGTGTCCAGTGCAAAGGTATTGTGCAAGTGGGTTCAGGATACCTCCTTCCATAACATCTTCAAAAATACTTACGCTGGCATAACATGGATTAGACCAGCATAAGCCACCTACAGAACTCTGGATAGAATCTCCAAGTCTCACTTTCTGAACTAGAGAGGCTTGCTGGGTCAGACTTGACAAACACTTGTGCTGTCTGGCTCTGTGGCTGATATTTACAAAGGGCTTGCAATCCCCTAAGCGCAAGAGACAAGACTAACCAATCCCCTCTCTCCTCTGAGGTACATCAAATACATAATGGCAACAGCAAGGTTTACATTGTTCCTACAACAAATTGTTCAGTACAGTATATTTTTAAGCCCACCCCCCCTGCCAAAATCCACAAAAACAGCAACCACATCATTGCTACTTATGGCAAAAGGCAGGAGTTTATGTCTGACCAGTTCTCATTTTCCTCTGCTGACAGAAGAAGAATCATTCAGATAATACCTGAATCTTAGAGCAACTGGTCAGGTTTACCATGGGTGGCCCCATCTTGTTTTACCCCAGAGAAACTTGATCAGTATCTCTAGGATTGCCACTATGACCTTGAAGACTCCATCCCAAAGAAAGCAGGCAGACAGGCAAGAAAGGAGAATTCCTTCTCTCCAATTTTTTTTCAACCGCTAATGACCAGAATGGTACCATCCTCTTATGGGTTGCCCCCAGACAATGGCACCATTTTAGAAACCAGCAACCACAAGAGGCACAAGGAAGCAGTGGTGCCTTCTGGAGGGGGAGGAAGTGTGATATTCACAAATTCTCACATTTTTATATATGAGGCAGGCACTATACCTTGCCTCATAATGAGATTGGCTCTGTCCAAAAACAGGGCTTCATTTCATGAGCCCTGGAACATTAAAAATTAGTAGAACGAGGAGACGCTCCAGGCAGCTTTTGTACCACAGACTTGGATCATTTATGGTTGGAGAAGGAAAAACAAGCTCATCAATACTCAATACACTTATACAGGAAGACTGCAGGGCAAGGAAGAGACTGAGTCTCCAGAAGCAAGTATGTACAGCCTTACAGAATGTCACACCTCAGGGAGGAGACTGCTCAAGGTCACACCCATAAAACCAAGTCAGGAGTTACAGCTCTCAGCCTCACTCACTCTCTGTGAGCCAAGGAATGAATCCAAGGGGCACAATGCCCCTGAGTCCCTTCTCTTGCGTCAGCACTTTTTCTCTAGACTACTTGCTCACAGGATGAAAAATGTTTGCTTCTTTGGCTGACTAACACTCTGCTGATAGAGCCCTGTTTCCTTCAGATAAGCAGGGATGGGATAAGTTACCCGTGGCCTCTGCTTTTCAAGGATCTGCTCTTTTGACCCTTTTCAATTACAAGCAGAATCCATATAGTCAGGATGTGGTCCACGCTTTCAACCATGTGTACTAACTGAAAAGGGTTGAAAGAAGGGAGCATCAAAAAGTGACCACATGCTCCTTTTTCTTCCTTCTGTACTGCACCATCCATTCCAATAGCTCTGGATCCCTAGCAGGACAGAAAAGGAGATAGTCTGGTGGGCAGTGGCGGAGGAGGAGCAGGTAGCAAAATGCCAGCATGACTGAGGAGCTTCTACCTTCCTCCTCTCCCTGTGCCTGGGGAGCTGCTCTGTGGGCACATATGTGTGTGAGAATGTGTGCGTGCTAGCCCCTGGTGGTGGGTTACTTGAGGGAGAGTCTCCTTAGTAGTTCCTTTCAACACAGTATGGGCCAGCCATGGCTCTTCCACACCCTCACCCTCTTGGCTTCTTGGCTCCTGAAGAGGTCTAAAGGAGGCCAACCTAGCCACAGTGTAAAAACAAGGAAAGATGGAGCAGGGAGAGACTGGGAGGTACCAGGCTGCCAGTCTTTCTTTCCAGCACTTTTTTCTCAATTGACTTGGCACCAACTTCTTGTTCAGTCCGTATACTGAAGAGATCCACCACAAATCTCTTAAAAGTGCAGTGTATCTCTTATATAGTATTTGTGACCACACGCTGCTGTTTCTCTTAATCAACTTGGCTTCATCTTTTTGTTCAGTCCATACACAGACCGAACAAAAAGTTGGTGCTGAGTTGATTCACTTGGTGCTGAGTTGATTCTAAGTATCACTTAGAAACTGTGTGCAGTGTGTCTCTTACACAGGATTTTGGTGTTTTTCAGTGGCCAAAATGCATTTGCAAGCTAAAAACGATTTCTGCACTTTGACAATACTCTGTTCCCTAACCTGCTGAATAAGTGGGGATGCCTGTACTTTTTAAAATTTTAACCCCGCAAATCCTACAGCCAATATGGGCAATAACCATGCTACTGGGATGAATCTGGGAACAATAGTGCAATATTTTTTCCCATGTTTGGCTAATCAATTCAGGGCATTTCACAGTCAAGCAACTTCCCCGCTCTGTTCTACAGGTGCAAGCCTATCCTGAACACCACAGCCTGAGAGACTCTGTATGGAAAGAATAGCTGAGCAGGTTAGAAAACATTAGAGTCCTTGTGTGCTTACTGAGAAGTCCACCGTGCACGTGCGAGGGTAACCTGGAATGCCTGGGCTGAAACGCCAGTTTGTCTCTAGGTGGTTGAAGAGTTTTCCATCTGTACAGACAGCCTAGATGGGGGGAAGATGAGAGGCAAGATCAGATGTGGCCTTGACTAACCAAACCTGTGTTTACCCTCAAAAGCTAACAGAAGAGTGCCCAGCCCCCTGTCCTCCTGGTTCCAGCTGCAGCTCTGTGGTCACAGGCAAACTGCATCTGGAAAGGATGGCCCTCTTCTTCCATGTTATACTTGAGCATGAAGCAGGAGAGGCTCCTTAGCACCTTAATCTTTCAAAATTTTGCAAGGCAAGTTCTTGAAGATTGGGCCTCCAAACAGATCCACCCTTTACGCTCTCACAGCCACTGGGGTCTGGTGCTTTATAAGGTGGCCCTTGCTGCCAACTGTGTCTCTTAATGGCAAAAATTCCTCCCTGAGAGGAGGGGATTACAGTTAGGATAGCCATACCAGTGTCCAGCTCACCTTCACCAAATGCGGCCGCACCAGGGTCACAATGGATGTATAACGTTCCACAACTGGAGGGAATCCGACTTCCAGCTGGGCTTTCACGTGGCCTGTGCGCTTAGAAACCACTATCGATTTCTTGCACCAAGGAACAAAATCCTTGTATTCATCCACATTGGATACAACATCATACATCTCCTGCATAGAGTAACTGCAAGTAAGAAGAGAGGGAATTCAGAAGCTACATAAACACCAATAACACAATAGGGTGTTGAGTTCATTGCAAGGGAAAGGCCAACCATTATGAATGGCTGAATGAATGTACTGACATTTAGAAAAATGAGGCAAACATCTGAAAGCACTATATTTTCCATATTCATGAGGCCTTCCAAAAGATCTGTTATGGCCATAAGCAAGTCTAATGTAAATCTTCAGGGACAATAATCAGAAGCCCTATGCTCAAAACAATACACCATGCTAGCTCTCAAGAAGTCAATATTACCAGTTAGCTAAAATTGTAACATTGCCACCTTATTTAACGAACAGTAACATTATGGTCCGCTACCACTCCCACCACCATAAGATGTTACTTTTAACACATCATTTCCAAACTGTGGACAGAGGCGTATAAAACTGTACATGGTATGAGCTACATTATACATAATACTGAAACCCCAGGGTCATCTAATAAAGCTGAGTGGTGGGAGATTTAAGACTGCAAAAAAGAAATCCTTCATACCACATACAGTTAAACTGTGGAATTCACATTATAGGGTGTGGTGATGGTAATCTAGTTAGATGGTTTTACAATCAGATTAGACCAACTCATGAAAAACAGGGCTACAGACAGCTACTAGACATGACGACTATATTTTCTTCCAGTATCAGAGATATTATGCCTCTGCATACCTGCTTCTGGGCCTGTGTGCAGGAAGGTGCTATTACATTCATATCCTGCTTGTGGACTTTCCTTTAGAAATCTGGTTGGCCGCTGTGAAAAGCAGAATACTGGGCTTAATAGAGCTTTGGTCTAATCCAGCAGAGAGGGCTTGTCTTAAGTTTTTGCTCACTAAATCCACTAGCAAAGCAGGTGAAAGGTATCAAAGACAGTCTTATCATCCAAAGTGGACAATTTCTCTCTCTCTCTCACACACACACATACAGACACACACACAGCCTGTTCATCCTCCTGTGAGGCACATCTGCTCACCCAATGATCCTCCTTTCTGAGTATTCCTTTCGCTTGTTGGTGAAAGGTGCTGTAAAGTTGATAAAGGTCCGGCTGTGTTGAGTAGCAAGATCCAAATCAAGACTGCTAATGGCCCGGGGAGCTCGGATCATCAAGATTCCACAGGATGGCATGTACCTGAAACTGAAAGATTACCATGGTCAGTTTGATTCAGTGGTTAGGAAATGCACTGCACCTGCCCAGAGGTATTAATGCCAAAGGGACTGATTACTTGATCGTGATTAAAACCAAATCAGGAACATTCATCTGAGGCTTTACTCACTGAGTAATTCCAAGGAAACCTGACCTAGCAGGGTCTTTTAGATCAGAGTTCTCCACATATGATAGTAAAGTAACACTTCTGACATACTACCTGCATGATCAAGAGCATTAACTAACTTCCACAGTACAAAAACCTCACCTATGGGGCAATTAATTTCTAAAGACAAATGTCCCGCTCATCATGGGGACAACTATGACCCTCCCAATGTTTTTGGCCTACAATTCACAGCAGTACTAGCCAGCACAGCTAATGGTGAGGGATTATGAGACTGAAAGACCAAAACATCAGGAAGGCCACAGTTGCTTACCCCCAAATTTTGAAGCTCCTATGTAATTCCTACAGACAGACAACATACACATTATTCCCCCATCATTTGTAAGAACGAATCTTTGCAGCTGTGTATGTACGTTACCCACCTGGCAAGAGGTGCAGAGACTATTCAATAGGTCAGGACTGGGCTAGGTGTGGCCCTCCAAATGTTGTTGGACTGCAGCTCCAAGCAACTCTGGCCAATAGAATTAATGGTAAGGAATACTAGGAGGTGCAATTCAACTCTATCTGCAGTGAATCTGAAGAATCACACATTCTCTGTCCCTGCAACAGAAGACAATTCTGTTGCAGAAGACAATTTGTGGTACATGCATCAACATTTGCCTGATAGAGCATAGGGCAACCTCTTGGAAATTTCCACTGGCCATTACTACCCCTCTTACTGATTTCAAAGAGCTTTCTTAAGATTAGGTATACTAGTTTCCTCTCATACAATCTCTGTCTTCCTTCACATGAGAGGATTTTTTAAAAAAATATATAGTCATACCTTCATATTCCAGGGGTGCAGGACTGCCATGACAGTAGAAAAACCGTGAATAACTCTAGCTCCACCCAACCATATTTAAAACACAAAAAATATGATCAGCATATTCAACCCCCTGTACATGTCTTCAAGGCATTGAGGTGCCTCTGCAAGGCAGAAGTGGGCAGCTGGTGGGGTTTGCTGCTGCCTCCACTGCAGACCTATGCCATTTTCAGTAGGGACTTACAAGCCTTGTTCGCAGTTTCTCAGTCTCATGAAGATTGCAGTCCCTATTAAAAATGACACAGGACACCAGCAAAGGCAGCAGCAAATAATCCATGAATAATAAAATCTGCCAAAGTGAAACCTGCAAATATGGAGGGCTGAATGTAGCTACAACTGAGTTTATCACTGATGCCTGTTTACACATTGAAATAAGGGTTCAGTGATGCTTGCTTGGACCACATGACTTTTGCCTCTCAAGCAGCCCCTCCCCAGCACCAAAGTGATTATAAACAGGGCTTCATTTGTTTTCCTTCTCAAAATGTTATCCCAGAGATAGCCAGACAATGAGGCAAGACAGGAGTGCTGCTCAGGTGATCTGGTTTGGTTACTATTGGGGGTGGCCTAGCCCGGAGCTCTCCTGCCCCCCTTGCACAGCTCCCATCCATTTCATTGGGGGGCTTTCACAGCACAACTTCCCAGTGGACTTTGTGTCCTACATTGGTCACTGAAGGAAAGAGGCAGCAGGCATCGGGATTTACATTCAAGCCAGTAAAACTCTTCTGCCCTTGACTATTCTTTCATCTCTCTCTTGGACTGAGCCAGTGGAAGCATCTATACAAAGCCCTAGACCTGGCCAGAACCATTAGATACTCCCGCTATACATGAGGCGGTGATTTCCTCTTCCATTTCCCACAAGCCTTGTTCAAAATACCACAGGAAGAAACATCAAACAAGGTATGCCAGCCCGCCTCCGCCCCTGTACTTCCTTCTGCTTCAACCAGCCTCTCTCTCTTGGTTGCAAAAAAAGCCCTCCCACTGGGATCAGCTGAGCTGCCCTGTCAACCTACTGAAGCGCAAATCTCCAACTGGAAAAAGTCTATCCACAGAAGGGGATTTTTTTTTCCTGGAGGGCAAAGAAAAAAATGCCTGAACTAACTGACCAAGGCTACAGGAGGCTTGCAATCACTGCATCATGTTGAAAGACATGTATGTTTCCTCCTGCTTGCCACAGTCCTAGAGGATCACTGCCACTTCATCTCAGTTCCATTATGTTCTGCCCCTACCCAGAAAAAGTTAGTTGCAGTAGGGCTTCCTTCAAGGAAGGGTGCTCAACCTTTTCCACCCTAAGAGGTGCACCTGGTGTTAGCTGGGGTGTGTGGTCATGCATGCGCACATACACAAATGCAGATACGGTCGGCTCTTGGTACCCCTTAGGGTTTGGTTCCAGGACCCTCTGCCCCCGTGGATACTAAAATTCATGGATGTTCAAGTTCCATTATGAACAATGATATAGTAAAATGCGGTCCTTTATATAAAATGGCAAAATCAAAAAGTTTGTTTTTTGGACTATTATTATTATTATTGGGATATTTTCAAGCTATGGTTGGTTGAATTCGTGGATACAGAATCTATAGATATGAAGGGCCAATTATGCCCATATAAGGATACACACAAGGCACAAATACTGCCTCAAACATGTCCAGAGAGCTCCCCCCCACCATTTACCCACTGCTACTAGCAGCTGGTAAACAGTCAACTCAGAAACCAGGGAACAGCAGTCCTCCCCCCGCTCCCAACAACCCAGGGTCCTTTCACAACACACAATTATAGTGCTATGACTCTACTTCAAATGAAATGGATGTATCCTATGGAATCCTGGGGTTTGCAGTTTGGTCAGAGGCATCAGAGGAGCTCCCTGATCTGCAAACCCCAAGGTTCCATATGATGGTATTTAAAGTGGAATGATAGCACCATAATTCTGTAGCATGAAATTGAGTCCCCAGCTATGAAGGAAGCAGGGTGGGGTCCCATCAGCTTCAAGGCTTGCATAAAGAACAAGCAAGATTCACATACACATCTATGTTCGCATGCATCCCTAGGGTTGTACAACCCCTGGCCTTAAAGTCTTTTCCAGAAAGGAGAGAAAAGAATCAAGGCACCCCTGTTGTGTCATCCGCTGGTCCTTCAACACATGCTGTATGCAACAAAACTGAAGGAGCCGCTTGCAGCGCAACTACACAGAGCATAAACTGAAGGAAGAGGGAGCAAGAGAATGACCTAAGGAAAGGAGCTGAGAAGAGGTGCCCCACTAAGTCATCCAGGGTCTACTTGCCAATGTGACTCAACCTTGGAAGGAGTGCCCGTTCAATCTTCAAGGAGAAGACTGTGGCTTAATCAGGGACAAAGGAGCTCTAGAAATAATGGGCAGCTAACAGTAATAGCTGTTCAACAGGTTAGCTGGGACACACAGTCTGGAGCCCTGCCAAGGAAGTGCTTGTGAACAGCCCTATTACATAAAGAAGTCAAAGCACAGGGAATCCAACACACCACTGCTGAAACCTGGTGCTTTTAATCTAGGATGATATAGCTTCCAACCCTCCCTAGATTAACCCTCTCCAAACCCACCAGTCCAAGAAGCAACAGGTTGCTAGGTTTCCCATTCCATCCCACCACTGATGGGTTTGCAGCTTTTTAATTTCTGGTCACAAGCCATCTCTCAGAGCTCAGGAGAGTTCACTGGACTTCGGCCCCTGTTACAAAATCTCAGGCTAGTATGTATACCAGCTCAGACTTCAACGGACTGGCACTGCAAACACATACAGGGAAAGACACATACATTGCAAAGCCACCATTTACCTACCCAACAAACACTGCAAGACACTCAATTCCAGCACCCCATGTATTGTCCACAGATATTGTACACATAGATCCTTTCTGCTTTTATTGACAAATTGTATGATCATTTCCAAAGGTCTCAGAGAGGCCTTTATGAGGGAAAACAACTAGCCCAAAGCAGGAGTTCCTGTTTTGAAGACTGAATTAGATAGTTCTTCAGAGCCCCCATGTAGAATGTATGGAATTCTCCACTAACACGGCACCAAGCCAAAAGTTGCATTAATCTTCCAAAGAACAATGTCTTATTATTTACCACAAGGCTGAGTGATTGTGGTAGGTTCATGGGCCAATTTTTTGGTTCCTGGAAAAAGCAGTCCCTGTCCCACAGACTGTCAAATAATAAAAAACAAATATGGAAATAGCCAGAAGTCCTTTTCTGGTTTAGGGAGAAAGGGTTCTTTTAAAATCAATCAATCAATCAATCAATCAATAATAAACAGGCTTTCAGGAGAAGCAGTTCACCATTGGGGAGGGCAGAAAACAGCAGTCCAGGGAGTATGGAGGGCTGAAAGGCCAAAAAAAAAAAACACAGCCCGGGGGGTTGAGTACGGCCCCATTTTGCCCAAATCTTGCTCCATCACTACATTCATAATACTCCCTGATACCTACCATCTATATTTCAACCCAGCTTTTCAGTTCAACAGGCTCCCATAATAAGCAAGCTGACATTTAAACCAATCCAATTTAAATCCATAAAACCGCGTCTAAAAAAGAATCCCGAAATGAACCCAACTTTGATAGCTCTGCTATACCTCTTGAAAAGCAACCATCTTCCGGTCGCATGGCGGGCGCAAGTGGCAGCTCGGAATGAAGCTCCGAGCAGCCACCCGCTGGATTCCAGCTGCTTCTTTTGTCACGCAGAAGCCGCTAGACACCCCTCCGGTACAAGGGGTGCGGAAAGGGTCCGAAGGGGACCCCATAACTGGCGTTTGGCTCTACACGGCTGGGGGAGCGGAAAGCGCCAGGGGGTCGAAGGACCATGACGGAGCCAGCGGGATCGTTGCTTGAGCGGCACAAGCGCCGCCGTCAACTTTTAATCAAGAAATCAAGAAAGAAGTAAGGAATAAATAAGAAAACATGTAACCTGTTCTGGTCTTCATTTCGAAAATAACACAACAGAATTGGGCTTAGGAGCGAAGGAATGGAGGGACCCAGAGGAAAAGTGAGTGCGTCAAGGCTGAGAGTTCATCTTAAAGGGGCAGCTGAATTTAAAGAAAGGGCTATGAGGTTTTTCTGCTTTCTCACGAGGACTGAAATTATTATTGTTAAAAAGGCTTTTGATTTGTAATTTGGACTTACAGTTTAAAATGCCAAACAATTAAACAGTTGATATCGCCTTAAGGGAAAAGATTGGACTGTACAAGATTTAATAATCTCCATTTGGACATTGAATTCTTTATATTTCTTTATTTTAATCTTCTGGTTGAACTGAGACGATTGGATTTTTGGCTTTCTAACTCTGGATTTCAGACTTTAGAAGAATACCTGGGAGGAAAAATTATTGAATTGTGCGGGTTTTTTTTTTCTAACTCCTGTTGGGTGACTCTTGTTGTCTGACTTTTTTTTGGACTCCGGACTGTTGAGACTGGCGAGACTGTGCTGGAAGGTCATTTAAGCAAAACACCCTCATTCCCATGGACGGAGCAGCTTGGAATTTAAGCGACTATGAGAATACATGGAATCTTCAGAAATAAACTCCGGGCAGCAAAGTCCAAGATGGGAGGGGGGAATAGAAGGTGGATATAGGCACAGGGCTCTAAATCTGACAAGTGGTAATGTACCTCAGCAATGTCAATTAAGCTTATGTATTTGATTGATATATTTTCATCAATATAAACATTGTGATATTGAAAGGGGTATTGAGATTGGTAAGGCTATGATGGAAGTCGTTCAAGTAAATACTCTCACTCCCACGGACGGAGCAGCTTGGAACTTAAGCGACTATGAGAATACAGAGAATCTTCAGAAATAAACTCCGGGCAGCAAAGTCCAAGGTGGCAGCGGGGAATAGGAGGTGGATATAGGCATAGGGCTCTGAACTCGATAAGCAGTAATATTTCAGTAATGTTAATTAAGCTTAAGTGTTTTATTGACATATTTCTATAAACATCAATATTGGGATTTTTTAATGGGGGTGAACCTGTGATGGAAATTGTTCAAGTAAAATACCCTCACTCTCAGGGACGGAGCAGCTTGGAATATAAGCGACTAAGAGAATACAGAGAGCTATCAGAAATGTATTTCCGGGCTGCAAAGTGCCAGATGAGAGAGGGGAACGGGAACTGGATTTAACCACAGGGCCCTGAATTATATAAGTAGATTTGTATTTTGGCAATGTCAATTAAGCCTACAATTGATTGATATATCGATACATTGTTATGAATATGAATATTATGATATTGTTGAAGGATTGAAGGGGGTCGAAAGGGACTCAGGAGTAGAAGTGAGAAATAAGACATCTTAATATAATGGAATCCAGGGTAAGAAGATGAATGATTGTTGCAGTAATAATAGCTCAGACTCCCAGATATACATTGACAGACATATTTTAGAACTGTAAGACTTTAGGTGATAAGAAAACATATTGGAATATGACAATTTGAGAGAAGCAGAATTGAGTGATAGCTGGGAACTGACAAGATAGAATGACTGTATTATGATTGTGTAGGAGAGGGAAATGCATGTCCAAACAGTTGAGACAATCATTGTACTGTGATACATAAATGTAATAAGTGGAGTGAATTGCGGGAAGTGAAGCCCAGATCAGAGTGGAAGATCAGAAACAATGCATGTAGAACTACAATTTAAAGAATTTTTCTATTATTTGTGAAAATCTAATAAAATTAATTTAAAAAAAAGAAAGAAAAGCAACCATCTATATCTAATAGGAATGGAATTTGTTTTATTATTAGGACTAAGAAATCAAAATCTGTAGAACATTATCTGACCCAACTTGGGGTTCCTTGCAGTCTGCATTCCTGTTCAAGGACAACTCAAAGCCTTCCAGGTTTACAGCAAAATTCAGGGTGAGGAGAAGGTACCAATTTTGAAAGACAAGAGTACACTGGGAAAGCAAAATCCAAAGGCACACCTAGGACTGGAAATCCACAGCCAATATTTTAGCGACTTCCATGCAGTATAATCAGACAGTCATACTCAACTGTTGACTGCTTCTAGACACTCAGATTTTTGAAAAATGTGTAGAAATGTTGAAGAGGGTATCAGGTGTAAAAATTATTCATTACTAGTAAGCATTAGATTTGAAGCAGGGAAGTTTCTAGTGGGGTGTCCTTCAGACGTTTCCTATTTTGAAATAATATTTACTAGTTTTGCATGTTTATTAACAACTTATTCCAAATACAGTCAATCAAGGCCAGCAATAACACATAGAAAACATTGTTTTATAATTTTTTTTTATGATAAATATGAAAAAAGGAGTTGTCCCTGTGTCTATTTAATCAAATTTCTTACTGGAGCATTAAGAGCCTATTTTCTTTAGTATCAAGCTGTCAACAGATGCCACATTCCACCCTTCATGTATTTTGGAATATAGCTGTCATCACCCCAGGCAACATGGATGATGGGCACTGTTGTCCAAATGTCTTGAAGGCACTGTGCTGAGGAAGGGTGCTCTAAAAGGAAGATATCCACCAAAGTGGGAAGGAAATCTTCCCTCTACCCGAAAAAGAGCGACTTCAGAGCACTGCAAGCGAATGAAGTCCCTTCTTTGGAGCTAAGCGCAATACAACAGTTCAGCAGCCCTTCTTGAATGAAACTTGTGAGATTTGGGAATGGTTCTGCCCCATGACATATGAGACAAAAGACAAATTCTGAAACTATAACTGTCCTTAAATGACCCAGTGAGCTCACATATGAAAGGAAATTTGAACTCAGGACTTTCAGCTTCTAGATCATGTTCTTAACTACTACTTAATGAAGGAAGAACAATCCCATGTTCCTCTTCTTGCAACATACAGCTCTGTTCAAATGCTCAAAGATCAAATATTTTGCCTGAGTGAAGCAACTCATTGGAGGACACCCACTTCCTAAACATCACTCCAATTCCTCTCAGCCTTGCATGGGACAATGCAGGCAGCACTCACTGCGGCTGCAACCTCCATATTCTAGTACAAGCATTTTTATACAAATATAAATAAATATTTCATCAAATGGCATCACACTCTCGTAACTAATGCCATGCACCTGAAACCTCAGCTTTTTCCTATCTTGTGAAATCAAATATTGCATTATGGCAGCATATTGTTCTGGGAGGGCTTTGTTACGCCTTGTTTTGCATTTTATGTTCCGTGGGCCACTGACTGGCCACTCGAAGAAACAGAAAGCTGGCTATCTAAGCCTCTGCTCCAATCAAGCAAGGCTAGAATGTTCATCCATATTTCCTCCATTATCAGTGGCAACATGCCTCTGGATTACCAGTCATTTGGGAACATGGGTGGAACAGCACAACTACCTTGATGTTGTGGCTGTAGGTGTCCTAGAGGCAAACGACTGGTCACCGTGAGTACAGAATGCTGGACTAGACAAGCCTTTGGTCTATCCAGGACAACGCTTCTCACATTTTTACAGCACTTTTCACCGGGTGAAAACAGGTCACTAGCACAGTTAGAGAAAAACGTAACTGTGAGTTCATTTGCAATATCCCATGCATTTTATAAACATTCATGTAACCTTTCTGTTTAGATATATGTTTAATCTAGAAGTCAAGTTTGTTTTTTGTTTTTTAAATCAAGCCTAGGAGAATACATTCAAAAACTACCCATGTCTTGAATACAGTCAGAGTTTGCAAAATGCACTTTTTGTACTAAATTCTTGGAATCCCACAGACCAAGTTGGCTAGCGATTCTGGGGGCTGTAGCTCCAAAAAAGAATTTTTACCAAGCTCTGGTTAGCTGGAGCAAAGGTTCATAATGGAAGTCACTCTGTTGATATCAGTTCAACTCTGAACTTCCATAAAGTGCCACTACAGAAATAGGCACTAACTATCATTCTCTGCACAAAGGGGCAAGCAAGCAAGCAAAATGCTGCACTGAGCAGCCAGTGTTATAAGCCAGATCTGGGGAAGTTTCTGCCTCATTCTTGCTAGAACCAACACAAACCTAATGAATGATGGCAACAAACTCCACTCTAAAGACTATCAAGCACTTTCTTGAAAAAAACAAAACAAAACCCTACAGATCTCAAAAGCATTAACTGTTCAAATGCTGAGTTTTCTCTTTGCTTCCATCTCCAATGGGTCACCTTTAAATAGCTCAAGAGAAACATTCAATAATGTTCTTACTCATCAGAAACCTGTTGCTGTTGTGTGCCTTCAAGTCACTTCTGACTTATGGCAACCCTATCACTGGGTTTTCTGGGGCTGAGAGTGCGACGTGCCGAAGGTCACCCAGTAGGCATTCATGGCCACATGAGGGTCATAATCTAGTGTTCAAACCACTACATCCCTGCATCACATTCATTTATCTGTCTTAACAGTGAGAACAAAACCCCTACAAAACCATAAAGTATATATTACTGAGAAATGACCAGAGATATAGTTGCTAATGATTAGTGTTTAATTCCGGTGACAATGAGAAAAAAGGTGTGGCACAGCTGGCTCTTCAGAAGTTGCAGGACTACAACTTCTAACAGGCTTAGGGGAATCAAGGTAGTCCACCAACATATGGAAAAAAACACTGTCAGCAACAGCAAGAGGCAAAGTGGTCTCTTTCAAAATAGCACCAGACAGTATCATGCACTGGGGACAGCATCAAAGTAATAAGTTCAAAGTAGAGGAATTTTTATCAACATAAACACACACACAGTGCACCTGCTGGCTTGCCCAGTTTTTTTCTTTTTAACTCATCACATACAACTTTTTTCACACACTGCCCTTTCATTAAAGGAACATAACACTTAGCAGAACTTTCTGTACTTCTTTGGGTTCCAACTCTCATATAACTCTTACCCCAACAAAGATTCCTCTCCCTCTCAGCATGCCCTTGCCTTTAACATATCTTCCTCATTGACCTCTTTGTCCTCTAATGATTTTCATCTTTTAACCCACAATATGCCTCCTTCTGCTATCCTTCCATGTTTCCCTGCCACAGACCTAACCAGTAAATCACCATAAACTACCATTATGTTCCTATCCTTCTTCAGAATATGTATTTTAACCTTCCATTTCCAATAACTGCCTTTTTGCCATCTGCTCCCCTGATGACCTTCCAGAAGCCATATGGACTTTTCTCTCCAAAACACCTCAGTGCTACACAAACAAAATAAAGGGCATCCAGCACAGCTGCTATTTCCCCTACCACCCTTTCCATGCTACCAGCATTTTCTGCATAGAGTTTGCTAATACTGCTTGGTCAAGTTAACCCATTTCCACTGGATTTATCCAAGGCCATTTCCTCCCTACACCGTGGCCACAGTGCTGCTATTCCACTTTCAACCTCCTGTGGAATTCTGGGGTTTGTAGTTTACTGAGGCCAAAGAGCTCCCTGGCTGAGCATTCTAAAGGCCCCTCCCTAAACTGCTACTCCCAGGATTCCATAGGAGGCTAAAACTGGAATAACAGCACTATCACAGTGTAAGGCAGTAATGGCCCAAGACTCCAAAAGGGCTTTAAGGCTGCTCCCTCTTTGATCCCTGTCCTCCTTCTGTGCTTTGAAACAGCTGCTTGGAAAACAGAAATTCAACAGATCAATCTTTTCCTAAAATGGAGATGGACTGCGGGGAGAGGAGAAGCTTCACCTGTTGAATTTACCTGTCAAAATTACAGGCGACATAAAGAAAGATGGATATCCTAATCACACCCTGTTATTGGAGAGAAGCAAATCGGAGCTGTCCACCTCACCCCTGCCCTACTCTTCTCCGGCCAGACTCCTCCCCTTTCTCCCTTCCTTCCTTCCTTCCCTCCCTCCCTCCCTCCTTCCCACCCACCTGTGGCTTCCCCCCTTTGCCCTCCGCGTCCCCGTCTCTTCCTTCTCTCGCCTGTTCTCACCAGCCAGCCGGGGGCGCTCTCGGTCTCAGCCCTCCCCGCGGTCCCAGGTGCAAGACTTCCCGGAGCCGGCGGGCCGCCATGAAGTGGGGAGCCCGATGGAAACGTCCAACTCCCGGCCCGCTCAGCTCTGCCAGCAACCAGATAGACGCCGGCTCCGGCCTCCGTGAACTCTCACCCGGCCTGCGTCACAAGACGTCAATGCGGCAGCGCCACCGCCTCGACATCATCCTCACGGGGATAAGGGGTTGAAGAGGAAGAGAGCGCAATGTACCCTGGGAGTTGTAGTGTGCCCGTTATTGGCGTTGCCGGGACGCCTCGGGAATTTCTGGGGTGTGCCCAGAGCGCCGGGGGTGGGGGTGGAGGGAGAGGTTGGCAAGTTTTGGAACAATTAAATTACGCTCCGTCGCTTTTGCTGATTTATTTATTATACTTATGCCAGGGATGGCCCAGGATATTTTGCTACAGAAAAAGAACCGACTCACCAAACTAATTTTGTTTGTTACCGTGCATATTTTATCTTTCCTGCAGTAAGCTAAAGGAAGCGCACATATCTTCCCCTGGGCCATTTCCGCACTGCACTGTTATAGTGCTATTATTCCGCTATCAACATCCTATGGAATTCTGGGGTTTGCAGTTTAGGGAGGGGCCTTTGGAATTCTCAGCCAGAGAGTTCTTGGGCCTCAGTACCCCAGGATGGCACAGGATGTTGAAAGTGGAATAACAGCACCATAACAGTGTAGTGCGGAAATGGCCTTTATTCTCACAGCAACCATTGTGGTAGGTCAACCTGAGAGAGCATAGCTGGCTCGGGGACACCTACTGACTTTCATGGCTCTTCGTCCAACCCTCTGGCAACTATACCACAACTGGGCTTCACCAAAGGACTAGCTGAGGTGCCATTTTATCTATTTATTTAAGCACATACGGAGAAAATCCCACTAATTTGTCTTTCTGGGCCTGGCCAAAAAAAAAAAAAGGCAGTAAGTAATTAGAGTTTGCTGCTCTTTCATGACAACCAAATTTGAGGTGACACTCCTGCTGCCACATTGTGGAACTGGCTTGGATTTATAGCCCTCACTTTTCTCAAAAGGAGTAGCAGTCTAGATGCCTGCTGGGTTGGTTTATAATCTGAAGAATGGTCAGATGAAAGTGGAAATATACAGTGGAGGCTTCACCTGGGAAAGGGGAGGAAAGGAAGTACAGGTTTAGCCTCCCTTGTCTGGAAATCTGAAAACCTCCAAAAAACTTCCAAAACCTGAAACTTTTTGCTTTTTGCTGCCGGTTTCTGCCTTTCAGGCAGTGGCTGCTGCACTCCTGCTGGTTCATCTCTCAGATCCTCAGTCTCTCTCTTTTTGCCACCAGCCGCCTACTTCTGTGTTCAAGGCAGCAGCAGCAGTGCCCCTTCATCTCTTAGATCTGAGCAATGCTGCAGCTGCTGCCTTGAAGGCAGGAGTGGGCGGCTGGTGGCAAAAAGAGAGAGACTGAGGATCTACGAAGTGGTAGGAGGTGTGAATTCGCACCAAACCCTATGCTTGGATTCCTGCCATTTCACATATCTACAGTCTCTCTCCAGCCTCACATCTCATACACAGGTAGCAAACAAATGAGATGTGAGGCTATTCTAAAAAGGTACTGTATTCCAAAATCAAAAATAAAACAATTTTTTAAAAAAATCTGAACTACAGAACACTTCTGGTCCCAATATATCAGATAAGCAAAGCTCAATCTGTAATGCTTTATTGTGGTGCAAGCTTTCTTCAAATCTCCACTGACCTATGGAAACCCACTGGTTGAACTCGGGTGAGTCTCAGTGCCTTTCCACACTACGCGTTATAGTCCTATTATTCCACTTTCAGTAACCTATGGAATCCTGGAGTTAGCAGTTTAGGAAGGGGCATTTAGAATTCTCAGCCAGAGAGCTCTTTGGCTTCAGTAAACTACAAACCCCAGAATTCCACAGTATGTTGAAAGTGGAATAATAGCACTATAACAGTGTAGTGCGGAAAGGCCCTCAGTCTCTCAGCTCAGAGGAAGACAAAGGCAAATCCTTTCTGAACAAATGTTGCCAAGAAACCCCTGTGATAGGGTTGCCTTAGGGTTGCCATAAGTTGGAAATTGCCTGAAGGCACACAATAACAAGCTTTCTTATAAAATACCATGCTTCATCAATTGTATTAAGAGAATTTAGGAAAAAAGCTAATAAGACAATATGGTTGTTATGTGCCTTCCAGTAATTTCCAACTTCATAGGGGTTTCTGGGGCTGAGAATGTGCAAGGTGGCCAAGGTCACCCAGTGGGTTTCCACGGCTCAGCAGGGAATCAAACCATGGTCTCCAGGGTCATGGTCCGATGCTCAAACCACTATTCCACACTGTCTCTAGACGTTATACATAGGGAAAAACTAAGAACATGACCCACTGCACACTTAGCTGAGAATCAGCCCGTCATTTAACACAATGAGAGTTGCTTCCGTGCAGAGAGAATTACTTTCAAGTCAGTATGGATAGGAGTATAAAGGCAACACAAATATAAATATAACCCATAACCAAGTGAAGCATTTCTCTCAGTATACTGACAGAACTTCACAGAATCCCATGAGAATCAAAAGATCTGTTAATACATTCCCTGTTTGTAGTCTGTTCCACTTATTCTTTCTGATTCTGTACTAGTCATGCCTTATCTGGGCACCTCATTTTAGGAAGGATAAGGACAAGTTGGAGCAGGTTCAAAGGAGGGCAACAGGGATGATGAGAGGGACAGGAAGCAAAACATACACGTAAAGGTTGAGGAAGTTGTGAATGTTCACCCTGGGGAAGAGAAGACCGAGGGTTGACAAGACTGCGCTCATGGGGGCAGGGAGCGGGTTGCCAGTTTGTTCTCTGCTGCCCTAGAAGGCAGGACCAGGTGTAATTGTTTTAAGTTATGGGAGGACAGATTTCAACAGAACATCAGAAGGAACTTCTCAGTAAATGCGGTTCGGCAATGGAACCGATCACCTAGAGAGGCGTTCGGGTCTCTTCCTTTGGATGTCTTCAAAAAGAGTTTGGACAGCTACCTGCTGGGGATACTCTAGCTGGGGTTCCTGCTTTGAGTCAGGTAGGGGTTGGACTCAGTAGCTTATGGGACACCTTCCAGCTTGATTCTTCTTCTTAAGACAGTATGATCTAGTTAGTGGAGGGGTGTTTTCCCTGCAGCTTTAGGGAGGATTTTAAAATAAAGGACATTCATATTATTTTCCGTAGGAAGTAACGAGAATACACACACAAAAGAAAACCTGTTATCACTGTTTCACAAGGCTCTGGCCTTGAAAACAGTAATAATGTAGAATCCTGAGCTGTGGCTTTGAATCTGGAATGGAGACAGAGATTAATTTGAACCGTGTCTGTGTTAGCATCTATTTGTAATACATATGAACTACATACTTGACTTTAAGCGCAGTAAGTATGTATATGATACCAGCCAGGGACAAAATTTTTAAAAATGCAGTAATGTGTAGGGAAATTGGCCAGTAAGTGACAGCGCCTGGAATGATGTGTTTGAAAGTGGCCAACCAGGGTTAAAATCTCTGCCCAACCATGATGCTCACATTGCATGATCTTGGGAAGTTGTTATGTGTTCATCCTAATTTGCCTGACAGGCTATCCTTGTGTGAATCACTCTAAACAACAGAAATTGACAAAATCCAGGTACCACAAAGAGCAGCCTCCCATCTCTCTGCATATCTTTTTCCTTCTTTGGTAATCTTCTTTCATCATTGTACAGAGATTTTTGTACCCCGCTATTTCTTTCATTCTGATCTTTCTTTATTTATCGAGCTGGCCCTAGTGCAGGGTTAGGCAACATTTTTGCTCCACGAGCCACAGATAGTGATAGACAGTGTGTTGGGGGGTATAATCACGTGTGCACATTTGCATAATCACATGTGCACATTTGCACGTGTGTGTGTGTGTACATGCACCTTATATGCATGTACTGTATACACAATGTTGTGTGTACACAGTCTCTCCCCGCCGCAATCTTAACAGACATAGCTGTAGAAATAGAAAATGTCCTTGCTGGTCACTGAGGTCATGCCACCAACACTACTACACTATGCCAATCACCTTGGTAAAGGGGAGGCACGTGATTCAAATGGAGATGACTGCTTGTGAGAATTACTCTCCTTGTGTGCCCTCTTCCCCGTTTAAATCATGTTCTGACAGACTGCCAAATTGTTACTTAGCAGCCTTATGTGATTATGCTTGGGAAGAGGCCAGGTGAGGAGAGTCATCCCATGTGCCCTCCTTCTGTGGCAGTCCTGGGGTGGTAGAGTTTGGAGGCTGTAGAAATGTGGGCATATTGGGCAGGCTATACACAAAGGCCCTGCGAATTGCATTGGTCCTGCCAGTCATAGATTGCACACATATAATGTATGTCTTAGACTAGAGCTGCCTTATCTATTAGGCACTTTAGGCACAGTGCCTAGAGCCTACAAAAATTTAGGGTCTACGAAAACATCCCTAGTGGTGAGGCGAGGTGAGGCAAGGCGGGGAGTCAAATACAGGAGCGCCTGAGGTCTACAAAAACTTTCATGTAGTCCTGTCTTAGACCACCTCTGAATATTCCTTGCCCAAGAAAACCCTATGAAATTAATGGGGTCACTGTAAGTGGACAGGTGACTTGAAGGTACACACACACACAGTATGTCTTACTACGTGCTTTTCATGTGAAGAACCATTAAGATTATATTAGGCAATGTGTACTAGATAACTAATATTAGTTAAATGTATACTTAGACGAAAGGAGTTTTTTTTATATTAGGAATTCTAAGTATAAAGCAAGATAATCTAGACACACAATAATAAAAGGATAATTCACAAATTATAGGTTCAGTAGAAACATTGGAAAACGGATTGGACTTGAGGAAAGTGCAGACCAAGGATAGAAAGTAGAGGGAAAGGGGTAAAGGGAAAGATGGGTGGGGAGGGAGGAAGAGAGAGAACGGAAAATACGATACTAGGGAAAATAGTTTATAGAATGAGAGGGAGGGAAATAGGGTCTTTATATATTGAAATATATATTGTAAAGATTGAAAATGCAAATAATTGTACATAGAGAACTTGCTATTCTTTATATATGTAAACTAATTGTGTAGGTAATGTAACATTGGAATATATACTGATAAATGCTTTGAAAAAAAATCATTTGGTTCATAAGCAGGTTCCTCTTTTCAAAATGTGCTCTGATGGTAGAAAAAATGTATGTAAACCTTCCTTGGAGTAAGTCAGTAATTCTCAAACGTTTTACCTCTGTGACCCCTGCTTTAGATCTACATGTGGACGTTCAACATCATGCTGCTCAACATCATGCTCCTCTTGTCATATCCTATGCCTTTCTCTCCCTCTGTCTCTCACAGGCCACTAGTGCCACACACGCCCTCTGTCTTAATGCTAAGCTCTCCCTCTCCCCACCTCTTCTCTAAGCTCCCCACACCTGAGAAACTGCCTCATGGTCACTAAGGCGCATGGGCCTGCTCCACCAAGGATGGAACATTTGGGAGAAGCAAAATGGGAAAAGCATCAAAAAAGGGAAGCTGAGTTTTGCTATGTCTGAGGTTTGAGGTAGGCGTAATAGGAGAAGACATTTTGCATTGTTCTTTTGCAGACACCAGTCAGTACACAGTGGTGCACGCACACACACAAACACACGTACACACACAGAGAAAGGCTTGTCTTTTTCTCATTTGGTGCACTTGCAGACTGACTTTTCTTATGTCTCCCCTTGAGCAACTATCGCACCCTCCTTTAGAATCTGCCACACATTTTGAGAACCACTGGTGTAAGTTGAATGTACCTGAGAAATTAAACCAGTCTTGATTTTTGTAATGATGCATATGCCTCATTTTACCATCATTCATTTGACATGACCCATACAGGCTGCTGGAGGGACAGGGCAGCAGACAGGAAGGAAAGCGTTATCCTGTGGTTTTTGGACTATAGGACCTTATGACAGAACCCTTCTCCAAGCTGTCCCCACAGTTCCAAACCCCTGAACTCCTGTCACTCGCCTTGCCCCCTTTTCCCTCAAGATCCCTCCCTGGATCAGGTACTTGGGCCTCATGGTGATCCATATATGGAGCAGTGGCAATGTTTTCAATGGTTTCACTGTGGTATGACCAGATTCTCTCTCAAAACTTAACAGGAATAGCCAGACACAGTTACAAACAAGAATAAGCAAAGCAGAAGTTTATTAATACACAATTAGATCACAGATTAACCCCTGAACTATTTTATCATTCACAGTTCCACAAAACCCTATTCAATTCTTCCCCCTAGCTAACTGTGGTCATCTTTCTCTATCTCTCTTCAATCTGTCCGTGGCCATTTTCACACTACACGGGCCCTTTCCACACCTTATCTTTTCCCAGTGCTGGGGTGCGGGGATCACGCAAGCAGCCTCTGGTGAGAGGCTCTCGCATCCCTGCTGCTTCGGCTCCACACGAGCTGCCTGCTCGCACGAGAGCCCCACTTCTTCCTTCTGCAGCGCAGCCTGGGAGTTTCCCAGACTGCGCTGGGGCAGGAAGCATGGCCAACACGGCTCTGGAGGCTCCGCACGCCAGGTAAGTGTGCACGGGGCTAGGGAGCAATGCACGATTGCACACCATTTATGGCTTCCAGCCAAAAATGAAAAGATGCACAATCGGCCCCTGCCCACCCCTGGAGTGTTGCGCAATTGCGATTGCGTCATGCAGATCGCTCCTCACAATCGTGCGACGCTCCAGGCGCCCTTTCGCATGGCAAATGCTGTGAGGAAAGGGCCACAGTTATAGTGCTATTATTCCACTTTCAACCTCCTGTGGAATCCTGGAGTTTGCAGCATAGGGAGGGGCATGTAGAATTCTGAGCCAGAGAACTCTTTGGTCTCAGTAAACTACAAACCCCGGAATTCCACAGGATGTTGAAAGTGGAATAACACTATAACAGTGCAATGTGGAAATGGCCCATGTCTCTAGGCTGTCTTTCCCCTATCTGCCTTCTGTCAGACACAAGCCTCAGTTTCATATTTTTTCTCCCATGTAGGCCCCCCTCCACAGCAACCAGGGTTGCCTACCTTCTCTCTTCATGGACCTAAATCCAACTGCTAGTCTTGACTTGAGTAGAGCCATTGAATCAATGCAACAATTTATTAAGTGAGTTGATTCTCTTTGGGGCAAGTAGTTGGATTTAGGCCCTCTGACTATTAGTTTCTGAAAATAAAAGAGCTGGTTCATTATCAGAAATTGATAAAATAGTCCAGAACTTTGGGGTTGGGATAAGAATGTAGCTGTATCTTTTTTTAAAATAAAAATATCAAAAAGCTGTTCTGCTTCCAAAGCAATGTCTGATGTCAGTAATGGACTGGATAAGGATGGTGAGAATGAAGGTTAACCTAGGCCATTTCTGCACTAGACTGTTATAGGGCTATTATTCCACTTTCAACATCCTATAAAATCCTTGGGTTTGCAGTTTAGGGAGGGGCCTCAAAGACCCCTCTTTAAACTGCAAACTCCAGGATTCCATAGGAAGTTGAAAGTGGAATAACAGCGTTATAACAGTCTATTGCAGAAATGGCCCTAGACAAAACAGAGATGATGCACTTGGTTACCAGTAGAAAGACTGCTCAGGGAACAGGGGTTCAGTCTCTACTTGCTGGGATTATATTGAAGGCTCAGATTGAAGGCTCAGATTTACAGTTTGGACATACTGTTAGAGTCACATGGATGTCAAAGTTTGGGCAGTGGTCTGGAGAACAATTGCATAGAGTTGCAAGTACACTTATCTCAAGAAGCATCTACTCTGGTCAGGCTTTAGTTATGACGGCAGTCATGTGTTTGATGAGGAGCTGTTTTTGAAAAAAAAATTGGAAAATTTTGCAAAAATTTCAGCTAGTCTATAATGCTATAGTAATACTTTGATTAATGCCAGTTATAGGGAGCATGTGAAGTACCAATTTGGAAGTACCATGTTGCAAGAAATTACATTACCTGTACTACTTTACTTGGTTGCGGTAATGGCAACATAGAAACTTTTTTTTTTTTGCAACTAAACAAACAGGTAATATTCTTATTTTTTAATATAATGATAACCATTCACTAATTATATTGTTTGGAAGGTCATTTGGGATAGGGACTGACCAACGTCTGTTTTTAAATGAAAAATTATGGTGATGAGGAAAAAGAAAAAGTAACACATTACTAACACATGGAATACCTAGTGCTGAACTTTTCCTGAACAATGTTCCGAGCACTGGTGATTCTCTTATTACAATAGCTGTACTGCATATCGATAGTACCAGTAAAAGTGTCATTCCAATTCCCATGGTTTACCAAATAAATTGTTTCATTTAACAAGGCTTTGAAATGGTTCTTATTAGCATTCAGCAATATGAGTCACATGTGAGCAAAATGGCCTTCCAGATGTTGCCAGACTGTAACTCCCATGTGCCCTAGATTAACTCCTAATAATTAAGACTGCTGGGAGTGGCAGTCCAACAGCATCTAGAGGGCCACACTTTGCCCTTTCTATCCCTGTACTCCTTTGACTATCCCTAAATTGCCAAGCTCTTCTATGACATCAACGCAAACAAGAAGTTAGACTGAGAGCAGGCAGAGGCAACATGAATGGATCTTTTTGCCTGCCAAGCCTCATTGTGATGTCAAAGCAGGATACCCACTACTGAACACCACAGCCTATGGCCATGCTACTTTGTAAAGAAACCAGTGTTAGTACAGTAATACGGGGTACCATTCTGCCTCCTCCAAGAGACATTAGCTCTGCAAGGATCAGCTGATGGTTAGGGATGTTTTGCTCCCATATGGTATTAAATTTTCTTTCACTAATGACAGGATGAAATGAAGCATTGATTTTCCAGCAGTTCGCAGTTAGGATGGCGCACGGTTCTCACGGCTTAAGGACGGAAGAATCCAAGCGATCTTTAACAATGACTAAACACAATATGCCTGTCTGATTCTATGAAAAGGAATACAATTCTAGACAAAAGCCTACATGGAAATGCAATGCCCTTCCCCTGTTCCACTCCCTTTTCAAGTAGCTCTCTAGAGAAAGTGTTCAGTGGTGAATGAAAATGTCAGCAACTGATCTTTATGCCTCTTGTCATTTCACCTTGATTTCACTGTTAGGTAACGTGGCTAACTTCAGGTCCAATAACATGATTAAAAATAGCCTTGGCAGCACACTCCCATGCTCTCTCCCCCATGAACTCGCTTGAACCAATTTAAAAGCTGAAACTCCTAGAGACGAGCTGTCTCATGCCAAGTCACACTACAAAGTTACTGTAACCAGCACCCCTTCCCTTGCCTCCAGGTGGCATTCAGCTTGATGTGTTTGGATTTTAGAGCATAACAGAGTAACAAATATTTCCTTCTTTTCCTTTCATTCTCAATGACTTCACCACCACAGCATGTGCTATTCAACTCTTTTACGTGGTTTTTCAGAGTCCCTTATTCCAAAAAATAATGTTTGGCCAGGGCCCACTTCTTCAGCTGTTTCTAACTCTGAAGTCAAAATAGCACATGCAGATACATCCCTCCTTTGGACTGGAGTTTGTCTTTCTAGTTACAGACAGAAATAGAGAGTAGCAGGGGGAAAACCAAGACCCTCTCTGAATTTAATACTGTGGAACTGATTTGCCTTGCTTCAGAAGCCTTGTGTATAGCAAATCTTCCCATTTTCTCTCTGTGAAGTAGCTCAATCTCACTCAAGTTGATTTGAAATCAAGTCCCACTGTGTTAACTTGTGTTTATTCCTTGTTGAATGCAGGAATGCAGCATTAAGAGGCACACTGAAGATCATTTACTATTAGTCACCCATTATCTTCTTTTAATCACAGCATCACAGTAGGAATTCTGGAGGAATACCAGATAAAGATGGCATGGGACAGATCTTGCAAGGAAAGGGGTGGATGGGGAGATAGTTGGCTTAGCTGGTGGGCTCTAGGTGCTATGAGGAACCCCTTCTGGGATGTAAAAATAGCCATAGCCTCCTATTCAGCAGAGGATGTGGGGAACCCCCAACTGAACTCAGTCATTTTCAAAGAGGTAGTTTTTACATGATAAGTAATAGTTGTTGTTGTGTGCCTTCAAGTGGTTTCTGACTTATGGTGACCCTAAGGTGAACCGTCATGTGGTTTTCTGGGGCTAAGACTGTATGACACGCCCACGATCACTCAGTGGGTTTCCGTGGCCAAGTGGGGAATTGAATCCTGGTGTCCAAGGTCGTAGTCCAATGCTCAAACCACTATACCATGCTAGCTCAGCAGGTAATTATCAGTGATATTTCTCATTCCTGAAAGAAAATCACACAGTCTGGGAGAAGCAGATAGCCTGAACAGCTAAAATTAATTCTCCTCCTCTGTATAAAAAGCAAAAACTGGGTTTGTTAGGAAGATCAGAAAACTTAGTTATAGCACGCAGGACACTGATTACAGATAGGAGTATTAATAATTCCTAAGGCTTGAAAACTTATGGGTTGCTAGCCTTGCCTTGCTAATAAAGGAAGCAATAGCCAGTGAACAGAAAAATTTTGAGTTCATTTTCGTATAAGCTCTTTCCATTATCCCTGATATTTTGCCTTTGCAAGGGGCAGAACTGACTAGCATGAGACACTGATTCTTGATATAGTGAAACCAGAAAGCAGAAAAGAGTATAGTTTGATGTAAAGCGTTGGCTATCACCAGTTGACAAAGGAAGACAAACACTGATTAAGCAATATCAGAGAGATGGGGAAACCTGTCCCAGAATACTTAACAAATACGTAGCCTGCCAAAGAACAAAGGACAGGCTTGGAGAAAAGGGCTCGAGTGGATTTGCTCACGTCCATAGCAAAAACAAGACAAACATCAATTTGAGGCTGGTTTGAAATGAGGCCTATGCATTTGAAAAACAGACTCTTAATCAAAGTTCATAAACATAAAACATGGGATCTTACATTATGGTTTTACTGTTTGAAAAAGTCCCATCCCACATGGCCAGTACCATATAAATGATGGTGGAAGGACACAGAAAATGGTCTCTGTGGAAGATGTAGGGTTCTATGGAAGACAGCGTTCAGTAAAGTATTGTGTTTGGACTTCATGGCACCAGATGCGGATAGTGGAAATGGTGATTACAGGCAGAGAAGAGGACAGAAGGAAATGAAATAAGGAAAGTAAAGACAGTGGGAGCCAGCATAGTGTAGTGGTTTGAGTGTTGGACTACAACTCTGGAGACCAGGGTTTGAAGCTTGCCCCCTGAGCCCTGGAAAATCACTGGGCGACCTTGGACAAGTCACACTCTCTCAGGCTCTTTCCACAGCTTACCTTTGTCCAGCGTGGTTGCACGGGTATCACATGAGCAGCCTCTTCCGTGAGGCTTTCGCATCCCCACTGCTTCTGCTCTGCAGGAGTTGCCTGCCAACCGGCAGGCAGCATGAGAGCTCTGCCTCTTCCTTCCACAGTGCAGCCGGGTATTTTCCCAGGCTGCACTGCGGGAGGAAGCACGAGGGTCATGGCTCCAGAGGCTCCGCACAGACAGTAAGTGTGTGTGGGGCCCCGGAGTGATGCGCAGTGGCGCATCATTTTTGGCCAAAAGCTGAAAATGAAATGTTGCGCAATCGGCGCCTGCTGGCCCTGGCAGCGTCACGCGATTGCGATGACGTTATGTGAAACACTCCTCGTAATCATGCGATGCTCCAGAGGCCCTTTCGCATAACAAATGCCATGCAAAAAGGGCCCCTGTCTCAGAGAAAGGGAAAGGCAAACCCCTTCTCAACAAATAAGTTCAGGTTTGCTTTAGGGTCACCATAAGTCAGAAACAACATGAAGGCACACAACAACAACATGAAGACAGTGGCAATTCAAAAGAGATTGATACAGATAAGCACGGTGACCTTCATAATTGATGCTAACAAGATAATCTTCACAATGCTGAATCCCTTAGCTGTATAGTGGGACAAAACAGTATTTTTTACTCAGATGCTAAGAATTAGGCATTAACCTTTTGATTGACTGTAATTCAATAGTTTAATGGTGGAACTTGCTCTGAAATTTCTTTTTTTTTTTGTTCAGAAGTGACCACCTTAGCATCTGCAGCAGTGTCCTGGTGAGTTGAAATTGTTCTCTGACCTGTTTCTGAAGTCACATTTCTTTCCATTTATCTTTTTTCTGTAGCAATTAATATACAAGGCAACCAGACCTGTTGCAGGAATGGGAATGATGTGACCTTCCATATATTGGTGGACTGCAACTCTCAGTATTTTCCTCACCATTGGCGATGCTGGAATTTACAACCCAACAACATCTGGACAGCCACATAATTCCCACCCCTATGCTACAGAAGAGAATCAATGAATGCAAATCTGGCATCAACAAAGGCAATGTTATAGAGAAGGAACATTTCTGGCGGGTGATGGCATTGGCATATCACATTAGAAGATAAACAGGTGAACGAAACTTTGATGTTATGCCTGATGCTAATAGTGTTGCCTGAGGAAGTATGGGGACAAAGTTGGCACCTGGACCTACTTCAGTGTCTGGTCTCTGTGTTTGTATCTCTGTAGCTATTCTTCAGCAAGTAAAATGTTCTTTTAACTTCAGAAAGTAAAATTTTATTTTTCAATTTACAATAAAATATCCAGATTGATGTTACCTTGTTAGCGCTCAATATGTGCATTTTAAAGGTGCAGGGAGATTTTAAGAAGAAATGTATTAATTGGATTCCAACCCAGGCAGCGTTGCCAGATGGATTAGGCTATACTATACAGCTCTGTAAGAATCAGAGTGTGCTGTCCTAGCCAGATGTACGAAGAGAGAAATATTAACTTAAGAGTGGGAGGGTGGCTTAAGGTTTTTATAGAAGTGAAACAAGCAAACACACAAATGCTTCCTGGAAAGTCCCAACTGAATTTTTGATACCATGCCAGTTTTTGTTCTGGCAATTTATACGTATACAATGTGTGTCACTTTACATTTACCTATACATAATTATTATACACTAGAGCACAGTTCATATTCGTAGTGGTTTCCCTAATCATCATGTGCAGATTCCAACCGTGATTTCTTTTATAATAATACATATTTAAAATTCACTTTAGAAAGCAATTACAGTATTATTAACTTGTTATTCATTCCACTTTCCCCAGATATGTTCATTCGTGGCTGAAATCAAGGCTAGAAGTTGCAATTTAGCCATCTGCCCAGAGCAGGCAACAGCCATGATGACTAAAAACCAGGAGGAAACTTCACTTATTGAGTTTCTGCCTGTCACTGCCACTGAAACTCTGGTTGTCATACAACTAAAATATGGGCAGATATATTCACAGGAACCATTTCCATCCTTTGTTGTTGTGAACCTCCATCACGCTGACTTCGACTTATGGTGATCCTCTGAATGAAAGACTCAAAGCCACTCTGTTATCAACACCCCACTCAGGTCTTGCAGACTCAGGGCCGTGGCTTTGTTGGCTGAATCTATCCATTTGTAATGCAGTTTTTGCCTCTTTTCGCAACTTAACTTTTCTTGGTGGTGGGTGTGGGGATTGTGCGAGCAGCCTCTTGCGAGAGGCTCTCGTGTCCCCGCTGCTTCGGCTCTGCAGCTGCTGCCTGCCAGCTGGCAAGCAGCATGAGGGCTCTGCCTCTTCCTTCTGCAGTGCAGCCTGGGATTTTCCCAGGCTGCGCCAGGGCAGGAAGCCCGAGTGCCGTGGCTCTGGAGGCTCCGCACACATGGTAAGTGCGCACGGGGCCCTAGAGCACGCACCATTTTCGGCTACAAGCCGAAAATGAAATAGTGTGTGATCAGTGCCTCTGAGCCCTGGTAGCATCGCATGATTGCGAGGACGTCATGTAGACGGCTCCTCGCAATTGCACGACGCTCCAGAGGCCCTTTCACATGGCAAATGCCAGGCGAAAAGGGCCTTTGTCTTTTCTGACTGCCTTCTGCCTTAGCAAACTTAGTTGTCTTTTCTGGTCAGTCATGTCTTCTCATGACATGGCCAAAGCACGATAGTCTCAGTTCAGTCATCTTGCTTTCCAGGGATAGCTCAGGCTTTATTTGCTCTAGGACGCATTTATTTGTCCTTTTGGTTGCCCAGGGTATCCACAGCACTCTCCTGAAGCACCACATCACAAATGAGTTGATTCTCTTCCTATCAGCCTTTTTCACTGTCCAACTTTCACAACCGTACATAGAAATTGGAAACACAATCCTAACTTTAGTATTCAATTATATATCTTTACACTTCACGATCTTACCTAGTTCCTTCATGGCTGCCCTTCCAAGTCCTAGGCCCTTTCCACACCTTACCTTTTCGCAGCACTGGGGCATGGGGATCGCGTGAGCAGCCTCTTGCGAGAGGCTCTTGCGTCCCTGCTGCTTCGCCTCTGCAGCTGCTGCCTGCTGGCGAGCAGGCAGTGTGAGGGCCCCTCCTCTTCCTTCTGCAGTGCAGCCTGGGATTTTCCCAGGCAGGAAGCGTGAGGGGCCCTGGAGCGATGTGTGATCGCGCACCTTTTTCGGTTACAAGCCGAAAATGAAATAGTGTGCGATCAGTGCCTGCCAGCCCCAGCAGTGTTGCACAATTGCGAGGACGTCATGTGGACTGCTCCTCGCAATTGTGCAACACTCCAGAGGCCCTTTTGCATGGCGAATGCTGTGCGAAAAGGGCCCTAGTCTTCTTCTGATTTCTTGACTGCAGTCTCCATTCTGATTAATGACGAGCCAAGGTACAGGAAATCTTTGACTATCTCAATGTCTTCCCTGTCTATTTTAAATTTATGTAAATAATCTCTGTTCATTATGTTTGTTTTCTTAATGTTCAACTGTAAAACTGCCTTTTGCCTTGATTTTCTTCAGTAGTTTGCAAGTCTTTGTTATTTTCTGTTAGAGGTATGGTATCATCTGCATATCTTAAATTGTTGTTGTTCCTTCCTCTAATTATCACACCTCATTCTTCAGAGTGTAATCCAGTTTTGCATCTGATATGTTCAGCATACAAATTAAACAAATAGGGTGATAAAATACAGTCTTGCCTGACACCCTTGCCAATTGAAAACTTTTTAGTTTGTCAGTATTGTGTTCTGACAGCCGTCTCTTGTCCTGATTACAGATTATAAATTAGGATAATCAAATGTTGTGGTACACCTATCTCTTTAAGAGCAAGCCATAGTTTTTCATGGTCCAAACAATCAAATACTTGTCTATAATCTATAAAGCGCAGGATATTTTCTTCTGAAATTCTTTGGTGTACTCTGTTATCCAATGTATGTTTGCAATATGATCCCTAGTGCCTCTTCCTTTCCTGAACCCAGCTTGGACATCTGGCATTTCTCACTCCATATATGATAAAAGTCTTTGTTGTAGAATTTTGAGCATCACTTTGCTTACATGGGAAATTAATGCAGTGGTCCTGTGGTTACTGCCATCCCTGGTCCCCCTTTCTTGGGGATTAGCATGTATATTGAGGGTTTCCAATCTGTGGACAATTTTTTTATTTTCCATATTTTCTGACAGATTTTAATAAGAGCTTGAGTGGATTCTGTCTCTATTACTTGAAACAGCTCTTTCAGTATGCCGTGTGTTCCTGGTGATTTATTCCTTCCAACTGAGTGCGGTTTCTGCTTCACTTTCTAAAACTATGGGTTGATCTTCAAATGCTTCTTCCTTGAACAAATCTGGCATCCTTTCTTCTCTTGTATATAGTTCTTCAGTGTATTATTTCTATTGGCTTTTTCTTTCTTCTTGATCATGAGGTATGTTCCACTGTTAGTTGTATAGCATATATACTCTTGGTTTAAATTTCCCTTTGATTTCTCAGACCTTGTGGAAGAGGTCTCTTGTTCTATCTTTTTTGTTGTCATCTTCTATTTCTCTGTATTAATTGCTATAGTAGTTCTCTTTGTCTCTGCACATAAGTTGTTGAACATTTGCATTCAGAGTTCTGACCCTATTTCTGTTCCCTTTTTCTTTTGTTTCTTGTCTCTCTTTAACTGCTCAAAGAGTTTCATCTGTTATCCAGTGAGGCTTTTCTTTCTTTTTGGCTGCAGATAGTGTTGTTGTGCGTTCTTCTCTCACAATGTCCCAGGCTTCAGTTGAGACCTCTTCTGGGTCCTGGTCAATTAGTGCAAATCTATATTTTACATTATTTTAAAATCTACAGGGATGTTCTTCAGGATGTATTTTGACGTAATGGATCTGATTTGGTATTCTTCTTTAGTTTTACTTTAATTTTTAATATTAACAATTCGTGGTCTGTGCTACAATCTGCTTCTCATCTTGTTTTTGTGGAGAGAATGGAGCTACTCCATCTTCTGCTTCTGATTATATAATCTATTTGATTTCTATATTGGCCATCAGATGATGTCCATGCATACTGTCATTTCATTGATTGTCTAAATAATGTGTTCGTGATGAATAAATTGTTGTCTTCACAAAATTCAGTCACTCTCTTGTTTAATTTCTTGATCCCATGCCAAATGCTCCCACAGTGTTTGGTGCTGCTGTTTCCTACTTTTGCCTTCCAATCACCTGTGATTACCAGCATGTCCTGTTTTAGTGTGTGATCAATTTCTTCCTGGACTCCATTGCAGAATATTTCAGTTTCCTCCTTTTCTATGTCTGTGGTTGGAAGATCAACTTGGATTATGGCTATACTAATAGGTTTTCCCTGAAGTCTTATTGATATTAGTCAATCAGAATTTGTATTATATCTCTTCACTGCTTTTGCTACATCTGTCCTCCCTATTAATATGACCCTGTTTCTTCTTAGATTTTCATTTCCTGAGTAAAACACTGTATAATTATCTGACTGAAAATGTCCCATTCCTGTCCACTTTAGCCCACTCCTCCAAAGTATTGCAATGTTAATATGTTCCATTTCTTATTTTACTGTCTGCCTTCCCCTGATTCATGCTTCTCACATTCCATGTCCCTGTAATATCTGTTGTATAGCTTTAGACTTTCCTTTAATCTCTGAGCATATCAACAGCTGAAATCATTTGGTCTTGAGTCCAGTTGCATCATTAGCCACAGTGCTACTCATACTTGTCCCCCAGTATCTTGTTGAGTACCACCCAAACTGCAAGTTTCATTTTCTGGCACTATCTCTTGTTTCATTTTGGACCGTCTCATCATACAAGTTTCCAAGTAGGTTTCAGGAGTGGTCTACCATTGCCTTCTTCTGAGCAGTACTAACAGGTGTTAGCTATGGTGCCACTGCCACTGGTTGTGCGAGATCTTCTGGCAGTGTCACGTGCTACTCCCACAACCCAGTAGCTGTTCAACACATGTAATCTGGCTGTTCAAGCAAAAGTTTGTCTGACATTGGAGACTCTAATAGCAGCACTGCCACCATCAGCATAGCCTCTTGCCTCACAGGAGCACGCGGTCCCATCACCACAGAAAGGGAGTGCCGTGGTAGGCTTCCATCCTTAGATGCTACACAAAGGGCTTATCACACTGTCCAATTATAGTGTTATGATACCACTTTAACCGCCATGGCTGCATCCTGTAGAATGCTGGGCTTTGTAATTTGATAAGGCTCTGAGCTCTCTGGTTGATATAAATATTCTTCCCTAAAGTACAAATCTCAGAATTCCATGAAATGGAACCATGGGACATAAAATGGAATCGTAATGCTATAACTGTATAGTGTGATAGGGCCCAAAGTAGCACTTCTTGAATTTCTGCCTATGATGCCCTCGATATGAGTCCTGGGTGTTCTATGCGTTACAAGGAATTCAGCAACCCATTCCCTTTATCAGGGACATAAGACTAGAGGATGGTAAAAGCCAAACAGCAGCATTGAGACCTAGCAATTTGAGATTTAAAAAAAAGGAAGAAGAAAAAGAAAGGAGAACACCGTTATGTAAAAGCAGTCATGTTACAATTGCTGAAAAGCCAAGGCCTATGTGGGTTATAGGAGCAATCTGTTAACAGTCATTAACCAAGGATAATAACTGGCCTTTATTTGAAGACATTTCTCCTCCGTAGGAAAGAGATGATAATTCAGATTTTACTAGACCTAACAAAAGGCCTTATCACCTGTTTCTAGAGCTAAAGGCAAATAGGAAGGAGGATGCTTCCTGGACCCTATTTGCCCATCATCCTTTCTCTGCACACTATTTTTTTTAATCTTCAGAGGAAAAGTAATAAAAACATTCCCACTACAATGGCACTGTCATATCATAGAGTGTTGGGGTCGGGCTCTGTGTTACAGAACCAGTGGTATTGCTAAGTTTGAAGCTTTCACTCATCTTCATGATATCCACAAGAAAGGAATCCACAAATTATAAATTTTGAATAAATCCTTTTTCCCAGCTGTTTTAATTAATCAGCATAAAGTAAGAAAGCCTCATATTCCACCAGTATTATCTACATGGAGCAACAGAGACTGGGGAGAAGGTAGCATCATTAATGTCATACAACTGCTTCACTTGTGGGAAACTGATTTTCCTTTGCCAGGGAAATCTGAATATTTGAACAGCTTTTTAAAACAAAATACTCCACATAGGAGGATCCCTCACCATTCCACCATTAACTGATGGTGTAATGCTACTGAAGTGTAGTATGGGATTTAGAATAAATCTCTTTTGGATTAATAAGTACCTCTACTTAAAGAGCTGTACATCTTCCCCAACACAATGGGCTGTGATGAGAAATGTGTGACATCAATCACCACAGCCTGTGGTGTTGTGAAATGTCTATAGCTCTTCTGTGGAAGTGCCCGTTAATGCAACAGGGATTTCTCCTAAATCTCATATTGCCCTCGAGTAACATTACTCCATTAAGTAGCTCATATTCACTGAAGAACACTGTATGTGAGAACGATGTTTCTTTGTGGTGTTTTATGCTGGAGCATTCAGACATGCATGCCACTGCTAGATGCTATAATCATCAGGTGCTAAAAGTACCTATATAAACCAAAACTTTTATATACAAAAATGTGGGATGTTTAAAATATGGATGAGGAACTTGTAAACTTCACAATGTTGTTGGACTGTAACTCCCAAAATTCCTCACTAGTCACTGAGACTGATGGGAGCTGCCATCCAAGAACATCTGGAAATCCACTGATTTAAGTCAAAAGATGTAAACATACAACAGGAAACACTGAAGTGCATAGCTGAAGTGATGGATTTCTTTTAACATACCCCTTTCTGGGGAAAACATTCCAGTGGGATTATTCAGCAGGAGGCCAAATGTTTCCGTGTAATTTGCAACCATAAAAAGCAAATAAAGGCATTTCTTTTTTCACATCTCAGACACAAAAACTGTTCCTACATGGGTGGGGTTTTTTGAGCGACACACTGCTTCATAGCTTCAGTTCTGGTATTCAAGAATGGAGGAACAAATTCCTTGCTCTCACCAGATATTGTAGATGCAGAATAGACTTTCGAAGGATGAGCACTTTTTTCTTTGTCTATACTTTCCCTAATAGCCATATAGTTGGGGAGAGATAATTGATGGGGAGCGTATGGCAAAAAAAGGCTAGGTGAATCAGGGTTAGAAGGAACAGTGTTCAGTCTAAGCCAGGAGCAGACCCTCCTACATTCACAAGTGAAAACCTGGACCGGCATGGCCAAGCAACATTAGAGTGTGATCATTATGGCAGGAGTTACCTAATGATGAAAGGAAACAAGCTAGGAGAGGCTGCAGCAGTTTGCTTTTGCCTGTGCCTGCTGGGAAGGGCAAGATTCTGCCCCTCCTCTCCTCTCCCCCCTGCTGAGTTAATTGAGTGCAAATGACTTTTCCACTTTGAACTCAATCTGCAATAATGGAAGCAAGCTGAGGACAAAGGGGGAAGGTGGGAGCAGGTGATTGAAACTGGGACCTTTTGAAAAACAGCTGAAAAAGTGGGATAGGATAAGACTGTTTGGAACTATCTCTGCCAAATTGGGACAGCTGGAGGAGGTACAGGACTCATTTGTGCTTTGCCCCAGAATACAGTTATAATAATGGTTGTGTACATTGCTGCAGTAGAGCCAGCGTGTTGTAGTGGCTTGAGCATTGGTCTATGATCGTGGAGGTCGGTGTTCAACTCCCCACTTGGCCTTGGAAACCCGCTGGGAGATCTTGGGCACATGACACACTCTCAGCCCCAGAAAACCCCATGATAGGTTCACCTTAGAGTTGCCATAAGTCAGAAACAAGTTGAAGACACACAATAACAATCTCTGCATTATACAGAGTGCCTCCTCTGCTGTTTCACTGCAGCTTGTCTGATCCACATAAAGAGTCAGCTAATGACATAATCTTTATACAAGCACCTTTTGCTCTGTAAGCTAGCTAATTTTGATATTCTAGATGTTTTCTGTGTGGTTTTAAGATGGTTGATGTCTTACCATAAACATATTTTTAGGCAGGATTTTCTTGTTATTGGAAGGCAGGCAGTAAATACTTTTTAAAAATGGGTCAGCATTACAATGACGTTTCTTAAGATCGAACCCCTGCACTTCTAAATTACCGTATTCACTTTATTGTTTGAGGTAAAGGAGAAGGTGAACAGGCAAATTCTTCATTTTGCATGGCAAAGCCAGTTAGGCTGAGAGCTTAAGAGTACTTCAACAATGGGTTCTCCCTGGCACAGAAGGAATTACGGGGCGGGGGGGCAGCAGGCCAGGTGACATAAACACATCTGTCCTGAAATGAAGAACAGCACTAAAACTGCCCACAGCATCTGCTGTATGGGGTGTTTGCTTCCCTGTTACTGACGGTGGGGTCAATCTTGTTCCCAGCTACCAAAGTAGGCCTCATGCCTGTCTCACAGGGATGTGATGAAGTTCCTCAGACAATTGATTATATATTAAATACTAATCAATGCTTTCAACTCCTTTCTTCTCTTTATTCCAAAATGCCTTCTATAATCTAATGCTAGACTTGCCAACTGAAAGCTAAGCCTTCCGGTATTCTTTTAATAACATCTTTGCCCTCCCCAATATCTATTAAGCTGTTCACTGTGCGAAGATAAACATCACTGCTGATGTCTGCATATTTAAAAAAAATGTTAAAGTCAGAATAATATGAATGAAATTGAAAGCTGGCAACCATAAATGTATTGGTTACAGCATGGTGGAGTTCTAACAAGAGCATCTGAGAATACATTGAGAGGGCTAGTGCCCTCTACTGGGTCTCAGACATTCAGATCACTTCAGGAACACAGGCTTTCAATCTTGTAAAGGTAACACACACCTTTGATACGGAGTTTTTGTGTGGTACCCCAAAAGGTAAAATAAAACACATGTAGGATGTTGCAGGCTTCAGTCTGGGCTGAAAAAGAACACCTATATGTCGCCTATCATTTCTTTTGAATCAGTCTGATGCCTCTGAAATTTGTACAATTGTATGTATATTTCATATCTTTTGATCACCTAAAAGGATAGGCTGTAGATACTGTAAAATAAGGACAGCCCTATAATGTTACCTTGTTCTTTTGTAACAATAATTGGTGAGGCCTTAATGTAATTCTTGATGTACGTGCTAACCCAGGAACAGTTTACATGTCACTGCAAGACAGCAGATCATAGGAGGAAGTGCAAAATTAAGGCAGATGTCACCGAGGCTATGGTTTGGTAGGATGAGATTTGGGAGGCACAAAGTCTCCTGTTGTTATGTACCTTTAAGTCAACTCCAGCTCATGACAACAGTGGAATAGGGTTTTCTTGGCAAGATCTCATCATAGGAAGTTTGTTGTTGCCTTCCTCTAAGGCTGAGAGAATGTGACTTACCAAGGCCATCGAGCGGGCTTCCATGGCCTGGTCTCTGGGAGTCTGAGACCATTTCATCACTATTATTCCACTTTCAACATCCTGTGGAATTCTGCGGTGTGTAGTTTACTGAGGCCAAAGGGCTCTCTGGCTGAGAATTCTGAAGATCTCTCCCTAAACTGCAAACCCAAGGATTCTATGGGATGCTCAAAGTAGAATAATACCACTATAACAGCGTAGTGTGGAAATGACCTTAGTCCCACACTCAAATTACTGCACCATCTTGGTTCTTGCACAAGCATTCTCCTATTAAAACCATAAACATGAAGAGATATATGAAAAGATAGATCTCCTTTAAGATGCCAAATAAATGAAGTGTGAGAAAATCTTGTTGTTTTTAATAAATGTGATACTGTGAAATGATCTGATGCTACTTACTTATAAAAGATAAATAAAAAGAGAAATTTAGTTATGTTTCAGTCTGAATGTCAGCAAAATGGGATGGGCAAAAAGGGATGTGGCCCACAGGGCCCCCAAGGGGACATTTTTTTTTAATTCCAGAATGCTCCCAAATCCACTCTGGGGAGTGAAGAGCATTTCCACCATATATGATGTCTCTGAGTTCCCTAGGGGTCAAAAATTACACACACACACACACACACACACACACACACAAAGATTTCATTTTTTTTTAATCTAAAATGTCCACTAGGGGCATGGGGTGCATTTCTACTACATTTTGCAGGCAATCTGGATAACCTAGGCCCAGGAGAGACCTTTTTTTTAACCCTCCCCCCCGAAAGATGTGAATATGCTCCTGTACTCCCAACAGGCATTTGAGGGCAATTTTTTTTTTTTTTTTTTGGGTAGGAACATGTGCAGCTTTCCAATGTCTCCTGGGGGATAATGTGGCCCTCCGCCCTTCCATAGTTGCCCAGTTTCCCCTGCAATAAACATGGGCAGAGGGTCAATGGCATACTCTTAAAACATCTTGGGTGGAAAGCTTATAATTGAATGTTTATAAAATATGTTCTAGTTCTATATAAAATACATAAAAGATAACTACACCATAAAATAAAGAACAATATTTTTTCCACAATAAAATTGTGTTGCATATACGTTTTCTTGGAAGATATTCAGGTTTGGACTTTGTGGTTATCTTCTTCTAGTACTGGATAATGGGCCTGGCCTTCAATTTTCCCCCCCTCTGGGTACCTCCTCATTGAACTGCCACATCATGATGTGGGAGGGAATGCTTTCTCTTGGCTATAAATACTGTGTCAATACATAGAGAGAATCAAATTGTTACCTACTGTTGCTATGTGCTTCCAGCATCCTTCATTTTATGATCTTTGGATATTCCACATGACATTCTCATTCTAATCTCTTCTATAGTTAGAGAGCTGACAGTCTTTAATGGCCTTGAATGGATGGCTGTACCTCCCAAGTCTGCCTGAGTGGGAGTTGAAGGTAAGAGCTTTGCACTTTGTATTTATCCACGAAAGGAGAAAGAATGAAGTGGCAATTCTTTAGCTGCTTACTCAGGAGTCCATCCCATGAAATCCAGTAGTATTTATTTCAGATATAGCACTGGATTACGAATTTTTCAGCTACCTGCTAAGAAGTTGCCTTTGGAACTGCAGTTGTTTTTAGAATATGCTACAACTGCTGCTGGCATATTTGCTTTTCAGGCCTGTATGCCACTCATCTTTTAAAAACAGATATTACAAAAATAATGTAAGACTCCAATATTCATACAGAAGCTGCCCCTGCAGTGATTTGGCAAAGTTTAATAAGAAAGACATGAAACAATGTCTATGATTTTATAGTGGACTACAGCAGTGCTTCTTGGGCTACTTGATGCAGGGGACTGGCAGTTTTCTCCCTAATGTTCCAAGGTCCAGTAAGATATTTGTGCCCACTGGCTACAACCCTCTCTTTCCTTTTTTCATTCCAGGAAACTTGCTGTGGACCAGCACTGGCCCATGGAGCCCCACTTTGGATAGTACTGGGCAGACGACCACACAGTCCTTTGTACTGGTACATCCAGCCTCCTGCCGCCTTTCTCATATTTTTTGTTACAAATACCTTTCTTCCTCTGTAGCATCACAGCAGACATAGGGAACGTGATACACTGGACATTTCTGCACTGGACTGTTACAGTGCTATTATTCCACTTTTAACATCCTGTGGAATCCTGGGGTCTGCAGTTTAGGGAGGGGCATTTAGAGTTCTCACTCGGATCTCTTTGGCCTCAGTAAACTACAAACCCCAGGATTCTATAGGACGTTGAAAGTAGAATAATAACACTATAACAGTATAGTGCAGAAATGGCCACTGTTACCCAAATATGACTGTGATGCCAGCTTTCCCGTTGTTAAAAAGCCACCCCCAACAAGTAGCAGTCGAATCTGTGCGGCTTAATTCTGTACATGTGTAAGCAAAATTTGTCTTTAACAATGGACAACAAAAGACAATGCCAGCAGGCCTGCGTTGCCGTTTATCGCTTTCAGGCCCACGCTTCAAGTGTTGACACCTGAGCAGAACATAAGACGACTTCCTCTGAACAGGCACGCAAAAAGCTCAGTTTCATTGCCTTCTGTTGAGCCTCCGGGACAATTTCAACTCCGACACCATAGATCAGTGTCACACGCATCTAATCTGAATTACCCCACGTCACGTAAATAATGCCACACTTCCAGGAAAAGCCGCTCCGCTCTCCGACGGCGTGGCGGCGGCGGCTCCAAAGGGTTTAAAAAGTCCATGTTCAGACTGGGAACTCCGCTCTCCCCCAATATAACCCCGAATAAAGGAAATAATAAAAAATAAATGAAAGCAGCACCTAAGCATGAGAGAAGCCTTTATTCAGGGGACGTGCGCGAGCTCCGTGGGCATCGAGATTTCCCGCCACACATATCGCCGCCGCCCGCCGAGCCTACGAGGGAGACCGACCCCGCCGGCCGCCTCCAAGGCCGCGCTCCCCGCCCTCTCCTCCAGGGCCCGGCGGGCCGCGGTGGCGGCGCCGCCCCGGTAGGGGTCGCTACGTCGGCGCGGGCCTGCCCGCCCGTTTCCTTGCCCGCTTGCCTGCCTCCGGTGGGCGGGCTCAGTTCCTCCCCGCCCGCCCGAGCAGCCGGAGGTGCCGCGGCGGCAGCTGAAGCGCGATCGATGCCGGGAGCTCGGAGGCGGCGGCGGCGCTGCTGAGCGAGGGGGGCGGCCCCGCCCGGAGATGGGGATCCTCAGCATCACGGACCAGGTATACGGTGGGGGGGTGCCGGTGGAGGAAGGCACTTCTCGCTCCTCTCCCCGCCCGGCTCCATGCATCCAGCCCCGGCCTCCTCCCTCCCCCCTCCCCCGCCCGGCCGCGCCCGCAACGCTAGCCTGGGGATGCGCGGCCTAGTGCGGAGCCGCCCACCTCGTTCGGCGGGAACCGTCTGGCCCGCGCGGAGGGGAGAGGGGCGCCCCCTTCCCCGCTACGCCGCCGTGGTTTGGAAGGCGAGGGGAAGGGAGAGGAGGGAGGCGGGCCTGGCCCGGGCCTGGCCCGGCCCAGGTGCTGCTGACACCCCAAGAAGGCCGGCTGCGCCCGGGTTGAGCGCAGCCGCTCCTTTCCCGCCTAAGCGCAGCAGCAGCAGCAGCAGCTCCGGAGTCGCCTTGTGCCTGACGCGTCGTCTTGGCGCTCGCTCCGGTTCCTCGCCCGGCGTCTTTTCGCCTCGCCCTCCACCCCTGCTTTTATCCTGCGTTTCAAACGCGTGTCCTTCCCCGTTTTGCTCCTCGGTTTTCTTCTTTCTCCTGCCCCTTGCTGAGTTTCCTCAGCGCCTCCCCCTCTCACGATTTTTTCCTGAGGTTGCCGGGTACGGCTTCTGAAGAGATTTCACTTCTTTTGGAAGTGGAGCAGAGAAGGGGATGTCGCCAGGGGCTCTTTCTCCCTGCAGCACTGTTGTTGCAGGGAGAATTCGCACTTGGAAAAATTCCCCCGTCCGTGCAGAGTCTTAAAGGCGGAGGAGATCCGCGTAGCAACACTATTTCTTGTGCGTTGTCTGCTCTCCGCATCGGACTCTGCCTATACCCGAGATTGGTATGTTGTTTTCTCTTCTGCGGCCTCTTATTTACATATGCGAAGATATGTGCAGATGAATCAAGCCTCCCATTTCCCAAAATACATTCCTCAGTATGAGATTATTTTTATAGGCAAATCAGAATGATTGATATTAGGAAGGATTTATACAGATGGGCAAGTAAAATTTTGGGTGGCCTATTCTGTTTTTGTACGCAAGGAGATGGCTTACATTCTCTGCTCTCCATAGTTTCAATCTGTGTATACATTATACTGGTTTCTCAAACTAATATGGGGACCGGCAGTTTTTTTTTTCCTTAAGGTGCCAAGGACTGGTACCATACTTGTCCCCATTGGCTACAATTATTATTTTTTCTCTGGTGACTCACCAGGAACTGGCAGGCAATGGCCTTGGACTGACACCACTCCATGGACTACCACTCTGAGCAGTGCTTCGTTGTCCATTTTGCATCCTTATAGAACAAGTGTGGGACTGGTGTGGCCTTCCAGAAATCACTGGACTGCAGCAGCAGTAGACCAAGCCTGTAGTGCCAGTAGTGATGGGAATTGCAGCCCAACAACATCTGGAGGGCTGCATCATTCCTATATCTGACTTTCGCCTGTTTCCTGTGAGCTTAGTAAAGTTTGGGCATTCTGTACCTTTAGATGAGATTAATTGTTAAGTTTATCTTACACTCTTTTTGGGGAGAAGGTTTTTTTTTTAATGGCCCTTGCCCTGTTTTCATTTCCTTGATCTTGATGGTACTGCAGCATTACGTGAAGTCTACTGTGTAACTTATAGGATGGAAGTGATACCCTGAGGTTGTGACTGGATGTTCCTGTAACATAGCTTGTCTTTCTTACTGCAGAAGGTAGTTACAGATTGGCTGAATAAACTCATGGATGGGTGCCCAGTTTTCGCTTCTTCCAAGCACCATACAAGTGTTCATTCTTTCAGTATCACATCTGCCTGGAAGAATCCATTCTTTTCACTTCTTTGTTTACAGGTTTTTGGCATTTGGCCAATGCAGTTTCATTGCAGTGTCTGAATTTTAAACTCTTCAGTTGAGCTGGACAACATCTTTTTTACTGGTGCAGTGTCTCTCAAGATTGTGGGTGAGATGGCCTTTCATCATCATTGTCATCTGGGTTGTCCCTGCTTTGCTTCTGACAATACTTGGCCTGAATGATGGCCTGTAGAGATGGCTCTTTCCCTCACACTAGCCAGTTTTATAAAGCAGTTGTCAGGGATCTGTGCAGATGCACAAACAGGTGCACTGTTGCTTCCATCTCTTGGAAATGGAAGGAAAAATTGGAGTGTGTGTGTGTGTGGAGAGATTAACAATTAGCTATACAGTATATTTGATTGCTGAGTATATGGAAATAAATCTTATTTATCTTTATGTCAGTTCTGTGGGATAAATCATTATTGCTCAGGTCTGGAAAAATTCCAAGTTTCTGATAGTATGGGCTAGAAATTTTATGTGGCTGGAATTACTGTTTTTTCCTTCTGAGTCCATTCTGGCTGATTGAACAAATTTGAAACTGACTCCTTAGAACTTACCATATATTTTCAGTCCCCCCTTAATATGCCTGTTCATGTACAGGGAAGGCTGTTGTTAGACTTTCCATGTCTAGCACTTGAATATTCATTAAGCACACAGATTTGATGTGGGTTTTGTAATCAGAGTGTCTTGTGAATATTGTGTACGTGTGTCCTACTAGTTCAAAGAGCTGTGTTGCACTAAATTGTAGAGGCATGAAGATCTTCTAGGAAGATCCTCTCTTTAAGGAAGGGATTCCGAGTCCACTGCCTTCTGTTCAGTGAGGATGACTTATCCCTCTCCCTTGATGTCTTCCTCCTTTTGCTGTTTTATCCAAGAATTTGAGTAAACCAGGGTTTGTTTGTTGTTGTTGTGTGCCTTCAAGTCATTTCTGACTTACGGCAGTCCTAAAGAAAGTCTGTTGTTGGGTTTTCTTGGCAAGATTTGATCAGAGAGGTTTGCCATTGCCTTCCTCTGAGGCTAAGAAAGTGTGACTTGCCCAAGGTTGCCCAAGGGGTTTCCATGGCTGTGTGGGGATTCTAATCTTGATGTCTAAAGTTCTAGTCCAAACCTCAGGCCGCTGTGCCATGCTGGCTGCAAACCAGGGGTTAGCTGGACCAAAAATCTTCTCTATAAAGAGAACCAGATACTGAAGGTTTTCCTGTGGAAGATGAACTGAGCAGATGGGATTGGCTTTAGTTATGCCTTTTGTTAGCTTGTATTCAAGTACATAGGAAGGCCTATGAGAGCACTGGGTACCACTCTGTGCTGTTTTCCTTTCTCTTATGAGACTGCAGTTTAGAGCTGTGCCGAGAAGATAAGGGGTCTGTCTTGCTTGTGTATTCCTGTTAAATGTATCCCTTGCACTCTAGAGCTCTCAACAATGACTCTTAAGTCTTAGAAACCTTGTGACTTGCGTATTGTGCCTGTATGAAGAAAAGTTTGGTAGAGTAATAGAGTCAAAATGAATTTACATTCTTATCGGCGATCAAAGAAATAAGTAGCAGGATTGTGATGTGTGTTGATATGGTGTTGGGTGATGGTAAAAGGTGTTGCTGCTGATGAGTGAACCAAATGGGCATTGTATTCATAAGTCAGCATGTTTCGTTCCCAGATAACTGGGTATTTTGAAATCAGCTTCTAAGCCATCTCTTTCAATTTTCCAGGCTTAGATGTGAAGAAGAAGATACTTTGAAGAAATATTACAGTGGCAGACTTATGGTTTTAATGGGTGTTCCCTGATGCTCTTTTGTTTGGGGGCAAGAGAGTAGTTTAAAGCTAGTGGATGAGACTCAGGGCTGGGTTCAAGCTGCATTTCGTTGTATATAAACTTCAACCAGATTTGACTCTAGCTTCTTTCACACCTCTGTAAAATCAGAATAACAATTATCTGCCTACTTTACTGCATTGTAAAGAGGAAGCATAAGAGAGAAAAAATCATTTACTACCTTGCTTTGTTTATTTCTGGCAAACAATAGACAGTAATCTAGATGAAATAAAATCAAATAAAATGTAGAATACAGAGGCTTTCTTTTCTTGGGTATGTTGATCAAATCTGTTTAGAGTAAATACATTTTATTATAGTGTAACATATTTGGATCATGACTTAGGACCTAACTTGTTTATGGCTTCTGAGTGCTGAAGTTTCCGGAAGTATCTTCATTTAAACCTCACATCCCCCTGTAATAGTAAGTTTTCCAGTTAAGACCATTTGAACCTCCATATTTGACACCATGGCCCCTTAAGACATTCGCCATTGATTGTCTCTGAGAAAAAAGTGAGAATTAACTTTGAGCCTGGGGCTGATGGGTGCCATCTTCTGTTTTCCAACAAGGAGATAATCTGTACGGGAGAGCCAGGTGTTGCACATAAACGACTGTGTTATGCTTGTGCACCTGCATAACTCTGCTACCTGCTGATCTTCCTAGTTTGGGAATGCAGAGCAGCGCAATAAATGGAAGGCCTTTCTTTCTGGGCTTGCATAAATATTTAGGTTTCTGGATACAGAATGTGGAGTGGTTGGGGAGTGGGGAATAAGGAAAGGCAGATGTTGTGCTGAATCCTTCCATTAGTTTTTGCATCAAAAATAGTGCAGAGGGCTTGGGAAAGGTGGAAGAGGATTATAAGGATGAGTAGAGGTGGTTCTGCAAACTGTGGATGCAAGAGCCTTTGTGGAGGTCTCCTGCTTCTAAGCTGCTGTGAGCTGTAAGTGGTCCCTCTGCCCATCAGAACCTGTTGTGATGAAGGGCAGAGTCTGGCCCTGGAGTTCTGGCTGTCAGAGGCATGCCCAGAATCCTAGGACCAGGGCCATGTTCTGATGAGATTGCTTGGATCTCTAGGAATGCAATGGCTGGCCAACCATATGTTGACTGGAGCTTTAACAACTCTCTGGAAGGTGACAAAGAGGAACATTTAAAGGTACAACTGGAGGCAGGTGAGAGATGAGGTGTCGGAGGTCTCCCATACATTTGATTAATCCTTATGTAGGGTTAGTCCTGCTCCAGATTGGGAGACTGTGATCATTGCTAAACACAGATTGTCCTGGGGCACTCTGCTTCTAATACTTGTCTCTGTTGAAGGATCCCTCAGAGAAGAAGGAGCTGGCAAAACTGCCTTTGAGTATTCCTTGCCTAAGAATATTCTGTGAAATGAATGGAGTCACCTTAACTTGACAGTTGACTTGAAGACGCATACAAATACGCAGCTCTGGGAAAAGCAACATCAGCCACCCTCTCTGTGAAATGGTTGTGTGTGTGTGGGGGCAGTCTTGGGGAGGGGTTGGAAGAGCTTAGGTTGACCTGAGTGTGGTTTGCAAGTACCTTATGTGTGTGTTTGTGCCCAGAGTAATGTGTGCTATGGGAAGCACTGTTTTGGTGTCCTGTGTCAATGATGGAAGTTTCCAAAGGGACTTGGGATCACACAGCAAGCCATCACAATAAGGCCTACCTCCTCTCTACTGATAGTAAAACAGTGCTGGTGTGACTGATGCTCTTGGGAAAGAATCTAATAACAGTAGGGGCAGAAGTGTCGTAAGTGGAAGCTTGTGTACTAGAAGTTAGATCACAGGTGAGGACCCTTTGTCTCTGCAGATGTCTTGGCCTGTAGTTCCCATTATACCCACTCAAAATGGCCAATGACTTGTGATTATGGGAGCTCTAGTCCAGAATTTGGGGCAGTCCAAAAGTTTCCCATACTTCATCTAAGTGAAATAAAAATATGCCTTCAGCTAACTCATCTGTTCCTTTTGACTATCTTTTGAATGCCAGAGAAGGAATTCATGAGCAGGAAGGGTGAATGCCAGCCACATATGATGGCTCGCCAAAATAGGCCATTATGTTTTAGACTACAACTTCCATGAGACCCAGCAAGTATAGTAAATGGTCAGGGATTATAGAAATTGTAGGTGAGTGCATACTGCATTATAATATCTGGAGCTCCTTCCTTTCTGCTTAATTACAGTGGTTCTTATTTTTCTTCTCTGTAGCCTCCTCTGGTCCAAGCCATCTTTAACCGTGATATAGAGGAGGTGCAGTCACTGCTGAGTCAGAAGGAGAATATCAATGTATTGGTGAGTATTGGAACAATAATTTTCCTTTCTCCTGCTGATGCTGCTACTCTTAGCCTTCCATGAAGGCTGCATTTCTCAAAAATGTATACTGCTTGCCTTGCTTCTGGCCATGTGGGTTGCCCTCTTCTCACAATGTGAATAGAACAGGAAAGATTGGAGTTAGATCTCCTGAGGCTTTGACATTAGCTTATTACATGGCCAATATCCAGTTGCGATGTGTTGCTTTTAGTGCCTCTCCTTAAAAAGTGAAGGTACAGGCACTCACAAGCTCAAACATTTAACTATTTCTGTATTTGACCATTATGGTACAGAGTTTGGATGTTGGTCTTGGAGAGAACTAGCTTCAAAATTCAGCTTAGTCATGCTCTTAATTGGCTTCTTTCAGTGTAGTTTGATCTTTTTCCCTCTGATCCCCATTTGTGAAATGGGAACACTGGTGGATACAAGGTTGTTCCAGGAGCGGGAATGAGGCTTATGAAGTACTTTTCACATTCAGAATTGATGTACACATCAGGAAAGTTCACATATCATTAGTAAATGTTGACTTTGTTCAGAATTGGCTGGACCAGATGTAGTGGTCTAGCTGTACAGAGCAGTGGGTGGCACTGGCATCAGCTGTTGTCTTTGGAACTGAATGTGTTCTGGATTAGTCTTGTGGTCTCTGAGTGAGAACAGCATGTGTTAACAGTGGCTTTAAAAAAAAAGATCTTGCTCTTGTATAGCCCACAAGTCAGTAATTGGCTCTTTGTTTCATTTTGGCTCATTCAGCATGGGCACATGTGGTATATGCCTTGTACAACCCCTAAGTAGCACAGTTGGTGGCAAGACTTATGCTGTTATGAACTCATTTGGTATTGGATAGAGGCAGGAGTGGGGAAGGTCTCTCAGTGTTTGGAATAAGCCAGATCTGACGCTTAAAAATGAATCTGAGCTTGCCTCCCTGGGATGAGAATTTGTTGGCAGCAGTCTAAGCTCAGGAAGGTGGCCAGTCTAACGTCTTGGGGGATTAACTATATCCAGAGCACTCATACTTACATATACTGTACGTATTTGGAGAATATTTCCACTAAAGTCATGGAAATAGTTAATGTCTTTGTGTAAACCGTCACTGAGACCTTTGCATTGATTCTGTTCTGTTTTGGACACCAGTGCTTGAAAAAGTTCTAACATTTGGATTTAGAGAGAATTGCTCTAGAAAAGATACGCAGGTATTTTGCCATTACAAAAGGATAGACCAAAGTACTCTTCAAAATTATGATTTTATGATAAAGGATGTTTAGAAGTAGGGATGGGATGAATCCAGAATTTTCTGAACCCAGAAAGAACTCCCTGGAAGGTTTTGGGAATCCACGAATCTCGAGGGTTTAAAAAAGAGTTTAAAAAGCAAGGGAAAGGAGGATAATCTTGGGCAAGACACACTCTCTTAGCCTTAGCAAAAGCCTAGGCAAAGGCAAACCTCCCTCTGAAGAAATCTGGCTGGGACAATTGTCATAGTTTTGCCTCAGGATCTCCCCAGATTGAAAATGACATGAAGGCCCTTTGTGCACAGGCAGGAAAATGTGGATTAATCCCACATTTTCCTGCCTGTGTAAACAGGACCACATACTACAGAGATAATCCAAGTCAAAACTGGATTTTCTTTGCATAGCTCCTTATGGCATCCTGGGGTTTGCAGTTTGATGATCCACCAGCACACTTTGGCAGAGAAGGCTGCAACACTTTGTAAAACTACAAATCCCAGAATGGTATATGAAAGAGCTTTGCAAGGGAGCTATGCAAAGGAGTCTTTCAGCTGTCCTTGAAATCTTAAGAAGACTGAACCTTCCAGCCAATCAGGCCTTTGGCGGGCCCCGGAGGCGCCGATTTTTAAAAATAATTTTTCCTTTCTGCTACCTGTAGTTTGTCACGTGGCTCATGAGAAACCATAACAGACATTTCACTTCTCATCCTATTCTAGCTATAGGTTTAGAACCAGGCACTGGTCTATTGGAAGGAGGTAGACTGGCCTGCACGTGGCAGTCACTGGATGAGATTGTCCTTTCCCTCTGTCCCGCTACTTCTGATAGGCGTCAGACCCTCTGAGCCCAGCATTTCTACATGCCATTGATTTTCAGCACAGAAAAAAGTGCTGAACTTAAATACTAAATGTTCAATTTAAATCTATTAGAATACAACCCCAGATGTAATTTCTGACATTGTTAGCAAAGGTCATTATAACTCCAAGAGAAAAATTCACCTACTTGCCATCTCCCCTTGTGTATCTAATCTCCCAGGTTTTCAGGTGTCCTGGTCTCCAACAAACTATTTGGTTGGTGGATTTGAAAGATTTGGTTTGCCTATTTTAGCACAGGGATTCAGATTCGCGAATCTCGAATCCTTGCCAAGGATTCAAGGATTCGGTTGGCCCATCCCTATTTAGAAGAATTGATGCGTAGTTGTTTGTTACCCAAGCTTGAAACCAAATGAGTGTAAAACAGATTTTATAAAATGTGATAGTTGCACTAGAAGTTATAGAGTTAAACCAGTGACAGGTAAGCAACCAAGTGAAAAGATTGGCAGCTGTTAAATCTAGCAGGCTAATGAGAACAACTTGTTTTAAGGAAAGTCTCTAATAGTCAGGATGCTGGCTGCTGCCTGCTAAAATAGGTAGTCAGTGATTCACAAGAACAAAACTAGCCCAACTTTTAGTTGTAAAGGGGCAGATCAGCCTCCCCTGGCCTGCTCGAGGTCACAGTGTGCCACATTCAGATAGCACGTTCACTGCATGACACTGTCAGCAAAGCAGATAAATCCGGATGCTTAAATATGTGAGCAAGGGAACAAACCCACGTGCTTCAAGGGATGGTAAAATGTTCTGTCCATTCTGAGTAAGATGATATTTTTTTATTGGACTTGTGATGATGAAAATGAAGCCAAGCTTTAAGGCTTTGCAGTGCTTGTCTCCAGGTATAATGAAATGACAGAATTTCAGAGGTATATTCCTGCCACTTTGTTGTTACTTAGAACAAATAAGAATTACTTGTGGCTTGAGATGGGCAGCTGAAATAACACAGTAAGGCAGTTAAGTGTTGTGGGGAACCAGAGGTTGGGTGAGAAAAGGATTTTGGAAGAGCAGTGCAGTGGGTGGGTAGGTGGTGGTTGTTGCTGTTGTGTGCCTTCTAATTGTTTCTGACCTATGGCAGCCCTAAGGTGAACCTGTTACAGGGTGTTCTTGGCAAGATTTGTTCAGAGGAGTTTGCCTTTGCCTGCCTTTGAGGCGGAGAGAGAGCAACTTGCCCATGATGGGTTTTCATGGCTGCATGGGGATTTGAATCCTGGTCTTCAGTCATACTCCAAAGCCCAAACCACTACACTATGTAGATGTATGGCAATGCGTGTCTGCATTAATTTTAAATTGTAAAACTGCCTTAAGTTTAAATTGTATACTAAGGGGGTACATGACGAAATCCAAAGAATTTGTAAGCTGAATTTTGAAACGAAACCAGAGCTTTATTTGTTAAATATGCTAGGGCAACAAAGGGAAATAAGAAGTCATCAGAAGATATTATTATATCTAATAACTGCAGCAAGGTTGACATATGCGCGGCACTGGAAAGAAAAGAAACATATTGATATAGAGGAATGGAAGTTAAAAGTTCTGGATGTGGTAGAGATGGAAAAGTTAGCACTTTCTTTGAAGAATAAATCTATCCAGAACTTTGAGAAAGAATGGAAAAGAGTATTGGATTGGGTAAAGATATAAATGTATAAGAAATCAAAGACAAAATAATATAACTGTTCTTCTCTCTGTAAGATGGAAATTATGTTTGTAATGGAATGGAAATAAGCAATTTCAGCTGGAAGATTTAAGCATGGAAGTGTGTGGGGGGGTTATTTTCGAGACAAACTTTCTATAAAAATTATACCCAAAAAAAAAAGTTTAAATTGTATACTGAACAAGATTATTTAGTAACATACATGGTTGATGATTCAACGTAAGAAGAAGAGCAGAAAAAATGTAAAATGCATTAAAAATCTGATGCGAAGGAGACAAAGGAGAGACTATCTCATGCCTTATATGTGCAGATACAGTTTTTATACGTCTTCAGCTTATGTGTTGTTTATCATTATTGAATGATATATATTATCTTGTTTTCTTGTAATAGCACCCAAAGAAGGCTGGACAAGTATTTTCTGGCTGAAATGTATTGGGCTAATTTGTCAAATAAAGCATTTTTTTTGTCTTATATGCCTCTTGAGACTCAGTCTCTCCTTTACTTCAGGTCAACATTAGAAGAGTCTTGCTATATTATACCAAAGGCCTATAAATCCAGCATTCTCTTCCCACACCAGTCAGCCAGATAGTTGTGGGAAGCCAAAAAGATGACAATGGCAGCAACAGATATTTTGGGAATACAGTAGTTATTTCTTTTTACTTGTTTCCTAGCACTGAAATATTAGGTATTTCAGAGTATATTAGGTATTTCAGAGATTCACCCTCCCCCTAATATGATCTTACTGTGGGTTCATAATAAAAAAAAATTTCCTTCCTCCTAAAGAGTGGGGATTTACCTAGAAAGCATATTGTAATCTTAAGTTACCGAAGTTAAAACAGTTGTTTGGCACAGATTGTTATACTTAAGATTACATTGTAAGTCTTTTTTTTCCCCCTGTAATAGAAAAGGAGATTGACAGCTTGATCCTAATTATATTAGTTTGGAAGTTTTACTGAATAGAATAAAAGTAGTTCTGTAGCACAGGTGTTGTTGTTGTAGCAAGAATACTTAAGGTTAGGTATTAAAACTATCCTCTGATCTTGATTGTTCACTGTGTTGGGGGAGGTGGTGAGAGAGAGAGAGAGAGAGAAAGTGGGAGTGAAAATGATTGAGTATTGGAGGAAAGCTAGTGCCTAAGAAAATAATTAGCAAAGTAAATGGCTAAAAATGGATTGATTCATCTGTGCTGAATCATCTTATTCTGATTTGATTGTTGTGAGCCTGAAAAATAAACCTAAGTTCAGTCTAGCTGGTTTGAATCCAATGTACTTGTTCTTTTCACTGATACATATTTTTCACAGCCCAACAAATGATCCACGTCTCAATCAACTGTGGTCCACTTCTCTTTTCCAATTTATCAGTTTTGTTTTCTGACTGCAGAGCACTGTTATTCCCCTGAGCACTGAGTGTCACAGACTTGGCACCAGACCCACAGGCTAAATATTGGTTAATTTGATTCAGGTTCTATGTGGTGCTTTCTGCCTCTTTATAGCCTTCAGCAGTGAGTTGGGTTTTCATGCCTTATCAGAGTTACTTATATTGCTGTTGGGTTTTGATTGTTCTTGGCATGAAGTTTAAAAGCAAGCTGAATTGCAAGATCTGTGTAATGCTTCCAGAGCAACATCACACAGCGTTTGTTTTTGAGAGTATCTTTCTTCCAGGCATCTTGAATGCTTTGTCGATGTTCATTTGACCTTTCAGCCTGATTCTTGGTGCTTATCTGATGTGCTGTGAATACTTCTGACCCAAAGTGGCAATGGCTTTCAGGATAATATGGGTTAACTGGTCTACTCTCACTTAGCAGTCTGTTTTTTTTCCTGTTAAAAATACTTAAGTTTCTGGCCATCATTTATGTAGGCTAATATTTCTGAAGGGTTTGAAGTTGTGGTGCAAAATTGTTGTATATTGGCCTGAATCCTGTTGTTAGTCCTGATTAGAGTAGAGTTAATGGGATTTACTTATGTCTTGATTCTTTCATCAGTTGATGCAGTGGGTCTACTCTAATAGGGACTAACCTTTATGATTTAGGCTGGTGCCATGGGTAAACATAAGAACACCTTTGCTTTATTCCTGCAGAAATTTCAGTTACAACAAACTTCACCATCCAAGTTACTTGACAATACAGTCATGTACATAAATCTGCTCAGAAGCAAGTCCCATTGTTATCAGTGGGGGTTATTTTCAGATGAGTATGCATAGAATGCATAGAATGGTGCCCTTTTATCTGGGAGTAAGCCCCACTAACAATAATGGTACTTGCCTTTGAGTAGAGCTGTAAAGCAATAAACTGTAAGGATCTTAATTTTTCTAGTTGGAGAGATGGAAAGATGAACCAACAACATTATGTGTGGTTAAACAAAAGAAAAATTTTATTATTGTCTGGAAAATTTCATCATCTAGAAACCTAATATAGATCTTAGGTTTCTAGATTCATATTTTTATACAGCACACAAACTCAGAAATCTGGATAATGTAAATAAATGAAATGAGCGTAGATATTCAGTTACACATTCAAAGTACTATTGAAGAGTTCACTGTTTCGCCACCAAACACGGTATATTTTATACTAACTGAAGATACATATTAACCAGGATTATTTTAGGATACACATACATAGATGTATGTGTGCTTCTGTTCTCTCTCAGCAAAATGTAATTCGAAATAATATAAGCTCAACTTTATTTCTTTAGTTTTGACTATTGTCTGAATTGTTCTGAACTTTCCCTGTGAATCTGGGGGAGCTCAGAAAAGTTAAAGATGTGCATAAATTGAGGCAAACTTTTTCACTCTTTTTAATAACATACTGAATTTTTTTTCTTTGATATGTGAATCCTTTTTTTTCCCCAGACAGTTATTAGTCTTCTCCTTTTTTGATACAGAGGAGATGGAAGTTTGTTATATAAACATTGCCATTATCTTGAAGGAATAATAAGCTTCGCATACTTGCCAAATGCGAGTATGATTGTCTTGCTTTCTGTGACATTGTGGTCTCCCATCCTGGCACTTACCAGCCCTGGACTCACTTTAACTTCAGAGCAGATGGCTGTGTTGTATGCTCTCAAGCCATGAGTCAGAAGCCTTGAGTCTTGGCCCTGTAGTATTTACAGGAGTGCAGATTGGCTATCTAGCATTTAAACCGTTGCTTTTGCTCATCATTCTGAAAGAAAAGATACTCTGTAAGAGTATTTCACCTAATATTTCTTTTCCTATTTCTGTTTTTCAAGTCCCTGGAGAGGAGGGAAGGATTTTTTCTTTGTTTTTTTCAAAATTTATGGATTATCAAGGTACTGTACTATAATTGTATTGTATCATCATCACTACTGCTGTTAGGCCCTTCACATCCCTGTTCACCCTTGCTGGCTTGCATTTGAAAACCTGATGGTAACAATTGATTCATAAATGCTATTCTACTTTATTTTATGATTTCAAAGCCCATAGCAACATTCTGAGAGGGCCAGCTGATGTTTTTCTCATTTAGAACAGACAGTTTTATGGCAAGAACATTGCAGGGAAAAAGGTGAAGTATGGCCATTAGCATTTACTCAGTATAGTCCATGTTCAGGAATATGATATTTGGATTAAAGTAATTATTTGTAACAAATTGTGCAAATCAGCAGTAAGCATAGGACTCTTCATATATATTAGGTGTGCTCTTGGTGTTCAACCAGTTGTCCAGCCTGGCTGTATTGTGTTTCCTGGAATGGAATGACACGTCTTGGCCCTATATCTTATCAGATCAGCTCATTGAGTTGATACTAGATCTAACAATACAGTAGATGCTTGCTAGAGGAATTGTGAATCTGTTTGTTGGTGGGGGTGGCTGTTTAGTTCTTTACTGATGATGTTATTCTAAACTTTTGCTGATTGCTAAATTTCTTTTTAGCTGGCTTTATTCATTCATTAGTAATTAAAATATTTGGACTAGACCTTGGTTTGATATTCTGCCACATCCAAGCAATGGTATACAGCTGTCAGAACTGGACACATTTAGTGAATTCTCAGGTGGTTGCACGCTCCCTGCCATGATTCACCTGTAGAGGAATTCATACTACTTCCTGGCAAAAACTCATGCATCCCACACTCAACTCCCGATGGAAATTTGTCCATCTTGCACAGTCATTCCCCCTCTCACTCCACTGAAGGATACCAATAGCAAACATATGCATGTACTCACCAGTGGCCGATGTTGCTTCTGATAGACTGATGCTGCACCCACACCCAAAACACTCCCATTGATCCAGGCAGACAGCTTCAGTTTCTTCTATAATTATAATAAACCTTTGTAGTGGTTAGGAAAGTTCACTATTATGGTACAGCCCTATAGCCCCTGAAAGGAGAGAATCTGCCTATCCCATCGTTTATCTTTCACTGTCCCTCAGACTCCCTTTCTTGGGGGTGAAACTACATTGACTGCACAGTGGTGTACTGGAGATATTACTGCAGGCTTCAAACATGGGAAAAATTAACTTAGTTGAATTAAATATTCAAAATTAAATTAATCCATTACAAAAACTAGAAAGTGCACTTCACTAGCTGGCTCTTAATGGGTGAAAGGTTTTGAGAGTTGTGGTTCACAAAAGTAGCATTTTCAAGCTCTGATACCTGATCTGGGCAATCCAGGAGTCTAGGCAACCACAGGGCAGATGTGGCACATCCACATTCCTTTCTGTTTTTGAACAGAGCTCCAGAGTTGTACACTTTTCTAGTGCATGATAAATAGGTCCCAAACCTCTAGACTGACAGCATCTGTACTGGGAATATGTGGTACAGGTTGAACATCTGTAATCTGAAAATTTGAAACCTGAACTGCTCTGAAGTCCAAAACTTTTTGAGTGTCAACATGGCAATGTAAGTGGAAAAATCAATTTACACAGGCTTCATTTCATGCACAAAATTATTTAAAATATTGTATGAAATTACCTTCAGGCTGTGTGTATAAGGTACATATGAAACATAAATGAACTTTGTATTTAGACTTGGGTCTCATCTCCGATGTATCTCATTATGTTTATTTTATGTATGTATATATGTATTATAGTTATATGCCACCTTTCTCCCAGAGTGGGACCCAAGGCAGCTTCCAAAAAAAGTTAAATATTAAATATTTATAATTAGACAAACATGCAAAACCATAAAAACTACAAGAAATTTAAAAAACAGCATGATAAATTAAAAGCTCTCCTACTTATGTATCCTGCTTAAATAAGAATGTTTTTGCCTGCTGGTGAAAGGAGAGCACAGAGGGGGCCAGCCTACCTTCCTGAGGAAGCGAGTTCCAGAGGATGGGTGCAGCCAATGATAAGGTTCTCTCCCCTTTTCTCAAATATTCTATTCAAATATTCCAAATTCCAAAAGAAATCTGAAGTGCTTGTGGTCCTAAGCATTTCAGCTAAGGAATCCTCAACCTGTACTTTGAGTTAGTGTTGTGTGGTAGTGTTTGCAGGCTTTGAGTGCACTCTTTTTCTGAAAATGAGCATATGTTGCTGGTAAAGCCTAAGTTACAAATATGATTGGAGGCAGAATTCTGAGTTTATTGAGCCATCATGATTACTGTGGGTTGATTGAGTAGGGTGTTTGTGCCCTATCATTTCTTTTTAGTAACGTAGCTGCTTTTATGTATTCTGCTAGCTTTGTGGAGGGCATGTAAGATTAATTTGTTTGCTGCCAGACTTTCTGTACATGTGCTCTATCTTTAGGGAAATATTTTCTGTATGAAGTCATCTACTGAGGAACCCAAACACATCTGTAGAGCCTTGCCATGTGGCAAAGGATTGTGGGGCACACAGTTGCTTAATGTGGGACTTTAGTCACACCTCTTTGACGTTGCTTTTGCTCCATCTGAGCGTCTGTCACCTCCTGCATCACACCCAGTGTACCAATAATTGCACAACAAAATCAGTAGTTTTGGGCAGCTGTTTTTCATAATAGCAGATAAGCTTTCCTGAATCTTTTCACTGAGGAACCACTGACAAGTTTCTTAGGAACCCCATAATATCTCACAGAGACACAGTTCAAAAAACCTTTTCGCACGGTTATTCTGAGCCCTTTGTAGCTGAATTATTCCTGGGATTAATTAGAAAGAATAGCATCAAAGTCAAAGCAAGACTGCATATCAGGATGGAAGATGAGCAAATCCTCTGACAAGATATTCTTCTGAGTTTACAGAGTTAATTTAACTTGGACATAGTGAAGTGCAGGCAATCAGATTACAAAATGATGTAAACCTTATCATACCTAGGTCAAAATGACATGTCAGTATGACCAATGAGATCAAGCAGGCTTTTTTGTGTGTTCTGTTTCACTGGGAAAATGCCATAGAACAGGACATGTATACTCAGATTCTACCAGATGTACAGAAGTAGCAGGTGCAAGAACTGAGGGTACTTCTGATTTTTTTGTCTATTAGAGCCTCTGCTGTGGTCTTTCCTAGACAGAGATAAACTGACCACAGTAGTCCATGCACTGGTATCTTCCAGATTGAGCTACTGAAATATATTGTACATCTGGCTTCCCTAGAAGGTGGTCCAGAAGTGGTAGCTAATGCAACACACAGCAGCTCGATGGCTGAGGGGAACATCTTATAGAAGGGTTAGGACACCAGTTTTAAAGAAGTTGCTCTGTCTGCCAGTATTCTTCCAGTCTGAAATGGTGATGGCATTTCAAGTCCCAAATGATGTGGGATCTTGGTACTAGAAGAAGCATCTGTCCCTGTATAGGCCTACAGAAGGAGGGACCCTCAGCTTTGTTCCACCAGGAATACGCTGTGTGAGGTTGTGGGAGAGAGCCTTCTCTGCTGTGTCGCCCCATTGTGGAGTGCCCTTCCCTTGGAGTCCCAGTTGGCACTAACATTGTCTTATTTTTGTGCCAAGTTACAAGTGCAGCTTTTCATCGAAATCACTGGGACCCTAATGACTTTGTTCAAATCTCTACAGGCTTTAAACTATTCTGTTTTTAAAGGCTGAGTGTGCTTTTATACTGTTTAAATTACCCCCTACTCTTTTAAGTTGGTTTTATTTGTATGCTACCTTGAGATCATATGATATAGGTCAAGGCATAAGTATTTTAATAGAGAAATGAATATAGTTATTCTGGGGAAACAGGGCTCAGGGAAAATTAATTCTTTAACACAACATTTGTGACTCACAGCAGATAAATTCTGTGTGTGCATGAGAGGGAGAGTGGCTCTGTGTATACACAGATGTTAAATTTCAGCTACTTTGTGTTTGGATGTAATTGTTGACCCATACTGTACAAGTCTTAGGCTTCAATTTGTTCCTGTGTAAACTCAAAACATTTTGCTGTAGATCAAGAACAGCAGGGTTGCAGTCTTTACATAGAAGGCGATTTAGATTCTATGAAAGGATTATCTTTTGGATTCTGCTTAAATATGTTCTGATGATCTTTCTCTTGTTTCCCAAAATTAGGACCAAGAGAGACGAACCCCTTTGCATGCAGCTGCATATTTGGGGGACGCCCCTATTGTTGAACTCCTTATTCTATCAGGTGAGTAGTGTATGCATATGACTTCTAGTTGGCCAGATGTCTGATGTTTTTTGATAGCAGAAGGCTGCAAATTTTGAGGAAGAGAAGGAAGCATGCCTTTAAGTCACATGTAAGAAACAATAACCTGCAATTCAGGAATAATGCTACTAGCTAGTGGCTTTCTCTGATCAGTTGCTGGATATTTACTGGAATGGAAGAGATCGGGCTGCATTTCCTATCCTGTGGTGTAACCAGCTGCATTTGTTGTTTTTTTTGTCAGATTTTAATATCAGTGACCAAATTATTGGAAATGGAGATGATGAAATCTCAGAAAAGAGGACTCTGTAATGTTGATAGAGCTTATGTTTTCCTATAGTTGGCTTCAGGTTCAAATCTCAGTTCAAACTCCTAGTCAACTGCAATCGTTCATCCTGTGGTGTTCTTTAGAAGAGGAGTTACAATCTGTGATTTGAATGATTGCAAGAATGAATGAGAGACTGTAAAGTACTTCAGCACTTTCAGTGCAGAAAGCACTATAGTTAGCAGATTGCTAGTAGTAATATTAGTACTGCGAGCATGATTTTAGAACAGCAGAGATTTGTCAGAATGTTCTGATTCAGTTTAGTGAGACTGCTTTAAAACTGACAGCTCCATCCACTGTAATGGGTAAGTTACAGGGCAGCATTAGCTTTCTGAACAGTGGAACCAGCCCAGATGGCTCTTAACGCAGGTGCTAAATTTCCCCAAATTAACTGGAATGACATATGTTCGCTACTGCTGGTATATGATTTAAAGCAAGCTTTAATTTTTGAAGACCACTGGTTCTGTCTTAAATCTAAAGGTCATAATGCTTGTGAAACTTAATTGTTAATGCTTGAAGAAATCTGTATTTTCTTCTATTCTTGTAAGCATGGCTCCTTGATATATTGCTGATGATATCTTCTGTTGCAGTTAATTTTGTAGAAGAATTTTGCTTCTCTGTCCTTGGGAGGAAACTATATTTTCTACTCAGTTAGTCAACTGGGTTGTCCTTGACAAATGAATAGTTACAATTACTGGAAATGAAACTGAACTTTGTCCAGTTCAAGAAGCCAAAATAACAGTAACCTTGACATGCGTATGATATTAACATACTGTGCCCATCAGTTGGAGGAATAATGCTATCAGCATGTGCATGGCAGGGTAATTTTATTACCCAGCCAAGTGTTTTGAATCAGTAGATGATCTGAATGCAGTGCTGGTATTCCCTAACTTTTCATTTGTGTGTTGCTAGAAAACAAGGACCAACTCTGTAGGTATGCACTGTGATTAAGAGGATCAAGGAATCTTCGTATTAAGGTGCAAGGACAAGCAATCCTTACTTTCTGTTGGTCAACTGTCTGTATTTGCTTTATCCCTCAGGTGCTAACGTTAATGCAAAGGACACCCTTTGGCTAACCCCGTTACACCGTGCTGCAGCTTCTCGCAATGAGGTAAGTGCTGCACTGTTGGCTTTGGCCTGTTAACATGACAAAGGAGACTTGGTCTCTCCTACAGAAGCATCTTGAAGAGGTTCATTTGCCTCTCCTATTCACAGTGCTCATCCTGGGTCATGCTGTAAACCATGAGGCTTGAGAAACTTGGCAAAACAGTCTAGATCAGGGATGTCAAACTCGATTTCATCTTGGGCTGGATCAGCATTATGGCTGCCCTCAAAGGGCCAGTCGTATCTGTAAGACTATATAAATGTATCTACTCTTGTATCATATTAAATAATTGCCTCTGCATTCGATTATTACTGGTTTTTAAACTGTCTTCCCTCTGCATAAACTTTATTTGTCTTGGACATTTGGGGACTATTTCATCGTAGTTTATGGTCCCTGTACCTCTGTAAAGTAACATAGAATTGGTCAGTATATCCAAAGTGTGCCTCTTTCTGCCCCCAGGCTCGCCAGGCAAGGGGAGTGCCACTGCTGCAGCAAAGGTGCAAGGGCCACATGAAATGGCCTGGTGGGCCAGATTTGGCCTGCGGGCCTTGTGTTTGACACCTGTGGTCTAGATTAGGAAGGGAAATGGGCTCCATCTACAGAGTGAGAGAGGGAGAGAAGCAGTGTTTAGCAAGGTTTCTTGCCTCACCACATGATTCTTGCTTACCATCAATGGTAAAGTCTGTAATTACAGTCAAGTACAGGCTAAGCTCTGTGATTTATCTCATGTTTATATCTATACTTCGTAACTGGGACTACAGTGTCAAAGGGACAAGTTCTTTGGAGTTCTGTGGAGATCTTTATTCTGTTCCTTTGTTTTAAAAAAGTTCTGCACACACATGCATGGATAGATGATTTAAAAAATTGTCCAGTAACTTACATAGTTAATTTCTCTCATAGAGTGTCCCTGGCACAGAATTGTAGAACATCCTCTGATTGACACTGACCTTCAGTGCTCCTATATTAATTCAGTGAGTGAGAAGGTTGCAATGCAGTTAATGGTATAACACCCATAAATTGATAATATATGAGGTCTGGATAGTAAGTGTGCTGTTGTAAGATCTTGCTGGACTTTTCTGTAAAAGCAGCAAGTAGGTTTCTTGTAAAGACAATTATGAAGTAAGTTTCTGCCATTAATTGCGCAAAGACTGAGCTCCCTAGAGAGTATCCTCCTGGAAAAGCTTCCGTTCTTCACCCGATTCAGTTAACTTGTATAATTGCTTTTTCCTGCTGGCCTCATGACTTCAGGCCATTTCCAACATCTGAAAAGCACCACTTAAGCTGGCTCGATTAATTCACCTCTTTGCTCTAAAACAGTGTCAGCAGTTTTACTGATGGCTGGCTTCCAGTGGGTGGGTGGGAAGGGGGCCTTGTCTTAGGCAGAGTTTCTGAGAGAGTGGAAGGGCAGTGGTATATTATCTTACCTTAACAGAGAAGGAAGCAATATCAAAATATAGGGCACTGAGCCACTTTTGCCTCACACCAAGCTTCTTGTACCTCACAAGTCACCAAGAGCATTCATTAGTCATGGCAGCAGCATCAGAATTCCCCAGACAGACAGATTATGATAGCTGCCTTTGCGTTATTCCCTCCTTACCCAGTTATCCTGACCCAAATTTTTATGCTACCTTTGGTAAACGATATATTAGCAGCATGTTGGTATAACTGAAATCACTCCTGATCACGTATTTGTAGAGTCCTGAAAGTATAAAGGCCTTGGCTGCTTGCATTCTCTGCACCTGTCTCCTTAGGGTGCTGCCAGATCTTGTTGCTGTCCTCACTCCCTTTTGTAGAAGTCTCCACTGTTCTTATTCTGGCTGTCTGGATGTTGAAGCTTTGACCTCACAGTAAGCTGCTTTGAGAGAGCGATCTTCCTTAGAACTCAGACTAATCTCATTTTGAATGCAGAGCTTTGACTTTTTGAAGCTAAGAATCCCAACATATGTGACACCTTGGAAGTTTGGTCTCAAGGGAGTCTTCTATGTTGTTAACATGTAGTTGTTGTGCCAATTCCCTTAATCTTTTGTGAGTACCGGTTCCTCATAGCTAATAACTTAATGGCTGCAAATGGACCGTGCAATTATTGGCAACACAACTTAGTTCTGGTGGATTTTCTAAACTTCCCAAAGCTCCACTATGATTTGGGGTTGATGTGCCCCCCACCCACATTGCTTAAGAAGGCAGAGAAGAGCCAGAACTTTTTTGGATCCCAAATCAAGAGGTTAAACTTAATTTTTTTGGAAGTCAAAGGAACTAGTTTGAGCCAATGATTTCAGTGAGACCGGAGTTCACCTACATTATTCTGGATCCAACCCTTTGTACCATGTGAAACTGAAGTCTGACAGTGTCACTATCTTTTTTCTCTTTAGGCCAAGGATGGGTAACCTCTTTCAGATTAAAGATTAAATTCAGTTTCAGAGAAGTTCTCAGATGCTGTATCCAGTGGTGGGTTGGGTGAAAGACAAGAGGGTTGAGACCAAAAATACCATCATATTTTAGTTTAAAGCTCTCAGTGCTGATTACTAAGCCTCAGGAGAGGCATATCAAACTTTGGGGAAACTGCCTACAAAAACTGGGAAACTCTGAAACAATAGTGTAACAGGATGGTGTTCTAGCTGTCTAGGGAACAGGGCTGGGTTGGGGCCTGGGGAAGGTCATATTCAGGCTCCTGAGTTTGAGGTTTCCTATCTTTGCTTTGAGCTGTCATTAAAAGCTACTACATTTGCCCCTATCTTCTCTCAGGGCTGCCAGATCAATCAAATTTTGGAACCTTCTGTCTTGCAGAGACTCACCCCATCGATATCTGTATCACTGGGCACCTGGCATACCTCTTCTCCAAATTCTGCAGGCCACAAGGCTGACTTTCATTCAGAATCCCACTTCTGTTGGTTTTCAGTATTAGACTGCTGCCTTGCTCCTTAGTGTGTCATTGTTCTTACAAAGATCCCTTGTCCTGCTCAGCTGTGTCTTTTCTGTCTCTGGCAGAAGGCACTTAACCTCCTCCTAAAGCACTCGGCAGACGTCAACGCTCGTGACAAGTATTGGCAAACACCACTGCACGTTGCTGCTGCCAACAGAGCCACCAAGTGTGCTGAGGCCATCATCTCCCTGCTTAGTAGCGTTAATGTGGCAGACCGCACTGGCCGCACAGCACTGCATCATGCGGTACACAGTGGGCACATCGAGGTAAGTTGCAGTGTCCTCTTTCTGGGGTCCCTGTGCATTGCACCACTGTCAGACATGGCTGAGTAGTGAAGGACAGCTGTTCTTGGGGCAAAAGCAGCTTGCAGAGGGGTATTTGGAACAGGGAAAAAAAGATGCTTAATCCTTCCTTTTTTCTGCTGTACTCCACCTACACAAGCTGCCATTCTGTCCTTTCTACCCCATCCCAAAGGGTTCAGGAGTCAGAAGGAGTCAGAAACGGCTCTCTCTCTGCTCCTATATGCCCACTATGCTGTATAACAGGAGTTGCTGTGTTCCAAAAGTAGAACTATTGATTCTGCAACTATTCTGACCGTGAGAGGTCAGGGACTACCGAATAAATTATTCTGTGTTTTGACTTGGTATAACATTTGATTTTTAGCTTTTGTGTCCCTTTCCTCTCTACTTCTTTCTAGATGGTAAACCTCCTCTTAAATAAAGGGGCCAATCTGAACACATGTGACAAGAAGGAGAGACAGCCAATACATTGGGCAGCCTTCCTTGGTAGGTCTTCTCTGTTTTTGCAGTCATCCTGGTTGGTCTCTTTTCTAGCTTTCTCTCTTTGTGTTGTGCATGCTGTGCAAAGGAGCAGAATATTCCAGACACATATCCAGCAAAGAACAGGGAATACCTGTGTACTGCTGTAGTATACTGAATAAGGGAATGAGCTGTGAGGCACGATATCTCTAATTCTTAGACACATATCAGCAGGGCAGCAGTGACTCTTTCTACCTGCTCTTGTCATGTGCCCCTTTCTGATTTGGCTTATTGACCAGGATTTAGATGTGCTGCAAAGCTAGAAAGGTAAAGAAATTGATAAAAAAAAGCAGTGACTTAACTTGTTTCCTGCTGCACTGGGTGGTTTACAGCAATGTGTAGTTCTTTTTCTTGGTCTCTGTGAAATCATGGAGTGGGTTCTGGTGCCTGCACAGGAAATCCCATGGAACATTCTTGAAGTAAGAGATTTGGTGGAACCCCCACTACCTCAATATGCATGTCACAGCATGCCTGCCCCAAATCTCCTCAGTTCCTTTTTGTCTGCTACATTAGCAGCTTCTAGGAATGTTCTCTGAGCTTCAAATATCTTTGAATTTCTTTCCTCCACCTTTAAACCTATTTCTTCTTATGTTCCTTACTTTTTGTCTTTTTGGATGCTACCAAAAGAAAAAAAAATGAATCTTAAGAAGTAGAAAAGAGGGAAAGAGGAATACTTCAGTATCAGTGCAAGGTGTTCCTTGCTCTCTGAGGCCTCTTGGATGGCCTCAAGAACATTGTTTAAGCTCTGCACTTCAAGGTTCAGGGTTCAAGGAAAGGGTACTGGTTTTCTATTTCACCATCCTGCTCTCAATCCTATCATTGTGGAGGCTTCTCAGACCAAGGGTAGCAAGTTATCCCACTCTATTTCACCTGATAGAGAAGGGAGGCAATTGGACTTAAAAGGTTGTACTCTTCATCTGCTTTAGCTATGCAAGTAAACAGTTATCAAGCTTACATGGCTGCCTATCAGCAATTTCTCTGGGGAAAAGTACAACCATTGTTTCAACACATACCTCAAGAGCATAGACACCTTGCCAGCATTCTCCACGCAGATGCACACCAGCTGGCTGTAATACAAAACCACATAGTACAGCACGTGGCTGACTGCTCTTCAAAGGCAATGTTCACCTCCATTGTTCTTTGCAAAGATGTGTGGCTTTTCTCCACAACCATATCTTCTGATGCTAGGTCTAGAATTGTAGATCTGCCATTTGACGGTGAAGAGCTAGTCCATGCCAAGAGTGATGAACCCCTTGACCACGTGCATAAAGCAAGAATGACAGCAAAGAGACTTGAGTCCAGCTTCAGACTTTGCCTTCTCAAGGACCCTTTTCAGGAAAGTCTTACCAAACTTTTAGCTGTTCTGAATGTCCTGGTAGACCTACCCAGCAACCTTCATGGATCTCATCTCATTCCAAGGGCTCACACAGATTCTCACAGTATAAGTCCACCTCTTTGAAAAAAAGGCTTCTTCATCTTCGGCTTAATACCTACTCGATTCTGTTGCCACCTACTCAACTCTATTGTCTTTGTCTCCACTCATGTCATTGATGGTGGACAGGTTATGTCATTACCAGTGAGCAGTGAGGACTTACCATCATCTGATCCAAGTACACCCTTCCTCCCTTAGGATGCATTTCAAACTGCAAAGCTGTCTCCAGAGAAGTTACTATTTGCTTACAAAACAACACAATTCAAATGGTCCGTCCGCATCAGGCCCATCGAGGTTTCTAAATTGCTGTTTTACAGGAAATTAAGTGTCATTCAGCTTGTATTGTGGATGCCTCTACAGTTTTCCTTAGAGGGGTTCCACTTCCAGAACTGTGCAGGGCAGCTGGATGGTTGCAACCTCTCACTTTAATTTCTCATGATAGACTTTATGTGCAAGCAAGAGCTGATACTTCTTTTGGTCGAGCTGTGTTATCTTCTATTTTGGCTGGACATGGATCCCCCCTCCCGGTGAGTTAGGCAACCAGTCACCCATTATGTGATTTCACAGAGACCAAGAAGAAGAGGAAGATGAAATTGCTGGCCTGTAACTGTGGTTCTTCAAGTGGTCATCTGTGAATTCACACAACACCTTCCTTCTCCTCTCTTGCCACATCTGCCTGTTTGCAGTTGACACAGAATTGAAGAGTTTTGGGGCAGGAGTGCAGTTACATGCATGCTGAGGTAGTGGGGGTGGGGCTCCTGCCAACTTTCTTAGCTTGAGGATGTTCCATGGGGGGGCTCCTGCTCAGTGTCAAAACCTGTTGTGTAAATTCACAGATGATCACTCGAAGAACCTCAGTTACGGTAAGTAGCCTTTTCCTTTTATTCTGACTAGCCTCATGTGGTTGTTTCAAGGATTATAAGTAAAACATGTTGAGTTCTCAGAAATTCTATATAAAATGCATTGGGAGATGCACCACTGATAGCTTTGCAGCATCTTCATAGTACAGTTGGCCTACTCAAGGATAAATAAAGCCAGGCTAGAGTTGGCAGATTGCTGCTGCCACTCAAGCCCTTTTGATGTGCAGGTAGCATGCTAGAGTGCCTCCCCGAAGAACAGGGGTAGGAAAGAAAGGGACATTTGTATTGACAGCCAGGGGACCCAATGCAGAGCCACAATAGAGGAGCCCCCTGTGATTACCCTCAAGTAGGAGTTAGCACCTGTACCCAACTGTTGGTGCGGCTGAGGTGCGTCTTCTCTATGCCAGTTTGAAAGATATGTGAAGTAATTCTGGGTACCAATTTGCATCTGGGTTTCACCATCAGCAAGGATTGTTGTTACTATTGTGGCTGCTAGTACCCTTGCTTGAAAACTCTGCCTTTGATTCTTCTGCTGCTGCCTCCATGGCAGCAGTCTCTTTCGGTGGACTGGAAGTGCCTTGGTTCCAAGGGTAGCTACGTCCAATTGTGCAGCCACGTCTTCTGGCAATAAAGTGTGTATAGCGGGCTGCTTGGGTTGTCTATTGGGTCACTGCTGCTGCACTTCCAGTTGCACACTCAGATTGTGGGTACCTTAGTAAGCGAGTGGTGAACGTGCTGTGCAAATGGTGTGACACCATGGCATCTTGACATCAGTGTTGGGACTGTATCACAGAAGATAGTTTCCTAGAATAAAGCCAGTTGTTTGAAGAAAATGGCACTAATGGTGTATGGTTTATCACATATGCTGAGCTTGCTTGTGACAGGAAGCCACACCACCAAGGGGCTTCCTTTTACTTACACATAATCCCAAATGCTTACTTGTTTTCTTCATATGTGGAAAAACTACTTGGAAATCTCTGTTGTTCCCACATTAAATTTAGTTTTGTCTAGAAAATTTTATTGTTTAGTGTCTTAATGCTTAGCTTCCCAGGTGTGCTTTCTGCTGATAGAAGCTTGCTGATTTTCCTCCTATCTCTGGTGATGGTACTGCATTTTCATTTTGCAAAAGCCTAGGACTGTACAAGGGTCTTAAGTGGAATAACATCTGGTGCAAATCCATGCATTCTCTCTAGTTGTGACTTACATTACGTTAACCTCCTCAGCCATTCAGCTGAAAATTTTGGGCTTCCATATTTGGTGGCTCTTTTTTCTTTTTCTTTTGCTGACAGCTGTGGCATCTTTTTTTTTAAGATGAAGACAATGTAATTTGGAGCTCAGGTGTATGTTACAATGCAGATGCAGTATATCAATTGATAAGCCTCACTGATTATTGAGACTAAAACTATTTGTAGTGCTGAGAGAGTCTGAGAATCAGTTCTGTGAGGGTTGAGTACTCTGTGTATGAGGAATCTAATGGCTCATGGGTTTTGAGCATAACAAGCATATTTCTAAGGTACAACTAAGCAATGATAAACTGATGTCCATATTGCTGTAACAACTTTTTTACCACAGAAATGTATTTGGTGTATCAAGCTGTATTTACAAATATCTGTATCTAGCAGGTCAGAATTCGTAATAACATAGCAAAGTAATTAAAGGAAAGTAATTAACTGATGATATCATCTAATAGTTTATGAGTTTTGGAGGAGGCATAATGGAGTTTTCTCTTGCTTACACTTAACACAGCCGGTTTGGATGCCGATCCACTCTTACATTGGAAGTCTGTTTCCTAGTTCTTTAGTTCAGGCTGGGGCAGACTCTCCTTTTAGATGTAATGCTGAATTGTGGTTTAATATTACAAGTAAGGGCCTTGCACTTATACGTTCCATTTCCCCTCCTCTCTTCCTGGTCAGTACTCAGGAAGGAGATGGGAAGCTTGTAGTTCCTATTCTGAATGGACCAGAGTTCCCAGTCATGCGTGATATCAAGAGAACTCTGGTTAGTTTAAAAGTGGTATTACAAGCTTCCTGTTTCCTCATTGCTGTGCTACAAGAGAAGAAGGAAAGGATAAGCTTACAAATTGAGGCTCTTGCCTATAATGCTAAAACATAGTTTAGGGCTCCATCCCAGATAGGCTGAGTAATACTTGATCTGTTTGATGTGGTTAAAAGAGTGGCAGGGAGCTGCTAGATAACATCATGTCTTTAGCATGAATTCCACTGTCTCCACTGTAGAATGTAGTATCATTGGCATGGACACTACTGCAGTTAAGATTGACTAGGCCTTCAAGATAGTTTATACAGCTAGTGAGACAATAATGAACTGTGATAAACAAGGTGGCAAGAAGTCACTCTTTGGAAGGGGGTCTGAGGGAAATGGGCCAGAGTTCACACTCGGAAAGAGAAGCTCTGGGGAAAATGGACCACCTTCTGTCTCCTAGCCAAAGTGAAATGATTTATGTTTACTCCACCCCTAAGAGCAGTAGGTAGCTAAAATTTGAATATCCTTGGATTGGATTTTTTTCCCCCTGCATCATCCAGCCCATAAAAGGAGGAAGGCTAAAGAAACTGATTTTGACAAGATTCCAGCAGGACACAGTACCAGAATGTTGCAAGGATTCATGTATGGTTCTCTAATGCAAAGGGGATGTTTGGAGGTTGTGGCTTGGACAACTGTCGGAGATGGCTTTGCCGTATGTAACAGTGTGACTGAGAGAAGCCTCTTCTGCCGTAGCAGTGGAAACATGGAAACATGGTGCAGATCTGAGTGGGAAATGATAGTCTGTTTTAAATTGCCTTATTTTTCTGTTTTTTTGCATTTTCCCCTCTCAGGGCATTTGGAAGTCTTGAAGCTGCTTGTCGCTCGAGGTGCTGACGTCACGTGCAAAGACAAGAAGGGTTACACCCTGCTGCATACAGCAGCAGCCAGCGGCCAGATAGAAGTGGTGAAGCACCTGCTGAGGCTTGGGGTTGAGGCAAGTCTGTGACAGCCCTAGTTCAGTGGGCACTGTGGTGTGGCCTGGCTTCTCTTTGCTCTGTTCTTCTCCTTTTTTGAGAATCCGTATTCAGACCTGTACCTGAAGGCACATGCAGGCATAATTTCAGATTGTGTAGGCTTATTGTGAGATTATGACAAAACATGGGAACAACTCTGTCATGCATGCCTTCATAAGGAAATGCATAAGTGTAAACCTCCCCTCCCTCAGTTAATCATGCACACTCCTTATGTTGGGAATCGTAAGCTGCATATGGTTAAAAATAAATGTTGGAATTAACTTCACACAGATATTAGCTGTGGCTGGCAAGGTGGTATGGATGTAGAAGGGTCATCTGACAGCTGGTGTCATATCTACAGATGTTGTTGTTGTTGCTGTTGCTGTTGTTGCTGTTGTGTGTCTTCAAGTCGTTTTCGACTTATGGAGACCCTAAGGCGAACCTGTCATGGGGTTTTCTGGGGCTGAGAGTGTGTGATGCACCCAAGGTCACCCAGTAGGCTTCCATGGCTGAGTGGGGAACTGAAATCTGGTTTGAAGGGTCATAGTCCAATGCTCAGAGCAATACACCGTGTCATGTCATTTCCCAACAGAAGAGGGGTATGTTTATGTTGAGGCAGTCATTGTCTGAAGTGAATTAATGAGCTTTGGACTGAACAAGCCTCTTCCACGGGATGTGGTGTCTACTTTGCCCTGATAACTGTTTAGGCATCTTGATCTTCAGAGCACATATATCCCTGTGTCGTAGGGCGCACGTTTATTTTCCTGGGATTTAGCTCCAGTTTTCTGTTTACAAATTAATTGAAAATCTGTCCCCTTCTATCTTTGGAATTATTTGCTGATACAATGTTTGGGTTTCATGTGAGAGGAGTCAAAATAATGCAGCGGGCATGAATGAGGTGTTCTGTTCTAGTAAGGAGGACTTGTTAGGTTTGCACTGGAAACTAGTGATATACATTGTCCTAGGTACAGCTTTTAAATATGTGCTGTCCTCTGGAAGACATGTCTTCGCAAACAGTACAGCTGAATCCTATGCAGTGGGAAAGGAGAATATATGGCCTTCTAAATATTATCGGGCTACCTCTCCCATCTGTCTTAGGCAGTAGATTCTGTGGTGAAGACAAAGTCATTTTATCCTTGTTGCACATGTCTGTTCAGAAGGAAATCCCATAATGCAGAAGGCATCTGTTTTCGGATGGGAGTATATATATGCACATGCTCAGTCTTAACGTGAGAACTGAGAGAACTTATGAGCAGCATAACCATTGGAGACCAACTTCGTATTGTCTGGTAGTTTTTGTGAGAGGCAGATGTGACAGGTTCTATTTTGTTGTTTTGGGAAGCTGAAGTTGGGAAGGCCTGGGAGCTCAGGTGCACTTACTTTTGAGTAGCCTTGTGTAGGAGTGCAGTGTATGCTCCTCACTACTGACTCATACAGACCTGACAGAACCCAGGTATCCAGGGTAGTGATTGTGATTTATCGTGGCCTTTGACAACGTGTTGAACCAGACTTGGTTCTTAGATGCATTGTGCGCTTTACAGAGTAACCTTAGTAAAAGCTTTTAGGAGGATTTAAAAAGAGGACGCAGCAGATCCGTGGAAGAGGATACGTCTTGGAGCTGTTGGCTGGAATAGCTAAATGAAACACCAGTATATGAGCAGCATGTCTCTTAATAGCAGATGCTAAGAGAAAGCTGTTGGCACCATGCCCCTGTGGTCCTGATGGTCACTTTGCAAATGGACCCTCAGTCTGATCAGGCAGGGATGCTTTTGTGCTCTTTGGTCTCTTTTAAAGACAAGTTTTCTTTTTAAAGGCTAGCAGTTGTGGACACAGTTACAAAGAGAAAAAGAGGCAGTGACTGGAGCCACAAAACATTCATGCCTGTTCTCTCTCTCTCTCTCTCTCTCTCTCTCTCTCTCTGTTTCTGTCTCACTTTCTCTGCCACTCCAGCTCCCATAACCCATAGCAGCCATCATAAACATGTTTGAGGGATATTGGAAGTCTACATCATAAGGAGCACAGGTTCCCTAACCCTGTAACAGAGACATGTCAGGTTTTTTTTTTAAACTGGAGACCTTCCTTTCCTTGCAGATCGTTACCAAAGCTAATGATATAAGCAGAAAAATTGGTATTTCTACATTTTGATTAAATCTCATTGCTCTATGCTAGCTTCAGTTTTAGCTGCTGCTGTTTTAATTTTCATGATAGTCTGCCTTAACTACAGTTTTGCTTTCTGTGGTTTCAGTTACCAGTGGTCAGCAGTGGTCTGAAAATATTAAGTAGAAAATTGCAGAAATAAACTGCATACTAGGCTACTAGTCCTGTTCCCTTGCAGACTCACCTTCTTCCTACCCACCCTTTACCCCAATCCATCCCCTGGCATCCGGGCAGCAGCACCCACGTGGCCTGCTCTGGGCCTTGCCACCTGCACCTTCGCTGCCTGCCCGCCCACCCCCTATTTTAACTGCCACAGGAAACAGCTCTGACATCGCCAGAAGTAGCCTCGCAGGGAATGTAGAGAGATCCGAAAGACTCAGAGAAGGGCTTTGACAAGTTTGTTGTGTGGTGGAATGCTCTGTTGCTACCCAGCTGTCCTATAATTTAATAGTAGACTAATAAAGGTATCAACTTAGGAGCTCATGTCAGGATTTTTTTTTTTATTTCCTTCCCCACTTCCCTCCTCAGGAGAAAGTGAGAAATGCTTCCCCCAAAATGAAGTTCTGTCTCTGAACTGTAGTGTTTACAGTGACGCTAACGATGGGGGTGGCATCCCTTCAACTATTTAGATATAGCCATCACACTATCTGGTGCTATAGGGTTTGGTACTATCCATGGTTTCAGGCATCCAGATGAGGTCTTGTAACTTATCCCCCATGGATAATGGGGGGACCACTGTATGCTATTTTGTGTATAATGCTTGTTTTGTGTGCTGACTTGCAAGGATTTGCCTCTTAAAAGGTGGCATATAAATACACTGAAGAGATAAAGATAAAATAGGTAAATGTGAACATTTAATGGAGAGAGGAGAGACTGCTTCCCTTTCTTACCAAACTCTCTGTGTAGCATTAAGTACTGTCTATTCAAATGCTGTTTTCATTTCCTTGTTCTTCTAGATTGATGAACCAAATTCCTTTGGCAACACTGCACTTCATATTGCCTGTTACATGGGCCAGGATGCTGTGGCCAATGAACTGGTCAACTATGGCGCCAATGTCAATCAGCCCAATGAGAAGGGCTTCACCCCCCTGCACTTTGCTGCCGTCTCCACCAACGGAGCCCTGTGCCTGGAACTTCTCGTCAATAATGGAGCGGACGTGAACTTCCAGGTATGTCCAGTCAAGTTGGATTCACCCAGGCTTTGAGTAGAGGGGCTGGGAAGTGAAAACTGCTTCAATTACTTTAATAGGTTTAAAGTCTGTTTTGTATTCAAGGAAGCGGGATAGAGCCCTTTGCTAACTTGATCTAATGTTTGCAGAGTAAAGAAGGGAAGAGCCCTTTGCACATGGCTGCCATTCATGGACGGTTTACACGCTCTCAGATTCTCATACAGAATGGTAAGCTGTCAGCTGCTCTCTCACCTTTGTTCATGTTTAGTGTTTTATGGTGTTCCTTTGCTTTTTTCTTGTAGCTCTTCCGTTTAGCCCATAGAATGGTCTTCTGTTTAAATAGTTCTGATGTAACATATATGGACTTTAGTCCACTTACATCTGTTAAATCATTTATATGTTAAGTTAATGAAGTCTTCTGGTTTCAGCTGAACACAAATCTCCACTTTCTGTTGATATTTTTTTAATTAGACAAAGTAATTACTTTATTCAGTAAATACAATATTTAACCCATTAAACTTCTGAATTCTATTTCACAGTATTATCATTCGAATTCAGAAGTATCATTTGGCCTGGTGTCAGATCACCTTGGTTTCTGAAGGCTAGACACAATGATAAATGACTTATTTGAAGTCGCTAAAGGAATTACCGGCAGAACTAGAAAGACTGAAAATCATTCACGGTTATGATATATAATATCTTCCACACTCCTTCCTGCTCAGCCACAGGTGCCGGTTGCTTCTGGTCAGCCTGAGGTAAATAACAAGCCAAGTAAATAAAGGGTTGTGCTTATTTTTATAGGCAGTGAAATTGACTGCGCTGACAAATATGGCAATACTCCCCTCCATGTTGCTGCTAGATACGGCCACGAGCTGCTAATTAGTACTTTGATGACGAATGGTGCTGATACTGCAAGGTGAGGATGTTTTTCTCTACATGGCATCTGTTGGCAGATGAGATAATAAATACTGCCTGTTTAAGTTGAGATGTACCAAACCTCCACTCTTCTTGTCTATACAGTTGGAATGAAGAATGGTAGATAGATGTGTGAAGCTTTCAGCTTTTTAACAGAGTAGCCACTAACTTTCATTGTGTATCTCAGATACACAGCACAGGCTTATACAGTTGTCCCTCCATTTTCGCAAGGGTTCAGGGTGCAGAACCCTCACAAAAGTGGGAAAACCACAAATCACTCCTCCCCACTCCTCCTCCCATTCCCTTCCTGGCCTTGCAGTTCGCATGCAAAAGGGGAGGGAATAGGGGGTGGGGGAAGGCTCATATGAGCTTTCCTTTCCCCCTCTGGAACTCCCCCTGCCATTCCTATGCATTTTGCCCCGGTGCTGAGAACTCACATGAGCCTCCCCTCTCAATTCCTTCCGGTTTTGCCTTCTCGTGAGTTCTCCTTGCTGGACCAAACTGCATAGCAATGGCAGGAGAAGCTCCGGAGTGGGGAAAGGAAAGCTTGTGTGAGCATTTTCCTTCTGTTTTGCATGGGAAAGAGGAGGAGGGAGCTCCAGAGGGGGAAAAGGAAGGCTTGTGCAAATCCCCCCCCCCCCGTTTTGCCTCAGTGGGAGTTCTTTGCGCTAGGGCAAAATGCATGGGAAGGGGAAGAGCAGAATGGGGGGAACATGTACTCATGAATGTGGAAGGAGAGCTGTAGTTGGTTGGACTGATAAAGTTAGCATGAAAAGGTATAAATGGGAGTTACTTTGCTAGCTGGGCAGGGAATCCATTCTGTATTTGCTTCTGACCATGTTACTACTTTGTGTTCTGTGGATTTGAGAAAAACACAGTCATATTTCTTTTCTTTTGTTCTGCCAGGCGTGGGATCCATGACATGTTCCCCTTGCACTTAGCTGTTCTCTTTGGATTTTCAGACTGTTGTCGTAAGCTACTTTCCTCAGGTTAGTAGATCGCATACTCTAACTTGGCCTCTCCCTTCAACTCAACTCAATTATTTGATGTGGTATTGATTCACAACAAACCAGTCCTTTCCTGTTCCTGAATTCCTGTACTTGTATCCAGAGCAGTCATCTCTGTAATAAGATTCTCAGTGTTAGGCTTGAAATTTGGTGCTCTACAATTTGCTATAGAATTGATGTATTAATTGGCATGTTAGACAATTGTAGCTCATGAAGTGACCTTTGCCTTTCACTTGTTTGTTCTGCTTGGCTCCTGTTTATAGTTAACATGTATCCAAAAGGACTGCTGTATTGCGTCACTGATGTCTTTGGAAATGATCGGGTGGGAATTTCACTGTACAAGCTATACAATTTCACATTTCAGGCGGTGACTCTGCTGGTGCATGATCCTGATGCAAGCATAAAAAGTGGTATAAGAAGGGGAGCGTGGATGAATAAACCATCCTTCTGGGGTCATCACTGTTGGTGATTGTTAGAGGGATCTTTTGGCTGAAGCTGTGTGTCTTTCTTGTCAGTTTGTCATTTTGCTCCATTCTTTTCTTTTCTACCTTCCTACCTTGTGTTTGGCGATTCATATCAGCTCCATGTCCATCTGGGGATTTGGTGGAGGTGTGATTAATTTATCCTCCCTAACATCAGGAATCTCAATCCTGCTTCAAAAAATAAGATGGTCAGTGGAATCTGTGGGCTCAGCCACCATATGCTAGGAAGCCTGGCTACTCCGCACTTACCTTCCTGTCTCCTGATTCCTAGGTCAGTTGTACAGCATTGTCTCCTCACTCAGCAATGAGCACGTGCTGTCTGCAGGCTTTGATATCAATACGCCAGATAACCTCGGGAGGACCTGCCTCCATGCTGCTGCTTCCGGAGGGTAAGTAGTACGGCCAGAATGTTGCTTTGACAAGGTGTTGCTCAGGACTGGTAAGTAAAGTAAAGAACAAGAAAAGGTAGGAAGTTGAGCATTTCCGTTCAGCTGCTGCTGTTCTTGTTATGTACTTTCAAGCCATTTCTGATTTATGGCAACCCTAAGGTAAACTTGTTATGGGGTTTTGTTGGCTGAATTCATTCAAAGGGGTTTGCACTTGCCTTCCTCTGAGACTAGGAGAGTGTGACTTGCCCACAGTCACCCACTGGGTTTCCACGACCAAGCAGAGATCTGTACCCTGATCTACCAGTGTCCTGGTCCAGTATTCAAACCACTACAGCATCCTAGCTGTTAGAATTGATTCCTTCAGGTTCAGAAGATATCTATTACTTAGAGTACAAAAGTACTGTTGTAATGAAATGGAGGCTGTACCTGTCCCTTGTGTACACTGATCAAATGTATTTGGGAATTCCTTGTTAGTGTGAAAAAAATAATTCTTGTCGCTTTCCAGGCCAGGCAGGCATGGCAGTGAGGTAATCTAATCCTGCAATCGTCAGTACAACTAATACGGTTTCCTGTTTGCATAGTCATCTTTCCCAGTTGCTCCAGCCAGCAATTTCTCTCTTTTGGAAGATGAGGGATAAGAGCATAGTGCTCTTTACAAATGTGCTGTCAGGCCAGCTCTTTTCCTGCACAGTGCACGGATCTGTAATAATTGCTTTGGTTTTGTACAGACAGAGCTGGAGCTGTGAAGCTTGCAAGTTGTACAAAAACTCAGTAGACACTAAATTCTAGCAGGGAGCAAATACTGTATGGCATGAATCCTGTTCTTAGTCCTCAGTAAAATGAACCCAGTCAGTCTGTGGAATTTACCTACTGTATTTGCTGGTGTATAAGATGCATTTTTCCCCCAAAAAATGCCTTCTGAAAATGAGGTGCGTCTTATACGCTGGCAAATATGGGTAACTCCTGCCAGGCCTAAATGCAGAGGAAAGCGAGGGGGGTGAAAGGAGTGCTTGCCCAAGTGCCTGGGTGAGGAGAAGTCCCTGCCCTGGCAAAAAGGAAAGGAAAAGCATCTTTCCTTTCCTTTTTGCCTCGGCAGGAAGTTCTCCCCACCCAGGCAAAAACGACAGGAACAGAGGAGAAAGGAGCTCCTTATGCTCCCCTGACTTTCCTTTTCTTTTTGCCTGGTGGGGTACTAAAAAAAAATTCCTAAAGAATACTGTCTGAAAATAGGGTGTGTCTTATACACCAGCGTGTCTAGTACACTAGCAAAGATGGTGTGTGTTGATTCACTGTACAACAGTTGATTGAATAGATCTACTCTAGTGGAGGACTAAGGGGAAGATGAGTCCAGTTTGATATGAAGTACAGTAGGGGGATATCTCTTGTGATCTCCAGTGCTACTGTTTTTGAGTATTCTAACAAATATTCCTGTTAGTTTATCTTAGCATAAAAAGACATACAGTAAACAAGTAGCACCTTTGAGACTAACTGGGAAAACTAATTTTCTAGCATAAGCTTTTGTGAACTCCTCACTTTCTCAGATGTGTCAAAAGTAGACTGTAATCTTTGAAACTTTATGCTAGAAATTTATTTTTCCCATTTAGTCTCAGAAGTACTGCTGGTTTCCCTTACCTCTGTTTTGCTCTAATATGACAGTCAACCAAAAACAGTTTCTGCTTTCAGGCCAATCTAGAGGTCTTGGTTTTTCATTGTTTCTTCAGTGGCATTGTTCAATTGTTCAGTTTCATTATTCTTCAGTGGTGATGGCATTGTCCAAGTGTTTTCTCTGTTTCCTTTGTTTTCTCTGTAGGAATGTTGAATGTCTTAACTTGCTGTTGAGCAGCGGAGCTGACTTGAGGAGGAGAGATAAGTTTGGAAGGTAAATTTAGAACGCTGTACCTGTCATGTCCATGGGCAAGAAATGAAATTGTAAGCACTACTGTTCAAAGATTGAAGGCCTTTTTCTGTGTTCACATTAGGATTGTGATTCAAGATTATGAAACTGCTGATAAAGCTAAATTGCTTATTTACATGCATGGTTTTGCCCAGAAGACACAGGTGCTGCTCTTTCTGGAGCTATGCATTTAAGAAGGAAATTGATTATACATTGTTCTTTTGCTTGTTGCTGCAGTGCATAAGAACGAAAAGAATTTTTTTTTATTACATTAGGATTGCTTTATAAACAACAAGTGTGGTTCAGACTTGTAGTCCTTCAGTCTGTTAACAAACTTGTTTTCATTGAGGAATGCCTTTCTTTGGCCCTGTTTTAGTCTTACTTTTAGTCAGTTTGCTGTGTTGGCTAGAGCTGTTTGTGATTTGGTGCTGCTCTCTCTCTTCGTGTGCCAGCTGTTCAGCAATGCCTTAAACTGTTTTTTCTTCATTTTCCCACCAGGACTCCTTTGCACTACGCAGCCGCAAATGGCAGCTATCAGTGTACGGTGACGCTAGTCACTGCCGGAGCCAGTATTAACGAAGCTGACTGTAAAGGCTGCACCCCCTTACATTATGCTGCTGCTTCAGATACTTACAGGAGGTAGGAAAAAGGTTTTCAGGATTTGCCAAGCATGGTAGCAGTCAAGGGCCCTTTTTTTTCACCAGAAAAACTGTAATAGAAATGACCTGTCCTTGTCTGTCTATCTGCCTTTCTTTCCATCTTTCTCTCTGGCTTTCTGTCATCTAAATTTGAGGACAGTGAATCCGTTCAGCACTAAAATTCTCATTGGGAGTATTGTGAATTAGGAATAATTATTTTGCACATTCTTACTTAACAATATAGAATGTGGTCTGAGACTAACAAAAGTGATAAGTATTATGGCGCCACCAACTCATATATTTAGAAATCACAAATCAAGCTAAAATAATGATTAGAATTGTATAACAGATCTGAACATTATAATTAGTTTGCGATACTCATGACTGTGCATTTCTCTTGTTGCTGAGGACTAGAAAGCTTCCGCTTAAAATTAAACTGGATGTCTTAACTTTCAATGTGATACATTTTCAGTTCAAGAAAATTATCTTAATATCTACAGCCTCTTTCTCTTTATCCTAACTGATGAAGGGCTTATTAATAATGAAGTCTAAAAGAGAGTCCTGGCTTCTGGCACAACATATGTAGGATTTGTTTGTAGATCAGATTTAATGTGAATTTGTAGCTGAAGTGTATAGAGTATATTGGTGTTATTTGGCCTGATGGTACTTGTCCTTTGTAACTTGTTCTGAATACCAGGCTCTCATAATTTGTTTTCATAGAATTTATTGTGTGTTGGGTTTTCTAGAACAAGACTTCCTTGGAAGGCTTGGAAGAACATGCTTTGTTACATGATCTGTCTTTTAGCCTCTCTGCTACTGCATCCTGGCAAAACTGATCTTGGTTTCTGCTCTTCCAGAGCTGAGACTCATTCAGGAAACAGCCATGACACTGACGAGGAGCCACTGAAGGAGTCACGACTGAAGGAGGCAATCTTGTGAGTGGCTCATCTTAACTCTCCTTGGCCTCTGTCTTCGGGGGCTCAGCTGTCGCCTTTCTCCCATTCCTTTTATCAGCTAGTGACAGATTAGATTTAACATAACACAGTTGGTTTTTAGAATTTTTAACACAGTATTGGATCTGCTTTGAAAATTTTTTGCTGCTTAGTGTGGGTCTGTACTTGGATAGCACCCACTGTTCAAAGAATCTGTTATTGTTTCTTAAACCCTTCAGCCACAGAGCTTTTGCCAAACAAATGTAGAACTTCAGTCTGCTTGGGTATTCTTTGCTCTTCCTCTTCAACACTGAAAACCTTTGTAAAAAAGAAAACCTTTAAAATAAAAACGGTGTGTTTGGAATTGGGTTGTTCTTTATTTTTCCTGCTCTTGACGGAAACTGCTCTTGAATGGACTTCTTATAAAAAGTGTCCAGATGTCAGTTTGACATGGACAGGGGAATTAAATTACTATTTCTACATATTATGTATGTTGTCCTTTCACTGACTTACACAGCTGGTGCAGAGAGAACACAGGAGTTTCTCTTTGCCCAGCTGTACTGTCTGCTTTGGGTTGAAAGCAATGTTTTTATTGTGAGTTGGCCTTTGAATACAGCTGTTGTTACTCTGTCAGGTGGTATGTTTTTGTGTTGTGACAGAGTAGTGGTGTCAGTGTCAGGGCTTCTTTCTTTATCTACTGAGAAGTGTTTGTGAGGCATGTTTATAACAAAACTGTGGCAAAGACTGAAGTTGTATGGAAGCTGTTAGACTCGTTGCATACATGAGTTTCAGGTTCTGGCCTAATCTAATGACATTTCTTCCAGTTGTTTAGAGTTCTTATTGGATAATGGTGCTGACCCATCTCTCCGGGACAAGCAGGGATACACCGCTGTCCATTACGCAGCTGCCTATGGCAACAGACAGAACCTTGAGTTGGTAAGCCTGAACTGATTGTGGAAGCACTAGCTCATGGTTTTGGAAGTGAAACTAAGCGGTGGAAGACTCTGCAGGTGCTTGAAAGGGCCCTAGACCTGTATTTGTGTTAATCTTCAACTTAATAAAACATACTTTTTGCCAAGTGCAGTGCTTTGTGCACCTAATAACTTGTATGTCGTTGAGAAATGTCTTGATAAGACATGGTGTGCTTATTTGAAATACAGTGATCAGAGGCTTAGTGATGAAACAGATCTTAAGGAGCCAGAGCACAGAGAGATCACTTTCCTAAATCAGCTTCTAGGTCAGTTCATTTAGGTTGTGATATAAGAAAGACCTCACTGTCTGATGGGACATACATTGAGGACCAGTAGATGTAATGGGAATCTCAGGTACTTCAGCCATTTCACGTGTTACTTTTTATAAAGCACCGTAAGATTTCTCAGTGTCCCTCTTGAATGCATAGTCAAACAGTTGCTTTTATAAAGAAAGACTGATAAGGACAAAATTTCAGCCATACTTTCAAGATCTCCAGGTGTCTTCATCAAAGAAGAAGTTACAAAAACAGACTTATGGTCGGGGAGGGGAAAAAGAGTTACCCATATTTGCTGACATGTAAGACGTGCTTTTTTCCCCTGAAAAATAACATTTAAAGATGGGGTGGGTCTTATACACCAGTGCATCTTATATACTGGCAAATACCCCCCTCCATTTCGCATGCATTTTGGATCTGTGCAGGCACTCAGCGCTAAGACAAAATGCGTAGGAAAGGGAGGGGGAGCTAGGGGGCTAAAGGAGCATTCCCGCGAAGCTTCCTCCACCCCTCCTTCCCTTCTGTTTTGCCTTGGCACAAGTTCTCCATTCTGGAGCAAAATGCATTGAAAAAGGAGGGGGAGCTCTGGAAGGGGAAAGGAACTCTTGTGCGAGAGAAAGGAGGTTGTTCTGGAGCAAGGGGAAGAAAGTTTGCACAGCTTTCTTTTTGCTCCTCCGGAACGCGTTCCTTTCCCTTCCCATGTAAAGTGGAAGGGAAAGGAGGTTTAGGGAAAGCTCCTAGGAGCTTTCTTTTCTCCCTCCGGACCTACCTTCTTTCCTTTCCCTTACAAACAGAAGGGAAAGGGATGGGATGGAGGAAGCCTAGTGCGGGACTTCTTTTTCCCCCTGTTAGAACTCCCCCTCCTTTTCCTATGCATTTTGCTCCGGAGCAGAGAGCTCCCATGAGGCAAAATGGAAGGGAATGGAATGGAATTTTTTAAAGTAATTTTTTCCCCAAAAAATAATATTTAAGAATGGGGTGCGTCTTATTCGTTGGCAAATACAATAAAAGCTGGATTTGACATCAGCACCTTTGGACTGTAACCTCTTGCAGACACCAGCTCTTTAGTATCCAATCTGCCTTTTGCCCTCTTCCTCTCTGTGCTTGCCCCAGTTTTCTAGCCTCTTGCCTGAAGGTCCTAAAAGTTGTCCACAGTTTTCTGCACAGGTGAGGAAAGTGTGGCCTCCTACCTTGTGGCTCTTTTTGTGGGTCCCATAGATGCCCTGCACCACCATCCCATTTTGTTTTTTTGCACAGGGGGAATAGAAATTTCTTTTACTCAAGTTTTGCCAACAACACATTTTTTGGGTCCCAGAGGCCTTTTTTCCCCTAAACTGCAAGTGATTTCTTCTTTATTTCCTATTTTGGGGAAAAAACTCACTTATGCCTAACACAGTATGGAAGGGGGTGAAATGTGGTTTGTTGCTCTATTTGAGTATTTATTTTTTTAAAAAGGGAGTCAGAAAGTACAGCCTTCTGAGGTCAAGGCTACGTGCTGCATCCAGACCAGGTAGTAGCCCACCAGTATAATAAAGATACAGCCTGACTAATTTATGGAATTTTTCTGATGGGTCAACAAAGGTTACTTTGTTTCCTGTAAACACTTGAATGTTTAAGTGCATATCTAATTTGCTTTGCAGGTTTTTGTTTTTTGTTTTTGAATATTTGAAAGAGGCTTACTTTTGTATGTGGAGAACGTTTTAATGATTGAAATGGACTTTTAAGAGAAAAAGTAATCTTAATGAATGAATTAATTTTTTTGCAGTATTGGGAGCATTTTAAATGTAAAGGTTTCCCCATGGTGATATACAACTGTTTTTAAAACACATGAACAACAAATAACAATAAACATAATCAGCAGAGCACACAATTGAATGGAGATTTGCATGGGGAAACAAGAAATTAATTATGTCTTACTGTAGAGAATGATGTAACAGTCATCTTATATGTAATAGCTGTCTGGTTCATTACCTGTAGTAGGGAAAAACACTTCCTGCAATTTGTTTGGGCTTAAGGATGCCTTTAGAAAGATGGCAGAGTGGTAATATATTTCTAGGGTGCCACCAAAATATAATGGGAAAAAGTTTTCAAGATTTTAATATTAAATCTGTGAGCACAAGGTTATGATTGACAGAAACACTGTGCTGCGCTTCGAAACTGTCTTGTGCTGTCATGTGCTTGTCATGTGCCTGGTATTTCCATAATGCATTTATGATTTGGTGGAACATTGCTTTCCAACATAGGAAAGCTATATAGTTTTCTGGCATTCTTGTTGCTGAGATGCCTGAAACCTAGGAGAGCTGAAGCACTTGTAAGATTGTTCCTCTTAATTACAGCTCCTGGAAATGTCTTTTAACTGCCTGGACGATGTGGAAAGCACCATTCCAGTCAGCCCTTTGCACTTAGCTGTAAGTGTTAAACCTGGGTCTGACTATTTTCTTCACAGTACTGCTTGTAATGTTTGGTCAGGGGAGAGTCTAAAACATAAGGAAAAGCCAATACGTGTATTCTTTGGTTGTTCTTTTTAGATTACAGTCTTCTGTTGTGCTTTTTAAATTAAGTGGCCTTCGCAAGGTGTAGGTTTCACTGAATTTGGTAGGCTTCATATTTGAGGAAGCCTGTTAATGACTGTAGCCAAATGGAGGCAAGACATGCAGAGCTGACTAAATGTTGGTGTTTCTTCCAGGCCTATAACGGTCACTGTGAAGCCCTGAAGACACTTGCCGAAACCTTGGTGAACCTGGACGTGCGGGACCACAAAGGACGGACGGCTTTGTATCTTGCAACAGAGAGGGGCTCCACGGAGTGTGTGGAGGTGCTTACCAGCCATGGTGCTTCTGCTCTGGTGAAGGAGAAAAAGAAGAAGTGGACACCCCTACATGCTGCAGGTGAGAGCATGTCATTCTCTCCTCTGGGAGCTTGCTTTCATCCTTTTGAAAACAAATGTTGAGCAATCACTGTATGTTTGCACATAAATGGCTACTTGAGAACCCAAGGGAAATTGTGTGCCTAAACTCTTTTCCTTCATCTTCAATTTCTTTCAGCTGCCTATGGGAACACCGATTCCTTACATCTTCTCATTGACAGTGGGGAGAGAGTCGACATCACAGATGTCATGGACATCCATGGACAGTGAGTTTCCACTGGTTTATATAAGCTAACCCTTCCTCTTGTTTGGGGCTGGAAATCCTTCAGCGGTGGGATCCCAAACTGCAGTACCAATAACCTCAAGGAGGGCTGTATATGTTCCATGAGCCCATAGAAGGGAACATACCAAAACGAAAACAACTCTCCCCAACCCTTGTAGAATTTAGAATACTATAGAATGCAATAGTCCACAAGTCAGCTTCCTGAATCCTTTCTTTTCACTTTAAAGGAGGAGCAAGTTTCTAGTCTACGTGGCTGTGAAAACAAACTTTTAAGAATGTGAATAGTTTTTGCTGAAGTCTTAGAGGAGACTGAGCAAGCATGGGTGTAATCATAGTTCCTTGTCCTTCCCCTTTACCTAGCAAAGACGAAACAAAGTTTGATAATTTGGGGGGGGGGGCAAAGGAAATAAAGAATATGTACACTTGCTTCACATGAATATTTGTAGAGTTTGTGGAATTCAGATTATTTAGCACGTTTTCCTTTTTAAAGAAAATAGAGAGAGCACACGTGTTTCCTTATCATCAGTATCAATTTCCCATAGTCTCATACCCTCCACGTGTGTTGGATTGCAGCTCCCGTCATCTCAAGGTCTCATGGTCATGGGAGAGGTGATTGGGTCCAATGCATGTGGGCTTGAATCCATTTGTTTGTCCCAGATAGAGATGACCCATTGAATCAGTTGATTTTCACAAGCATTTACTTAGGATTCAGCAATTAACTTCACTCTGCTCTACTTTGGACTTGCAGTTTGGATTTAGGTGCTGGAGGGCGTTGGGCTGAAGAAAGCCAATCCAGCATGTAGATCCCTGGAAGACAGTCTTATTCCTTTACATGAAAAGAAGCATGTGTAAATAAAGAGGCTTGCTGTTGTTTATATCGGTTTGGATGTTGCTCTGTCCTGCAGATACTGTTGAACTAGAGTTCCTTCATACCAAGATAGCATATTTCCCTTTCTCTCCAATAGATGAGGGTAGCAACTAAGAATCTGTCCACCTACCTTTCTTTGAATTACAACAGATATTCTAGACAATACTTAGACCTAGGGCTGTTACTTTATTCCTGCTTTTGTAGCCATTCCTCTTCTGGCTATAAAAACTCTGGTTTATTTCTAGAACACCGCTTAGAATCAGATTCAGTTCTGTTTTTCATTCTTCTCCTTATATGAACCAGCAAGATGCTGTCTCGTCATCTTCTCGTCCATAAACATAGCACTGGAAGGGTTGAAACTCTCTAAAATGGGGTTGAATGAATTTAATCACACCTTTGTTGAGTACTTGATATCTGAGCTATTCTTGCTTTCCTTGCAGAACGCCGTTGATGTTGGCTATCATGAATGGCCATGTAGATTGTGTCCACCTCTTACTGGAGAAAGGATCCACAGTTGATGCAGCTGATAAAAGAGGCAGGACTGCACTGCACCGAGGGGTGAGTGGGAGAATGCTTCTGCTTCACATGTGTCAGATAGATCCACATCTGCTGGTTGTCAGGCATCTCCTAAGTGGTCCTTGTCTTGGTTGGGGGAAAAAAATACTTAAAACATTCCAGATTTTCGGCCAGTCTGAATATGCAGTTGGTCAATCACTATTATATTCCAGATCTTTGTCTTACCCACTGGCCAAATGATGGACTTTCAGTACAATCTTTTCTCACCTATCTGACAGGTTAGGGACTGGAAGACTGCCAGAAAATGGAGTCTGTTGGAAAGCAGAATCCATGTACTGTACTGTAGGGTGCGTGAAGGACTTAGGGAGGCTTGCTTGGGTCTGGCCACACGTGCACTGCATGCAAAGCCTGCTGGCTTGGCACCTTTCCCCCCTTCAGCTCACTTTGCAAGCAGCGCATACATGTAAGCAGTTGCAAGCTAGTCTCCATAGGCAAGATGATCTTAGGAAAGTGTTGAACTCCTGTTGAATTAATGGAACCTATCCTTAATTTGGAAGCATTAAAAGAGCATGTAATCTTATAATGGGACATTGTAAGGTGGAGGCTTCCTGTATTGTGTTTGAATGTTTGAGGAACCGTACATGATAGACAGGACCTGTCCAAGGTAGACTGTGTGTGAGGAGAGCAATTAATCGTAGTAGGTGGAAAGAGAAAAAGGCTATAGGAAGACTTCCCAGTTGCTTGTAGTCTCAGAACGTATTGTTACTGTTAACATGTTGTATAGATTATTGGTTAATCAGAGAGAATCTTCTCTTCACTCCCCAATAAATATTTGCAGGTGTGATTTCTTTGGCAGCAACTGTTTCTATCTTTTCCATATGCCTGAAATGAAAGTTATTACTTGAACCTCTCTTGTGGATGTTAAGATGCTACCAAAGGTGAATACCACACTGTCATTCTAGGCTTTCCATGTTACCTTACTGAGCTTGGATTTAATACATTCTCCCATTGTTTCTTCCTGTTCTTTTTCATAGGCTGTGACTGGCTGTGAAGACTGCCTTGCAGCACTGCTGGACCATGATGCCTTTGTATTGTGTCGGGATTTCAAGGGCCGGACCCCGATCCATTTTGCCTCGGTGTGTGGGCATTCCGAAATCCTGAGGACCTTGCTGCAGGCAGCGCTCTCTACTGACCCTCTGGACTCTGTGGTGGACTACAGTGGCTATTCACCAATGCACTGGGCTTCTTACAGTGGTAAGAATTCTGTGATTTATGAAAAGTTCCTGTTGTGTCGTTTCCTATGTCAGAAGAGAGCCAATCTAAATAGATGTTTGTTCAGTAAGACAACTAATCTTAAAACCTTCCTGTAATGTGAGATGGTAGTTACAGCATGGGAAACGTGTAAGATACTTGCCATGTAGAACAGCAGGTTTCAATGTTTCTGTCCTCAAGCAAACCTTTTCACATTGATTAATTTGCCCCTGAATCCTAGTCCTTTGCAAAAGGTTCTAAGAACTGGTCTAGCTTTTATGCTTTTATTTAGCAGTTCTTGTTATAGCTTCACTCAAACTCATCTATCTCCTATAGTTCGATATCGAAAGGAAGTTCAGTTGTGGTGGGTGTGCCACTTTTCAGGAAAGCTCATCTGCCGGTACTGATTTTCTCATTGAGGATCAGATAATAATCATCTGAGGAACTACAGGCCTCCCTGAAGCATAACTTAAAAGGAGGTAACATTGGAGGATTAGGAGATGGACAAGAAGAGACATTCCCCCTAGATTTAGATTTAGTTTCTTTGCCCGTATTTCAGTCAAGAAGAATTCAGAAGGTAAATATATAAATAATGAGTTCTGCATATTCCAGAATAGTAAACTATAATTTTATTAGATCTGGCTCTTCTGAAATCATAAGAGTTGATTTAGGGTAGCATGTGCTTCCCCGTAGACAACAGTCCTCCTTAGGTTGTTATGGGTTTTCTGTCTTTTTAGTTTTTTTTCCTCTTCCCCACCTATAGCACATTTGCCTGGGCCTGGCAACAAGAAAGAATGTTATAAAGCATATGGGAGGTAGTTCCTAGGTTGTCAGAAAAAATGGAGCTATAGGAACACAATCTTCCATAACCAAACTGTAGGATTTATTGCCATAGACAATATGCAGAAACCGCTGTCTTCCAGTGGTTTTCCCCTCCCTTCCCACCAGGGCACTGTTTGCTCCTTGGTTTCTTGGATGAAAACTATACATTGGTTAAAATTAGAAATTGGTTAAAAATGGAAACTTCGTTATGTAGTTAGAATGAATTACATATGCTTGTGCAAATTAATATAATTCAAGTGCAGAACTTGGTGATGTGGATAATAGATTTTCTGGAGTAGTTACTCTGAAAGGTCTCTTCTGAAAGTGAATTTTACTGTGACCTCATTCACACATCATGCTGATTCAAATATCCTGGCTTAATAAGCCAGGATGTGAATGATAAGCATGAAGTTGGTTTTATTTTCCTCTTACTTGTGCAAGGTGTGAAGCCAGGATTCACTACTTAAACGTAGCTTCCTCTGACGTATAAACCTGGAGCTGTGCTTAAGTGCTTGCAACAAGCCGAGATTTTTAAACTAGTTTGGTTTAAAGCTGATTTTTGATCCTGAGTTGTTCACAAGCATTCAGCCATAAGTCTATACTTCATAAATCACAGGAAGGAATGTTTAATAGTGAATACTGTCTTGTTTTGAGACAATGAAGGGAGCAGCAAAACATCAGTGAAGGACTTGTGTGCAGGTGCACATTTGTCCTGGTTTATTGTCTTTCGTTTCTCATGACATAGAAAAATGCCCTCTTGTAGCCTGGCTTATTAATGCAAACTTTAAAAATGTATGTTCATTGGTTTCCTAATTTTTTTAATGTTCTCAGAGTGAACCAGAAGGATTTGAAAAATAGTCTGATTGGGCAAAAAGATCTCTTGATTCTGATTATTTTCCTGGAGAGAGAAGATGATTTGTTAATTTCTCCTGTCTTTTTTCTCTCCTTTTTCTAGGGCATGAAGATTGTCTTGAATTGTTACTTGAACACAATCTATTTGCATACCTAGAAGGAAACCCCTTTACTCCATTGCACTGTGCAGTGTAAGTCACTCATGATCGTTGCGATGTGGTGTATATATGTACATATCTGTAATAATAAAAGAAGATGTCTGCATGTCTTTGGCAGATGTAACCTGCTGGAAAAACTATGTTGGGTGCCTCAGAACTTCACAGTGACTTTAGTTGTCATCCAGGTTACAGTGCTGCATTCTAGGTCAAAATTCCACATGAGAGTGCTTACTAGAAGCGAAAAAGAGTGCAGCTTTTTTTTTGAGACATTTCAAAATCTGACAGCGTGTTTCTGGTTGGTGTCCAAGTTTCAGTGCCCCATTTCCAGTCAAATATTCCAAACAGATAACTTCCTAGAAGCAAAACAATGACCTGCCGTAATTCACTGGGACATCATGTGAAATGTTTCAAAGTTTGACAAGGTGTTTTGGCTGTAACATGAGTTGCAGTGGCCAGTTTCAAGTTGGAATTCCAAATGGACAGTCCTAGAAACAAAGAGGGGGGAGAGGATCTACCATAATTCACTGGGATGTTTTAAAAAAAGCTAAAACAGAAAGGGATCGCTGACGTACTATTTCTGAAATCCCTCAGGCAGGAATAAAAGGTGGGAAAACATGACGGGATACTTGAAGTTGAAAAGGGGATGGAAAAATGGAAGAGGACTCTGAGGTGTTGCTGGGAAAAATTTCTGAGTGTAGAAAGGGGGTGAGTGGGAAAACTGTAGGACTCATGGGTCTCTTTTGGAGCATTAGGTTCAGACCCAGAGAGTGGTGGGCATAATTCAACCAGAAGACAGAAGACTCTCTGAGACACTGCTTTTACAGTTCCTAGGGTTAGAAAAGGGAAGAGCAGAAGGCTGCTGTAATTGCTGAGGTTCAGAAATGGGAGTGGAGAAACAGGAGAGGGCTCTCTCAGATACTGCTGGTATGATTCCTAAGGTAAAGGAGGGAGGAGAAATATGAAAGCAGGAGGCCCCATGGACCCCTTCATAAGTATTGGGTGCAGGCCTGGGCTGCACTCACGCATACTTCTGCTTGTGCAAATTAAGTTGAGAATAAAATTATATTCTATATTGCCTATATTATGTATTTTATAAATTAATAGTAACAATATGGCCCACAAACCACTTGTTAGCATGCAGCATTCTGTTCGTGCTGACTAAGCCAGCTCCTGTGCCATAAATGAACATAGAGAACTGCAGTTTGCTGTGAACCCTCCTCATAGGATCATGAAAAGTCATAGCTTTCTGAGAGTTTTATTTGATAGGGATCCTTAGTCCTTTTTTATTAACTACAGCTACCAGGAATTGCTAGCTAGAAATCATTGCAGGTTAACTTGGTGTAAGTTTAGTCTTGCAGTAGGCAGCACAGCCAATGACTGGGGGATGGTGGCAATTGTAATTCAATCCATTGGGACAGTGGAGTGGGAAAGTGTTGCTTTTCCAGTGGAGAGGGGAGGAATACGGAAGTCTTTTCGAGAATACCCTCTATGGGGAGCCATCCTCTCCACGTGGTCAGTTCTAGTTCCTGCTTTTGCTTTGATAGCATCATTCAGCTCAGTTTTGTGTTGTCTCTCTGGAGAAGTCTTTTTTTTCCTTCTGCAGCTTCTCTTTCTATTAAAAAGCAAAGCTTTGAATGTCTATTCTCCATTTCTCTCTCTTCCCTTTCTCTTTGGTAACCCGCACTAGCCTTTTCTCCCTTTCATCCCCCTCTTCTTGCTTCTCATCTGCATCTGTCTCTTCCCTCCCGCTCTTGGCTTCCAACCGACCACACGGTGAGGGGGTTGCACCAAACAGTGAAGAAGGCAGAGGAAAGCATGGGCAGCATGGGAGATGTTGTGGCCTGTGACCACAGTTGGATGAACAGGAGCTGTTCCTTAAGGGTGAACAGGATGGAACAGAGCCTGTTGAGCTGATGGGTGAGGGATAAGTCCCTGTTCCTCCAAGAGGCCCCACAAGCACTCAGCCTGAATGGGCCAGGGTTAGAGGCAGAGGAGCAAGCCAAGCCACTAAGGAGATGGATGTGGGTACAGTGGGTCCTAATTCAGGGGTTACCTCCCACTGTCTGGCCTGATTAAGGGACCTTATGTTCGGAGACACCATGACATTTATTCCTCCCAGCGCACTTGGCATCCAGGGAAGGAGCTTCCAGGGCAGCCTCCTGTGATAATGGGGATTCCCATTATCTAGACTTGGCTGAAGGGGGATACTTCCTGCTTTAGGTAAACCAAGGGTTAATGAGGTGTTGAGATTAGGTTACACTTTTTATTATGGGTCAGCCTCACAGGTCACGGGGGGAGAATTGCCCAATCAAGGGAAAAGAGGTGAGCATCTTCGAGATGCTTCAAAGGAGAAGTTATAAAAAAAGTCCTTGAGAGGCCATGTGGGAGAGAGACAACAAAGGAACCTTCTGGAGATGGGATCTGTGCCAGTAGTAGGCTGCAGGCCTGGGCCTCGCCTCCTGGTCTCATTCCTCTCCTAGACCATCTAAACCTGTGAACCCAAATGTGAGTAACTAGAATAAGGTAGTTAGTCACGTTAGGGCTTTTTATTATTTTGGAGGTTGGCTGATCTTAAGAATGTATCTGTTGTTATAACTACTTGTAACTTAAGCGTACCTGGGAGGGGGGAGCCTCTCATGTGTATTATTGTCTTGTTTACTTGCATGCCTTACAATAAATGCTTTTCTGTAAAACCTCTGTTTCCTCTCCATTCCCACGCCATCCTTCGGCACACGCTTGGATAGAACTTCTCTCACTCAGAAGGAGAAGGGAAAGGAAAGGTCCTTAAGCATAGAGATTGGCAATTCACTGACAGGGTCCCACTGTCCTGTTCAGTTACAAGTATATTCAGAATTCAGTGGGTGGTGGCAGCGTGCGAAATTAGTGAACGCTGGGGAATGTCCTGCTCCTTTTCAAGGGTAGAAGTGAGGCTTGGGGGGGGGGCTGGAAGTAAACTGAGTATGACACCTCCCACCAGCATTGCCAGATCACCAGATGCCATTGCAGCGGGTGGGCTGGGACTGGGCTAGTAGTCTACCCCTCCTCCCCATGTTCCACTATTGCCACCACGGTTCCAGAAGCAGGCCACTGCTTCCATTTTTGCTGTGTGAAAAGTAGGCCCTAGAAGAGATTGGCTACCATCTCAGAGGGCCTAGGTGCTGCCACATGGGTGTGCGGAGGGCCTTTCTACCCCTGGAGGGCATCAGTTTGCAGTTATTTCACCAGTTGAGGCTCTTCTGAGGAGCAAGGGGTGCTAACCCAACAGGCCCCACCCCTGAAGAGGCACAGAGAGGCTACTTTTGCCACTGCTTATGCTTATGTGGAGGTCCAGTCTGTTGATGAGGGATGCAGAGTAGAAGAGGATCAGCATAGGAACAATTCTGATGCTAATGAAGGGAAGCTGTCTTCTGATGAAGAATGAAACAACCTGGCTGTCCCTCCTTCTGTGAGGCTCTTTCAGCAAGAGGATTTTAATGTCCTGTTAAAGAAGGCAGTCAAGATACCGCGTCTTAGCATGCCTGCTCAGACCCCAGAGTGCCAGGACCCCAATTTGTCTCAGGGCAGCAGGGAGTGCTTTCCCAAGATTAATGCTGTGTCTTCCAGCATCCTTCAGACTTTGTATCTGTGGTATGGAAGAAATGGAGCAAACCTGCTGCCAACAGACCTAACCCTGTTCATGTCACTAAGTTTTACATGCTGCCTGGTAACATGATGTCCAAGCTTCATGTCCCACTGGTTGATGGGCCTGTGACAGCCCATGATTCTTCCTCGGTGTATGTGAAGAATGGAGAAAATTTCCTAAGCAGTGCAGAGGACAGAAAAACAGAGGTAGCCCTCAGAGTCCACAAAGCAGCCTCCTCAGCTGTAGATTCCAGAGCTGAACACAAGCTCATCTTTTACCCTTTCCTGGTCACCAAGCTCCTTGGATAGTCACTGGATCCAGTGTTCATGGATATGAAGGACAAGAAGAAGACACTTATCCTTGGGAAGAAGAGGCAAGACAGGAGGAACACCAGAAAGGACCACTTTTCACTTCTCAAGACCAAACTACTCTTCTCATTTCTCCTCCTCTTCTGGATCAAGGAACTTCAGAGGCTTTGGACAACAGTGAGAAGAGCAGAGATTGCAGCCCAGAAAGCAATACTGTCAGAGTTTTGGAAGATTTCAGGTGGCCCCTACGAGAAGGGCCAGAGGAGCAATCAACAGGCCTGATGCCAGCCCTCCAATAGAGGGCAGACTTCAGGGTTTTGTGGGTACATGGAAACAAACTGACAGATCCGTGGGTGCTCAACACCCTCAGCCAGGAGTCACATGAAACCCTCTGGATTTCCTCCTGTTGTCTTCCAGATCCAAGAAACCACTGAAGCACTGCTTCCTACTAGAGGCCATCAATAAATAACCTAAGCCACATAGAGGAAGTGCCTTGCTTGCAGAGATTCAAAAGTGGTTACTCCATTATCTTCCTCTTTTCAAAGAGGAAAGGATCATAGAGGATGATTCTAAATCTAAGAAGAACAAACTCATCAGTAAGCAGTACTTTCAAATGGAGACAGTAAAAAGTATCCTTCAAGCCATTCAGCCAGGGTACTTCCTCGCCTCCCTGCATTTAATGGAAGGGATGATGATTTATCCAGTGCACCATAGATTCCTTTGCTGCACCTATTCAGGAAAGCATTACTAATACTGGGCCCTTTCAGCCTGACCTCAGCCCCCAGAGTCTTCACCAAGGTCGTGGTGGTTCTGGTAGCAGGATGGAGAAGAACTCACATCCATGTTTATCCATATTTGAACAGCCTGCTGGTGCATTCAGTATCCTTCCAGCATGATCAGAGTGGAAATACATCAGGTCACCGTGGTTTTCTGGTAAATCATGGGAAGACTCACCTTATTCCTGCTCAGAGAATCTGACATCTGGGGGTAGCGATAGGTACCAAGACAGGCCCTGTGACTCTGCTCCAGAGAGGATACAGAGCATCAGGACGGCCATTGCGCAAGCCAAGCAGGCAAAGAAGGCAGGTCTGTCCCACCTGGTGGATCTGCAAGGCCTCATGATAGCCACAATAGATTACCTTCCATGGTCAAGACTCCATACCACACCTTTCCAGTGTTGCCTCTTCCTCCACCAGGGAACTGTGGTTTCCAGGAGTCACCAAAGGATTCAGGCTCTCCAGGAAACAACCCAATCCCTGGCTTTGTGGACCTCCCCAGCAATTTACAGGGAAAGATTATTCTGGGACACACTGATAGTCCAAGCCATGACTAAAACCAGTCTGTGGGGCTGGGGTGCCCATTGCAGACTCCACCTGGCACAAGAGATGTGGAAAAGGAGGAAGCAGCACACAGCATAAACTGCCTGGAGCTGAGGACCATCAGGTTGGTTCTTTTGGTGTTCCAACAACAAGTGGAATGGAGAATATTTCCTTATCAGGACAGACTCGGTCACCGACAAAGTCCACATCCACAGTGAGTGGGGGGACGAGATTCTGTCACCTAATAGAAGAAGCAAGACTGTTGTTGACATGGGCAGAAACTCATTTCCTGTCCTTGGAGTTGGGACACCTCCAAGGTATTCTCAACACCAGAGTGAATTGGCTCAACAGATCTGAATAAGGCAGAATCTGGACAGATCTGAATCAGGCAGAATGGAATCTTCTTCCATAGGTCTTCCAGCTCCTGGTAGAGAGAATCAGGACTCTGGAAATGAACCTGTGTGTGTCACTGGCCATCCACAAATTGCCCAGGTTTCCGTCAAGATACCAGATGGAAATGGCAGAAGGCTTGGATGCCCTGACCTTCCGCTGGCCAAAGGGGCTGCTGTATGCCTATCCCCCTATATCACTTCTATCAAAAAAAAGTAAGATTGGAAAACACCCTAGTAATACTCATTGCCTCAACCTTGCCAAGAAGACCATGGTAATTGGAGATAACCAGAATGGTGGTGGACTGTCTGCCTCTCTCAGCACTGTCTACCGTCTGCTCTCTCTCAGTAACACTGGACCTGCAGTTGCAGGGGAAGGTCCGCTATCCAGACCTGGAGTGACTCCAGTTTTATGCCTGGGTATTGAGAGGCACATACTCCAGGGACATGGCTATTCTACCAACAGAGTCTGTGAGTATATCTTCATACTGAATGAGTATTCAGGGATGTTGTAGGTTTAAAAAACAGGACTTACCTCACCGTCTTCATACCACTGCTTCTGGAGTTCTTCCAGGAAGGGATAGAGAGACAAAATCTCAATACACCCCCATGTCTATAGGTTTGTCCAGGGGCTATCACTCTTGGCCCCACCAGTAGTCTACAGGTTTCTGTTACAGGACCTGTACACAGTCCTCAAGGAGGTGTCTACAGTGCCACTGTTCGAGCCAGTTTGGGAGACATTGCTCAGGCATTTAACTTGGAAGACATTCCTGATAACTACCCTAACATCAGCATGCAGAGTTTCAGAGTTGAGAGTCTTTTTCAGTTAGGAAGGAGCTGTGTGAGATAAAGGGTACGACTAGATCTTACCTTCCTAGTGAAGGTTGATCCGCCATTCCACAAAGAGCAGGAGGTTGTATTGCCATCCTTCTGCCCCAAGCCTTTCAACCCCTTGGGGAAGATGTTTCATACACTGGACATCTACTGGGCTGTCACAGTATACCTGAAGAGGACAACCAGTTTCCGGCAGAAGGACCCTCTTTTCCTGTCCTTCAGTCACTGCTCCTGAGGGAAGAAGATTCCCCACTTCTGCATTGAGCAGATGTATCACTACTTGTTACATATCCATGGAAGTGCCTTTACCAGGATCTGTCCAAGTGTACTCTACTAGGAGCGCAGCCACTTCACCAGCATTTGCAACTAACGGACCAGTGGTTGAGATCTGTAGAGCAGCTGTATGGAAATTGCCATCCACATTTGTCAGGCGCTACAGACTGGATGCCTTTACTTCTACTGAGGGAGCCTTTGGATGGCAGGTGCTTCAGTAGGTTGTTGATCATGGAGTGTTTTTTCCCCAGAGCACCAGCTGTCAAACCCAACTAAGGGAGCTTCTGTACACCCCACAAACAGGATGTCCCTCCCTTCTCCACCAGAAAAAGAACAGTTTATCTTACCTGTGTGACAGTCCTTTTCAGTGAAAGAGGGGACAAACCTCCTCCTCACTCTGGGTTAACAGCTAGTGCTAGGGCAAAAATAAATGTGAATAGTTTTGTTCAAGGAGCAGAATGTAGGGTACCTACTTTTCTAGTCTGATACTTACCTTTCTATACTCCTTCTTCCTTTTTTCATCACCTGTTGCTGTTTTCTCATGTTAGTTTTTTTTTAACCTACATTTAATAAAAAAAAAGCTAAGAACGCTCATCATTGCATGGGACAGTGAAGAGACGAAGGCCATTTCCTCACAGTGTTGCCATTCTGCCACAGCAATGGGTTGTTCCTGGTCCAAGAGTCATGCAGTAGCTATCCAGCTGCTATTCCACTCCCAAGAATTGCAAATCAGCCTTAGATCATTTGCAGAAATAATCCATTAAGAGCGTCCTTCAGCGCTACAGTCCCATCAGCCATGTCAGTTCTGTAATAGCGCTTGATAGCACTTCCTGTTGTAACAGATCCAGGAGTGGGCAGGGTGTGAGTGTGCCCAGGTTGTTCCTCCCTCAGCTATTCCCATGGCATGGTAACTTCGAAATCTGTTGCCTCTCTGTGTTAATTTTAAATTTCTCCTTTGAGTTAAGTTTTTAAATTTTTTAATACATTTTTTAGTGTTATAGCATAAAAATGCAATAGTGTACTGACATGTCATGCCGTTACAACATTGCTGTGCTAGTACGGCTTACAAAAATTTTTTCTGATTAATCATGAGCTGTGGCATGGGGAAGAGGACCGGCCAATGCCACTGTAGTGCAGAGAAACACTGGTGGCACTAATGCTACTCATTGCTTAAGTCAGATGGACGTGGTAGAGAGCATTCTTAACACCATCACAGAAATAGCAATGCTAGGATTGTAAAGGAATAAAATGCTATTGAGATATGGTGTGGAATGGAACCAAGTTTCATTGATATAAGAGTATAGAAAATGCATATCTAAGTTCAGTTAGAAGTATCAGAGCTTTAGTGGGACTCACCTTGTGAGAGGATTGCTACTCCTAGAGGGCACTCTTGAAAAGACTTCTGCCCACAAACAGGATGTTCATCCCTTCTTGGCTTGGTTATCTCAGTTTAAGTTTTCTTCTGGGAACTGCAAAGTATGGTCAGCAGAAATGAATAGAAGACTGTTCTAGTGACCCAGCTTGCAGCTCTTAGTTCCGCTGCCTGTGTTGGATTAGGATATCAAAGTCATATCCCTGGTTTTGGTGGGAATCAACATCGTGGAAGGAGTCATTAGAATGTACTGGGTACCAATGCTGTCTTTATTCCTAGCTTGCCCTTATCTGAAGAATCAAGAATGGCATTTGATTATTAATGTACTGTTAGAAGTCCCTTTCTCTGTTGGCTTAATTTTGCCCTTGAAAAATAGCCCTGACAGATGAGTTTTGAAGGATATTTGGGAAAAGTAAGTCCATGACTGGGAGAAATCAACAAGACTATATTTTTTGTTTGTTTATATAGATATATTTTAAAAGTTTAAAAGTTTATCCCATCTTTCAGTTCCATGAATTTCCAGGGTTGACTTTGAGAAGCTTCCTTACCCTGAATCAATTCCAGTCTTCTCTATTTGTTCTGACCAGGATTTATTTTGTGACGAAGCCTTCCACAGACAGGATGGCCATGCTGACTGGGAATGATGGGAAATCGGGTTGACATTTGGAGGGCAGCAGCTGTGGGAAGCCCACTTGCCCTGCTTCCTCCATTTTTTCTAAGTAGGATGCCATTCATTGAACCTTGGGTCTTCTTCATGCAAAGCATGCACTCTGTCACTGAGCTATAGTTTTGTATATCATGTGTCTCATTCACTGCCCTTCTCTCTTTTTGACACCCTGCAAGTGAAAATAAAATTAAATCATGCTAACTCAGTTGCTTCTCATACTTTATTCCTTCTGCAGAATTAACAACCAGGATGGCACTGCTGAAATGCTTGTGGAAGCATTGGGTGCCAAGATTGTTAATAGCAGAGATGCCAAAGGAAGGTGAGTGAAGATGCAGTCCTCTTGATTGCCTCTGATGGGGATAGTAACTGTTTTGATCCCCCCAGATAACCCATCAGCTATCCCTTCCTGGGCCATTATTTGATAGTAAGCTTCATCTTGAGAAGTGACATGGACTAGCAGGGTAGAGAACAAAAGTTGAACACAAATGCTACAATCTGGGTTAATCATGGGAAGGGGAATGGTGCGAGATTCAGATCAGACAAAAGTTAATTATTCAGAGAGTGCCTTAGTTAAACTATGGAATTAGGCAGCACATGACCGAGAACATGAGTGGAAGGTTGTTGTTTGTGGGTTTCCTTCAGCCACTGCAGGAAAGACAGCATTGACTTTGATGGACCTTCAGTTTGTTCTTATGGTGTGGAATGGTCCTAAGCCTATCTAGCATGCAAGGTTTGGGTTCAGTTGCCTGTTTTTATTAGCGGTTAAGTAAGGAGCAAATAGACATTCCACAACACAAGTGGCTGCTGTAAAAAACCAACAAACAAAAAACCAACAAAACACCTCAGAAGAGTAGCTCTGCATTTCCTCCTTCCATCCCCAGTAACAGACAGTAAACATACAATGTGATGTTACAATTCTCATTTTCAGTCCTTGTAATCAGCTGTCGGTTCAGTGGAATGAGGAAGGGGAGCATGAAGGCGTTGCATACTGAGCAGAGACTGAAAGAGTTGGTCCTGCTGCTTTTGATGGCTCTCATACCTTTTCTGTAATATCTGCATGCCTCTCTTTTCTTTAAAATACTAACAGGCTTCCTTTAAGGGTGAGACCCCTTTTAAGGTGGCTTGTTTAGTTGGATGATCAGGCAGTGATGAGTATTCTGCTTCTAAACAGGTGAAAGGATGCTTAGAAATGTTCAAAAAGTAGTGCATAATGGGAGATATTATGTTATTGGTCATTTATGATGTGACATACCCACCATACGTCCTCATGAGGTTTATACAGATATAGTTCACCAAACAACATTATAACCGGGAAATGTTGACATCTCTCTGGTGGGGGTTTCCTTTAGGAAAGATGGCAGTACCCCTTACAGTTGCATTTTTGAAAACAGAGTCAGTAAAGGATTCATACCTGTGGAAATTAGAAATGCACCAGGTCCGTTTTAGTCACTTCCTTTTCTCATTCCAGGACCCCCCTTCACGCTGCTGCCTTTGCAGACAACATCCATGGTTTACAGCTGCTCTTGCGCCACCAGGCTGAGGTAGATGCAACTGACCGACTGGGAAGGACCCCTCTTATGATGGCTGCTGAGAATGGCCAGACGGCAGCAGTTGGTGTGTGGTGAACCTTCTGCATCCATATCTGCATTCCCTCCCTGCCCCCTCCCCACTTCTGTTCTTTCTTGAGGTCTCCTTGCAGAGCAGCAGTCTCGAAAGACTAGTTTGGAGGCCAGAGAAATACCATATACATAACTTCGACATTTTCAAAGGGCCACACAGAAGCCCCAGACTTATAGCTGGCTAAGCTTCCTCCCAAGCTCACTTTGGAGGGGTATTTGGCTATTCACATGGTAAAGGTGCACATCTCCAATCACTGGCCAGGTGGTATTTTGTTGTTTAAAATTTGAGGACGCGTGTATCATAAAACACAACATTAAAATAATTATTTTGGTTCTGTCAACAGTGGGCCACTGTGAATCTGCCCGCCCGCGGGGGGGGGCCCCCCCCATTATCAGGTCAAGCCATTATTGCCAGTGGTGGGGGATTTGGAAGAGTTGTAGTTGAAAAATATCTAGAAAACCACAGTTATCCATCCCTGGCTGAGGTGTTTACTTCTTTACCCCTGAAAAAAAGCCTCTGGAGATGTGTCCTAGAAGGAAACTGAGATTCACTCTTTGGCTCATGTGCAATGTGTCCTGTCCCCCTCATCCAAGAATGACTCAATATAATTTGGTACATCAGGCAGAAGATCTAAATACTCCCTCCCATCCTTGTAGCATCAAAAGTATAATTTTGCTTCTTTTGCTTCCACTGATACCCCCAAAATCTGTCATTCTGCATGCATTGTGTTGTCCTGCCTTACTGTAGATCTCAGCCTGACCTTATTGTGGGGTAAAGCGAACGACCAAACTGAGAGGCTCTCTGACTACTTGAATACAGGATTCATTCGAATCTAGGAGATTGGTGAGGGAGAAAAAGTACAAAAGACTGAAGTCTTATTCTGATTCAGCCCTGAGGAGCATCTAAACAGTTTTATGTACTTTTAACAAATAGGCTTCTTTTCAAAACACTTGTCAGTGGCCTGCTTGTACAAGTCATTCATGGTCTAAACCAATTTAAATGTGTGTTCCTTTTCATGTTTTACAAATTCTGTTTCCCCTCCTACTTACATTGTGAAGTGTGAAGGCAGTACAAGTAGTGAAGCGGAACAGTTAATGTCAATTGAGGATTGCCTAAAATGATAAGACGGGAAGAACTTACTAGAAGGCAGGGGCATTCTGTGTCCTTGAAAGAAAGTCATTTAATGAAAACATTAGGGAAGGACCTAAAACATTTAAATCAGTCTAAATAGGACCTGTTTTACTGTAGTTCTGGAACTCTGATATTTCCATCAATTTGCTTTTGGTCTTTCAGTAAAAGGAAAAACTGTGTTCTTTTGGAAGAAAGAATTTGAACCCTATTCCCTCTGTGTGTGTTTATGTGTATATGTGTGCACAGAGAGCGGATTGCTTTCTCTTCTCTGCTGTTTTGGACTGGGTTCCTGCTGCTTATTTGATTTTTTTTCCTTAGGTTGTTAATTTCCTTATAGAGCCCCAAGTACAAAAGGCAGGATTTTAATGTTTAAAAATAAAATAGATGAGGGTGGTTTGTACTGTGCCTTACTTTGCTTCTCCACCCATTTTCAGAGTTTCTGCTGTACAGAGCAAAAGCTGACCTAACTGTGCTGGATGTCAACAAGAACACAGCTCTTCACCTGGCCTGCAGTAAGGTACAGTACCCATGGATGGACCTGCAGGAGACACTTCCTCTGGCTACCTTGTGGTATACCTTTTAGGAAATGCTCCTTTGCTATATGAACTCAGAAATAGAGTCTTTGGACAAGACTTGCCATATTTTGTAGCTAAAGCTAAAGATTATTTCTTCCAAATAAATGGTGGGAGTAAGATAGTTGCCACTTGGATTTCTGAAAAAAAATGGATTTTTTGTTGGCAAAGAGAATTATGGGGGTAGTAGGTTTATCATAGGAGATAGTAGCTGTTGTACTGTTATAAATAGGAGATAGTAACTGGTAACTGAAAAGCATACATGACAGCTATCCTCTCTTGTGCTATGCCGCTCAAGCAAACTTTAGTAAATTGCTCCTGTTCAGGAAAATGTAATCTGTTTCCCCCACAAGGAGGCAGTGCAACACAATTTCCAACAGAAACATTCCTTGTCAAGCGTGCGTTCTTTTGTAGCCCCACTTGTTTCAAGAATCAGGTATGTGACATGGGAATTGGATATGAGTTCCTCCATTCCTCTCATAAGCTGTTTTCTCCTGCGTTTCCAAGTTTCCTCTGATTAGAGTTTATCATGACAACCATAGTTTCCCAACATGGCAAGCCTTGCTTACAGAAAACTTTTGTGGAAGAGGGAGGAATGCAACTTAGAAAAAGCACCTGTGTTCAAAATAAAATATACCTTTTAATCATTTAATCTTTTCTTTCCAGGGTCATGAAAAGTGTGCCTTGTTGATTCTGGGGGAAACCCAAGACCTTGGCCTTATCAATGCAACTAACAGTGCTCTGCAGATGTGAGTATTTGCACAGCTGTTGGAAATGAGGAATGATTCTTCCCTCACTTTCCTCAGTTTCATGTTTATTAAATGGCATTGTACATATCAAGAAATAATTCAAGGTGAAGCTTTTTTTATGTAACACTTAGAAAAGATATCTCGTACATTCAGGAGTCGAGTGCATTTTGATGGCTTCCAACTGAAATATTGTAACTTACTAGGAGTAGGGCTATCAGTAGAGAATTCTAAAAACAAAGGAATGTTTGAGAGCCCTCCTCTCAAGGACATCCAGGTTCTTCCAGGCATTGGAAAATCAAAGGATGTCTGTTAAGTCCTCTGAGACATCATTTTTAAATAAGCAGAATCTTTTTAAGGCAATGCTTCTCACAGTTGTAAGTGAGGAAACATCTGATGTGCATTTAGTCTTGCTTTCCCATCTATAGCTTTTCATGGGAAACTGCCTTTTGCCAGGTCTAACCATTTGTATGTCTTAGTATCATCTACTCTGACTTCTTTCAGATCTTTGAAGTTACAGACAAAGAGTTTTCTTGTTTTTGTTTTTTAAACTGGGCTTACCAGGGTTTTAATCTGTTACTTTCTGCATGCAAGTGTGATCTCTGTTGTCAAAGTTTAACATCGTTGAATTATTAGAAACTTCCCAGGATTTCTTCTGTTTAGTCTTAGATTTCAGCTACATTCTGAATAAATACCCTTTGCTACAAGAGCTGTTTATTAAACAGTCAACAACACTTGCTACGACAAAGCCAATGGCAGTGCTTTGTTGAGGGCCCATGACAGTGGATTTATATGAAGGACTGATATTAATGATATTACCCCATGGGACCAGTTCTTCTATTTCTTCCTGTATAGCAGCCTGTAACTAATTACGTTCTCTTAAATTTTTAAAACCCTGCCATTTGCTTCTGAAAAAAACAAAATGAACATTCGTTGTGGAAATCAAGTTAAATATTCTTTCCAAGTTTCACAAAATTCATTGAGAAGAAAGACTCAGGGCTCTTTCAACTCATAGATAAAATAGTTGTGTAAAATGTTGTCCTCGTCCTCTTTTACCATGTGATCTTCCTTTCTTGGAATATGAGTCTAATGAGCTATGACAGCTCTCAGTTACAAGAGGTAGTTCCTGTTTGCTCTCTCAAGGTTTGTCCAGTAACATCCCTCCTTTTCTGTCCCTGCTGTGCACAGGCCGCTCCATATTGCAGCTCGAAATGGACTGGCTTCTGTTGTTCAAGCTCTGCTGAGCAGAGGTGCCACTGTGCTTGCTGTTGATGAAGAAGGTGTGTATTTTCATGTCTGGAGACTGTTCTGGATGGGTGAAGTCAGGCACAATGCCATATTTCGTTGCTTGGTGGGGAAGGAGGCACCCAGCAGGATGGGTTTAGGTTGTCCAATCAGCAAGTAAGGCAAAGATCACATATCTGCAATTTTTTTTGTAGTATTAATGACTATTAGCTCATCTTCTACTGTCTCTGGAGGCTTCTCACTGCAGACTTTCCACTGCAGAAATGAGGAACATAAATCCCTCTAGATGTTGGGCAGCAACTCCTGTCATCCTTCACCATTAATTATACTGGCTGATGGTGGTTGCAGTCCAGTAACATCTGGCAAACCACATGCTTCCTCATTTCTGGCTTAAAGAGGAACAGGGAAATGACTTGGGGGCAGGGCCAAGGAGCTTCTCCTTTCCATGTGATTCTAATTTTGTGAAGGATATGAGAGTAGATAAGGAGGCGGCATGGCATACAGCTGAATGAGGCATGGCATCAGCTGGGTTGCGTTCTCTTTCCACACTCCTGCTCTGTTGCAGAAGGTGGTGATGGAGCAGAGATGGTAAATGTCAGCTGTGAAGGATGCTCTGTAGTTCTCTTCACCCTGGTTTCCCTTAGGATGTAGGAGGAGTGGTGCTCATGCGTAGGTGCCTGGGCTGTGAATGCATCTCTCAAGCAGGAGGTGTGTAGACTGTAGGAGAGCTGAAAAATACACTTGCAGACTTAGGAAAGAGAGAGGTAAGGAAGATGGGATTTTGTAGCAGATGTATTGGGAATATGTATTATAAACTTATATACTGCTCTTTAGGTACAAATGATTCTCATGGTGGAACAGCTTTTTGCTGTTTAGAAATAAACAGCAGGGTGTAATAATTTAGGACCCTGTCAATAGTGTTAGTAGTAGAATCTGTCCTGTTTTCTTCTGAATAGCAACTTTGCTATAAGGCTAAGATAGTCTTGCTTTCAGAGACAGTTTTATACTTAATCTTTGCCAAAAGGCTGAGAAGCAATTTCAGAGAGGGTTTTAACCCTTTCTTTTCTCTCAGCCTCCCCAGTCGCCACTTCACATACACAGCATTGGGTGAGGAGACAGGGACAGGAAAAATGGGCACAGAAACAACACTGGCTAATCTGGGAAACATTTGGGCCTTTGGTGTCTGCTAGGGTTTGGTTCCAGGACCTCTGGTAAATACCAGAGGATTTTATGGATGCTCAAGTCCCATTATGTACATTAGTATAGTAAAATGACATCCCTTACATAAAATAGCAAAATCAAAGTTTGCTTTTTGGATATTTTTTTTTTGGTGGGGGGAGTATTTTCAAACCATGCTTAGTTGAATTCATGGATACAGAATCCACAGATACGGAGGGCTGAATGTTATTTCCTGCCAGTTTGTATTAACGTCAAGGAAAAGAGAGAAAGCCTGAATCTCTCCAGACATGGTGTGATTGCTTCAGTGCTCCTGGAGATAGTTGCCTCCCAGTGCTGGCAGTCCCAGTGGCCCCTTCTAGTTCATGAGGTACAGATAAGGTGTTGTTCAAGGTGTGCTCAGCAGCTGATCCAGTTCTTGAAAAACTCAGCACTGCTCTTGGGGAGGGGGGCTTAAGAGATATGTATGGTTAGAATTGAGCTTCTCTGCTTGTTTGCTTTTACAGGCCATACCCCAGCCTTGGCTTGCGCCCCCAACAAAGACGTTGCCGACTGCCTGGCACTTATCCTTTCCACCATGAAGCCTTTTCCACCTAAAGACGCCATCAGTCCTTTCAGCTTCAACCTCCTCAAGAACTGCGGCATTGCTGCCAAAACGGCAGCCTGCAGTGCCCTGCCCAATGGGAACAGCTGCCCCTACACCAAGGATAGGCACAATGCCATCGGCTTAGATGGCTGTTACTCTGAGTAGCTTAAAAAAAAACCATGATGGGTGATCTAATATCTTCTATTTATTTAGGAATTCTATAAATATAGGACACTTTAAAGGAGAACAAGACTGGGATAGGCCATCCAAAATGGCCGGAGGGGATGTACTTGGAGGATCTCAGCTTCTGCTTCCAATCTAGACACCTGCTTTCAACCACTAGCATCACTTGCTGTTGAAATTAACAGACAACCATGTGGCTTAGAAATTAATTAATTGTTGTTTGATCTCATTAAACAATTCTGCTTAATCAATTATGACTTTAAAAAATAGCCCATGAATTCTAAAATAATCCACTTAATTTCTGCTTTCCCCTATCCTTCACCCAATGGTTTTGTCCCTTGGTTCTGAGTCTGTGACTTGGTTACTTTAAAATGGCCTGTTTTTTAATCTCCCAGTTCCTCTGGCTTTGACATGTTCAAGAACTGAACAAAGGGAAAGCCCAAACTAATTTCATGTGCTGCTTGCTGAGTTATGGGGCCCAGCTCTTCATTGGAGGCGACCTGAATTTGAAAGTTGGAAACCTTAAAATTGACCCATCCCAGGCTTTCTATTTATCTGATTCCCCCCTTGTTTTGTAACATTTCTCCATACTTTACAACTGAGAACATTCTTGCGAGGTCTAGGTGGGGAGCAGAAGCCTGAGTTTCTCCTTGGTTGTATTTGGCATTAGTGATGTGGTAAACGAGGGACCGCCAAGAAGGGTAGCAGCTCCTGGCAAAGTGCCACTATAACTGCTCCTTCCTTTTTAGTCATTTTGTTTGTGTGTTTGTTTGTTTGTCGTGCTCGCCCTTTTTGATTCCAGTGAAAACACTTGAATTGAGAACTACTGTACCTGGGACACTAGGATACCTTAGGCAGCTCGTATTCCCTTGTATGCAAAATGGGTGCTGTTGCCCAGCTGACTGCGGTCCCCTCCAGGAATTTATGTATGCGCTGCCGGAATTATTCCCACCACCATATCAGGCACTTTAGGGATTTTCTCTTTTTGGAGGCTGATTTTTGTGTTTTTTTGGGGGGGGGGTTGGGTGGGCAGGAGGGATTACAAATGTTGGATCTCCAAAGAGAATTTCCTTCGTGGCTCCTTCCCTTCTCTGTGTTGTGCAGTGTTTCCACTTTAGACAAGTCAGTGTTGCTTTTTAAAAAATAAGAAAGAAATTATTTATAGAGGAAAAAAAATTAACCTTTCAAAAACAGCAAAAAGAGCTTTTTGCAAGGAAAACAATGCACTTCAGAACCTTAACAATCCTCCACTTGTATTTATCATTTGTCCCACTAGGTTGCCATCCAGCAGGTTTCATTAGGGCTTGTCAGTGTTTTATGTATGTAGATACATCCATGGATGGGGTTAGTGTGTGTGTTCGTGTTTATTTTTAAATTTGTATTTATTACACATTTAAATGTATGCACTGTTTTTTTCGTTTTTGTACTGTAAATTGTATCATGTGTAGAAACTTAAAAAAAAATTATCATATCAAAAGTACATTCAAAGCCAAAGATTGGGATGTAGCAATTGGTTGAGGGCTGCCAGAGCAAACATTTTTGATCCAACAATCTTTCCCTCTTTTTTCCCAGTTCTTTAGTATTGTGTTGGTTCTTGGACCAGCAGTTGGCAAAGTGTGGAAGATTTGCAAAATGAATTTCAGGATGTTGGATGTCTGGACCAGTGAGCTGTTAGGGCTAAGCAACTCTGTCAAACAACTGGTTTTTATCTTCCCCAACCTTCTCCTCTAATGGAATCAGCAAGACTGTTAAGGAGAAAATATGAGCCACTTTTATGCTTGAACCATCCTGCTTCATGGTGCATTTTTACACTTTAAAAATGTAAATATATATGTATATGAATTGCAGTTTCTTTAACCAAAAATGTTCATGGAATGCCAGTCTCCCCCCTCCCCCCAGTTTTACACTGATCTTGTAAAGTGGCGTGGACCACAACTGCCATTTCCATAGCCTTGTTTACTTGGACACTGCCTAGCTTCCCAGAAATTCAGAAAATCAGAAACCAGCCAGTTTGTGTGGTATGGCTGGTGGAGAGGACCTTTTTTTATAAAAGGAGCGTAATCCAGATAGACAAAAGACAAAAGTAAAATAAGCTTTCCCTTGCTTTTCATACTGTTTAATTTACCAAAGTCAAACTCCTAGAGCCAAATATTGACGCTTCAATCTTATCCTTTGGCAAACAGTGCATTTTAAAGAGAGATTTTTCCTGTCCTCATTTTATTTTCCTTTTGTTTACTCCCCACCAAATGGACTCTGTCTTCCCCGCAGACCTTTGCATATCATTCTGAATCAGCTGTTTAAGCATTAGCTGAACATTTTGTTGGTTTGCTGTATATTGGATAGTTTGCAAAAACTGGGGGCCTTAAGGTAGCAAGTTCTAGTCTTCTAACAAACCCAGCCATTTCCTTCAACTAAGCCTTCCACAAAGACTAGGGCGCTACTAGCTTAGCTCTTTTTCTTTCTTTGATGCCCAAGAAATCTTGAGAGATCTTTTCACTTTGCAGCTGCTAGAGATGAGCGTATTAAGGTTTAATGCACTTGCCAAAAAGCACAGCAACAGCCTGTTGCAAGTTGGCCATGAGTTTCCTTGCTGCACTATTATCAGGTTAGTTTTCTCTACCCTCGGTCGCTTCAAGTTTTCTACCTTGAAAGAAAGTATTAACCTTTCTACACCAAATACCTCACGTTGGAATAGAAATGAACAAAACTTGAATTAAACATCCCCTTTCCTCCCCATTACCCACTTTTTAAATACAGAAAGGTCCTTTTCAGCACTCTTTAGTGGGAGTTGTGAGAGTTGAAAATAATTAGAGTGAGAGTTGAAAATAATTTTAAAACCTTGTTTACATTGTTTTTGTTTAAGGTACTAGCAATTTGCAACTTAACAAATTGCCTAATTCTGTTTTTGCCTTCTAAGCGCATTCCTCTTGCCCTACCATACAAAAAGGGAGGGGAGGGGTGATCATAGGGAACTAAGTCTGAAGCAACACCTTTTCTTTTTTTTTTCCTCCCATTCCGTTCCCTTTAAGGGCTAAATTTCAATTCTTCTCTAAGGGCCAGAAACATCAGTGGAAAGCCTTTGGGACTGAGATATTTAGAAGAGAGCAGTGAGGGAGGAGGATACCATGTGCTAATTGTTGTAGTATGATTTGGGTAGACTGAGAGATCTTCAAGTCCTTTGTGTCATTCCTAGGATGTTGTTGACTTTGCACTCTCACCTGTACTGAGCCACAGAAACCAGTTTTTGTTACCCGGTGGAATGTGTATTCCTGTCAAAAAAGCATAGCAGAGGTATAACTTTACCTTAGAATGGAAACATTTCTGCTCTTGCATGTTCAATTGTGGTTAGTGCTCCTCGTGATTTATAGCAGTTTTCAGTGATGAAGGAGACCCACAATTGTCGGTTGTGGAGTGTTACAGAGGTGGAGAGTCAAGGAGATTGAATTCTCTCAGTAGTACAGTTCTTTGAACACCAGGGTATGGCCCTCTCAGCTTTTATCTTTGTTTTAAAAACTAAAAAGCGTTGGGGGAGGTGGGGGGGGTGAAATGAAGATAAGTTTTCCAAGAGCATTTCAAAACAAGGGAATCTCCTAGCCTTTGAGATACGAGGTTGTGCTTGCATTTCCTTTTGTTTTATTAGGATTGTAGCGGGTTGTTATGCATGTTTTATGTTCATTAACTGAGGAAAAATAATAACCTGACACTTGATCATTTTTTAAAATACATGCTTGCTGGTAATGCGTTCCTTTTCTCATGTGTCAACATAAAAATTCAGTATATGACAATCAATGTGATCTCTTTAAGGGCTTCAGTCTTCTTAGCTCTGTAGTATCATGCATTAATATTTTTATGCTCAATTTTGCCCTTGTTTTCTTTTCCCCCTTTTGTTTTTCAAAATTATGATGATGAAGATGAAAATGGGAGTGGGAAAAATTCCAGCAGCGCATACCTAAATTAAAAAAGTCATTAAAAATAAATAAATGAAGAGATGGAGGTATAAATTGGGTAGGTGGTGGAGGAATGTGGCCAGTTCTTTTGTCGGAGCCAGTCTTGTTCTCCTTTAATGTTGTTAACATGTACATTTTGACAGCACAGCTTGACAATTTAAGTAATAATCAAAGTGTCTGGTGGTAATAACTTGCATTATTGTGCTAAGATGAGAGTTGGTTTCCCTAGTGCATTGTAAAAGAGGGCTGGAGGCAAACTTCCTTTTTATTTCCTGTCTTCTCTGTTTTCTTCTCTTCCCCTGCCCTTCTGCCCAGTATTGTGCAAGCACATTTGACCCAAGGATGTGCAGTATTTTATTTCTTTTTTGCAGGGTTGGGGAAAGTGGAATGTTGTTTCCCTTCGCTTAAATCTTGCTTAAGGTTTGTTCCTATGGCCACCCTCCTTAGGAATGGCATAGATCTTCAATATAGATCTTTCTAGAATAGACACTTTTAGACCCTTCTGTCCCCTCCTGCTAAACAATCTGTTTTGAAAGCAATCATTGAGCTTCCCTCCTTAACCACATAAGGAAGTTTCTCTCCAACCACCTTTCTCCAAAGCACTTGCTTTACAAGTAAAATAAGCACTTTTGTTTTAAAGCATGAGGGTCTAGTTCCCCCTTTTTATAGCAACCCATAGGAGAAAGGCCAGCAAGGGGAAATGGGATCAGGAGGAGTTTGATTTTGTTTTGGTTTTTTTTTTTTTGTTTGTTTTTTTGGTGGGGTGGGAGAGGGAGAATTCTTTTAATTAACTTCATGTCTTTAGAGAATTAATGAACAAAGGGAAGTTGTGTTTTAAAAAAAAAACAGCACAAATACATTTCAGCTTGACAAGTGTATTTGCACTGCCATTGTTAGATAAATGGGCCACCCACCGGGAGCCCAGCTGAGCCATATAACTATTGACAAACACTGAATGTAAATGTCCTTGTAGAGGGCAAGTACTGGGAAGCTATAAATTGATCTTATATTCCTAAATGGGCACTTCAGCAAATTTGAAATAACCAATCCTGTTGAGATGATGCTGTTCTCTCTTTTCTTCCTTCATTTTGTTTTTGTTCCCAAGTTGCTGGAGATTAAGAACATTTTCATTTGTTTTCATTACTACTACTACTACTATTATTGCTAACATTTTTAAACTTCCATTGCCCCCCCCCCCCAGGAGTGGGAAATCATGACATATCTCCCTCTCCCCTGCTTTTACACACACAGCTCTAAGGTAAGAGATGAATTATGACTGGACTGGTACCAGAGTCCTAGAAAAGTGATATGTAAATTAACCTCCTGAATACCTGCATGCTGTCCATTATAACCTCTATTGTTGAGGGCATTAGTTTTCAAACTGGGTTCTGTAGAGCTTGAGGGAATCTTTTTCAAGATTCCTTGAGGAAAAGTTCCATAGTGGGTACCAAGAAGGTCTGCGAGGCAGCATAGGCTACCACTGTCAAGCTTTTCCATGTTGCTCAGTTACAAAGTAAGATTGGGTGACTCTTGGGGCCAATCCGCAGTTTGTGCAATACAGGAGGTAGGTCCAGCAACCTGGCTTGACTCCTGGCGTGAACTGAGAGAAAATCCAAGGGCATGTCACGTGAAGTGATTCTGTGGCTAGCGTGCCAAGGGATCTCTGGCAGACAAACTGATGTGGAAGAGTTCCTCTTGGGGGGAGGAATTTTGAGCACCCAACTGCTTTAAGATCCTCCAGAGCAACTGAAGGTCTTGGTGTGTACGTGTGTGGTTCTGTTCATGTTTTAACAGAAACAGCCAAACACTCACTCTCCCTCCCCACATTGAGTACTGGAAAGTATATTTCCACAATTTCCACCTTTGTCTCTCCCTACCTGTTGTTTTTCCCAAATAAAATAGTTCCATGCAGACATTTTGTGTAATTAAAATCTGATCAGATATCCCCCCATTTAGTGCCAAAGGGACCACAAAGTCAAGGAAAAGAGGGGGCAATCTGTTGGTTGCAGATACAAATTTCTTTTGCAGTCCGTTCAGGCTACAAGCCGAATTCACCTTAGCCTAGGGTTAAGTTTTGTTTTGAAGTACAGGAAAATAGGAGGGGAGAAAACCCGCTGCTGTTGTAAAAACCTTGGATTTAATTAAAGCCTCTTCTCTGGGCTGAGTTCTTCTGGTGGATTCAACATTGAACATGGAGCATTGTAGAAGCAAACTTGGCTTCAATGCCATTTAATTCCTTTAAAACTGTCAATGTCAGTGGGGGAAAAAAAAAAGGAAATTAGAGATGCATGAAAATATCCCATCTGAAGAAGGAAAGATATGGATGGTCATAATGAACTATGGAGTGGTGGCTTCATTTGAATCATTAATATTGGGTCAAAGAAAAGTCCTTGAAATAACATTAGGTAGAAGATAAACCAAGGCGGGGTGGGAGGGGGGTTGAATCTTTAAGGACTTTTTTTAAGGCATCTGTAGCAAGTTCTTGGTGTCTTTCCTTCGGTATCCTATGTGTAAATGCTGCACCTATGTATATTATGCACATAAACATTTCTTCTGAATAAGATAGGACAGACCTCATCACCAGTCAGGTATAAACTATTCTTCCTCTTCTGTGTGTCAGTTTTCCAGTTTGTGTGTGTATGTGCGTGCGTGCGTGTGTATGTGTGTGTGTGTCTGTGTGCAATGAACATCTTTTCAAATTCACTTTTGGTGCAAAAACAAAAGGGATTTTAAAAAAAGGAAAAGAAAAATAGCCTTACTTTTAACTACAACCTTGTCTTATTGATTTGTCAACTTGAATATAATAAAGCAAAATTGCATGGATGTCTTTCAACCTAGCTGAGCCTTGTGTGCACGGTGGATGGCAGTAAACTTTTTCTAAACACAAAATTAGTATGCAATTTCAGCTGCGCTTGGCTCTTTCCAAAAGTCCTGCTTTGTTTTCTTCAAAGAATGGTGCAGGGCAGGTTGACTATGCCAGCATGTGCCTGCCTTGCCTTCTCAAAACCTTGGGAAGTGGGATCCCCCCATATATTGACCAGAAGTAAGACCTGTTTAGTACTGCATGAGTAACCTCAAATTGTATTCTTTTTTTTACAAGACCAGCATTTCCGGAAGGTGGTGAGACATTGAAATCTTGTTTAAACATGAGCTGGGCAGGTGTTATATAGATGGATAGTATATCAAAACATTTGCCATTCTTACAGTGTGCTAAAAGGGCACTAATGTTAAAGTAAAAGCTGTAGCAAAGAAAAGTCACTGATGTCGCTGATGTTTCAAGTTGTAGAACCAAAAAAAAAAGAAGACACTGCTGCTTGTAGTGATAACTGGAAATGTGAAGGATATCCTTTGCTCAAAGGACTTGTGAAGTTCCCAAAGACCAAACAGTTTGCAAAACATCAAGAGATAGTAAGATAGTGACCTTTTAGTTCAGATTGTCTCTTCTGTTGTTATCTCAAGATCCATCTGAGTGTTTAGTGTTGTCTGATCTGCATAAATGATTTACTGCGTCTTGGATAGACCTGCAGGACCTTGTATAAATGCTCCCTTAGCAGTAGAGACTACCTCAGGAGAACGCATGAAATCGACCTGAGCTCTGGAAGTGGCTGCTGGCTTTGTCTTTTGGTGTGGGTTGTAGATAAGCATGTGTGTATGTTGTTCCTCACTGTGGAGATAGGGAGATACCTATTTGTCCCTGCTTACTTGGTCATGGCACAGTAGGTCCACACTGGGTTGGTCAGCTTTGATCATGGGGATGAGGAAAGCTAGTTTTATATCCTGCCCTTCAAGATACAGGACTGTGTGTGTTTTGTGTGTACACAGACACAGACAGCCCACGTGTATTTTGTACATGCGGCAGAGGCTGCCTAGCTGTTACCTTCTTGAAACATATCTGGTTTTGTTAAATGCATTAAAACAATCCTCTCCCATGGTTCACTTCTGAGTTCTACAGAGCACTGTACCAAGGGGAGCAGAGTAAATGTGCTCTTCAAAAAGCACATTTTGCAGCCTTGAAAGTAAGCTTTTGTTACTTACGTCAGGAAGGAAGTTTGGGCTCTCATTATCTGGGCATTGCCTTAATTCCTGAATTTTGCACTAATGTGTTGTCTGACCAGTTGGGGGAATCTCTTAAGCAAAATAAGAGTGGGCATGAGGGTGGGGATATGAAAGAATGAATCATGCATGCTCTGGTGTGGGAGAGAAAGGAGGTAAGTGATGTCACGTGACCAAAACCAGCTTTCTGCATGTAGGTAAAACTGAACACACGTAGCCTTGTACTCAACCTCAGGTGGGAAGTGGAGACAATTTCTCTTTGGTCTGTTGAATGAGCAACATGCTTGTGTATTTGAGACACTACTTGAGATCTTACTGCACCTTTTGGCATGATGCAGTGGTTAGGGTGGACAATTAAAAAAAAACCTTCCCACTGCTAGCAGGAGCAAATACAAGTCAATGACATCCCTAATTGGAGCTAGTTTTCAAAATTCAACAATCCCAAAACATCAGCCTCTGAAGGCTATGAGAAAGGAAGGGAAGCTGGAAAAATTGAAAAGAGAATAGGGCATTATGGCAACCAGTCTGTTAGCTGCCAACTGTTAGTATTTTGACAGGCATGGTCCACTTAATGGTACTTTTCCAAAACAGCTGCTTGTATTTCTGTATTTGTATGTTGAACTTGAGATTTCTTGAAAATTGTAGCTGAAAGAAGCTTCCTGTAATGTGTTTGATGAGTTGCAGGTGATCCAGGTGATATTGACATTGTTCAGTATTTATATAGTTCACAGATAAAAATATGTTTAAAGGAGTTTTGTTGGTTTGCTTTACCTCCCCCACTTCTCCACCTAAGAGTTTATCCATTGTTATCTTACTGATTTCTGCTTCCTCTAGAATTTTGAAATGTCATCTGAAAATACAGGCTTCAGATCAAACACGGATCCTGTGTTGAAGAATTACTCTCTTTGAAAACAAAGCAGGTTAAGCATTCCAGGAGCTTTAGACATATACCATGCATATAGCCTCTTTATTTATAAGAAACATATGATAAAAATAAATTGTACAGATTGTTCATCCCGTAGTAAAAAATGGTTAAAAATTGGATGATGGCCCTTTCCAAAGGATGAGGTAGAGGATGCATCCTCCATGGGAGAGGTATTCGAGAAAAGGAATATATTACCCAGCATTCCCTCATATGTCCTGCCTCTCATCTCAAAGCAGATGTGTATACCCTTTCCCAGCTCTGCACCAAAAGAAATTGGCTTGCTTTCTTCTCTTCTCCTGTCTGTTCCCTTTTTTATTTCACTTTTTGCCCCTCCCCCCCAAAGGGTTGAGGATTAGGATTCTTTTTCTCATATACATACATACTTGCAGGACACACAAAGTTCTGTGTCTTGCATAGAAGGTGACTGACTCATGCATCCTTAAAGCAAGCTATCCTTAGATGTAAAGCCTTACAAAGTATGTCTGATTGCAATCAACATAACTATTTGAGTGTATTGCATCTCAGGTGTAATGGAGAGATCCAGCTAAATATCTGATCTCTTCTATCCTAAACTAGCCCTCCTTTCTGTCCCCAGAACCAGTACATAATACCCCAGTATTTAGAAAACTGACTGTGGGCATCAGAGCTCCCCCTTCTTAATGGTTTTAGTTTACCTTCCTCTTCTGTGCCGGTTCAAGAATGCTGAAGAGGAGGTTTGATTTCACTGGTTCTTGACGCCGCCTGTGTGTCTTACTTGCCTTATTCAGGGCAGAAATATTTTGCTGCTTCTTTTGCTTAGGGACCATTGCAAGGAGAATTGGTGTTCAGCTGTTTTGCATGTGGCTTTAAATAATATTGAAATCTGGAGTGCCTGCAGCATAGGAATTTTTCCTACTGAAATTCTGATAGAAACCCAAGGTTCGGCCCATCTTTTTTTGTCTTCAGGCAGTAGAAAGAATATGCTGTGTGCTTTGCACTATGATAATAGTGTATTCGTGCTACTTTTAGACATTTTGAGGACCTCCTTTCCCAAATCATTCTGCTTCCTTTACTCATTACCTGAGAAACTCTGTAACCTTCCTGCCTTGCAAACTGAAACTTCATGTCTTTTTTGGGGTGTTATGTGTCTTCTGTGTTGTTTAAATAAGGTTTTGTGGCTATGCTTCAAATGAGTGTCCGTTAATTCTTAGCTAATGTGTTTTTTCTTTCCTCGCACCCGCCCTGCCTGATGCCATGGTTGTGCTGTGTGGGTTCTGAAAAAAATTGCACTAGGTATAGTTAGGTGCCAGTTAGTGGTATTTCCTTTGTTTGGTCTTTATTTGGTCTTTATCTTCCTTTTCTCAAACCAAAAAAACACAAGTATTTTCTGTTCCTGGAGGACTGGTTAAGTATAGTAGGGTTTTTTTCCTGTTCCTTTAACTTCTTCCCTCTTTTTACGTTGAAATAGTACTCAACAAAGCAATAAAGACCTAGGGTTTTTTCAACTGCAGAAACTTTTCCCTTCCTTTCACAGTACCCTTTCCATTACAAATGACTCTATTTCCACATCGCCACTGGCACTGTAACACAGTTTCATCATCTGAGTGTGAACAGTGCTATTTGCAGAGGTAATATTGCAGGTGTCTTAAGACATAGACATATTCTTCAGAGACTGGAATCCTGTTGTTTAGTCCCAACCATAGTAGGCCCGTTGAATCAATTATTGAATGGTGAGTGAAACATGTAGGTACTTCCTGTGAATTCAGTGGCTCTGTTGAGCTCGGGGCTTACCATAGACCTGGATCCAGAGTGTGATCCCTGTCCCAAAGCAATTTGATTCTTACTGTTTCCACTTGAATGTGTGAGTAATTGATAAAATAGGGTCCTAGGAGAGGTGTAGGAGAAGACCTCTTGTGGTCTTCTTGCTACTCAAATGGTGGCTTTTCAGATGGGAACAGGAAGTGAGAGCTGTACAGTCCAGTCATTTTCCCTTGCTCTGTCCTTGAGAATACCTCTGTGTTATGGAGAGAAGCATTTGTGAGATTCTTTCACAACTCACTGCTGGTTCATCACAAATATAGCCTTGCTGTGAAGTATTAGGAGAAAAATGAAGTATCGATTACTCTGGCACACAAAGTTCCATTCCTTGGTCATTTTTTGATCCAGAATTTCTCTGGGTTGGGACCCCAGTGGTCTGTGACTGTTCTCCTCTTGGCCCTTGTATTTGAGTACCATCTTGAGAATAATCGGGTGGCGTAGCTTTGTTTTCAAGGTAGGCATTGTTTCTCCTCCTGTGAATGTTTGGCACAATACTCCTTCCCACAAATGTTAAGCACAAATAGAGGACTTTTCTGTAATGCTTCAGCTAATGTACAAACTTGCCAGTAAAATTAAGAGGGAAACATGAGAACTGAAGCAGTGAGACATCTTTCCATCTCAGGAAGTGTATCCCTTTCCACCAGGGTCATCTGTGAGAAATCAGCAGCCCTTCTCATCACTCTGAGGCTTCCCATTCAGTGTTGATCCACTTAGGAATGTATATTCTAGTGAGCCAGTGGGAAGGAGTTTGGTTTGGTTAGAAAAGCAGGCTGTGTCTGAAAGTGGCTTGGAGGCTCTTTGTCAGCTCCTAAAGAAAAGTGTACAGGAGAGCCCAAGTAGCCCTTCTGTTTGTGGGAGAGAATTGGGCTTGTATATTGTACTGATAGGTGGAAATGGTTGTCTTCCTCAGTCTGGGGAAAGACAGTCCTAGGTTTTGTTTTGTTTTGTTTTTTTGTTTCTTTCAGTATTGAAATGGCTTCATGTCAAGCTCACATGTGTATTTCTGAAATGAAGAGAAAGACTTGGTCCATATCCTGTCAAATTCCAGATCTGCACTTCTGATCCAGCAAAAGGGATGGGAGAGTGCAGGAAGACGTGGAGATAAGCCACAGCTCTAGGTCATGAGTGCTGATCACCTTAAATGTGAATTAGAAAATTATCAAGCCCCTTTAAAGAGAGAGGGGAGGAGAATCAGGATGACAGAATAAGCAAGTTTCTTCATTGTATGTTGTTCAGAGAGAAAGTTATACCAACATTACACTTTCTTAGCTATGGCACTGTTGTATTTAGGCAGATTAATAAAACTGTTCCTATCTGTGTCAGCTTTGATGGTAGCTTGCTTTGAAGCTGATGTTGGGATGCCATTTTGACAATCTGACTACAGAGTTTAGCATATCAAGTGTCTTGATTATATAAACTCCTTTGGTAAACTGTGTTTGTTTCTTAGGTTTCTTGAAGTGGAGCTGTGATAATTTTTAAAAATTATTGTTGGTGTTCCTGTTGCATGTTGTGTTTTTAATTGCCCGGCCATGCTGTGTCTGCAGCTTAAAGGCATGAATGTTGTTGGCTAGGAGGGTAGGGTGGTAATCCTTTTGAAGAACAGCAGGAATTGCTTTCTTTTTCTTGTGTTCTGTTCATTATAGCATGCCCCAATAGCAGCCATCCTGCTGTTTTACCGGGTGTGTGCTTGTCTTATAGCAATACTTGTTGGCTCTGATCTTGCAGGCACTTCAAAAACTACCTGTGCTCCAAACAGATTTCTTCCCTGGGAGTAGCAATAAAGGGGTGGGGTAGAAAAGCGTGAGAGAAACCCATGGCTGTGTTGAGAGTTTTTAGTCTGTTACATAGCTTGTACTGTTGGGAGTTTCATTTCATTTTATTTGTTCAAAGGAGTGTGGCTTTCTTTTGTTTTTATTCTTTTCTTGCATTTTAGCTGTAAATCAAAGGATGAAGAATTGTGATCAAAATGGTGTGAGCACTGACTTCACTCCCGGTGAAGATTTCATTCTTGAAGGTGTTGCTTAGTCCCATGCTGTTTCTAACTGTCTCTGTAATTCCTACCAACTGCATTGTTTCCTTCTTCTCCTTGCTTAAATTCTTCAGAGACATAGTCACACCTCCTTTACTTTGCACTTGGGCACAGAAATGGTGTGTGTGTCACTCACAGGATACCTGAATTGTATTTTAGTTGTTTGTGTGAGGTAGGCACAGGCAGTCCTTTTGGTCTTGGTTAGTACAGGGTGACTTACTTGGTACGTTCAGTCTGCGTGAGCTGATAGTTGTGCATCCATTCCTTCTGTGCCTCCGGTCCCCGCCATTCTCTTTACTGGTGACGCACACCAGAACTTAGTTGAAGAAGGTGTGCTGGATTCTCTCATTACTGTATCAAGAGACAGTGGTTCCCAGCCTCTCTCCTAAAGATTCTCAGATGCATCAAACTGTTGGTGGTAACTTGCAGCCTACCTTTAGCTGGATTATAGGAACAGATAGAATTGCTTTTGATTAAACATAGTTAGCATAAAGAAGGCCAACATTATTTCTGCCCTGGCATAATGCCAAAATATGATTCAAAGATTATGTTGAGAAAAGAATCTGAAAATTCCTCTGGCATGTGCTCTTCCAGAATCTTTGCAGACTTGTAGTTGAACAGAAGTTGTACTCAACTGGAGCTGTTTTAATATAAATACCTTGTCTGTAGTAGCTGTAATGTTGGGGCTGGAAAGCTTTAGGCAGCAAAGCAAAGGAAACTGTTAAGTACATACAAACACTCTTTTCCTTGCCCCTTTGTTCATAGCTGTTGAGTATTTATCAGTTTATTCCATTTTAATCTGGGACAAAAACCATATAATATAACCACAAACACATTGGTAGCTGGTCCTTTGACTGCCAGTGTTGGGCAGAAAAATAATCCTAATATGTTACAAAGGGAAACCTGTTCTGTTTCCACTTAAAAGGAAGGAGAGTCCATACAGCATAGCAACAAGGTGTTTGTGGAGCAGGATGGTACTGCTTGCCCTTCGTGTCAAAAACTTTTTGGTCCAAAGAGGCATTTAGGGATGGGCATGTTTGCTGATGTTGTGCCAGAGTGGCATTCTGTTACTTTTATCCAAGTAGTTGAGGCAATGCTTTAATTCTTCATTGGCATTCAGTGTTTGCTTTAATTTGGATCAAGGCCAGTTACATTTTAAAGATCAAAACACTAGAGCTATCTTTTGCTTCTGTATCTGCCCTTCAAGTAACTAGAAAGTAGAGATGCCCATCACTTTGGAAATCTTTAGTAAACAATCTTTCTTTTTCGCTTTCTTTATGGTAACATTCATCTGACACCTGCGTGTCCTGATTTTCCCAGGGATGCAGTATCACTTGATGAACACTTAAGTCAGCAATACAGTAAAATTGGTGGTGGAGTTTGATATTTCCATGGTTGCCTTGCTTTCTTTCCCTGCCCTTGCTTTAAAAAAAAAAATCCACCCTGGGCCACAGCCACAGAAATCCCAAATACAGTGGACCAGCATTAAGATGTCACCGATATGAAAGAGTGGGCTTGAGGAGGGGGAATGATATTCACCATAGATATTCTCTCTTTCGTTGCCTTCCCCATGTGCAAGCACTTTACTCTGTGTCTGTGTATGCACGCGCATGTGCTGAGGTACAGTTTCTACATGTATTAGTTGCAGCTGATCCTAAGGACAGGGGTGCATGAACAGCTGAGGTGTTAAAATCTTTTCCCCACCCCATATATATGAAAATTCTGACACCATCCCAGAGAAATCAGGATGTTGCATATCCCCCATCCAGGTAGTTCAGATACTGATCTGTACATTATACTTATCATGTGGGTAGACAAGCCCCATGGTCTGTTTACTGCCAATTTATCTACTGTCATTTCTCCTTGACTGTATTTTGTAGCTGGGGCTGCCCCCTCAACAAGTATAATGTCTCAACTGGCTCAAGAAGGGTTCCAGGAGGTGAAAGGGAGCTGTTCTTTCTTCACCTTTGTCAGAACTATTCATGCTGAATAGTCAGTCCATAAAAGCAAAATTGCCCTGTGGTGGATTTACTGTTTCAGATGGTTAGCTCACCCTATATTTTTGCTCATTGGTCCATTGAAATAAAAAATCCATGTGAATTTATTTTTGGAATCGTTCATCCCCTGACCAGTGCAGAAGAGCTTTGTAGGACTGAAAAGATGTAGATGCCTCCCCAGGAAGCTGTGGGTGTCTCGATGTAGAATTTGGTCCCTTCAGAAGTTCATTTGGGGGCAGGGATGAAGGGAGAGCAGGTCTTCATACCTACCTCTTGCAATAAAAAATGGAGTGGATCAGAGCGCTCTCTTGCTCTTTATCCAAAACAATAAGGGCAGCACAGAGTCCATAAAAGAAGCTCCTACTAGAGTAGAACATCTGCACTGGAAACATATTCTCTGCTCTATATGAGTCTGTTTCCTCCTTGTCCAGTGATAACCTAGTGAGTCTAAATCTGGTGGGAGGAATGTACACTAGCTCTTAGATTGACACCTCGTGCTTAACGGACCTGCTTTGCGTTTGGTCTTTTGTGTATAGTTGTGTGGGGTGGGGTGGGGTGGGGAAAGAAAAGTAGTTGTATTTTCTTCTTCAGAGCACTAAACCTACAACCTGCTAATCCAAAGCAGCATGAAGTCATGTTGTCCTCCTTTGAGGCAGGGGCCTTAATTGGGGTGGTTTGGCTAAGTAGGATCTTTTTTTTTTTTAAAGCAAAAATGAGATGCCTTTGTTCTACCTAATTTGGGCAAGTTGAAAGAACGAGTGGGGAAGGGAGTATTGTTTGTGCGGTGGTGTCCTGTGTGGAGATGGGCGTGGGAATAGAAATGGAAGCACTGCCTACAGCACGGTCCCTATCCACACCACCCCCCATGCCCATTGTTGACCCTGTGGAAAGGGTCGCCGCAGAGAGGCTTCCTTAACCCTTGTCTTGTTACCGCCGGAGATCTTGGACCAATGTTTAGAAGAGATTTAAAAATGCACGTTCAAATCGGCCCACGTGCCTGCGTTCCCGATCACAAGACACTAACGATCTTCCTTCAAACACTGGTTTAAAGCACAAAAAGACCCAAATCTGAGAATGCTCACTGAGGGTATGGGGGGTTGGCTGGTTATGGGGAGGGGGGTTCCAAGGCCAGTTGAAATCTCCCAGATTCCAGTTCTAACCCCAGTGCAGCAGAGAGACCCTCTGTCGTGTTCCAATGTGCAATCAGAGCGTAACGTTTGTCCGCATCCCAAGATACAGCCTAGAGGCGCAAGATGCAGGTGCCTTTGTTGGCAATCTCCCTTTCTTTACGGTTTCCTCACCCCCGTTCCTCCTCTCTTAGGGGTTTCTTGAAAAAAAAATGAAGCACTTGTCTCTCTGTTAGAAACAAGCTGAACCAATGTTCTGATTTTGGAAGGAAATGCAGATGCATAAAACCCACCACCAACTCTTCTCCCCGCCTGGTTGTTCCATGAAATAAAAAAATCTATATCATATATATTGGAGAACAATAAAGGAAACAGACAAGTGTCACAAGCCATCCATTCCTCTTTTCCACATGCTGCACCCCACCCCTGCACAGTGTGGAAACCACCTTGTATAAGTCCCTTTACGTGAACCCAGTGAATGGTTACCTTTTCTGTCTCAGATGTTATATATGCATTTTCAGAATTTCTGCATCACCTTTTGGGGGTTTGGGAAGGGAGGGAGGGGTTAAACAGGAACTTAAATGCTAAATTTAAAAAAAAAAAACAAAGCATTCAGACTTGATCTATTTTCTACAATGTATGCTGCGACCAGGTCCTGTTATTCAATATTGTGGCTTTGAATCAATTATGTTTATTAAAATGCTGTTGCTTCTATCTGCCTCTGCCTGGTTTTTTCTTTCTCCAGATGTGTCAAAGGAATGACAAAGGGCCTGGGAAAAGAGTGGATCAATATTACTTTTAATCCTAGCTCTAGAACTGACCCAGTTGTATACTTCCAACACATTTACCGATTTTAATGTCCTTTTGTTGTGGGGAGGCACACTTCCTCCGTACCACCAGAAATAGGCAAGCCTCTATCTTGGGTCATCTGATAAAGGAGGGACAAGATTGCTGATTCTGTTTTAAAAACTATATCCTTGATACCCAGAAATATAAGAAGTCTACCTTACTCAGGTTATTCGAGACTGTTCAATTTTGATCTGTTGAATTCTCTGCTGAAAAACATATTTGACTGTGTGCTTGGCTATTCAGAAATAAGACCTTTTGGTTTCATTGGTTTTGACTCCCGAGTAAGAGTGTGCAGGCTCTTCTGTTTAAACCCCGCACCAGTGCTATTTCAGAAAACGTTTACTATACGCCCTTAAACATAAGCATTGAGCTGTGACCCAACAATTTTTTTTTTCATATCTGCATCTTCATGTATAAATCTTAAGCTATACAATCAATATTTGTATGTAATTTATCTATTGCTGGATTGTGTACATCAGGCTGCTGGAGAGGTGTGTTCAAATGCTCCATGCTCTAATCTGTATGTAATAATCCAGTATTTCAAGGGAGAGATTTTGGGGGCCATGCAGGCAGTAATGCTAGACTTACTATATGGGTACTTGCAACTGATAAACTCGTGCTAGAGCTTCTGTTTCATTTTTTTTTATATAGTAGAAATTACACTATGAAAGTTTTGTGTGTGTGTGTGTGTGTGTGTGGTGCACACACACACATGCACTTTCCACTTGCCTGTCAACTTATGGTGACCTCATAAATTTCGCAGGGTTTTCATAGGCAAGGAACACTTAGAGGTGCTTGTGCCAGTTCTTTTCTCTGAAACAGACTACAGCACTTGCTGTTCATTGATGGTCTTCCATCCAAGTACCAACTAGGGCTGACCCTGTCTAGCTTCCAAAATCAAATGAGATCTGGTGCCTTTAGCAGTTCCTTATTTCCATGCTAGCTGTGCCTTTCTTCTCATGGCATGGGCGCCACCTGCAAGAAAAAAAGCTGGGAGACAATTCTGTGTAGAGAGTATTCAAGAGGGGTGGCTTCCTTTTTAAAAAAAACAACTGTGCTGCCTTTCGGAGAATTTTCCTCCTCCTATGGTAGTGTGAGGTACCTTAAGAAGAACAAAGGTCCAGACCCTGCTTCCTTCTTTTTCTCTGCTGTGTGTGTTTGGCCCTCTGTGGAGCAGATGCTGTTGGTTGGTTGGACTGAGGCCACGCACATTTTGTACCTCCGCTCCTTTCTTCCACACACACTGAGATACAGACAAAACTCTTTTCCATTGTGATTAGCGATCAGGCGCTGTCCTTATTCCCCTGCTCAGTCCAACCCCCATGCAATATAGGCCCTCCCCACCCCCTTTCAATCCATGTGAACAACAGCAGATGCACTGCAAATGTTTTCTCTTCTGATGTTTTTGGCCCTGCACAAATCAAATCATGAGGCAGGTAACTAATAATGTAGCTGACAGATTGGTCGGGGCAGGTAATGGCGACAGTTTTCCCTTTTACTTTCAAATGGCGGAGTATGAGAAGTTAAACAAGCTTCTCCCTGTTTTCTTGAGGGTGGCCAGGGCAGAGAACTGATGTTGCACTGTCCTGCGTTTGCTCATTCAAAATGTGACTTGTGTTTAAAGCTAAGTTCCCTTGGTTCTCAAGGGTAGTAGGAGAGGCAGAGACTTGCATGAATTAATGGCAATGTTACACAAACATAAACACACCAGATTTACATCTGCCTTGTTCAAGAACCAAGCAATGGTACAGAAGGACAGTTAGCAAAGAAGCTTTTATTACGCAAGGACTTTTCAGGAGCAGGCCATGAGCAGTAATACAGGGGTGGGGGACACTGGACTGTGTGCCACTTCCATTTAGGTCTAGAGCAGTTCCTTGTGCCATCAGAGATTTTTCAAAATCCTTTGATGGAGAGGTTAAAGTGAGCCTTGGTGCCTGGGATATTTCCTCTTTATCTCCTCTGAGGGTGAACCCATTTCTAATGCTCTGCCATGCGCCTTCTCTTCATGCATCCATCTGGCAACATGACTTGAGAGGAGCAAAGCTCGCACCAGCTTCATGTGGGCCATCTCTTCCACCTGCCATTATACTTGAAATAAAGGTTGGGTTGCCTGAGGCCTCTGTTAAGGCTATCTTCAGTTCGGAGAATGAATTTCACACAGTGGCAAGGGCTTGCATGAGCTGGCCGTATCTCAACTCCATTTGGAGTTGTTTCTGCACCCTTTGCATTCCACTCTTGTGCTCCAGCTCTGAATAATATTTCCTGTTGCAAGCATCCTTCTGTCTTCCCCACAGATACCAAAAACAAATTGCTGTCTTAGGGTTGTGGCAATAACCGCCCACCCCTCATTCCATTCTGAGGAGGTATGGAATTGGCTGCCTTCTGCAAACTGGTGCTCCCTCCCGTTTATAAAATACACATTGTCTGACATTTTTAGCAATTTGATTTCGACTGCTGGAAGTGGTAGCACGATTCCTCTTACAGATGCCAACAGAACGTGGTGGGGACCCTTCTGCTGCTACAATATACACAAGAAGATGGCAGTTCACAGGAAGGGTGGGTTGCTGTTGCTTCTGGACCTCAAAACTTGAGCTTTTTCCACAGCTCCCTTGAACAAGAATATGGTACAGTTCTGTAGTTCCTCCTAGAAACTAGGTAAGGAAGAGAGCAGGTAGTGCTGAAATGGGACATCATTCTGTCATGTTTTCCAGGTAGGTTTTCCCATCAAAGATTACAACTACCCGTCCACACGGAAACTGATGTGCTCTTCAAAGAGAGCAATGCAGAGCATGAGGGCTCCTCCACTGAGGAAGCCCAAGTTCTGGAGAAGAAAACGTACGAGGGAGCCCTTTCTTCCTTTGGTAGAATTTCTCTGCAGCATTTCGGGCAGCTAGGGGGAAACAAACATAGCTTGTTATCTCTTGTTAGCTTGTTAATGGCAGTAGCCATTTAAAAAAAGAAAACCCAGTTACACAACACAGATAGAAGCTCTTGTTCTTGAAGAGAAAAGGACAACTATCAAATTGGATCTTAGTCACTTCATCTTTGACTACCTGAGTTACTGAGCAATAGAGCTGAAGGAGGAGGACTGACATGCTTACCTACTAGAGTTGCCAGAGTGAAACTGGAGAGGTCTCCTGTAGGTTTAATGGTTGTATAGAAGAAAGAATTTCAGCAGGTGTTGCTTGTTACATGGTTGACCAACAAGAACTGCTAAAACTCTTTTTCTCTGTCACCATTAATGTTACAGGAGCCCTCTCCAGTTTCCAGTCTGGCAACCATTTTAACTACATTGTATAGTGCTTGTAGGAGGAAAACTTTGCTCCTGAGCGTCCACACACGTGGCAACTTGTGTTCCTTCATTCCAGTGTCTGGATTCAAGTCTCTTGCAGGACAAGAGCCGTGAATGCTCTAGACCAGCAGTTAAAACGGCGCTAGGCTGTTTGAAGTATATCACAAACAAGCACACAAACACATGCACACACACCCTATAGTGGCAGACTGGCTCAATGGTTGTAATCCTTAGGGAAAGGGGGGTCATTCAAGAAGACTGCAGCTGTGTCTGAAGAACAGATCCCGCTTTCCCGCATCTCTCCATGGCAGAGAGATGTTTCCACAGCTGGTTCAAGATGTTTGGCTGCCTGGGGCAAAAGGTAAGGCAACAGCCCTGACCCCAAACCCTGTTCCATACACAGAAGGCAACTAAAATGGAAGAGGAGTTCCAGTGATGATAGGATAGCAGATTGGCTTCTCAGAGGGGGCAAGGGAAGCATACAGCACTCTGTCGCATAACAGTTTGCAAATGTTCTGTGCCTCCCTCTTAGAAACCATGTAAAGAAGCTCCCCCATTTTGCTTAGCAGTAGAGCCAGCTCACAACAAGCATGAGAGCCAGTGTAGCGTAGTGGTTTAACTGCTGGACGAGGACTCTCGGAGACCAGAGTTTGAATCTCTGCTTCTTCTTTGTGGCCTCTGTGCCTCACACAATGGGAACCCCTCCCTCCCTCGGTACTGAGCATGCTCAGTCCCGCCAAGCCAACGGTCTTCCCTCAGTTTCTTTTCATCCACCAATCAGTTAGCAGCTCGGAAGGTTTCCTCTGCTGAGCACTTCTCTTCTTCGGACTTTTGGCTATCCTTCCAGGAAAAGTGTAAGGTCCCCTCCTGCTTCTTATGTCTTCACTTTTCAAACTGTGAGTAACTTGCAGCCGCAGGGTTTCACTTTCCAACGCCCACTCCCAAGTGCCAGTTCTGCCTCGGAGAGGGCCATAATGTTCGGGCCTGCTCTATTCGCAAGAATTTCACCTCGCAAACCCTGAAGAATAGGGCTTCCCACTTGAAGTCCTATTGCTGGGAGCAGGCTCTTTGCTTGAAGGATCAGGCAGCTTCTAACATGGCTCTTTTTACCGCCTCGGTGTCATCTCGACCATCTCGAGGCCTCTTGGCATCGCAGTCTTCTCTTCTGACTATGTCGGTATTGACCTCATCCTTGGTACCGGCGCCCTTGGTATTGATATCGACTCCGTCGACTGCCACCTATCTCCTCTCTTCTGAGGATTCCCAAGCTTTTGAAGATGCCAGTGGTTCCTCAGTCTTATAGTTCTGGAGACACCTCTTCTACTTCACAGCCGGGTTCGACCCAACAGCCTTGCACTGTGCCTACTTTGGCAGAGCGTAAGCGGATCTCTTCATGCCACTCTTCTGTGGGTCCCAAGAAGAAGAAGAAGGAAAAACATTGCTGTCCTTCACCCGCTGCCCATCCGTCAGCAGTTTGACTGACTGCTCTTGGGCCTTTACCAACACCTCCGCCAACGCAGCCCTAATGTGTTACTTTGGAGGAGGCAGAGGCTCCTACTCTCTCACCGGTGCATGAGTCGATCCAGCTTCCGGTACTGTCTGTTCCGGTACTGATGGACCCCACTTCGGATCTGGACCGTAGACCTACTCCGACTGTTTCCCCTCCTGCAACCATGGACCAGCCTGGAGAAGGTCCTCCCAAAATCCCCTTCCTCTGGCAGTGGCCTCTGGCCATCCTGAGGTGGACCGCCTGTCGGCATCGTATACTCCTGAGGCCCCTTCCTGAGACCAGCCTCATTTGAGTGTGGCTGGCTCTCCAGGAAGCATTGATCGAGGTAAATCGCCTTGCGGTCGTGACCACGGGCACTGTGGTACTCACAATGTCCCACTAGCCAGAGGGACCACCTTTTTCATTGGCATTCTACATAGCTCACTACAGTCAAGAGCATCTATGGAGGGAGCAGCCCGGCTCTTACTACTCCTATTCGCCAGCTTATTGTGACCAATACCATCCCAATGTCTTCCGCTGGTCTCCATATTGACCTCACCGCTCTCTGTCTCCACCGTGGTCCCCCTTGCAATTGTGCTACTGCCATCTATCTTGGTACTGCCTTTCTTGTTCTCGATCTTGGTCTGCATATTACCGACGCTCTCCATCTCCTCATTCCTGTTGTCGTTCCTGTGATCACTCCCCTCGATACCGGGCTCTTTCTCCACCTCCATGAATGACCACTACAGTGTCTCTGCCTCCACCAGATAACCATGTGGCCCCCTCCTCCTCTGCCTACTTCATCGGCTTCACTTTTGATGCAGTCCCTTGCCGCACCTATTTCTGCCGTCCCGCCAATTTCATCCATTCTGGCCCCGGTACCGACTTCGCTATCAACTTCAGTACCAGCTCCATCAACAGTACCAGACTCCTCTTTGACAAACCCAGCTCAACAGTCCCACTCACCTCTGTCTTCTCCATCATCTGATTCTTATGACTCCGATGAGGATTCTTCTGATTCTGCTCTCAGTCTCACACCTCCCCTCCACCTACGTTTGGGGAACCAACTCCAGATACCACACCTGAGGACATCAAACAATTCTTTGACATCCTCATCAGGATGGCCAACGCGCTGAGCCTTGACATTTCCGGCCCTGCCCCAATGGTCCAGGACTCAGTCTTTCATTATGTTGATGCACGTGCCACTACAACAGCTCTGATTCCATTTTTTGCCAGCCTTGCAGGAAGTCATTAAACATCCGTGGTCTCAGCCGGCCTCCTTCCAGCCGATTCCTCACAGATTGGAACATCTGTACTGGACTCAACGTAAGGATGTGGAATTCCTTTTCAATCATCCCACTCCAAATTCTATCATTGTTGAATCCTCCCAGACAAAGGGGGGTAAGAGGGCTCACACGACTCCCCTTGATCATGAAGGTCATCACCTTTATATTTTTGACTGCCGTTTCTACTCAGCTTCTTCTTTGATCGCCAGGGTCTCTAACGCCCAAGCCTGCCTAGCGGCTTATCAGAGAAACATCTGGGATAGACTTTTCCCCTTGACTTCCCATCTTCCTGATGACCACTGGGCCACTGCTGTTCAGTTCTACAATGAGTCTGTCGCACTCACTAATCAACAAATTCGGTCTTCTCGACATGCCGTTGAGGGTGCAGCGCGGGTCATGGTGGGTGCGATTGCTCTTCGCTGTTTTGCCTGGCTTTGATCTGCTGGCCTAACTCAGGAGGATTGAAAGAGGATAGAAGATCTTCCCTTCAATGGTCAGGGCCTCTTCCATGCTACCACAGACGATGCCATGGACCACCTCATGAAAGCTTGCCTTACAACAAAGAAAATGGGTCTCCATCCATCGACTCAGACCAGAAGGCCTCCCTCATTCTGCTCTTCAGGAAGGCATTCCTCCTACTCTTATTGGTTGCGGTCTCCACGGCAGTCTTCCCAATAATCTCTTCATCTCACCATTCTTTCAGGTGTCGCCAGCCTTCCTGCAAGAAATTTTGGTCTGCTACGAAGTCTTGCTTTTGACTGCTCTCACAGGTCGCCACGTCTACCACTCTTCCAAACCATCTGTCCAAGACCCTAGGATTTTCTCGCCACTTCAACACCTGGTGCACCATCACTTTGGACACCTGGGTGCTGACCATTGTCCGTCTTGGTTACACCATCGAGTTTCTAAATACTCCTTCTCTAGGCGTCTTCTGTTCCACACCTTCTAGTCCCATTCTTCTCGAGGAGATAATATGCTCCTTCACAAAGGGGCTATAGAGAGGCTGCTATCTTTGGCCAGATCCACCGGCTTCTTCTCCCGGTACTTCACCGTGCCAAAGGCAAACAGCACCCTTTGACCCATTCTGGACCTCCGGGCAGTCAACTCCTTCATCTTCCCCCTGAAGTTCAAGATGGTCACCCTGTCCTCCATCCTCCCTCTCTTCAAGTGATGGGACTGGTTTGCGTCCATAGATCTGTAAGATGCCTACTTCCATAATGCCATTTGCCCCCAACACAGGAGGTACTTCCCGTTTGCGGTCGACGAAGTGTGCTACCAGTACAAGGTTCTTCCTTTCAGCCTTTCCATTTCCCTCAGGGTCTTCACCAAGTGCTTGGCCCCTGTGGTGTCTTACCTCCATATGAAATGCATGATGGTATATCCTTACCTCGGCGACTGGTTATTGGTGGCGGCCTGCAAGCAAAAGCTATACGAGCACATTCACCTCACTCTTTCTCTGCTTTCCGATCTCGGTCTCAGGGTGAATCCCAAGAAATCTCACTTGGAACCTACACGCACCCTCGATTTCATCGGAGCCACCTTAGACTCCACCTCCGCTATGGCCTTCCTTCCAATGAAATGTGTGTGGGTCCTGTGCCGAGCTACAGCCGCAATTCTGCACAGCCCTTCCATTTCTGCTCGTTGGATTCAACAGCTCCTCAGCTACATGGCAGCCACGACCGCGGTCACTTACCTGTCTCGCCTCTGCGCCCACCCTCTCCAACACTGGTTTCTCAGGCACTTCGATCCTTTCCTCGACAACCAGTGTTGTATGCTTCGGATCCCACGTCCTGTCAAGGATTCTCGTCGCTGGTGGATGTTGCCTCACCATCTGCTGTCTGGAATGCCCTTTATCAAATCCCCGTCCATACCTCACTATCACCACCAACGCATCCCTCCTCAGCTGGGGAGCCCACTGCAATCGCCTCTTTGTCCAGGACCACTGGACCGGACTGGAGAAACATCTGCATATCAAGGCCTTGGAGCTTCTGGCAATCTTCAAAGCCCTCTGGGCCTTCCAGAAACTCCTCATAGGATTGACTGTCCTGGTTCTGTCCGACAATACGACAGTTATCTGCTACATCAATCACCAAGGAGGCACCCACTCGTCCCTCCTACTCCATCTCGTGTTGCAGATATGGGACTGGTGCATCCCACTGCAGATCCACCTGATTGCAGTCCACCTGGCAGGATGGGACAACGCCACAGCAGACATGCTGAGCAGAGACACAGCCTGCCACCACGAGTGGTCCCTCTCCAACACCGCTTTTTGCTGGATAGTGTCCTGATGGGGCACTCCATCCGTTGATCTCTTTGCCACCTACCAGAACAGGAAGTGTCCCTGCTATTGCTCCAGAGCCAGCGTGGGGCACCGCTTGCTTGGAGATGCATTCCAGTTTCTCTGGAACAAGGGATTCCTCTACATCTTCCCCCTGTTTCCTCTCCTGAGCCGAGTGGTGGCCAAGATTGCTGCGGACAAAGCAGATGCTGTTCTTGTAGCCCCTAATTGGCCGAGACAGCATTGGTTCGGACGTCTTCTTACCATCTCCCGGGGCCGTCGGATGCCTCTTCCACGCACACTCGACCTCCTCTCGCATTCGGATGGTCGTGTGCTTCATCCAGACCTCCCTCGCCTCCACCTGCATGCTTGGAGGATAACCTTCTAGACTTGGAGGGTAACCTTCTAAAGGCCATCCTTGCCTTTCTCACGGTTTCTAGGAAGGAATCCACTCGCAGATCCTACAAGTACAAGTGGCGCAAGTTCATTGCCTTTGCAGATGCCCACGCTGAGGCTTCCTCCCCTGCCGCCTTATCGACAGTGCTCCATTTCCTCCTGTCTCTAAGAGAACAAGGGCTGGCTTTCTTCTCTCTTAAGGTTTACCTCTCCATGACTGTCACCTATCAACCACGTGACTCTCCTTCCTTGGCTCTTTTCAGAAATGCTACGGTCAAGCAGTTCCTCAAAGGCCTTCAACACTTCTATCCCCCTGTCTCTCCTCCTCTTCCTCTATGGTTGTTGTCTCTCGTCCTCTGCCAACTCATGTGTCATCCGTTCGAATCTGTGGCCACTTCTGATGACCGTCTCTTTACTCTGAAGACAGCATTCCTGATCGCTGTTACATCAGCTAGAAGGCCGGGGGAACTGACTGCGCTATGCTCAGATGAACCCTTCCTGGTGTTTCCTAGGGATAAGGTTGTCCTATGCCTGGACCTCTCCTTTCTCCCTAAAGTCATCTCAGACTTCCACCTTAACCAGGATATTACTCTGCCAACTTTCTATCCTGAGCCATCCTCACCTCTTGAGTGCTCTCTCCACTCACTCAATGTGTGCCAGGTGCTGCCTTTCTATTTACAACGAACTTTGACCTTTCGCTTCACTCAGCACCTTTTTGTGTGCTATGGTGGATGTCGGAAAGGTCATAAAGTCTCCACTCAACGTTTTTCTAAGTGGGTTGTCCAGACAATTCACCTTGCCTATGAACTCGCCAGGCAACCACCTCCGTCTCTGCTTCACGGCCACTCTACCAGGGCTGTGGCTTCTTCAGCAGCTCTCCTCAAAGGGGTTGACCCACAGGAACTTTGTTGGGTGGCTACGTGGTCACGGCCTTTGACCTTCGTCTGCCACTACTGCCCTGATTACAGAGCCCAACGTGATGCCCACTTTGGTTGTGCAGTGCTGTCCTCTATCGTCTAGGACCTGACCCACCGTCCAACGGTAAGCTACTCAGTCTCCCAGTGTGTGAGGCACAGAGACCACGAAGAAGAAGAACAGGTTGCTTACCTGTAACTGTGGTTCTTCGAGTGGTCATCTGTGCCCTCACACACACCCGCCCAGCCTCCCCTTTCTCAGGTCCCTTCCACAGCAGACTTTGAAATTGAGGGAAGACCGTTGGTTTGGCGGGACTGAGCATGCTCAGTACCAAGTGGGGGAGGGGTTCCCGCCAAGCTGCTCAGCTCTGGAACTTTCCGAAATGCTACTGCGTATACATGAAGATTCCCATGGTGTGAGGGCACAGATGACCACTTGAAGAACCACAGTTACAGGTAAGCAACCTGTTCTTATCCATAGAAACCCATGGGCTGACCTTGAGCAAGTCTCTCAGCCTCAGAGAAAATGCTGAATAAATCTGGTCAATAAAAAAACCTTCATAGGTTTGCCTTTTATGGTTGTCATAAATTGACAATGACTTGAAAGCACACAACAAGAAGAAAATCCAGCTACCATTCATCACACAGTTGTTATGCAAATCTTCCCATTTACTCCCTTGCAAGGACACATGGCTCCATCCAGGGAAGTATAGTGGTTTGAGCATTGGACTATGACCCTGGATATAAGAGTTGTGAAAATTGCCACAAATCAGATCTGAGAATGACACAGAAATCAGCAGAATGCAAGATGGAAGCAACAACATATACGTGCTGGGTTCCTACTCTAGGGCAAAAGAGTGCTCAAAGAGCAGAAGAACTGATTAGGAACCTTCCTTAAGTTAGTGCCCTCCAGGTGTTTTGGAATTCACTCTTCATCTTCATCATAGGACCTGAAATCCAAAACATCTTGATGGCATCAGGTTGAAAAAGGCTAACTTGCTGATTCCAGATGAAGAGAAATAAGAAGGCATACCTAATTTGCTCTTTTGTCTTGTTGCCAGCAAATGGGGGTGGGGGAATGTCTAGTCATGAAGTGGTGGACAGTCCTCCCCATTTTTGAAAAAAAGTCCTGTATACCTTAGGTCAAGGGTGAGCAACTTTGGCTCTTTAGGTGCTTTTGAACAGCTGCTCTAACAATTTCTCACTATTAGCTATGCTGTCTAGGATGGATGGAAGCTGTAAGCAATGCACACACACTTAGACACCCACACACACACTCACCCCTGGAAGGCCACAATTGTCAACCCTTCCCTTAGGTAACTAGAAAGGTTTCCCTTGGACTCAGATCTAAGACTAATCAGAAATCCCCAGGTAAAGGCATATCTTTATTTCATGAGCTGGATGACTCCACTTTATGATGATAATGAGGAATGTGCAGGGATTTGGGAACACAGAACAAGGGCTTATATGGCAATCCTATTGCTGTTTTTTTTGCAGATGTTCACATACTAGCAAGCTTAACTGTTCAAAATGGACCACACCATACTATCCCAGAGCTGCTCTGGCAGCTATTGTCTTGGGTCTGAAGACTCAAGATTTAAAATCCTTGCTGGTTTGGGTAGGGCATGTGGCTTACTCTCAGTTTAGCGCGCCTTACAAAGTTGTGTTGAGGATTAAAAAAGAATCTATCTGAGCTCGTCAAATGAAAGATTGAAACCAAACGTAACCACAAGAGATCCCAAATAAATAAAGACTATCTAAACTCAGTGCCCTTGAGATGAAGGGCGGTGAACAGGCCAAACAAAAGTTCAAAACAAATAAGGAATATTTAAAATATTCTCAAATATTTAAAAGTCTCAAGTGTGCTGCCAGGCTAAGAGAAGGAAGAAGTGACTGTCCTTACCATGTCTACCAGTGCCACATAGAGAAAGATGCCAGCTGTGATGGCAAAGACCCAGGGGGTGACTTGGGAGCTGCTCCGGCTGATTATTGTCCCCAGGACTGCGCCCCAGTAAGCCAGAAAAGCAGAGAACAGGTTAAAGAGCAGCACTCGCCGGAGGGGCATGCCAGCCTGCAAGAGGACGGCACAATCTCCTGACAAAGAAAGAGAAAAGTTAAGCGGCACAATGGCCCACGTCTTGCGAGAAAGCCCACAGAAGTAAGTGCATTTTCCCCCAAAACCAAGCGATATCTCGGACTCTCTAGTCTTGCCCTGTTTCCCCAGCATGAGTTGGTTGCTCACGGTGGTCTCTCAGTGGCCTTTAAAAGGGAAACATGCAACCCTTTAAAACGTGACCAAAAAAAAAAATAGATCAAAAACAATTGTAACAATAAAAAATGTTCACATTAGATGCTGAGGCATACTGATTTAAGGACCACTCCCTTATACCTACCAAGCTCATGAGGCAGTTCATGACAGAATACGGCTACTGTTGTACTTAAACCACTAGAGATTCCATCTGAGAAGGCAGCTCCTAAGAGAGAAGAACTTCATTTTACAAAAGGATAGTAAGTTGAAAGAGGTTTTCCCCACTCCCTTTTTATCAGGCTGAGTTGCTTCCAGTCAACTACTCCTTCAGTCAATTCTTTTGCCCAGTGTGCTTCAAGACCTTATGAAGAAATCTTTCATTCAAGGCAGGAGCATTTTGCTTTGGAATACTTTCTAGTTCTATTCTAACTCTGTTGTTTCAGGGTTTGCCAATCAACATCCATTTTGGGGGTTAAAACTTGAATTTTCCATGTGTTATAGTTGTCCCATAGGGGTGCACATATAACTTGGAAAGACAAGCCCATTCTATTGCATTAATTTAGTGGTTAACATTTTCTAAGAAGGCTGACACATGACAACAGAAATGTAACAATTAATGATACGAGTGCATGTAGAGAGCTTGTTTTGGGATCAAAACTTCAGGCGTTTTACTGAGAGGTGAGGATTTATCAAGATGGGTAGAAGAATTATTACTAATCATCATGTTTGTCACCAGTATGGTCTAGTGCAGGGATGGGAAATGTTCCCATTAAGATGGTCCAGATGTTGGACCACCACTCCCAGCATCCTTCACTATTGGCTAAGGCAGATGGGAATGGCACTCCAGCAACAGCTGGAGGCCATACTTGCCTACTCTAGATTAGAGAAAGGATTGCTAGCCTTGGAGCAGGCTGAGCTGGATTCGGATCTGTGCTCAATATTCCATCACTTCCAACAAAACTTAGTTGCAGTCAACATTGCAGATAGCTGAGAAGTATCTTTCCATATTGTTGGAACTCATTTTGGGGGGAAAAAAGCTGCTCCTGTTATCTACTCTGCTCTTACCTCAACCTCAGATAATTTTTGAATTTTCTCTTGGAACACTTAAAATCTGCTTTCAGTATAACATTTTAAAGGGGAAAAAAATTAAATATACAACTAACAATTTTTTAAAGAACACTCATAATTTCAAACTGTCCCCAAACAGCCAAAGAGGAAATGTGGCTGTCTGTTGCAGGGCCTTTATTTCTTAAAAAAATGAAAATAAAAATATAAACAAACAAACAAAAAACCCTTGATCTCTTTGAGCCTAAGTCACCATGAGGAAAAAAACAAAAACAAAAAGAAAATGGTGGAGGGGAAAAATGAAGCCTTTCTCAAATCTCTTACAAAACGATTTCTCCATTGTGGCCATGATAATTTCCGTTTCTCTAGTGAAGAGTTGGATTATTTGGGTGTAGATATTGTTCCCTAACACAAGAATAAACTCCACTCTGGTTAAAAACCTTACCTATGGCCAGTCCATCAGTGAAATTGTGTATCCCATCTCCCAAAACGACCATCCACGCTATGTCTGCTATTCCAGCATTGACGGCATCTGCTGGACCGTGGGAATGGCCATGGGCATGCAGTTGTTTTGCTTGCCTCTCTGAGCTGCCCTCATAATCCTCTGAGCTGCGGATCTGGATGGAGCAGTCCTGGGCTTCACCATAGAGAGTCCCAGCTTCTCCTTCTGGCACCGTCAGGCTCTGAGATTCAGCACCTTGAGTCCAGAGACCAGCAAGTAAGGAAAGATTGGGTCAAAATGAGCCCTTCACCATTATCCCTGTATACCGGTATATGTGACCATGAATCAAGGAGAAGCAAAACAAACTCAGCCATAGAAGTCCTTGGGGTTCTCTTCTAAAGGCAGAGCAGGACAACTTGGGCCATTTCCACTCTACACTGTTATAGTGCTATTATTTCACTTTCAATGTCCCATGGAGTCCTGGGATTTGCAGTTTAGGGAGGGGCATTTAAAATTCTCAGCCAGAGAGCTCTTGGACCTCAGTAAACTACAAACCCCAGGCTTCCACAGGCTGCTGAATGGGGAATAATAGCACTGTAACAGTATAGTGCAGAAATGGCCTTGATTACCACAGCACTTTGCTCTGGTTCTTACTTTGGACAGTTAATTTACAAAGGACATTGAGGCTGGTAGACCATATGAAACCACAGGGGTATAGGGCACTGTTTTTCTACTGAATCAAACCACTGGTCCAGCCATGTTGACACAGGCCAGCATTGGCTCTCCAGTGTTTTATGCCTCCTTGCTGTAACTTGGAGACACCAGAGATTGAACCTGGGACTTTCTTCATGCCAAGGATGTGCTTTTTACAACTGAGCCACAACTACCACTTTCCAAATCAGACTGTCAGAATATCCCTCTCAGTTCTGTCTACTTTGACTGGCAGAAGTCCCACGAGGCCTGAGGAAGACCACTATGCGATGCACAGGATCTGCCATAGACTGACCTCCCTTTCCTTTATCTATAAGTCTGGTCCAATAAAATTTGGATACGATAGTGTGGCCGTACCCTATCCCATGTTCAAATGGGCAGCCGAATCTTATTGAAACACTCATTGGTGATGGGGCAACATGCTACCCCACACCAGAAGGCAACAAGGAGGTGGGTTCAGGGCAAGCCCCACGGCCCACACTGATTTGCCCCCCATTGCTTCCTCACTATTCCCCATCACCTGCCCTACCATCACTTGCCCCAGCATCCGCTGAAGGTGTTGTTTCCCCAGCTAATCATTCTGCCTCTTCAAATGAACTTTTCATTCAGTCTTCAATTTTCTAGAATCCTATTCACTTAAAAACTTCAGTTGAGCATTCAGAAACAGAGTTTAGGCATCCAAAGAAATGGGGCAGGCACAGCAACTGAGGGAATGCAAACCCAGTAAATAGAAGACTCCTAGGTGTGAAGAATTTTCAATGTCTCATCCTCTACAATGGTAGAATGTTTTGGGACTGAAGGAAAATTTTATAGGGGCAGAATTCTTATGAAGCCCTCATGTTGCTCCTCCATAGCTATAGAGTGTTTAAGGCTCAAGCACAACACTGCTAGAGGAAGCAGTAGCAGCTAAGATACAGATGCTTAGTTAGTGGAATCATTGTTCCACCTGTCCAGTAGAGGGGTAGACCTTGGATGGAACAGAATGCTTTAGAAAACTGCTTCCCACCCTATGCATGACTGACTATATTGGAACTCAATTTACTACAGTAGGAGCCAAATGTACACAATTGCATGATGGCGTTTAGCTGTGGTCTTACCCTAAAAGGTGGGGGACTTTGGGGTCCACCTGCAATGCCAGCATCTCCTTAGAATTATAGCTCAAAGGAGGCCTGCAAGAGGAGCATGACAGCTGGGTCTTTTCACCTATATACACCAGTACTAACTGGAGAGAGGACTGCAGTTAAAGTTAACAAAGTATTTTACTTGGATTGGCAAACAAAATGAGAGATCAGGTGCTCTTAAGAACCATACAGTGCTATCAGAAAGTGAGGCAAGAAAGGTTGGATAGAGAGAAATTAGGTGGAAGGGGTGATCGCTATCAGTCCTGAAGAAGGGGTGACAGCAGAGAGATGCAGACAGCGTCTGAGGGTAGCATGGAATAATGGCCGTCTGGGGTGCTGCTTCCAACATACTACATCCAACATACTACAAAAGGCTGGTGTCAAAGCTAGGTTTTTATAACGCTATTTCTCACCCTGAAGGGGTGCAATGACAAAGCTGAAATGGCTTTCCTATGGGATTAACCAAGTGGTTTAGAATGGGCTGATTGGAGTGGCAAAACATTGATGGGACTTGTGACGATTTCTTAATGTTCAGTCAGGTAGGGTGTATAGGGAAGATCTCTGTAGGATAAGATTGAGGGATGGTCTCTGATTGCTCACCAATCTGGACAGCGTGTTTTTCATTGTATTCAGAAAGGCAAAGAGCCTAGAGTGATAAAAGGATTAGCATAAACCCATCAGCATCCTGTTTTCCCGCCTAATCTTCTCTGGACTTATGACCCTGAATAAGTCTCAGGTCAGCTTGACCCTGACGCATGTTCTTCAGTCAGTGTGACTTCGATTGTGTTCTCTGGTCATTAATACGTCCAACTTGATGAAAATCACATACTTTGCAGGAGGGGTGGTAGAGTATACTAACAGTGGCACATGAATTAATCCAACTCCAGATATGGGGCAGAGGCAAACACATTTCCAGTAAGTGAGAGTGCAGAACAAAAACAAGTACAACAACAAGGCCCTGATACTAGTAAGAATTTAAAGAAGAGGGTAATCCATGGCTCACTCACCTTGAGATGTCCTTGAATTCATGGCGCTTCTCTCATCCACCGCTGGAGTAGCCTGGTCTTGGTGCTTGGTGGCCTTCTGCACAAAGAAAAGTAAAACTGGTAAGCAGCATTACACCGAAACTGGCATGGGAATCCTGCCCTAGTGATCCTGTGTAGCTTTGTCCCTCTAGTGGTAGCAGTGGTATAACCAGGGATGTGTCCTGTCTCCCTCTAGTGGTGGCAGCAGCCACAGCTCCTGCATAAAACTCGTCCCTTTTCTGGAGCAGACTCTTCTAGGGTTTCATTTGTTGACATTTTTCTATCAGCCATGGTGATTCAGCAAACACTTGTTAATATCGTGAAAATTCAGACGTTCACAATGACGGTCATCACTGGCTGCTGGCATTCCACCATGTGGGCTGTAATGTGTCTGCTCATCACTTCAGCTGAAGTCGAACCTTTGATTCTGGTTCATCTTTGGGAGAAGCTCCTCCATGGATAGACACAGGCAGTGGCTACTGGTGGCTTCCACGTCAGTGGAGCACTGAATCTGCTATGGGTTTTAGTCTGAGCTTTAAATAAATTATCCAAGGTGCTGAATCCTATTCTCAGAACAGAGTCAGCATGTGAGATAGTCTCTTTCGTGCGCAGAGTAAATTCTAGAGGGGATTCATGGCCCCACTGACACGGAAGCCACCAACTACCACTGGACACAGTCTAGGTCACATGACAGTCACAGGGCCTTTTGCTGATCTGTAATGGGATTCTCAGCTTGGAGAGCAGGGGAGCTAATGGGACGGGCCTGCTCTCTTGAATGCAAAGATAGAGTTGCTGAATTCTCCTAGCCAGTTCATACATTGCTCTAAACTTTTGGATAACTGGGGGAAGAGGGAAACAATCCAGTGCAGTCCTTACCCTCTTTGCCCAAAGATGCTTCAGGGTTCCCATGAGATTCTCAATGAGGAACAAGAAGTAAATGCCACCAAACATACACAGGCCTTTCAAAACAGCATCCTCTGCTGTGGTGGTGGGCTGGTGTTTTGGTGACAGGAGTCCGTGGGCTCTGGCCTGTGCCTGAATGAAAACAATTCCTTTGAGCAGAGAAAGGGAGAATTCAGAAAACAAACGGATGCATTCAACAAAATGTAAGAAGAGGCCTGTTAGATCAGACCACAGGTTCCCTCCCCTTCCCACCAGATACAGGCAGAGTGGGAGAATTTGGGCATCAACCCAAATCTACTGAACAGGATCCAGAGCTTCTGTGTATGGTTTGAGGCCAAGAGGTACCCAGTGGCTAAAGCATGAGTAGATAAAGCTCCAGTGCATCATCCTCAAGTTGATAAGGAGCAATAGTCAAGGGAAGAGGGCCACCTTTATCTCTGAACATCTATTTAAAAAGAAGTTATGAGCGGCAGCTCCCATAAGCCGTCACCATTTACTATGCTGGCTACAGATGATAGAAGTTGTAGGCCAAAACTCCCATCAGAGCAGGCAGACATGGAAACTACAATTGTTGTTGTACGCCTTCAGGCCATTTCTGCCTTACAGCGACCCTAAGGCAAATCTATCATAGGGTTTTCTGGGGCTGAGAGGGTGTGATGTGCTCCAGGTCATCCAGTGAGTTTTCATGGCTGAGCACGGAATCAAACCCTGGTCTCCAGGGTCTCATAGTGCAACACTCAAACTATTAGACCATGCTAGCTCTCTCAAGTCACAATTGCTCACTCTTAATTTACATTTAGTTGTTATTCTGGGATAAGAGATGATAAGGAAACTACCCTGGCATAAGTCAAGAACGTTTTGTCTGGTATGGGACAATACTAATTCACATGAATTGTCACCTCTAGCCTTGCTCCCCTGTTAGCGCAGCCCCCAGACCACTCTGGGGACCATTATCTCCCCAAAAAGAAAACTGCTGCTTACAGAAACCCCCAGGAGCTTTCAGTCTCCTTTATAACAAGCTACACAAACCTTACTTTATACCACTGCTGGCCTCTGCAGGGATCTATGCTACAAAACCAGAAAGAACTTCTGGTCACTTGCATTTTATTTTTTAGAGCGACTGTGGCCAATGGTTGTAGACCCTCCAACAGTCCCGATTTGGCAGGGGCTTTAATAAGGACTCTATTAATCCTTTGCCGCTCCATTTGTTCAGGGCTTTAAAAATGTCCCAGTTTCTTGCTTCTCCTCCCACTTTCCCTCTTCATCCTCCGTTTACTTCAGGTGTTGCAAAACTGAACGTAAAATGCAAAAGTAGTTTGTATTCAATTAAACTCAGCGGCAAGGAAAGGGGCAGAGGGGGTGAAAGCTTGCCCTTCCCAGTAGGCTCGGGCAAAAGCAAACTGCTGCAGCTCTCCTAGCTCATACGTACTTCCTCATTAATAACTTTTTGCCATCACGAACACACTCTGATGTGGCTTGGCTACATGTGCCCTGGTTTTCATCTGCAAAACGGTGGAGGGTATGTGGTACACTGGGGACAACTAAATATTGGAGCCTCTTGGAGCCTGTCCACTCCTGATCTCAATTAAACATCTCAGTTATCCCCAATGTGCAATTTGCAGATCCATAAAATAATCTCTGTGGTTCAAGAGCATTAACAAGGATTGCATGCAAGGGCTTTATTATTTCAGAATAGTTACTTCTGAGGTAACTGCTGCATCTTAATTCTGGAAATAATTGCACTCCGTGGACCCAAGCGTCTTCTTTTCTGCTTGGAAGTGGAGTCTCCATTGTTCAACTCATCACTGAGAAAGAAGCCCTTAAGGTCAGTTTTCACACATGAAGCTTAAAACAGTTCACATTTCAACTGAGTTTTAAAAACAAATGTATAAAAACAGAATGCTGGTCAGAATGCCCATCCACACGACAAATGCTTCTCTTGTGAAAATGATTACAAATGCTTACAGAAAAGCTGCAAAGTTATCTCAAAGGCAATTTCAGCCTCCTCTCTCTCTATATTCTTAAATTTTGCCAGGAAAAGACTCCTCCCCAAAAACTGGAGGAATCTCTTTGCAAATGCTCCCATTATCCTGGCCTGCTGGGCTGGTGTGTCTGTATCTGTTTTATGGTGATCTTGAACTTATGGTGATCACATGAATCTCACTGTATCTTCTTAGGCAAGAAATACTCGGAGGTGGCTTGCCATAGCTTTCCTCTGAAATTTATCCTGCAACACACTTGGTATGCCTGGGTGGTTCCCCTCCTAAGTACTAGCCAAGGCTGACCCTGCTGAGCTTCTCAGATCAAAAAGGATCTGCTGCTTTCAGGCTATTTAGGCCTTCTCTCGTATAGGGCTGATGTAGGAAAACACGAGACGGTACAAGTGTGTTTTGTGGAGGGAGCAGAATGTAACAAGACATGGCTGTCACACCGGACTGCTTTGGGCTAGATTGGATGGTCTGGGGATTGCGAAGCATGGGAACTGAGACACGGAAACTCAAAGTCTTTATCGAAGTTCTCAGAGAACTGAGACAGGTTGCATGGGTTGAGAGAGAGAAAGACGGCTGAGCAGTCATCTTACCTATGAAAGGGAAACGGTAGCCCAAGGGGTGAGGGAGAGATGGTTACATACGTGTGGCCAGAGATGCAGCAGTGCGTCGCCACACAGCGTCCCCACAGCCAAAGCCACCAGAAAAGCCAGGAGGAAGCGGAAGAGCTCATGGTTGAGGAGAGGAACGAGGACAATGGCCAGTGCAGAAGGCAAGCTGGTCAAGGTGATAGCCACAAATCCCCAGCCCAGGCCTGTAGGGAAGGAGACAGAGAGAGACAGAGAGAGAGAGCAAGGCAGGAGTTAGGACTTGGAGCTTTAAAACAGTCAGAAGGCTCATACTGTAGGGTCCCCACTTCAATTTCCACACTGAATGGCCAATAGCATTCCTTTCCATAGATTTTGATACGTAATTATTGGAAAAAGGCATCAATATATATCCCAAGAGTACTTTAACTGTGTATTCCCGCATGGTAAAGGGCTGCACCAGACGGCCCTTGGGCTCTCTCCCAACAATTCTATGTATCAGATAGTCTATGGGACAGGGGCAATGGGCAGACAGAAGGAAAATAGGGGGCTGAGTCCATCTTTTCTTGGACCTGGGTACTTCTTCCCAACCTAAGGTCACTTTCCCCTTCTTGAAGAAAAGCAGTTTCTTGGCTCCCTTTGCTTGAGGCAAGGGCAGCCGCAATGGCCTCCAACTTCCATAATGGTTGCTGATCTAGCCCAATACATTGGAGACAGCTTTATGGATTCTGTTAAACGACAAAAGTGTTTTTAGCCTCATGAGATCATCCAAAGTAATTAGTCTTGTATCTGCCATAAGTTTGCACTGTACCAGCCCATTTTAGCATAAATACCCAATATTCCTACGGTAAATTCCTCACTGAAACAGCAGGGGCATGACACATTTTGTTAGTCTTATTAGCAATGGTCTTTGAACATTAGCCTAGAAATTAGGTTCTATGGACACGTATGGAGGAGAGGAAACATGGGAACTCTGGTTAACTGGAGGGGGTTGTTTTCATTCCATAGCATTTAAGAAACCCTGAATGAAAAAATAGGAGCTAGTTTGGAACAGGAACTCATTGCTACTGGAATTAGTATTCAGAATAATTCAGAAGCAATTTACATAGTGTACTCAATTAGGGTATCTTTGCAAAAAAGAAATACTGTGCTTGAGCGGAAAACATAAAAATGCACATGTTGTTTTACGTATTTTAAATGTGCACAACAGATCAGACCCAAGATGTGAGTTTGCAAAGAATTAAGGACTCCTTAATAAGGAGAGGGAAAGGTAAATGAAAGAGGGGACAAACTGGAAACTAAGGGCAAGCAAAGATAACAGGTTTGTAGGGCAAGGTCTATAGGCAACAGGAGAATAAATAAATAAAATTCAGGATAGAAAAACAGTGTCATTTCAACAGTAGGTATCACACTGAGCTCCCATCTGATTTCCATGGTTTAAACTCAGTATTTCATTCATAAGTGTAACATGCCAGAACCTTGCTTTTCTTTTCTCGCTAAGGTTAAAACTAAATCTTTGGGTGCCAAAGTCTACAGATCCCATGTTTACAAGGTCATCCTGCAGCTAGAAGGAATGTGCATAGCCCTGCATAGTGTTCAGGGCTGATTTAGGGGGCTGGGCTGGGGGAGGGCAGTGCTAGGATCCAGGGTCCTTCCTAGGTCAGAGTTCGAGAAAGGCAGCATGAGTTACCAGCCCAGAGATTGCTCCCTGCCATGCCAAAAGCCACTTCATCATAGTGCTGGATGCAAACGCGGCTGTCAATCTGGTACAGCAAAGCTGGGCACAGCAGGGTGAACTGCTCTGGTGTGATCTTGGAGACCGAGTTCAGCCCAAAGTTGACTAGCAGCTGGGATACGTTGAGGCACTGGAGAGAAACAAAAAGGGAAGGAAAGGGAAAAGCAAAACAAAACACAGAAGGGGGTTTATTACAACAAGGAGTAATTGTACTGTACTTCCAAATGATGCTTAATGATGTCAGAAAAATTGCCCATCCAAAAGTCTGATCAAAGCTTTTCTTTCCATTTGCAGCTCTGCAGCAAGAATTTTAAAAAAAAGGGGGGGAAAGGTTGGCAGGAAAATGGAATTCAGAAGTTTCAATGAGAACAATGGGATTGGAGAACACTATAAGAGACAGTATATGGTCCAGAGATATACTTTTGTCTGTGAGAGTGGCATTAAAAGCAAACCAAACCCAAACGTTAGCCAATGTCACAGAATCATGTATACTGAACACCAAAAAGAAAACAAAAATATGATATTACACCAAGGGCAAGAATCATGCAGCCCTCCAGATATTTTTGGACTGCAACTCCCAGAATTCCTCACTATTGCCTATGCTGGCTAGGTCTGACAGGAGCTGCAGTCTAACTTCATCTGGAAGGCTGCACAGTCCTCTGCCACTATCACAATAAACTCACCAGGGTAGTTTTCAATACCATGACTCAAATCCCACAACATAAGAAGAGGTCTTTCCAAAAAATGAAGCTAGTCCTTTAGGATTAGAGAAGGTACAAATTCCTAGCAGCCTTAAGCCCTGTCCTCCTCCCCCGCAGCTTCTCTTAGGTGATGGAAATAAGCCATCTTCATCCTGTGTAATTCATCCAATATGATCCCTGCTGTACGGAAAGAAAAATCGTAACCTTGGGCAACTCCCCACTTGTGTCACACTTACATCCTCATGCAGGTGGTTGTAGACAGAGTGATCTAATGCAATCACACTCTCTAAAAGGTTTAGCCCAGAATGTCCCTGGGAAGGCTTGAAAATGTCTTCATCCTTTTCATACTGCTCTGGCATTTGCCCAAAGCTTGGCTTGGTGACACGCCTCCCATGGAATATAGGAGAAACAGGTGGGGTCGGAGTGGCATGGCCCAGCCGAGAGATTCCTGGCCTGCGGAAAGTGAAAAGTCATCATTGCCAAAGAACACAATTCACTTAAATTTTAAGTTGCAGTCCTCACATACTATTTCCAGTATCTTTCAAAGAAACAAAGGTGACAATATAGGATATTTGTGAATAACCAATATGAAAACTAATGATTACACTTCCCCTTTTGAACTGTATCTACCTGCTTCAAATGTAATGTTAATCTATCTCTTTTAACTTGACAAAAATATTTTGAGCTTTAATTTAAAAACAGTACTGTCAATGGGGGTAACTTCCCCCCTCCCCAGTAACTGAGCCAGAAGGCTGCAAGTTCTCAGTACGGACAAGCTGATAAGCCAAAATAAGCTCCCAGACTTTTTTTTTTTTTTTTGTCTCTCTGTGAAATAGCTTTCCCAAAGTCAACAACATCAGTTCTTCTGGCAAGATATTCGCTTGGTGGCAAGTGCATAAAAGAAGCCTGACAAGCCCTGCAAGGCTGACAGGCCTTTCAATTTACTCTGAAGAAGCAATGGAAGTGTGCATTGCTTGCTTGCACTGGCAATTGTCCATGACAGATAGCAATTGCATTCAGCCAGAACTAGCTTTTGCTTACAGTGCAGCCTTTTCAGCCCGCTGAAATAAAAACGGTTACCTGGTGGGCTTAACGTTTTCTGCCTGGGTCTTGGCCCTGTGCTCTGTCTTGCTGAAGTGCTCCCGGGCTGAGTGGGAGTGCAGGTGCTTGTTCTCTTGGACCTCCAGGATGTCCAGGTGGGAGACGTGGCCATGGCCGAGCTCCTCGTGCTCGATCTCCACCACCTGGACCTTCCCCAGCCCCAGGCTCAGCAGCAGGCGCGTCAGGCCCTCAAAGGACAACGTGCCGTTCTCCCCGTACTGCCCAAAGAGTTGCTGCAAGTAGTAGCCCTGCTCCTGAGTGGCGTCTTCAGGCAGGGCCCACGCAGCTCCACGAGCCAGCAGGTCTGGAGGATCAGCTAACGCAAAGCGACAGGCGCCCTGCAGACAGAACAGGGCCACCCAGGCTCCAACCAGACTTGATGTCCTCTGGTCCATGATTGGGGCTCTGCAAGGCAAAGAAACTCTGGCTCTGAGCCACAGCATTCCTGTGAGAAAACATTAGCACTCAGCTGTGCTGTGGTTCTTAAAGCAAAAGAGGAGCCTTCTATCTTCTATGAGAGCTTGAAAATGTCTCTTTTTGGGTGACAGTTCCCATAATTCCCCCAACCAGGATAGTCTGTGGGCCAGGCTGGCTAGGGAAGTCTGGGAATGATCTAACAAGTAATGTTCCCAAGCTGTAGTTGTATCCCTGGATAGTTGTAGGCTTCTACTGTGAGAGGGCAGCTGCAAATAAAGTCTCAACTAATGCCCATACCTTTTGAGAGGGTCAAGTCTCGCTTTGGTTGGGCCAAGGGATAATGTAAAAACTTCACTACCCTGTCTTTTCTTTAGCAGAACAAGGAGAATGTGAGTCCACAATTTGTTGACTAAACTCTCCATTTTTCACCTGACCAAGCAACACTGAAGTGTGGTCAAGATGATGAAAGTTATTAATGAGGAAGAAAACCATAAACTAGGAGAGACTGCAACAGTTTACTTTTCCCTGAAATGAAAAAGTGAGATGACACAGGATTATTGGGGACTATCTCTTCCAATTTAGGACAGTTAGAGGGTTCACCATGGTACTCATTGTAGACCACTTTTTTGGCCTTGAGCAACAGCTGTAACCATCTTTATGGTCTTACTGTGGAGCATAAGAACATGTTAAATATAGATGATGTGCCTTAAAACCTCCACAATTTATAGAAAGGCAACTTGAGGGACGGGGTGGTTTAGAACAACGAAGCAGGACAGAAATAGTACCTAATGATTTCCATCAGTCTGAAGCACACTTCTCCCTCAACCCAAATCGTCATGTTAATGTTTGATGGGCGGGTGTGTGTGTGTGTATGTGTTGCAGCAAAAAGAAGAGTGTCTTGTGGCACTTTAAGAACTAACACATTTTACTGGGCAAATGATGAAGTGGGCCAGAGTCAACACAATTTTCAAGGTCTCACGAGACTCTGTTGTTTTGATTCCACTTTTCATTTATTCAATTAATTAATATCCCAGTGTTGTTCCCAAGATGGAACTCAATGTGCTTCACAACATAAATTAAAAACAAAATACAGATAAAAACAATCATGATGAAAAGGTTAAAAACAATTAAAAAAACTATCTTATTAAAAGCCCACTAACTTAAAATTATGAGAGCCAGCGTGGTGTAGTGGTTTGAACACTGGACTGTGACCCTGGAGACCAGAGTTCAGTTTCCCACTCAGCCATGGAAATCCATCTGGTGACCTTGGGCGAGCCACACGTTCTCAGCCCCAGAAAACCTTGTGATATGTTTGCTTTAGGGCTGCCATAAGTCAGAAATGACTTGAAGATACGCAACAACAATATAAAACATAATCACAATGATGAAAGGACTGTACCACTGTTTAAAAAAAAAACTTCCTGTAGCAGTCAACAGCCATAAAACTGTCTAAACCAAAAGGTATTTGCCTGCCAACATGCCCCGTGCAGGAGGGAATTCCACAGCCTGGGAGCAGCTACCAAGGAGACCATCTCATGTACCACACCAAATGGGGCTGTGACAGTAGCGGGATGGAGAGAAAGCTCTCCCACAAGGATCTTAAAACTTAGGTGGGCTCACATAGGAAAATAATGATCTTTCAGTCTGCACTGAAGCCATTGGCTCTATAGGAAATAACCAATGTATTTAATTCCATCTAGAAAACAGTGATGCTGTTGTAACAAAGGAGTTACATATCCCCTGTTAACCAGTTCTGATCAGCAGCCTGCCCGCAGCATTTTGGACCCACTGAAATTTCCCAACAGTTTTCAACAGCAATCCCATGTAGAGTTCATTGATGCAAATAAATACAAAATGCAATAAGTAAATCTGATTTAGACATCAAATTTAAACACTGAAGTTCAGAGGACGTTGACATTTGAATATAAACTTATCAAAAATTCTGTTCCAGCTATGTTGCTTTGAATGCCATCAGTCCTCTTATGGTGCTTTTGCTTGGCTAAGTTTTTTTTCCACTTCTTTGTGGATGCTTGATTCCCAAACCAGCTGTGAGAGTTCAGCCACCATTCTTTACAGAGGGAACTCAAGAAGCTGAGAGAACGGGAGGAAAACTTACCTCAGGTCTCTTTGTGCTAGAGCTAGAATATAGAACCTGGATCACTGTATATTGCTTCTCAGATGGGTGGGGTAGCTGGAAATACTAGAGGATGCCCATGGGCTCCCACTTTTTCTGGATTGGGAACACACACCCTGCTCATGCTATGATCCGACCCCAGCTAGATCAATTGCATTTATACTGCATGAGATTTTCAGACCGCTTCCATTTAAGCTGTTTCAGCAGGTGCTACAATAAACCTCCAAGTGTCCTGATTTGGCAAGAACAGTTCCAACCAATCTTCCATTGTCCCACTTTTCCAGCCCCTTTTAAAAGGCTCCCTGTTTCTCACTCCTTCCTCCACTTTGCTTACTTGGGTTGCTGCAGACTTTCAAAAAGTACAAAAGTGGTTTCCACTGAGTTGATTCAGCGGGAGGAAGAAGAGAGGAGTGGGTGGAATCTTGCCCTTCCCAGTAGGCTGCGGCAAAAGCAAACTGCTGCAGCCCCTCTTAACTTCTTTTTTCTTCCGCATTAATAATATTTGCCATTTTGACCACGCTCTCATGTTGCTTGGCCCCATGTGTCCTGGTTTTTGTCTGTGAAACGCTGGAGGGCATGCAGCCCTGAAAAGTAGTCCGATATCATCCTACTTACAGAGGAGAGGCTGAGGGTCAGACATGTGCCAACAAGATTAAGGAAGTTCATAGTAGAGAGACATGATTTTATTTGAGGCCTTCCTATTTCAGTTTTTTAGCCAAGGCTCTCATTACCTCCACTATTAGGAGCCAGAGATTTTTCAGACCCCTGGGACAGAGCTGGAAAATCATGAAAACAAACAAAGCAAATATTAAAATGATAGAAAACTTAAAGAGACATGATTCCCCCTTACCGTGATGCTGTCCGGAAGAAACTCGGGGGCTGCCCACTGACCCTCAAACCTTCCGAATTTCTGGGTAAAGCAGTTTGAGGGTCGATGTTATCTGCTTATTCCTAGTATTTGTCAGGGCCCAGTTTTCCACAGTCACGCTGAGCACTAATTAAAAATAGCAGGTCCTCAGCCCAGTCATTTTAATCGTAGAGGAGAACTGCAGTGTTCAGGCGTTTTAATAAAGAGCATTTTTGCTTTCACCAGGGCTTTTGAACCATCTCGGAGGTGGGTGGATTGTGTCGCATGAACATAGGCAGGGCCTGCGTTGGCACCTCCTCTTCTAAAACAACAGATGGAAAACAGAGAGCAGGAGAGGATTTCTTTTAGACATTTCTCAAAAAATGTTCCTAGATGGGCAGGAAGCAAGAGCTTTATTCCTGGTGGGGGGCAAGTGTGGGGAAAGGTATTAAGCAATGGGGTCTTCATGGACATAGATGCCTTTTTATCTTGGCAGCTTAGAAATGATAACATTTAACGTTTGCATAGCACCTTTGAGTGCTCTGGATGCTGTATTTCAGAGCTTTCCAAACTTCTCATGTTGGTGACACACCTTTTAGGCATGCATCACGTTGCAACACAGTAATTCTGTAAGTAACTCAGTAAGCGGAGGCAGCCCCTCCACCTGAGCCTGGCCCGCCGCCGCCGCCACCCTCACTGGGATCTTCCTCAGTCCGGGGCGGTGGCGGCAGAGGCAGCCCCTTCACCCGGGCCCGGCTCACGGCAGCGGTGGGAGAGGCAGCCCCTCCACTCGTGTTGTTTACATGACACACCTACACACTGCAGCCAACACACTAACGTGTTGCGAAACACAGTTTGGAAAGCTCTGCTGTATTTGTTTGAAATTCATACAACGTGTAGGGCCAGCCCTACTACTGAGCGGAGTGAGGAAGCCGTCCCAAGCGGCTGATTTGGGACCACTGGTATCATTAAAGGGTACGCAACTGTTATTTTTTAGATTTATTATTACTGCGTTTTTACTGCCAAAAGTGGAGAGTGGTGTTTGCTGCATTTTCCACTTTGGGTGCCAAAATAATGCCCCAGCTGGGATACAATTCATTTGGGGGTGCAGATTGAATTGGAGTGCAGTTTTCTGGCCCACCTGAGGCTATACAAACGTTAAATGTTATCATTTCTATGCTGCCAAGATAAAAAGGCATCCATGTCCATGATGGTCTTCAGAAGGACCATCAATGCAACTCTAACATGAGTCAACATTTCCCCCCCATAATCTCATTATCGTGAGGGTACCGAGGTTGAAATTGGCCTACCAACGGCCTTCTAGTAAACTGATAGCAGAGGGAAGCGTTAAACCGGAGATGCCTGACATGACACCTTCAGCCTTTTCATAGTATACAGTTCTAGCATTACGATTCCACTTTAACTGCCATGGGCTGCCTCCTGTGAAATCCTGGGAGATTTGTAGTTTGGTGGGAGGCACCCTGGCTGAGGGTTCTAAAGGCCCCCTCCCTCAACTGCATATTCCAGGATTTGGTCACAGCAGTTGAAGCAGAATCGCAGTGCTATAGCTGTTCACTGTCAAAGGGCCATTTAATTTGAATCACAGGTCTGCAAAGTGGGGACCTCTGGGGCTGCATGCAGTTCCATTTGGCTGTGTCTGTGCCCCCCCCCAAAAAAACCTATAGTTTCCTCAGACTGCACTTTTATTTGCAAGGGGGGTGGGGAGTCTCCAGGAACAGTAATCCACTTTTAAAAATAGCTTGAAAAGTCTCTTTGCAGTGCTTGAAAACATTTTTTTTTTGTTTTCTCCAGATTCTTATTGGGATGTTTTATTTCTCTTTTTTAAAACTTTTCTGTTTTTTAAAGAATATTTTATACCGTTTTATGTGGTGATTTTAATTGTTTTTAAACTTCATTGTGAAAGTTTTTAACTGATTATCTCTGGGAGTCACCTTGAGTCCCATTCTGGGAGAAGTGGCATACAAATGAAATAAATACACAAATACATACATACATACGTTTTGGAAAACCAGAACCAGTGGCTACATCCTGGTTTTTTTGGGGTGGTGGTCATGGTGGAGAAGCCAGGGAGCCTCCAAAGAATCCCAGGGGGATAAAAGTGGTCCCCAGACCCACAGCAGTTGCCCACTCCTGACTTAAACTAAGGGAGGGGAACCTCTGGCTTGTGGGCCTGACCCTGCCCATCAAGGGTTTCGATCCGGACTGTGAGAGATCTGGGGGAACACCTTGCCCAGCCCTCAAACACTCACTCCCTGGATTTGGAGAGTTTCCCCATGTACGTTTTGCCTTCCAGTTGGAAAGGAAAAAGGCAGACAAGAGAATCCTACTATTACCTCCTATATCAGATTGGCAGTAATGGCGGTATTCCCATATATGTGTGTGGGGAACATTCTCATGTCCAGTCTAAAATCAGAGATGACGAAGACATTTTCCATCCTGAGAGAAACATGGGATGATCTGCCTCTTTCAGCACCAGTGAGTAAAACATGGACATCTAGAAGATGTACAGCCAAATGATTTCAGAGAAAAAGGAGGACCTGGTGGATCCCACCTGTTGTGGCATCGCTCAGCTTGCCTGACCGGTGGCAATCCAGGCTCTTGGTGGCCAATGCACTTCTCCACCCTTATCTTAACCCTACAATGCACAGCTCTCATTAGCTGATACAAGACAATTAGCACCCTCTGACCAGATCATTTTCAGCCATCTCATCAATTTATTTAATTTATTTATGATTTAGAATGATTATATCACAACTACAAGGAAAGCTAAGAAGAGAGCTACATTAAAAATAATAATAGAAAAGGATACATTGTACATCTTGGCATCTATAATGGCTTGTGTGTGTCCATCTTGCCCTATAGATCTTAGAACTTGGAAGTTCTCCACTCTTACTGAGTAACAAAGAGATTTAGGGCAAAGAAAAGAAAATACAGATTTATAGAGCTCTAAATTCAGTAACTCTCTGCTGCAAGATGTGGAGAAAGCTGAAGACTTTAAATGAGGGGTTAGCCAAATTAATTAATGATTCAGTCTATCGATGACTATTAGCTGCCTTGGCTGAATGAATAACATGGAGAAATTGCTTTTGTGGATTAATTACAGCCTTCAGCATCTCTCATAGGCCATGAAAGCAGTAATCCAAAAAAGTAATTCTTGCAAAATGTAACATCCATATTCAGAAGTTGTTTATCTTTGAATACCAGTGGCATGCTTGGATCGCAGCTAGCATGGTTTGAGTGGCTATTGTATTGAATCCCCCCACTTATGGACTTCCTAAAAACATCTCTCAGACCGCAGTTGGATATAGGATTATTAGACTGGGTGGATCTTTGGTTTCTTCCAGGGCAGAGGTGAGGAACTTGCAACCTTCCAGTATTTGTCAGACTCCAGATTTCGCAAGCCCCAGCCAAGATGGCCAAGTATGATAGGAGCTGTAGTCCAAGAACATCTGGAGGATTGCAAGTTTCCCACTCTTGCTCCAAGGTATCTCGATGAAGTTCGGTGCACTTTCTGCTCTTTGGGAAAAGATGCCAAATATTAGAGGGGCAGGAGTACAATGTGTTCTCGATAGGCAATTTAGCAAGCCAAGTTGCTTTATTTGGGGAAGTTAATGGTTCACTCAGCCACTCAAAAATTAAGGGAGCTTCTTCTCCTGCCAAACAGGATGTATTAAAGGTCAATTTCCTATTGCAGTAGGATATCAGAAGCAGGGGTTTGCATTATATTGCTGGTGTTAGAAAAATCTTGGGCATTTGTAGCTACTTGTGTACATTTAAGTTAGATTCCTGAAGCCCTGCAATTTAACTGGTGGTCCAGGTGGCTGGATCTTATATGCCCCTCCTGAAGCAAAAACATTTATACCGCAAGGTTTGAGAGACAAATGCTCACCATCATTTTTCACAGGTCATAGATCAACTGTTTTATCTCTGCATGAATGGGTTTCTGACATGCATTCATTTCAATCAGATTTTTTTTCAGAAATATAGTTAGCTCAACATTAATGTATATGCCTAGTATATGACTGTATTCTATGTACTTATCCCCACTTTTCTAATTCTTTCTCCCCTTTTTTTCTTTCTGTGACTAAAAGCCCCTTTGAATCTTACTTGTAAGCGGCCACAACACAGCAATTTCCATGTAGCTGGGGAGCAAGGGAATGAGTGATGATGCATCCAGCTCTTTTGCTGTAGCTGTTTGTGCTCTGTCCCTGCAGATGGCAATTGTAGTTCATCCAGCTACTGAGAAAGAGCTAGATGTGTCTTTGCTCCCCCCCTGCTCTCCAGCAACATGGAAATGGCCATGAAGGGGGGGTTGCAGGGGGTAGCATCCGGAGATGTAGCTACAGAGATGTAACTATGGCCGTTTCCACACTACACTATTATAGTGCTATTATCCCACGTTCAGCAGCCTATGGAATCCTGGGGTTTGCAGTTCAGGGAGGGCCATTTAGAATCTTCAGTCAGAGGGCTCTTTGGCTTCAGTAAACTACAAACCCCAGAATTCCACAAGACGTTGAAAGTGGAATAATAGCACTATAACAGTGCAGTGAAGAAAGGGCCTATGTCTCCATAAGCTTTTCTCTTGAAGCAGGATGCCATTGTGATTTTTTTAAAAGTGGAAAGCAGAATCTGAGGCTATACTGAAAAAGATGATAATGCTCAGTAAAGCGGAGGGCAGTAGAAGCAGCAGAGGACCCCACGACAGGTGAATTGACTCAGTTAAGGAAGTCACAGCTCTGGGTTTAGAAGACCTGAGCGAGGCTGCTGGTGACTGGTACAGGTCCCTCATTCAGCAGGGCACCATGTGCTGAAATAGCAAACAACAGGGACAAATAGCAGAATATCTGGCAAAGAGTTCCAGAAGACAGGGGGAAAGAGTTTGGGAACAACGAGACAAGTGAGTTTGTTTCCCAGATGTTTGGTAACAAGCGCACACATTCTGTGAGATGACTACTTGTTTACTTGTACCCATGCTGCAGTGTGATTATGGGTCACCAACTGGCAGGAAGCTAACCGGAAGTGTCATTGCTCCCATGCTGAGGGCAAAGATTTTACACAGCATCTGAGGCAAAACATCCACAGTCCCACGTTGTCGTAGAAAAGCCAGGAGCAGATGGTTTGGGTATGGGAGGCTGCAAACAGGGGCTCCAAGCCAAAACTGAATCTTATGTTGACAAGCAGATCCCACCCACCCAAATTTAACATTCAGATGTAAAATCTTTGAGTGAGAATGTCCCCAGTCCCATCCCCACTATAGCAATCATTATAGGGTAAACATTACTTTTTAACAAATGTACTGTATATGTGTTCATTTCTGAGAACGTTTGGTACTTAGAGAGGAAAATGTGAATATTTTAAAACCAAATAGAGCTGAAGCTTAAGCTCTTTTTGTTTATTTCAAAATGTCAAAATCAGTGAAAGGAAAAACCCAGCATGCTTTTGGAAGAATTTTCATAAGAGATCTCACGGTTATGTTGTTTCCTCAAATTAATTAATTAATCTAGTTAACTTTGTCTGACATCAGGTTGCCACTACCACTGACCAGCTGTGACATGTGGCTTTTGGGCTGCATTTGGTTTGGCAAATCACATTTAGTGCATGTTGGTTCCAGACAATTTAATCACAGAGAAATTTAAAGGTATAATGTTCTCAAAATACAATAATCAATAGTGTTTAAAACCATATTGACTGAAGCTGTTTTATACTAGACTGCAATAGTTGTTGGAGAAATATAATAGCTCAGAGAGTTCAACTGAAACCATCAAACTGTAAAATCATTTTGGAAGCTAGTCTTTTAAATGCTGTATTGAACAGCTGGTGGGTTGGCGAATGCCACGTGATCATCATGAGTGATTTCAATCACTTGAAAACATTGCTGCAGCTTTTGACACAGATCTCACAACAAAGCTATTGAACCACTACAAGCGTATATTAAATCGTACTACACTGAAGGAGGCAAGCTCCCCATCTCTTCGGGGCACAGTTTTATATATGATGCTTTATAGGACAAGGACTAAAGCCAAGGGCAAGATGCTGTAGTCTCCCCTTCCCCTTTCCATTGCAGTCCTCCTTGGCATGAAAAACCTGGGGCCCTTTCATACTTCATAGTTTTAGCATCATGATTCCACTTTAATCTCCATAGCAACATCCTGTGGAATCCTGGGATTTGCAGGTGAGGGAGGGACCTTTAGAACTCTCCGCCAGGGAGCTCCTTTAGTGCCTCTGGCCAAATGCCAGGATTCCACAGGATCCAGCCATGACAATTCAAGTGGAAACATAGGATTATAATTGTGTAATGTGAAAGGGCCCCTAGATTGAGCCCTTGAAAGCTGGGCCATTTCTGCACTACACTGTTATAGTGCTATTGTTCCACTTTCAACATCCTATGGAATCCATAGTAGTGCAGTGCTTGAATGCCAGTACTGCAGCCACAACGTTGTGAGTTCAATCCTGCAGGGCTCCAGGTTGACTCAGCCTTCCATTGGTCAGTAAAATGAGTACCCAGCTTGTTGGGGGCAATTAGCTAAAACACATCGTAAACTGCTTAGGGAGTGCTATGCACTGATAAGCATTATAGAAATGTAACTGCTGTTGCTATTGTTCTAGTTCTCAAGCAGCTTGGTGAAGTGCGAAAGAAATGTGATGGTAGACTTACGCCATTTCCTGGGATTTGCAGTTTAGGGAGGGGCATTTGGAATTCTCAGCCAGAGAGCTCTTTGGCCTCAGTAAACTACAAACCCCAGAATTCCACATGATGTTGAAAGTGGAATCATAGCACTATAATGGCCCTGCAGAAATGGCCCTGGTTTGCACATCCTAGTTCTCATGCAGCTTGGTGAAGTGCAAAAGAAAAGTGATGGTAGACTTAGGCCATTTCCACACTACACTGTTATAGTGCTATTATTCTACTTTCAACCTCCTGTGGAACTCTGGGGTTTGTAGTTTACTGAGGCCAAAGAGCTTTCTGGCTGAGAAGTTTAAATGTCCCTCCCTAAACTGCAAACCTCAGGATTCCATAGGATGCTGAAAGTGAAATAATAGCACTATAACAATGTAGTATGGAAATAGTCTTAGTATGCAAATAGGTTACCACAGGTCTTTTGCTACAGAGAGAATGTTCCTATCAGCTTGTAAACCCAATGTGTTCAAATGGACTAGTGTCCACATTCAACTGCCAGTCACTGAGGCCCAGTTTGTACTTGTGTGCATATACTTTCAGCTTCTGATTACTAAACACTTGATAACTGGTAGCTGAACAGGTTAAACTGCTCAACTGAAAAGCACCGAGATATTATGAACGTTAACAGGATAAGCCCCAGAGGATCAGACCAATCGGTTGTCCACTCCTACTTCCTCTTTTATTAAGGGAAAGCAGAAAGAAGCAAAAGATGGGGGAGCAGCACCAAAGCAGGAAAGAAAAAACAGAAAGCCTAACACTGAAGGGAATAAAGTTTAATCACTGTTTGCATGTAGCCAATACATTTGGGAACATCCACTCATGAGCTGGAAAAGCAAGAAATTTGATACCAACCAAAAATTAGTTTGCAGATGTTTCTGACTTGGAAAATTACAAGGGCAGATGTAACTTTTCCTACCACTCCATCCAACAGTAGCCAACCAGAAACCACTGCAAAGCTCATGAGCAGGACATTTAAATAGTAGTTCTGTCTGTGATGTTATCTCTGCAAGTCAGCTTTTATATGTGCGCTCAGTTATTTTTCTTTGTGCAAAAATGATCACACCAGGCAAGACTAGAATACAATTATGGCTGCAAATCTAAGGCCAGAACTCCAAAAATTCAAAACCAGTATAATCCCCACCTTGCCAAACAACACCATCTTTTTTTTGTTGCACCCCAAAACCTAAGAATTCATGCAGCAAATTATTTTGTTGCATAGCTCTTCCATACACATTTAAGATGAAAAGTGAGAGCTGATTCTTCACGGAACACCAAATACGTGCACACGGAGAAAGAGATGGTTGGGTAACGGGGGGGGGGGGGAGGCAGTGTTGATTTCAGGAAAGACCAACTGCAACTGAACTATCAGATCTGAGCACAAATAAAGTTTGGTGTGATCAGATGCGATGGAGAATGGGGCTTCTGTACTTTCAACTGTGTTTCTGCAATCTGGAAGGCCCGCAGACTATGACCTGAGAAACCTGAGAAACGACACCTACTGCTTAAGTGTCTTTGCTACACAATCCTACTTGCTATATTGCTATATTGAATCACTCTGGTTTCACTGCAGGAGTCAGCACATGTAGGAGACGCTATCAGGAGATAATAGGTGAGGCTGCCTGCTATCTGGGTAGCAGTTGGATTGGCTTCCTATGAAACCACAATCTGTTCTGAGTAATGTAATGAGAGTGTAAATATTATGTCCACTGAACTGCGCCTCTTTACAAGATCCATAGTGGTGCACATGCTACTACTGTCCAGGGTAGGGCTGAGTTTTGGGATTTCACCACAAAGAAAGAACAGTTCTGAAAAGGCTGCTATATAAGACAGACTCTGGGAAAGCTGAAAGAGATTTCTCTGCAGAATTACCTGGACTCCTCAAAGGAAAGATGAGAATTCTGAGGAGAACAGGAGACATCGTTTACAAGTACCTCTTGGATGAAAACCTGCCAGCTTAGTATGTGTGCATGTGTGGGTGCATGTGTGTGCCTCTCTTGCTCTGTGTGTGTGGGGTGGTGGTGGTGGAATCGCATCTATAGCTTGCTGAGATATAAATCAGAGAGTGTTACCTTAGACTTTTTTTTCAGCCTCTTGGGTAGGTGGGAATTCCAGGCGTCGCTTCTTCTTTGGGTGCTGGAAGGTGCCTGTCTGTCTAAACACCTAGAAGGGTCAAGGGTCGCTGGGGCTCTACCCAAGTCCTGCTCGATGGACCTGGGAGTGGCAAATACAAGGCTTCCGTAACCTGAGGATTGGGGAGGAGCCTGGATGTCACAGAAGCTGCCTGGTTGACATCTCAGTGGAGCAACTATTGAAACAACTGAGCACAGCATAGTCCCATGTATCCCCCACTGCCTTGCTCTTTTTCCTGTAAGAGAAATGTGTCACACGTATAAAGCATTTCCTAGTATAAAGTGGAGAGATGGCTTACCTTGCTTAATTTGTTTTGTGTGCAAGGCTGCCGTTTTAAGCAAAGCAGCACAGATAGAAAGGGAAGGGAGGCTGGCAACCTTACCAGCCCTTGATATGGGACACACAGGGCAAGAAGGAAAAAGCCCTCCTTGAGGCTCTTGACAGGCCTGGTCTGCACATGCAGAGTGGAAGGAACTGAGGGAAACACAAGCAGGGAAAGTGCTCTGCTTTCAGGCCTTCAGCAATCACATGTAGTCAATGCTGAGAAAAGGAGAGTGAGGAGGAATCTGGAACATATGGACCCCAGTGCCCTACCCAGAAAACCTAAATTTTGCAACAGGTATAGATAGCACAAATGAGCACATCTGCACACACATGCTTACATTATGTAACTTCCTCAGCTTCTGCTACGCATCTGGTTGAGCAAAGGAATGTGCAAAGCACATGACAAAAGACAGCGAAAAAAACCCAGACATCCTTTGGCCACTAGAAATCCCAATCAGTGCTTCCTCTGACTCAGGGATTTTTCCACAGGCATTGTATGTACACAAACAACAGAGGCTAGAAACCTGTGTTTTTTTAAAAAAAATTCTGAAAGTGAAGATGTGCTGGATGCTTTAATTCTGCTATCAGTGACCAGTTGTGTGCTTTAACACAGTACCCATAAGGTGGTGGCTCTTGATGTGTGCAAAGTGCTACTAAGACTTGTCAGCACATCAGAGAAAAAGTCAGTGAAGACTGGCACTGGCTGATCACTCAGTATCCCATACTGGGAAATTGCTATGAGTCCTCATCTTCCTCAGCCAGCAGGTGACGATGTCTTGAATCCTCAAAGCAGCTCTGAAAGAAGGAGGAGAGGGTCTGGCGAAGGTGGCGCTGGTTGTGATCTGAAAAGAACACATGGCCTTCATCTGGATAGATCTGGGGAAAAACACATCTTTGGTTAGGCACCCACCCCTGAGTAAGCCCTGTGGATGCACCCCATAGCTTCCCACGGCTCACAGAAATAGAGTGAAAATGATAAATAACAGGAGTTACCTGTTTCACCAAATCTGCTTCTTCCTTCCCAATATGTCCTACCTGAGTGGTGTAGTTGGACCCTGCAGCTAGCAGCTGGATGAGAAGTTCAGCTGTATGTTGGAAATGAACCGTGGCTGACAGAAGAAGGAGGGAGAGTATGAGTTAACTAGCTCTGTCCTTTCACACAGAAAAACAGAGTTGACTAGAATAATTTGTATCATTCATTCATATGTTCTTCTATTGCCCAACCCTGCCACACATACATCTCCCCAGCAATCTTGGAGACACCAGTATCACCACGATTCCACTGGCTGAAGGAACCTTTATGTGTGAGTGGGTGAGTCAGCAGAAAGAGTCCTTACCATCTCCAGTTCCATGTACAAGCAGAAATTTTCTGTCCTTGAGGCGGGCAGTCTCTTCCAAGACAGAGGCCACCTGGGGGAGGCAATGGAAAGAGGGAACTGTAAAGGAAGTGGGAGAAAATAAACACTGCCATATGCCTTTGGCTTTGCTCCCAGGGGACTTTAACATCAGGCTGACTTTGGTGTGACAGCTATAAACTTTCTCATCGTTTTGACTCTATAGAGGAAAAGGTGCACAGGAGAGAGTGAGGAAGATTAAAGAAAGAACTTGAATCTGGAACTGGGACCTTTCTTGTTTCTTCTTTCTTGTAAATGATGGGATAATAATTTTTAGGATCCACAAAACATAAGGAAACAGCATGGACCAAGTATGGGTAACTTGTAGCTCTGTTCATTGGTAGGGCAAATGTGTGTGTGTGTGTGTGTGTATGAAATCACTAAATAAATCTTCATAGTGCAAATAATTTATGACTGATATCCTCTATAAGGCAGGAGGCGAATGGCATTGTCTCAGCTTGGAGATGAAAGGGATGCAATCAGCTTTGTGTTGTCTTGGCTGGCTGGCATTGCTGCAGAGGAAATGTAGACTGGATTAGAGGCACTCAGGTTGTGGTCAGGAAACAAGACTTGTCTGTTCCTACCTCATTCAGAAGACAAAAACAGTAAAGGGGGAGGAGGGGAGGGAAAAGAAGAGAGACCAAGAAACTGGAAACTTCCTTTAACATCCATTTTTCCATACCGTGTAGGCCACATCTTCCCAGGCTGGCATTCCGAGGTAGCGTTCAGAGAAGGTGGCAGCTATGGCAATAAACAGAAAGGAGGGGGTTTTCAGAGGAGCTTCCTTCAGTAATTACCTCCCTTTTACAGCCACACAGGGGCTGAGTCCAGTGATGTATTTAAGTCTTTTACTTCAAGTCTCGAGTCAAGTCTCAAGTCCTTGAAGATACTTTCAAGTCAAGTCTCAAGTCAAGTCTCATGTCTGAGAGCCAACTTTATATCCCAACTTGTATTCCAGAATTTCTGGACAAAGTTGAATACAGTCAGTTTGAACAATTTAAGCAGAGTCAGCCCTCCACATTTGCAATTTTGCCATCTGTAGCTTTGGAAATGAGGAATAGGATCCTTCTTATTCCCCATTACTGAAGCTTCAAAAGCTTGAGAAGGAAGGATCCTTCTTCCTCAAGCCCACTGCCTATTTGCTGTTCCCCTTAGAGAAACACACCCTGCACTTTGGGGGAGAGTCTTGTCTTTGGCTCTTAGAAAAAGTTTTAGAAGGCTCCTCCAATATGCAGCAGGGACAGGCTGCTGAGCAGACCTCAACCGTGCCTCAAGCCCATTGCCTAACCCATTTGCTGTTCCCCTCCAAGAAATGTGCACACACTTTGGGCTTGAGACAGATTGTCATTGACCAGTAGGCAAAAAGAGACAGAAGTGTTGTTCAAAGTTGTAAGGTTTCTGGATAAATGTATTATGTGGCTGAACCAAGGGCAACAAGTCAGTCACTAAAAATCTACAAATCTCAAGTCAAGTCGAGTCAGTGTATTATTCATTGCCAAGTCGAGTCTGAGTCACTGAAGTGACTTAAGTCTGACTTGAGTCTGAGTCAGTCGACTTGAGTCTACTTCACTGGCTGAGTCCAAAAGTGAGGGAAAGTGACACAATTAAAGTGTTTTTGACTTTGGACTTAATGGTCTCATTGTGTCCTCCCCATTTATTAATGTACATTCCTACTGTTCATTTTGCTAAGTGGGATTAGATGACAGTTCCCAAATCCTATCCTTATGGTGTTACTATACAGGAAGACCCTCAAGGTTTGGCTCTCTTGTCACTAGATCCCAATCCAAAGCCAATCAAAGGTTTTGTTCCCTCACCATTTCTCCGTTTCTCACAGTGGTTCTAAAGAGAGCAATATAGTTGCAAGAAAGTTGCAGGATTTTGAGTGACAGCAAAATTTACCCCTTGGGTTTACCTTGGTACAGAATTCTGATTCCAATTTTTTAAAAAGTCAAAATAAAACCTGTGTCCAAGCTGCTACTCACTGTGGAAACGGAAGCTGGTGATGGGTGCCACTGCTGCTCCACATTTAAAGAGGTCTTCTGCTGCTGCGAGGAGCTTCAGTGCCAAAAAGCCTCCATAGGCCTAAAAAGAAAAATAATTAAGATATATTATTAATGTATTTGATGTCAGAGTTGGCAGGATTTGGCTCCTCTGAGCATGAGCAGAGTGCTATATGTCAAGCAAGGCTTCGCCGCAGCAGAGAGTCCCAGTGAAGCAGAAAAAATTCCAGAGGCTCATTAGTTAGGCTTAGAGTACTGATTTATTGCCACACTCCAAGATAAGACTTAGCAAAAATATGCTAGCTTGCCAGCAATTAGACAAAGAGAAAAAACAGAAGATAACGGAGGAAAATTGGGCAGCATCTCCCCTTACAGACAGTATACTGCCAATGGCATGGCAGGTCCAGCTAGGGAGTCTAACTGGCAGCCGGTCAAGGCAAACACCAGCTACCTTGTCGCCCTGGAACAAGGGGGGTGACTCAATCAGTGCTCTGGTGTGTGGCCTTCCCTAATACACAGGACATAGTCATAACAATCCTGCGGGCCTTGCACCTGGCTGTCTGGCCACACCGCCTCTTCCTCCTGCCGTCCACTCATAGGAAAACTTTGCCTGCCCGGCAACAACCTTGACATTTGAAATATTGAAAACAACATTTTCAAAATGGCATATATTGTTCTGAAATTAAAATTGTCAACTTTTCTTTCTTTTAGTGCTCCGTTTTCCCCGTTTTCCCCAGTGTGGCTGTTTTGTCTCAGGCAGGAATCTCTGCTGGATGAGGTTCCAGGCCAGGCAAAAGGTTCCAGCTGGGGGTTTGAGTTCTGGCAAGGCAAAGCCAAGCAAGGCAACATCCAAGTTTTGGCAAGGTCAGGCAAAGCAAAACAAGGCAAAATTTAGGTTCTGGATAGCACCTTGGATAGTTCTGTGTTAGTTGGAGGTTCTGGTGGAGAAGCAGGCTTCTATTTTGTTCCAGCAATAGACAACCCCCAAAGGAAATCTAGGGCCCCTTCACACTAACGAATTATGCCACCTTGATACCATTTTACCTGCCATGGCTCCATCCAACGGAATCCTGGGACTGGCAGATGAGGGAAGGGCCTTTAGAATCCTCAGCCATGGAACTGACCAAACCAGGATTCCATAGGATGTTGCCATGGCAGCTGAAGTGGTATCACACAGGTATAATTGTCTAGTCCAAAAGGGCCCTTACACAGGCTTCATCTCAGTCTGGATGGTTAGCTCTGCCTTCACTGGGCGAAGCCCATTCCCATTTGAAGAGCCAGGCTGGTTTCAACAGCTCTCCTCTCCCCCGCCCTTCTCCTCCTCTTCATCCTACTTTTTGTCAACATTGGGTCTCCATGTGGGTTACACAGTAAAATAACACAATTTTTAAAAATATAAATAGTATATATATTAAAATAGGATTAAACCATTAAAGAATATTGAATCCAGTGGCTTGAGGGAGTGACGATGAGGAGGTCATGCCCTGTTTAGATATCTATCCTCCCTAAGAAGGGCTAATGCACCATTTTCTTCTCTAATGAGGTGTGTGTGTGTGAGTGAGTGTGAGTGTGTGTGTGTGTTAAGCGTCACTGAAAATGTGACTGATAGGGCCAGGTTCCTATGCCTCACTGACTGGAGAAGTTTATCACAGGGCAAGAGGAGCTGCCCAGTCTCAGAATGTAGACCAGGGCAGGAAAGAAGCAACCCTCCAGATGTGGCTGGACTGCAGGCCTAGCTAGCAAAAGCATGCCAGGAATGCTGGAAGTTGTAGTCCTGTTTTCTCCACCCCTGCTGCAGAGAAAATGCAGGAACAGGTTCCCCAGTCATGGGATTTACCTTTCCATAGACCGCTGTGCGCCTCTGATCCACATACGGAAGATGCAACAACCACCTGTGGAGCACAATCAGCTTCAGGGGCTTTGTTAGTGCAACCCATTGCTGCCCCATCACTCCCCACCACCCACTCCCAAATTGTCCCATTCTGCTAAGAAGAAAAAAGGCTGGGAAAGGTAATTTTCCTTCATGTTCTTGGACTTCGACTCCCATCTCCCCTTACTATTGACTATGCTGGTGAGGGCTGATGGGAAACACAGTCTAGTGATGAGGACATGTTCTCCTAATGCCTTCAGCACATCTTTCATTTTTTTAATTTCTTGGTGTAAAACCGCGGCAAATCAATGTGCACATAGGCATTCTTTTTCTCTCACTCTCATCTCCCTCTGTCTCCCTTCTCCAACTACTTCCAATCTTATCTGGCCTTTGTTATTGGCTCCACACAGTATCAGATAGGCAAGGCAGGTCTGAGACTCCTGCTTATACTAATCAGAAACAATTTTTCAGCTCTTTCATTTGAAAACCCTCCCCTAAGTAACAATAGACTACTTCATTAAGGGGACAGAGAAGTGAGCAAATTTTTAAAATCAAGGAAAATGGGCACCCCCCCCGGAACCTCCTTGGAGTCTCATAGATTGCCAAAAATTGTTCCCCAAAATGAAAACAACAACAACAACAACAACAACAACAGCAACAACAACAACAACAACAAGAAAGAAAGAAAGAAAGAAAGAAAGAAAGAAAGAAAGAAAGAAAGAAAGAAAGAAAGAAAGAAAGAAAGAAAGAAAGAAAGTGGCCAGAAATCCATTTCTGCTTTGGAAAGTGGGTACTTTTTCCTTTATTTTAAGCAGCACCAAAGGCTGGGTTTGCAACCTATGTAAAAGTTGAATTGCCAGTCCTGGAGACCTTCAGCAGAAGAAATTCAACCCCCCTTATTTTTTCACCAGAAAAGTGACCTAGAGAAGTCCAAGAGGTGTCAAAGGCCACAAAAACTATCCTGAAAGTCTTAAAGAGTCTTCTGGGCCACACTTTCCCCAGTTCAGTGTTAAATGGTTATACAGAAATAGGCCTGGTGCTAGAAAAGCCAGCTGCAAGGCCAGATAGGAAAACAAGCAGTAGTCTGGAGACAAGGAAAGTGTCATCCTCTGGATGTTGTTTCACCCCTACTCCCATCAGCCCTAGCCAGCACAGCCAAAGATGAGGGGAGCTGATGTCTGACAATATCTGGAATGCCACACACTCTCTGTCTTCAGAGTTTTACAAATAAATAGCCAGATTCCAGGTCTGGGCCCTTTCTTAAATCTCATCCTTTGAACTGGGTCCTTTCTTGCTGAGAGTGTCCTCTTCTATCTTACTGTCTTTCATTTTTTCCACTGCAGATTTATTCCCCATGAGAAGGAAACCATAATGAGCTGAGTTGAAGAATGAGAGAATATGGGCAAGGCAGCTGCCTTAATTGTCTACTCTCCAGTACTGAAAACGTTTGACAACCCCTCCCACACCTTGGAACAGCACTGCCACACTGTGGATAGGTGAAGTATGTGCACAGGCCAGCAGCGCCCAAGGAGACTCGGGTTGGACTTACTGCATGAAAGCTATGTGGTCCTTCATGTCCAAGGAACCTAGCTGGCGGCTGACCTCATGTAGGAGCTTGAGCCCTTGGTTTCCAGAGCCCCGGCCATCAAAGCGGACCACCACAGCGCCCAAACAGCTGGAGAGGACAGTATCCCAGTCAAGGTGGAACTCCTCAGTGGCCTGCTGGCCTCCTAGGACTTCTGGCCTGAAAAAAGTGCAGGCAGAGGCCAGAACTAAGACTGAGGTCAGTCACTGATATTTCTGTACCTGAAATGGTGATTAAAATTCTCCCCTCCCCCATCACAGGCCTGGAGCTTTTATTTTAAATTTTACAGAGAAGGAAATTAGAGGCAGCGGATCATTTAAGCAAAGAGACTACAAAGAGACCAGAGACTACAGACTGAGTCCTTAGTTCTGAGATGGGCAGCTGGGTCTTGATAACAAGAGATAGCAGTGGCAGGACAATCTCAATAAACTAGCACAAATTTAGGACCCTCCTCCCTGATGTTGGTATCTTCCTTCCTTCCTTGGCTCCCTGCATCTGACATGTATTTGATGGAACAATCCAGAACTAAACTAGTAGGCTGCCCTGCCCACTGGCAGGTCATGAACGAGCAGCTGCAAGGAGTAGGATGAGGATATGAGGCCAAGGGAGACAAAGGGAGTCAGAAAGGTCACTCACAGCATCAGCAGTAACGGGCAGAAGGTGCACTGGTGTGGTGGCGGCAAAGTCACACGCACAGGCAAGTCTGGTTGGAGAGGAAAAGAGGAAAATTAGCTATGATGCTGAGTACAAGATGGTCATCCCCTAAGATTTTACCAACCTGTTTTTATCCTCATGTTCTGTTTCCAGGGCCAGCCCAAGACATTTTGTTACCTGATGCAAAGACCAAGATAACATTCCTCCCCCGCTACTTTTACAAAAAACAACTGGACAGGCAGCTGAACTTTATTTCAAGACTGATGATGGGACATTGCCCTCCACTGAAAGTGGGTAAACCGTAGGAGGTAGGGCAAGCAGTGCGGAACGCAGTTCACTCCTCTAACACTTTGCTGTTGCCTTCCAGCATAAGGTACCTGAGGCAGTTTCCTCACTCATGGTGGAGCCATTCTGCTGCTTGCTTACATCTCTTGCAAATTCCCAAGCATCTGTGCTGCTGCTGGTGGCTTAGGACCTTTGATTCTTACTGGAGAACTCTAACCGCTCATAATTTGTAATTCACACTCTCAGCTCAGTCCAGTCTCAGTCATGACCAGCTTCAGAATTGTACCACTTCTCCTTTCAGCAAAGAGGTGGGAAAAGTACAGCTGATGAGCTGCATGTGGCTCACAGTGGCCATTTTAGGGCCCACAGCTCAAATTTTTTTTTGTTCCAAAATGCTCCACAGTGACATCTAGCAAGTATGGAGGGCATTTCCACCAATTATAGTGTCCCTCCACCCCCCCCGCCCCGATCCTCCCAGGAGTCAAAACAATTTTTTGCAAAATTATTATTTATTTACTTATTTAGGTTTCAAAATGAAACCTACTCAACTGCCCTCTACTTGAGAATGTCCTATTGCTGCTGAGACCATGGGGGAGGGGGCATTTGGAGGCAAAAGGTGATTTCTTTTGTGGAAGCAGATGTGTTGGGATATACACCCCACCAAGGTCTCATGAAAGGCTAACAAGCTCCCTAGTGATCCACAGCTGCCCACCCATTTTAATTCAATTGTTTTAAGTCCCTGTGAATAACAACTCTCAGCAGATAGATGAAGCAGCCCTAGCACAATTGTTAAACACTGCTTTTCACTGTGACCTTGTGACACAGCCACCTCTCCACCAACAAAGACATGGATGCATCTCCATCTTACAAGTGCAATTGTATGGATGTTCACTTGGAAGTAGGACAGGTTGTGCTCAGCGTATGGAGTTTCCCTGTTCCATTTTTGGTGACCATATTCTGTGGTCACCAAAATGGAACAGGAACTAGTGATGCCTGATTCGGTATCAGCCAGGACTGGCCTGCCTTTAATATATAGTAAAGTACACAACTGAATGGGTGAGGCCAGAGGCCAATTTTCACCTTATTTACTCTAAGCAGGCTGCACCATTGCATGGCCAGTAAAATGTAAATGACATGACATTACTTCTTGTTTCTGTTTCAGCCAATTCTAGGCCATTGTTTAGGGGATGGGATAAAATTGGCAAACCACTGTATGGTTTAAGGTATCTGAAGTGATTTTTGGGTGAAAATGTGTGTGTGTGTGTGTGTGTGTGTGTGTGTGTGTGTGTGTGTGTAAGCAATGGAGGGGTCATCTGGCTTCAAAGAAGTCCCTCAGGGCTTGAGGGGGTGCAAAAACGAGGCTGTACTTTCCCCACCCCAATACAGCGCTTGTAAATCTATTTTTCATATTAACTTGTTGCGGTTGTCGTGTGCCTTCAAATTGCTTCCAACTTATGGCAACCCAAAGGAGAACCTATCATGGGCTCTTCTGAGGGCTGAGAGTATGTGATCTGCCCAAGGTCACCCAGTGGGTTTCCATGGCCAAGCAGAGAACTAAACCCTGGTCTCCAGGGTCATAGTCTAATGCTCACGCTACTATGCTATGTTGGCTCTTTCACAGTAACTAGAGTAATAGTTCAAAGACCCCTCCCAACAGTAGCTGGCTACCATCATATTTACGCATTCTCCTCACAGCTACCTTATTGTTGCCTCAGCACCCAAAACAGAGAATGGGATAGCAGCACAATCCAGCACATGAATTATGTAATATTCCTCCTCCATCACTAAGAAAAGCCACATACTCATAACTAGAAAAGAAACTAAAAAGTTTATACAACAAAAGTGGTGACGTTATCCCTTGTTAAGTTATAATCGGACTTTACTCTCAGTTGGACCTTTGCTATTGGAAAAGGGAATTAAATACAAGTAACTAACTATTTCTAGCTACTTGTTCCCAAGTACCACCTTAAGAGCATCACACATGCACACACACAAAGACATCTCTGCAGCTTTCCCTTCCTGCCCTGGAATAGGTTAGTCCCTTATCACATCAGCAAAGAAAGGAGAATTTAAGGTATTGGATTAGTTATTATTTGCTGTCAAGTCAACTTTGATTTATGGTGACCTATGAATGAGAGACATGCAAGAGCTAAGCCATCAACTCTCCTGTTCAGGTCTTGCAGACTCAGGTTTCCTTGACTGAATCAATCTAACTGTAATATGGCCTTCTATTTTACCAAGCACTATTGTCTTCTCCAATAAGTCACATCATCTCATACGATAGCCTCCATTTAGTCATCTTCACTTCCAAAGATTGTTCAGGTTTAACTTGCTCTAGAATTCATTCACCTGTCATTTTGGAATCTGCAAAACTCTTCCAGCACCACATTTCAAATTAGTTTATTTTTTTCCCATCAGATTTCTTCACTGTCCAGCTTTCTCATGCACACACAGAAATTGCAAAGTACTATGGTCTGAACAATTCTGACTTTGGTATTTAATGTCTTTGCACTTGGCATTGGATATCCCAGTCAAATTCTCCCATCAACATTAAAAATATCAGAGTAAATCTCGAGGCCTGTTCATACATATGACATTGCTTCAAACTTGAATGTCACTAGCCTCATATCTTTAACACTGGCCTGTGTACAATGTATGATTTATTTTACATTTAACCTGTCTAGTAACAACAGTTCTCTAGGCAGAGTACAAACTATGAAATTTGCCCAAACCCTTCTTAACATGAAGGGCTTGAAATAGTGGGGTGTGAGTGTACATGTGTGTCTCTCTGTTTGTGAGACAATATTTGCGCTCTCACCATAGCCAGCTAGCCGGTAGGCCCGGAATTCCACCAATGGCATCTCCTTGTGCAGAAGACCATCTTGCAAGGGTTGGTTCTCTTCCAGGAGAAGGACGTCTGTGGTCAGTTGGGAGGAACGAGAGAGAGCAAGACAGAGAAAAAGAGCAACTGAGGTGATTATGTTAGTGGCTGTTGGGAACTTTCGTCCAAAAGATATTTTTGGATGGCAATCTTTTAAAATGTATCCTTCTAGAAAAGAAACATGTTCAGTCTTTGGAACTCATTGCCAGAGAATTGTGATAGCAATGGACAAAATTGGTGTTTTTTTAAATGATGCATATCCACAGGGGATAGGCTTAATAGGTGCTATTAAGCCTGTAACCTCAATACGTTATGTCATTGCTTTGTAATTTTTAGTGACAGTAACATAATACCCTTATTAAGAACAAAGTGAACAATGTAGTTTGTGTTTTCAAGTTATGCAGCTATCCTAAGCTAGAGCTCATCTCCCAAAATCTAAAGGGTGGGGAGAAAAAGATATTTCTGAGAAAGCATTAGAATGTAGACCAGTGGTGGAGAATCTATGACTTTTCACATGCTTTCAGGCTGTAACTGTCATCAGCCCAAGGTAACACTGGCACTGTGGAGGAATGATGGGGAGTTAAGCTCCAACCATATTTAGAGAACCTCATTTTACCTATCCTGGGTGGGAGTTTTGGAGTCTTCGACTACAATCCTAATGCCTGATCGGTACAGAGTAAGCCCCACTGACACCTATTTGGCCTGGGAAAGTATGTATTTTTATTTTTGTGTTAAGTTTTTTTTCTTTCCGTTCACTTAGGCCCTTTCCACATGAGGAAATTAAGACGGGCCAATGCGTCCTGTCACGGAGGTCGTCTGCACCTTAGATCGGACATATTTACCTTTGTTCCACACCTAAGTCCGATTCAATATGCCCCCAAGTGGTCCTCCAGCGCGCTATGTGAAGACCGGAAAAAAGCAGTTTTTAAATTTTCCAGAGCGCGCCAATTCATTCCTGCCCGGTTGTGCAGATGTGCAGATTTGCACCAACGCGAGCCTGCGATCAGGGCGGGCTGTGGGCGTGGTTAGCTTCAGCGGTTGGTCCGGACCCACAAGCAACAGGAAGCCGCCATTTCATCAGCCTCACCAGTGCGGATCTAAAGACCTTGCACTGCTCCAAGTCGCTCTGGAACAAACAGAGGAGCCCTGCGGAAGGGCTCAAGGGAAAGTCCGCGTTGTTTCGAGCCCAGAAGACGCGGTAAGTAATGGCACGGAGCGATTCCTGGCCTCATGCAGAAAGGGCCTTAGTTTTAAGCTGTTAGAGTAGGTCAGCTTTTTCTACACTGTTTTATGTAAAATCGTATGGACTGATTGACTTTTTAAATTAAGTATGCAATTTTTGATACTATGATATCAGTACCATGGCATACTGTGAGAGCTGTTCCTATTGCCTTTTAAAAATATTTTTCTATATAGAGCTCATTGGATAAGTTCTTGGGAACTACTTTGGCCATGACCTTGTGGGAAAGCAAAAGGCAAACAAACAGGTGATGAGGATGAGCAAAGCATTCAAGTACAGGAAACCAATATGTGGCCAGCCTCTAAATCAGAATGGTTTTGGACTGGCAGGTATCCCGCATTAGAAGGGATGTCCTCCACTTGAGGGTTGGAAAGCATTCCTGTTTATATAGACTAAATGAAATGCCAAAAAATCCTGTATTTGGAAGTACAGACCCTTCAAAAAGACAGAAATATATGCATTATGCCATTTATGAATGTGCACGATACGTTAATTTTACAGAGAAACACACGGTCAAATTAACTGAAATTAATATTTTGATTAGTTATTTAGGTGGAAGACAAGCTTGTCAATAGCTGCTTCCTGACTGTCAACCTGCATGTCACAAACTTCAACTGTCCCTTACTTCTGTTTCAAAATCTTGGGTGACACAAGAATGGTTAAACATGCCCCAAACATGAATGTACCACATTTCACCATGTATCCAGGTAATTTTTATGATCAAACATCAGGACAGACATCAAAACCAGCTGGAAGAGACATCATCATTTATGAAGAAGTGTGTGGGGAGTCCTGTCTTCAGTCTTGCAACTCACCTTGGGGGTTTGCTGTGCAATGAACAGAGACTTGAGGAATACCAGGCCCTATTGAAAGTCAGGGAGAGGGAGAAGAGGAGAAGAAAACTCAGATCAGTATATAAACTGTAGGCCAGGTATGGTGATCTACAAGTCTCATCTTTCTCAGCTACCATGGTCAATAGCGAGTGACAATGTAGTCCAACGGAAGAACCACATCTTCCCCATTTCTACTTTATAGGGAATGAGATCTGCTTTTTTTCCCAAGAGCATGGAAAAGCTTCTTTTTTAAGACAATAGCTCCCAGCTATAATCTAAAGTGGGCCATCCTGGCTGGAAGAGATGCTGAGAACTATAGCCCAAAAAAGTGACTCACCTAAGCATTTTTCCCCTTCAACTGTATCTGCACAGCCTACCCTGATCTTCACCCTTGAAAAACTCCTCAGTAAGTAAACATGTGTGTATGTCCCTCTAAATACAGTGGGCCCCCAATATCCACTGAAGTTTCGTTCCAGGACCCCTTGTGGACGCCAAAATCTGTGGATGCTCATGTCCCACTATACATAATGGCATAGTAAAATGGTGTCCCTTATATAAAATGGCGAACAACTCAAATGAATGCCAGAGTGAGCTTGAGGATCTGTGAAATGGTTGGAGGCTTGGCATGTGGCAATCAAGGTTTGCTTTTTGGAAATTTGTTTTTTGAATATTTTCGAGCTGTGGTTAGTTAAATCTGTGCATGCAGAACCTGTGGATATGGAGGGCCAACTACACGCCCATATGTACAATCATGTAGTTTAGCAGACGCAGCTTGCCTCACTCCTGTTTTCTTCTGAAGATGCCATGATCTCTTCCAAATTTGGGGACTTTTTAAAATTACGACAGAGGCAAGACCAAAGGCTGTGTGATGTGCATCCCAGGTGTCATGTATGATGTATCAAATGTCAGTTCTCTCTCTCTTTTGGAAGTTCCTTAATCATTTTGATTTTCCTTATGATAAGGCCTCAGCATTATAACAGAAGTAGACATTGATGTATGTTTCAGAACATGTATGCATGCTGGTTAAACAATCTGTGCTTGCAGAAACCCACCTTTGCAGAAGAGTACAAAATGGCCTCTCCTGGGGCTGAAACTGACATCTACAAAAGAGCAGCTGGGGCGCAGGCCACAGGTCACACAAGTGCGGTTGAAGGAGCTGTCCAGGTCCACGCTGTCCAGGAAGAAAAGAGGAGGAGGAGGAGAAAAAGAAGCCCACATCAAGACTGCCCTCCCTTGCCCAGAGACCCTGCCATGAGCTGTCTGGACCCCAACGAGAGGGGCATTGCCATGCTGGCCTCCTCTGTCTCGATCTCCTTCCTCATTGCCAGCAGTCAGCAAGCTAGCCAAAAGGATGCAGTGCTACAGGATCAAGTCTGGATGCAGGAAAGAACAGGTTGCTTACCTGTAACTGTGGTTCTTCGAGTGGTCATCTGTGCCCTCACACACTAGGAGCTTTCGCGCATGCGCGGTAGCGTTCGGAAGATTCTAGAGCTCAGTAGTTTGGCGGGAACCCCTTCCCATGCCCGTACTGAGCATGCTCAGCCCGCCAAGCCAACGGTCTCTCCTCAGTTCTTTCTCATCCGCCATAGCGAACGGAAGGTTCTACCTTAGCAGCGTTGTTTGGCTTACTTCGGACTGTTTTTTCGCTGGTTTTTTGACTCGGACTTCGGTATTTTGACTTGGCTTCTGGTATTTGGACTTTGGCTTTTGGTATTTTGGTGTCTTGGATTTTCTCAACCCCTCCTTCAACTTTCTTCTTCTTCGACCCTTGTCTCCTTCCTGCCGCTTCTGTGAGTTCCCCCTCTTGGACCTTTTTCCTTTAATTTTCGTCTCCCTTCTATGTCTGCCTTGTTTAAGGCTTGCGTCACTTGTGGTCGCAAGGTTGCTCTGTTCGATGGACATAGTGAGTGCCTCTTCTGTTTGCGAGAGATTCACAATGTCAAGGCCTGTCCCATCTGCTGTGACTTTACCATGCAGACTCTGCGAAACCGCTCATCCTGATTGAAATCCCATTGTTGGGAGGAGACTCTTCGGGCAAGGGATCAGCCGGCGGGAGAGCCCACTATGTCTCGGCCCTCGACATGGAGTCGACCTGCGACCACACCCTCCTCGGCACCGGCGGCTGCTGTGCTGTCGACATCAACAGTACCGGGATCGGTACCGCCGTCTCGGCGTCTGGTATCAGCCTTGCTGCGGATCCTGAAAATATCGTCGACCTCATCGACCTTGACAGAGGCTCCTGCGGGCTCGCAGGCATCCAAGCCCACCAAGCCGCTTACTGCTGCACAGCTTAAGCACCCTGCTTCACACGATGTCTCTAAAGACAAAGAGAAAAAGAAGAAGAAGAAGGAGAAGTGCAGTTCGCCCTACAAGAGGCACTGCCCCCTACACCACCTCCGACCCAACAGTCTGGGGATCTAGGCGAACAACTGGAACTGCCTCAGATCCTGGAGGTGTCTGATAAGGAACAGACCGCTGGCTTGGCTATGCCTTCCGGCCCGTCGGTCCTCGCTGCCACGGTATCTCCACCCGGTCACCCAGAGGGGATGGACCGCCTGGAGAAGGACCCGACCTCACTTTGTGACCCGCCCTGTCATCGGGCAGTTTCTGACAGGAGTGAGTCCCGCCCCCCAGAACGTCGGGTGAGACATCGATCCCAGTGTCAGCGGGAGGCCTACCCGGAGCGGCCTTCATCTCGGCCCCCGGTTGACTCGCTGTACTCCTCCGCATCTTACATAGCGAGGTACGGCCGAGAACACACCTGGCGGGAGCACCTGGGCTCGTACCGGTCCTATTCCCCTGCATATAGAGACCGGTACCACCCAGACGTGAGGCACTGGTCACCCTACAGACGGTCGCGCTCACCATCTCATGGCATGTACCACCCGCGGTACTGGCGATCACCATCTCGCTCGCTCTTGAGGTCCCTGAGTTACGAGAGGTTCCGAGAGCACTCGCCCTGGTACTGGCCTGTGTCTCCCCCTCCCAGGGTCACTGCGACTTTTTCTTGCCCGGCACCGGCCTGTCCCAGCGCAGACCTCGACCTCCGCTGTGACCGCTACCCAGGCGATTCAGCGCCCACTGCCTGCACTTGTGCCGATTACTTCAACTCCGGCACCTCAGTTGTCGGTTGCCCCACCAGCACCGACTACGGTACCGACAACAGCTACTGAGCCGACGGTCACCTTGGTGTTACCTCCTCAGCGGCCATCAATAGAGAGGTCTCCATCCAAGTCGTCTCAGACTTATGAGACGGATTTGGAGTCTGATGAATCCACGCCTGCGTCTCATGAGTCTCCACCCTTGGTCTTTGGGAACCCCGCGCCAGATTCGGCACCAGAAGACGTCAAGCAGTTTTCTGACATCCTCCTCCGGATGGCTACGGCACTTGGACTGAAGGTTGTGGACCTGGCTCTGGCCGTGCAAGACCCGGTCTTCCAATATGTGGATACCCGTCCACCATCCACGGCGCCGCTTCCATTTTTGCCAGCTTTGATGGAGGCCCTCAAACACCCTTGGGCCCAACTGGCGTCCGCTCAACCTACTCCCCACCGGCTAGAACATCTCTACCAGACGCAGAAGGAGGATGCTGAATTTCTGTTCACGCACCCGGTGCCTAATTCGATTGTGGTCGAATCCTCTCAGACCAAGGGAGGTAGAAGGGCGCACACCACCCCGCTGGATCGAGAAGGCCGCAGGCTCAACACCTTTGGCAGGAGATTTTACTCTGCCTCGTCGTTGATTGCCAGGGTGTCCAACACCCAAGCTTGCCTTGCAGCCTACCAGAGGAACCTGCTGGACAGATTCTTTCCTCTCCTGGCACACCTCCCTGAGGATCATCGGGCGAGTGCTATGCAATTCTTTAATGAATCTGTAGCACTCGCCAACCAACAAATTCTATCATCGAGGCACTCAGTGGAAGTGGCGGCACAGGTGATGGTCGGATCTGTTGCCCTAAGGCGCTACACATGGCTGCGATTGGCGGGCCTGCAAGAAGACAGCAGAAAACGGATCGAAGACCTCCCCTTCGACGGCCAGGGGTTATTCAACTCCATGACCGACGAGGCGATGGACCACCTTGTCAAGGCTTGCCTGACGGTGAAGAAGAAGGGAATCCATCAGCCGCCTCAGCCCCGCCGCAGCTTTGGCTCTCGATCCTCCTGGTGCTGGTGGTCATCTTCGACTTACCAACCTCGCTCGCCTTGTTCGGCTCCATCCCGCCCGTCCACCACGTCCTCGGCATGGAGACCTCTTCGGAGATGCCAGCCTTCTTCTTCGAAGAAGTCTTCATCTGGGACAAAATCCCACTTCTGACCGCCTTCGCAGGTTGCCACCACAGCCACTCTTCAGCCTGCCAGCATCCTTAGAAGACCAACTGAGCCTGGCCCGACATCTCGCCAAATGGTGCCACATCACAGACTCTTGGGTTCTCTCCATCGTCTGTCTTGGTTACACCATCGAATTTCGAAATATACCTCCGGGAGGTGTCTACTATTCCACCCCGGCCAGCTTGGCTCTGCTGGAAGAGATCCAGTCCCTTCTGCACAAAGGGGCCATCTAAGAACTTCCGTCCTCAGCCAGTACTACCGGTTTCTTCTCCCAGTACTTCACAGTACCGAAATTGGACGGTACCCTATGGCCAATCCTGGACCTCAGAGGGGTAAACGAGTACATCCGCCCCAAGAGGTTCAAGATGGTCACTCTGTCTTCGATTCTGCCCTTCCTTCGGCGATGGGACTGGTTTGCCTCCATCGATCTTCGGGATGCTTATTTCCACATTGCCATTCGCCCGCAGCACAGACGATACTTACGGTTCGCAGTCGACAGTACCTGCTACCAGTACAGGGTGCTACCGTTCAGACTCTCCACCGCCCCCAGGGTCTTCACCAAATGCATGGCCCCTGTGGTATCGTACCTGCGGACGAAGGGCGTCATGATCTACCCTTATGTGGACGACTGGATCTTGGTGGCGTCCTGCAAGCAAGATCTGTACAGCAACATTCATCGGACTCTGTCTCTTCTGTCTCGCCTTGGCCTCCGGGTCAACCAGAAGAAGTCACACCTCGAGCCGGCGAGGACCCTCGACTTCATCGGGGCGATCTTGGACTTGGTATCTGCCAGAGCTTACCTGCCTATAGAGCAGGTATGCACCCTCTGTCGAGCTGCATCAGCC